>JAYESA010000016.1:99617204-100907204 GCA_036927795.1 Iris macrosiphon | reverse complement strand
GTGGATATCATCAAACCGATCAAGTATGCAGTGGAGGGGCAGTATTACAAACAAGGATCCAAATAAGAGTATACGAGACAAAGCTCAAGGCACGAGGTTCTCTGAATATAATGGCATCATTCCATATATTATGTTCCTCTATAGAAAAGCAGCTTAAAACATCTTGATACAGCTCAAGGCATAGATACCAGATTTTCGGGTCCTGGGGATGAGGTACGGTTATCGCTTTCTCGGACGATCCAGTACCTGTGAACAAGCAAAACTGTTGGTGGGTTAGCACTTTGAAGAAAGTACTGGTGAATATAAAATCAACGAACAGAAGCAACATTCACTAAAACCAACACTAAGTAATTATGTTATAAAATATTATATTACTAGTAATCTTTCTAGTTTTACCTAGGTTCGTTACATGCAGTACATGAGTAAATACTACCAGAAAAAGTCAAATTAGCGACGTAAAGAAATGTCACTAATTGATCAATAAATGTAGCTAATTTGTTTTAGCGACATAATTAGCGACGTTTTATAAAAGTCGCCTATGAGCTAGTCGCTGACAGGAAAAATGTCGCCAAACGTCGCTATACCGATGTTTTCTAGCAACGTAGATGCGTCGCTAGATTGGCGACGTTTAGCGACTCAACGTCGGTAATTAGCGACGTGTACATTTGTCACTGTATGTCACAAATTAGCGACATATGTAGCGACTTTTTAGAGATGTTATAGCCACGTCTTTAATGACCTGGCAATACTGCCAAGTCAGCAAGTTGCGATGTACAGCGATGTCTCTAGCGACGTTATTAGCGATGTGCAGTAACATCGCAACTTAGCGACGTATTTAGCGACGTGAAAGAACGTCGCTAAACGTCGCTAAAAATGTCGCTAATGATACAGTGAAAAAATTAAAAATTTTAATACTTAATTGTTTTCAAACTATTATTCCTGCAGTTTATTAATTCACAATCTGTACAAATAGACCCGGAGCAACCCTCCGTTGAATTTTCTGGGTTCGCCAACCCCCTTGGGTTGAACACTCAACACCGATAAATTAACACATATTTAATATGAATAATATAATAAAATTTGAAGAAAATAAAACATCCAGCAAATATCATCGTAAAGAATACAACAAATATATATCTATACAACTGAGTCTTATCCTAAATAATACAAAGAATACAAATATCCAACAAATATCCATACTACTGCAGATCTGCAGGAAGATGACCACTGGCGCGCGTGAAGGATAAGAACAGATCATACTGCTCCCGTAAAATCGACACCGATATCGATGGAGAAGGCAGTGACGTTGGTGGAGTCTGTGTCGATGTAGGCACACCAGGAGGACGTATCCGCTCCAACTCTGCGAGTCGCTGGTTGTAAGAATCCATGGTAGATAACAGCCTCGTACTGCTATGAACCATTGAATCCTGCATCATCGTCACCCTCTCGCCCATGGATAGCTGTGATGCCTGGAGCTCCGTCACGCTGCGCTCTGTCGAGGCTCGAGCATATCAAATTGTACGATGAGCATCGGATCGTCCGCCTACGGCTGGGACCGGGGCTGCTCCTCCATCCTTCGCAGCAACTCATCACGGAGAGACGCAATCTGACGGTCAACGGCCTCTTAGACTCTGGCCGACGACTGCGAGGGCTGTGGAGAATGCTCACTTGTCGGGGAGGCCCTAGATGACTACGTCGCAACCAGGGCACCATAGGATCCCGTATCATAGTACGTACCCCTCTGGAGACCACCAGCGGTAGTCACCCACAGCTCGTCCGCCGACGGAGCTGGAGTGGGTTGCAAGGAAGTACCAGCCTCTCTAGTTGTAGGTGCACTAGCAGTCGTCCGCTCACGCAGCCTAAGATACTCGGCCTAGAAAAGTTTGAATACTCAATAATTGCCTAAGTTATATTAAAATTAATACAAAGTAAAGTAATACTTACATAGGTCTGCGAGGCCCTCTCATCAATAAGATTTTTGTGTTGTAGGTGCTTTCTAAAAATATCGTACGTGTTGGCATCTATTTCCCACAACTGATTCAACTCATCTATCAAATGCTGTAAATACACATCGATGTTCCTCTTCGGATTGTTTAGACCTAGGATAATAACTGTTAGGAACATATACGGAGTCTTCATGCACATCCATGGCGGTAGATTGTACGGAGTGACGATCACAGGCCAACATAAATACTTGGAGCCCGAAAGTCCAAATAGGGTAAAACCGTCAGAGGAGAGCCCCAATCTGACATTACGCGAATCCGAAGCAAAATCTGGATACTCTCGATCAAAGTGCTTCCATGCTTCTCCATCGGATGGATGATCTAATACTCCTTCGATCTGTCTCCGTCTGTACAAACTCATATTTTCTTCAGTCTCCTTTGTTACGCCCCAATCTCTTGCAAGCTCAATCGTCCCCGCTGAACTTGAATCACCATGTTCCAGTGCTCCCGCAGGACAATCGTTCTCATCTGGATGTGATGTCGTACGAGCCTGGAGTTGCGCTCATACAAGGCGATGTTGTCAAACACCAAAGTTATCATCGAAACGACCAAGTTGTAGCGAAAGTCAAGTATTGTGTACCAAGCACACATCAGAGTATACACAGCGAAGCTCTCGATAGGGTCCAAATAAAATGCCACAAGGGCGATGCCACAAAGGCGATGTAATACTCTTTGTAGAAGCATGAAAAATACGCTGAGGAATCATAAGCGTAAAACCCTCAACATGCAAGAAGCTGCGTAAAACAGAGCTCCAACGCTGTGTGGCGTAAGGCATGACTTTAGAGCCATCGGCGTACAACAGAGCTTCAACGCTAGAGTTGCGTAAAATATAGCTCCAGAACAACCCGCGTAATGCAGTATTTCCAGACTGCTTCAGCGTAGAAAGGTTGTTACAACGCCACTTTGGCGTAAAACCTGCTCGCTTTTAATGCAGTAGGAAGTTGTATGTGGAACTCTTCGTATTCCTTGAACGAACCTGTCAGATCATGCAGTGAACCTGACTCCTGACAAAGAGTACTGCACGACTATCTAAACGACGGCTGTAATGATGATTCGGTACAGAAACCCAGACCGTCGTTTAGTCACATTTCCTTGATATAAATTGCTTTTATGCATTCAAGGAAATACGCTGCCTAGTTTTACACAGGCAGACGTGAGCTTTTACGCTCAACGGGAGACAAAACTATCATGCCCCAGTCCCAAAATACGTAGGACTAGGAACACGTAAGCATGTCAGCCGTATGGATATGGCAACTCCAATATATGGAAACCAAAATCCACACGTACGCTATAATATGAATATCAATCCACAAGTGGCATAAACATATATCATAAGTCACAGGGTATAAGCTAAATCTCATCCACGAAAATCAAATATAAATAAATAACCAATATCTATGAAACTAGATATCAATATAAGTATCTAAGGATGATAGTTGGATGGAAACAAATCCACTACCAACTCGAATGGAAAAGTACAACACAATAAACACAATATAAGAATACCAGCTAACGACCACGGGCTCGAAGAGAAGACATCCACGAAATATATATAACCATACAAATCTGCGCTCCTGCAAATACTCAAGAACAGATACACCTGGAAGGAGACCAGGTTCTCAGAGGGACGTAACAAGATACAGAATATCAAGCCAATTTGAATACAGTAAACATGCATATTATTTAAAAATAAATAAGTACGCTGTACAAGACAATATATATGAATGCAAATAAGGACAACTTTTTGACGTATGGGCAAGGATAGGCTACTCGATCTACCTCACAACTCACACACACGTCAGTGGATATCAGAAATCGATATACCGCGGGGGTAGCGACCAGCGAGACTCCAGAAATTGACATACCGCGGGGGTAGCGACCAGCGCGACACACGCCCGTAGTGAGAGCTATATACTACGGTTTACCAGAGTGGTTAAAAGCCCATACGCCTAATGATTGCCCTCTATGATACTAAGTGTCAAGTGTGTGTCAACATATCTAATATATAGTAATGACTGAAAGAACTACACATGCAATGAATAAACATAAATACAATAAATATACAAAAATATACTAAGCATGCAAAATACTGTAAGCAATTTGGCAAGGTATCTTGCCTGGTCTGAAAAGGATGAAGTTCCAACTCAAGGCGTCGTCCGATCTACCCGTCATATAAATTAAACATGTTAGGTTACAAAAATGGGTAAATAGGTTCCTCCATTTAATCTATTTTAATTCTAAATAAAAATAACCTAAAATAGTATTTTTAATCTTATTATAATCTAATTTTATTGTTGACCCTAATTTTGGTCCAAAGAAAGTCAACTTTACAGATTTGTGATCCATGACACGCAAATCGAGATAATCCGTTGACCAAAAAGTCAACCAATTTAAATCCTGGATTTGTGTATAGAATCCTATAGATTTCAATACTACATGAACACCATATTTGACGGTTTTATAAAATCACAAGTCGGTAAAGAGTTATGTCCACTAGGGCGCACAGATGATAGTTTTTGGTGGTTTTCTATTTACGTCTACGTTGCACAAATTTTACAGTAGAATAAAATTATATTTTAAATTCTGGAAAAATACTTTTCTAGAATTTCATCATGTCAGCATTCCGAAACTTCAAACGGTTCATAATTCTGAGTTCGGGATCTCCCAAAATCTTGAAAATACCAAAACACGTCTGATTTTAAACAGCTGACACTTTTAGAATTTTCTGAAAAAATAGGTTCTTAAATTATTAAAATAATTTATATATTCAGAAAACTAACCTTGATATGATTCTAACAAAAAAAACTGGAGCACGTTTGGAGTCCGGAGCTAGGAGATATCGTCTTTTTAAGTCGTCATAACTACTAGAAAATGAGGTTAAATTTTCGACGAATTTTGACTATTTTTGGACGAAAAAGAGGTAAATTTGGAAAAGAAAAATATGAAGGATGAGGTATTTATAATGGTGGATACTACTTAATTAAATACGACTAGGATTGGTTAATTTGGATAGGATTATGATGAATTTAAATAAGGATAGGATATGCATGAAGTTGCTTTCCTGGTAGGTTCATGATTTGAATTAATTTAAAATAGAGTTTGAATTTATCTCAATAATTTATAATCTTAAATATAATTAAAGATAATACAAATAGTTTATAAAATCTTATTAATATCTATTAACACTAAATTAGCATCTACCTAATATTAAGATTATATATATCCAAATAAATCCTAAATAATTTTAAAAATCTAAATAAATTTCTTAAAATTCTAAATAAATTACAGAAAAATATAATTAAATATTTTAAACTAAAATAAATATTTGGTAGGAATAACATGCAAGTATGGTCGTATAGTAAATCATAGAAGTCCTAGAAATTTACGTTTCCTATGTTTTAATTACCTAAAAATTCTAGAAAAATCTCCAAAAATCTAAAATAGCCTAAAAATGATTCTAAATAAATATTTATATAAGTAAATATATCAAAAAAATTATTTTCTAATTAACTAAGAGAATACTCTAAAGAAATTCAATATTTAAAATAATCTATAATAAATATAATAATATAAAATACACACAAAATACCTATTTTGGGTGAGGGGATTTACAATCTACCCAACTTACAAAAAATTTGTCCTCAAAAATTGACACTAACCCATATTCATAATAATCACTATAGCTATTACACTACATACCTATCTAGCAGTGCTTCCTAAAAGTCATGGTCTGTCATTCTAACACTTCTTATTTATTGTCCATACACTATCCTATTATCCTCTAACTCGTCTACACTACCCAACTTACAAAAGTTCTACTAGTAGTCACAGTCTCTTGAGGCTATTGTCTAGGTTGTAAGACAAATATATTTATTGGGTCGAGAATCTTGGGGTACATGTCTTGAATCTCACAACCATAATTTTTCTTTGTAACCGTCAAGTATCGTAGTCTAATACTGCCATGCCACCTGACCAATATGTCTGTAAATACTTTGACTACTTTACTACAACGGTCTAGCTGCAGCTGTCGCTACTTTGCCAGCAATTTGTCATAGTTGTCAGTTCATAACAAGTGCCTTCAATTCTTTCCTAGGCATAGTCTAAGTTTTTTTTTTTGGGGCAACAGTTAAAGTCTTGACTAACTTATAAAACTATTAAAAGTATAAACTAGTTCAAACAGTCTAACAAATTCCTATTAGCCTAAGGGATGCTATACATGGTTTTTTAAAATAATAAGAGGATACAGATATTGCTATAGGTCATATACATAAAGGTTATTATTAAGAACTCATCCTTTAGTTGTTAATCATTTACTAAACCATCTATGATTTTAACTAACAAAATAAGGGTGAGGTTGAAGTAAATCAACAATCTATGATGGCATGAAGGACGCAACTATGATAGGAAGATTTAAGCACGAGATAAGGAATGGAGATGGAAGAGAAGATGGGCTACCCCAAGGGGCGAGATGGTGATAGAAAAAGAATACTACTACTGCTACTCGCGTCATCTATTAGCATCGCGTGTATGCCATCTGGGTAAAATATCAGTATATCCTCATAACTGCTAAACCAACACCTATATAATTCTACGTCTACTACGCACCTATGATCTCGTGTCATAAAGGGGGTCATGAGTATGCAATGACACATATAACTAAGGTCGTACCTATATCTACGGCTTCCTGTGGCCGCGCTCTCTTGTTTGTTATCATGAGTGCTTGGCCTATGGGGTATATCTAGTACTATTCGTGTATCAAACTTATACTAAGCACGAACGTTCGTCTTTCCGAAATAGGGAAAGATGGAGAGCAATAATAAAAAATTTAAGGTGAAGGTGATAGAATACAAGTACGAGGCTCAAAGAGATTAAAGAATTCGAAAAGAGAGTTGTCAGGACAGTTGTGGATTGAAATCCTATTTTTTTGGTAACTTCCTATTTACATGTTCGTATCAGTACAGTTATGTAACCGATACGATGTGTCAGACATGTCTAGGGGCAAGTATATCCGTCTACTACCATATATCTCAATCCACGTTAAGTAGTCATGCGAAGAGCGAACCACGCGCACTAAGGTTAGCTAGACCTTAATACACCGATTCTGATTAGGCAATTGTATCATTGTGTGCACCCAATAATACATATGTCATGAGCAAGCTCGATAAAAGAATAAGCTTGCAAAAACTAGGCTATAATAGCAGCATAAGTCAAGGTAGTACAGCAAACATAAATACGCTGGATTATGATGAAAGAAGGTACATAACAATTCAAGTTCACAAAAGATAAGACTCCATAATCTCTACAGTTGTCATACTAATTCCTTGTCTAAGTCGATAGTCGATAAAGTAGGGGTATAGCCTCTAAGTTCTACAGTCTAAAAAAAATACTGTCGTCCTATGCTAGCATACAGTTAATGTTGTTCAATCGCACTTCAATAATAGGTCAAAAGACTATGTGATACTATATTGTGAGGTATACTACCCAACTTATAACAATAACTAATACTGTAATTGTCTTGAGAAAATTCTTCAGAATAACCTGGTCCTTGTAAATAAAGTATAAACTATTATTAGGGAAAGATCTTGGTACTTATTAGGGTATCCTCTTACATTACATAGGTCAGGGTCGTCCTAAGTCCTAGTCTTAGTGCAAGTGTCAATAGTAAGAATGGAACAGTTACTGGCCTCAAAGGAAAGGGAATATAACTCGTATTGAGGTGGGGTACATGTTACGCAATTTAAAACTAAGGGATAAGCACCAGGTCTCAATCTACAAGAATAGCTTAAACCATCAAGTTCTAACTACTAAGCACACAATTTCAAAATTTAACATTAACCACTATAATCCCAGCAACTATATATCCTTAACACAGAATAAATCACCTGGCCTACAATCAGAAGTGTCAGATGGCACGAGTTGAAAGATGAAGAGTAGAAGAACAAAATTTAGTCGTCGCGGAATTAGCGAACGTTAAGGTCACAGAGGAACAATATGAAATTAAAATAGAGGGCTCTAGTATGCTAGTTGCTATGTTCGAGGTATGATCAAGAGAAATATTATATTCATTGCTCTTGGCTTCCTAAGGTACTGTCTGCTACTAATAAGACAATGATCTAAGTTTATAGTTCGCCAATACTATCTAACTATGAAGGTTAGGTTCAGTCTTAATATTCAATTTTAGTTTTCTATTGGTTCCTCAATACTAGGGTCAAACATTATGGTAAAACTTCTAACTAACTCTAGTAGCGTCTATACTACTCTCAAGTCTTCATAATACATCAAGGGATAATAGTAAACCAATCTATATATAAGGAATTCTAGGGTTCAATAGATATTCTAAACTTAGTGGTGTGTCGATATTCTCGTTGTATTCTTAATAGGTGTGCTACCATAATTATTATCCTAATTACAGGGGTTCCTATATTCTAGCAGAAGGCTATACTCAAAGAACTATTAGGGAAGTACAGGAATCAAGCATGATATAATTATTTAGATAGAATGGATTGGAAGGAGAGCGAATCATAGTCAATTGTGGATGAGATCCTATACTCTATTCCTAGGTGCAGGCTTGTTCGGTACAATAACGTAACCGAGACAATATGCTCTCGACCTGCATGGGCCACCACAAAAATATGTCACGCCCCAGTACCAAATTTCATAGGACTAGGAATACGTAAGCATGCCAGCCGTATGGATATGGCAACTCCAATATATGGAAACCAAAATCCACACGTACGCTGTAATATGAATATCAATCCACAAGTGGTATAAACATATATCACAAGTCACGGGGTATAAACTAAATCTCATCCACAAAAATCAAATATAAATAAATAACCAATATTTATGAAACTAGATATCAATATAAGTATCTAAGGATGATAGTTGGATAAAAACAAATCCACTACCAACTCGAATGGAAAAGTACAACACAATAAACACAATATAAGAATACCAGCTAACGACCACGGGCTCGAAGAGAAGACATTCACGAAACATATATAACCATCCAAATCTGCGCTCCTGCAAATACTCAAGAACAGATACACCTGGAAGGGGACCAGGTCATTAGAGGGACGTAACAAGATACAGAACATCAAGCCAATTTGAATACAGTAAACATGCATATTATTTGAAAATAAATAAGTACGTTGTACAAGACAATCTATATGAATACAAATAAGGACAACTTTTCGACGTATGGGCAAGGATAGGCTACTCGATCTATCTCACAACTCACACACACGTCAGTGGACATCAGAAATCGACATACCGTGGGGGTAGCGACCAGCGAGACTCCAGAAATTGACATACCGCAGGGGTAGCGACCAGCGCGACACACGCCCGTAGTGTGAGCTATACACTACGGTTTACCAGAGTGGTTAAACGCCCATACACCTAATGATTGCCCTCTATGATACTAAGTGTCAAGTGTGTGTCAACATATCTAATATATAGTAATGACTGAAAGAACTACACATGCAATGAATAAATATAAATACAATAAATATACAAAAATATACTAAGCATGCAAAATACTGTAAGCAATTTGGCAAGGTATCTTGCCTGGTCTGAAAAGGATGAAGTCCCAACTCAAGGCGTCGTCCGATCTACCCGTCACATAAATTAAACAAGTTAGGTTACAAAAGTGGGTAAATAGGTTCCTCTATTTAATCTATTTTAATTCTAAATAAAAATAACCTAAAATAGTATTTTAATCTTATTATAATCTAATTTTATTGTTGACCCTAATTTTGGTCCAAAGAAAGTCAACTTTATGGATTTGTGATCCATGGCACGCAAATCGAGGCAATCCGTTGACCAAAAAGTCAACTCAAATCCTAGATTTGTGTATGGAATCCTATAGATTTCAATACTACATGAACACCATATTTGACGGTTTCATAAAATCACAAGTCGGTAAAGAGTTATGTCCACTAGGGCGCACAGATGATAGTTTTTGGTGGTTTTCTATTTACGTCTACGTTGTACAAATTTTACAGTAAAATAAACTTATATTTTAAATTCTAGAAAAATACTTTTTTGGAAGTTCATCATGTCAGCATTCCGAAACTTCAAACGGTTCATAATTCTGAGTTCGGGATCTCCCGAAATCTCGAAAATACCAAAACGTGTCTGATTTCGAACAGCTGACACTTTTAGAATTTTTTGAAAAAATAGGTTCTGAAATTATTAAAATAATTTATATATTCAGAAAACTAACCTTGATATGATTCTAACAAAAAAAACTGGAGCGCGTTTGGAGTCCGGAGCTAGGAGATATCGTCTTTTTAAGTCGTCATAACTACTAGAAAATGAGGCTGAATTTATGACGAATTTTGACTATTTTTGGACGAAAAAGAGGTGAATTTGGGAAAGAAAAATATGAAGGATGAGGTATTTATAATGGTGGACACTACTTAATTAAATACGACTAGGATTGGTTAATTTGGATAGGATTATGATAAATTTAAATAAGGATAGGATATGCATGAAGTTGCTTTCCTAGTAGGTTCATGATTTGAATTAATTTAAAATAGAGTTTGAATTTATCTCAATAATTTATAATCTTAAATATAATTAAAGATAATACAAATAGTTTATAAAATCTTATTAATATCTATTAACACTAAATTAGCATCTACCTAATATTAAGATTATATATATCCAAATAAATCCTAAATAATTTTAAAAATCTAAATAAATTTCTTAAAATTCTAAATAAATTACAGAAAAATATAATTAAATATTTTAAACTAAAATAAATATTTGGTAGGAACAACATGCAAGTATGGTCGTATAGTAAATCATAGAAGTCCTAAAAATTTACGTTTCCTATGTTTTAATTACCTAAAAATTCTAGAAAAATCTCCAAAAATCTAAAATAGCCTAAAAATGATTCTAAATAAATATTTATATAAGTAAATATATCAAGAAATTTATTTTCTAATTAACTAAAAGAATACTCTAAAGAAATTTAATATTTAAAATAATCTATAATAAATATAATAATATAAAATACACACAAAATACCTATTTTGGGTGATGGGGTTTACAGAAACGAACCGCCACGTCAAAAGTTGCTCTTCGTACAGAGCTCGAGGCACGTCTCTGCAGTTAATGCGCGTGATGTGGGAAGATCTCTGCATTTAATGTACGAGATTTGGTTCTACTTTCAAAGACTGGGCGAGCCATAGTTATGGCTAATACGTCTACATCAGCACCTCTGCATATTACGCCACCTGGCTATTTTTAGCTATAGGAGCACGTTGTACGCTATCTCCTCGAAATACGCCGACCTGGCTATTTTTAGCTATAGGAGCACGCTGTACGCTATCTCCTCGGAATACGCCAACTCAGGCTATATGTGCAAAGAGACGTGATAAGGCTATTTGGTTCGAAATACGCTCAAGACCTCAGTCAAAGAAGGATAATTGGATATCTTTACGCCGGTTACCTATCCATGCAGCATCAGGCTTCTACGCCTAGTTGGCTTCTATGCCAATCTGACAACTATTCGGCTTCTACGCCTATTTTGGCTTCTATGCCAACATGACAGCTACTTGGCTTCTACGCCATCAGAACAGCTATTTGGCTTTTACGCCAACGAGACAGTTATTTGGCTTTCATGCCAATCATCTCTACGCAAGGGACAGTTACCTACGTGGCTTACATGCCGTGATCTTCGACGAGCAGTTATACGCATTATCTCATAATGGAACACGCGTCACACGCCAATTCAGAAGATCATTTATACGTGGGTAGCAGTTATTGTAACCGTCGCGTAAAAGGTGCAGCTCTCTCCGCTGTTCGGTTTCTACGCCGACTGTAGCTGAACTCTATAAATAGAGACCTTTATTGACAGAGGTCGGGGATCGAATTTTTAGAGAGTGGTCAAAGATTTTACAAGGAAAGAGAGTATATCCAGAGAGTGTTAATTGACTACTTTGGCATCGAGCACCCAATCCCTCTTGTAATTTTTTGAAGCTTCTCCTTCTTCTACAGCTCTTCTTCGTCATTGTGTGGTCCAAGGGACAAAGTAATCGATCGCAGATCAGACTCCTATAGCAATATTTACCCAGATTTAATTTTTGTACTTAACATCCTCGTATAGGATTAATTGTACTTCTTGTTTGTAAACCAAAGAAAGGATTTTGTATAAACCTATTTTTATTTCTTTCGTTTATTATCAAACACAAGATGGTGACTCAGCTGGGGAATACTTTTTCATCTGATGAGAAAGCCATTGCTCAACACGATATTGTATCCATGGGATCAACGAAGAAGACCTTGGTCATCCAATTCGACCAATCGGCTTACGAAGACGTGCTTCAAGCTGGGGGTAGCTCTCATTCCCTCTCTGTCCAAGACAGCAGGAAATTGTGTAAAGTATGGATGCCCCGGACATCCTCTACCATTCCTGCGAGCTCTCTCTCTCCGATCAACAAGGTTGTAGCATCGCAACCTGTGCGCTCCGCGCATAAAACTTTGTCTCTCGTCTGTGACGTGGCAGAAAAAGCTTCTGGCAATGCCTTAGTGCTAATCCATAAGTCTACTTCGCGCTCTGAGCGTAAAAACTCGTCTTCCGTCGCTGACGTGGCTGACATAATTTCTGGCAAGGCCTCAGCGCCAAGTCAAAAATTTCAAACACGCCCTGCGCGTAAAAACTCGTCTCCCGTCGCTGACGTGGCTGACGTAAATTCTGGCAAAGCCTCAGCGCTAAGTCAGAAATTTCAAACGCGTCCTGCGCGTAAAAATACATCTCCCGCCTATAAGGGGGTAGATGGTCCCTGCAATCTCCGCAAAGGAAAACAAGTGGCAGATTTCCCAACCTCTCGGCCTTTACGCCATCAAGAGAAGAATCTACCTGCTCTCCACATTACGCGAGATCTTGATAGCCGAGTGAGAACTTCCTCAATTTTATGCCAGCCTGAGCAAAGCTCCAAAATACGCCAGGCTAAGCCCCTCATCGTAAAGAAGGCCCAGTTTGTGGACAGATACACTCCTCATGGATCATGTGCTACTCATATGGCTGAACTGCTGTATACGTATGACAGGGAAAGGTTTATGGTCCCTAATCTATACCTTCCCACTGATGTAAAAAGGCAGAATAAGCCTTCTTCTTCTTCTTCTTCTGGTCATCTCCCTGATTTGCATGATTTCTTGATCCAGAAACGCAAAGACAGGGCTCAAAATCAAGATTCAGCGCCCTTAACTTCCAAGCGTGGAGAGATCATGTGGGAAGATGAGTCAACATCTAATATCGTCATGAAATATGGGCCACATGAAGAGTCTATCTTTATTGTTTCACCTACTCGCGACGATCAGTATCAAATTATCTTCGGTCGAATGCAGAATAGACCGATTGTACAAGAAGAATCTCGCGATTCAGATAGTAGAAAAATACAAATCCACAGATATAGCCCACAAGCTTTAAAGATTATACAAAGCATGGGTTATGATTTGAAGTTGAAACAATGCCTCAACTATGGGAAAGGCAAACGAACACCGTTGCATGGTAATCCCTACTGTCAACGAACTCGTTTCGGGTTAGGATACACTACATCTCTTGCAAACTCCAAACCTCCAGAGTCTGGTCCTGTAATACCAAAGGCAGGCCCTTCTAAATCAACTTCTGTGGACAAATGCCATGACATGTCTGGGGGTAGTCTACCTCGACAAAATAGGGCAGCATCCAAAGCTGGGGGTAGAATTCCCTCTGAGTCTGAAGATGATGCAGCTAGGACCATCTTCCCAGAAGACCGCAAAACCCAGGCATCGGGAGCCCGAAGGCCAAAGGGGACCTTCTTCTTCAATGAAGATGACATCATTGAAATCTTCAATATATTGATGAAGGAAAATAAGCTTCGGCTACCCAACATCAGATATCCTGAAAGGGCTGGCAAAGTCGATGACCCAGATTATTGCCTTTTTCATCGGTACATTCATCACCCCACAAGGGCATGCTATGTACTAAAAAGAAAATTTCAGGAGTTGATCGATGCCAATGATATCACTTTGCATCTATAAACGAGGGATTGATTTTACTTTAACGTAACAATGTGCTCCCTCAAAGAAGTACTGATCCCTAAAGTTTTCCCAGCGGATTCTTTAGGCAAAATCACTCTACAATGAGTTTTTAGACATGGGTTCAAGTCCATATTACCTCTGAATTGCTGTCATAATATTTCTCTCGGGCTGAGTTTATCATGTTCATATTACCTCTGAATAAACCTTCCTGGTCCGACTATCGATTATCATGTATATATTACCTCTGATATCGGTTGTCATCTCAACTTAACGTCCGTACTTAACTCTAAGTACGCCAGGAGTGTTAAGTCCACAAAAAACTGCCACGTCCATATTACCTCTGGCAGGGCTTGTCCTAAAACTTATTACTTGCACTCTCGTGCACAAGAAGTAATAGGTCCACAAAAATTCCTCCAGCGGGATATCTTTACTACCCACAAAACCTATCATGTCCATATTACCTCTGATATGGCTTATTTCGAACTTATTATTTGCACTCAACGTGCGCAACAAATAATAGGTCCACCAAAAACCTCCCTGTGGAATATCCGCAATAGAAACGAATTGTTCATGTCTATATTACCTCTGAACTATCCTCATTTTCTCCAGCTAAGAAAAAGCCAGTCCATGTTCATAATACCTCTGGACTACGTTCCCCCACAGAGTCATATTTTACCGTGGCAATATTACCTCTGGCAGGGCTTGTCCTAAACTTATTACTTGCACTCCCGTGCACAAAAAGTAATGGGTCCATAAGAAAATACCCAACAGGATGTCTTCGCCAGCCTCGAACACTATCACTTCCATATTTCCCCTGACTGGGCTTGTTTCGAACTTATTATTTGCACTCAACGTGCGCAATAAATAATAGGTCCATCAAAAATCCCCCAGTGGGATGTCCTTAAATGGAGGGCTCTTATATGATTGCAAATGGCGCTTACAGGTTAGCTAAGCCTAATAGAAATTTGGTAACGGCTACTATCAACTGCAAATTCCCGAAGAAGTACTATACTTGATCTCCTTCGTTTAACGGAGTATGACGAAGATCTTATTCTGATGATACCATGCACAAAGGTTAGTTGGATCATTTTTTATCAGATTCATGTGACCTCCGAATAGATATCCTTAACTAATTTGTAAGCCTATCATGTTCATATTACCTCTGATAGTGTTTAGTATACAAATTTAGTTGGATGATATTCTTTCAAATTCATGTTAACTCTGAATAGATTTACATTCAACAAAACCTTAACGAAAGAATGTCATGTTAATGATACCTCTGATATCACTTTCACCCTAGCCTATCACATTCTAAAGTGATGGGTCCACAAAGTCAGAAAATGTGTCTTTATTATCTCCGAGAAATTACAGGAGAAACAAAAAGGTACATCATTGGGGAGGAGCAGTCAAATCATGAATTTGCTGCGCTAAAGCAGCCATCCTCTCATTCCTGGAGTTCAAAATAATATTGCAAGCCTGCTCCAGTCGTGTCTCATGATCGCTCAGGCGAGATAGTTCAGACCGAGCATCAACAAAACTGACATGGATGACACCAGCACGCGTCAAGTTATGCTGAGCTAGCTCCACTTGGCCCTTAAATATATCACGAGCTGTCGATGTCTTAAGAAGCTTCTCCTTGGCTTGAGCGAGTTCAGCTTCCAAGTCTCGAACCCTCGCTTCATCTCCCTCAAATTCGGCCTGGTATAGAGTTAGCTGAGGAATAAAATCTACCAAGATAGCCCGCTCTTTATCCATCTCCTGCTGCTGTTCCTGGATGGATTTGTTCAGAGTTTCCATTTGCCCAGCAAGCTCTGTAGTTAAGGAGTCATACTTAGCTTGAACTAGATCGTCGATGCTGCCCCGAGATAGTTGCAAATACTTGTTAATGGGTTGTTCCAAACCATTAACTATTTGCTCCAGCGCATCAGCTCCCCCAGCGTCGTTGAAATTTTTGATCGGCGCTATCGTAATCTGGAAGGACATCCTCAGAGCCTCGAAGCCTAGATTCTTCTCCAGCACCATTGATATCAGCATTTTCAAAGTGATGTAGAAAATGCTAGTATACTGCTCAACTAGCATGGCGAGATTCGAATGGACGCTGGAAGTGGCTGCAATATCGGTGAATCCCCTTCCAGGAACGATGACAGAGGGTGTCGTCACAGTGGTCGCTTCAACAGAAGGCGCGACAAAAGTGGAGGCACCGACAACGGTCGAGGTTGTTGGCATGATCGACAAAGAAGGCATAGTCGAGACAGCCTGCTCCTCTTCTTCCAATATTATTGGGACCGGTACTGGCGGAACAACATCTGATAATGTCTCGGATGAAAGATCGGCAGCATCAAAGCTTTCTCCTTCGGTGTCAAACGCCGCCATTTCATCAGCAGAATCCGCAACAAAGTCAAAACTTGCGTCGGCTCCGCCTTCCCCTGAGATGTCTTCACCTGAAAAGAAGATAAGAGAAAATTAATATCAATTCGATGCTAATTTTCCTAAAAAGAGGCGTAAGGACGACATTTATCCATGGCTGATGGTATATATGTCGCGTCCACAGCCAGTACAGCTAAATCATTTCGTAATGATCCTAAGCAAGCTGTCATACCTGGAGAAGAGGGTGCACCAAATAACGTCTGAGGGTAGTCATCCAAATCTTCACCCAAATCCAATCGAGGTTCATCGGGTGGAATCTCGCTGGAGATACTTACAGATGAAGAAGGGGCTGGACCCATTATTGGTCTAGATAAAGATATCCTAAATTTGCTCGGCCTCGAAGGTGACCTCATTGCACTACTTGAAGCGGTAGTAGCGACAGCAGTCTCAAGCAAGGAATCTCCGGCACTGGCAGCCGAAACTGTAGAGGGACCCTCTCTAAAAGTCGAAGGACCTTCGATCAAAGAATCATCCCCGACCGGAGAAACAACAGGCTCACTCCTAGGAGCCTCATGGCTGAAAGTCCTTATAGGACCACTGATAGTCTTCTTTTTCTTGCGAGGGGAAGTCTCTTTCGGAGTAGAGGCCCTTCGCTTACTGGGGATAACAAGAGGTTCTGCCGGCGGAGGTATTACGCCTCTCTGTATTGTCAACAAAAACTCATCTGGACCAACAGGGTCTTCACCTTCATCAGAGGAAACTGATGGAACCTCCTCTCTTCCAGTAGATTTATGAGAGGACATCCTAAAACTTCTACGCATATCAAAATCGCGATGAAAGGTATTGATGGCCACATAAAATTGGGCGTACGAATGGAGGATGCGCAACTCCATGGAGAGAGAAGTCGCGGGCACAGTAAAGGTTGCTCCAGTACAACCCATTATGAAGTACCGTCACCCTCTAGCTCCATCAATCAGCCCACCTCTGGACTTGAAGCTGGTGATGGCATTTCCTACGTGCAATTGGTCATACCCAAACTGCCTGACAAATCGACTAGGCAGATAAGGCTCCAAGAAGCAATGGTCTTCACTTTTGTACAACAAATGGGAAGGTCTAATGCAGACCAACCAATAAAAAGCTTCGGGAGAAAGAACGGTCTTCCCGTGACCCGAATCCTAAAGTTTCGTCCCCTGTTGATTGATATATACAGTGGGGACGATGCAGAAGAGCTTCCAGCTATGAGCAAAATTTAATGCTCGCCGACAGTCTACGACAGTGGTCACGTTCCAAGTAAAATTCTTGTAATTCAACAAGAAATTATTTCCCGAACTACTGGCAGAGCCGGGAGACATCACCCTGGGGTTATGAAGAATTAACCATCCCATCAGATATAGGAACGGTAACTCTACCCTGGAAAAGCTTTCACGCCGTGTTTCATCTGCAAGTAGCCCATCAGTAATGGCCCTCAGGCCAGCTTGTATCCGGCATACCATGGCAGGGAGCAGGCCTAGTCTTGCCCCAAACACCAAACACACTGCAGGCCATAATGTGTTACGATGAATGTGATCCGAAGATGCAATGCCAGGTACTACCAATCGGCGTAGCCATACAGAGAGGAAGCCAGCCAGCTGAGCTTCCCTTGACAGAGGCTTGCGGCAATGCCTCATATAACTGTAGGCTTTAGTGCCTGCAGGATAACTCCCTATCTCCTCATCGAGAACTTGATCTGAAGCCCCAGCGTCTTTAATAAGATCATCGACTATTTGAGCATTAAGTACGCTCAGAAAGTTCAAAGGCTTATCCTTGCTATCCACAACTTTGTCTGGTTTAGCATCTCTGGCCTGATGAAAGAAGAGATATGACGCCCATTTGTTGGTATGAGCCAAATCAGAGGGCTCATTATAGAAGGTGGTGCACGTTAGATAATGGCTCATTAGCTCCTGGTACACTGCCACTACCCGAGAGTTTGTATCCCTCAGCTCCCTGTTTGTGGGAACATACTCTTCATAAGGAGTATCCCCCATTGGCAGTCTTGAAATCTCTGCCATCTCGTGAAGAGCCAATCCCAGCTCCCCTAGCAGAGTGGCGAAAGTCCCAGTGAGCGAGATATACCGCTCCATCAAAGCCAAAAACAGGTTGGGGTTGGGAGGCAGCCCAACACTGGTAGCATTCACAGCCGCGAACAGACCAATGCTCTCCAGCTCCGTCTGAAAATGCTTCAGAGCCCAGGCAGCTAAACGAGCCCATCGAAGATTTCCAGGGGTAAGCCACCCGTTGGTCCGAGGATTAACCTTGGGGTATACTCCTCCATGCCCCATGAAGTCATTGCAAAAAGTCGATAATTGGACTGGCTGGAGCAGTGAAGTATCTTCACTCGGGACGCTGCCCGGAAATAACCCCCTGAAAGGCATAACAGGACTTGAAGTGTAAACCCCCTCACCCAAAATTAGGCCTACTTTGCTTAGATAGTGAAATTAGGGCCAGTTTGAACCAATTAGAATTTAGAACACGACATTTATTTAATTATGCAATAATTTATATCGTGTAGCGCACCTTACCGTCGCTTCGATTATTGGAGCACCTCACTAGTCATTGCCTATCTACAAACTTTACAACCTCATCCTAGACATGCCCGCCTACTATTCTGACCCTTGTGCAACTTATAATATTGCTCTCTGGTGCTATATTTTAGCCGCACAATAAACGTCGCGGACGTTATTTCTTAATTCGAAATAAATTCCAATTTTGTACCCTTGTGCGTCCCAATCAAATTGGAGACACAATCTTGGCCATTTTGTACAACCCAAATTTTATTAATATTCTACACTGTACCCTATACGTCCCTACGCTTGTGTCCCACCAAATTTATTTCCATGTACTTTTAATTAATTCTAGAACATCGTGCGTATTTCAATTTAATTAATTAAATCCAATTACCGTCTTTGTGCAGTTTTTTAATTGTTGGGGGTATTTTATGCAAAAACATATTGAGGTGTCTCCACCATTGGACAATTCATGAAGAAACTCAACTTTCTCCTTCACCAAAATTTTCCCATAATTTTCGGGATGTACAGCGCGCACATCGTCCCCCATCTAAATTTTATCCCTTATATTTAATTAATGCAAGTTCTAGCCCTCCCAAACACCCTCATGTGAGCCCAAGGCCCATCCCAAGAGTGTTGACCAAGCCCACCTAACTAGGTCAACCCAAACCCAAAGTCTACATGTGTATAAATACAACTTTTCTTTCCTTTTTCCTTATTCTCTAAAAATCCCCCTAACCCTAAACTACAGTAGCCGACTCTCCATCCCTGTGCACCCCTCATCCCTGCCATCCTCGCCGGCCTCCTCGTCGGAGAAGCCCCCAGCCACTGTGGCCTTCCACCTTCGACACGACACGTCGGATCCCTACTCTACGAGTCGTCGGAGCTGCACGAACAACACCACCACTATTGCCACCGACCGCTGTCCTCTCCCCCGCTCCTGCCACCACCAGCCTCCCGTCGTCGACTTCGTCTCCTCCGCCTGGACTCCTCCGGACTAGCCCGGCCAGTCCCCCACCGGTTCCTCTCCGCTGAACCACCTTGCCACCACCAACATCTTATCGGAGCAGAGCTCTTCCTCTCCACGGTTCCACCCCTCTTCTTTCCCTTCCTCTTCAAGATTCGGTTACAGAACCCTAAGCCGGCGAGCTCGTGACCATCGCGGCGCTGCACCAATTACATCTACCATGGTCAAAGCCTCGGTGCCGACGTCTGATCCGATGGATCAATTATAGCTCTGGCAAAGAGAGCTCAGCGACGAGCTGCTCCCAGTGGTCGAACCGCCTGAACCCGCCGGCGAGTTTTCACGAGCAACTCATCCATGGTGATCTTCTCCTCCGCTCCGCCAGTGATCTATCATTTCTCCATTGGTGATGGACTTCTCCGGTGATCGTCCGTGACTCTGGGACGTCGACGATGAAAGGAATAATTTCGTGTTCTCTGCTGAGGTCGTTATTCGAAGTCCTTCTTCTCGATCGGTCGATTAGCTCTGTTTTCATCGGTCTGTCCTCCTCGACAGTTGGTGAAGACGAAGGTCATCGAATACCCATTGAACTCGAAGTAATTCGGTCAATCGACGAGCTCTGAGATATAATTATCGAGATTTCTTTGAGATCTGTCGAAATCGGAGGAACAAGCTCAATATCAGTTTATTCGAATCAGTGAGCCATGTGGCCTTTCTCATTGATTTTTGACTTCTCATTCGAATTCAAAAGGGTCTTTTAAAGTTTTATTGTTGAATATGCTCTTAACATGTTTGTTGAATTGTCACATGAGTGGAATCGGCAGTAACAACTCTAGCCATCCAAATACTTT
Organism: Iris macrosiphon; assembly: GCA_036927795.1. Lineage (NCBI taxonomy): Eukaryota > Viridiplantae > Streptophyta > Magnoliopsida > Asparagales > Iridaceae > Iris > Iris macrosiphon. The sequence goes on along the minus strand of JAYESA010000016.1, from coordinate 100,886,446 downwards.
GTGTGAAGCATACAGTTGAACACAGTTTTTCAATGATCGACGGTTGGAATCGATAAGTCCTACGTCGGCAAGTTGGAGGAGACAGCATCTTGGTGCAGCTTTGTCTCAGACTCGACCTTGTGTTTGTATTCACAAGATCGGATGCCAAGGTGGATTTAGTGCAACCTCACCGTCGTACCGGTGCACGTACTCCAAGGTATAAGCCTACATGTCTTCTCCTTTTATGCATGTTCGTGTGTGCGCCAATAGGACATTAGTATTTCTGTACCACAGTTAGCAGATAGCAGACCTTGAGTCGGTAAACCCAACTCGCGTTCGTACACGTACGCGTACGCGAACATTATTCAATCTGTATATATACATATATTTAGTAGATGTATATTTAGTTAATCTTTAAAATATTATTAATTGGTATATATTTATCTACATATTTAATATGTATATGTATTCCAATAGTTATGTAAATAAATTACTAGTTATATATTATATAATCATATGGGTATATGTAATTAAATGCTAAATTATAATTATGACTATATATATCCAGACTGTACGACCCTAGGACACCGTAGACTGCCCCGTACTTACCCTGACCATGTTGACCCTAAGAACTTGTGAATTGCCTGCCTTGCGTACATTAACGCACTGGCTTAGACACCTGTCAACTGATTGTTTGATTGTGTACAACACTTGAAGATGTGACCCTGCGTAATTCAACGCATAATTGACCATGTTAGATAACTAGTGTCACCCCTAGTATACCCCCTGAGTCCAGTATAAATGTGGTTGTGTAATGACTAATAATTTTATTGTATTATATTTATGTGTACATAGGATATTGGATTTGTTCTGCGCAACTTCTGGAGCAGGTTATTGGTACATTGCAGCTTCCTTGCCAGGCAAGTATATCTTGCCATTGTACTGTTATTCATATTTCATATGTTGCATGCATCTTTATTTTCTGTCTTTAGTTCATATATTTTAACTGTTGTATAAAATGCGCGCGACGGTGTCGTCGCGGTATGTTTTTATGTATTGCATTGACCTTGTTCATGAGACTACCCCATTATCATATAGCATCTTTAGGTTCATTGGCCGTGACACAGTTGTTACACGAGTTGTGAGTCTCATATAGATCACGGACTGGCGTGCAGGGTTTGGCCTCCTGTACGTGTGGGCCGTGCGTTAGGAATAACTGCTGTTAGAAACTTTGCATGCTAGTAGACTTAGCAGTTATTAGAGGTCTAGGGACATAGCCTATTGTAGTACGGTGGTCCCATCCTTGTCCTTGTTTGGTTGCAGGATTGAGCCAGGGTACTAAGAATAGGCTATGAACCAAATTGTGTCATGGATGTGACATGCTTAGAGCATGGGGTGGGAAGAACAACAAGTACCGCATTTGAGCTCCTTTGTACTTTTTCTATTGTGCGTCCGGATTCTCCGCTGGAGATACGGGTGGTGATGACCACTATATATTATATTATTATCAGGCGGGCCTCCAGCGTTCGAAAGACGACGTAACTTTTTAGGCCCCTGGATCCCCAAAAGGGAACCATGCCAAATCCCAATTTTCAGCCAGATAGCTCACTTGTGGGGAAAGTTATTCTTAACTGCATTCACTTAGATGGTTAGGCGACCCCATTGGATATTTATTTCAGTACTTTATTGGCATGTGTTTTATGTATCTTGTTACGTCCCTCTGAGGACCTGGCCCCTTCCAGATGTATCTGTTATTGAGTATTCGCAGGAGCGTAGATTCAGATGGCTACATATGTTCGAGGATGTCTTCTCTTTGAGCCCGGGATTGTTAGCTGGTAATCTTATATTGTGTTTGTTGTGTTGTCCTCATATTGTATTTGTTCTTATATTCCAGTTGGTAGTGGATTTGTTTTCATCCAATTATCATCCTTAGATACTTCTTATTGCAATCTAGTTTCATAGATACTGGTTAATTATTTATATTTGATCTTCGTGGATGAGATTTAGATTATACCCTATGACTTGTAATAAATTTTATACCACTCGTGGATTTGATATTCATATTACAACATACATATGGATTTGGTTTCCATATATTGGAGTTGCCATATCCATGCGGCTGGCATGCTTACGTGTCCTAGTCCTACGTATTTTTGGGACTGGGGCGTGACATGAAGGACGGCTCACAAATAATCCTTGGCCTGATCCTTTCTGATAAAATATTTTCCTCGGCTGGCCGTGAAGTCAGGGTCCATGACATCTTCCTGGGATGCGTGGCATGGAAGAATGCCGAGATAGGGTAATCTCTCGACATCCTGGGCAGGTACATGACCATGCCCTCAGTAGTAAAAACCCAATTTTCCTTCTTGGGCTTCGTCTGGGATTGTTTATCGATCATATCCCCGAATAGGAAAGCTGGTTTTATATATTTTGCCCCATGTATATACGTCAGGGGCTCCCCGCTGATCATGCTCAACAGCATTCGTTCTCCTTGAGACGATATCAGAATTCCCCTTCCTTTAGGATACTGCGTTCCAGAAATAGGGAATGTCACATGGGACAAATCCTCCAGATAATTAGATTTCAGCATCCCAGCAGAAGAACCCATTACCTTAGCCAACAGAGGGATCTGCAAGTACACTACAAAATGCAAGAAGAACAAGTCAGTTTCTACACTAGACGTTACAGTCTTGCAGCCTACGCCAAAGATCAACAGTCTGTGCTTTTACGCCAAGACTGTAAAAACTTGAGCTTTTACGCGGGAACCTATTTCCGAGGCATAAAATTCAATGTTGGCAGTATACACAAAAATCTAACAGTCTGTGTTTTTACGCCAGACTGCCAAAATTTGAGTTGTTATGCCAGAATTTTCATCTAGAGTGTAACACTCAAAGTTTGTAGTATACGCCAAATTTTGACAGTCAAAGATTTTACGCCAGACTGCGAAAATATGGAGTTTTTACGCTGAAACATTAGGAATGTGGGCGTAAATGATAAAACATCTCTGTGCATCATCTTTCTCGAAGAGGCTCTCAGCACAGAAGATGACCTAGCGCATTCACGTACAACGTGTGCGAAGGGTTTTCTTCGTATTCTCGTCCCAAAAGCTTTACCTATGACGCCTGGTGCACAGCTTGACTGTGGGACACTTTGTTCAGAGCGAGGTTCGCTCAGCCCAATGGGAGTCGCTCGTGCTTGAGCAAAGGAGTGAGAAGAAGACGCAGCTTTCTTTTCCTTAAAGGTGGAAGTTGGTTTCGGTGCCATGGCTAAAAATCAGAATTCTCAAAGAAAGAGACGAAGAAGAATAGTTCTCGAAGAGACAAAGGCTTTTCTTTTGCAAAAGACAGATGAATGGTTTCTTCTCTGAAGGCCTTGGGGTATTTATAGAGTTCGGATAACTCTTCGAAATCCTAACCAAATCTGATATTTAATATTCGGTTATGATTTGGGGCCACGTTAGCCTATTATTTGAAAAAGGAAGACGGACAGTCAATCGATCCAGATTCTACGCGCAGAGCAGATCTACGATTTTACGCTAAGGAGATTTTTACGCTCAAAAGGCTACAAATCTACGGTTTTACGCCCAAATGCTTTTATGCTCATGAGCTTTTACCCTCAAGAGGCTACAAACCTACGATTTTTACGCTTGAGAGGCTACAAATCTATGGTTTTATGCTAAGAGGCTATAAGTCTATGGTTTTACACCCGGATGCTTTTATGCTCATTAGCTTTTATGCTCGATAGGCTATAAACCCACGACTTTACGCTCAGAAGCTACAAATCCATAATTTCACGCTCACGAGCTTTTTACGCTCAGAGGCTATAAATCTACGATTCTACTCTTGAAAGCTACAGATGGCCAATGGTAAGGGTTTACGCAGAGAATGCTCCTTCTTGGCTACAAAATATTTCAAGTGCCCAAAATATACAGAGTTCAGCATTGAAGATGACTCTTATTCTTGGGGCAATTGGAAGCTCATTCGAAGTCCAGTCTTTCACACAAGTTCAAGTATGGCTTGGTCGACAGACATTTCTCGCCCTCTTTTCATGGGATTTTCGGGAAAACATTCTTGAAGATGATGGTCTGAACAAGAATTCTTCGTATCAGAGAAGTGACAGTTCAGAAAATTCTATGCGACTTTTCGTTCAAAACAGCATGACAGTTCGGATATTCGACTTAAATGCTAAGCAATTTTCTACGCGTCTCCTACCACACGTAAAAGATAGGACGAGATCAAATATTCTTTTATCAGAGTTGGCGTAAAATTACTCAGACATGCTGAAGCTGCACACATTCAAACTTCCTAAATAGCAAATATGGCAAATTATCAGATGCGTAAAAGAAGACAAGTTTATCAATCATGATTACATATGATGGAAATCCAGTTTATAAAGGGTTTTTCATATTCATGATTACATATGATGGAAATCCTTTTTCTACAAAGGGTTTCTCATTCTTATTTAAGATCACGCCAAGAATCTGTTCTGTCAGGTTCTCGTATTGGTGGAGATCTTTGTTGTCTTCTTCAGCAGTTAATCGGCTTCCACGACCGATTAACAAAAAAAATGATTAATGGTGGAAGGATACATAATTGGGCTTGTATAAATTATTCAGAGCCCACCCTCCATATGCCTTGACAGATTGAGTTGAGGTTTCAGACCCAACTCAATACTGGAAGACAGGGCCAGACTGCCTACCCTCGTCCACCGTCATAACGGGAAAAAATACAGCTTACAAGCTGTGTGGTCGAATGTGACCCTTCCTCTCTCCTGGACGAATCGCCATATGAAATTGCTGATCATCCCGAGCAAAGGAAGCTATGATATCCTTCCATGATCCATCGTTGCAGAGGACATTTGCTCGAAGACGCCTCTTTTTACGGCTCCTTACATGCTGGAAGAGCATGATCTTCTTCTTTCTCAAGTCAGCAAGATGAACAACGACAACCATCTCTTTTTGGTGGTGAAGGAAGTATGGGAAAAATAGGTTAATTCAGTCGCCTTTTTATAGGCAGAGGAGATCACACCAAATCCCAACAAATCCCTAAATATCGGCCGTAAAATCAACCTCGCGGAATGTGTCAGACTTGACCGTTTCATGCTTCATTCAAAGTGTTTCAAATTACGAGGAATTTGAAAACTTTGAAGGGGGTCTTGTAGAAGCATAAAAAATACGCAGAGGAATCATACGCGTAAAACCCTCAACATGCAAGAAGCTGCATAAAACAGAGCTCCAACGCTGTGTGGCGTAAGGCATGACTTCAGAGCCATCGGCGTACAACAGAGCTTCAACGCTAGAGTTGCATAAAATATAGCTCCAGAACAACCTGCGTAATACAGTATTTCCAGACTGCTTCAGCATAGAAAGGTTATTACATCGCCACTTTGGCGTAAAACCTGCTCGCTTTTAATGCAGTGGAAAGTTGTACGGGGAACTCTTCGTATTCCTCGAACGAACCTGTCAGATCATGCAGTGAACCTGACTCCTGACAAAGAGTACTGCACGACTATCCAGATGATGACTGTAATGATAATTCGGCACAGAAACCCAGACCATCGTTTAGTGACATTTTCTTGCTATAAATTGCTTTTACGCATTCAAGGGAATACGCTGCCTAGTTTTACACAGGCAGACTTGAGCTTTTATGCTCAACGGGAGACAAAACGAACGTCAAAAGCTGCTCTTCGTACAGAGCTCGAGACGAGTCTTTGCAGTTAATGCGCGTGATGGGGGCAGATCTCAGCATTTAATGCACGAGATTTGGTTCTACTTTCAAAGACTGGGCGAGCCATAATTATGGCTAATACGTCCACATCAGCACCTCTGTATATTACGCCACCTGGCTATTTTCAGCTATAGGAGCACGTTGTACGCTATCTCCTCAAAATATGCCGACCTGGCTATTTTCAGCTATAGGAGCACGCTGTACGCTATCTCCTCGGAATACGCCAACTTAGGCTATATGTGCAAAGAGGCGTGATAAGGCTATTTGGTTCAAAATACGCTCAAGACCCCAGTCAAAGAAGGATAATTGGCTATCTTTACGCTGGTTACCTATCCATGCAGCATCAGGCTTCTATGCCTAGTTGGCTTCTATGCCAATCTGACAACTATTCGGCTTCTACGCCTATTTTAGCTTCTATGCCAACATGACAGCTACTTGGCTTCTACGCCATCAGAACAGCTATTTGGCTTTTATGCCAACGAGACAGTTATTTGGCTTTCATGCCAATCATCTCTACGCAAGGGGCAGTTATCTACATGGCTTACATGCCATGATCTTCGATGAGCAGTTATACGCATTATCTCATAATGGGATACGCGTCACACGCCAATTCAGAAGATCATTTATACGTGGGTAGCAGTTATTGTAACCGCCTGGTAAAAGGTGCAGCTCTCTCCGCTGTTCGGTTTCTACGCCGACTGTAGCTGAACTCTATAAATAGAGACCTCTATTGACAGAGGTCGGGGATCGAATTTTTAGAGAGTGGTCGAAGATTTTACAAGGAAAGAGAGTATATCCAGAGAGTATTAATTGACTACTTTGGCATCGAGCATCCAATCCCTCTTACAATTTTTTGAAGCTTCTTCTTCTTCTACAGCTCTTCTTCGTCATCGTGTGGTCCAAGGGACAAAGTGATCGACCGCAGATCAGACTCCTATAGCAATATTTACCCAGATTTAATTTTTGTACGTAACATCCTAGTATAGGATTAATTGTACTTCTTGTTTGTAAACCAAAGAAAGGGTTTCGTATAAACCTATTTTTATTTCTTTCGTTTATTATCAAACACTCTTGCTCTTTTTTCTAGCCCATAAAGGTACTTACCGTTCATACATTATGTCCCGTATATCCAAGCAGCAGCACTACACATGCGTACCTGAAATAATGTCCACAAACATGGGTTAGTACATAGATGTACTGGTGAGCGGGGTAACCCACTCGTCTAAGCCGACACTAAGTAAAATTGTGAATACAAACAGTTAAATAGTGATCTTTCTAGTTGAATCCTAGATTCTTTTCATGGCATAGGTATGACATGTTAAGAAAAGCTGTAAATCAAGTTAAGCATGCAAGCATTCAACTCAAGCCAATAGACAAGCAATATATAACTAACTCGAAGGAAACTAGCATGCAACCCGTCCTACTCAAACCCAAGCAACCGTGAACCTATTGAATTATTTCCAAGCCTCAATATCCATCCTCAATCCAATCTCGATATGCACACTCTTGCCGAGGCAAGGTGACTGCCGCCTGCACGAAAGCACAAACCAAACCAAAGTAAAGCAAAGCAAGTCTTATCTATATGAAGTCACTGGCCAAGCCATAAAGGATATTGATCGGACTGATCAAGTGCAGTTCTACTTGAAACAGTGCTAAGTAGCGAGCCCACCTGAATCGTATTAAACCGTCGGCACCGCGCCCAAGGCACGTTACCAATTTGTCTCCCCCATGGTCGAACGGTCCCGGTGCCCCAAAGCCTTCCCGTTCGAGGAGACCAAACCCCGTGCAATATAGGTTGTCCGTGACATGCAGACACCAAGTAGGTATGATGAGAGGATCGAACATTCTCGCCCCACCAAGCTATCATAGACTCATCCAACCAAAATCTAACCAAATATCCATAACCATTCTCCAATATATAGCCCAAGGCACAAATCTCAAGTTATTCCCATAGGCACAATGCCGCTTCTTGACACAGTATTTCCAATTGGTGCAACACCCCATGCTCAGAACAATTCCATGGCACAATGCCCCAATAGTGGCACAATACCTTCGCCGATGCAGTTGTTCGATTTTGAACCACAACTGCACGCTTTGCTTGACAAAGCATCCAAGTGATACTCGTGCACGGATGCACGCTCGCTCGCCCGAATTCTCGATATTCCAACCAAGATATATGATTCCAACTGTCCAAGCATAATTCTAAATATTACTCCAACTGCCCCAAATATAATCCAACTCTAGCTCCAACTACCCAACGTGAAAACCAATTCAAGCTACAAACCTATCTAAGCAAACGGCGTACACTCTATGCACGCCACAATATAGTGATTCCCAAGTTCCAGTCCGAGTGTTTTAAGCTTTTACGTGTTTTCCATATTATTAGACATGAAGGAGTAGAGGAGAAGGGACAGAGCCCACTCACCAAGTTTGATTCTGTTAAGCATCATGTCCTACCGATACGGCCGATCCCTTGAACCCGTGGTCCGATGCAAAGCACGATCTACTCAATTGGTATGACCGTGTGAGCAGACCGTGCTCTCCAAATCATCCGACCAATCGGACTAAGAAAGATGGCATTATCGCTCCAATCCAGCTATCTTAGTACTGCTCTGATGGAACACCTGATTCCCATCGAACTCCGCTAGCGATCTGCACATGAAACCAACTCAAATCAATACTTGTTCCCAAATCCAACAAATTAAAATATAACCAGCTATTGCCTTATTCAATCCAACTCAGCGTAACGCACTGTGCGGTTGTGGGGCGTTACATCCTTAACCATAAACAACCTCTGCAACCGCGGCATCAAAGGCAAGTAGTGCAGCGAATCGGTAGGCTTCCTTGCACCGACAGACTTTCCTCTACCAGTTGCCTTATAGCGATCAGCACCACATAATCTGTACGCATCTTCATCCTTGTCGTCTTTGTAGTACAACATGCACCCGTTGTGACATGCATCAATTTTCTCGTATCCCATCCAGAGCGATCTCACCATCCTCTTAGATCGGTAGAAGTCTTTAGGCAACTTTGCACCCTCGGGCAAGATCTCTATAATAAAATCCACCAGTCGGTTATAGCATTCTTGTGACATGTTAAAATCGGACTTGATGCTAAAAAATCTTATAACCACCTCCAACGGTGAATGATCCTCACAACCAGGATATAATGGAGTCCTTGCATTCTCCAACAACTCCATAAACTTTGTAGCATCGGCATTCGGTGCCTCCTCAGCTGTATTATGATTGTCTGGATCGAAACTAGGCTCCGCCGTATTAAAAACCATGTTCACCCACCTGTCGTCGTAAGCAGCATGGTCGTGAACATCCATATACGGCTCCACATAAGGCTCCAACTCCGATGCTAAAGACACAAGTTCTCCGTGTGCGGTCCACTGATAGTAATTCGACGTAAAACCCTTCGAGTACAAATGATATGTGACTTTCACTTCTGGATGATATTTTAAGTTATGACATCTCACACACGGATACTTAATTTTGGTACCGTCTATGTACTGAGGGAACGCCTTGGCGAACTGAAGGAATTGTTGTACACCCTCAATAAATTCATCCCGTACACCGCACATGTCATCAGGATGACGGTTGTACATCCACGAACGATGACACAGATAGTAATTCATATCCATTTATAGATACTTCTGCAACAAAAATGAATATACAATTACCTTCAAGTATATAATCATCGTTAAATACAGTACATGCACTCATACTCCTAGTCCTAGCATATATACTCATCGTTAAATACAGTACATGCACTGATACTTACTGCTACCTTCAAGTATGGTTGTGTTTGAGTGAGCTCAGGTCACTAGGGAGAGCAGTTCACAGTTTTTAGTGTGCATCATTTGGCATTGATCAACTGAAGGGAGAGGGGTATGCAGCTCTATGCTAGCACAGCAAGGGGGAGCATAACTGAGCAGTGTACAGCTCTATGCGACTACTTAGAACTGATGTATGCAGCTCTGTGCGCTGCAGATATGCAAGGTTGCGTCTAAACTCAGACAGCTAACTAGAAGAGAGATAGGATTAGTGTCTGTGTCTAAAATAATGGAGTGCACCAATGGAGTGCACCCTTAAATATGATAAATAAAGTGAAGGACAAGTCAAAATAGTGATGTCTATCTTTCCTGACTTTCGAGTTTTTCTATCTGCAGAATAGGTCAATAGTAATTTATTGCTTCCATATTTTTGGACGAAACCATTGAACACCTGGTACCCAAGTATCAGAAAACACCAACACACTCAAAACCTAATTAATACTAATACTCTTTTCTGATATCTACTAATTTCAGTCCCTACTAGCCTTGCCAACTGTCACGCCCCGGGGACGACTATCGATTCTACGAAAACGGGACGTGACATGAATGGTATCAGAGCGGAATCGATCTTCTGGCCCAAATTCGTTGCTATGACTCTGAGTTATATCGATATGGTATTGCAATAGAGCGTTCCATACAATAAGTCCATAGATATTCTCAAAGTGCAAATATTTTCTGAACTTGAATTACTTGATTGTTTCGATTGATACGGCGAGGGACGGCACTATCGCTGCTCGGAATATCGAGAAGTTTATCCTTGAAGTATCGAGGACGAAACTTTTTGTTGGTTGGTAAGTATGTAATACCCTGCTCCGCGTCGACATTATGTATCAGGTGAGTGGGCAGAACTTCGTTCTCTGATTCTTGCACGCCTTAATAATAACCTGAGTTTTTGTTTACAATATTTTCATAAGAGAATGATAGAACCTGCCTTGCATGTAAATGAACGAACTCACCTAGCTTATCTTTGAAATGATAAGTCTGCTGAACAATAACCTATCCTCTGTATGAATTTGCTTCTTCGGAATCGATTCCCATATTCAGTGGACCGTACCCCTGGGATCGACTTAGCGGCAGAGTCAGGAGGGACCTCTCATCTGCATCTTTTGTTGCGGCAGAGTCAGGAGGGACCAATATGGATCCGCAGACGAATCTTTCCCAACGGCTTGCTTTTTCTGGCATTGAACCCCACGATTGTAGTGGTAGTATAAGCCAGTTTGCTTGTAGGAATTCTCAACGGTCTGAGCAGACTATGTGGGATAATGCTGATCGACGACCCCGGATCTATGTGAATCCGGTCTACCTCCATGGAGCCGACGTATCCGGTGTAGTAAAGAGGCCTGTCATGCTTGTTATGTTTCAACAGCATATCCTCTTGAGTGAAAGTGATGTTAGGGACAACTTCCATCACACTATGGCATTGAGGACATGCCACAGGCTCTTTATCGGGGGACTTGAGCTAAGTTAAGCATACATTCGCCTGTATTAACGCTTCACTCAAGGCTTGACGAGTGTCTTTGGATAGACTGAGTAGCTCAAAAATGGACAATCTGGCTGGAGTATTAGCCAACTGGGCCAAGATGTCATAGTTGTATGGTTTCTCTAAACCTTTGTTTTGAATATTCTTCAAAGGTTTATCAAAATGAACTTCTTTTTGCTTGCCCTTGTCCGCTGAAGTTGGTCTAGAAGGACCTGCTTCTGACATAACAGGTTCAGGCTCTAGAGGTTTGGCAGCTGAAGTGTCTGCCGTAGATTCCCCCTGGTTCCCTCCGTAGTCTTTGAGGTAGGCTTTCCCAGACCGGGTTTCGGTAGCCAAAGTCTCTTCTTCTGATGTCGGAGATATTGCAACCATATGGCATGGTTTGCATATTGAGTTCTTTTTCGACTTAGCTTTAGCAGCTTGAGTCTCTTCCTCAATTTCTGACACCAGATCGGGATGAACCCACATGATCTCCCTACGCTTGGTAGTTAGGGGTACCAGGTCATGATTTTGGCCCCTGGTTAGAGGGAGATTAACAATGTTTATCATCGCCCGTGGAATAGGTACTACACCATCCGGAACTTCCTGAGGGGGCAGATTGCCGAATTGAAGAGAGATCATGTTGGCAGTGACCATCTTCTCGCTATTACGCAGAGTGATGGCCTTGGCGTCGATCAACTCCTGGATTTTCCTTTTTAGTAGATAACATGCCTTTGTGGGGTGATGTATGTACCTGTGGAAAATGCAGTACTTAGGGTTATTGGTACTGCCGACTTCATTTGGCCGCTTTACCTCGGGGAGAGTAAGCTTGCTACTCTTGACTAGACAATCAAATATGCTCGGAATATCGTCATTGTCAAAAGAATATTCTTCTTTAGGCTTGGAAGTCCCAGGATTTATCTGCGTAGTCACCGGAGTATGTTGCGTGGACGTGTTGATTGCCAGTTGATTGCCAGAGCTTCTTTCCCTTTGGAACTATGAGCATGATCGTTATTGGAGGATGACCACTTCCCTCTATCAGAGGTAGCGATCATGATTCTATTATCCCGCGCCTTCCGACTGTTATCTTTAGCGGCCACCACTGAGATGATAAACGAGGGCCAATCATGGAACTGATATGGTCCTGTGAACACTGAGATCAGCGGGAGAAGATTCTTCCTGCAAATGTCAACTAAGGCGGAATCTAAAACTCCAGGAGGCATCTGCAAAGTGGCCTGACAAAAATGTTCAATGAAAGTACGAACGTTCTCTTTCTCTTTCTGCTTCACTTCAATGAGCGAGGACATAGACATGTCCATCCCTCCTTCGTAGAATCGAGCGAAGAACAGATTCTTGAAACCTTAAAAAGAAGAAATACAATTGTCGGCTAGACTGCCGTACCATTGATAGGCCACTCCAGACAGACATCCCTTAAATACTCAGGTGAGGAGAGCATCATTTCCCTGCAACAACACCGTCATCATGCTAAAGCAGTTCATGTATTGGCTTGGTGATGTCTTTCCCTCAAACAAAACCATAGCCTGTGGTTTGTATTTTGGTGGAAAAGAGATCTCCTCCCAGATAGCTGGGTATGGCTGGTTGATTCGCAACTTCTTGAGTTGATCCTTATGCTTCAAGGCATCAAATTGGGCTTTCAATTCCCGAACTGCCTGCATCGAATCTTCAGCTGGGAATGGGACAGCAGAGAGGTGAGAGATTGGTTGTATCATAACTCCAACAGGAGGCAATACAGTCTCCGGGTTCAGAGGTTGAGGAGCCGTTGACTCTTGATTTGGAGCAGGCTCCTGGCTTGCGTTGGATGGTGGCGTGTCCACCCCCAGACGTAGTTGAGTTGGGGGAACCAATGCTTGAGCTATAGCTGCTGCATGTTGAGTCACCATCATCTGGCGCATACTCTCCATCATGGAATGCATCTCTTTCAGCGATGTTTCCAATACAGCGATGCGTTGCTCAGTGCTTCCTGATGGGGAAGCTTCTTCTTGTTCATCTCCAATAGCATAAACCCCTATTTCTCTGGATGTTACCGAGGGATTAGTATAGATCTCTGTAGAGATCAAGTCTATACTGTCAGTATCACATTCAGGAAACTGGCGACCCCCAGTGTCGGAATCGAAAGAATATGAAATCGATTGTCGCAACCTCGAGTGAGTGTTTCGAAAGACACCTGCTTCAATATTCTCAAGGAGTCTGTCAAATCTCCTTTGGCTTGGAGTTATAGAGGGATGGCGCCTTGAACTTGACCTTCCTCTAGGAATGTGTGAATCCATGTTTACTGATGCGAATGTCGGTTCTTCTTCCTGTAAAGGCAAAGAGTAGTTCAACCGGTCAAAAACTGACCGTTTTGCCTTAGAACAGCAGTAGTTAACTACAACTTTATGACTATTACAATGATGCTCCCTAGGGGGTGTAATAGACATATCAGAAGATCCCTTGTCTTTGCGCTTCTGGATTAGGAAGTTACGCAAATCAGGGGGATTAGAAGAAGAAGGCTTATTCTGTCTTTTTACATTAGTGGGGGCGTGGAGATTGGGAACCATAACTCTCTCCCTGCCATAAGAATATAGTAGTTCAGCCATGTGAGTAGCATACGATCCATCATCCATCTGAGGAGTGTATGTTCCCGTGAAGCGGGTCTTCTTTACGCGGATGGGTTTATTCTGGCGTAATCTGGAGCTTCGCACGGGTTGGCGTAAACCGGGGAGGGCCCTCAAATGGCCTCCAGCGTCACGCGTATTCTGAAGAGCGGGCAACTTCTTCTTTTGATGGCGTACAGGCCTAGAGGTCGAGAGATTTGCCACTTGTTTTCCCTTGCGGTGATCAAAGGGAGCATCTGCCTCATCGTAGATGGAAGATGCATTTTTACGCGCAGGGCGGTTTGAATTTTCTGAACTGGCGCTGAGGCCTTGTCAAAAATTTTGTCTGCCACGTCACAGACGGGAGACAGAGTTTTACGTGCGGGACGCGATTGAGACTTCTGGATTGGCACTAAGACATTGCCAGAAGCTTTGTCTACCACGTCACAGACGGAAGATGGAGTTTTACGCGCAGGGCACGGTTTAGACTTCTGGATTGGCACTGAGACATTGCCGGAAGCTTTGTCTGCCATATCACAGACGGGAGACGAATTTTTACGCGCAAGGCGTACAGGTTGTGATGTCACAACCTGGTTGGTCGAAGAGAGAGAGCCTGCAGGAAGGGTAGAGGATGTCCGTGGCATCCATACTTTACGCAACTTTCTGTTGTCCTGGACAGAGGGGGAATGGGAGCCATCCCCTGTGCGAAGCATGTCTTCATAAGCAGATTGGTCGAATTGGACGACCAGAGTCTTCTTCGTTGATCCGACGGATACAGCATCGTGTTGAGCAATGGCTTTCTTGTCAGATGAGAAAGTGGTCTCCAGCAGAGTCGACATATTGTGTTTGATGATAAACGAAATAAATGAAACTAGGTTTATACGAAACCCTTTCTTTGTTTACAAACAAGAAAAAGAAGTACAATTAATCCTATACGAGGATGTTAAGTACAATAAAAAAGATTCTGCAGAAAATATTGCTATAGGAGTCTGATCTGCAGTCGATCACTTTGTCCCTTGGACCACACGATGACGAAGAAGTGTTGTAGAAGAAGAAGAAGAAGAAGAAGAAGAAGAAGAAGAAGAAGAAGAAGAAGCTTCAAAAATTGTAGGAGGGATTGAACTCTCGTTGCCAAAGTTGTCGATCAACACTCTCTGTATGTGCTCTCTCTCTGATCTCCTCTGACCTTGACCTCTATTTTTCTTCGACCCTTCTTTTCCATTTTCTGTGACCAAAAGTCTCTATTTATAGAGTTCGGTCACAGTAACTGATCAGTCGGTGTATAAGCCAAACAGCGGGAAGAGCTACACCTTTTACGCGGCAGTTATAATAACTGCTATCCACGTATGAATGACCTTCTGAATCTGCGTGTGACGTATGTCCCATTATGAGGTAATGCGTATAATTACTCATCGAAAATCATGACATGCAAGCCACGTAGGTAACTGCCCCTCGCGTAGAGATGGTTGGCATAAAAGCCAAATAACTGTCTCGTTGGCATAAAAGCCAAATAGCTGTCATGTTGGCGTAAAATCCAAGTAGCTGTTCTGTTGGCGTAAAAGCCAAGTAGCTGTCTTGTTGGCGTAAAAGCCAAGTAGCTATTTTGTTGGCGTAAAAGCCAAGTAGCTGCCTTGATGGCGTAAAAGCCGAGTAGCTGTTCTGTTGGCGTAAAAGCCAAATTCTGCGTAAAGTTTGATGCTGCATAGGTAGGTAACCAGCATAAACTAGTCAATTATCCTTCCTGATTTAGGTCTTGAGCGTATTTTGGGCCAAAGTAACTTTATCACGTACCTTTGCAAATATAGCCTGTGTTGGCGTATTTCGAGGAGATAGCATACGGCGTACTCCTATAGTTGAAAATAGTCTGGTTGGCATAATATGCAGGGATGGTGATGTGAGCGTATTAGCTCTATTTTTAGCTCTCCCAGTCATTGAAAGTATAACCAAATCTCGTGTATTAAATGCAGAGATCTGCCCCCATCTCGCGCATTAACTGCAGAGACGTGCCTCGAGTTCTGTACGAAGAACAGCTTTTGACGTGGCGTCTGATTTTGTCTCATCTTGAGCGTAAAAGCTCATCTCTGCCTGTGTAGAATAGGCAGCATATTCCTTGAATGCGTAAAGATGACTTATATCAAGGATTATGTCACTAAACGATAGTTTGGGTCTCTGTACAGAATCATCATTACAGCCGTCGTCTTGATCGTCGTGCAGTACTTTTTGTCAGGTTCACTGTTTCGTCTGACAGGTTCATTCGAGGAATACGAAGGGTTCCTCGTACAATTTTATGCTGTATTAAAAGCAGACACATTTTACGCCAAAGTGGCGATGTAGCAACCTTTTTTACGTCAAAGCAGTCTGGAAGTACTGTTTTACGCGGGCTGTTCTGGAGCTCTACTTTATGCTGAATAGCGTTGAAACTCTGTTGTACGCCAATGGCTCTGAAGTCATATTTTACGCTATACAGTACTGGAGCTCTGTTTTACGTGATCTTCATGCATGTTGAGGGTTTTACGCGTATAATTCTCCAGCATATTTTTTATGCTTCTACAAGATCCCCTTCAAAGTTTTCAAATTCCTCGTAATTTGAAATACTTTGAATGAAGCATGAAACGGTCAAATTTGACTCGTTCTGCGAGGCCGATTTCTCGGCAATTTTTAAGAAGTTGTTGGGATTCGGTATGGTCTCTTCTGCCTATATAAAGGCAAGTGAGTGAACCTGTTTTTCCATACTTCCTTCACCAAAAAGAGATGGTCGCCGAGATCCGTTGGGTTGACCTGAGGAAGAAGAAGATCATGTTCTTCCAGCATGTAAGGAGCCATAAAAAGAGGCATCTTCGAGCAAATGTCTTCTGCAACGATGGATCATGGAAGGATATCATAGCTTCCTTTGCTCGGAATAATCAGCAATTTTATATGGCAATTCGTCCAGGGGAGAGGAAGGGTCTCATTTGGCCTCACATCTTGCAAGCTGTATTTTCTCCCATTATAAAGCTGGACGAAGGTAGACAATTTGGCCATGTCTTCCAGTATTGTGTTGGATCTGAATCCCTAACACAATTCTAGGGCATATCTACCATGGCGTATGGAGGGTGGGCTTGAAGAATACATGCCCAGTTTTGTATCCTCCCGCCATTAATTATTTTCTTGTTCATCGGCCGCAGAAGCCAATAAAGTACCGTAGAAGACGAAAAAGATCTACACCAATATGAGAACCTCACACAACAGATTCCCGGTGTGAGCTTAAATGAGAGTGAGAAACCCTTTGTAGAAAAATGATTTCCATCATATGTAATCATGAAGATGAAAAACCCTTTGTAAACTGGATTTCCATCATATGTAATCATGATTAATAGACTTGTCTTCTTTTATGCATCTGATGATTTGCCATATTTGCTGTGCAGAAGTCTGAATAATTTTACGCTGACTCTGATTAACGATTATCTGATCACGTCCCATCTTTTACGCGTAATGGAAGATGCGTAAAAAGCTCCTTAGCATTAAGTTGTCTTGAAGATCCAAACTGTCATGCTGTTTTGGACGAGAAGTCGCGTAGAATTTCTGAACTGTCACTTCTCTGATACGAAGAATTTTCTATTCAGACCATCATCTTCAAGAATGGTTTCACGAAAATCCCTTAAAATAGGGCGAGAAATGTCCGTCGAATCAGGCCGTACTTGAACTTTTGTAAAAAGATTCTGACTGGATGAACTTCCAATGGCCCAAGAAGAAGAGTCATCTTCAATGCTGAACTCTGTGTGTTTCAGGCATTTGGAATGTTTTGTAGCCAAAAAGGAGCATTTTCTGCGTAAACCCTTGTAATTGGCCATCTGTAGCTTTTGAGTGTAGAATCGTAGATTCGAAGCCTCTGAGCGTAAAAGCTTCTGAGCGTAAAATCATAGATTTGTAGTCTCTGAGCGTAAAACCGTAGGTTTGTAGCCTCTGGGCGTAAAAGCTCCTGAGCGAAAAAGCTTCTGAGCGTAAAACCATAGATTTGTAGCCTCTGTGCGTAAAATCTCAGATTTGTAGCCTCTGAGCGTAAAACCGTTTATAGCCTCTGAGCGTAAAAGCTCCTGAGCGTAAAAGCTTCTGAGCGTAAAACCATAGATTTGTAGCCTCTGTGCATAAAACATTAGATTTATAGCCTCTGAGCGTAAAAGCTTCTGAGCGTAAAATCATAGATCTGCTCTGCGCGTAAAATCTGGATCTACTGACTGTCCGTCTTTTTCAAATGATAGGCTGACATGGTCCCAAATCATAACTGAATATTAAATATCGGATTTGGTTAGGGATCTGAAGAGTTATCCAAACTCTATAAATAGCCCAAGGTCTTGAGAGAGAAACTCTTTATCTGTCTTCGCAAAACCCTAGCTTTCCAAAAACCCTTCTTTTTTGTCTCTTTTCTGAGAACTCAGATTCGCCATGGCACCTAAACAGACTTCCTCTGCTAAGGGAAAAAAGGTCGCTTCCTCATCTCGCTCTACTTCTCAAGCACGAGCAACCCCCATTAGGCTGAGCGAGTCCCAATCTGAACGCAGTGCTCCACCGTCGAGCTGTGCTCCGGACATTACAGGTAGAGATTTCGAGAAGAAGCAGAGAACCCTCCGCACAAGTTGTACGTTATGCGAACCAATACGCCCATATTTCTAATGTGTCAGCATAAAAACTCAATCTTTTCGCAGTCTGGCGTAAAAACTCAGACTGTCGAAATTTGGCCTATACTACAAACTTTGAGTTTTACGCGCTGGATGTAAATTTTGGCGTAAAAAAACCTCAAATTTTGGCAGTCTGGCGTAAAAAGCTCAGACTTTTAGATTTTGGCGTATACTGTCAACCTTGAGTTTTACGCAATGGAGATAGGTTCCAGCGTAAGACTCAAGTTTTTGCAGTCTGGCGTAAAAGCTCAGATTGTTGATTTTTGGCGTAGAATGCAAGAGTGTAGCGTCTAGCGTAAAAACTGACTTATTTTCTTGCATTTTGCAGTGGACTTGCAGATTCCTCATTTGGCTGAAGTGATGGGCTCTGCTGCTGGGATGTTGAACTGAAACTATCTGGAGGACTTGTCCCATGTGACATTCCCTATCTCTGGAGCCAATTATCCTGAAGAAAGGGGAACCCTGATCTCGTTCCAAGGAGAACGCATGCTGCTGAGTATGATCAGTGGGGAGCCCCTGACATACATAGACGGGATAGAGTATAAGAAACCAGGTTTCTTATTCGGGGATATTATCGACAAACAATCCCATACTAAGCCCAAGAAGGAGGATTGGGTGTTTACTGCTGAGGGCACGGTCATGTATCTGCCCAGGATGCCTAGGGACTACCCTATCTCGGCCTTCTTCCATGCCACCCATCCCAGGAAGATGATGTGGACTTTGACTCCCGATCTTTACGGCCGACCGGAGAAAATCTTATACAACTAGGGGTTGAACTAAGGAGCCCATATAAGCAGACCTTCAGGCCCGTTATGCCTTTTAGGGGATTACTGTCGGGTAGCGTCCCGAGTGAGGACACCTCACTGATCCAGCCGGTTCAGATATCAACTTTCTGTAATGATTTTATGGGGCAGGGAGGAGTGTACCCTAAGGTCAACCCTCGGACTAGTTGATGGCTTAGCTCGGGGAATCTTCGATGGGCCAGTTTAACGGCCTGGGCCCTAAAGCACTTCCAGACGGAGCTGGAAAATATTGGTTTATTTGCGGCTGTGAGTGCCACAAGTGTTGGGCTGCCTGTCAACCCTAACTTGTTCTTAGCCTTGATGGAGCGATACAACTCGCTCACTGGAACTTTTGCCACTCCGCTAGGCGAGTTGGGCTTAGCTCTTTATGAAATGGCAGAGATTTCAAAGCTGCCACTGGGGGACACTCCTTATGAAGAGTACGTTCCCATAAATAGGGAGCTGAGGGACACAAACCCTCGGGCAGTGGCGGTGCATCAGGATCTGATGAGCCACTATCTTGCCTACACCACTTTTTACAAGGAGCCCTCTGATTTGGCTCATATCAATAAGTGGGTATCATATCTCTTCTTCCACCAGGCCAGAAACGCCAAGCCGGACAAGGTGGTAGATTGCAGAGATAAGCCCTTGAACCTCCTGAGCATGCTTAGTGCCGACACGGTCGATGATCTCATCGAAGATGCAGGGGCTCCGGATTATGTTCTGGATGAGGAGATCGGGGGTTATCCTGCAGGCACTAAAGCCTTCAGTTACATGAGGCATTATCGCAAGCCTCTATCGAGGGAAGCACAACTGGCTGGGTTCCTCTCTGTCTGGCTACGCCGATGGATAGTGCCTGGCATCGCGTCTTTGGATCGCATCCATCGTAACACCTTATAGCCCGCAGTGCGTTTGGTGTTCGGAGCAAGACTGGGCCTACTTCCTGCCATGGTATGCAGGATACAAGCTGGCCTGAGGGCCCTTACTGATGGGCTGCTAGCTGATGATACGCAGCGTGAAGGATTTCCCAGGGGGTGGAATTACCATTCCTATACCTGATGGGATGGTTAATCCTTCACAACACCAGGGTGATGTCTCCCGACCCCGCCAGCGGTTCGAGAAATAACTTCTTGTTGAATTACAAGAATCCCCTCTGGGATGTGGCAACCGTCATAGATTGCCGGCGAGCATTAAATTTTGCCCATGGTTGGAAGCTCCTCTGCATCGTTCTCCCTGTACATATCAATCAACAGGGGACGAAACTCAAGGATGCAGGTCAAGGAAGGACCATTCTTTCTCCCGAAGCCTTTTACTGGTTGGTCTGCATTCGACCTTCCCACTTGATGTATAGAAGTGAGGACCATTGCTACTTGGAGCCTTATCTGCCCTGTCGGTTCGCCAGGTAATTTGGGTACGACCAGTTGCATGTAGGGAATTCAATAACCAGCTTCAAGTCCAAAGGTGGACTTATTGATGGAGCCCGAGGGTGGCAGTATTTCATCACGGGTTGTACTGGCGCAACCTTTGTTGTACCCACGACTTCTCTCTCTATGGAGTTGCGTATTCTTTACTCGTACGCGCAGTTTTATGCGTCCATCAACACCTTCTATCGTGATTTTGATGTGCATGAAAGTTTTAGGATGCCCTCCTATAGGTCCACTGGAAGGGAGGAGATACCGTCTGTTTCATCTGATGAAGGTGAAGACCCTGCTGGTGCAGACGAGTTTTTGTCAATAATACCAAGAGGCGTAATAGCTCCGCCAGCAGAGCCTCTCGTTATCTCCAATAAGCGGAAGGCTTCCACTCTGAAAGAGCCTTCCTCCCGCAAGAAGAAGACTGTCAGAGGTCCTAAAAGGGGTTCCACCCAAGGGGCCTCGATGAGTGAGCATGTTGTATCCCCTGTTGGGGATGATTCTTTGATCAGGGGTCCTTCGCCTTTTAGAGAGGGAACCTCCATAGTTCCGGCTGGCGGTGCCAGAGATTCGTTGCCTGCGATTGCTGCCGCTACTACCGCTACTGGCAGTGCTTCGAAATCGCCTTCGAGGCTGAACATAATAAGAATACCTTTGTCCAGACAAATAATGGGCCTAGCCCCTCCTTCGTCTATAAGTATCTCAAGTGGGATTCCACCCGATGAACCTCGAGTGGATCTGGGTGAAGACTGGGATGACCACCTGCAAGTGTCAATTGGTGCACCCTCTTCTCCAGGTATGACAGCTTATATAGCATCATTAAGAGATGATTTAGCTATACAGGCTGCAGACACAACATACATACCACCGACCATGGGTAAATGTTGTCTTTACGCTTCTTTTAGGAAAATTAATATCAAATTGATATTAACTTTTTCTTCTCTTCTTTTCAGGTGAAGACATCTCTGGAGAGGGCAGAGTTGACACAACTTCTAAATTTGTTCCGGATTCGGCTAATAAAATGGCGGTGTTCGACGTCGAAGAAGCCTACTTCGAAGTTGTCGATCCTTTATCCGCAATATTTTCGGGTGTCGTCTCGCCAACAGCAGTCCAAATAACATCGGAGGAGGATGAGCCCATCATCTCGACTGTGCCTCTTTTGTTGAGTATGCCAGCAATTTCAACCGTTGCTGGTGTCTCTTCTTTTGTTGCGCCATCTGTAGAGGCAATAACTGTGGCAACATCCTCTGCAGTCATTCCTGGAGGAAGATTTATCGGTATTGCAGCCACTCCCAGCGTATATCCGATCTATGCCACGCTAGTTGAACAATACACTAGCATATTCTACCTCACTTTGAAGGAGTTAATATCCATGGTGCTAGAGAAGAACCTAGGGTATGGTACTCTACAGACGTCCTGCCAGCTTACGATAGCGCCAATTAGAAATTTCAACGACTCTGAAAGAGCTGATGCGCTAGAGCAAATAGTTAATGGTTTAGAACAACCCATTAACGAATATTTGCAAGTTGCTCGAGGCAACATCGACGATATGGTTCAGGCTGAGTATGACTCTTTGACTGCGAGACTTGCTGAGCAGATGGAATCCCTGAATAAATCCATCCAGGAATAGCAGCAAGAGATAGATGAAGAACAGGCTGTCTTGGTGGAGGTCATTCCTCAGCTAGCCAAGTGTGAGGCCGAATATGAGGGAAATGAAGCGAGGGTCCGAGAATTGGAAGCTGAACTCGCTCAGGCAAGGGAGCAGGCTCTCAAGAAGTCGGTATTTCGTGAAGTGCTGAAGGGCCAAGCGGCTACAGCTCAGCAGAACTTGGCACATGCGGGTGTCATCCGTGCCGGTTTTGTTGAAGCTCGGTCCAAACTATCTCACTTGAGCGATGATGAGGCACGACTAGAACGGGCTCGCGCTAATATTTTGAACTCCAGGAATGAGAGGATGGCTGCTTTGGTACGACAGATTCGCGATTTAACTGCTCCTCCCTAATGATGTACTTTTTGCTTCTTTTGTAATTTGCTTTTCCCGGAGATAATAAAGAGGTTTCATCTGACTTTGTGGACCCATCATTTTTTTCTTTTGAACATAAATGAGAGGCTAGGATAAAAGTGATATCAGAGGTAATATGGACGTGATATACTTTCGGTAAGTTTCAGCTGGATATATCTATTCAGAGGTTATATGGACATGATAGAATATGATCCAACTAAATTTGTATACAAAAACACTATCAGAGGTAATATGGACAGGATAGGTTTTGAAGTTCCAAATTAGTTAAACATATCTATTCAGAGGTTATAAGAACATGATAGAATATGATCCAACCAGTCTTTGTACGTAGTATCGTCAGAATGTGATCTTCACCATACTCCGTTAAGCAAAGGAAGATTAAGCGTAGTACTTCTTCAGGAACTTGCCGTTGATAGGAGCCATTATCAAGTCTCCATTAGGCTTGGCTAATCTGTAAGCGCCATTTGAAAACGTCGTTTCAACCACGTAAGGGCCCTCCCATTTGGGCTAGAATTTACCCTTACTTTTGTGAGTAATGATCATTGGCCTCTTTACAACTAAAACTAGCTCACCAACTTTGAATACTTTTTCCTTCACTTTTTGATTAAAAGCTCTGGAATTGCATGCCTGGTAGAACTCAATGCGCTGCTGAGCTTGAAGGCATTTCTCGTCTAATCCTTCTAGCTCTTGAAGCCTTAATCGGTCATTATTTTCCTGAGTCAACTCGTTAGCCACTGCTATTCTGAGTAATAGAATTTGGATTTTAATGGGGAGAACTGCTTCACACCCGTAGACCAATGAGAATATGATACAACCCGTCGGTGTTCGTACCGTTGTGCGGTATACCCAGAGGCATTCTCCCAGCTTCTCATTCCAATCTTTTTAGTTCGAAGAGACGAAATTTTCAAGAGTTTGATGATGGTTTTGTTGAAGGCTTCCGCCAAACCATTAGCAGCAGGATTATATGTCGTAGAGGTCATATTTTGTATCCGATTTTTATCGCAAAATCGGTGAAACGCTTGGTTGATGAATTGAGGGCCATTGTCATGAATTATCCTCCAGGGTACCCCAAAGCGATAGATGACATGGTGCTTGATAAAGCTGATCACGTTGGATGTCTTTACATCAGCAAGAGGGATCGCCTCCGCCCATTTAGAGAAATAATCGGTGATAGCCAATATGAACTGATGTCCTCAAGAAGACGGCGGGTGGATAGGATCGATGACATCCATACCCCATGCTTCAAAGGGCCATGATGCAATGGTAGGATGTAGATACTCAGAAAGCTGATGTATAAAATCCGCATGAACCTGACAGGCTTTGCATTGTCTTGCATATTTCACTGCATCTGCGATCATAGTAGGCCAGTAGTAGCCTATCCTCCTGATACGATCCTGTAACTTAGGACCAGGTTGATTTGCCCCACATACACCATCATGAGCTTCTCGGATAATCCGCTTTGCATCATCATCAGAGAGACATCGTAGTAGTAGTCCATCGTATGTTCGGCGATATAGACTTTGTGACGAAGCATCAAAGTAGAAGCGTAGTGATCGTCTTTTGATGTATACTACTTCTTTAGGATCCTCTGGTAAGATTCTGTATGACACGAAGTCTGTAAAGGGACTTCTCCAGTCTCTCTTAGGAGGAACCATGTTTCCAGCGTAGCTGCGTTCTATGTAAAAATTATTTTTCACATAGAATAGATCTCTGTTGAGAAGGGTCACCGAATTTTGCCTTCTTATAGGAATAGCTAAATCTGCAGCTAGACTAGCCAGAGCATCAGCTTCAAAATTTTGAGATCGAGGTACATGCTCTAGGAAGAATCCTGTAAAAGATATGGCTATCTTGATCGTTGCTTGGTGATAAGGAATGAGGTCTGGATTGCGGACTTCATATATTCCTTTGACCTGAGTGACGATTAGCTGAGAATCACCAAAAGCTTCCAAGTATTCAATATCCAATTCTTTAGTGACTTGGAGCCCTATTAGTAGAGCATTATACTCTACACATTATTAGAGCAGGGTTCGCTAAGAGAATATGCTCGATATATAACGAGTTTATCAGGAGTTACCAGAACAATTCCTACTCCTGACACCACGTTTCCTTTGGGACCAGTCCTGGAGGCACCATCAAAGAATAGTTGTCATGTATCACCTTTCATTGCGGAATTACATTCTGTAACTTCGTCGGGAATGTCCTCGTATAGTTTGGAGGTTTCCGGAATTGGATGAGCAGCTAAGAAATCAGCCAAAACTTGACCTTTCATGGACTTCTGAGGGACGTACACCATATCATACGGTGTCAATAGCATCGCCCAAGTCGCGAGTCTGGAATTAAGAACACTCGGTTTATTCATTAATACCCGAAGAGGATTGATTTTGGAGATGATATGAATAGTTTGGCCCGTGACATAATGTCGCATTTTCTGAATGGCGAACATTAGGGCCAAGCATTCTTTTTCCACTGTATTATACCGGTGTTCAGCTCCGACCATCATCCTGCTTAGATAGTAGATAGCCTGTTTGTGACCCTCATTGTTCTTCTGTGCGAGGAGAGCCCCTAAAGAATGATCCATTGCTCGAACATACAGCAAAAATGGTCTTCCTATGACGGGAGGCACCAGAACTGGAGGATTAGTAAGATAGCGTTTGATGTCTTTAAACGCTTGCTGACAGGCTTCGTCCCATACGAACGACACACCTTTCTTCATCAGACGGGAAAAAAGGTTGATATCTCCCAGAAAGGTTGGATATGAATCTCCTGATATAAGCTAGACGACCTTGAAATCCCCTGAGTTCCCTCAGATTATGGGGCAGTCGCATTTCTAGGATAGCCTTTACTTTATCAGGGTCAACTTGAATGCCTTTAGCGATAATGACAAATCCCAGGAATTTGCTACTGGACACACCGAGAAAGGACTTTGTAGGGTTCATTTTGAGTTGATGTTGGCGCATCAACTCGAACACTGTCTTCAAGTCTTGGACGTGATTATCCTTGAGGTGGCTTTTGACAGCGATATCGTCTATGTAATATTCTACTGTTTTGCGTAGATGCTCCTGAATATGTTACTCATAGCTCGCTGATATGTAGCCCCGACATTCTTCAGTCCAAAATACATTACGGTATAGCAATATACCCCCAGTAGTGTACGGAAGGCAGTATGCTTCTCGTCTTCAGGATTTATCTTAATCTGATTGTATCCTGAAAATCCATCCATGAAAGTCATGCGCTCAAAATCGCACGTATTATCGATCATGACGTCTGTGATGGGAAGAGGGAACTCATCCTTGGGGCATGCTGCATTTAGGTCATGGAAGTCGATACAAATGCGAACTTTCTCACTTTTTTTCATGACCGGGACAACGTTGGTGACCCAATCAGGATGTTGTTCTTCTCGGATAAACCCGCAGGCTACCAATTTCTTAATTTCAGCTTCAATGGCATCCATCATATCCGGGCGGAACCGGCGTTGGTGTTGCTTTACAGGCTTTGAATTGGATAGTATGTTGAGTTTATGGGTAGCCACTTTCGGATCAAGACCTGGCATATCCTCATAATTCCACACAAAGACATCGATATATTCTCTTATCAGCTGGATCATTTCTTTCCTTTCTTTTTCGGAAAGATTATTGCTGATGAATATTGGCTTTGGTGAAGATTCATCCCCAACATCGACTTGGATAACTCCATCTTTAGTGGGTGGTTCTCTCTGCTTGAATCGGAGTTCCCATTGTGTATCCATTTGCTGCGCCCAGGAGTCATTTTTAAACGATTCAGATTTTTGTTCCTCTGCTTTGAGAGAATCTGTCAATACTGTATTTACTGACAATACTCGTTCGAGATCAGCATATGAGTCGGAGGACGACGAACCATCCGGAGAAGAGAAAAAGGTATCCTCACTTGACTCAGAAGTCGCAAGAGACGTGGTATACCCTAACCCGAAACGAGTTCATTGACAGTAGGGATCACCGTACAACGGCATTCGCCTGCCTTTTCCATAGTTGAGGCCTGGCTCAGACTTCAAGTCATAACCCATGCTTTGCATAATCTTCAAAGCCTGTGGGCTATATCTGTGAACCTGCATTTTCCCAGCATCAGATTCATGAGAGTCCTCTTGTAGAATCGGTCTGTTCCGCATGCGACCGAAGACTATTGGATGCTGATTGTTGCGAGTAGGCGAGATGATAAAGATAGAATCTTCATATGGCCCATATTTCGTGATGACATTGGATGTTAACGCTACTTCCCATACATATGGATGATAGGAGTCTATAGCTTCCAAGAATTTTTGTGCTATAGGCTCTATATCGTTATGAGGGGAGGATTCCTGATTCAGAAATTGAGCGTCAGTATACTAGAAAAGAGAATCTTTATTATCGTCAGAAACTACGTTCCCGATTATATTTATATCAGTCAGCTGCTCGTGGCGCCTAAGGTTGATGACCAAAGGTGGGGGCTTCTGGTTCAGAGTGATCACAAGGGGATCACTTCCTACTCCTGATTTGGTTCCACCTATGTGAATAGTCATAGGTTCCATGACTTTCGGACGGGTAGTCCGCCCTTTCACCTGGATTGATAAAGGTTGCTCAGTAGACGGTTCTTCTGGCTCCCGGTGGGAATCCTCATTCGTCCTGCCTGATACCTCCTTCATGTAGTCTTGGATATACAACATAGCATCAGAATAGTTGGACTCAACTACCTTGAAAGGATTGAGATCAGCAAATTCTGTTTTTACTGTCCCTTGGGCGTCTACATACTTGAAGCATTGGTGTAGAGTTGAAGGAACGATATTGTGATCGTAGATCCACGGTCTGCCCAACAAAATATTGTAGGATACCTCCGAATCAATGACGTAGCAAGTAGCCACTGATCTAAGGTCACTAATCTGGATCCTCAGACGAATTTTCCCCAATGACTTACTTTTCCTGGCATTGAAGTCCACGATTGTAGTGGTAGTATAAGCCAGTTCGCTTGTAGGAATTCTCAACGGTCTGAGCAGACTATGAGGGATAATGCTGACCGACGACCCCGGATCTATGTAAATTCGGTCTACCTCCATGGAGCCGACGTATCCGGTGTAGTAAAGAGGCCTGTCATGCTTGTTATGTTTCAACAACATGTCCTCTTGAGTGAAAGTGATGTTAGGGACCACTTCCATCACACTATGGCATTGAGGACATTCCATAGGCTCTTTATCGGGGGACTTGAGCTGAGTCAAGCATACATCTGCCTGCATTAACGCTTCACTCAAGGCTTGACGAGTGTCTTTGGATAGCCTGAGTAGCTCAAAAATAGACAATCTGGCTGGAGTATTAGCCAACTGGGCCAAGATGTTGTAGTTGTATGGTTTCTCTAAACCTTTGTTTTGAATATTCTTCAAAGGTTTATCAAAACGGACTTATTTTTGCTTGCCCTTGTCCGCTGAAGTTGGTCTAGAAGGACCTGCTTCTGACATAACAGGTTCAGGCTCTAGAGGTTTGGCAGCTGAAGTGTCTGTCGTAGATTCCCCCTGGTTCCCTCCGTAGTCTTTGAGGTAGGCTTTCCCAGACCGAGTTCCGGTAGCCAAAGCCTCTTCTTCTGATGTCGGAGATATTGCAACCATATGGCATGGTTTGCATCTTGAGTTCTTTTTCGACTTAGCTTTAGCAGCTTAAGTCTCTTCCTCAATTTTTGACACCAGATCGGGATGAACCCACATGATCTCCCCACGCTTGGTAGTTAGGGGTACCAGGTCGTGATTTTGACCCCTGGTTGGAGGGAGATTAACAATGTTCATCATCGCCCGTAGAATATGCACTATACCATTCGGGACTTCCTGAGGGGGCAGATTGCCGAATTGGAGAGAGATCATGTTGGCAGTGACCGTCTTCTCGCTATTACGCAGAGTGATGGCCTTGGCATCGATCAACTCCTAGATTTTCCTTTTTAGTAGATAACATGCCTTTGTGGGGTGATGTATGTACCTGTAGAAAATACAATACTTAAGGTTATTGGTACTGCCGACTTTATTTGGCCGCTTTACCTCGGGGAGAGTAAGCTTGCCACTATTGACTAGACAATCGAATATGCTCGAAATATCGTCATTGTTAAAAGAATATTCTTCTTTAGGCCTGGAAGTCCCAGGATTTGTCTGCGTAGTCACCGGAGTATGTTGCCTGGACGTGTTGATTGCCAGAGCTTCTTTCCCTTTGGAACTACGAGCATGATCGTTATTAGAGGATGACCGCTTCCCTCTATCAGAGGTAGCGATCATGATTCCATTGTCCCGCGCCTTCCGACTATTATCTTCAGCGGCCACCGCTGAGATGATAAACGAGGGCCAATCATGGAACTGATATGGTCCTGTGAACACTGAGATCAGCAGGAGAAGATTCTTCCTGCAAATATCTACTAAGGCGGAATCCGAAACTCCAGGAGGCATCTGCAAAGTGGCCTGACGAAAACGTTCAATGAAATTACGAACGTTCTCTTTCTCCTTCTGCTTCACTTCAATGAGCGAGGACATAGACATGTCCATCCCTCCTTCGTAGAATCGAGGGAAGAATAGAGTCTTGAAACCTTAAAAAGAAGAAATGCAATTATCGGCTAGACTGCGGTACCATTGATAGGCCACTCCAGACAGACAGCCCTTAAATACTCAGGTGAGGAGAGCATCATTTCCCTGCAATAACACCGTCATCATGCTAAAGTAGTTCATGTATTGGCTTGGTGACATCTTTCCCTCAAACAAAACCATAGCCCGAGGTTTGTATTTTGGTGGGAAAGAGATCTCGTCCCAGATAGCTGGGTATGGCTGGTTGATTTCCAACTTCTTGAGTTGATCCTTATGCTTCAAGGCATCAAATTGGGCTTTCAATTCCCGAACTGCCTGCATCGAATCTTCAGCTGGGAATGGAACAGCAGAGAGGTGAGAGATCGGTTGTATCGTAACTCCAACAGGCGGCAATACAGTCTCCGGGTTCAGAGGTTGAGGAGCCGTTGACTCTTGATTTGGAGCAGGCTCCTGGCTTGCGTTGGATGGTGGCATGTCTACCCCAGACGTAGTTGAGTTGGGGGAACCGATGCTTGAGCTATAGCGGCTGCATGTTGAGTCACCATCATCTAGCGCATACTCTCCATCATGGAATGCATCTCTTTCAGCGATGTTTCCAATACAATGATGCGTTGCTCAGTGCTTCCTGATGGGGAAGCTTCTTCTTGTTCATCTCCAATAGCATAAACCCCCATTTCTCTGGATGTTACCGAGGGATTAGTATAGATCTCTGTAGAGATCGAGTCTATACTGTCAGTATCACATTCAGGAAACTGGCGACCCCCAGTGTCGGAATCGGAAGAATATGAAGCCGATTGTCGCAACCTTGAGCGAGTGTTTCGAAAGACACCTGCTTCAATATTCTCAAGGAGTCTGTCAAATCTCCTTTGGCTTGGAGTTCTAGAGGGATGGCGCCTTGAACTTGACCTTCCTCTAGGAATGTGTGAAGCCATGTTTACTGATGTGAATGTCGGTTCTTCTTCCTGTAAAGGCAAAGAGTAGTTCAACCGGTCGAAAATTGACCATTTTGTCTTAGAACAGCAATAGTTAACTACAACTTTATGACTATTACAATGATGCTCCCTAGAGGGTATAATTGACATATCAGAAGATCCTTTGTCTTTGCGCTTCTGGATCAGAAAGTTACGCAAATCAGGGGGATTAGAAGAAGAAGGCTTATTCTGTCTTTTTACATCAGTGGGAGCGTGGAGATTAGGAACCATAACTCTCTCACTGCCATAAGAATACAGTAGTTCAGCCATGTGAGTAGCATACGATCCATCATCCGTCTGAGGAGTGTATGTTCCCATGAAGCGGGTCTTCTTTATGCGGATGGATTTATCCTGGCGTAATCTGGAGCTTCGCACGGGTTGGCGTAAACCAGGAAGGGCCCTCAATTGGCCTCCAGCGTCACGCGTATTCTGAAGAGCGGGCAACTTCTTCTTTTGATGGCGTACAGGCCTAGAGGTCGGAAGATTTGTTGCTTGTTTTCCCTTGCGATGATCGAAGGAACATCTGCCTTATCTAGATGGGAGATGCATTTTTACGTGCCGAGAGCGTTTAAAATTTCTAAACTGGCGCTAAGGCCTTGTCAGAAATTTTTTCTGCCACATCACAGACGGGAGACAGAGTTTTACGCGCGGGGCGCGGTTGAGACTTCTGGATTGGCACTAAGGCATTGCCAAAAGCTTTGTCTACCACGTCACAGACGGGGACGGAATTTTATGCACAGGGCACGGTTTAGACTTCTGGATTGGCACTGAGGCATTATCGGAAGGTTTGTCTACCAGTCACAGACGGGAGACAGATTTTTACGCACAAGGCGTACAGGTTGTGATGTCACAACCTGGTTGGTCGAAGAGAGAGAGCCTGCAGGAAGGGTAGAGGATGTCCGTGGCATCCATACTTTACGTAACTTCCTGTTGTCCTGGACATAGGGGGAATAAGAGCCACCCCATGTGCGAAGCATGTCTTCATAAGCAGATTGGTCGAATTGGACTACCAGAGTCTTCTTTATTGATCCGACGGATACAACATCGTGTTGAGCAATGGCTTTCTCGTCAGATGAGAAAGTGGTCCCCAGCAGAGTCGTCATCTTGCGTTTGATGATAAACGAAAGAAATAAAACTAGGTTTATACGAAACCTTTTCTTTGTTTACAAACAAAAAAAAGAAGTACAATTAATCATATACGAGGATGTTAAGTACAATAAAAATAATTCTGGGGAAAATATTGCTATAGGAGCCTGATCTGCAGTTGATCACTTTGTCCCTTGGACCACATAATGACGAAGAAGTGATGTAGAAGAAGAAAAAGAAGCTTCAAAAATTGCAGGTGGGATTGAACTCTCATTGCCAAAGTTGTCGATCAACACTCTCTGTATGTGCTCTATCTCTGATCTTCTCTGACCTTGACCTCTATTTTTCTTCGACCCTTCTTTTTCCTTTCCTGTGACCGGAAGTCTCTATTTATAGAGTTCGGTCACAGTAACTGATCAGTCGGCGTATAAGCCAAACAGCGGAAAGAGCTGCACCTTTTACGCGGCGGTTATAATAACTGCTATCCACGTATGAATGACCTTCTGAATCTGCGTGTGATGCATGTCCCATTATGAGGTAATGCATATAATCGCTCATCGAAAATCACGACATGCAAGCCACGTAGGTAACTGCCCCTCGCGTAGAGATGGTTGGCATAAAAGCCAAATAACTGTCTCGTTGGCGTAAAAGCCAAATAGCTGTCCTGTTGGCGTAAAAGCCAAGTAGCTGTTCTGTTGGCGTAAAAGCCAAGTAGTTGTTTTGTTGGCATAAAAGCCAAGTAGCTATTTTGTTGGCGTAAAAGCCAAGTAGCTGTCTTGATGGCGTAAAAGCCAAGTAGCTGTTCTGTTGGCGTAAAAGCCAAATTCTGCGTAAAGTTTGCTGCTGCATAGGTAGGTAACCAGCGTAAACTAGCCAATTATCCTTCCTGGCTGAGGTCTTGAGTGTGTTTTGGGCCAAAGTTGTCATGACCCGCACCCGGTTTAGGGGCACGAGTGCGTGGGTACGTCCAGCCTACGCCGCAGCATCGGCGGTAGAACGCTGTCTAGGTATTGATACTATCTAACTAATGTCACGCAAACATCCAATCTCCATTAGGAGGCACGGATGACACAAATAAGATGAATACATACCCAATCACAGGATTTCAGCACGATAAGATTTCGAATAATAAAACTAAAAGTAAACACAACACAAGTCAACAAGTAATGTCTAACTCAACAATATCCAAGTCTCATCAAAATTGCCGGAGACAAATCCGGTACCAAATAGACTGATAAAAGAACTAACTAAAAAATGGTAATTTCCAGCTAGACCTCCTGGAATCACAACTACTATCAAGTCTGCAGCTACTCACCATATGGTCCATAAAGTGTCGGACAGCGGTCATCTAAGGCATAGTCTGGAAAAATATTTCCAGTCAGGAAGGAGCAAAGCACAATCTCAAATAACAGTTCCATTAATTGATAATGTCTATAATACAATAAAACATGTCATGCTAGCTACTGAGAAGACAGTGGAAAAATGTAATGACAGTTTAAGAGAGACAGGCAATAGGCAATGAAACACAGTCAGTGCATGTATAAAAATAAAAAGAACAAGGAACAGTATCATATACGGGCGATGTAGTATATGATCTAAAATAGAGAACTGTAACTATTCTAAGTGTTTGAAATTGTAGTTTCGAAATGTGATCGGCTTGGGACTTGTACGATTGCTACAGTCTGGCTAATCATGCGTGAGGCGAATGATTAACACCAATAATATAAACTTGTACGATAGGTATTTGATCACATTTCTCACTAGCAATTTCCCCGCCCCCAACTAGTACTGTGGATCCAATCATGACACGTCACGAATACACAACATTGTCTAATATATTAATGTACAATGTCTAATGTAAATGTACAATGTCTAATGTAAATGTCAATGTAAATGTCAATGTAAATGTCGTGTATAATGTCAATACAATAATCAAAGTAACATCTCATGACTGCAGATCCAAGCTATACTAGTCCGTGTAGCACAGTGTCAAAGATTCAGTTGTAACATTTCAAGATCATTGAACTTATAGCTATTATCAAGAATTGGAAATTATCAGAGAATATACTTGCCTCGGGTCCTTAGCTGGTAATTATGGATGTCCTGTTCCAGAGTATCCCCTGGTAAACCAACAGTCCTATAAACACATCACAATATGACATTTGTATCAGAAGCTGTCCTAACACACAATAGAAATACACTGGCCTTAGGGCTACGCTGGTACGGTAGGGGTCATCTACTAGATAGGCCGACTATATCTTAATATCCCTTAATTACAATAATAGATATAAGTAAAAGATATATACACTTTAAATAAAACTAATGCATGTATGTACATACAACATATCTCAAATTAAATACAACTACAAAATATACATGTATATATCATAAAAATGTACTAAGGGTTTATACAAAATTATACCTACATATATATATCTATGTCAATTGAACAATAAAGATATATATATATACACACCAAAAATAGTACGTATACTATTATTTTTATATACTAATTTATACCAATTAAATTATACAATACTATATACAGATGAATATACCAATTAAATATATATTGAAATTATGCTATGTATATATATATTTAAAATACATATAGTAGCACACGTATTTATATATATCAATCACATATATATATATAAATATATTAAATGTATGTACAAAATATACATTTGAAATTATATCAAGTATATATATATATACAATATATATATATATATATATATATATAAACCAACTTAATTATAGAATTTATTTAAATATATACTATACTCATACAATTGATTTCTAATAATTAAATAATATACAATTTACATATTTATACATTTTTACCAAAAATAATACATATACCAAATACGTTGTATATACATTTGCCTTAATTAAATACTTAAATACTTTACATTATATATTTACAAATTAATTTATTTACATATACTAATTACATTATACAAATATATGTATATATATTTACCATCATTAAATTAAA
This sequence comes from Iris macrosiphon, assembly GCA_036927795.1. Taxonomy (NCBI): domain Eukaryota; kingdom Viridiplantae; phylum Streptophyta; class Magnoliopsida; order Asparagales; family Iridaceae; genus Iris; species Iris macrosiphon. The sequence goes on along the minus strand of JAYESA010000016.1, from coordinate 100,852,364 downwards.
TAGACAATATACATTGACAAAATATATATATACATATATACATGTATTCCCTTTTTCTATTAAAATATATTAAATATATAAGAAATATATATTTATACGTATACCCATTATAATATATACTATTAAACAATTAATAAAAATAATACTATATACATATACGTATGTACGTAGGTGTCTACACAAAATTACATACTTACAAATACATATACATTTAGTATACATATACTCATATATATTTACGTATATATGTATACACATTTATACCAATTTAATATGTATACACATTTATTAATATATATACAAAATATACATTGGTTATATATACATATACTAATTTTTCACATTAATTAAATAGATAAACTTTACATTAATTATATATACATCCACATTGATTAATTATATATATACAATCATATATATGTATACATTAGATATATATATATATATATATATATATATATATATATATATATATATATATAAAGAGGGAAGGGGAGAGAGGCTTACTGTGAAAGGGGCTGCCGGAGTACGGCCGCCGGGCTGAGCAGTCGCCGGGCTGGAGCAGCGGGGTCGCCGGACTGGGCTAGGCCGGCTGGAGCAGCGGGGTGCAGCAGAGGGGGACTCGGCCGGAGCGCCGGTCAGCAGGGAAGTCGGGGATCCGCCGGAGTTCTGGGTCGGGCAGGCCGGTGCAGCGGGAGCCGGGGGTCGGAGTGACAGGGGCCGCCGCCTGGGAGAAGCAGAGGGAGGTGGTCGAGATCAGTCGGCGTTGGAGAATGCCGGCCGGAGATGTGAGAGCCGCCGGGGATGCACAGTAGGCTCGGGCCGGAGCAAAATAAGGGGGATGAACAGTATTCGGTTTCCCCCCCTTTCTCCTTTAGTTCAAAAATTCAAATAGTTAAAGAGAAGAAGAAGAAAAGGAAGAAGAAGGAGAAGAAGAAAGGAAGAGAAGAAGAAAAGAGAAAAGAAAGGAGAAGGAGAAGAATTACATACGTTGAGGAAGGAGGAGGCTTGTGAGGGTGGTGTTTTCTAGGTTGCCTAGGGATTAGGGTTTAGGATGGGACATGATATTAAATAAGGGAGAGAGGGTGTTGATGAAGGGTGGTGATGGGCCAATTTCAAATGAATGGCTAGGATTGAACATGAGAAAATTATTCATGGGGGATGAGGGTTCTTAATTAAAATTAATAGGCTCCCTCATTGATTAAAATAATTGGGTGAGGCCACAAAATGCCAATTTGCAAATTTGACCCCCTTAAATTTGGGAAATTGCACAAACACATAAAATGACGAAAATTGGGCGGGCGATTTGGGGTCCGATGTTTTGTAGGGTCAGGGGGCACGGTAGGTGGGTATGGGCTGAATTTGCAGGACACTGGAATTAATTGGGGATTTTAGAATCAGATAAAATGGTATCCTCAATTTAAATAGAAATAAATGCAAGTTGTGTTCAACAATTAATTAGGAGTACTTGGGGTCAAAATCAGATCAAGTCATCAATACCAATATTGAAGAAGACTCGGAACAGAATATTACCCTAATTTGAGTCGCACGAAAAATAGGTCAAGATGGCCTCCAATTTTCGATTGGAACGCACAACGATACAAAATAGGAATTTAAAAATAAACGTCCGCGACGATTTTTGTGCGGCCAGAAACAATGCACAGGGAGCAAAATTATGAGTTGCAAAAATAGCAGAATTGAAGGCGGGCATGTCTAGAGCAAGATGGTAAAATTTGTTGGAAGACAAAAGTTAGGATAGTGCTCCAAATATCGAAGCAAAGGCAATGCGCAAAAATATTAAATAAAATACAGTATTTAATTACAATCTCCAAATATTAAATTCTAAATAACTAATAAAATCCAGAATTCTATAATTCGGACAGAGGTTCGTCTACTGGACTTCTAGGTCTAGTCTGCTAGCTAAAATAAAATAATTAACACTGCATATAATTATATATTTAATTACACATCGCACAAAATTATTTAAATCAAATACACTATCATGCAATTAATTAATTGTAAATAACATAATATTAAATATTGTAAAAATTCGAAGATACCCCTGTTTTCAGAATGTGGTAGTGACAAGTCTACCCACCTTAAAAGAATTTCGTCCTCGAAATTTAAAATCCTCATACTAGTGTTTAAATCATACACACTATTATTCCCTCAATTAAATTCATCAACCACGAATAATCCACAGGGTCTTTTCACAACTTCAAAAATCTGAAATTATTTGCATTCCTAAAAATCCTCCAAATAAAATCAAAGTCTATTTTTATCAAAAATTTTCTGAAAGTTTTTAGTTAATACTTCAACACTCAGAATTTAATATCCACTCCTCAAATTTGATTTAATCAATGCACAGATATATATAATGTAATCTCGTCCCACAAGATTTGAATTTAAACATAAATCCATAAATGATTTTATTCCTCGATTTCCTCTTTCCTCAAAATACTCAACAATGCCACATCCAAATATAATATTTTAAAATTCATAACTTGCAATCAATTAAATATATTGATAATCCCCCAATTTTCCAAATTTTTATAACCCATTTAATCATGTCATAATCTTCCTGGAATTAATAAGTCATAATTTCTGCCATGTTAAATTCTTAACCCTCTATTTAAATCAATGTTTATCCTCGAATTTTTAAATCCTCGATTGTTTTATTTATTTATTTACTACCATCAAAATTAAATTCATCAAATCATATAATCATGAACTACTCCATATTGTTATTTCACAATATTTTTTTTTTTTCAAAATTCTATAAATATCATATCCCTAAAAATCTTCAAATATAAAATCAAATCCCATTCTTATCCTCCAAAATTTAAGTTAATAACGAAATACAAGAATTTAATATTCATCCTCTAATTGAAATCCGATCAGTGCATATTTCTAAAATTGAATCTCATCCCAAAATTTGAATTCAACACTAATCCATTTGTGTTCTTATTCCTCGATTTTTTTTTCCACATAATATGCAACGATGTAATACTTATGAAACCTCCAATACAATATTCAAAATATAAGTTCACAACTTGCAGTCCAATAAATATATCGATGGCCTTCTTAAATTTATCAAATTCAATGATAAATTCAATCATTTCATAATCTTCTTAAAAATCAATGATTTAACAAAACTTCAATTATGCCATATTAAATTCCCAACTCTTTATTTAATTTAATATTTTTCCTCAAAATTTAAGGCACCTTGTCTCTCTTTGTCAAGTCATAACCTCTTCGTTAATCTTTACTACCGTTAAATCCTCAACAATCAAAGTCTAAGAGAATTCTACCTACAACCATTACAACATGCAACCTAAGGGAAATATGTATGATCATGGTGTCTTGTCATGGTATTGCAGTCTCTGTATCGGGGGTACTACTAACTACATTTATAACAAGAAATCATGCATACAACTACGGTGCTAAGGTATCAATCAATCAGAAGACAAAAAGGAACATGAGGAAAGAAAGAACCTGCTAACATATCACTTGCAATATCTTCTATCTCTAACATAATCATAGATCAATGATGCATGTAAAGTTTGATACCTCTATCTCTTAGGTACCACACTCTACTACAAGCATACTCACTGCTAGCTTCCTTACCTACTGCAATCGCTACTAGTATTCTTATCACTCGAATGCATATCAATTTCAACACTCTATACTAAGTACTGCTCTCTCTAATACAATCTTAGATGGACACCCAAGTCAGTGGGCAGTGATATCTCAATTATACTCAAGCCAACAGATCCTTACACATGCATCTTACCTACTTATATTATAATATATCTCTCTCACTATAAGATTTTATCCTCAAACAAAATTCCTCAAAATAACTCCTTGAATAAAATTTAAAGTAAATGCATACACTTTCCTCAAGGTCAATTATTTAAATACTGAATGAAACTTAATCACTAAAAGACCCTTACAGACTTGTCTATGTTCATCAAATTGAATCTGAATTCCTCAAAATAAAATTTTAATAGCCATATTTCAACTCCTCAATTTCAAAATTTTTGCAATTCATTGAAATCTTCAAAATAAGATTTTAATAACATAATATCTCAACCTCTCAAATTCTAAAATTTGAAATTCACTTTCAATCTTCAATTAAAAATTTTAAAGCCCCCTTCTGTAGTCCAATAGCTCTAATGTTTAATCATTTTCACTGTCCTCATTGACGGGCATCATCAAATAGTACCATAAATCAGTCTGCAATTTACCTTGATATGAAATCAACTCTATAATGAAACCAAAATCCTAAGTTAATACCTAATTAACAACAATCAAATTCAACATCAATAAGTGAGAATGGACGGAACAAAGGAATGATTTAAATTGAAAATTTTAACAAGGAATCCTTAGAGAATAGGAGCTCAGAAGAACTGGATTGAGGACGGAAGGTATCTTTACTGCTAGTAAGGAAAAGAAGCGATGGAACAAAGTCCTGGAATAACAGAAATAGGTAAGTCTTGAGATGATACTTTAAGAACCAATTTAAGATACAACCTGATAATCATACACGTCTCGTCAAAAATCATGATACTTAGAATCCTCGCCACGCCAGTAAGCATAGATGCGATAAACGACAGGTTCCGTAACTAAGGTATGCAACCCTATAATCATGTCATCTAGAATCCTCGTCACGCCAACCGGTATGGCTGCGAGAAACTCTAAATCTCATAACTAAAGTATGTACATCCAAGTTAGGTTCCTACGTTCTCGTCACGACAGCTAATATGGCTGCGATAAATTCTAGGTTCCATAATCAAAGTAGACGTTTTACCTTTCTCACTGTTCTCATCAATATATGTCATCAGATGATACCGTAAATTTTAGCCCGTAAAATTCACCTCGATATGAAATCAAAAACTCCACAACGATACCAAGAATTAAAGTTAACAACTGGTCAACAAGAATTAAACTCAATATCAATAAGTGAGGACGGACGAAAACAAGGAGGAAGGATTTAAATTGGAATTTATAATGAGATTCTCAAGGGTCGTCCCAGGAATCTCTCAAATAATTTGTGATTGAGTATCCTCTCTCATCCTAGTATCCTAGGTCCTATGTCCTATAGCAGGCACGCAATAGTGTAACAAAGATGCCACACTACTACGACATCGCTCTAAATGCGAAGTCTGACCTGCATGGGCCACCACTAAAAACGTGTCACGACCCGCACCCGGTTTAGGGGCACGAGTGCGTGGGTACATCCAGCCTACGCCGCAGCATCGGCGGTAGAACGCTGTCTAGGTATTGATACTATCTAACTAATGTCACGCAAACATCCAATCTCCATTAGGAGGCACGGATGACACAAATAAGATGAACACATACCCAATCACAGGATTTTAGCACGATAAGATTTCGAATAATAAAACTAAAATTAAACACAACACAAGTCAACAAGTAATGTCTAACTCAACAATATCCAAGTCTCATCAAAATTGCCGGAGACAAATCCGGTACCAAATAGACTGATAAAAGAACTAACTAAAAAATGGTAATTTCCAGCTAGACCTCCTGGAATCACAACTACTATCAAGTCTGCAGCTACTCACCATATGGTCCATAAAGTGTCGGACAGCGGTCATCTAAGGCATAGTCTGGAAAAATATTTCCAGTCAGGAAGGAGCAAAGCACAATCTCAAATAACAGTTCCATTAATTGATAATGTCTATAATACAATAAAACATGTCATGCTAGCTACTGAGAAGACAGTGGAAAAATGTAATGACAGTTTAAGAGAGACAGGCAATAGGCAATAAAACACAGTCAGTGCATGTATAAAAATGAAAAGAACAAGGAACAGTATCATATACGGGTGATGTAGTATATGATCTAAAATAGAGAACTGTAACTATTCTAAGTGTTTGAAATTGTAGTTTCGAAATGTGATCGGCTTGGGACTTGTACGATTGCTACAGTCTGGCTAATCATGCGTGAGGCGAATGATTAACACCAATAATATAAACTTGTACGATAGGTATTTGATCACATTTCTCACTAGCAATTTCCCCGCCCCCAACTAGTACTGTGGATCCAATCATGACACGTCACGAATACACAACATTGTCTAATATATGAATGTACAATGTCTAATGTAAATGTACAATGTCTAATGTAAATGTCTAATGTAAATGTCAATGTAAATGTCGTGTATAATGTCAATACAATAATCAAAGTAACATCTCATGACTGCAGATCCAAGCTATACTAGTCCGTGTAGCACAGTGTCAAAGATTCAGTTGTAACATTTCAAGATCATTGAACTTATAGCTATTATCAAGAATTGGAAATTATCAGAGAATGTACTTGCCTCGGGTCCTTAGCTGGTAATTATGGATGTCCTGTTCCAGAGTATCCCCTGGTAAACCAACAGTCCTATAAACACATCACAATATGACATTTGTATCAGAAGCTGTCCTAACACACAATAGAAATACACTGGCCTTAGGGCTACGCTGGTACGGTAGGGGTCATCTACTAGATAGGCCGACTATATCTTAATATCCCTTAATTACAATAATAGATATAAGTAAAAGATATATACACTTTAAATAAAACTAATGCATGTATGTACATACAACATATCTCAAATTAAATACAACTACAAAATATACATGTATATATCATAAAAATGTACTAAGGGTTTATACAAAATTATACCTACATATATATATCTATGTCAATTGAACAATAAAGATATATATATATATATACACACCAAAAATAGTACGTATACTATTATTTTTATATACTAATTTATACCAATTAAATTATACAATACTATATACAGATGAATATACCAATTAAATATATATTGAAATTATGCTATGTATATATATATTTAAAATACATATAGTAGCACACGTATTTATATATATCAATCACATATATATATATAAATATATTAAATGTATGTACAAAATATACATTTGAAATTATATCAAGTATATATATATATACAAAAAAAAAATATATATATATATATAAACCAACTTAATTATAGAATTTATTTAAATATATACTATACTCATACAATTGATTTCTAATAATTAAATAATATACAATTTACATATTTATACATTTTTACCAAAAATAATACATATACCAAATACGTTGTATATACATTTGCCTTAATTAAATACTTAAATACTTTACATTATATATTTACAAATTAATTTATTTACATATACTAATTACATTATACAAATATATGTATATATATTTACCATCATTAAATTAAATAGACAATATACATTGACAAAATATATATATACATATATACATGTATTCCCTTTTTCTATTAAAATATATTAAATATATAAGAAATATATATTTATACATATACCCATTATAATATATACTATTAAACAATTAATAAAAATAATACTATATACATATACGTATGTACGTAGGTGTCTACACAAAATTACATACTTACAAATACATATACATTTAGTATACATATACTCATATATATTTACGTATATATGTATACACATTTATACCAATTTAATATGTATACACATTTATTAATATATATACAAAATATACATTGGTTATATATACATATACTAATTTTTCACATTAATTAAATAGATAAACTTTACATTAATTATATATACATCCACATTGATTAATTATATATATACAATCATATATATGTATACATTAGATATATATATATATATATATATATATATATATATATATATATATAGATATATATATATAAAGAGGGAAGGGGAGAGAGGCTTACTGTGAAAGGGGCTGCCGGAGTACGGCCGCCGGGCTGAGCAGTCGCCGGGCTGAGCAGTCGCCGGGCTGGAGCAGCGGGGTCGCCGGACTGGGCTAGGCCGGCTGGAGCAGCGGGGTGCAGCAGAGGGGGACTCGGCCGGAGCGCCGGTCAGCAGGGAAGTCGGGGATCCGCCGGAGTTCTGGGTCGGGCAGGCCGGTGCAGCGGGAGCCGGGGGTCGGAGTGACAGGGGCCGCCGCCTGGGAGAAGCAGAGGGAGGTGGTCGAGATCAGTCGGCGTTGGAGAATGCCGGCCGGAGATGTGAGAGCCGCCGGGGATGCACAGTAGGCTCGGGCCGGAGCAAAATAAGGGGGATGAACAGTATTCGGTTTCCCCCCCTTTCTCCTTTAGTTCAAAAATTCAAATAGTTAAAGAGAAGAAGAAGAAAAGGAAGAAGAAGGAGAAGAAGAAAGGAAGAGAAGAAGAAAAGAGAAAAGAAAGGAGAAGGAGAAGAATTACATACGTTGAGGAAGGAGGAGGCTTGTGAGGGTGGTGTTTTCTAGGTTGCCTAGGGATTAGGGTTTAGGATGGGACATGATATTAAATAAGGGAGAGAGGGTGTTGATGAAGGGTGGTGATGGGCCAATTTCAAATGAATGGCTAGGATTGAACATGAGAAAATTATTCATGGGGGATGAGGGTTCTTAATTAAAATTAATAGGCTCCCTCATTGATTAAAATAATTGGGTGAGGCCACAAAATGCCAATTTACAAATTTGACCCCCTTAAATTTGGGAAATTGCACAAACACATAAAATGACGAAAATTGGGCGAGCGATTTGGGGTCCAATGTTTTGTAGGGTCAGGGGGCACGGTAAGATGGGTATGGGCTGAATTTGCAGGACACTGGAATTAATTGGGGATTTTAGAATCAGATAAAATGGTATCCTCAATTTAAATAGAAATAAATGCAAGTTGTGTTCAACAATTAATTAGGAGTACTTGGGGTCAAAATCAGATCAAGTCATCAATACCAATATTGAAGAAGACTCGGAACAGAATATTACCCTAATTTGAGTCGCACGAAAAATAGGTCAAGATGGCCTCCAATTTTCGATTGGAACGCACAACGATACAAAATAGGAATTTAAAAATAAACGTCCGCGACGATTTTTGTGCGGCCAGAAACAATGCACAGGGAGCAAAATTATGAGTTGCAAAAATAGCAGAATTGAAGGCGGGCATGTCTAGAGCAAGATGGTAAAATTTGTTGGAAGACAAAAGTTAGGATAGTGCTCCAAATATCGAAGCAAAGGCAATGCGCAAAAATATTAAATAAAATACAGTATTTAATTACAATCTCCAAATATTAAATTCTAAATAACTAATAAAATCCAGAATTCTATAATTCGGACAGAGGTTCGTCTACTGGACTTCTAGGTCTAGTCTGCTAGCTAAAATAAAATAATTAACACTGCATATAATTATATATTTAATTACACATCGCACAAAATTATTTAAATCAAATACACTATCATGCAATTAATTAATTATAAATAACATAATATTAAATATTGTAAAAATTCGAAGATACCCCTGTTTTCAGAATGTGGTAGTGACAAAAGTAACTTAATCACGTACCTTTGCAAATATAGCCAGAGTTGGCGTATTTCGAGGAGATAGCATACGGCGTACTCCTATAGTTGAAAATAGCCTGGTCGGTGTATTTCGAGGAGATAGCATACGGCGTACTCCTATAGTTGAAAATAGCCTGGTTGGCGTAATATGCAGGGATGGTGATGTGAGCGTATTAGCTCTATTTTTAGCTCTCTCAGTCATTGAAAGTATAACCAAATCTCGTGCATTAAATGCAGAGATCTGCCCCCATCTCGCGTATTAACTGCAGAGATGTGCCTCGAGTTCTATACGAAGAACAGCTTTTGACGTGGCGTCTGATTTTGTCTCATCTTGAGCGTAAAAGCTCATCTCTGCCTGTGTAGAATAGGCAGCGTATTCCTTGAATGCGTAAAGACGACTTATATCAAGGATTATGTCACTAAACGACAGTCTGGGTCTCTGTGCAGAATCATCATTACAGCCGTCATCTTGATCGTCATGCAGTACTCTTTGTCAGGTTCACTGCTTCGTCTGACAGGTTCATTCGAGGAATACGAAGGGTTCCTCGTACAATTTCATGCTGTATTAAAAGCAGACACATTTTACGCCGGAGTGGCAATATAGCAACCTTTTTTACGTTAAAGCAGTCTGGAAGTACTGCTTTACGCGGGCTGTTCTGGAGCTCTGTTTTACGCTGAATAGCGTTGAAACTCTGTTGTACGCCAATGACTCTGAAGTCATATTTTACGCCACACAGTGCTGGAGCTCTATTTTACGCGATCTTCATGCATGTTGAGGATTTTACGCGTATAATTTTCCAGTATATTTTTTATGCTTCTACATACATCCCTTACTAAAACTCAAAATATAAGACCTCCGGTTGGAACGACGGCCTTCCTACGAAGCTGCATATTTGCTTGGGTTGCTAGCTTCTATCTTCAAAATAATTCAAAAGGTGGCACGGATCAAGGCGTGCCTACAGCTGGACTGGATTAGGGGAATAACTTCTGCTCCTCGCTTGGTTCTCCTTAGTGCGGAGAACCTGTTTCAACGAGGGTCAGTACATCAAAACGTAATAGTGAAGGCAAGCTAACCCAACTATACCAATCAACACGTTGTTTAGATGAAGCATGCATATAGATATAGAAATCAATAAAATAACCTGCCACTGTTCGGTGATATTTACCTTTATTATCTTGAAGTCTTTTAGTTATTACTTGGTATCATTTGATCGGGGCAAGCAAGAATACAAGATTTAGGTATGAAGACTGGACGAAGGGCCAGCTAATCAGGATGGTAGCCACTCACTTAGTAGTTGGAAGGAAGAAGGAAAGAGGTGCTTCAGGAGTCCGTTCGAGCGTTGCCTACTGCCGGTTCACCTGCATTGCCACGAACAGCTGATCAATACCTCTTCCACCCTTTTCAATATTGGAATTGAAGTGCAGTTCAACGAACGAAAACAATAAAATCTATCGAAACGGTTCAAGAAAACTCAAGCAAATCCGAAAACCAACTCAAGGCACGAAAGCAACAAGCGACGGCAAAAACTAGGCAACAAAAGATACAGCGGAGAGGTCCCTCCTGACTCTGTCACTAAGTCGATCCCAGGGGCACGGTCCACTGAATATGGGAATCGATTCCGAAGAAGCAAATCCAAAGAGGATGGGTTCTTGTTCAGCAGACTTATCATTTCAAAGACAAGCTAGGTGAGTTCGCTCATTAACATGCAAGGCAGGTTCTATCATTCTTTTATGAAAATATTGCAAGCAAAAACTCAGGTTATTATTAAGGCGTGCAAGAATCAGAGAATAAAGTTCTGGCCACTCACCTGATACATAATGTTGATGCAGAGCGGGGCATTACACCAACTGCAGTCCCACCTTGCTAAGATAGAGCTCCAACAAATGCACCTAGCACTGCACATCAACCCTTGACTGCAACACATCTGAACCAACCCCTTGCACCCTAGCTCCGATGCTGTTGTAACCCTATATCCAAACTATAACCGAACTTAGTGCTTAATGCACTGTACTAACCTTACCCCCTCCTCAAACCTGCACACATCTGCATCTCCTTCTTACTGTATTCAGTCCACCAAAACACCCTACTGCCTGCATACCAGTTTTTCTAATGTGGACAGAACCCAGTTGCATCCCTACCACACTAACCCCAAATAGTGCTTGATACCATAGTATCAGTTGTATGTCTGATACTGCACAGTGCCTCTAGGTATCAGTCACTCACTAGACTTATACACCCCCAGACATATCTGATACTCCTTTCCTGAAATAGTTAAAGAACCCAAGCACTAACTGAGCAGTCCCTCACATTCACACTTCTTCTGCAGTCGTGTCGTGTCTACTGATTTCAGTCCCTACTCAAAACCTAATTCGCGTGCGTATGTGTGTGTGTTCGAGTTAGGGTTAGGGTTAGTGTGTCCGTGTCAGTATTAGGGTCATGTCGTATCATGTCGTGTCTGTGTGTGTGTTAGAGTTAGGGTTAGGGTCCGTGTGTCTGTGTCAATATTAGGGTCATGTCGTGTCGTATCATGTTGTGTCATGTTAGAGAGAGAAAGAGACAAATAAATGAGACAGAGAGAGGAGCTAGCTCACCGAGTGAGGAGGAGGGGAGCGGGCTGCGAGGAGAACGTCGGAGGAAGGAGGAGCCACCGGATGGAGGAGGACGCCAGAGGAAGGAGGGGAGCCGGAGGAAGGAGGATCTGACGGCGGAGGGGGGAGGACGCGGACGGAGGGGGTCGCCGGGAGGGAGGAGGGGACGCCGGATGGAGGAGAAGAGCCGGAGGAAGGAGGAACTGACGAAGGGATTTTTTTTTGAAAATTTGGGAGAGATCGAAGGAAATGGGGGAAAGAGAATTCGTCGACCTAAATAAAATAAATTAGCGACGTTTAGCGACACAAAATTATTATGTCGCTAATAAATTATTTAGCGACGTTATGATGTCGCTAAATATGTCGCTAAATATATACAGAAATAACGTCGCTAAATACGTCGCTAAACGTCGCTAAATCATATAACTCAGCGACATTTAGCGACCTTAAATAAACTTTTAGCGACTATTCTTTTAAAAAACTGAATTATAATCGCTAGACGTCGCTATTTGTCGCTAAATAGCGACGTCTAGCGACGTTATTCTTCGGAGTCGCTGATATATTTAATATTAGCGACGTTTAAATTTGACGTTGCTAAAAATGTCGCTAATCCCGCAATTTTTAGTAGTGAGAGTCATATTACTTATTTTTGAAAACATATCTTTAAAATCAAAGTTTGGTTCAATACAACCAAGCATACAAGGCAAGCAGTTCAAGTAAGATGTACCAATTAGGGTGTGCGCAACGTATCTCGTGAGCTATACTTAAGACTCTAGGGATAATGCAGCATCTAGTAGACTATTCTTTATACTACAAGGCCATCAACATATTCAAGCAAGCATGCAAGTCTATGTACGATGCAAGACAATAAGCAAAATAACATATCACTTATTCTATGGATTTTATCCCTCGCAGAACGGTTATTCCTGCAGCAGACATAAAGTTAGCAACAATTTGCATATATATACAAGGTTCTCTTTCATGTCCGTCTCTGCATCAAACAGTCAGGTATGTAAGAAGGCTAGCCTAGCATGCGCCCTAACTACCTGAAATGCAACTATCTCCATGAACAAGCTAACTTCTCTAACTCAAACTTCTTTCCAACAGAAGCACCACCTCTCATTTAATAGCCATACCCTCAGGGTACACTATTAGTCTCACCCCATCAATAGTCTCCATCTACCATTTTAATAGCCACACCTCGAGCTCAGGGCGCACTATTAGTATCCAAACTTGTCATTTAGCCTCCATCCACCATTCTAATATCCACACCCCCTAGATCCCGTAGGACTAGAACATCAGGACGCACTATTAGTCTCTCATCTAGTCGATAACAAGCATATCACAAGCATAACACAACGTGACAATACAAGCTTTTTATTCTATCAATCTCTTATCTTATAGCCACATCCCCCTAGATCTCGTAGGACCGGAACATCAGTACGGGCTATTAGTCTATTCTTTAACATGATAAGCCATAACTCTTTGTAACAATACAAGCATACATTTTATCTTGCTTTTGCATCAAAGACAAGCAATTATATAAACGACGACAAGCAAACCTATAAACGATCTTTAATTTAACAAGCATGACACGATTCTTCTATCTCTTCTAGTTAAGCATGTAAACACCCGAATTTTTAAAAAATTTAAAACAATTTAGGATTTTTCTGAGATTTTTACTAATTAAAATAAATATATTTCTGGAATTAAATAATTTTATGATTTTATTAAATATTAAAATATTATGAAAATAATATTTTTGGGTGTAAAATAAATAATTAGACATACTGTAATTTTTCTGGAATTTATTAGACCCCGGAACTATTTTTTAAAGACCTAAAAACTAAGTTTCTAAATAAACCAAAACAAACTGAGTTGAACCCAACCGGTTTATTAAACCGAACCGGACCAACCCCTAACGGGTCGGATCCATACCCGACCCGTAACCGCGACCCGTACCCGACCCGTACCCTATTGGGTCGGATCCGGCCCCGTTAACCAAGACCCGACCCGAACCCGACCCGCCTACAGTAACCCCCAAATTTCCCCCGATCCCGTCGGCCGTTACTCCGACCGCTCGCCTCCGCCTGTAATCGCCGACCCTTCACTCCTGTAACCGCCCCGACCCTCTGGTTCCCCTCCTTGTAACCGCCGCCGGCCTCCTCCCTATTTAAACCCCATCGATCACCACCATCATCGAATACCCTTCACCACCGCCTCCACTTCCCCGAGCCTCTCCAGCCACTTCCCTCGACCCTTCGACCTCCGACCACTCCCGAGCTCGCACCAGCCTCCGTCGCTTCCTCCGCCGTGAACCCTCTTCCCTGGCCACTCCTCTCCACCGCCATCCCCGGCTTCAACCGAACAACTCCGGCCGCCTCCGACCTCGACAGCCCCAACCGACCCCGAGCTCCCTCCGACGACGCCTCCGCTGTCTCCTCCAGCAACCAATGATGGTCCAGCCGTACCATGCCGAGCACAGCGTCGCCACGACGATGGAGCACAGTCGCCGTGCCACCCCGCGTACGCGAAGAATAGTCAATTTCGATCCCCTGTTCAGGTGAGGATTTCTCTCTCCTCGTCATGCCAATGTTCGAACAGTCTATTGCTACGCATAGACCGTGTGACCCTCTCGAACCCCGTACAACTCGTTCGGGGTATCGTGTCCTGTGTCGATCACAAACTGCGATGCAAAATCAGGAAAATAAACCCCCAATTTCTAAAATTCAGAATTTGTCCCGAACACCCCAGTTCACAACCGTTTTGTGACCAACCTGATAAATATTTTCAAAATTTGCTTGAACAGTTATTTAGACCACCTAACCAAGTTTAAAACCATATTTTTTAGTTTAATTTATGCTGCTGTAGATTGTATTTTATTCGCGGGTAAAAATGGTCTAAAACTTGGTAATTAAAAACCCTGATTCTCCCGAAACTGGGTGCGTCCCATTAAATAAGGCAACTTGGTTATGTGCAAACTTCACCGAAAGGTGCGCACCGTTAATACAGATGTATGGATTTTTGTAGAATTTGATTTGGATGTGCGTACACACCAGAATCAACGCGTATCCGTCGACAACCCCCTGTATCGGCCATGTTCGAAAACTCGTTGTAACTTCGTGTATGCTCGTCGTATCGAAACGAAACTTACATCATCGGACTCATAGCAATACGCTGGTCCTGTGACCCAAGTTTGGTTCGATTCTGAGAACGTTGACAAAATCCCGTATCGTGGGCCCCACGGCTCCACTTGACTGGCGATTTTGTGATCGACTCATCGGAATCCAGTTCTGAATATTTTGTTGGGTTTGTATCATCATTCTGGACTTGTAGATACTAAGTTTGATGAATTTGGAGGAGTTTGTCTCTGGCATATTTTTCGGTGCGAAGCAGGCCACATGTGGACCCCGCTTTGACCAGAAACTGTCACTTTTTGCCCCTGTGTCCAAATTAGACTTACGGACAGGCAATTCTAGCTATTTGATATCTTCTGAACATGATGGTAGTATTTATTTCAGCAACCGAAGGAGTACCTGCAGATCCCGCTGATACCAGAGCAGCAGTTGGAAACCAAACCCCAGGCAAGTGTATATTGCCATACTTGCAACATTTGTTTATAATATTCTCTTAATTTATTATTGTAGTATCCCTGTTCAACCTAGGACCATGTGACATTGCTTAGCATCCAAATAATATTCGGGTGTCAACTCCGTACGCGGAGTTGTATAACGTCACTAGAGATTGATATCGCGACCCTATATATCTTCGTGCTTGCATTATCAAGTACGTCATACCATAGGACACTTGACACCATTTATGAGACAGAATCTTCTAAGTTATTCATGTTGATTCTGTATAGGTTACATGATTTATGACATAGATATTACATATGCATAGCTATCATTATGACTCATTGCATTAGCTTTGATCTTGCGTGTTATGGATATGAGACGTGAGGTTACATTGGGTGGGGAGAGTCTTACCATACTAAAGGTTGAATATATATAATAAATTACTGGGAGTGCCTTAGACTCTGACACAGAGCTTTGGCACACGTACTTGCCCTTCGAGATAATAAATGCTGCTATGGGTTTCCCAGTGCCTTTAGTAGTTTCAGCCTGAGTATGATTAATGCTCTCACTTGCAT
This sequence comes from Iris macrosiphon, assembly GCA_036927795.1. NCBI lineage: Eukaryota > Viridiplantae > Streptophyta > Magnoliopsida > Asparagales > Iridaceae > Iris > Iris macrosiphon. Next base: position 100,836,220 of record JAYESA010000016.1, on the reverse strand, counting down.
ATCACATAGCTAGTTATATAGTATGTCCTATTGATTTATTTATATACTGCATTTATTTGGCTTGAGTGATTCTTGTACCTTGCTATGTCCCCTGAGGACCTGGAATCCGGATTATATCCCCAGGTTTAGCAGAGAAGATCTACCCCGAGGTGTACGGGACAGGAAAAGACATTGGAGTAGTACTATTACAAGAAGATGAGGTGATCGCCGAGGATTTCTCCTGAGTATCTGCTTTATCTATACTCAGTCTTTGCTGTTATTAAACTCTTTATTTCTTGTCTATTAACTGCTGTATCAGACTTATTATCGAGTTGTTCCCCGAGATATGTTTTGTTGAGACTTGATGTTGATTAATATTTCATATTGATTGTATTCATTTCTGTGGATAACATTAGTAGCATAGACCTTTATTATTGTTTTACAGCTTAAGTACACCCTAATGGGTCCATTAAATTGGGTTTGCCCATTGGTGTGTGCTGCTGGCCATTGCCACGTGTCTAGTCCCTTAGTATTTTGGGACTGGGGCATGACAAAGCATGCAGTTCTACTCTTTCTTTAGCATAATGAAGAAACATGTTCAGGCATCTTTTACTCTTCTTATTAGCATAGCAATGCTTCGTTCGATGGCAATGTTAGTGTAACTAGTATGCAACAATCATTTTTATACTTAGCATGGCAATAGTTCTAAACTAGCATGCAACAATCATTTCTATACTTAGCATGGCAATAGTTCTATCTCTTTTTAGGCAAGCAGGTTCTCGTTCTACCATTCTGAATGCGAACATTATCTTATTAAGAAAACAAGCATTTCAAAAACTCAGATTCATTATTAAGGTATGCAAGAATCAGAGAATAAAGTTCTGTCCACTCACCTAAATCAATCGTCTTGTATTTCGATAGAGGAACTCGAGGAACTCTTCGAGAAGGCTTTCGCTTGAGCTAGCAAAGCGATATCTCTTGTATATAGTGCAAACGCGGAGCGGGGCACTACATACTTATCCACCAAGAAAAAGTTTTATCCTCGAAACTTCAAGGAGAAACTTTTGATATCCAGAGCAGCGATAGTCCTCATCCGTCACCATCCTCAATCGAAAACACTAGCAATAAAGAAGCACGAAATCATAACTCTCAAGCAATAAAACAAATCCAAAAAATGTTTGCGTACATCTTTGAGAATATTTATGGACTTATTGTATGGAACACTCAACTCGGCAATGATATCAATGGGCAAGGAATCGTCATCTAAGAACATCAACGAAACGGGCGTAAGGCCAGATGATCGAGTTGCTCTAAAACCATTATGTCATGCCCCGATCTACCGCGGTTCCAATCGCCCCCGCCGAACGCAAATCACCGCACCAGCGCTCCCGCGGGACGGTCGTTGCCCTCATGACGTGATACCGTATGAGCCTGGGGTTGCGCTCGCATAAGGCAACATCCAATCATCGAACCGATCAAGTACGCAACGGAGGGACAGTATTACAAACAAATAGACAACGCCCCCATCGGGCGTGAATCACCGCGTCTCGGCGCTCCCGCAGGACGTATATCGTTTGCCATCGAGGCATGATATCGTGCGATCCTAGGATTGCGTTCGCACAAGGCAACATCGTTAAAGTTGTGGCTATCATTGAACTGATCAAGTTTGCAGCGGAGGAGCAATGTTACAAACAATATTCCATCTGAGTATACGAGAAAAAGCTCAAGGCACGAGGTTCTATGAATAAAATGACATCGTTTCTTATATTATGTCCCTCTATATAAAAGCAGCTCAAAATATCTCGATACGACTCAAGGTATCGACACCATATTTTTTGGTCCTGGGGATGAGGCACGGTTATCGCTTCTTCGGACGATCCAGCACCTGTGAACAAGCAAACTATTGGTGGGTCAGCACTTTAGAGAAAGTACTGGTGAGTATAAAATCAACGAACAGAATCAACATTCACTAAAATCAACACTAAGTAATTATGTTATAAAATATTATATTACTAGTAATCTTTCTAGTTTTACCTAGGTTTGTTACATGCAGTACAGGAGCAGAGTCATATTACTTCTTTTTGAAAACACATCTTTGAAATCAGAGTTGAGTTTAATACAACCAAGTATACAAGGCAAGAAGTTCAAGCACGATATACCAATCAGGGTGTGCGCAATGTGTCTCGTGAGCTATACTCAAAACTCTAGGGACAATGCATCATCCAGTGGACTATTCTTTATACTATAAGATGATTAACATATTCAAGCAAGCATGTAAGTCTATGTGCGATACAAGATAATAAGCAAAATAATATATCACTTATTCTATGGATCTTATCCCTCGCCGAATGGTTATCCCTGCAGCAGACATACAAGTTAGCAACAATTTGCATATATATACAAGGTTCTCTTTCATGTCCGTCTCTGCATCAAACAGTTAGGTATGCAAGAAGGCTAGCCTAGCATGCGCTATAACTACCTGAAATGTAGCTATCTCTATGAACAAGCTAACTTTTCTTACTCAAACTCTTTCCAACAGAAACATCGCCTTTCATCTAATAGCCATACTCTCAGGGCACACTATTAGTCTTACCCCGTAATTAGTCTCAATCCACCATTCTAATAGCCACACCCCGAGCTCAAGGCACATTATTAGTCTCCAAACTTGTCATTTAGCTTCCATCCACCATTCTAATAGCCACGCTCCCTAGATCCCGTAGGACCGGAACATCAGAACGCACTATTAGTCTCTCATCTAGTCGATAACAAGCATATCACAAGCATAATATAACATGAAAATACAAGCTTTTTATTCCATCAATCTCTTATCTAATAGCCACGCCCCCTAGATCCCGTAGGACCGAAACATCAAGGCGGGCTACTAGTCTCTTCTCTAATAAGACAAGCCATAACTCTTTGTAACAATACAAGCATACATTTTATCTAACTTTTGTATCAAAGACAAACAATTATATAAACGACGACAAGCAAACATATGAATGATCTTTAATTTAACAAGCATGGCACGGTTCTTCTATCTCTTTTAGTTAAGTATGCAGTTCTACTCTTTCTTTAGCATAATGAAGGAACATGTTCAAGCATCTTTTACTTTTCTTATTAGCATAGCAATGGTTCGTTCGATAGCGATGTCAATGTAACTAGCATACAACAATCATTTCTATACTTAGCATGGTAATTGTTCTATCTCTTTTTAGGCAAGCAGATTCCCGTCCTACCATTCTTAATGCGAACATTATCTTATTAAGCAAACAAGCATTTCAAAAACTTAAATTTATTATTAAGGCATGCAAGAATTAGAGAATAAAGTTCTGCCCACTCACCTAGATCAATCGTCTTGTGTTTCGATCGGAGAACTCTTCGAGAAGGCTTCCGCTCGAGCCCGCAAAGCGATATCTCTTGTACATGGTGCCAACATGGAGTGGGACACTATAAAAACTGTGTACCCAAATGCACAATTTTGTGCATAAGGCACATCCAACTGGGCTTAGTACAATACACATTCAGTTGTGCACTACTGCACTTAAACACTAGGCTCGAGCCTTCACATCCCTCTGAGCTTCACCACTACAATCCAAGCAGTGAGCATCAACCAAACTGCTACAACAGTAGTTACCAACCACTCACACACCTCCAAGAACTGTTACTCGAGTGTCTCCCCTTACCGCCCTCTGCCCCTCATATACTTACCTGCAGTGAGCCCCCCACTCTGTCACCAATACCAACATTAACCCTCAAAATAAATATCTACCACTAATACCAACCCCAGCATAAGTGCCTCCTTCCCTTGCTGCTGATACCATTAAGTATCAATCTGGATTGATACAATATGAGAGCATCTCCATATAACTACATACACATATATACCTATGTATCTATATGCAACCCATAATAACATTAATATTAATACCTCACATGCATACACACTCAAGGATATACTTCTTATCCTAATGTACATGAACAATACTAATGCACACCCTTCCAACTGAGACCAATTTGGCCTGTACAGTTGTTACTTTCTTATGATGTGCACTAAGTGCACAACTACTACTAATCTCTTACTGACTGAGATACATACACACGCATACACATACACATACACACACACACACACACACACCCAATATATACATGATCCTTATTATTCTCTAGTATTCTACATATCCCTAAAACTTAACTTCTATACTTTTGGTATCATACACATAGGTTGATACTCACTACTACTACACTTGCTCACATATTATACTAGTACTTCCACACATTCACTCATCCCTTGGATACCCTCACTCACATCCAAAGGTCTGTACAGACCTCATATTGACTGCTATTATCACTACAGTTATCCCCTTCCCTTCTGAACCACAAGCAGTGTTCTTCTCAACTACAACATCCACCAGCAGTGCAATATGCACTGCACATCATACTAACCCGAGCACTTACCTTCCCTACAGCAAGAAAAACCTACTGCAGGTTGCAACCTTCCATCACACCACAACAATACCATAATACAGTAACAATAACATCTAATGAATTATTGCATGGAATTATCCTGACTCTTATTGTTGTACAAAGCAACCCTTAGAGTGTCAGTCCACTAAATATTATCACCAGTACAGTGGACTGCACTGATCTGAACTCCATCCCCTCATACATCACAGTGACACATCTTCCCCCTTCCATGAACACAGACACTTGCATATATGCACACTCACACAGTTTAAAACTGTGAACACACACAACCCTCAACAGGTCACACACCACACAGTTCACTGACACCTCACTCTCTACCCATCATACACACACAGCCTGCAAAGTTTAACACCCATCCTTGCATAAAGGCACTGTCCTTATCATACCAAGTATCCACATGACACAACACCAAGATAACCTTCTAACAAACACCTAGAATGCATAGAGCTATTTATATATCTGTAAACCCCCTGACCCAAATCTAGGATTATGATTCATTTATGGTTATTTTTGAATTATTTAATGGAGTTATTAATTTGCCTCTTTTAATTTAATTTTCTTGATGTACCTTACCGTTGCTTCGATGTTTGGAGCGCTACTTTAGCTTTTGCTTTCAAGCAAATTTTGCACACTTGCCCTAGACGTGCCAGCCTTCTATTCTAACCTTTGTATAACTCATAAATACTCTCTCATGTGCTTTATTTTAGTCACATAATATTCGTTGCAAATAACTATTTTTAAATCCAAATAAATTCAACTTTGCATATTTGTCCGTTCCAATCAAAATTGGAGACACAATCTCGACCCGTTTTGTGCAACCCAATTTATGACAATAATTTATTCCGAGTCTACTATGTCCATGACACTTGTATCCCACCCAATTTTAATCCTATGCACTTCCAATTAATTAAAGAACACCATTGACACTAATTTTAATTAAATTGGTGCAATAACTCAACCTAACCCAAAATTAGACCCAACACAAACCCAAACCCTCACTCATACCCTCATAGTTTATACAAAATATCATACACCAATTTAATCCACTACAACACAACAAACATGGTAATTTTTCTCATCTAATCCCAATTCTCCTTTACTTGTGTAATTTCCAAATTATTGGGGGCCTTTGTGCAAATAAACAACTAAGTGTCTAATTCCCATTGGAGCAAAGCAATGAAGAAAACCCTTCTTCATGCCTTGACCGGTCACACCTCCATTTCCCTCCATTTTGTATGGTACTATGCAACACTTTACACCCAAATTTAATCTCCACCCTCCATTCAAATTTAACCTCAATCTCACCACTCATTCCCTCATGAAAAGCCTTCCCTCATTCCTAGAAATAGAGAGGTAGATGGCCTTAATCCCCATGCTCACTACTCCCTCTCTCCTTCATTAACTCTCTCTCTCTCTCTCTCCAAAAAATTTTAGCTACCACCACCTTTCCTCAAAACCGAAACCTTCACCACCACCACCACCTCCTTCTTCCTCTTCTCCTCAACCACCTTCACCATCATCCATCACCACCAACACCATCACCATCATCTGAATCCCCTCCTCCTCCATTCAACCTCCACCACCATCACCTCAACCTCCTCCCCTAACAACCGACAACCACCACTACAGTCTCCTCACCATCCCCCGACCTCTTCACCATCCCCACGACCTCCTCCCTAGCTGTCGGACTACCTTCCTTCGACAGCCAACTACCTGAGCACCATCATTCACCTCTATCACCACCGCCACCATCGAGCTTCCCGTCGTTCTCCTCCTCCTCCAACCCATCAACCTCCACCACCAACACCTCCCTCACGAGCTGCTGCCATTGCTGCTACAAGCCGCTGTCGTTGCTGCTGTAAGCCGTTGTCGTTGCTGCTACAAGCCGCTGCTGCTGTGCAGCCTTGCACCTCCGGAGCATCCCCCACCCGCCGGAGACAGGCCGTCCATGGGCCGCAGGCTGAGCACCTCCCTTCCTTTCAAACTAACCCTAGGTTTATTCACCTTCTCCCCCTTCTTCATTTTTATGGTTGCATGACCCATGAATGTACTATAAACCCTATTATCTCCTTATAATTTCATAATTTATATATATGTTGGAATAGTATTTAGTGATATTAAATATTGCATAAGCTAGGTTGTTTAGTATGACACTTGTGTTTGTGTAGTACCTAGGTTCTTAGACTAGTAATCATATATACACCTTAACCTAATAATTAGGACACATGATTAGTGTTACACGATATTTGGAGTTATAAACACGTATTAGTAGCATAGTAGCTAGCTGACTTGTTGTGCACAATATTTTAGGACATTTTTCATACTTGTGCATGGAGACCTAGAGGGTTAACACTATCAAACTTGTGTTGGAGAATAACTTAGCACCTACATGAACCTTAGTTGACCTTGGTTGTAATATTTGAGAAATGTACATTTAGAGGGACATGACACTGGTGCATTTTTAAATACATGCACACTCGACCCTTCTAGTTGACCGATTATAACCCCTACTTGCGTTAGCTTCTAAGTGCAGGGTAGTTGTATTTTTTGTTCGTATACTAGTATAATTATTGATGGTTATTATATTATATTATATTATATTATATTATATTATATATATATATATATATATATATATATATATATATATATATATATATATATATATATATATATGATCATTGGATCATTCAAGCGAGGCTTCGGGAGCAGGACTTTGGCATTCGCAGCTTGAGGATTCAGGCAAGTATACCTTACCTTATTTACTATTAAATTCAAGCTATTAAATATTGCATGATATGTTGTTACAAATATTATATATAACTGTGCGCGTCCGAGAATAACTCGGGTGCAGTCGACGATTGGCGTCGATGAGTAGTGTATTGACTTAGTCTCTAGCAGACTCACCTACTGTTGTGAAGATATTCTAATATCTTCCAAGACCCTGACACTTCTTACACTTATCACGATAACAAACTCATATTGGGATGCGAGTTGGCATACCCAACTAGCTATCGGTGTGTGCGACATGCATCACGGTTTAGTGCGTAGTCAGGTTAGTCTAGTTATTTGAGACCTGGCATGTAGTTATGAAGTGTGCACATCGTGTATTTGACTTGTATATTTTCATTGGGCGGGGAGGACAGCTGGTAGGCGTATGAGACACACACATTAGTACCCGTAGTATCCATCAGAGCTACAGGACTTATGACCTCTTTATTCAGATTCCATGTTCTACGGAATGATATGGACGTTATACTATGTAGATTCCACGTTCTACGGAACGATATGGACGTTATATCACGCAGATTTCATATTCTACGAAATGATATGGACGTTATACTATGCAAATTTCATGTTCTATGAAACAATATGGACGTTACATATTTATGCCTTCACCTACCCATTCGTACCAAGGTTGTCCTCATATTGCATTCGCTTGGATTGTTAGTACACCCCCTTTACTTATTCAGTATTTATATTCGACATATATTTTTGTATCTTGTTACATCCCTCTGAAGACCTGGTTCCCTTCCAGATTTGGACGAGGCGTACTATCCGACCGTATACGGGCCCGGACAGGAGACGAGGTACGCGACTGATGAGGAGCTTGAGGTGTTACCTTCGGAGTTTTCCTGATCACTGATAGGCCTTCTGCCTAGGGCTGGAGAATCTTTATCTAGTCAGTCGATGTTCTAGTCTAGTATGCTTATATGTCCTTTCGTACTCTTATTTCAGTATTGTAGTGGATTTGTTCCCATCAAACTTATTTGGGTTATATTAGGACATTCAGACTCCGTACTTATTTGCAGTATTTATTTCAGTACTTCTTATTTATATTCTATAGATAAGATTAGATATTTACCAGCTGCATGTTAGCATATTAGACTTGATAGTATTTTAGGACAGCGTAGTACGCTTTATCGGGTCCATTAAATTGAAAAATCCTTCGAAGTCGTATTAGCTGGCCATTGCCACGTGGCCTGGTCCCGTGTATTTTGGGACTGGGCCATGACAATATCCATTCTCCATATCAACCTCTCCATGACACATTAATGATATTAACCATAACCCAACTCATAATTCGAATTATACTTGAAGAACAATTACACTAACTAAATATGATGCAACAATGAATAATTTAATCATAATTGAGCAAAACCCCCCAAATACTAACATGTATCATAGCGTATCGTGATACGCCCTATACGTATCCAATTATGGACACGTACGCCCTCTCAAACCATGAATCACACCTAAAATCGGCTATAAAATATTTTTTACAAACACCTAGTGGTCAAAATTTGGATTTTTCCCAATTTGGCCACAAAAGTCAATGTAACTTTCACCATAGGCCTCCTATGAACCTAGTTCTTCTTTCTATGGGTAGTCCTTAGCCATAGGGAGGGTTCTTATAGGTCTAATGCATCATATTAACTGTAAAATTGATAAAAAAAATAAAAAAGTTACCTATTGGAAGATGGATTCCCAATATATTCCACCAAATGGACACAATTGAAGGTTTGACATAATCCTCAAGCCAATACTTCCCTCCTCAAGTGCTCCTCTAGCAATGCCAAGCTCCTTAGCCTCCTAGGAATGAAATAAGAGGAATAAAATTTGGGAATGATGGATTTGGTAGGGAAGGGATTAGGGTTTGCTTCTAAATTTGGAAATAAAATAATAAGAAAAGAAAATGGGGGTTACTCATGAATAAAGATGCTTATATAGACTTCCTCTTAGGGTTAGAGTTAGGTTGAGGGATGTTTGAATTGACACAAGTGTCACTCTCATTCCTTCATGAATATGATCTAACTAAACCATAGGAGGAATATTCTATTCTCGGGTCTAAATATGTTTAATAGAATTAATCTAGTCATGACTAACTAATAATTCAAGTCAAATAATCTAAGCTCAATACTAACTCATTCTCCTAAACTAATGAGTCACCCATGACTAACTAATTAATTGTATAAATGGGTCAAGTCAAGTCTAGTTAGGTCCACTAATGTCATGTCTAATTGGAATAGACTAATCAACTAACCAATAATAATATTAGTCATAATATATATAGCATGCACATTATAAATAAATAAAATATACACAATATTTATAATAATACAAAATAACAAAGCACGTGTTTAATACAAAATAACTAATTAACAAAGCACGTATTTATAATAATACATAATAATATAAAATATACACAATATTTATACTAATTAAAAATATGGTAGTGACAGATCTCATAGCGGATTCAGAGGACACTCCTTATCTTCCGATGGATGATGACTACCCGGATCACCAGACTACTTGAGTATGTTTCTACTTGTTCACCCACTAGATTTTCTGCTGTATATTCTTTTGAGGCATTTAGCCACCGAGCACGTGTTTAGCTCATATTTTGGACTTGACTTCTAGCCTACGGGCAATGACATGGTTAGCTTATTCTAGACTATGAGTTGATAATGTATTACTTATACTCTGCTAGTTCTTCATTTTGTATTACTAGCTTCGTGAAAATCTATGTACATTTGGTTTATGACGCTTTACTATTTTGCTCCTGATGATCATATTCCTTATATATTGTTATTTGCTTGTTATTGAGACACCTAGGACCGCTTGACCTAGGATTAACTGATAAATTATAGTGTTAACCCCCCATGTCTTACAACTTTACCGTATATTCAGGGTACTAGTATGCTCCGAGTATACGTAGCTGGCATTTGTCTGCCCCCGCTCTCCAGTATTCTGGGTCCGAGGCCTGACAGGTCGACCCTATCCACTTGGAGTAGACCATCCGCCTCAATCTCCTCCCATATACCTGTAATGCCCGCAACCGTATGGTACGTTATGCTGAGTCGGAATAAAATAAAATAAATGCTGGTTACATTTGAATTGTCAAATTTTGGGAAGAAGGATTGATTGAGTTGGTTTCATGTGCAGATGGCTAGCGGGTTCGATGGAAATCAGGTGTTCGTTCAGAACAGTACTGAGATAGCTGGATGGAAGCGATAATGCCGTATTCCTTAGTCCGATCGGTCGGATAATTTGGAGAGCACGGCCTGCTCGCACGGTCATACCAGTTGAGTAGGTCGCGCTTGCATCGGACCACGAATTCAAGGGATTGGCCGTATCGGCAGGACAGGATGCCTAACGGGATCAAACATAGTGAGTGGGCTCTTTCCCTTTTCCTCTACTCCTTCATGCCTAATAATATAGAAAACACGTAAAAGACTTGAACACTTGGGCTGAAACATTGGGAATCACTACACTGAGGCGTGCATAGAGTGTACGTCGGTTGCTTGGTAGGATTGTGGCTTGAAATGATTTACGCGTTGAATAGTTGGAGCTAGAGTTGGATTATACATTTGAGGCAGTCGGTTGGATAACTGGGACTATGCTTGAATAAGGTGGAATTATACATTTGAGGCAATCGGGAATATCGGGAATTTGGGCGAGCGAGCGTGCATCCGTGTACGAGTATCACTTGGTCGCTTTGTCTTGGGTCTACTAATCTCATCCACAGAATTTAATGGATCCATCGGGATGGACAAACCCAATTTAATGGATCCATCGGGATATACTTAAGCTGTAATACAACAGTCAGGGTCTACTAATCTCATCTACAGAATGAATATATCAATATCAACAAAAGGAAATATAAACATCATCATCAAGTCACAAGTACATAAATCGGGGAACAACCCGATAATCAAGTCTGTTACAATTGTTCAAGATACAGAAATAAAGATATCAACAACAATACTGAGTATGGACAAAGTATATACTCAGAAGATACCGTAGAAGTCACTCGACTACTGGATCTAGTACTGCTCCAGTGTCTGCTCCTGATCCTGCTTCTGCTATTACTCCTGTTCCGTATACCTCGGGGTTGATCTCGTCTGCTATATCTGGGGACATAATCCAGATCCAGGTCCTCAGGGGACATAGCAAGGTACAGATAATACAAGCCAAAATAAATGCAGTACAGAAATAAAGAAAACAATAGGGTAAATAAATAAACCAGCTAAGTGATATGCAAGTGAGAGCAGCACTATAACTCAGGCTGAAAACACTACAAGCTCTGTGTCGGGGAGCCGGTAACAGTGATATCATGTGGTTTGTCTAGCTCAAAGGGAGACTATGACACTGTCATAATATAATCAACCTGTAGCCTGTGTCTCTCCCCACCCAATGTAATCACACGTCTCATATCCATAACACGCAAGATCAAACCTAATGCAGCAAGTTATCTAATCTCTATAAATATAATATCTATGTCAATCCTGCATCCTATACAAAATCACCACGAATATCTCAGAAAGATTCTGTCAAATGTATAGTGTCAAGTGTCCTGGGTATAACGTACTTGATAAAGTAAGTACGAGAATGAAAAGGGTCACGATGTCCATCTCTAGGTGACGTACACAACTCCGCGTACGGGATTGGCACCCGACTATTAATCGGACGCTAAGTAAGTCACATGGTCCTAGGTTTAAGCATGTACAACAAATATATATGTCAAGAAAATAAGTAGCAAAAACTGCAGGATTTGGCAAGGTACACTTGCCTGGGGTTCTGGCTCCAACTGTAGCTCTGACTTCAGCGAGTTCTGCAGGCAGTACTCCGGTTGCTGAAATAAATATCACCATCAGATCCAGAAAATATCAAATAGCTAGAAATGCCTGTCCTTGAGTCCAATTTGGACACAGAGGCGAAAATGACAGTTTCTGGTTAAAGCAGGGTCCACATGTGGGCCGCTTTGCACCGAAAAATGTGTCAGGAACAAAGGTTTCCAAATCTGTCAAACTTAGTGTCAACAAGTCAGGAACGATGATACGAACCTAATGGAACTTCCAGAATTGGATTCCGATGAGCCGATCACAAAATCGCCCGTCAAGTGGAGCCTATGGGGCCCACGATACACGATTTTGTCAACGTTCTCAGAATCGAACCAAACTTGGATCACAGGACCAGCGTATTGCTACGAGTCCGATGGTGCAAGTTTCATTTCGATCCGACGTGTATACACTAAGTTACAGTGAGATCCAGAAAGGACGGATATGGGGCGCTGTCGGCAGATACGCGTTGATTCCGGTGTGCACGCACATTCAAATCAACTTCTGTAAAATCTCGCACGTCCGTATCGACGACGCGCACGTATCGGTAAAGACCGCACGCGACCAAGTCGTCCCGTTTGGCAGGGCGTACTCAGTTCCGGGGTGAAACAGGGCGTTGATTTTTCTGTTTTTGGATCGCGGTTCGCGATCGCCACAGGACGCGATGCACCGAGCGGATTGCACGATCATCGAGGGGGTTATGCAGTCTAGGCGTTGCAACAGATGGAACCGAAAATGGGTCAATGAGCAGAGAGAACGGGTTACCGGAACAGGGCTCCGTGAAACTGAGATTTCCGTGTCGACACGACGTATCCGAGTTCTAGGGTTAGGGTTAGGGCTCGATGACTGGAGACTTCGTCGGAGGGTGTTGGGGCACGGCTGAGGGAGGCAGAGTGGCTCGCTGGTGGCCGAGCGGCACTCGGGGACGGCCGGCTGCTGCTGAAGTCGGGGTCGGGGCGGCTGGCAGAGGCGGCTCGGGTGCTGGGCTTCGGGAAGAGGAGATTCTGGAGGAGGAGGAGGAGTCGATGTCGTCGGACGGCTGGGGACTGGTCGGCGGAGGTCGGGGGTGACTTCGACGGAGGCGGAGGCGGCGTCGGGCTGCGGGAAGGAGCTAGGGCAGAGGAGAACAGGAGGCGAGCGGCGAGGCGGTGGCGGCGTCGCGGGCGGGGAGTCGGGGCGGAGCCGGTGGTGGTGGAGGTTTCTGGCGAAGCTGGAGGAAGGAGGGCGGACGGAGGCGGGAGAGGGTTTGAGGGGTTTATATAGGCGGACGGGAAGGCGGTGGGGCGGCCGGTGCGGGGGAAGAGAAAGAGGAGGGGCTGGCGAGCGTTTCGGAAGCGAGGTGGCTCTGGGAGGCTAACGGGCGGCGGGTCGGCCGGCGGAGGGGAGGCCAACGGTCGTAGTCGGGCGGTTAGGGATTGGGAGAGAATGGTTGGCGGGTTATCGGGTCTACGGGTCGGGTCGGGTCAGGCGGATCCGGCCCGATCCAATAAAAATTTGAATACGGGTCGGGTCGGGTTTCGGGTCGCGGGTTTGACCCGGATCTGACCCGCTGGCTGAGTTGGGTTGGGTTTGGTTCAACAGTTTAGTTTGGTTTGGTTTATTTAAAATAAACCCGGTTTAATTAGGGTTCATTTCGGTTTAATTATAAAATAGTTTTTAGGGCTTTAAAAATGCTTCTGGGGTCCAATAAATTCCCGAAAAATTACCCTATGTCTAGTTTTTCATTTTACACCATAAAATATTATTTAATATCATTTAAAAATCATTTAAATTCAAAATACCTTAGTTTTAATTAATAAAAATCCTAAAAAATTATGAAAAATTCCAAATTAAAAATTCTTAAAAATCAGGGGGTTTACAATCTACCCCCTTAAGAAGATTGCGTCCTCGCAATCAAAGAATAAACGGTCAACAGAGATGACACGGTTGCAAAATTTATATGAAGCACATCACTATCAAGAAGAACCAAAGTTGAGGGTGTAAGAAGAACACATAGGGAAAATCATTTCCCTAGGCGATAAAAGTTATGCAATTTCCTGGATGAAGGAAATCTAGAAAATTACAGTTTTAGAAAACCAGGTTATCCTTCAAAAACATATCAGGTTACAATTATAAAACACTCTAGGTTATTTAGCAAGTTCAAAATTACTAGGTGATCACTAGGTTATCTATTATTAGCAAGTTAAAACTGTCAGGTTAAGTCTAAGGTCACGAACCAGCAGGCACGAACTAAAGGAATACTAGAAACGAGATAGCTACGAATCACTTACGCGCATTAGCTACTCCATGCATCTGCACGTTCTCCAAAGTCATCGTCAGGGCTTGTCCGCGTCCTTGCAGTCGATTCCTCTGCTGCTGCTGAGCCTGCTGGAAGAGTAGTGCCTGGGGTATCAAAGGTGGCCTCGGCTGATACCCTCCTGGAGGTGGTGGTATAACTCCTTCAACTTTCGTTTGCGGTGCTCCGAATGTTGGATAGGCTGGCCTCGGTGCTGGTAACGCTTGTTAGTTTACCATTGGTGCTCTTTCTCGACGTTCCGGGCATTCCCTTAATAAATGCTGACTGGATCCGCAAGCTAAACATAATCTCCTTTTTCGTCTGCACTCGTTCTCTATATGGCCTCGCCTGTGACAATATGGACAGACAGGTATTGCCTGTGGAGATGCTTCTGGTGGCTGGTGCATGTGAGGTCTTTTTGTAACTTCTTCTTGTGGTGCTCCGGATGGTGCTGATGTGGATGGCCGCTTCAGACTGGTCTCTCTCCTGATGATGTGCTCCATGCGTCGTGCTGCAGCAAGGACGTCCGGGTAAGATGTAGGAGCAACGGATCTAATTAGTTTTTGTAGCTCAAAGTTTAATCCGTCGAAGAACTTCTCGGCCTTCTCTTCTTCTGTCAGGATCAAGGTTGGGGCGAAGCGACTTAGACGAATGAACTCAGCATTGTACTCTTCTACCGTCAGGTGGTCTTGAGTGAGGCGATTGAACTTATCGCGAAGTTCTGATCGAGCGATGGCTGGTATGTACATCTCCTGAAAGAGTCTGGAAAACTCTTCCCAAGTGACTCGGTCTGGTCTGAGCCGTGTCTCCTCAGAAAGCCACCAGTGATGTGCATTGTCCGTCAATTGCATTATGACGACAGTCATCCAACGTTCTCGTGGAATCTCAGCTGCTTCTAATTGATGTTGTGTGTTGGTGAGCCACTCATGAACTTCTGTGGCCTCCTCTTTGCCTGAGAAGGTACGGGGCTTCAGCTGGCGGAAATCAGAAATAGAGCCCGTCGTTGGCCATCGTGCTGGTAAATCTGCCTGCTCCAGTGCGATTACTAGGCTGCTCCTCAAGTTCTGTCTCATGACGCAGAGCCTCTTGTTGAATTTTGTTGTTGAGCTTGCATCATTGCGTAGATCATTTATAATATCTGATGCCCGTCCATAGCCTGCCCTTGTGGGAATACAGGCATTGGTAGAGTAAATTGCGTCGATGGTGGAATATTATCTTGCTGGATTCTCGAGGTATGCTGATTCGCTTGACTATGTTGTTGAGCGGATTAACCTTCTTCTACTGGTGTTACTTCCTCTTCATTGGTTACCAAAACATCCCGTGGTGATGTTGTAGGAGTCTCGTCGTTTGCTCGTGAATCCATAACTCTGCAACCAAAATAAACAGTAAGAGGCATACAGGAATCAAGGCAGGATGCAATTCAAGAAATTGACTCGAATCCGATATAGATATCAAAAACGTTTCAAGCAAGTGGATGAGATCCTAAAAACTTATCATATTCTTATTGCAGGCCTGTTCAGTCCCTAAGTTGAAACCGAACAATTTAGTCGTTGACCTGCATGGGCCACCAAAAAAACTATGTCACGCCCCAGTCCCAAAATAACGAGGGACTAGACACGTGGCAAGGCCAGCAGCACACACCGATGGACAAATCCAATTTAATGGATCCATCGGGATATACTTAAGCTGTAATACAACAGTCAGGGTCTACTAATCTTATCCACGGAATGAATATATCAATATCAACAAAAGGAAATATAAACATCATCATCAAGTCACAAGTACATAAATTGGGGAACAACCCGATAATCAAGTCTGTTACAATTGTTCAAGATACAGAAATAAAGATATCAACAACAATACTGAGTATGGACAAAGTATATACTCAGAAGATACCGTAGAAGTCACTCGACTACTGGATCTAGTACTGCTCCAGTGTCTGCTCCTGATCCTGCTTCTGCTCCTGATATTACTCATGTTCCGTGTACCTCGGGGTCGATCTCGTCTGCTATATCTGGGAACATAATCCGGATCCAGGTCCTCAAGGGACATAGCAAGGTACAGATAATACAAGCCAAAATAAATGCAGTGCAAAAATAAAGAAAATAATAGGGTAAATAAATAAACCAGCTAAGTGATATGCAAGTGAGAGCAGCACTATAACTCAGGCTGAAACCACTACAAGCTCTGTGTCGGGGAGCCGGTAACAGTGATATCATGTGGTTTGTCTAGCTCAAAGGGAGACTAAGACACCGTCATAATATAATCAACCTGTAGCCTGTGTGTCTCTTCCCACCCAATGTAATCACACGTCTCTTGTCTATGACACGCAAGATCAAAACTAATACAACAAGTTATCTAATCTCTATAAATATAATGTCTATGTCAATCCTGCATCCTATACAGAATCACTACGAATATCTCAGGAAGATTCTGTCAAATATATAGTGTCAAGTGTCCTGGGTATAACGTACTTGATAAAGTAAGTACGAGAATGAAAAGGGTCACGATGTCCATCTCTATGTGACGTACACAACTCCGCGTACGGGGTTGGCACCCGACTATTAATCGGACGCTAAGTAAGTCACACGGTCCTAGGTTTAAGCATGTACAACAAATATATATGTCAAGGAAATAAGTAGCAAAAACTGCAGGATTTGGCAAGGTACACTTGCCTGGGGTTCTGGCTCCAACTGTAGCTCTGACTTCAGCGGGTTCTGCAGGCAGTACTCCAGTTGCTGAAATAAACATCACCATCAGATCCAAAAAATATCAAATAGCTAGAAACGCCTGTCCTTGAGTCCAATTTGGACACAGAGACGAAAATGACAGTTTCTGGTCAAAGCGGGGTCCACATGTGTGCCGCTTTGCACCAAAAATGTGTCAGAACAAAGGTCTCCAAATCTGTCAAACTTAGTGTCAACAAGTCAGGAACGATGATACGAACCCAACGGAACTTCCAGAATTGGATTCCGATGAGCCGATCACAAAATCGCCCATCAAGTGGAGCTTATGGGGCCCACGATACGCGATTTTGTCAACGTTTTCAGAATCGAACCAAACTTGGGTCACAGGACCAGCGTATTGCTACGAGTTCGATGGCACAAGTTTCGTTTCGATCCGACGTGTGTACACTAAGTTACAGCGAGATCCAAAAAGGACAGATTTGGGACGTTGTCGACGGATACGCGTTGATTCCGGTGTGAACGCACATCCAAATCAACTTTTGCAAAATCCCACACGTCCGTATCGACGACGCACATGTATCGGTAAAGACCGCATGCGACCAAGTCATCCCGTTTGGCGGGGCGTACTCAGTTCCGGGGTAAAATAGGGCGTTAGTTTTCCTGTTTTTAGATCGCGGTTCGCGATCGCCACAGGACGCGATGCACCGAGCGGGTTGCACGAGCATCGAGGGGGTCATGCAGTCTACACGTTGTAACAGACAAAACCGAAAACGGGTCAATGAGCAGAGAGAACGGGTTACCTGAATAGGGCTCATTAAAACCAAGATTTCCGTGTCCGTGTCGACACGACGTGTCCGGGTTCTAGGGTTAGGGTTAGGGCTTGATGACTGGAGACTTCGCCGGAGGGTGTTGGGGCACGGCTGAGGGAGGCGGAGCAGCTCGCTGGTGGCCGAGCGGCGCTCGGGGACGGCAGGCTGCTGTTGAAGTTGGGGTCGGGGCGGCTGGCAGAGGCGGCTCGGGTGCTAGGCTTCGGGAGGAGGAGATTCTGGAGGAGGAGGAGGAGTCGATGTCGTCGGGCGGCTGGGGACTGGTCGACGGAGGTTGGGGGTGACTTCGGCGGAGGCGGAGGCGGAGGCGGAGGCGGCGTTGGGCTGCGGGAAGGAGCTAGGGCAGAGGAGAGCAGGAGGAGGGAGGCGAGCGGCGAGGCGGCGAGGCGGGTGGCGGCGTCGCGGGCGGGGAGTCGAGGCGGAGCCGGTGGGGGTGGGGGTTTCTGGCGGAGCTGGAGGAAGGAGGGCGGACGGAGGCGGAGAGGAGAGGGTTGGAGGGGTTTATATAGGCGGACGGGAAGGCGGTGGGGCAGCCGGTGCGGGGGAAGAGGAGGGGCTGGCGAGCGTTTCGGAAGCGAGGCGGCGCTGGGAGGCGAACGGGCGGCGGGTCGGCCAGCGGAGGGGAGGCCAACGGTCGTAGTCAGGCGGTTAGGGATTGGGAGAGAATGGTTGGCGGGTTATCGGGTCTACGGGTCGGGTCGGGTCAGGCGGATCTGGCCCGATCCAATAAAAATTTGAATACGGGTCGGGTCGGGTCGGGTCGGGTTTCGGGTCGCGGGTTTGACCCTGATCCGACCTGCTGGCTGAGTTGGGTTGGGTTTGGTTCAACAGTTTGGTTTGGTTTGGTTTATTTAAAATAAACCCCGTTTAATTAGGGTTCATTTCGGTTTAATTATAAAATAGTTTTTAGGGCTTTAAAAATGCTTCCGGGGTCCAATAAATTTCCGAAAAATTACCCTATGTCTAGTTTTTCATTTTACACCATAAAATATTATTTAACATCATTTAAAAAATTATTTAAATTCAAAATATCTTAGTTTTAATTAATAAAAATCCCAAAAAATTTCAGAAAATTATAAAAAATTCCAAATTAAAAATTCTTGAAAATCAGGGGGTTTACAGATTTTGGGCAACACATTTGAGCTGTTGGTTGAGCAATAAAACATGACTTAGTTTGGAGGGACAATGCGATGGATTCACACAAACTTGAAAGATTTTGGATATTGCTGCTCGAGAAGTCGACCCAGGTTTAGCGAAAGTAGAATTTTGGGCAAGATGGTGCAACGATGGTAGACGGATTCTCCGAAAAGACGTGGACAGGTTATGGCAACAACGGAAGGCAAAGAAGGTGGCGGACGGACTTTTAAAGATAGCTAAATGTGGAAGCAACGTCGGAACAAATTACTGTGCTGCTCGAGTAAGTTAGACGTGCATTGTGGGATGCGACAAACGGATATGAATTTAAGCAAGTCTCAAATTTCGAGAATCATTGCAGTAGTAGTACGAGAAGTCAAACATGGCAGTTCAGAAAATTTGATGGATTCAGGACAGAACGACGGATTGATGGTAGACGGTTTCAACTAGCGTAGTTCTCGAACTGTGGCTCGGATAAATATCAAGACTCTAAGTGGTTAAGCGGCATTGGTTGACATATCATCAAAGGTAGTGCATGAATGCTCGGATTCGGAAGTTCGCTCGGATAAAATGGTTGGATTTTGGCTCGGATTTGGAGATGAGATATAGCATGGTTCATAGTAACTGTCCATCGTGATGACTTATAATTATCGAGCGTAGCTTCGGGACAGCTAACCCTAGCGACTTGTCCGTCGAATCAGAGAATGAATATGGTAAACCCATAGAATGACCCATGAGGTGGCGTATTTGGGAATGCGTCGAGGGCAGATGTGAGTAATGTGTGTTGGAGATTTGGCTTATTGACTGAGTGTTGGATTTGAGAGACCCTTGGGATAGTCTTCAGCTGAAGATGCAGCCGGAAGATCGAAGCGATGGTGGGATTGGCCTAAGTCAACTGATGAGATTCAGAGTCGCAGATTTTTTATTGATAGCATCGCCTCTGACTCATCGTGCCCTGGAAGGGAATAGCATTCATATGAATTGACGACTGTGAAACTAGCTCGTGAAGTTAAAGCAACGGCTCGTTCAGATCAAATCCTTGCGAATACTAGAAGGGACATATTTGCCTCAGATTTACAATATGTCTCGGAACTTAGTCTGGGAAGCGTGCTCGTTCGGAAGACAAATATGATATTATATACTTCGAGGCAGTGGAAGCAGCACGAAGAACTATTCCATGCGTAACCTAAGAATTATGGCGAGTGTGTCCACGTTGAAATCGTGGCGACACTATCCCTTTGGCGTGGCAGCGAGATCTTCGTGGATCACACGAACCTCAATATAGATGTTCACCCAGCGAGGTATTGAGATTGAGGAAAAGGTGTTGGACTGAGCTGATCTAAGCAAAGTTGATATTTGGGTAAGTCGCCTAGTTGGGGTAGTATCGGTTGAGATGATCGTTCGGTGCATGAGATATATTTGGAGATGTTGCTAGTACGGTATTCAGAAATAGTTGGATGGATTGAGTTGGAACACGAACTGATTGAGTCGGTGGAAAATCATTATATTTGAGAATAGTGTTCAATCGAATATGTTAGAATAGAAATTAGGATTGGTTCAATTGGGAGTAAAGCAAATGGATGCCTCGAACATAAAGATACCCTTGTAACTTGTTCGAATTTGCTATCGCAAAGCTCGGCTGAAATGTATGTATTTTAGGGACGCCTTAAATATGTGTACGATCCAAAACAAAGCGATACGAGGAATTCGTATTGAGCTGCAAGGAAGATGTGGGAATTCGTAAAATTTGTACGAGCGTTCAGCAGAACGAGATGCTGAGTCAGAATCATGAATATGAGAGTCGCATAGAGCAGAGTTATGGAATTGGATTGCGGTATGTGATAGGAATGAGTAACAGCACGGTTAGTGGACGAACCTTATTCTAAGTGGTATATTATGTAACGCCCGCAACCGTACGGTACGTTACGCTGAGTCGGAATGAAATAAAACAAATGTTGGTTACATTTGAATTATCAGATTTTGGGAAGAAGGATTGATTGAGTTGGTTTCATGTGCAGATGGCTAGCGGGTTCGATGGAAATCAGGTGTTCGTTCAGAACAGTACTGAGATAGCTGGATGAAAGCGATAAT
The DNA here is from genome assembly GCA_036927795.1 of Iris macrosiphon. Lineage (NCBI taxonomy): Eukaryota > Viridiplantae > Streptophyta > Magnoliopsida > Asparagales > Iridaceae > Iris > Iris macrosiphon. The sequence goes on along the minus strand of JAYESA010000016.1, from coordinate 100,815,117 downwards.
GCCATCTTCCTTAGTCCGATCGGTCGGATGATTTGAAGAGCACGGCCTGCTCGCACGGTCATACCAGTTGAGTAGACCACGCTTGCATCGGACCACGGGTTCAAGGGATTGGCCGTATCAGCAGGACAGGATGCCTAATGGGTTCAAACATAGTGAGTGGGCTCTTTCCCTTATCCTCTACTCCTTCATGCCTAATAATATGGAAAACACGTAAAAGGCTTGAACACTTGGGCTAAAATATTAGGAATCACTACACTGAGGCATGCATAGAGTGTACGTCGGTTGCTTGGTAGGATTGTGGCTTGAAATGATTTACGCGTTGGATAGTTGGAGCTAGAGTTGGATTATACATTTGAGGCAGTCGGTTGGATAACTGGGATTATGCTTGAATAAGGTGGAATTATACATTTGAGGCAATGTGGAATATCGGGAATTCGGACGAGCGAGCGAGCATGCATCCGTGCACGAGTATCACTTGGTCGCTTTGTCTTGCAAAACGAGCAGTTGTGGTTCGAAACCGAACAATTGCATCAGCGAGGGCGTAGTGCCACTGTTGGGGCATTGTGCCACGAAAGCGGCATTGTGCCATTGTTGGGGCATTGTGCCATGGGATTGCTTTGAGCATGGGTATTGCACCAAGTTGAAATACATTGATGAGAAGCGGTATTGTGAATATGGGCATAACTTGGGCACAACTTGAGAGATTGTGCCTATGGGTATTTTGGTGCCTTGGGCTATATGTTGAGGTCGAGATTTGGATTCCTTCGTTGGATATGTTGGAAGAATGGTTATGGATGCTTTGGTTGGATATCGGTTGAACGAGTCTAGGATCGCTTGGTGGGGCGAGAATGTTCGATCATCTCGTCATACCTACTTGTGTCTGCATGTCACGGACGACTTGTGCACAAGTCTTGGCATTTCCTCGAAACGGCTTTCCGGGGCACTGGAACCGTATCGATCCGGAGGGAAATATTTGATTCATGCTAGTCACGATGTATTGCGGGACCTCCAGCGGGGCTTGCTACCCGGGCTGATAGGGCGCGCCGTAAATGCTTGGATATGTCCTGTATGGCTTAGCCAGTGACTTCATATAGATAAGAGTTGGTTTGCTTTACTTTGGTTGGTTTGTTGCTTTCGTGTAGGCGCGGCCACCTTGCCTCGGCAAGAGTGTGCACTCAAGTTTGGAATATAAACTTTGGTTGAGGATGGATATTTGAGGCTTGGGAATGGTTCGATATGTTATCGTGCAAACGATGGCATTGAGTAGGACGGGTTGCATGCTAGAATCCTTCGGGTTGGTTATATAAATGCTTGTCGATTGGTTTGAGTTGAATGCTTGCATGCTTAAACTGCTTTACAGCTTTCCTTAACATGTCATCCCTATGCCATGAAATGAATCTAGGATTCAACTAGAAATATCACCATATAACTGTTTGCATTCACTATTTTACTTAGTGTCGGCTTAGACGAGTGGGTTACCCCGCTCACCAGTACGGTTGTGTACTGACCCACGTTTGTGGGCAATATTTCAGGTACGCAGGCGTAGTGGCGCTACTTGGATATACGGGACAAGATGTATGAACTGTAAGTACCTTTGTGGGCTAGAGAAAAGAGCAAGAGTATTTCATCGCCTTCGTGGCTTTGCCTTCGGGGCATTTCATTTGGACCCTATCGAGAGCTTCGCTGCGTATTACTCTGATGTGTGCTTGGTACACAAAATGACTTCCGCTGTAACTTGGTTGTTTCGATGATAACTTTGGTGTTTGACAACATCGCCTTGTACGAGCGCAACTCCAGGCTCGTACGGCATCACGCCCGATGGGAACGATTGTCCTGCGGGAGAGCTGCAACGTGGTAATTCACGTTCAGCAGGGACTATCGAGCTTGCGGGAGATTGGGGCGTGGCAATACCAATCATGTCAACATCAATTATTGTCTCGATCTCTCCTAGCCTTACCATAAAATGGAGTTCTGAGGGAGAACTATCTCACTTTCCATTGGAGATGGGTTCTCCAAGTGATGAAGACCACTATGGAGTAAGGGGCCCTCCTTTGTTACTTGGTTCATGCGTGTCAAGGCACTCCTTTGCATTTCGATCCCGATGTCATCCTCTCTTGTGGCTTATGTCACAAATCCTTAAACTTGGAGATGATTTACCTTAGGCATCTTATTTGAGTGAATGACCCCATATAGCATCCCTAGTTCTGGACTAGACTTGACTGCTGGATTGGATAAATTCTTAGAAGGTTAGGGTTTAGATTTGGGGGGGGGGGGGGGGGTGAGTGAGCAGAGAGGAGAGAGAAAGAGAGATCGGGGAGAAAGCAAGTTTGTGTTATAATGCCTTTACTGTTAGTAATAAGACTAGTGTCATACCCCAACAACGGAACAAAGTGATCACGCGCCGATCTATCTTCCATCATCACACTTTTCCTCAAATCATATATTTGTAAAAGAATTTTTGTGTTATATTTACATACCAAGAGATGGTATAATTTTTTTTACAAAACAATATTTTCTTTGAAAAGAAATGGTAACATGTTCCTTCTCTTAAATGGAAAATATTGTGTACATAATAAATAGAGTGAAAAAAAAATCCAGGGCCAACTCCTTTTTTTGATATAACCACTATTAATTATAATTTACAATTTTGGTACATGGGATGTACTACTTCTCTTCTAAAATCTATTAAGTATATAAAACTTTAAATTTTTTTGGTTAAGTTAATATCGACCCGATTCTAAATACTCATGGTTAATTTCAAATATATCTTGTTTATCAGCCCACAAAACAAACTTGATTCAAGTCGAGTTAAACCGCAACATGAAAGGAAGAGGGAGGGATCAAAAAACCCATGAAAGAATGGGGGCTATTTCAAAGCCTACCAAAGGGGGCTCGTTTTTGGCCGGCCCAGAAGGCCCAACATCAATCAGAAGAACACGTTAAGCTAAATTATTGCCAGGTTGCATCGCAGACCACAAAAACCCTAGTTTCTCACCCCTATATAATTCGACGACGAGATTGCGGCTTTATTTTCTCTCTCGCTCAGCCGCACCGAAAGGAAACCCTAATCCTAATTTAGCAGCGGAGGAAGAAGAGAAGATGAAGGTTGTAGCCGCCTATCTCCTCGCAGTCCTCGGCGGCAACGCCACCCCTTCCGCCGCCGACATCAAGTCCATCCTCGCCTCAGGTTCTCCCAAGTCCCAAGACCCTATTTTTCTTCGATTCGTAACTCTAGATCTCGTCTAAACTACGCTTCGTTGAACACACACACAAACACGAAACACGAGACGGACACGGCAGTACAGATTGCGACATCTAATGTCGCACTGATTATGTGTGTTCCCTTAGATCTCATGATTTTAGTTTCTGTGTCGTGTCTTATACGTGTCCAATGCAACACGGGCGCTACCTTAGGACTCTTATTTCTAGACGTCTCTCCCGGCACGACGCGAAATTGAATCTTGATTTCGGAGTGTAATGTGTATTATACGTGTCCGACACAGCACAAGATGTATACGACCCCAAGGTTCGATCTCCGTTTTCTATTGTATCGTGTCCCCTGTGTCCGTCGTACACATGAATCTGAAACTTGTGTTGTATTTTTTGCTAGTTGGTGCGGAAGCTGATGAGGAGAGGATAGATCAGCTGCTTTCCGAGGTCAAAGGCAAGGACATCACCGAGCTGATCGCTGCCGGAAGGGAGAAGTTTGCTTCGGTTCCATCGGGAGGTGGCGGTGCTGTTGCTGTCTCTTCCGGAGGTGGTGGTGGTGCAGCTGCTGCCCCTGCTGCCGCTGCGGAGGCCAAGAAGGAGGAGAAGGTCGAGGAAAAGGAGGAGTCTGATGATGTAAGTGTTTTTACTTGACAGGTAAATTCTATTATTAAAAAAACGTGGAACTTTTACTAATTGAATTGTGCCTTTGTGATTTTCTTTTGTGCAGGATATGGGATTCAGTTTGTTTGACTGAGACTGGTTGTTGGATGTCGGCATTATTAGGTTTTGCCTGTTTAGTTTGGATTTTGTCTTTTAAATGTAGGAGTAATGAAAGCTACTATCACAAGACTTCAATTATGATGCTTTTATCTATGCAACTTATTGAAATTTTTGATTAATGATGTGTTTATGCATCTAGTCATGAGCAAATGTTCTGTTCAATCGATTGCTTATCCTGCTTGATTTGAGAATTTGATTTTATATGTTGGATTCTAGTTTTGACCACGACTCTCTAATTGCCACTAGGCAATCTCCTTCAGTGATACTCTCTAATTAATTGTAGGCCAGATTCCTAGTTACAAACCAACTAGTATATATGCACATTTCTCATATTACATGGAAAGTGCAAACAATAGTTCCCTGAGTTTTTACTAGTTGCGAGGAGCAAATACAAGTTATTTAATTTTTTACTACTTGGGAAGAGCAAACAACCCTTTAATTTTTCTTTCTATACGTAATTACCTAATTACCCATGTCGAATTTAATGAACAATTGTAATTAGTAAACATAGGTAATGACATTTTTGGAAAATTCCACTTTCATGGTGAACCCTCAACTTTTCAGTTTATATTGTAGTATAGTTTATTGTATTTGACCAAACTTTTTTATGTGTAATACATGTTAATGGCCTAGGCAACGTGGTCATTCCAAAATTGGCTTGTTTGTGTTGTCTGATGCGTATGGATACACATCAGACAAGTAACACTGTTTATCCCCTACATCAACCTATTGTGCTTGATTTAATCTGGATAGGCATGTGATGTTCTTTACTAGTTTGCGGTCAAATGGTTCTGGAACTGTAAGTATGTTGAGATTTGGTCATCCTAGTGGGTTTGCTATATTAGCTTATTTTATCTACATATGCTTGTTTTTAGAAGCAGTTTTTTTTGTATCCTTTGGTAAGATAATTCATTTTAGGGACAAACAGGAGAAATGATTTCAAAAGCTGCTGCTTTCTGAGAAGTAGGAGCAATACCAGGTCTTAGTTTGGTCTCAGCTCCGTGACAAACTAATTCGAGTTGAAGACACATTGAAATAGGGTTTAGAAAGTGTTGAGGTCAACCAAAATTCTGCAGTCAGTTAATTTGGGTGATATGACAGCTTAGATACTAGTACTGTTTACCATATGGGTGCACTTTGCTGTATTTATATATGATGGTTTGTGAAATATGGAGTTATTAGTCACCTGGCAAGCTACAATGTCTAGTTGAATGTAGTTTTACATTGTGATGTTGCCCTGTGTCTTAACTAGCTTGCCCTTATTTTGTTACTAGATGATCAATTCCTGACAAGGAATATGAGCCCCATCAGGAACCATGTCTAGTATGTGGCTTTGATGAACACACAGTAGGAGAGGTTCCCCTTTGTAGCTGGTAGTGGTTATAGTAGTAGTAGTTTAGCTAGTGGAAAGAGGGAGGGCGGGTACCTGACTGATTGACATGATCCCTCCGGCTGCTATGCACTGAGTGGCAGTTCTTGTATAATTTGGTACTAGAATTACTAAGCATTATATATGTTTACTTGAGAGTTTATTTTCAGAAAGAGGGAAGGCGGGTGCCTGACTGAGAGTTAATTTTTATTAGAAAGAGGGAAGGCGAGTGCCTGACCGATATCCCTCCAGTTGTCATGCGCCATCTCGTGTGTTTAGAAAGAGGGAAGGCTGGTGTCTGGCTGATATCCCTCCAGTTGTTATGTGCCAAGTGGCAGTGATATATATATATATATATATATATATATATATATATATATACAAACGAGGATTATTATGTTACTGGAGTGTTGTTAATTTTGTAAGGGTAATAAGTTTCTAGCTTTGAATTTACTTGGAACAAGAAGAGGAATGTAACTTAACAAATCTCATGTGTTTGGTATTCAGGTTATGGATACAGAAAGGAACAATACTTTTAGAAAGGAAGAACTTCTGCAACTGATTGTTCAAATAATCTCTCTAAGTAGCTGCTAGGAAAATGAAGTCTGGTTTTGGTAGGCTGTGTAACCTTGTGCATCTCTGATTTCTTTTGGGCCCCTTTAATGATTTTTGCCTGAACTAACCAGAGCCAGAAGATTAGTTAGTTAGATGGTAACTGAGACCATTTGCTCATTTTGGATGTAAAGTGTCTAATAGGTAATTACTGCTTTTATTCCTGCTTGCTGTCGCACCAAGTATTGTACAAATTAAGCTCGGAATAACTGAGTATCACACAATCGTTCTGATGATAAGGCAAATTCTGAGCGGCGTAATAACTGAGTACCACATACTCGTCTCATATAACATAAAATAAGGCTAGTCTCATATAACATAAAATAAGACAAATCTATAGTTTTAGGACAGTTAGTTTTTTTTAGTTTATTTTCAAGTTTGACACTAATTTTTTTTTGCTTGAGGGCAGTTCAAATTGTTATATAAAAATCAATGATTTCTATTTTTCAGTCCAATTTTTTTTCAGGACTGACACAATGTTGACAGTCCTAAATAATTAGAACTGTAATAAAAATGACAGTCATTTCAATTGGAAGGATTGTCAATTTTTTTTTACAGTCCATGGAAGAAGAAGAAGAAGAAGCGGCGGGGTGCGTGGGAGGGCGGCGGGGTGCGTGGACGGACGACACCAATGACTCGGTCCTCGTCGTCGTTTTCGTTGTTATCTTCTTCTTTCTCCTCTTCGGGTTCGTTGAGATCAGGGAGGGAGACGGCGGGACGGTCCTCGAGGGCTTTGGATATCTTGGCGTCGACGGTGGTGGTGTTCCTGTTGGCAGCGGACTTGGAGTAGGAGGCGAAGTCCCACGGGAACTGGGGGAAGAGGTCCTTCTCGCTCTCGTACTCCTCCTCTGAGCTCGCCGTGTCGAAGCGAAAGTTTGGATCCATCGCGGCGGAAGGACCTTCGCCTCCTCCCCTGCTGCCGCCGCCGCCTCTGCCTCCTCCTCCTACCGCCTGCCTCCGCATCCGCTGCCTCATCCTCCTTCTCTGACGACGGTTGGGATTAGGGTTTGGAAATTTGAAGAAAGAGTAGAAATTTAGAATGAAGGGTTTTGGAAAGGTTTGAGGGGGTTGGATTGTCTCGAGTAAATTTTGGGCTGTCATGAGTAAAAGTTACAAGAATTTATCGAAAAATAAATGGAGTCTACTTCCAAAATATGTTTATTTTATCAGAAAATTTACTGTAGCGAAATTAATTTATATTTAATTAATGCAAACGAAACAAGTTACCTAAATTAAAAATAAAAGTACAGTCCGCCAACTCAGTTGGCAGAAAATAGAACGCAGCCAACACGTATAGAGCAAAAGGCAAACGTTGGTTCCACTGCTCAATTTTTGCAACTGGATTGGCGGAAATTGGGCAGGGACTTGCGGTTGGTTATGGTGGTTTGATTTGGTTTGTTTTGTTTTATGAGTTTTTTTAATTAGTTATGTTTTGGTTTTTTTTAATCTAATTTTTTTCAATTTAGTTTTATTTTGGATTTTTATTTTTTCGATTTAGTTTAGTTTTGGATTTTGGTTTAAATTTTTTTACTTTAACGAAATAAAATTTAAATAAACTAATTGTAAAGAAAAATTTAGAATTTTTTTTAAAAAAAGAAGTTTTTTGGTTTTTTTTAGAAAATTGTAAAGAAATTTTTTCTGTTTGCAATGTTTGATAAGAAAAAAAACAACTAAATAAAGAAAAAAAACTAGTATTTTTTTTTTGTCCTTTCAGACATTTATTTTAATGGTTTAGTTTTTTTTATATGAAAAAAGAAGATGACTAAGTAAAGAAGAAAGACAAATAATAAGTTGGGGAATGATTTGATTTTTATTTGGGTTTGAAATTTGGTCTGGGTCTATGAATTGGTGTTGGTTTAGGGGTTAGTTTATGTCCAACGGCTATTTCACAACCGCTCTTTAAGCGACGCTTTTATTTTTCCAACGTTCATATCCAATGTTTGTCTCACGTTCGTTTCGAAGTTACCTATATTAACGTAGTATTTTTTTCATATCAGCAAATCAAACATTGCAAACAAAAAAATTATTTCTTTTCATACGAAGTTTCTTTCTTTCCACATAGAAGAAGCTCAGTTCAATATACAATCTTTGAAGTCCATTTTCTTGTTGCCATGGATCGAAGTATAATAATACTATGCTCGCTTGGTGGTGTACTAAATGAGTTAGCTTATGAAGGAGGTTTAGTTGAAGTTCTTTTAATTGATCAAAATATTTCTTTTGATAATTTACGTAATCTAATAATTGAATTTTTTTCTATTGACTATGAATTTTTATTGGTACATATTTATTTATATAATTGTATAAATTTAGTTAGTGAGGAAGAATGCAAATTTATTCTTGACGTTAATATACAATCACTGTATATTAATATTTTTGTGACTCCACCACCACTACCACCACCACCACCACCACCACAACCAAGAATTAGTAGTGCTCCTAGTTCTTCTCACCAAATTTTTTCATTTACTGAAGAAGAACATAGAGTAGATGATGGTAACACCGACGATGAAAATAGTGATGATTTAATAGAAAATATAGATGATGAACTTGATGATAATGTTGATAGTTTAAACAATTTATTCATTGGAAGAGAATTTATGAATCGTCATACATTTAAAAGTTTTATTAGTGATATAGCAATTGCAAAATTGTTTTGTTGCAGGGCTACTAGAAACAAAGCTAGTGAAATTGTATATAAATGTAACGTTTCTAGTTGTAATTGGAGAGTGTACGCTAAAGCCATTGGCAACGACGAAACATTCGTCAGTAGTACGCTAGAAAATGTACATTCTTGTTTAGGTGGACTTACAACGAAAAATCATCCATTAGCGACAACTATATGGGTTAAGAATAAGATTATTGATAAAATTCGTGATAATCAGTCGTATAGTCCATCGCATGTTATAAATGATATCTATAGGCAACAACGAATACATATTAAATATTGTAAAGCTTGGAAAGCTAGATAAATTGCTCTATCAGAAATAAATGGTAGTTATATTGATGCATATAGTAGTCTTGAAGAGTATATTTTTACAATTAAGGAGACAAATCCAGGTAGCAGATGTTATATAAAGACACAGAAAACAATAAGTTTCAAAGAATTTGTATTTGTTTCAAGGCATGCATTGATGGCTTTTTAAGGGGATGTTTACCTGTGATTAGTACTGATGCTACATTTCTTTCCTCTAAATTTTAAGGTATTTTATTTATTGCGTATGCTCATGATCCTAACTATCAATTATATCCAATTGCTTATGCTGTTGCTGAGAGCGAAAACACGAATTCTTGGACTTGGTTTTTAAACGGTTTGAAAACATCTTTTGAAGGTAGTTTTAATGCGTGTGATACAATTTCTTTTATATCAGATAAACATAAAGGATTAATAAATGTCATGCGTGCTACTTTTTCAGAATTACCTCATTTTTATTGTATTCAACATTTTAAACAAAATTTAAAACAAGTATGCAGATTGCCTTATTTTCAATGTAAATTAGACTACATTGCAAGATGTTATAATGAGACAGATGCGGATATTTGCTTTGAAACAATTAAGGCTGAAAACATCGATGTTTACAATTGGCTTGTTGGAGTAGATGATGAAACTCGTGTTTTATCACACTGGATAACAACTTATTCTTCTTGTCCTAGATTAGATATTAACACGTCGAACCTTGCTGAATGCTTCAATAACTGGGTTAAAAACTTACGTGCTAAACCAATAACAACACTATTTGATGAAATTCGAGCCAAAATTATAACACTTCGGAAAAAAATCGACAAAAAACTGAAAATCTTGCAACTGATTATTGTTCGAAGATGTTAAATACTATGGCCAGTATCACAAGAAAAAGACACCAGCTGCAAATATTGAGTGTAGTTGATTATTTGTTTGAAATACTAGATCGTGAAACAAAAAGAACATATGTTGTTAACTTAGATAAAAAATATTGTACATGTTTTAAATAGTATCATACTTGTCTGCCATGTGTACATGTATGTTATGCTTGTAATTTTTAAAATATTAGCATCGAGAGTTTTTATCCAGGTATTTTTTTCAAAGAAACATTAATAAGCGTATATGAGCCGCACTTGGATCCAATTCCAGTCCCTTACAACATTTAAAGTGCATTGGTTATAGGCGACATTGGAGTACCAGATGTACGACGGAAAGCGGAAAGACCAAAGAAGAACCGCATCATGACGAAGGATCAATCTTCAAGAGATCTCCGATATAGCAACTGTAATGGTTTAGGACACAATAGAAGAAGATGTACCAACCAACCAAGAGAATAAATGTATTGGCATAGATATTCTTAGAAAAGTTATAAGTTCATTGATGTAATTTCATTTCTAATACATAAATTTCCAATAAAACCTAGAAGTACAAGATTTTCATTCTCCGCCTCTTGCCATCCTGTCATAATACCTACGAGGCCTTGGCCTAAGACCAAGTCTATTTATTCTTGCCACTGTATCCTCGGGTCTCTCCCCTGGCAATGGTGCCCATGGGTCAAATTTATCAGTCTCATGTGTCTGCACCGACGCTGTTGGAGTTACAAATAACTGAGTAGCTGTATCAAACTATGGTGCATCAAATATAGAAGTGGCCATCAGCATGTAATAATCCCAATAGTCACCACCAGGCTGTGACGTCCCCTCGCCTACTTCTCGGTCTATCTGTGGGGTACGTGCCTGTGACGTCCCCTCGCCCGCCCACTGATAAGTGCCCTGGCCAGCCTACTGATAAGTGCCCTGGTCAGCCTGTTGGAAACTCTCCTGCTCAGCCTGCTGAGAGACCTCGTCATCTTGTTGAGGCGGTCTATCCATATGCCAAACATTGGTATACTTTCTATGTGGACGTGCTTGTCGTCGGCTAACTAAGCCTTGAGGATAATCCGGTGGAATATGTAATGGAGGGTTCGGGGGAGTCAAAATTGCTTGCACATCATCCAAAAATGATCTTACTGCTGTGCTCAACGGGGTCTCTCACTGGATGATTTTCACATGCTAGATTCAAATTTGGAAGCTGAAATATTAAGTAGAATCCAATTAATTCATATAAAAAAAATTATGGAGACAAACATTTTTATCAATAAAATACGTACATTCTCATTTACACGTTGATACCATTCATGATAACTTGCATCATCAACGGCCCGATGTTGGAATCGCAACTCCTCTTATCGGTAGGATCGGTTACTGATAAGAGGAGCTCCCCACCAAGATCTATAGGCAATATCACCTAATGCTACACCATTTAAACAAATATGAGCGTATGATTTCATATAATTTTAAAATTTTTATTTTGTTCAACTTTTTAAATAACTTACCCTCATCTATAGAGTCCATTAGTTGAGATGACTGTACCGCAGGCTGTCTCCAATCTAGAATTCCACTGTGGAATTATTTTGCGTGCTCTTTTAGCTGGACTCCCTCTACTACGGTTTAAACATGGTGGCTTATCGGGAATCTTTTATTTCACCCAGAATTGTCAGATACACGATCAGCTGGATGATACATGATTTCACCGTCGAATATTAGGAAACAACTATGGACAATAAGGTCATAGGCTGTTGTTTGTATTTCAGTAGGATTCTGCTCATGCAGGTATAGACAGTATGTCACCTATTTTATGACAAAAAATATAAGATAATGGTCATAATGGCTTTATAAAATAATAATACAGATATTTTACCTCGTTATACTTCAGTGTATCAAATTCGTCCCGGTATAAAGAGATAACCACATGTTCACAGTGTACTGGATCTGCTGCATCCGTAGTCCACCGTAAAGGTGACGGGAAGACACCAACATCGGTATTAATGCGGGAGACTGGCCTACCAATATGAAAGTGCTAGTAGGACCAAACCTAAAAAATATGAACATATGATATAAGTGCACATATTTTCAATGTAAATAGAATTAAGTAAAATTTTTCATATGATATAAGTACAGATATTTTCATACCTGTATTAATGTCGCGCAACCACTTAAATTTACCTTCGTTTCATCCATGTCTTCAAATTGTACGAAATCTTTCATAGAACTATATAAATATGCCAACACTGACGCTCCCCAAGCGTGGCGTGTAGGTGCGGCCAGGTCTACCAAAAAATGTAAAAAACGTAAATCAACTAAATCTGATGAGTTTGGAAACAATATTTCGCTTAATAAACCTAACAAGTAGGCCCTGGTGCAAGCAATGACCTGAACAAATGATTAAGAAATGATATGCGTTAAATTAAATTAAAAATATATTACGTAAATAATAACATAAGTTGCGAAAAAAAAAACTTATCCGATCATCATCCACTGAGATAACTTGATCACCAATACGATCTAAGTGCAAAAAGTTATGACAGAGCCACATAAACGTCATAAAGTTTTTACTAGGTTTATTACACGGCGCCTCCACACCTAGGTATTTCATAATCATAGTGTCGGCGGAAATTGATTTATCAAATATTATAGGTTCACCCGTAATAGGTAAACCTAAAATATTTGCCACATCTGCTAGAATAATACTCATCTCTCTGAATGGTAGCTGGAAGGTATTTCGTCCGGGCCACCAACGCTCAACTAAACTGAAGATTAAGTCTCTATTGTGTTGCAGTAAATGTATCTTGTCAACATAATAAAAGCCAAATATTTTTAACAGTGCCACCTGGTGGTTGCTCAACCTCCAATACCCAAGTCTGCTATCGTGACGCCACGAGACATGCTCTCGGCACCATTCATCATTAGTATAATCGTATAGCTATATATGAAAAATATAGACGATGTTATTAGTAGACATGTACAAAATATCATTCATATTGATTTACACAATTAAATTTTATTGTACCTTCCCATAAAATACCAAACTAGATATATGTTTCGCACGTTGCTGGATTATTAAATTCGTAGTAGGCCCTCCAGGAATACGTCCGTCGTTTTGGCTGCCCATTTGTACAATTATGGTTGTCAAAACACATATTTTGGCTGCCCGTCGTTTTTCACGATACATAACTTAAATTTACTAAATAAACACTAGTATCCTAACATCTAAAAAATAAAAAACTAACATAACATTATTGCATATACAAATGAGAGTATAAATGAAGGAGAATAGAATAAAGACCTTCAACAACAAGGATTGTGTGTGCTCACAAAGACTGCTGTGTCCACTTGCAAAGGAGAGAAAATGAAGGCTGCTCTAATTTCTGTTATGTGCTCACAAGGACTGCTGTGTCTTACTTCTTAGTGCACTCTGTTCTTCTTCTTCCTCCTCTTCTTATAACTCATCCCTCCCACCAACTTCTCCTCTTTATTTCATTACTCCTCTCCTTTACTTCCTCCTCCACGAGACATGTCTCTGACTCCTTATCTTTACTCTCTCATGTCTTTTTTTTTTTGCCAAGTCTCTTCTTTTTTTTCTTATTAAGTCTCTTGTCTCTCATCTCATTATTTTTGTTGTGTAGTCTTTCTTGTCTCTTCTCCTTTATACTTTAGTTACTTATTAAGTAACATTAGCTCCTTCCTCGTTAAAACCAAACCGAAACAATAGCCGTTTGACATAAACTGTAAACCCCTAGTTTTTAGTTTTTTAAATTTTAAATTTTAATTATGGGTATTATGTAATTATTGAGCTTAAGGGAGATTTTTTTGTTATTTTTAGCTAATTAGAATAATATATATTCATGGATTGATATTTATGTGTATTTAATTAATATTGTTTCACAGAAAATATATTTTTGGGTGTACAACTATTATTAGAGTATTGTAAATTTTTTTTGGAAATTATTGAGGTCCATAACTATATATATATATATATATATATATATATATATATATATATATATATATATATATATATATTACATTAATTATTAAATCCAAACCAAACCAATACAACCCAAACCTAATAAACACGTACCCTAAACCCGGATTCTAAACTAGACCCAAACCCGCACCCAAGCCCACAGACCCGCTCACCCATACCCACAATCCCCCGCTACAGTAACTCCCCAACCCCCGCGTCCCTCTCTCTTCCTCTCCCTACAACCGGCCCGAACCCCCTCCTTTCCTCTCCCTGAAACCTTCCCCCTTCACCCTATATAAACCCCATCATAGCCGATCACAACCACCAGCATCTTCCCTTTTATTCCAAACAAGCGACTGCCGACGTCGACCGTTGGACCGCCGGACCGCCGCCGCAAGCCGCCGAGAGAAGGCCGCCCAAATCACGAGCGACAACAAACAGTGAGGTACCCTTCTTCTCGTCCCTGTATCTCCCTGCACAGAAATCCAAACAACGACCCGTCAAGTCCTATGTGAAGACCACATGACCCCCTTGAACCCTGTATAATTAATTTAGCTTATCGTATCCTGTGTCGATCATAAATTGTGACACAAAATAGGGAAAAATGATCGAGTTTTGGGAACAGAAACTGTTCCAAGTACACGTGTTTGAGTCCCGTTATCTCTATAACGGCACGCGATACTAAAATTTTACTTGAACAGTAAATTAGACAATATAACCGAGTTTTAATCTCTTTAATTAGTTTATTTTAATTCGTTGTATGCTGTGATTTATTTGCTGACGAAATTCGTCAAAAATTTGATTTTCTAAACCCGAATTTCTCGATACGGGGTTCGTCCCGCCAAACGAGGTGACTTCGTCGTGTGCGAATTACACCGAAAGGCACGTATCGTCAACGCGAACGTATAAAATTTTACGAAATTTGATTTGGATGTGCGTGCACACCGAAATCAACGCGTATCCGTCAAAAAGTACCGTATCGACATATTCTGGCACTTGTCATAACTTCGTGTGTGCTTATCATTTCGTAATGAAACTTACGCCATCAGATTCACAGCGTTACGCTGGTCCTGTGACCCAAGTTTGGTTCGATTCTGAGAACGTTGATAAAATACCGTTTTGCGGGCCCTACGGTTCCCTTTGACGGACGATTTCGTGATCGGCTCATCAGAATCCAGTTCTGAATGTTCCATTGGGTTCGTACCGTTGGGTTCGTATCATCATTCTGGACTCGTAGACCCTAAGTTTGGCGAATTAGGAGAACTTTATCTTTGACACATTTTTCGGTGCGAAGTGGGCCACATGTGGACCCCGCTTTGATAAAAAGCTGTCAATTTTGTCCCTGTGTCTAAATTGGACTTATGGGTAGTCAATCCTAGCTATTTCAAGTATTCTGAGAGCAATGGTGATGTTTGTTTCAGCATTCGTAGGCAAACTTGGAGATTTCACTTTCCCAGGAGCAACTAACGGAGTTCAAAGCCGAGACAAGTGTACCTTGCCAAATCTGTAGAGATCCTGTTATATTGTTTGCTTGTGTTTTTTCTATATATATACTTCTGTGATGTACCTGTTCAACCTAGGACCGTGGGATGTTGCTTAGCGTCCGAACAAGATTCGGGTGTCGACGCCGTACACGGAGTCGTGTAACGTCAATTAGAGAGTTGATACCACGATCCTATATTTATGCATGCTTGCTTTACCAAGTACGCCATACCAAAGGACACTTGACACTATTTCATGTGACATAATCTTTCCTGAGTTATTCATGGTGATTCAGTATAGGCTTACAGGATTCGCGATCTGAGACTTGCATATATAGAGATATCATTATGACTCATTGTACTAGCTAGAGGTTATGATCTTGCGTGTTATGGACATGAGATGTGAGGTTACATTGGGTAGGGAGACACATATGCTACAGGTTGATTATATATATATATATATATATATATATATATATATATATATATATATATATATATATATATATACTAGAGGTGCTTTAGTCTCTGTATCAGAGCTTGGCACATTTACTGGCCCTACGAGATACTACTTGCTGCTACGGGCTGTCCGACACAAGGCCTGTAGTGGTCTCAGCCTGGGTACTAGTGATGCTCTCATTTGCATTTCACATAGCAGATTACTTAGCTTGCCCTGAGATCTATTTTTATTTACTGTATTTCATTTGGCTTGAGTGTTTCTTGTACCTTGCTATGTACCCTGAGGATCTGGATCCGGATTATGTCCCCATGTACATCAGAGGAGGATTACCCCGAGATATACGAGACATGAGCTGATGTTGGAGCAGTATTGATACTAGAGGACGAGGTTGTGCCAGAGGATTTCTCCTGAGTACTCAGTTATTTACTCAGTTATTTATGCTTAGTGTTATTTCATATCTGGACTGGACATATGTATTGATGCTATTCTTTTTCTTTATTTTGTTGGGTTGTTCCCCGAGACACTACTTATGTTGACTTGATGATGGACTATTTCTTTTTATCTATTATCTTGACCGGTCTATCATAATTGAATTGTGTTTCCTTTCTGTGGATGAGATTAGAATTAGACTATGACATGTATCGTAGACCATTGTATTTATTTTACAGCTTAAGTGCACTCTAACGTGTCCATTAAATTGGGTTTGTCCATTGGAGTTGTGCTGCTGGCCATTGCCACGTGGCTAGTCCCTCTGTATTTTGGGACTGGAGCGTGACATAGTTTTTGTGGTGGCCCATGCAGGTTTACGACTATATTACTTCGGTTCAACTAAGGAACGAGCAACCCTGCAATTAGGATATGATGAATTATAGGATCTCATCCATATATTGACACGTTCTTGACTTCTATATCGACTTCAAAATAATTTTATGACTTGCATCCTGCCTTAATTCCTCTGTGCGCCTCTCATAGTTTACTTTGTATGTAGAGTAATGGATCCACGAGCCAGGAACGAGACTCCCACGGTACACCACAAGGTGCTGTGGTCATTTACGATGATGGGGTGACGCCACTAAGTGGAGATCCCTCTACTTAACAAAGCAATCAAGCAAATCAACATACCTCGAGGTTCCGGCGAGACGATATTCCACCACCGCCGCAGTTTACTCCACCGATGTCCGTTTTTCCACCAGGACAGCCTATGGATGGACAACATATGTTCCAAATGTTCTACGCAATGATGCAAGTACAACAGCAGGTTCATCAAGAGACCTAACAATGCCAGGCGGAGAAGTTCTTTGACGGACTTAGCTTTGAGTTACAAAGATTGATTAACGCAGTTGCACCTACTTCATTCACAGACATCCTTACTGCAGCCCGACGCATGGAGCGCGTCACCAGGATAGAGTCCAGTCAGAAACAACCGTTCACATCAGCACCAGCTAGAGCACCACATGGAGAAGCTGGAAAAAGACCTCACATGCACCAACCACCCAAAGAAGCTCCGCATGCACTGCCTACATGTCAATATTGTGGCAAGCGAGATCATTACGAGAGCGAGTACAGATGCAAGTTGGGACTATGCTTGATTTACGGATCAGGACAACACTCGACACGGGACTGTATGGAACATCGGAGAGGAGCACTGATGATTCATCGACCAGCCCTACCAGCACCAGCACCAGGACTCCCTACTTGTCATTATTGTGGCAAGGTAGGTCATCTCGCCAAGGAATGTTGACACATATTGGGATTGTGTTTGCTTTGCCGTTCAGACCAGCATTCAGCCAGAGATTTCACGGAGCATCGAGGAGAAGCACCGATGGTTCACCGACGAGCACCGATGGTAAACCGATAAGCTTTACCAGCATCGAGACCAGCCCAGCAGCCACATCGACCAGCTTATCCAGCACCAGGAGCATCACAGGCGAAAGATGGAGGATTCAGACCACTAGTTCCAGGAGGATATCAGCCGAGGCCACCCTTGGCATCACAGACAACACTCTTCCAGCAGGTCCAGCAACAGCAGAGGGCACCACCACAGGGACATGAACAGGCTTTTGCGATGACAGTGGAGGAGGCAAACTCGAGGAGTAGCGAATATGAGTAAGATTTAGTTTTATCATAGCTAGCTATAGTAGCGAATATTTCTAGTAATACTTTAGCATGCGCCTCTTAGTTCCATTCCCTAGCTTAAACCTAGTATTATGTTAACATAAACTTGTTGGTCTAGATTAGTAATATTTAAGTGGTATCCAAGTTTTCATAAGCTGTAGTTGATCTTCGCTCTAATTAGACTCATTTACTCTTGAGTTATTTATCTCTCATTGCCTAGGAATTTTTTTTATTGCTTTCCTACGTGTTCTGCTTGAACAAAACCCTCACATTTCCTCTCATTTTTTTCCTTGTTCATGGTCCCTTATCCTTTGTGTCGTGCTTCAACAAACATGTCTTGCAATCGTGCCATCTCTTCTGGAGCAAACCTTTCCCGACTGGTTATGTTTCGTTTTCTTAATTGCGTGAACGCAATTCTTTTAAGTTGGGTAGATTGTAAACCCCCTGTTTTTAGTTTTTTTAAAATTTTAAATTTTAATTATGGGTATTATGTAATTATTTAGATTAAGAAAATTTTTTCTATATTTTTTAGCTAATTAGAATAATATATTAATGGATTGATATTTATGTGTATTTAATTAATTAATATTATTGCACAGAAAATATTTTTTTTGGTGTACGGCTATTATTAGAGTATTGTAGAATTTTCTGAAAATTATTGAGGTCCATATATATATATATATATATATATATATATATATATATATATATATAAACCCAAACCAACCCAACCCAACCCAAACCAAATAAACCCATACCCTAAACCTGGATCCTAAACTAGGCCCGAACCCGCACCCAAACCTACAGACCCGCTCACCCATACCCACAATCCCCCGCTACAGTAACTCCCAACCCTCGCGTCCCTCTCTCTTCCTCTCCCCACAACCGGCCCGAACCCCCTCATTTCCTCTCCCTGAAACCTCCCCCCTTCACCCAATATAAACCCCATCATAGCCGACCACAACCACCAGCATCTCCCCTTCCATTCCAGACGAGCAACAACAAACAGTGAGGTACCCTTCTTCTCGCCCCTGTATCTCCCTGCACAGAAATTCAAAAAATAATCCGTCGAGTCCTATGTGAAGACCGCATGACCCCCTTGAACCCTGTGTAATTAGTTTAGCTTATCATATCCCGTGTCGATCGTAAATTGCGAGACAAAACAAGGAAAAATAATCGAATTTTGGGAACATAAACTGTTCCAAGTACGCGTGTTTGAGTCCCGTTATCTCCATAACGACACGCGATAATAAAATTCTACTTGAACAGTAAATTAGACAACATAATCGAGTTTTAATCTCTTCAATTAGTTTATTTTAATTCGTTGTATGCTGTGATTTATTTGCTGACGAAATTCGTCAAAAACTTGATTTCATAAACCTGAATTTTATAAATACGGGGTGCGTTCCGCCAAACAAGGCGACTTCGTCGTGTGGAAATTGTACCGAAAGGCGCGTATCGTCAACACAGACGTGTGGAATTTTACGGAATTTAATTTGGATGTGCGTGCATGTAACTCTCCGCAACCGCACGGTGCGTTACTCTGAGTCGGATTGAATGAGGCAATAGATGGTTCAATTTTAATTTGTTGGATTTGGGAACAAGTATTGATTTGAATTGGTTTCATGTGCAGATTGCTAGCGAAGTTCGATGGAATCAGGTGTTCGTTCAGAGCAGTACTGAGATAGCTGGATTGGAGCGATAATGTCGTCTTCCTTAGTCCGATCGATCGGATGATTTAGAGAGCGCGACCTGCTCGCACAGTCATACCAGTTGAGTAGATCGTGCTTTGCATCGGACCACGGGTTCAAGAGATCGGCCGTATCGGCAGGACAAGATACTTAACAGAATCAAACATTGTGAGTGGGCTCTGTCCCTTCTCCTCTACTCCTTCATGCCTAATAAATATGTCACGTCCCAATATCCCGCAAGCTGAATAGTCCCCGCTGAACGTGGATCACCACGTTGCAGCTCTCCCACAGGATAATCGTTCTCATCGGGACGTGATATCGTACGAGCCTGGAGTTGCGCTCGTATAAGGCGATGTTGTCAAACACCAAAGTTATCATCGAAACGACCAAGTTACAGCAAAAGACAAGTATTGTGTACCAAGCTCACATCAGAGTATACGCAACGAAGCTCTCAATAGGGTCCAAGTGAAATGCCACAAGGGCGATGCCACAAAGGCGATGCCACAAAGGCGATGTAATACTCTTGCTCTTTTCTCTAGCCCACAAAGGTACTTACCGTTCATACATTATGTCTCGTATATCCAAGCAGCGCCACTATACCTGCGTACCTGAAATAATGCCCACAAATGTGGGTCAGTACACAGCCGTACTGGTGAGCGGGGTAACCTACTCGTCTAAGCCTACACTAAGTAAAATAGTGAATGCAAACAGTTATATGGTGATCTTTCTAGTTGAATCCTAGATTCATTTCATGGCATAGGCATGACATGTTAAGAAAAGCTGTAAATCAAGTTAAGCATGCAAGCATTCAACTCAAGCCAATCAACAAGCAATAAATAACCAACTCGAAGAAAACTAGCATGCAACCCGTCCTACTCAAACTGAAGCAACACGAGAACCTATCGAACCATCAACCAAGCCTCAATATCCATCCTCAATCCAAACCACAATCCAATCTCGATATACACACTCTTGCCGAGGCAAGGTGGCCGCCGCCTACACGAAAAGCACAAACCAAACCAAAGCAAACCAACTCTTATCTATATGAAGTCACTGGCCAAGCCATAAAGGACGTTGATCAGACTGATCAAGTACAGTTATACTCAAAACAACGCTAAGTAGCGAGCCCGCCTGAATCGCATTAAACCGTCGGTACCACACCCGAGGCACGTTACCAAATTGTCTCTCCCATGGCCGAACGGTCCCGGTGCCCCGGAGCCTTCCCGTTCGAGGAGACCAAATTCCGTGCAACACAGGTTGTCCATGACATGCAGGCACCAAGTAGGTATGGCGAGAGGATCGAACATTCTCGTTCCACCAAGCGATCCTAGACTCATTCTAACCAAAATCCAACCAAATATCCATAACCAAATATCAATAACCATTCTCCAACATATAGCCCAAGGCACAAATCTCAAGTTATTCCCAAGGCACAATGCCGCTTCTCGACACAGTGTTTCCAATTGGTGCAACACCCCACGCTCAGAACAATCCCATGACACAATATCCCAACAGTGGCACAATGTCCTCGCCGATGCAGTTGTTCGGTTTCGAACCACAACTGCACACTTTGCATGACAAAGCACCCAAGTGATACTTGTGTACGGATGCACGCTCGCTCGCCGAATTTTCGATATTCCAACCAATATATATATATATTTCCAACTGTCTAAGCATAATTCCATTCATTTCTCCAACTGCCCCAAATGTAATATTCCAACTCTAGCTCCATCTATCCATACGCGAAAACCAATTCAATCCACAATTCTATCCAAGCAAACAACGTACACTCTATGCATGCCTCAGTGTAGTGATTTTCAAGTTCCAGTCCAAGTGTTTAAGCCTTTACGTGTGTTCTATATTATTAGGCATGAATGAATAGAGGAGAAGGGACAGAGCTCACTCACAATGTTTGATTCCGTTAAGCATCCTGTCTTGTCGATACGGCCGATCTCTTGAACCCGTGGTTCGATGCAAAGTACGATCTACTCAACTGGTATGACCGTGCGAGCAGGTCGCGCTCTCCAAATCATCCGACCGATCGGACTAAGGAAGACGGCATTATCGCTCCAATCCAGCTATCTCAGTACTGCTCTGAACGAACACCTGATTCCATCGAACTCCGCTAGAAATCTGCACATGAAACCAACTCAACTCAATTCTTGTTCCCAAATCCAACAAATTGAAATGTAACCAGCTATTGCCTCATTCAATCCGACTCAGCGTAACGCACCGTGCGGTTGCGGGGCGTTACATAATATACCACTTAAAAATTTGGTTCGTCCCCGAACCATACTAGTATCCATTCTTTACTAGCATGCCGCAATCCAACTTCATAACTCTGCTCTATGCAACTCACATTCTCTTTAATCCTGACTCAGTATCTCGCTTGCGCTGAACGCTCGCACAAATTCTATATTCCCACATCCTCGTATCTCAATACGAATTTCTCATATCGCTTAGTTTTGGATCATACACATATTTAAGGCGTCCCTGAAATACATGCATTTCAGCCGAGCTTAGCGAGAGCAAATTTGGACAAGTTACAAGGGTATCTTTATGTTTGAGGCATTCATTTCACTTTACTCCCAATTGAACCAATCCTGACTTTCATTCCAATATATTCGCACAAGCGCTATCCTCAAGTATGATGATTTTCTACCGAAAATCTTCCCACCTGACTCAAATTCAGTACGTGTTCCAACTCAATTCATCCAACTATTTCTGAATCCACACTAGCACCATCTCCAAATATAATCTCATGCTCCGAACGATTATCACAACTGATACTACCCCAGCTAGGTGACTTGCCCAAATATCAACTTTGTTCTTATATCAGCTCAGCCCAACACCTTTTCCTCAATCTCAATACCTCACTGGGTGAACATCTATATTGAGGTTCGTGTGATCCACTAAGATTTTGCGCCATGCCAAAGGGATAGTGTCGCCACGATTTCAACGTGGACATACTCGCCACAATTCCTAGGTTGCGCTTGGAATAGTTCTTCGTGCTGCTTCCACTGCCTCGAAGCACAGGATATCACCTTCGCCTTCTGTACGAGCACGCATCCCAGACTAAGTTTTGATGCATCTTGTAAATTTGAGGCACATCTGTCCCTTCCAGTATTGCAATAATTTGATCTGAACGAGCCGCTGCTTTAACTTCACAAGCTAGTTTCACAGTCATCAATTCATATGAATGTTGTTCCCTTCCGGGGCACAACGAGTCAGAGGCGATGCTATCTTCAAAAATCAGTGACTCCGAATCTCATCAGTTGACTAGGCTATTTCCACCATCGCTCCGATCTTCCGGCTGCATCTTCAGCTGAAGGCTATCCCAAGGATATCTCAAATCCAACACTCAGTCAATAGGCAAATCTCCAACACACACTACTTATATCTGCCCTCGATGCATTCCCAAATGCACCGCCGCAAGGGTCGTTCTATGGGTCTACAATAGTCATCCAAGATTTGGCGGTCAAGTCGCTAGGGTCAGCTGTCCCGAAGCTACGCTCGATAATCGTAAGTCATCACGATGGACAGTTACTATGAACCATGCTATATCTCATCTGAAAATCTGAGCCATAATCCAACCATTCCATCCAAACAAACTTTCGAATTCGAGAACTTCATGCACTACCTTTGACGATCTGTCAACCAAACACCGCTTAACCACCTAGAGTCTTACTATCTATCCAAACCACAATTCGAGAACTGTGCTCGTTGAAACCGTCTTCCATCAATCCGTCGTTCTGTACTGAATCCATCAAATTTTCTGAACTGCCATGTTCGACTTCTCGCACTACCACTTGCAATTATTTTCGAAACCAAAGACTTGCTCCAATTCTTAGCCGTATGCCATGTTTCTCAGTGCACGTCCAACTTACTCGAGCAGCACAGTATTTTGCTCCAACATTAGCTATCTTCGAATGTTCATCCGCCATAATCCTTGCTCTCATTCCCAATACTTAG
Source organism: Iris macrosiphon (assembly GCA_036927795.1). Taxonomy (NCBI): domain Eukaryota; kingdom Viridiplantae; phylum Streptophyta; class Magnoliopsida; order Asparagales; family Iridaceae; genus Iris; species Iris macrosiphon. Next base: position 100,791,623 of record JAYESA010000016.1, on the reverse strand, counting down.
TCCGTCTTGATTTCTCTATGTTCCGATTATTCCACACTCTTTCAATGTCTCGTGCATCAGTTCCAACATAAATCTCAAATTTATATTGCCTATACTTGTTGCCTCAATCCGCCTCAGTACTGCAAGTGTAAATTTCCAATCTGACTTAACATCAACTAGGATTGCCTCATGCTCGTTTATGTCTTCCGAAGAATCCGTCTACCCATTGTTGTACCATTCCGCCAAATTTTTTACTTTCGCCAAACCTGAGTCAAACTTCCCAAGCACCAATATCCAAAATACTTTAAGTTTGTGCGAATCCATTGCATTGCCCCTCCAAACCAAAACGTGTTTCATTGCTCAACCAACAGCTCCAATGTGTTTCCAAAATTCGTAGTCCGTGCTCGCTATCATTCGATTCGCCCATTGCTTCGCTCAAGTGTATTCCAACTGTTTATTTCTCATGCTCAAGTCTCCCTTTGCATTCACGAATGCTCCACCGAACTTCCAAATAGTGCAAGTGAACTCTGATATTCGGCTTTCTATCTGATTATCTTAACTTAATTCCAATAATTTGTCTGCCTCAATCCTTTAAATTTCAAACACTCTTTCCAATGCTTCTTTCGACCTTGTCCAACTTTCTAGTCCAACGATACTTCCATTTGCACAAGTCCGTTCTCGATTATGCTCAACTCAATATTCGTTTGCTCTATTTTTCATTCTTCCTAACTCAACCGATGTGCACCAACTAACTTGTATTCCTGTTACCCGAGTCCATTGAGGCAATTTTTATTGATGTCTATCCAAAATACTTTCAATGCCTTGCTCACTATGTGGTATTCCATATACCACTCCGAATCAAGTCGCTTTTCGCATTATGATTCCTTTGCACTAATCCAAAATCCGTTCTAACCATCCCTTATGCATGATCCTGCCATTCCCAACTTAAGTCTGACACGAAACTCAGCCAATGCATGAACCATCCAACTCTTTCCATCAATTTTGCTATGCAACTTGTGCTATGTTCCATTCTCAATGCTTTCAGCTATTCTCAAACCGTCTGATACTTTCGCAACACGAGCAATCCCGTGCATCGAGCTCTCTTCCAAGTAATCTGATCCAATACCCAACTGTTCCACATATTTGCTGTATGAGCAACTCGTGCAAACTTATCCTGATATTTCCAAGCCAAACTCAAACCTGCTCAACCAATGCTCTATGTGATATACCCAGCCAAAAATTAAACTCCATCCAACACATTCGCTACACGAGCAACTCGTGCAACGATCCATACTCAATCCAATACTTCTACTCATAACATGCCGCATAACCATTCTCGTCTGCCAGCCAACTAATCCACTGATGCAATCAGAAACTACCCGAATGACAAGCCAAGCCAACACAACGACACACCTCTCAACTTGCTGCACAAATACAACAACGCCTAACGATGCTAAGCGATCTAACGAAAACCAACAAAAGCAACGCAACCAAGAACAACATGCAGCCACAACCAGCAATATATAGACTTATTGCATGAAACATCTAATGCGGCACCGAGTAGAGCCAAGAGCTAAACGACAAGCGGAAGCTATTTAGAGTTTGTGATGAAGCGAAGGACCAAGTCTGAGGAAATGAACCAGGCGCTCTGATACCAATATGTCACGTCCCAATCTCCCGGAAGCTCAATAGTCCCTGCTGAACGTGGATCACCACGTTGCAGATCTCCCGATGAGAATGATTGTTCTGCGGGAGAGCTGCAACGTAGTTATCCACGTTCAGCGGGGACTATTGAGCTTGCGGAAGATTGGGGCGTGACAGTGCACACCGAAATCAACGCGTATCCGTCGAAAAGTACCGTATCGGCCTGTTCTGACACTTGTCATAACTTTGTGTGTACTTGTTATTTTGTAATAAAAATTGCGCCATCGGATTCGCAGCGTTATAATGGTCCTATGACCCAAGTTTGGTTCGATTCTGAGAACGTTGACGAAACACCATTTCGCGGGCCCCACGGTTTCACTTGACGGGCGATTTTGTGATCGGCTCATCGGAATCTAGTTCTGGATATTCCGTTGGGTTCGTATTATCGTTCTGGACTCGTAGACACTATGTTTGATAAATTTGGAGAATTTTATTTTTGACACATTTTTGGTGCAAAGTGGGCTACATGTGGATCCCATTTTTGTCAAAAACTGTCAATTTTGTCCCTGTGTTCAAATTAGACTTATGGATAGTCAATTCTAGCTATTTTAAGTATTTTGAGAGCAATGATGATGTTTATTTCAGCATTCAGAGGCGAACTTGAAGATTTCACTTTCCCAGGAGCAACTGACGGAGTTCAGAGACCAGACAAGTGTACCTTGCCAAATCTGCAGAGATCCTATTATATTGTTTGCTTGTATTCTTTCTATATGTATAATTCTGTGATGTACCTGTTCAACCTAGGACCGTGGGACATTTCTTAGCGTCCGAACAAGATTCGGGTGTCGACGCCGTACGCGGAGTCGTGTAACGTCACTTAGAGAGTTGATACCACGATTCTATATTTTTGCGTGCTTGCTTTACCAAGTATGTAATACCATAGGACACTTGAAACTATTTTATGTGATAATCTTTCCTGAGTTATTCATGGTGATTCTGTATAGGCTTACAGGATTCACGTTTTGAGATTTGCATATATAGAGATATCATTATGACTCGTTGTACTAGCTAGAGGTCATGATCTTGCTTGTTATGGACATGATATATGAGGTTACATTTGGGTGGGAAGAGACACACATGCTACAGGCTGATTATATATATATATATATATATATATATATATATATATATATATATACTATATTACTGGAGGTTCTTTAGTCTCTGCATTAGAGCTTGGCACATTTACTGGCCCTACGAGATACTACTTGCAGCTACGGGCTCCGCGACACAGAGCCTGTAGTGGTCTCAGCCTGAGTACTAGTGATGCTCTCATTTGTATTTCACATAGCTGGTTACTTAGCTTGCCCTGAGGATCTATTTTTATTTACTGTATTTTATTTGGCTTGAGTATTTTATGTACCTTGCTATGTCCCCTGATGACCTGGATCCAGATTATGTTCCCAGGTACAACAGAGGAGGATTATCCCGAGATATACGGGACATGAGCTGACGCTGGAGAAGTATTGGCACCAGAGGACGAGGTTGTGCCAGAGGATTTCTTCTGAGTACTCAATTATTTATGCTTAGTATTATTTCATATCTGGACTGGTCATATGTATTGATGCTATTTTGTTTCTTTATTTTGTCGGATTGTTCCCCGAGGCACTACTTATGTTGACTTGGTGATGGACTATTTTTTTTATCTATTATCTTGTGTCACGCCCCAAGTTCCAAAACTTATGGGACCAGACACGTGGCAATGGCCAGCTGGTATGACTCCGTAGGACTTTCCAATTTAATGGGCCCGACGAAGTATACTTACGCTGTCCAAGGTTAAGTGATCCAACTAAATATCTATTTTTAATATCCAAAAATTAAACTAAATCTCAATCCATGGTAAATAAAATCTCAAGAAGGAACGATATGCATCGTTAGTCTGCAGCCCAATAATACAGCCGTTCGAATAGACCAAGAGAATAATATAGACCTATAAACACTAGGCTACAATAGCAGAGTCACAATAGAAAATAGTATATAACTGTAATAGAGGAAAGATATAATGATACCTGTAAGGATGTCCAACACACCACCAGATCAAGCCTCATCCAAACTGGACAAATAACCTGGAAGGGAACCAGGTCCTCAGAGGGACGTAACAAGATATAAAAAGTACATGCCATAATGTAAATACTGAGTAAAGAAATCATGGTAAACTATCCTTCTAAGTGAATGCAATTTGAGAACAACTTAGTGCGTATGGGAAGTGTAGACTAGACATATGCTGACGTAACTCACCAATCATCGTGACTGGCTAGTATATGTCACATATGCCCCCCATCTTGGGGCAACCTGCATATATAATAACGTCAAACACTCCGAAGAGCGTGGTATCTGTATAAGTAAATACGTCCAACATTCTGAAAAGCATGGTATCTGCACGACGTCCAATGCCCCAAAAAGCGTGGTATCTGCACATGTAATGTCCAACACTCCAAAGAATGCGATATCTGCATAAGTATATACGTCCGTATCGCTCCGAAGAACGTGATATCTGTATAAAGGAGGTGGGTGTTCCATACGCCTACTAGTCGTCCTTCCCGTCCAATGTTAATGTACAAGTCTCAAGTACAACATGGACATCTTGTAACTATAATGTAAGTCCCCTAAGCAATACAACTATGCTAAGTACCATCACACGAGCTACTCGTACCGATGGCCAGTCGAGTGCATAAAATCGTGTCCTATCATGAACTCACTCCGTGACGTAAAATGATACGTGTCAAGGCCTCAGAGTTATAATGATAACTCTGTCACTTAGGGTACGTCCACTAGACACTAGGTCAAACACAAGTCCTAACGTCGACGCCATCGTATACTTGCCTGGAAGCTAAACGAAGATTCGAACACGAACTCGCCATGGAAGTAGCTGCTCAACAATGAAAACTGGAGCTGATATCCCCGGATGCTGTCACAAATATCACCAACAGTCCCGGAATGAGTGAGATACTCAAAAAGTATATACATACGTCCAATTTGGACACATGGACAAAAATGTAGTTTCTGGTCAACACAGGGTCCACAAGTGCAGTCTTGCACCGAAAAATATACCAGAGACAAAGTTCTCCAAATTCGTCAAGCTTAGTGTCTACGAGTCCAGAACGATGATACGAACCCAACGGAATGTCCAGAACTGGATTTCGATGAGCCGATCACGAAATTGTCTGTCATGTGGAACCGTGGGGCCCGCGAAATAATGTTTTGTCAACATTTTTAGAATCGAACCAAACTTGGGTCACAGGACCAGAGTAACGCTGCGAATCCGATGGCACAAGTTTCGTTACGAAACGACATGCACACACAAAATTAGGACGAGTGTCAGAACAGGTCGATACGGTACTTTCCAACGGATACGCATTGATTTCGGTGTGCACGCACATCCAAATCAAGTTTCGTGAAAGTTCACACGTCCATGTTGACGATACACGTCTTTTGGTACAATCGGTACACGACGAGGTTGTCTGAATTGATGGGACCAACTCCGTATCGGAGAATTTTATTGTTTTATAAAACAATTTTTCTCATGAATTGGCACTCAATTTGCTAACAATAGAAATCAAATTAAATTATTCCAAATGAAGACATTGAAAGAGGGTTATATAGAGAGCATACCAGAGAAGGCATTTCGGAAATCGGTTAAGCATGGAGGGAGAAAATTTGATGCAAAGTCAGGGGATGAAGCTTGGGTCTGCTGTCGAGGGGGTGTGCTCCGATGTCACTACCACATTTTCTAGGAAAGGGTATTTTAGTCTTTTCCTATTTAAATAAATATTGTGCATTATAAATAATTATTTGTTGTATTATTTAATTGTTGTTAGATGTTATTTAATTATTTTGGACTTATATTAGTGGACCCAACTAGTTTAGTTTGGACCCATGGACCAACATGAATTAATTAGTTAGACTTGGCCCATTTAGAAAGTCCATTGTTAAGGAGATGGATTAAATTAATTAAGTCATTAGACTAGAAGCTTCCTTCCTTAATTATTTCTTCATGAGAGGCCCCAAGGGGTACATTGGACATTTTATAATTTCTTGGGGAAGGGGGCATGGCCGGCCTATATTAGAGGGGGGAAATTTCTCTCTCCTCTCATTCTCATTCCAAATCTAGATCTAGAATTCCCTACTCCCAAATTCCTTTCATTCCCATTCTAATTTCCCACCAAATTCATTCTAAATTCTTTCCAATTCACCATTAGAAAGTTGAGAAGCAAGGATCTAGAAGGAGGAAACAAGGATCTACAAAGAGGAGCAATGATCTACAATTTGGAAGCAAGTTTATCTCAATTGGAGGTTTCATTGGGAATCCATCTCCCAATAGGTATAATTCAGTTTTTTTCCATTAAAATAGCTTCTAAATATGAGATTTAATCATGTAAAATCAACCCATATGTATGTACTACCCATAGGAATTTGTTTTGTGTTCATAGGAGACCCATGGAGAAAGTTATGGTGCTTTTTGTGTCAATTTTGATGGAATTCCGAATTTATATTTTGTTGTGTGTGTCAATTGATCCTATAGATCAATTGGGCATGTGCTTATGTGTTTGGGGCTAGTGTCGTGTCCATAATTGGGTACATGTAGTTCGTATCCCAACAAATTGGTGATACGTGTCGTTTTGGGAGTTTTTCCTCCGACACGGGACTTTGTACATGTCGTATTTTGACACGGACACATAGATCTACTTTTGACACTTTGATTTGTTCATAAATATTATTTGTGACTTGTTTGTGTCTTTCGGGGTACAATTGGTTGTGTGTTGGACTCGTGTCGCATGCGTATCCTAGATCTAGTGGGATACGGTGTGATACTCTCCAATTGTGTGTGTTTTGTATAGATCTAATTATTTATGCTTGAATTAAAACTAGTAAATATATATAGTTGTTACATATTTATTTTTGTATATTTATTATAGTATTTATTGTAGCATAAATCTATATATTTTTATGTGTACTATTATAATGTATAAATATATATATGTAGCTTTCTCTATATGCATTTATATATATTACAACTTCTTAATAAAATAAATTATACATAAATATTTTATAAAATATATTTATGTGTTTAAATGAGTAATTATATTAATTATAATTATTATGTAATTATTTGTATATTAATGAATATATTTTATGTGTGCTTCTAGCCATGTAAAATATGTATATTAATACATGCAATATGTTTTGTAACTATTAGTATTTAATTGTATAAATATATAAGTATATATATTTATTTAATTATTTTATATATTGATTTATATATTTATAGATTTATATATATATATTTATATATATATATATTTACTGTGTTTTTAGTGACAGTAGGATTAATGACAGAGAACTGTCATTATTAGGCGGTTACAGCAGCAGCCGCTGTAATAGTGGCGGCGGGTTTTAATGACAGAGCCGCCACTGTCATTAATAACCGCATGCAGTGGGCGGGATTCGACAGCAGCAGCGACGGTTGGTTCTGTGACAGTCGGACTGTCACCAATAAGTGACAGCAGTGCAGTTGCATAGTGGTTTTGGCGACGGTGTTTTCAGTGACAGTAGGAACTGTCACTGAAAGTCTGTTTTTTTGGAAAATTAATGTTTTTCCACAGTTTTTCAGTAACAGTTAGGCAGTTTTAATTTATATTTTATATATGATAATTATATATATATATATATATATATATATATATATATATATATATATATGTGTGTGTGTGTGTGTTTATTGTGAGGTATAATACTAGTATTGATATATTATTTTAATTGTATAAAATATTGGTTTGTATATATATTATATTAGAGTATATATTATATGTATCTTGAGCATACTTTGTGTGGGTACCATGATGGTTCAAAACCATGGTTCCAAATATTATTTATATAGATGCTTTGTGTGGATTGACCTTGGTTTGACCATAGTTGACTTTATTTAACTTTAGAGTTGACCACAGTTGACTTTTGACTTAGAATTGACTTATTGACCTAGAAGTTGACTAGTTTGACTTGTTCTCTTTCCGGGACCTTGTATTGATGTTGTATTCCATATCTAGGTCTTCGAGGCACCGAGTCAGACATCTGTGAGACTATTTATTTGGACTTCAGGCGAGTACATTCTCTGATAGTTTCTCATTTATGATATCCTCTATGTTCACTGTATCTAGTGTAGATATCCATGTTCTCTTGACACTATGGTTACACGGATTGGTATATCCGGATGACGATCCGGATCTCGTCATGAGATGTTATTCCTTGGTATATGGTGCAAGTATTGTTTCATTGGTTATCTTGTACATGTACAGACACCGATTTTTGGGAGGAGTCGCTCTCTTCTTGGGGAATCTAGTGCCATAGCATACCGTGGTTGAATCTATTATACCAGTTGGGGGTGGGGAGTATTAGTATAGATATGTGATCAATATCCCTATTGAATAAAGTACTGGTAAGCGAATGGTGTTGATCATAAACCACACTTATGATTAGCCAGGCCGCATTGCATCTTGTCCAAGCCGATCACATGTTAAGCTAGTACTCACACACTTAGTCATTAGTATTATTGTTTCATTGGCATATTGTTCATTATTGTATTTATTTCCAGTATTTTCTTATCATACATATATCTCTTATATCTATTGTGCATCTTGTTTATCCACAGCTATTTACTATTACATAGTTTTTATCATTAATTAGAACTGCTGTTAGAGATGTACTCTGCTCCTTTCATGACTGGATATATTTTTCCAGATGACACTGAGGAGTGGTACACTACCTATTATGGACCCCAGGATTTCGTGGGTTTAGATTCTGAGACCCTGGCTCAAGAGGGACTTATCCCAACTAAGACAGTTGACCCTGGAGTTGTAGCCTCGTAGTATTCTTTTGTACTGGATTTGTCTCCAGCTTATTTTGTTACTCTTCAGACTCATTGATGTATTATTTTAAACTCATGAGTTGTATTGTGACTATTCTATTCTTTATCTGATTCGTGCTCATTTCTACCTTAGTTCTGTGATTGAGTATACTATCATTATTGGTGGTTTATTATTCTGTTAGATAGATTATCTAGACAACGTTCTACCGCCGATTCTGCGATGTAGGCTGGGCGTTGTTTCCGACTAGTACCCTTACACCGGGTGCGGGTCGTGACACGTTTTTGGTGGTGGCCCATGCAGGTCTAGCTTCACAAGTATGTGATGTCGTGGTAGTGCGACAACTTAGTTGTACTACTGCGAGCCTGCAATAGGATATAAGATATAGGCTGAGATACTCAATCACATCTAGAAAAATTCTTTTGATTCAACTATTCTCCTTTGACATTGATACTTGATCCCTTAAACTGTCCTTTCCTTGATGTCTTACATCTTGTGCCATATTGATTCTTTCTTTCGCTTTGTCTCAGGATGCCGCCTAAGACTAGATCACAGCAGGGGAGAGCAGCTTCTGAGAGGTCTGCGACATCCCGAGGGCCTGCACCAGTCACTTCTCCGGTGATTGGAGTGTCAGCTGCTTTCGGAGGTCTACCACCTACTCAGAGGACTGTGCCAGCTGTATCTGAGGGGCTTCCACCTCCACCTCCTGTGCCAGCAGAGGCGTCACAGATGTTTACACTGTTTCGTGAGATGCTCGAGGCACAGAGGGCTCAGTCAGAGGCACATCAGAGGCAGACCGACGTCCTACGGCAGGGCATCGAGAGTGCTCATCAGCTTGCTCGTGCTGTAGTTGAGAGAGGAGTTCCGGTCCAGCAGCAGGTTGTTCCTCAAGTTGCTCAGCTTCGGCCAGGCAACATTCAGGACTTCAAGAAACTGGAGCCTAGGGTTTTCAAAGGGACGGAGGGCATCGTCTATGCTGATGATTGGCTCGAGGACATTGAGCGTCTTATGAGGGTGTCCCGTCTTTCTGAAGATCTGAAGGTTGAGGCGGTAGGACTTTAACTGTTTGACGTCGCTCGCACTTGGTTCAAGAATGAGCCAGTTCTGGTTGACGTAGGACAATCTTGGGAGGTATTCAAGGACCTTTTCAAGAAGAAGTTTTTCACCCGGATAGACAGGCTTAACTTGGGGAGACAATTTGAGAGTCTCATTCAGGGGAGCATGTCTGTGGAGGAATACGCTACGGAGTTCGGTAGGTTGAGCCGATTTGCAGAGTATTTGGTGAGAGAGCCGGAGGTTCGAGCTATTCGTTTCCGTGAGGGTCTAAACTGGGAAGTGAAGATTCTCATTCCGTCTTTTTATGAGACATACTCGGAGATACTTGCGGAGGCACGCAAGGTTGAGCGGGATCTGGGTTTGAAGACCAAGAGAGACCGTGATTCTTTTTTGGGGGCCAACGGCAGTACAGTATCTGCCAAACGTCCTTATTTCTAGTCCAGACATTTCCAGCAGCCACAGCAGAACCAGACTCCAGCGAGAGCGCCTTTTCACCAGGCACCTCAGCAGCAGAGACAGTTACAGCAAGCTCCATGCAACTTCTGCAAGAAGCCCGACCACATCTGGGAAGTTTGTAGGAGGAGGCTAGGAGTTTGTTTATATTGTGGTACTGAAGGGCATCAATCGAGGGAGTGTCCTCGTCGTGCAGTTCAAGGAGCAGCTCCAGCTCCGAGGACACAGACGAGACCACCTGCAGCACAGCCGAGGGGACCGCTTCCGACACAGCAGCAGCGTTTTGTCCAGCATCAACAGTAGGGAGGTGCTCGACAGGGACGAGCGTTTGCTATGACCGTCGAAGAGGAGGAACCCACCGGAGATGTCATTGCAGGTTCTATTCTTTTTGATTCTATTCCAGCTTTAGCTTTGTTTGATAGTGGTGCTTCCCATAGTTTTGTATCTGTTTCTTTTGCTCTAAAGCATGGTTTGGTAGCTGAGTCTTTGCTTAGGACTTGCAAGATCATGACCGGGGGAGGCATTATCCTGGTTAATGATATTTGCAAGGACCGAAGAGTTACTCTGGGAGGCCGGAAGTTGAGTGCGTCTACTTGTAATGCCACTTCCGAGCTACGACATTGTACTCGAGATGGATTGGTTGAGTAGGCACCGTGCTAGCATAGATTGTAGAGGAGGTAGAATTTTGTTTGGTCCGCCAGGAGAGCCAGAGTTCGAGTTTGCTAGAGGAGCTGCAGAGCAGGGAGAAATCATTAATTGTGGAGCTATGGTGGAAGACAAGGAGTTGCCGCATCCATTGATAGCAGAGTTCTTGGATGTGTTTCCTGAGGAATTGTCAGGATTGTCACCAGATCGAGATGTTGAATTTTCTATAGACTTGGTACCAGGTGCAGAACCAATTTCACAGCATGTCTATAGAGTAAACAACAGCGAGCTGGTCGAGTTGAAGAAACAGGTGGACGAATTGCAGGATAAGGGGTTTATCAGATCGAGTTCTTCACCATGGGGAGCCCCGGTATTGTTTGTACCGAAGAAGGATGGATCGGTGCGCATGTGCATTGATTACAGGGCTTTGAATAATCTTACTATCAAGAATAAATATCCTTTACCACGGATTGATGATCTGTTTGATCAGTTGAGTGGTGCGAAGGTGTTTTCTAAGATAGATTTGAGATCAGGCTACCATCAGGTGAAGGTGAAGCCGGAGGACATACCGAAGACTGCTTTTAGAACTCGGTATGGTCAGTACGAGTTTATGGTGATGCCATTTAGTTTGACTAATGCACCGGCGGTATTTATGAACTTGATGAACAAGGTGTTCCACCAGTACCTTGACAAGTTCGTAGTGGTGTTCATCGACGACATACTCATATACTCGAGGACACCGGAGGAGCATGAGGAGCATTTGAGGATTGTGTTGGATGTGCTGAGGAAGGAGAAGTTGTATGGAAAGTTGTCCAAATGTGAGTTTTTCTTGGACAATGTAGAATTCTTGGGGCATGTTGTGACTGGTGATGGTATTTCAGTGGATCCGAAGAAGATTTCAGCAGTGGAATCTTGGAAGACTCCGAGTTCGGTAGCAGAGATCAGGAGTTTCTTGGGATTAGCAGGCTACTACAGAAAGTTTGTGCAAGATTTTTCGAGGATTGCCGAGCCGATGACCAGACTCACAAGGAAGGATGTAGAGTTTGTTTGGACGGAGGATTGCCAGGTTGCTTTTGAAGAGTTGAAAAAGAGGTTGACGTCTGCTCCTATTTTGACGTTGCCATCAGGTCCGGAGGTTTCACTATTTATAGTGATGCATCGGGAAAGGGTTTAGGTTGTGTTCTTCAGCAGCATGGGAAAGTGATTGCCTATGCATCCAAGCAATTGCGTCCTCATAAAAAGAATTATCCTACCCATGATTTGGAGTTGGCAGCTGTCATATTCGCCCTGAAGTTGTGGAAACATTATTTGTACGGAGAGCGTGTGGAGATCTTCACAGACCACAAAAGCTTGAAGTACGTTTTCACGCAGAAGGAGTTGAACATGAGGCAGCGTCGGTGGTTGGAACTGATGAAGGATTTTGATATCTCTTTGCAATATCATCCTGGGAAAGCCAATGTAGTTGCCGATGCTTTGAGCAGGTATCCGGTAGCTATGTTCTTGACGCAGGATCGATATTTGTTGGAGGACTTGGAGAGCTTGGGCATTGAGGTGATTGTTCCTGGGTGTGCTATGCAGATGTGGGGATTGCAGATACACTCAGATTTGATGGACAGGATCAAGGCAGCACAGTATGAGGATGTATCTCTGAGGAGTATCAGAGCTCAGGTGAGAGCAGGATTGGAGGATAATTTCACTATTTCAGAGGATGGATCTTTGAGGCATAGAGATAGGTTGTGTATGCCTAGTGGAGAGTTGCGAGAGGAGGTATTGCAGAAAGCGCATCGCTCTCAATATTCTATGCATCCAGGTGCTAACAAGATGTATCAGGATATGCGAGAGAGTGTGTGGTGGTATGGCATGAAGAGGAAAGTGGCACAGTTTGTATCCATATGCTTAGTGTGTCAGCAGGTGAAAGCCGAGAGGCAGAGGCCAGGAGGTTTACTTCAGCCATTACCCATTCCAGAGTAGAAGTGGGAACACATTACTATGGATTTTGTGTCCGGACTTCCACGATCTCCAGGAGGAAAAGACGCGATTTGGGTCATTGTTGATAGGTTGACCAAGTCGGCCCACTTTTTGCCTTTCAAGGTGGGTTTGTCTACGGAGAAGCTGACAGAGATGTATGTGAGGCAGATCGTTAGGATACACGGAGTTTCCATCAGGATAGTCTCAGATCGAGATAGTCGTTTCACTTCTCATTTCTGGAGGAGTTTGCAGGAGAGTTTGGGCACTCAGCTCAAGTTCAGTACTGCATATCATCCCCAGACAGATGGGCAGTCAGAGAGGACTATCCAGACTCTCGAGGATATGTTGCGCACTTGTGTACTAGATTTCGGGGATTCTTGGGAGGACTATCTCCATTTGGTAGAGTTTGCTTACAACAACAGTTACCAGGCCAGTATAGAGATGTCACCTTTTGAAGCTCTATATGGTCGGAGGTGTCGTACTCCTTTGTCTTGGGACAATGTTGGAGAGAGAGTTTTGTTTGGGGCAGAGATGGTTGTGGATGCAGCAGAGAAGGTTCAGTTGATCAGAGAAAGACTTCGAGTGGCGCAGGACAGACAGCGACATTGGGCCGATAGCCATCGAAGACCTTTGGAGTTTGAGGTATAGTTTAGATTTTGTTTGTGCTTGTTCTTGTTTGTTATAGATTAAGTTCTTAAGATGGTGTTTTGTTCTAGGTGGGTAGTTTGGTGTTTCTGAGGATTTCTCCGACACGAGGCACGATTCGCTTCGGTGGAGGCGGGAAGCTTAGTCCGTGATTCATCGGACCTTTCACTATTCTAGAGAGGATCGGTGCAGTTGCTTATAGACTAGACTTGTCACCTGCATTGGAGGGAGTGCACAACGTGTTTCATGTGTCACAGTTGAGACGATACGTGGCCGATCCTAGTCATGTATTGGATCACTCGGAGATAGAGGTGGGCCATACTCTTAGCTATCCAGAGCAGCCAGTTGAGATTCTGGATCGGAGAGAGAAGGTGCTGAGGAACCAGACTATTCCTTTGGTACGCATCGCATGGAGGCATCACTCTCCAGGGGAGTCTATCTGGGAGAGAGAGGATGACATGGAGAGCGTTATCCATATTTGTTTGTACCTTGAGGTATGTTAATTCTCTAGCTATGTTCTGTTCATTGTTATGTTTTGTTCATTAGTTAGTTGTGATTCTTTAGTTCTGTTCTGTGATTTTCTGGGGGTAGTTTTTGTCTTTGAATTTCGAGGACGAAATTATTTTAAGGAGGGTAGACTTGTCACTACCACATTTTCTAGGAAATGGTATTTTAGTCTTTTCCTATTTAAATAAATATTGTGCATTGTAAATAATTATTTGTTGTATTATTTAATTATTGTTAGAAGTTATTTAATTATTTTGGACTTATATTAGTGGACCCAACTAGTTTAGTTTGGACCCATGGACCAACATGAATTAATTAGTTAGACTTGGCCCATTTAGAAAGCCCATTGTTAAGGAGATGGATTAAATTAATTAAGTCATTAGACTAGAAGCTTCCTTCCTTATGTGCCAAGTCTAAGGAATTGGTGATACGTGTCGTTTTGGGGGTTTTTCTCCGACACGGGACTTTGTACATGTCGTATTTTGACACGGGCACATAGATCTACTTTTGACACTTTGATTTGTTCATAAATATTATTTGTGACTTGTTTGTGTCCTTCGGGGTGCAATTGGTTGTGTGTTGGACTCGTGTCGCATGCGTATCCTAGATCTAGTGGGATACAGTGTGATACTCTCCAATTGTGTGTGTTTTGTATAGATCTAATTATTTATGCTTGAATTAAAACTAGTAAATATATATAGTTGTTACATATTTATTTTTGTATATTTATTATAGTATTTATTGTAGCATAGATCTATATATTTTTATGTGTACTATTATAATGTATAAATATATATATGTAGCTTTCTCTACATGCATTTATATATATTACAACTTGTTAATAAAATAAATTATACATAAATATTTTATAAAATATATTTATGTGTTTAAATGAGTAATTATACTAATTATAATTATTATGTAATTATTTGTATATTAATGAATATATTTTATGTGTGCTTCTAGCCATGTAAAATATGTATATTAATACATGCAATGTGTTTTGTAACTATTAGTATTTAATTGTATAAATATATAAGTATATATATTTATTTAATTGTTTTATATATTGATTTATATATTTATAGATTTATATATATATTTACTGTGTTTTTAGTGACAGTAGGATTAATGACAGAGAACTGTCATTATTAGGCGGTTACAGCAGCAGCCGCTGTAACAGTGGCGGCGGGTTATTAATGACAGTGCCGCCACTGTCATTAATAACCGCATGCAGTGGGCGGGATTCGACAGCAGCAGCGACGGTTGGTTCTGTGACAGTCGGACTGTCACCAATAAGTGACAGGTGTGCAGTTGCACAGTGGTTTTGGCGACGGTGTTTTCAGTGACAGTAGGAACTGTCACTGAAAGTCTATTTTTTTGGAAAATTAATGTTTTCCACACAGTTTTTCGATGACAGTTAGGCAGTTTTAATTTATATTTTATATATGATAATTATATATATATATATGTATATATATGTGTTTATTGTGAGGTATAATACTAGTATTGATATATTATTTTAATTGTATAAAATATTGGTTTGTATATATATTATATTAGAGTATATATTATATGTATCTTGAGCATACTTTGTGTGGGTACCATGATGGTTCAAAACCATGGTTCCAAATATTATTCTATTTTATTATTTATATAGATATTTTGTGTGGATTGACCTTGGTTTGACCATAGTTGACTTTATTTAACTTTAGAGTTGACCACAGTTGACTTTTGACTTAGAATTGACTTATTGACCTAGAAGTTGACTAGTTTGACTTGTTCTCTTTTCGGGACCTTGTATTGATTTTGTATTCCATATCTAGGTCTTCGAGGCACCGAGTCAGACATCTGTGAGACTATTTATTTGGACTTCAGGCGAGTACATTCTCTGATAGTTTCTCATTTATGATATCCTCTATGTTCACTGTATCTAGTGTAGATATCCATGTTCTCTTGACACTATGGTTACACGGATTGGTATATCCGGATCTCGTTATGAGATATTATTCCTTGGTATATGGTGTATATGGTGCAAGTATTATTTCATTGGTTATCTTGTACATGTACAGACACCGATTTTCGGGAGGAGTCGCTCTCTTCTTGGGGAATCTAGTGCCATAGCATACCGTGGTTGGATCTATTATACCAGTCGGGGGTGGGGAGTATTAGTATAGATATGTGATCAATATTCCTATTGAATAAAGTACTGGTAAGCGAATGGTGTTGATCATAAACCGCACTTATGATTATCCAGGCCGCATTGCATCTTGCCCAAGTCGATCACATGTTAAGCTAGTACTCACACACTTAGTCATTAGTATTATTGTTTCATTGGCATATTGTTCATTATTGTATTTATTTCCAGTATTTTCTTATCGTACATATATCTCTTATATCTATTGTGCATCTTGTTTATCCACAGCTATTTACTGTTACATAGTTTTTATCATTAATTAGAACTGCTGTTAGAGATGTACTCTGCTCCTTTCCTGACTGGATATATTTTTTCAGGTGACACTGAGGAGTGGTACCCTACCTATTATGGACCCCAGGATGTCGTGGGTTTAGATTCTGAGACCCTGGCTCAAGAAAGACTTATCCCAACTGAGACAGTTGACCCTGGAGTTGTAGCCTCGTAGTATTCTTTTGTACTGGATTTGTCTCCAGCTTATTTTGTTACTCTTCAGACTCATTGATGTATTATTTTAAACTCATGAGTTGTATTGTGACTATTCTATTCTTTATCTGATTCGTGCTCATTTCTACCTTAGTTCTGTGATTGAGTATACTATCATTATTGGTGGTTCATTATTCTGTTAGATAGATTATCTAGACAGCGTTCTACTGCCGATTCTGCGGCGTAGGCTGGGCGTTGTTTCTGACTAGTACCCTTACACCGAGTGCGGGTTGTGACATCCGACCTGGGGGGGTGTTCTGGCGGCCGCAGGTGGTCGAGGACGCTGTGGAAGGGGTCGTCGGTCATCGGGGATGAGCCGGGGTGGGTCATTGGTCATCGGGGGGGGGGTGCTCTGGAGGCTTGCTCCGGCCAGAATAGCAATGACAGCAGCTACAACAGCAATAGGCACAACAACAACAGCAGCTGCTGCGACAGCGGCTCAGCCGCGGGGGCCAGGACGGCGATGGCCAGTGGCTACGCAGGGCCAGGACAACGGTTTGCTGGTGGTGGTGGTTGGAGGAGATGGTAGTGGTGGTGATGATGATAGTGGCAGTGGTGGTGTTCGACGAAGAGGTGGAAGGTTGGCTCGGGTGGTTGTCGTGGAGGTGATGGCAGCGGTGGTCGTCGAGGTGAGGGCATCGATGGTGATGGTGGTTGGCGGTGGTGATGGCGAGGGTGGTGGTCGGAGGTGAGGGCAGAGGTGATCGTCGGGGAGGTGATGGCAACGGTGGTCGGAGGTGAGGGCAGTGATGATCGTCTGGGAGGTGATGGCAGCGGTTAATGGTGGTGATGGTTGTTAAGGGTGGTGATGGTTGTTAATGGTGGTGATGATTGTTAATGGTGGTTGCATGTTGAGGGAGAGAGGGAGAGGGTATTATTTTAAATTAGGAGAGAGGGAGAGAGTGTTGTCTAGGGATTAGGGCCGGCTAGGTTCCCAAGGAGGGGGAGTTTCATAAAGGAATGTGTGGAGGTGATGTAATGGAGTTTGAATGAAGGTTTAGGATTTAAAGTAGGCATATTTGATGTTGCATAGTACCATGCAAAGAGAGAGGGAGAGTGTATGTGACCGGTCAAGCCTCAAGAATTGGGTCTTCTTCATTTGTTCCAACTAATAGGAGGTGGACACATGGCTAGCTATTTGCACAAAAGTCTCCAATAGTTTAGGACTTGCACAAAGAGAAAAAAAGTGGATTGCATGTGGAAAAATATCATATTTGGTGTGTTGTAGTGGAAGAAATTGGTGTGCGGTATTTTGTATGAGCCATGAGGGTATGAGTGGGGATTTGGGTTGGTGTTGGGTCTAGTTTTGGGTTAGGTTGAGTCATTGCACCAATTTATTTAAAATTAGTGTCAAAGGTGTTCTTTAATTAATTGAAAGTGCATAGGATCTAAATTGGGTGGGACACAAGTGTCATGGACATAGTAGACTCGGAATATATTATTATCATAAATTTGGTTGTGAGAAAAGGGTCGAGGTTGTGTCTCCAATTTCGATTGAAACGGACAAGGATGCAAAGTTGGATTTAAAATTAGAAAATGTGCACGAATATTGTAAAATTAAAATGAAGCATAAGAGAGTGCATTCACGAGTGACACAAAGGTCAGGATTAAAGATTGGCTTGTCTAGGTCAAGGATGTAAAATTTGTTGGAAAGTAAATGCTATTGCATTGCTCCAGATATTTAAACAAGGTAATATGCAACTATTGAATCAAAAATCAAAGAGGTAAATAATAACTCAAAAATTTTAATCCAAAATAATTTTAAATAAATCTCTAATCCTAGATTTTGGGTCAGAGGGTTTACATCTTGACTGGTCTATCATAATTGAATTGTGTTTACTTTCTGTGGATGTGATTAAAATTAGACTTTGACATGTATCGTAGACCATTGTATTTGTTTTACAGCTTAAGTGCACTATAACAGGTCTATTAAATTAGATTTGCTCATTGGACTTGTGCTGCTGGCCATTGCCACGCTGCTAGTCCCTCGATATTTGTCACGCCCCAGTCCCAAAATGCCGAGGGACTGGAGATGCGTGGCAATGGCCAGCAGCACGCACCGATGGATAACCCAATTTAATGGAACCATCAGGGCATACTTAAGCTGTAAATAAGGTCTACTACCACAAGTCACCCTAATCTCATCCATAAAGATAAAGAATAAACTGCATAATGAAATGGAAATAAGTAGCAACAACAATCACAGCAAGTCAGTCGGAGAAACAATCCGACTTAAGTCTGAATAAACTGGCTCTATAGGCCAGGAACAAAAGATATAAACATGAAATAAATACTGAGTACTGGAACAGGCACTCAGGAGAAGTCTTCGGCAGTCACCTCATCTTCAGTGTTCGGTTCTATTCCAGCAATAGCTTCAGCTCCTGTCCCGTATACCTCGGGATACTGCTCCTCAGCTAAACCTGGGGACATAATCCATTCCAGGTCCTCAGTGGACATAGCAAGGCACAAAATAAAACAAGCCAAATAATAAGCAGTGCAATTAAATTAATTAAAACAGCAGGATAAACTATGTAACCATCTATGTGATATGCAAATGAGAGCAACACTAGTACTCAGGCTGAGACCGCTACAAGCTCTGTGTCGGGGAGCCGGTAGCAGCAATAACACGTAAAGGGTCTAGCTCTGCTGGAGAGTCTACAACCTCACAATAATAGTAGATATATATATAGAATAGCCTGTAGCCTGTGTGTCTCTCCCCACCCCATGTAATCACGCAAGCCATGACCATAACGTCTCATGTCCATGTCAGCGGGATTATAACTAATGCAACAAGTCATACTGTCTATAAATAAATGTCTCTGTCAAGTCCTGTATCCTATACAGAATCACCACGAATATCTCAGGAAGATTCTGTCCATGATAGTGTCAAGTGTCCTGGGTTGTAGGGTACTTGATAGGTCAAGTACAAGAGTAAGGGAATCGTAAATCCATCTCTAAATGACGAACCCAATACCGCGTACGGTGTTGGCACCCGACTATGATCGGACACTAGGTACGTCACGCGTTTCCTAGGTTAAGCAGTTTAAACAGTTTATATGAATTTACACAAGACATCCAGCAGAGTATTTTTACAGATAATATGAAAATAATGACTGCAAGTTTGGCAAGGTACACTTGGCTGAGGTTTGAATTCCACTTAGGTCCTGGTTTCGAAAATTTCTAGAGATGTCTCCGAAAGCTGAAATAAACAGTACCATCACGCTCAGAAGGTGTCAAACAGCTAGGAACGCCTGTCCTTAGGTCCAATTTGGAGACAAGGGCAAAAACGATAATTTTGGGCTAAAATGGGGTCCACCGGTAGGCCCGCTTTGCACCGAAAAATGTGTCAGGGTCAATGGTCTCCAAATTCACCAAACTTAGTGTCAACAGGTCAGGAACGCTGATACGAACCCAACGAAACTTTCAGATTTGAATTTTGATGAGCCGATCACGAAATCGCCCGTCGAGCGGGGCCTGTGGGGCCCACGACACGCGATTTCGTCAACATTCTCAGAATCGAACCAAACTTGACCCACAGGACCAGCGTTTCGCTACGAGTCCGATGGCGCAAGTTTCGTCTCGATCTGACATGTGTGCACGAAGTTAGGGTGAATTGCAGAAAAGGCGGATACGGGGCAATGTCCGCGGATACGCGTTGATTCCGGTGTGCACGCACACCCGAATCAGCTTCCGCGAAATCCCACACGTCCGTATCAACGACGCGCACGTATCTGTGAAGACCGCACGCGACCAAGTCATCCCGTTTGGCGGGGCGCACTCAGTTCCGGGGTGAAACAGGGTCTGGTTTTTCCTGTTTTTGGATCGCGGTGTGCGATCACCACAGGACGCGATGCCCCGAGCGGTTTATCCGGGCACCGAGAGGGTCATACAGGCTTCGCGTAGAAACTTACAGAATCGAAAACGGAGATCCGAGGTGCAAGATACGAGTACCTGAAGGGAACCCGAGAAACCGGGGTTTTCCTGTGTCCGACACGCGAGTTCGTGTCCTGGACGCTGTGTCCTCTGCTAGGGCTAGGGTTTAGGGCTGTGTCCGCGTGTCCGGAGCTGCGCTGGACGGGTTCGACCGAGCCTCGCCGGGGAAGGGCGGCTCAGGGCGGCGGAGATGGGCCCGGGGAGGTCTCGGACGGTGGCTGCGGCTCCGGACGGAGGGGAGAACAGCAGCCGCGGGGAAAGAGAGGAGGAGGAGGGGGTTCTGGAGAGGCTGGCCGGCGTCGAGCGGTGCTGAGGGAGGACGGGGTTAGGGTTCCGGCGAGGGGGATTGAGGAAGATGGGGAGGCGGAGGAGGTCGGGGTAGGGGTTATTATAGGGGGATCCACGGGGGGTCGTGGCCGGGTAAGGCGGGGCTGAGGTCGACGTGGGCGGCTCTCGCGGAGGGGAGGCGCGGTCATGGCGGCCGAAAATCGCGGTGGCGGCGGAGGGATCGAACGAGAGGGAGTCGTGTGGTTGGGGGTGAGGCGCCGGGTCGGGTTCGGGTGCGTGTGTGGCCGACCCGCCCGACCCGCTAAGGCGCTGGGCTGGGCTGGGTGCTAACGGGCTCGGCCCACTGGGCCGGGCCGGGCCCAAAAAAAATAACAGAAAAAATAAAATAAAAATAATAATAATCATTTAATTAATTTAATTAGTAAATAGTTTTTAGGCTTTTAAAAATAGGTCTGAGGCCCAATAAAATCCCAGAAAATTACCCTAAGTCCGGTTTTCTATTTTACACCCAAAAATATTATTTTTATTTCTTTTTAATGTTGGTTATTAGCAATTAAAAATCATAAATTCACCAAAGGACCTATGTAAATTCCTGAAAAATTGCATATTAATACTAAAAAATTGATTTAAAATATCTGAAAATTTAGAGTGTTTACAATCTACCCCCCTTAAGAGGATTGCGTCCTCGCAATCGAAGGGTAAACTATAAAGGCAAGATTTACAGAATTAAAGAATGCTTAGGTTCTACCTGATTCTGCAAATAAGTGTGGATAACGCTGGCGCATAACATCTTCTCGCTCCCAGGTCGATTCGCCAGGAGAGTGCTGTTTCCAAGCTACTCGAACCAGCCTGATTGTCTGCCCTCGCAGTGTCTTCTCACTGGTGTCGAGTATACCCACTGGCTGCTCTTCGTATCTCAGGCTAGGTCCCACCGAAATCTCAGAATGATCAACTATATGACTTGGGTCCGTCATATATCTCCTCAGTTGTGAGACGTGGAATACGTCATGCACTTCCTCTAAGGATGGAGGTAATGCAAGATGGTAAGCCACCTCACCAATGCGCTCCAATATATCAAATGGCCCAATGTACCTTGGGCTTAACTTGCCTCTGCTGCCGAATCTGATAGTACCTCTAGTGGGCGAGATCCTCAAAAATACATGCTCTCCTTCCTTGAACTCCAGGGGTCGTCTGTGTGCATCGGCCCAGTGCTTCTGTCTATCCTGGGCTGCACGGAGATGGTTCTGAATCTGTTTTACTTTCTCCACTGTCTTCGTTACCAACTCTGGACCCAGTATTTGACGTTCGCCAACGTCGCTCCAGCATATTGGCGATCTGCACTTCCTTCCGTACAGTGCCTCGAAAGGTGCCATCTGAATGCTTGCCTGATAGCTGTTATTGTAGGAGAACTCCACTAAGTGCAGGTGATCTTCCCAAGATCCTCCGAAGTCCAGTATACATGAACGCAGCATGTCTTCCAAGATCTGAATTGTGCGCTCTGATTGGCCATCTGTCTGGGGATGATAGGCAGTACTGAATTTGAGCCTGGTGCCGAGACTCTCTTGCATGCTTCGCCAGAAGTGAGATACAAATCTCGAGTCTCGATCTGATATAATACTAACCGGCACTCCATATAATTTTATGATCTGTCGCATATACATGTCGGCTAGTACTTCCGTGGATTGTCCGACTCTGAACGGCAAGAAGTGAGCCGACTTAGTGAGCCGATCCACGATGACCCATACTGCATCCTTTCCACTAGGGCTTCTAGGAAATCCAGTGACGAAGTCCATGGTAATATGCTCCCACTTCCATTCAGGGATGTGAAGTGGCTGCAACATACCTGCAGTCCTTTGGTGCTCGGCCTTCACCTGCTGGCAGACTAAGCATTTTGCCACAAATCGGGCAATCTTCCTTTTTATTCTATGCCACCAGTAATATTGTCTTAGGTCCCGGTACATCTTGGTCCCTCCTGGATGAACCGAGTATATGGAGCTATGTGCTTCTGTCATCAACTCCTGCCTTAATTCTTCATTTGGAACATATAGGCGATTTCTGCACCTTAATGTTCCGTCTTCGTGGATGCGAAGTCCCGTTTGCAAGCCTGCTTCGGTTCTCTCTTTCAGCCTTCGGAATCTGGCATCATTAGGCAAAGCTTCCTTGATTCTCTCCACCAGCGATGACTTCACTTCGAGGTTAGCCAGCAAACCATTTTGTCCAGGTAGAACAACCTCTATCTGAAGATCTTGCAAGTCTTGTAATAGCTGAGGCTGCTCCGTTAAGAAATAAGCCGAGGGTTTTCTGCTGAGGGCGTCGGCTACAACATTTGCTTTCCCCGGGTGGTACTGCAGATCGATGTCAAAGTCCACCATCAACTAAAGCCAACGCCTTTGCCTCATGTTGAGTTCCTTCTGTGTATAAACATACTTCAAGCTCTTATGATCAGTGAATATCTCGACCTTCTCTCCATACAGATAATGTCTCCAGATCTTCAATGCAAAAATCACTGCAGCTAGCTCCAGGTCGTGTGTTGGGTAGTTCTTCTCGTGGACCTTCAGCTGCCTCGATGCATAAGCAATAACCTTGCCATGTTGCATCAAGACACAACCTAGCCCACTACCGGACGCATCACTATATACAACAAAACCTCCTGACCCTGAGGGAAGAGTCAAGACTGGTGTTGTTGTTAGACGCCTCTCAATTCTTCAAAGGTATTCTGGCATTCTTCCGTCCATATGAACTCCTGGTCCTTCCGTGTCAGCTTAGTCATCGGCTCTGCGATCCTTGAAAAATTTTCTACGAACCGTCGGTAATACCCGGCAAGTCTAAGAAAACTTCTCACTTCTGCAACAGAGGTAGGGGTAGGCCAGGTTTCTATAGCAGTGACTTTTTTTGGGTCCACAGACAGTCCATCACCCAAGATAATATGCCCTAAGAATGGCACCTTGTCCATACAGAACTCACATTTGCTGAGTTTGGCATACAGCTTCTCCCTTCTCAAGGTTTCTAGCATAATTCTAAGGTGTTCCTCGTGCTCTTCGTGGTTCTTGGAGTAGACTAGGATATCATCAATGAATACCACCACGAACTTATCCAAATATTGATGGAAGACCCCGTTCATCAAACTCATAAATATGGCGGGTGCGTTGGTTAAACCAAACGGCATAACTAGGAACTCATAATGTCCATACTTAGTTCTGAAGGCCGTCTTTGGGATATCTTCATTCTTTACCCTAATCTGGTGATAACCGGATCTAAGGTCAATCTTTGAGAATACCTTAGCACCACTCAATTGGTCAAACAAATCATCAATGCGTGGTAATGGGTACCGGTTCTTAATAGTTACAGCATTAAGGGCTCTGTAATCAATGCACAGCTGTACAGATCCGTCCTTCTTGGGTACAAAAAGTATAGGTGCTCCCCATGGTGAAACACTGGGCCGGATAAATCCCTTCTCCAGAAGGTCGTCAACTTGTGTCTTCAACTCCACTAACTCCTTAGGTGCTAGCCGATATACCAATGAAGTGATAGGTTCGGCTCCTGGAGTTAGGTCTATTGTGAATTCTATCTCCCGATCAGGTGGTAAACCTGGAAGGTCATCGGGAAATACATCCACAAACTCCGTTATGACTCTTGGGTAACCTGAATCTTCTTCTACAGTCAATACCCTAAGAGTTGGCTGGACCCCTTGTTCTACAGCTCCTCGAAGAAATTCAAACTCAGGAAGGCTAGGGGGTCTAAATATCACCTTTCCAAGCCGGCAATCCAGTGTCGCATGGTACTGACTTAACCAGTCCATACCAAGTACAATATCGTAATCAGGCATAGAAAAGATCAGGAATTGGGCTCGCATCTCTCGGCCACAGACTACCACTGAACATGATCTACAAGTATCACTAACCGGGATAATTCCACCTCCCGTTAGAATTCTCTTCATCTTCGAGAGAGGTGCAGTAGCTATTCTATGTGTAGCTACGAAGCTAGCAGCAATAAATGAATGCGAGGCTCCAGAATCAAATAATGCTACAGCAGGAATTGAAGTTACTAATATGGTACCTGCTATCACTTTGCCTGCAGTAGCTTCCTCTGTGACTGCTAGTGCATATGCCTGACCTCGTCCCTGAGCGGGACTCCTTTGCTGACGAGCTTGCTGGAACAATGCTGCCTGAGGTGGTAGAGGTGGCCTGGCTCCTCCAGGCCCTGTCTGTGTTGCTCCCCCAGCTGGAAGAGCTGCAGGTGGAGCTGGTCGATTCGGAACTCCCTCCCGACGTTCCGAGCAGTCCTTTGAGAAGTGTTGTCCAGATCCGCAAACCAGGCAGAGCCCCAGCTTGCGTCTACATTCTTTTTCAATATGTCCTACCTTGCTGCAGTAATGGCAAGTAGGCAGGTTCTTAGTTGCTGCTCTTGGAGGCGGGCTCTTCTGGGGCCGTTTAGCAGATTCCCCTGGTGATGACTTGGACGGTGCTGAGGAGAAGGGACGTTTCAGGCTTGATTCCCTCCGAGTAACGCGCTCCAGCCGACATGCTGCAGCTAGGACGTCGGTGTAAGAGGTGGGCGCGACCGATCCGATTAACTTCTGAAGCTCGAACCTGAGCCCATTAAAGAACTTCTCCGCCTTCTCCTCTTCGGTAGGAATTAGGGAAGGGGCAAAGCGGCTCAGGCGAATGAATTCGGCGTTATATTCCTCCACCGTCATGTTGCCCTGGATCAGGCGGTTGAATCTGTCTCGGAGTTTTGACCGAGCCACAGCAGGGATGTACATTTCCTGGAAGAGTCTGGAGAACTCCTCCCAGGTAACCTGATCATGTCCGAGCCTTCTTTCTTCGGACAGCCACCAATGATGCGCGTTGTCCGTCAGTTGCATCCTGACGGCAGTCATCCATTTGTCCCTTGGTAGTTCAGCGATCTCCAACTGATGCTGCATGTTTGTAAGCCATTCATGCACTTCAGTTGGTCCTTCCTTGCCCGAGAAGGTACGGGGCTTGAGTTGACGGAAATCTGTGATAGATCCCGTCGCTGGCCGCCTATTTGGTGGATTTGCATGTTCCAATGCTCCAACTAGGTTGTTCCTTAGGTTCTCGGCCTCATGGCGTTGGGCCTCCTGTTGAATCTGTTGTTGTGCCTGCATCATGGCGTAGAATATCTGGAACATTTGCTGGCCGTCCATTGCCTGTCCTGGGGGAAAGACAGACATCGTAGGAGGGAACTGGGGAGGAGGCGGGATGTCATCACGCTTGAACCTGGAACTTGGCTGGCCAGTTTGATTGCTCTGAGAGGATTGTCCTCTGGTATCTGGCGTCGTTCCAGCTTCACAGGTAAACCCTGCTTCAGTCGGTGTACCCAAGGGGGTCTCGTCACCACGTCTGGGATCCATAACTCTGCATCAAAAGGAAACAATGAGAACGCACAGAGGAATCAAAACAGGATGCAATTCAAGCAATTAAATTGAATTCGACATAGAGTTCAAAAATGATTCAATCAATGGATGAGATCCTATAACCTATCTTATTGCAGGCCTGTCCGGTCCCTAAGTTGAAACCGAACAATTTAGATTGGACCTGCATGGGCCACTACAAAAACCATGTCACGCCCCAGTCCCAAAATGTCGAGGGACTGGAGATGCGTGGCAATGGCCAGCAGCACGCACCGATGGATAACCCAATTTAATGGAACCATCAGGGCATACTTAAGCTGTAAATAAGGTCTACTATCACAAGTCACCCTAATCTCATCCATAAAGATAAAGAATAAACTGTATAATGAAATAGAAATAAGTAGCAACAACAATTACAGCAAGTCAGTCGGAGAAACAATCCGACTTAAGTCTGAATAAACTGGCTCTATAGGCCAGGAACAAAAGATATAAACATGAAATAAATACTGAGTACTGGAACAGGCACTCAGGAGAAGTCTTTGGCAGTCACCTCGTCTTCAGTGTTCGGTTCTATTCCAGCAATAGCTTCAGCTCCTGTCTCGTATACCTCGGGATACTGCTCCTCAGCTAAACCTGGGGACATAATCCATTCCAGGTCCTCAGTGGACATAGCAAGGCACAAAATAAAACAAGCCAAATAATAAGCAGTGCAATTAAATTAATTAAAACAGCAGGGTAAACTATGTAACCATCTATGTGATATGCAAATGAGAGCAACACTAGTACTCAGGCTGAGACCGCTACAAGCTCTGTGTCGGGGAGCCGGTAGCAGCAATAACACGTAAAGGGTCTAGCTCTGCTGGAGAGTCTACAACCTCATAATAATAGTAGATATATATATAGAACAGCCTGTAGCCTGTGTGTCTCTCCCCACCCCATGTAATCACCAAGCCATGACCATAACGTCTCATGTCCATGTCAGCGGGATTATAACTAATGCAACAAGTCATACTGTCTATAAATAAATGTCTCTGTCAAGTCCTGTATCCTATACAGAATCACCACGAATATCTCAGGAAGATTCTGTCCATGATAGTGTCAAGTGTCCTGGGTTGTAGGGTACTTGATAGGTCAAGTACAAGAGTAAGGGAATCGTAAATCCATCTCTAAATGACGAACCCAACACCGCGTACGGTGTTGGCACCCGACTATGATCGGACACTAGGTACGTCACGCGTTTTCTAGGTTAAGCAGTTTAAACAGTTTATATGAATTTACACAAGACATCCAGCAGAGTATTTTTACAGATAATATAAAAATAATGACTGCAAGTTTGGCAAGGTGCACTTGCCTGAGGTTTGAATTCCACTTAGGTCCTGGTTTCGAAAATTTCCAGAGATATCTCCGAAAGCTAAAATAAACAGTATCATCACGCTCATAAGGTGTCAAACAGCTAGAAACGCCTGTCCTTGGGGTCCAATTTGGAGACAAGGACAAAAACGACAATTTCGGGCTAAAACGGGGTCCACCGGTGGGCCCGCTTTGCACCGAAAAATGTGTCAGGGTCAATGGTCTCCAAATTCACCAAACTTAGTGTCAACAGGTCAGGAACGCTGATACGAACCCAACAGAACTTTCAGATTTGAATTCCGATGAGCCGATCACGAAATCGCCAGTCGAGCGGGCCTGTGGGGCCCACGACACGTAATTTTGTCAACGTTCTCAGAATCGAACCAAACTTGACCCACAGGACCAGCGTTTCGCTACGAGTCCGATGGCACAAGTTTCGTCTCGATCTGACATGTGTGCACGAAGTTAGGGTAAATTACAGAAAAGGCGGATACGGGGCGATGTCCGCGGATACGCGTTAATTTTGGTGTGCACGCACACCCGAATCAGCTTCCGCGAAATCCCACACGTCCGTATCAACGACGCGCACGTATCTGTGAAGACCGCACGCGACCAAGTCATCCCGTTTGGCGGGGCGCACTCAGTTCCGGGGTGAAACAGGGTCTGGTTTTTCCTGTTTTTGGATCGCGGTGTGCGATCACCACAGGACGCGATGCCCCGAGCGGTTTGTCCGGGCACCGAGAGGGTCATACAGGCTTCGCGTAAAAATTTACAGAATCGAAAACGGAGATCCGAGGTGCAAGATACGAGTACCTGAAGGGAACCCGAGAAACCGGGGTTTTCCTGTGTCCGACACGCGAGTTCGTGTCCTGGACGCTGTGTCCTCTGCTAGGGCTAGGGTTTAGGGCTGTGTCCGCGTGTCCGGAGCTGCGCTGGACGGGTTCGACCGAGCCTCGCCGGGGAAGGACGGCTCAGGGCGGCGGAGATGGGCCCGGGAAGGTCTCGGGCGGTGGCTGCGGCTCCGGACGGAGGGGAGAACAGCAGCCGCGGGGAGAGAGAGGAGGAGGAGGGGGTTCTGGAGAGGTTGGCCGGCGTCGAGCGGTGCTGAGGGAGGACGGGGTTAGGGTTCCGGCGAGGGAGATTGAGGGAGATGGGGAGGCGGAGGAGGTCGAGGTAGGGGTTATTATAGGGGGATCCACGGGGGGGTCGTGGCCGGGTTAGTCGGGACTGAGGTCGACGTGGACGGCTCTCGCGGAGGGGAGGCGCGGTCGTGGCGGCCGGAAATTACGGCGGCGGCGGAGGGATCGAGCGAGAGGGAGTCGTGGGGTTGGGGGTGAGGCGCCGGGTCGGGTTCGGGTGCGGGTGTGGCCGACCCGCCCGACCCGCTAAGGCGCTGGGCTGGGCTGGGTGCTAACGGGCTCGGCCCACTGGGCCGGGCCGGGCCCAAAGAAAAATAACAGAAAAATAAAAATAATAATAATAATAATAATCATTTAATTAATTTAATTAGTAAATAGTTTTTAGGCTTTTAAAAATAGGTCTGAGGCCCAATAAAATCCCAGAAAATTACCCTAAGTCCGATTTTCTATTTTACACCCAAAAATATTATTTTTATTTCTTTTTAATGTTGGTTATTAGAAATTAAAAATCATAAATTCACCAAAGGACCTATGTAAATTCCTGAAAAATTTCATATTAATACTAAAAAATTGATTTAAAATATCTGAAAATTTAGGGTGTTTACAATATTTTGGGACTGGGGTGTAATACCCCGTTTCGTTCAAGCGGACTGCCGATTCAAATGGTAAAAGTGCAATGTCCCGACCCGCTTTGCTTAGACGAGAATACTCGTTTGAGATAAATGATATCCAGACTTGTCCCTACAGGAATTCAGCTTAGGCTTTCAGAGGCTCGCTTGACGTATCGCTCAACCGAGGCGAATCATCGCTAAGGTGGGTGGCTACGGTGAACTTGTCTTTGCTTAGCCAGCACACGAAAAATCTGGAATGATACATGCTAGTCGCTAGGTGAATCACCCCCTGCATGCTAATAAGAATACAACGCACCAAGCTAAGGAAATAATCCCAACTTGTATTGCTTATGTCAGAACATGGAAATAAAAACATTG
Organism: Iris macrosiphon; assembly: GCA_036927795.1. Taxonomy (NCBI): domain Eukaryota; kingdom Viridiplantae; phylum Streptophyta; class Magnoliopsida; order Asparagales; family Iridaceae; genus Iris; species Iris macrosiphon. Next base: position 100,762,053 of record JAYESA010000016.1, on the reverse strand, counting down.
CTTGTACTTAGACCCTCGCGTGCTACCCTAGATCGTGTTGCTCGGGAAGTCCCTTATAGTTTTACCCCTCGGCTTACCTTCGGGCCCGATCCAACGTGATTGCTTATGTTTATATAAATGCATGCTTGCCTGTTCATATGTTGCCTCGACTCAATGCTTGTAGCATAAGCTATGCCAACACCATGTTATACAAAATATTGTTCAGAAAGACTATGCGAAATGAATCAGGCAATGCCTATTATCTTGTACTATTGTTGCCTCTACAACAATGCCTCTTGTCTTGTACTATTGCTGCCTCAACAGCATAAATTGATAACTAAACCTTGACGCCTTTTGATCACAGACAACTTGTGCACAGGGTCACGGTCTCGCGGACGGTGCTGGGGCACTGGCACCGATCCGGTCCGGACGAGGCCTATTGTTTAGTCTCTTGTTCTTGGCGGAATGGCTTGTAGCGCCTCTTGTAGTTTCACTGTATACCATTCTCGTCAAAGACTATATCGTCAATTATGGCATACGCCAGTGATCGCCCCATATATTTAACCTTTGCATGCTTGCTTGTAAAAATAAAATAGATAAATAAGTCATCCGAGCTTAGCGGCTACCCGTGTGCGAGTTTATTGCATCGCATCGATGAACAACTGAACACCTGAACGAACTTGATATAACAATACTCGTGTTTGCATATGCTATTGCCCTTGAATGTTTATATTTGCCCGTGCTTAAATTAACAAAGTTTGCCTTGGACAGGGAAGGATAATTGGTAAGTTGGTAAGTCTCGCCGTGTTTTCTCTCATGTCGCACGACGCACTGCCACACGAGTTAGGCTATTCAATATTTGCATGAAACTGATCCTAAGGCAACTAGAAAGACAACATAATAGTTGGTGCACGGAACCTATATTACGTGTTTGGATTTGTCGAGCGGGCGAGTAGCTTTCCCGCCAGTGCATTCAATGTACTGATAATCCACCAGATTGTATGCAGGGTGCGGAAGAACCTTGTTCGGTGCGGATGCCCCCTTCGTACGTGCTAAGGCGTGGAGATCACTCCGGAGCCTTGGAGCGCTGCGTCCGAAACTGAAGCACATATACAAGACATAATATTGGAACATAGCCTGAACATCACATGTACAATCATTCCACAATTGTAGCCACTTGGCATGCTTTTATTGTTTCAGAGAGAGAGGCTTGAGCGACTTGTAATATCGGCCATGCTCCGCCTGTAACACTTGTTTATATCAATAAAAGAGTTGCTTTACTTTTACTTGTGTTATTCAATGCTTCCGCTATATTGTCGACTCAGTGAACCTGTTACCAAATCGCCTATGCGTTTATGACTCCGCTGCACTCGGACAGTCTGTGCGACTATGTTGCTTAAAATTTTACCGCTAACCAATGAACCATGGCCTTGTACGGACGTGGCTCACGCTCGTGCGGCATCACTTCGGATGGGTCAAAGTGATCGTTCCGCGGGAGCGCTGGCGCGGTGATTCTCGTCTAGCGGAAACGGCCGATTTGCCTGCGGGAGATCGGGCGTGACATGTTGGTATCAGAGCCTGGCTTCTATGCCTTTGGACTTCAATTCGATTATTACAGTTTTGAAAGCTCGTTCGTGGGTTTTGTGTACGCTCTCTCTCAATGTCCCAAACGGAATATTCCTATAATAAGTCTAAATACTTTCAAAATGCGTTTTGAATAATGTGATTGCTTGTATGATATTGTGCTGCGAGTGGCCCTTGTGCCAACCTGAGTGAGAACCCTTGAGATTATCGCAAGTAGCTTGTCCGATTTTACTATATCTAAGTTTGGTTGAATGCATATGTTTAAGGGACGCCTTGAACTTGTGCATGATCCAAGACTCAAGAAAATGTGAAACTCGAGTGCTAAGACTTTGCTATCGCTAAGTTGGTTGGCGTGCTCATGCTATATGTGCACTTTGAATATGCGCACGATCCAGACTAGCGATATGCTGATCTCGAAAGCTTGTGCAAGTGAATATCCAAATAAACAAGTACAACGACTTGTATAGGTTTGCCTCAGTCTTGTATCGTTAAATCAAAATTGATTGAAACGTACTGCTTGTCCTCAGTAAGTCTCGAGGACGAGACTTTTTCTGAGTTGGGTAGGATGTAACACCCCGTTCCGTTCAAGCGGACTGCCGATTCAAACGGTAAAAGTGCAATATCCCGACCCACTTTTCTTAGGCAAGAATACTCGTTTGAGACAAAGAATATCCAGACTTGTCCCTACAGGAATTCAGCTTAGGCTTTCAGAGGCTCGCTTGACGTATCGCTCAACCGAGGCGAATCATCGCTAAGGTGGGTGGCTACAGTGAACTTATCTTTGCTTAGCCAGCACACATAAAATCTGGAACGATACATGCTAGTTGCTAGGTGAATCACCCCCTGCATGCTAATAAGAATCTAACGCACCTAGCTAAGGGAATAATCCCAACTTGCATTGCTTATGTCAGAACATGAAAATAAAACATTGCTTGTACTTAGACCCTCACGTGCTACCCTAGATCGTGTTGCTCGGGAAGTCCCTTACGGTTTCACCTCTCGGCTTACCTTCGGGCATGAGCCAACGTGATTGCTTATGTTTATATAAATGCATGCTTGTCCGTTCATACGTTGCCTCAACTCAATGCTTGTAGCATAAGCTATGCCAACACCATGTTATACAAAATATTGTTCAGAAAGATTATGCAAAATGAATCAGGCAATGCCTCTTGTCTTGTACTATTGTTGCCTCTAAAGCAATGCCTCTTGTCTTGTACTATTGTTGCCTCAACCGCATAAATTGATAACTAAACCTTGACGCCGTTTGATCACGGACAACTTGTGCACAGGGTCACGGTCTCGCAGACGGTGCTGGGGCACTGGCACCGATCCGGTCCGAGCGAGGCCTATTATTTAGTCTCTTGTTCTTGGCGGAATGGCTTGCAGCGCCTCTTGTACTTTCGCTGCATACCATTCTCGTCAAAGACTATATCGTCCATTATGGCATACGCCAGTGATCGTCCCGTATATTTAACCTTTGCATGCTTGCTTGTAAAAATAAAATAGATAAACAAGTCATCCGAGCTTAGCGGCTATCCGCGTGCGAGTTTATTGCATCGCATCAATGAACACCTGAACACCTGAACGAACTTGATATAACAATACTCGTGTTTGCATATGCTATTGCCCCTGAATGGTTATACTTGCCCGTGCTTGAATTAACAATGTTTGCCTTGGACAGGGAAGGATAATTGGTAAGTTGGTAAGTCTCGCCGTGTTTCCTCTCATGTCGCACAACGCACTGCCACACGAGTTAGGCTATTCAATATTTGCATGAAACTGATCCTAAGGCAACTAGAAAGAAAACATAATAGTTGGTGCACGGAACCTATATTACGTGTTTGGATTTGTCGAGCGAGCGAGTAGCTTTCCCGCCATTGCATTCAATGTACTGATAATCCACCAGATTGTATGCAGGGTGTGGGAGAACCTCGTTCGGTGCGGATGCCCCCTTCGTGCGTGCTAAGGCGTGGAGATCACTCCGGAGCCTTGGAGCGCTGCGTCCGGAACTGAAGTACATATACAAGACATAATGTTGGAACATAGCCTGAACATCGCCTGTACAATCATTCCACAATTGTAGCCACTTGTCACGCTTTTATTGTTTCAGAGAGAGAGGCTTGAGCGACTTGTAATCTCGGCCATGCCGCCTGTAACACTTGTTTATATCAATAAAAGAGTTGCTTTACTTTTACTTGTGTTATTCAATGTTTCTGCTATATTGTCGACTCAGTGAACCTGTTACCAAATCGCCTATGCGTTTATGACTCCGCTGCACTCGGACAGTCTGTGCGACTTTGTGGCTTAGAATTCTTACCGCCAGCCAATGAACCATGGCCTTGCACGGACGTGGCTCACGCTCGTGCGACATCACGTCCGGATGGGTCAAAGCGATCGTTCCGCGGGAGCGCTGGCGCGGTGATTCTCGTCTAGCGGGAACGGCCGATTTGCTTGCGGGAGATCGGGACGTGACATGGGACGTGACATAAACCACACCAATCCATAGACCATGACCAAATTTCAAACCCAAATAAAAATCAAACCATTTTGCAACATATTATTTGTCTTTCTTCTTTACTTAGTTTTTTTTTTCATATAAAAAAAACTCAACTATTAAAATAAACTAAGTCTTAGACACAAACAAAATACTAGTTTTTTTTCTTATTAAAATAAACTTTAAACTTTAATATGAGAAAAAAGAAAAAAAAACTAAGTAAAAAATAAATATTATTTTTTTCTTATTAAGTAAAATTTTTTAATATAAATATAACGTTTCTAAAAAAAATTAAACCGTTTCTTTTTTTGAAATTTTTTTCTAAATTTTTTCGTTACAATTAATTTATTTAAATTTTATTTCGTTAAAGTAAATTTTCTGAAACCAAAATCCAAAACTAAACTAAATAAAAAAAACTAAATAAAAAAAATTAAAATCCAAAACAAAACTAAATAGACAAAAACAAAAAACATAACTAATTAAAAAAAACTCATAAAACAAACCGAAATTGTACAAGCACAATTTCGGTCCCACGTTTGCCTTTTGCTGTACACGTGTTGTCTGCGTTCTGTTTTTCGCCAACTGAGTTCGCGGACCGTGTCTTTATTGGCGAAAAACAGAAGTGTTGTACACGTGGCAGAAAAAAATAAAAAAAATCTTATCTGCTGTACATGTAGGCAAAAAAAAAAAAAAAAATTTAAAGTGGGGCCCAAAGGCCAATTTTTGCCAACACTGTTGGCTGAAATTGGCCCCCCCTGTGTTGGCTGAAATTGGGTGTGGGGGGCCCACTTGTTTGGTTCGGTTCGGTTTGTTTGGTTGGATGGGTTTGTTTGGTTGGTTTGTTTTAATTAGTTATGTTTTTGTTTTATTTATTTAATTTTGTTTTGTAATTAGATTTAAGAAAATTTATTTTAACGAAATAAAATTAAAATAAAGTAATTGGAAAGAAAAATTTAGAAATATTTTTTTCGGAAATTTGTTTCCAAAGCATAAAAATTTGTATAAATTCTATCAAAAGAATAAAAGTTTAAAAAAATACGAAAAAGACATCAATTGGACGTTTATATTTATAAATATTATATTTTTATCGTTAATTTTTTCGTCGTTAACAGACGTTAAAATAATAATAATAATAAAAACCTGCCGTAAGAATATTACGTCTGCCATCAGCAGATTTCGAGCGGCCATAACTATTTGTTTTGAAATCATTTTTCGTTAAATAATAAGTCGATTTGTATGTTTTCGACGAGAGTAACACAAATCGTGTAGAAAAAAAAAATTTATCCGAAGCAAGACGCACATGTTACAGGCAAAAATATAAAATTTAAAACTTTAAAGTATCATAACTTTTGACTGAGAGATCGAAATAAGCTCCAGTTTGTGTCAAAATGACCGTATCGCAAAGTACTACGGGATAAACCGTTTCACCGTTTTACGGACTTCGAAATTTTCAGAATCGCAAAAAATGATGTTTCGACCTCCTAAATTTATTTTCCGTCTTTTTTTTTCGAATATTTATAATTTACTATAGCCAAATTAATTTATATTGGGTGTGGGGGCCCACGGATTTAAAACGATGTTTCGACCTCCAAAAAAAAACACAAATTTTTAAATAAATAAATATTATATTTAAATTGGCTTGTGACCTACTTTAAATATAAATAGGCTTGTGGTTCCGCCAACACCAAAAAAATTTAGAAATTTTTTATTTAAATATAATATATAATATTTATAAATATAAACGTCCAATTGATGTCTTTTTCGTAATTTTTTAAACTTTTATGCTTTTGATAGAATTTATACAAATTTTTATGCTTTGAAAACAAATTTCCGAAAAAAAAAATTTCTAAATTTTTCTTTCCAATTAATTTATTTTAATTTTATTTCATTAAAATAAATTTTCTTAAATCTAATTACAAAACAAAACTAAATAAATAAAACAAAAACATAACTAATTAAAACAAACCAACCAAACAAACCCATCCAACCAAACAAACCGAATCGAACCAAACAAGTGGGCCCCACACTCAATTTCAGCCAACAGTGTTGGCAAAAATTGGCCTGTGGGCCCCACTTAATTTTTTTTTTTTTTTTTGCCTACGTGTACAGCAGTTTAAATTTTTTTAAATTTTTTTCTACCATGTGTACAACACTTCTATTTTTTGCCAACACTGTTGGCGGACTCTGTCTTTTTTTATTAAATTTTGCAAATTTATTTCGTTTGCATAAATTTAATATAAATTTATTTTGCTACAATAAATTTTTTGTATTATTATTTGTTTGGAAAACAGCAACAGTAGTGTACTAAGACTAGTACCGCAAGGAGATGCTGGTATTGTTAATAGGTTTCTGAGAAAAAAAAATTGAAGTGGGAAATTTTATAGGAAATTTTGTCACATGATGTTGGAAAGATGGTAGATTTAGAAATATGAGAATAATGATAGATGACAAATTGTGACGGATATTTTTTGGAAGGACTTTGCTATTCTGAATGAGATCTGTTGTTCTAAATATTCTATTTCTATTTCTATTTCTATTTTCTCTTACATACATATGTCGGTTTCCTCTTACATGTAGTGAGATCCACACTTATATGTGAATGGGCGTAATTAGGGACATGATATTTGGGACAACAAATTCTAAATCTTGTTATGTCTACAACCCCCTTATAACTAAGGGTGTTAGAACTGCCACATGGCCAACCTCCATTAGATGGGAGAGGCGGGGCCGGATGGGATCCATATAGCAAGAGGGTGGGGGGGAGGGGGAGGGGAGATTTGTAGGCATTTGGTTAAAGAAAAAAATTATAGGCATTTGGTTGTAAACTTGATATTATTGTTTTTGGAATTGGAGAGTATCACATAGTAGTTGTCATGAAAATCTGTATTGTTGATGCATGCTGCATCCTTTAGTGTGACCGTATTCGTCGCCTTGTGAATCATGGAAACACCCTGCCGAGATTTTAACACAATTTATGTGTTACATTCATAATCAGGATTGCATCAATGATAGAAGAAGGCAGCTGGAGAGAAAGGAAGAGAGTTGGAGAAAATGGGGGAAGAAGTAGGAGAGTAGCAGTTTCAGCTGGAGTTTAATATATATATAGTTTTGTATTTATACTATATTTATATCTATCTGTAGCACAAAGTAAGCAGTGAAGCAATATTGTGGAGGTGGGAGATTCATAACCCCCATCTCTTATACTGATTATATATACTAGTAACGTGCACCTTAACTATTTGAATTAGAATTGTTTAGTTGTAAATAAATAATATTAGGTAGTTAAATAGTTAGTTAGTTTAAAAAAATAGTTAGTGCAGTATTTATAAACGGTTTAGATGGCTCAATTTTGAACAGTTTTCGAGTCTCATTATAATATATACTTACTTATATTTACCGAATTTTTACCGGACCGAACCGTGGGCTGAAAAAACTCAACCTAGTCCAGACCCAGGGAGGAGTATGGGCCAGGCTGGACTACCGAGCCATTTCTTTGGACCTAGCCTGAACCTGGGTGCCTTGTGGGCTGGGTCGGCCCGTTGACCTGATCAAAATTTACAATGTTGTTACTGGGAGGAGCTCCCTTTGGAGGAACACTATCTTTAATGTTATATCTCCAGCCTTGGAATTCGAATACTGGAGTTGCATTGGCCACGAGAGACAAGGTTTGATGAAGAAGCATCTTGCTGGAACCCTTCTTCCTGCAAGGATGTTGCACATTCGTCCATGCATGGTTCTGGACCACATCAACTACATTATAGTCTGCATCGTAGGGAGTGTTCTTTATGCGAGCAATTTGTTTTGTCCAGAATTATTTGTGGATATCAACAGTCTAAATTTTGATACCGCGGGAAGCATGATCAGCAACATTACAACAGCAAGTAGCACTGTGCGAACAAGTTCTACAACCATGCTCAACACCATTGTGAATTCTTTTGTCGAAACGGTCGTGCAGCTTGCCCGCAGTAGCATTTTAAGGCGTATTATAGTGCGACAATCCTTTTGGCACAGGATATGCATCCTTCGTTGATGATGGCAATGGGGAACTCCACGAGGGCTTTGGGAAGCCATACGTTGTGAGTGGTTGGAGCGACCATTTTACTAATACGATTCAAATGGTTGGAGGTTCTCCTTAGACGACATGCAACAGTCTGTGTAAAACCTATAATTTTAAAACATATTATAAGTATTTAATTAATTAATTAATTTAATTGTATTATTTTGTAGTATTTTAGAAAATATAAATTTATTGTATTTAATTATTAGGTAAAGATGCATATAGAATTATCGGAGCAAAACTATTATTTTTGTTTTAATTTATTTTAAGTAACTTTGCAAAAGGATGATAGAATTTAGAAGGTACTAAATTTTTTTTTTTTGGAATTTTTATACCATAAATATAAATATAAATATAAATATATATATATATATATATATATATATATATATATATATATATATATATATATAGTAATTAGTATAAACAAAAAGAAAAAAAGAAAAAAAATTCATTAACTAAACCCTTAACCCCACTAAGGCCCTTAAATTAACCCCATAAACCACTAAACCCTAAGCCTAAACAAAATTCTTTAACTAAACCTACCCAAAAGCTTTCCCTCCCGCAGCCTAGGCCCAGCCGCTCAAACCCATGCGCGACCGTGCGAGTACCCTTGTGCAACCCCGCTTCCCTTATATATTTATATATAATAACTTATAAACCGAAACCCTAACCCTAAATCTATACTCCATGCCGACCTGCGCCGACCCTGACATCAACGACGTCGACCGGAGCAACCGCAGCCACCAGCGCTGCCGCTCGCGTCCGCGTCACCCGTGCAAGCGCCGTGTCAGAAACTACAGCGACGTACCCTACTTCTAGCACCGATTCTTGCCGCGTCGCTCGACCAAATTCGAACCCGTCTTCACCGGTATGTTCATGACCTACCCCCCTTCCAACTCTGTTAATTAGTTTCCATCGAGCAGCGCTTAACACTAGGCAAAAATTGAGGCCAAGTTGGAAAAAAATCACGATCTTTTAATTACAGAAAACTGTTGCGATGACCCATGTTTAGAGACATTTACCCTTGGCACATTTTTCGGTGCAAAGTGGGCCACAGGTGGACCCCGCTTTGACCCAAAATTACCGTTTTGCTCCTGTGTCCAAATTGGACGAAAGGGTAGTATTTTTTAGCTATCCCGCTGATTCCGGGAACGTTGGTGGTATTTATTTCAGCATCCGGAGACGTTTATTCGGAGGCCATAGTTTTTGATCCTGTGTACTTGACATCTGGACGCTTACACTATACAGATTTCTTGCCAGGTAAGTATACCTTGCCATTGTACTGTGATTTACATTCCATATGATGCATGTATTTTATTTCTGTCATTTAGTTCATATATTTTAACTGCTATATAAATTGCGCGTCCAAGGATAACTTGGGTGCAACAACGGTGGCGTCGTATTCTATTTTTATTATATATATACATGTTGACCTAGTTTAGGAGACCACCCCATTATCATGAGGCATTCTTATGTTTCATTGGCCATGACACTGTTATTACACGAGTGTGAGTCTCATGTAGGACACGGACTTGTGTACTCGGCTGGCCACTGGTACGTATAGGACGTACGACGGATAGGGATAACTGCTAATAGAAATTTTGCATGCTATAAGACCTGACAGTTATTTAGAGGTATCATCGTGTCATGGATATGACATGCTTAGAGCATAGGGTGGAGAGAACAACAAGTAAAACGTTTGGGATCCTTTGCACTTTCCTTGTGTAACCCGTACGCTCCACTGGAGATGCACGGTCATGATGACCACTATATATTATATATTATCAGGCGGCCTCTGATGTTCAAAAGACGTTATGCTTTTAGGCCCCTGAATCTTCAAGAGAATCATGTCAATTCTATTTTAGCCAGATAGTCCACTTGTTGGAAAGTTGTTCTCAAACTGCATTCACATAGATGGTTAGACGACCCATTGATGTTTATTTTTAGTACTTTATTGTCATGTTTATATGTATCTTGTTATGTCCCTCTGAGGACCTAGTCCCTTTCCAGGTATAGACTTGCAGGAGTATCCACAGGAGTATGGACCCGGGCCTGATGTTTCATACCAGACTGAGGAGGTCTTACCTTCAGAGTACCTTTGATTCATCGCAGCTGATGGATATTCTAGTTGCTATTTTCTTGTATGGACATTTATCTTATATTAGAGTTGATCTCTTCTCTCATTTAGTAGTTTTTAGTATAGTCGATTGGCAGTGGATTCGTTTCCATCCGACTATCATACTTTGAGACTTCATATTGGATATTCAGTTATTTATTCCCATTTATCTACTTTTGTTGTGGATGAAATATAGATTACGTGTGACTTGTTGACAGTATATTACCACTTATGGATTTGATATTCATATACAGCGTACGTGTGTTACGATCTTCCAACACATTAGAGTTTCATATACATACGGCTGGCGTATTACGTATTCCTAGTCCTACGTATTTTGGAACTGGGGCGTGACATATTTTAGTGGTGGCCCATGCAGGTCTTGAATATATTGTCTCGGTTACATTACTGTACCGATCAAGCCTGCGTATAGGAATAGAATATAGGATCTCATCCATGTTTGACTAAAACTCATCTTTCCTTCCAACTTTCTATTTAAATGCTTGCATCTTATTTGATTCATGTACTCCTTCTAATCGTTTCGACCACCTCTTGCAGAGAGATGGATTCGCGTAGTGGATGTACTGTCGCTGGAGGGGACATACCTTCAGGAGTCAACGGCCAAACTCGAGGGGATACCTTGACGACTCCTAGACTTCAGGGGCCGGATGGACAGACTCACAACCCAGTACCATCTGATCTTTTCGCTTCACCTAATGGGAATTTTCCAGCCTCATCGACACCACAGGATGGCCAGACATAGCTGTTCCAATTCTTTCAAATGATGATGCAGGAACAGAGACAGCAGGCGGCCGCACTAGCTGCAGAGCAGAGGTAGCAAGCGGCAGAGTAGAGGCAAGAATTTTTGGCAGCACTTGAGAGAATGGCTGCACAGGCTTCTGTACCAGCTCAGGCACTAGTTCCAGTATCGCGAGGTAGAGTTGGTTCAGTCAAGGACTTTATACAGATGAGTCCCAAGCCGTATAAAGGCATTGAGAGCCCAGAGGAGACTACAAACTGGATTACCCACACCAAGAAGTTTTTAGAAGCATTATAGTTACCTACAGATCTATGGATGACAGGCATAAGGACGCAGCTAGATGGTAACGCCCGTCACTGATAGGAATCAATGGAGCGCCAGTTGGGTACGTATCAGACTTAGCAATAATTCTTGGAGTGCTTTGAGAGAAAGTACCTCCCGGACACTGTAAGGGATGTGTTGTACGATCAGTTTCTTCATCTGGAGCAGGGGAACAAGACAGTTGACGAGTATAATGCAGAGTTTAGTCGCCTTAGTAAATATGGCGCTACCCTGATATCGAATGACTTGGTGAAGGCTAAGAGGTTTCACCGCGGGCTGACTCAGGAGCTCCAACACTACACTAGCTAACAGTCCCGGATCTCTTATGCCGAGTTATTGACAGAACCTAGGTTATAAGAGACCATCAGCAGGAGAAACGGAGGTCAACTGAAGACACAGCAAGGACCAGCAAGGACACAACAAGGAGGGCCTATCAGACGTCCTTTGGCACAACAACAGCAGCATCAGCACAGAGCAGGACTATACCAGAATTCGGAGAAGCCCCACTGCAGTTATTATGGAAAATGCGAACATATTTTGAGAGACTGTAGGACTCGCTTGGGATAATGTATGAGGTGTGGTTCCGGACAACATATGGTGAAAGACTGTCCAATACAGTAGACATTGACACTTTCACCTCCAGTACAGAGGCTAGCACTTCTGTCACGCCCCAGTCCCAAAATATATGGAACCAGGCCACGTGGCATTGGCCAGCTGACACGTCACTAAGGGATTACCCAATTTAATGGACCCAAAGGAACGTGCTACGCTGTCCTAAAATACTAACAAGCTTAATACAGGTAAAGTCTAATCTCATCTACAAAAATATCAATAAATATGGGAATAAGTGCTGAATATATATAATGCTAAGTCTGAAATGTCATAGTACAAATCAGATAATGTCTGGTGGGAACAAATCCACTACAAAAGATAAAGGTACAGAAATAAGATAGACTAGAGTATCGTCTATCTAGGTAAGTAGCTCCAACTCCAGGTGAACAATCTACTAAAGATCAGGGAGAAGGTGCTCCAGCTCCAGGTGTACTAAAAGATCAGGCAGATTCTGATGGCAGCTCTTCTAACTCCTCCTCAGTGGCATACCTTGTCTCCTGTCCGGGACCGTACACTGTGGGGGTAGAATGCCTCATCTATATCTGGAAGGGAACCAGGTCCTCAGTGGGACATAACAAGATATATAAAAATATGCCATGAATGTAAATACTGAATAAATAATACAGGGGTACTAACCATCTATGTGAATACAATTTAAATACCTTGTAGTACGTATGGGAAAGTGTAGGCTAGACATATGCTGACTTAGTTCACCAATTATCGTGACTGGCTAGTATATGACACATATGCCCCCAGACACATGGGCACTCTGCAATCGGCCATCTCCGAGGAGCATGGTATCCGAAGGTATAACATTCAAGGAGGTGGGTATCCCATACGCCTACTAGTTGTCTTCCCCGCCCAATGTAGCTATATGCCAAGTCTTAATTTTCCTGAGTATTCCTGATTTCGTGCTAAGCCGTGATGCACGTCACACGTACTGGTAGCTAATCGAGTACGTAACTTGCATCCCAAAATAAAATGCAACCTTGTTGCGTGTACAAGTGTTAGGGTCTAGGAGGATATTAGGATACCCTCGCAGCTGTTGGAAAGTCTGCTAGAGTCTAAGTCAGTTACACTACGTGTCAACGTACTTGTTGACGGTACCCGAGGCAATTTCAGATACACACAGTTATATGTAAGTCTACTGGAATCAACATACAACAGTTAAATAAATTATACAGTAAAACTTGACAAGGTATACTTGCCTACGTCTCTGTGCTAGAAGTGCCAAAAACCTGTTCTCGCAAACAAGTCTGAGGGGTCCTGTAACCTGGGGTCACTGACTGCACTGTAGGTGCACTCTGTTCAAGACGTACAGGGTTCGTGAATTTAACATTTAAATAAAGCGTACCTTTAGATAATATATATATATAGTATAGTATACATACTTATATATAATATAAAAGACATAATATATATATATATATATATATATATATATATATATATATATATATGTTTTAATACATAAATAATATATATACATTTTTAGCATAACAATATAGTTATAGTATATATATACAATATATATATGTTTTAATACATAAATAATATATATACATTTTTAGCATAACAATATAGTTATAGTATATATATACAATATAAATATATGTATAATTATACAAATATATAATATATATACTTATTTTATATATATATATAATAGTACTTATAATAGTATATATAAATAATTAATATATATATATATAAATATACATATACATATATACATATATGGAAATATATATTTAATTAGTATAATTACATATATATATAAATATAAATAATATATGTATATATATAATAATAATGATATGTATATATATATAATATGATTATATATGTAATATACATAACATATATATATATATATATATATATATATATATATATATATATATATATATATATATATATATATATATATATATATATATATATATATATATATATATACATATATACTATATATGCATAATAAAATAAAATAAAACACACACACACACACACACACACATATATATATATATATATATATATATATATATATATATATATATATATATATATATATATATATATATATATATTAAAAATATATATATATTCTGTGTATATTATATATATATAATACAATATATAAATATAAATATAAATATATATATATATATAAATATATATATATATATATATATATATATATATATATATATATATATATATATATATATATATATATATATATATATATATATATAGAGAATAAGGGAGGTGAGATGGCACCTCACTCTCAAAACAAGGGTGGCGGTGACGTGGCACAATTTCAACCACACATTTCATAATTGGCTAATTGCACTTAACCCCCTCCCCTCGTTTGTGTGGTTGGGATTGTGCCACATCACCGCCACCCTTGTTTTGAGAGTGAGGTGCCACCTCACCTCCCTTATTCTCTATATATATATATATATATATATATATATATATATATATATATATATATATAAACATATTTATAAATAGAATACAAGAATACATATATACATATATACATATATAATATTATACTATATATTATAATATAATTATATAATATATATAATTATATATAATATTCATAAATATAAATATAAATATATATATATATATATATATATATATATATATATATATATATATATATAAATATATATATATATATATATAAATATAAATATAAATATAAATATAAATATATATATATATATATATATATATATATATATATATATATATATATATATATATATATAGAAAATACAGTAATACATATATATTATTATATATATAAGCATTTATTTATATAAATACATATATATATATATATAAAAAATAGAAAAATAGAAAAATACATATATATATATATATATATATATATATATATATATATATATATATTATATACTAATATTATATATACTTTATATATATACTGTATAATAATATATATATATATTATTATATATATAATAATATATATATAAATATATATTTATATAAATACATATATATATATATATATATATATATATATATATATATATATATATATATATATATATATATATATATATATATATATATATACATACATATATACATATATTCATATATATGTACACAGGGGGGTATTTATACCTGCCACGTGGAGGGGGGGCCCACGCCTTGTCGCCGGCGGGAGGAGGGCGGCGGTGCGGCCGGTGGCTGGCCGGAATGGCGGCAGCAGCCGCAGTTGCTGTCAGCAGCAGCAGCAGCTTGCAGTAGCTGCAGCGGCGGAGGCGGCGGTGCAGGGGGTCAGGGCGGCAGAGGAGGTCGGGGCGAAGAGGTCTGTGGTGGTGGCGTTGGTCAGTCGTGGCCGGAGGGGGAGTTCGAGGCGGTCGGGGGAGGAAACTCGGGTTGGTGGTCGGGGAGTCGGGGGACGCTGTGGCGGAGCTGGAGGTAGCTGTGGTGGTCGTGGGACGGTGGTGGCGGGTTGGTTTGGCGGAGGACGGTGAGGCGAAGCGGATGGGGGTGGTGGCGGTGGTCTGAGGTGGCCGGGGTGGCGGTGAGGGGCGGTCGGGATGGAGGCTGTTGGGTTGGGGAAGAAGAGATCGGGTCGCTGCGGGGGCTGCCGGCGGTGGCTGCGGCGGCCAGGGCGGTGGTGCGTCGGCCTGGGAGTGGCTGGGGGAGGGGCGAAGCAAGGGGCGGAGGTCCGGTGGGCGGAGGGTGGCTGAGGGAGGAGTTGTGGGTGTTCGGGTGGTGGGGATGGGTTGTTTATATAGGGTTTAGGGCTTAGGGTATTTTATGTAATTAGGTATTTTATTAGGGGTATTTTGGTATTTATGCAATAAATATCTTTAGATATTTATTCAGATATTTAGGTAGATATTTATGGGGTGGGACCCACTTCTAAATGGACGATGTAGGTTCACCCTCCAATGGAAGGTTGACACCTCACACTGAAAATTTGCAGATAAGACCCTGTAATTTTATAATTTGCACAGAGGTCCTATTAATTGGAAAATTGCGCAATTACGCAATTTGTCTGAGAAAAATACCATATTCCTAAAAATGCTGAAATGCACAGAACTGAGGGGGAATGCTGTGTGAGGGCCCTGAGGGGGTGGGGGTGAGCCTGGGCAGGGGCTGGGCCTGGTTTTGGGTGATACGGGTCACCGTATTAATTAATTAATAATTAATGCGTACGGTATTTTCTAATTATTTCAAAATAGGTAGGACCTTAATTTTAATATGGTGCAAATATACTAATTGTAGTATACTCAAAGTAGAATAATAACGTATTTTTGTTTGGGCAAAACAGGTGTCTGTTGGGCCTCAAATCTCTATTGGAACAGAGATGGGTACAGGTCTGGAAATTTTGATTAATAATTAATACGGACGTTTGTAACGATATTTGTGCGACTAAAACGAGGCATAAAACAGAGTATCTGGGAGTTGCACAAAGTTCAAAAAAATAGACTAGCATGTCTAGGAGAGGTATGTGAACTTTGTTTGGGGATAACAATCAGTGTAATGCTCTAAATATTTATGTGATGGACAGGTGCACAATCAATATGATATGTAAGCAAAAATAAATTTTAAAAAGTTGTAATAAATCCTAATTGATAAAAATAATCCTAATTTATTATTAAATACTGAAATCTGGTCGAGCGAGTTTACAACTTCCAGCACCGAAGTCAGCTCTGCAGATGACTAGACCAGGAGCACCTCGACCTCCAGCAGCAGGAGGATTTCAGCGAGGACCACCGCTACCTACTCAGGAGGATCAGTACACGAGGGCCAGTCATGGACTTCCACAGAGGAATGGACAAGCTTTTGCACTAGAAGTAGATGACATGGAACAGGAGATTGATGTCATAGCAGGTATTACTCTTGCTTTTACTTTTTCTGCTGTGATATTATTTGATACGGGAGCCACCCACTCGTTCATATCTTCTAGTTTTATTGTAAAACATAATATTGCCACTACACCTTTACCTAGTTGTGTTAGAATTCTCACCAGAGGAAGAGTTGTACCCGTTAGTCGGATTTGTAGATCGTGTTATGTAGGGATTCATGGCAGAGAGATGAATGCCCGACTCTTAGTCTTCCTATGCCAAATTTTGATATTGTGCTTGGAATGGACTGGCTAAGAAAGTACCACGCTTTCTTCAAATGTTTTAGAGGAAACATCCTTTTTAAGGTACCAGGCCAGCCGAAACTTAAGTTTGCATGAGGATCCACAGAAACCCTTGATGGTGTGCAACTTGCAATGGACGACGTTATCTATCATCCCATTATTTTAGAGTTTCAAGACGTCTTTCCAGAGGAATTGCCAGGATTACCTCCGGACAGAGACATAGAATTCTCGATTGAATTAACACCGGGAGTAGTACCAATAGCGTCGCATGTTTATAGATTAGAAAAGAAGGAGATGGATGAGCTGAAGGCACAGTTGAAAGAATTAGAGAAGAAATGTTTCATCCGACCAAGTGCATCACCCTGGGGAGCACCAGTGTTATTTGTACCAAAGAAGGATGGGTCAGTGCGTATGTGCATTGACTACAGAGCCTTAAATGCAGTGACTGTGAAGAATAAATACCCATTGTCGCGCATTGATGACTTATTTGATCAGCTTAGTGGAGCCAAGGTGTTCTCGAAGATAGACTTGAGATCGACAAATCACCACGTGAAGGTACGAAAGCTGGACATCCCAAAGACCATATTCAGGACAAGATATGGACACTACGAGTTTTTGGTCACAAATGCTTCAGCTATCTTTATGGACTTAATGAATCGAGTATTCC
This sequence comes from Iris macrosiphon, assembly GCA_036927795.1. Taxonomy (NCBI): domain Eukaryota; kingdom Viridiplantae; phylum Streptophyta; class Magnoliopsida; order Asparagales; family Iridaceae; genus Iris; species Iris macrosiphon. The sequence goes on along the minus strand of JAYESA010000016.1, from coordinate 100,744,302 downwards.
ATCAGTATTTGGACCAATTCGTGGTCGTCTTCATAGATGACATACTTGTCTATTCGAAGAGCCACCAGGAGCACGAGAAGCACCTGCAGATTGTTCTAGAGACCTTGAGGAGAGAGCAGTTATATGAGAAGCTCGGTAAATATGAGTTTTTCTTGGACAGAGTCTCATTTTTTGGGCATGTCGTTACGGGAGATGGTATTTCTGTTGATCCAGAAAAAATCTCGGCAGTCGAGACATGGTCCGTTCCTAAATCAGCATCAGAGGTGAGGAGTTTCCTTGGACTTGCGGGATATTACCGACCGTTTGTAGAGAACTTCTCAAGAATAGCAATGCCTATGACTCGATTGACGTACAAGGATCAAGAATTCGTATGGACTGACGAGTGTTAAGCCACTTTCGAGGAGTTGAAAAAATGACTGACCACAGCACCAGTATTGACTATTCCATCAGGATCAGGAGGTTATGTGATATACAGTGACACATCAGAAAAAGGCTTAGGATACGTGTTAATGCAGCATGGCAAGGTGATCGCATACGCATCTAGACTATTACGAGTACATGAAAAGAATTATCCAACTCATGACTTAGAGCTTGCAACCGTTGTTTTTGCTCTGAAGCTATAGAGACATTACTTATATGGGGAGCGAGTGAAGATCTATACTGACCACAAAAGCCTCAAGTATGTCTTCACGCAGAAGGAGCTAAATATGAGACAACGTCGGTGGCTTGAGTTGATAAAGGATTTTGAGATAGAGCTACATTATCACCCAGACAAGGCTAACGTAGTAGCAGACACGTTAAGACGGAAACCAGCAGCGTACTTCTTGACGACACAGAGGGAATTATTGAAGGACTTGCAAGAACTTGGCATAGAAGTGATATTACCCGGAGCAGATGGGATATTAGCCAACTTACAAGTACAATCATCACTAGTAGAGACGATCAAGGCAGCTTTGCCTACAGACGCCAGATTCAGGAGATTGAAAGAAAGGACAGAGACCGGAGAGCAGACATGATTGCACATTCATGATGATGGGACATTATGATGTGATGATCGTCTATATATTTCCAATGGAGAGATTCGACAGGAGCTGATGGCAGATGCTCATAGTTCAATATATTCTATTCATCCTAGAGGCACCAAGATGTATCGTGACTTACGACAACACTTTTGGTGGCATGGGATAAAAAGAAAGATAGCTCGCTTTGTAGCCAAATGTCTAGTATGTCAGCAAGTGAAGGCGGAGCATCAGAGAATAGCAGGGCTACTGCAACCACTTTTGATTCTTGAGTGGAAGTGGGAGCACATCACTATGGACTTCGTCACGGGTTTTCCCAAGAGTCCAAGTGGGAGAGATGCAGTACGGGTAATAGTGGATCGACTCATCAAGTCCGCACATTTCTTGCCTTTTAGAGTTGGCTAATCTACAGAAGCTTTGGCCGACTTATACATGAGGCAGATTGTGAGGTTGCACGGTATTCCGGTCAGCATTGTGTCAGACAGGGATTCGCGTTTTATATCTCACTTTTGGAGAAGCATGCAAGAGAGTCTTGAGACTCGTCTGAAGTTCAGTACATCTTACCACCCGCAGATAGATAGACAGTCCGAACGTACTATCCAGACACTGGAGAATATGTTGAGGGCTTGTATGTTAAATTTTGGAGGATCATGGGAGGACCACCTACATCTTGTGGAGTTTTCTTACAATAATAGCTATCAAGCGAGCATCCATATGGCTCCATTTGAAGCATTATATGGAAGAAAGTGTAGGTCTCTCGTGTGTTGGAGTGACGTAGGAGAATGTCAGATTCTGGGACCAGTGTTGGTAGTCAACACCGTAGAGACAGTGAAGAAGATATAAGGGCACTTGCGAGCAGCGCAAGACAGGCAGAAACAGTGGACAGACCTTCATCGTCGTCCCTTGGAGTTTAAAGAAGGCGATCATGTCTTCTTGAGGATATCACATACTAGAAGCACCATTCGATTCGGAGGGCGAGACAATTTGAGCCTAAGGTATATTGAACCCTTTGACGTGCTAGAGCGAATAGGAGAAGTGGCGTATCGACTGGCTCTACCACCTTCACTCGAGGGAGTACATGATGTATTCCACGTGTCACAACTTAGGCGATATGTGGCATATAGCAGTCATGTTCTCGACCATTCTGAGATCACCATTGGGTCGAGCTTGTCATACCAAGAACAACCTGTGGGAATCTTTGATCGTCGAAAGAAAGTATTGAGGAACCATTCTATTCCCTTGGTCCGCGTAAAATGGAAGCATGTCGCGCCAGGAGAATCCACTTGGGAACGCGATGACGACATGCGCAAAAATTTTCTGTATTTATTCGTAGACCAAGGTATGAATTTGCTTTGTTCAATTCTACCTTATACCATCCTTGATTTTCTATCGTGGCTTAGTTTTAATTTCGAGGACAAATTTTTTATAACTTGGGTAGAATGTAAAATCCCTAATTTTAAAATATATTATAAGTATTTAATTAATTATTTAATTTAATTGCACTATTTTGTAGTGTATTAGAAAATATAAATTTATTAGATTTAATTATTAGGTAAAGATGCATATAGAATTATCGGAGCAAAACTATTATTTTTGTTTTAATTTATTTTAAGGAATTTTGTAAAAGGATGATAGAATTTAGATGGTACTAATAATTTTTTTAGAATTTTTATACCATATATATATATATATATATATATATATATATATATATATATATATATATATATATAGAGTAATTAGTATAAACAAAAAGAGAAAAGAAAAAAATTCATTAACTAAACCCTTAACCCCACTAAGGCCCTTAAATTAACCCCTAAACCAGTAAACCCTAAGCCTAAACAAAATTCTTTAACTAAACCTACCCACAAGCTTCCCCCCCCGCAGCCCAGGCCCAGCCGCTCAAACCCCTGCGCGACCGTGCGAGTACTCTTGTGCAACCCCGCTTCCCTTATATATGTATATATAATAACTTATAAACCTAAACCCTAACCCTAAATCTATACTCCACGCCAACCTGCGCCGACCCCGACATCAACGATGCTGACCGGAGCAACCGCAGCCACCAGCGCCGCCGCTCGCGTCCGCGCCACCCATACGAGCGCTATGTCAGAAATTGCAGCGACGTACCCTACTTCTAGCACTAATTCCCGCCGCGTCGCTCGACCAAATTCGAACCCGTCTTCACCGGTATGTTCATGACCTATCCCCCTTCCAACTCTGTTAATTAGTTTCCATCGAGCAGCGCTTTATACTAGGTAAAAATTGAGGCCAGGTTGGAGAAAAACCATGATCTTTTAACTGCAGAAAACTGTTGCGATGACCCATGTTTAGAGACCTTTACCCCTGGCACATTTTTTGGTGCAAAGTGGGCCACATGTGGACCCCACTTTGGCCCAAAATTATCGTTTTACCCCTGTGTCAGGGTAGTATTTTCTAGCTATCTCGCTAATTCCGGGAACATTGGTGGTGTTTATTTCAGCATCCAGAGACATTTATTCGGAGGCCATAGTTTCTGATCCTATGTACTTGACATCTGGACGCTTACACTATACAGATTTCTTGCCAAGCAAGTATACCTTGCCATTGTACTGTAATTTATATTACATATGATGCATGTATTTTATTTTTGTCATTTAGTTCATATATTTTAACTGCTATATAAATTACGCGTCCAAGGATAACTTGGGTGCAACGACGGTGGTGTCGTATTCTGTTTTTATTATATATATGCATGTTGCCCTAGTTTATGAGACCACCCTATTATCATGAGGCATTCTTATGTTTTATTGGCCATGACACTATTATTACACGAGTGTATGTCTCATGTAGGACACGGACTTGCGTACTCGGCTGGCCACTGGTACGTATAGGACGTACAACGTATAGGGATAACTGCTGATAGAAATTTTGCATGCTAGAAGATCTGGCAGTTATTTAGAGGTATCATCGTGTCATGGATGTGACATGCTTAGAGCATGGGGTGGAAAAAACAACAAGGCGTTTGGGCTCCTTTGCAGTTTTCTTGTGTAACCTGTACGCTCCGCCGGAGATGCGCGGTCATGATGACCACTATATATTATATATTATCATGCGGCCTTTGAGGTTCAAAAGATGTCATGCTTTTTAGGCCCCTGAATCTCCAAGAGAATCATGCCAATCCTATTTTAGCCAGATAGCCCACTTGTTGGAAAGTTGTTCTCAAACTGCATTCACATAGATGGTTAGGCGACCCATTGATGTTTATTTTCAGTACTTTATTGGTATGTTTATATTTATCTTGTTATGTCCCTCCGAGGACCTGGTCCCTTTCCAGGTATAGACTTGCAGGAGTATCCACAGGAGTACGGACCCAGACCTGATGTTTTATTCCAGACTGAGGAGGTCTTACCTTCGGAGTACCTTTGATTCATCACAGCTGATGGATATTCTAGTTGCTATTTTCTTTTATGGATATTTATCTTATATTAGAGTTGATCTCTTCTCTCATTTAGTAGTTTTTAGTATAGTTGATTGGCAGTGGATTCATTTTCATCCGACTATCATACTTTGAGACTTCATATTGGATATTCAGTTATTTATTCCCATATATCTACTTTTGCTGTAGATAAAATATAGATTGTGTGTGACTTGTTGACAGTATATTACCACTTGTGGATTTGATATTCATGTACAGCGTACGTGTGTGTTATGATCTTTCAACACATTGGAGTTTCGAATACATACGGCTGACGTGTTACGTATTCCTAGTCCTACATATTTTGGGACTGGGGCATGACAGTCTGTCTAGCATAGCCTTCAAAAAGTCTCCTCGAAACTTTGCTAGTTATTCGATGACCAAGGAGTCGGCAGTAGAGCCAAGCATATTAATGTCGGATTGGGCCACGACCTTCTCATCACTAGAAAATGAAGTCTCTAACAGAGTCACCATCTTATTATTTGACATGAAAGAAGTGATGTTCTTTCTAATGAAAACTTTAAAAAGAGACTTATGCAAGTACAATAACTCGATTACAATGAATACAAAATATAAGTACAAAGTGTAACATTCTGGAGAGTATAGCGGTGGAGATCGAATATTCACGCGATTCTTTTACTTTGTTGACGATCCAACGATCTTGCAAAGGCTCTATGCACAATGGTAACACGAAGCACTGGCAAAAAGGATGCTCAAATCTGCTGCTGCTCAAGCGTGTATATGCTCTATGTGTCCTCTCCGTGTTCTCCTTGTTCAATACAAAAATAAAGACTATTTATAGTCGTAAATCTCAAAGACTATTATTGTTGGAGACCCGCAGGAAGCACTATCCTTTGGATGAAACACTGCTTGCTGGAAGAGTTATTCATGCGAGCACAAACTTTAGATGAAGCTGCTAACCCACATTCACACAGAGTCAAAAGAAATGCTTCTTTGTAGATGCACGTTCATATGGTTTGCAAGGAGATGCTGCCACACGACAACAATTGAATGAGGAGTGGGGAACATTTCTACAAAGTCTAAGTCACGTTCTGCCATGTGGCTTACTGCTACTATGATTGTACGCTCCCATAGAAGCACAATATCTGACAGGGGTCGAAGAGTCGCCTCAATCTCCATAATGTTCTCCCCGTTTTTCGTACGTCGACACATAGAAGTATCACGTAACATAGCTTCGCCGGAAGTAAAGTTTATACTGAAACAACTTTGGAAGGGATTAGAGCCTGTCAGAAGAAATGATCGTATGAAGCACGTGCTATCGAAAGCACACACTATAGGAATCACTGCTTTAAGATACGAAGATTACATGAAGCTACCTTCGCCGACAGAAACTTTATGCTACCCATTCTTCCATGTAGCTATTTTATACGTCATTCAATAATGATTTAACTGCTAGCTGACTGTTCGCTTCAAATTTTGAGCACTTCTATGACGAATGACACATTGGGTACAATATATACGACACATAATTATGATTTGACTGTTATCTTAGGGATTGAGTTATTTCTAGAGGGTAGTTCTTGCGGAGGAAGCTGTTTGTGTTCCACCGGAGACATTGTTATGTTAGGACACTTCTTCTTCTTCTTCTTCTTCTTCTTCTTCTTCTTCTTCTTCACATAAATCCATATTCCTGTGAGTTGGCTTCCCGCAGATGCTTCAGTCTTTATGATTTTTTATGCTTCTATAGTTGGTTCATCGCCGACTCTCATCTTGGGGAATAATTTTCGCTTTTAATACCAAAAAGTGGTATCAGCGCTTCGATTAAAGGTTCGAAATATCGACAATAACAAAAAATTCGATGAAAATGCTCAAACGATTTGTCATGGAGAAGTTCAAAGACAAAGAAAACTTAGGATGCGATAGAGAAGGGTTAAAGATCTTTTAGTGCAACAAGGCCTTCTCAATGTCTTGTTAAAAAAATCTAAGAAGTCATAGACGATGAAGGATGACGAGTGGGAGGATATGGAGATGAAGGCTACTAATTCCATCATGATGTATTTAGCCGACAATGTTCTCTTCAATATCATAGAGTTAGAAACTACAGTCGAACTTTGAAAAATGCTGGAGAGGGTGTACATGCCAAAGTCTGTCACAACAAGGCTCTTCCTGAAGCAACAGTTATACGACTTGAGGACGAAGGAAGATAAAAATGTACTGAAATGCTTGAATATATTCAACAGACTTTTGGACCAGACTCCACAACGTTGGTACAAAAGTAGAGAAAGAAGACAAGGCCCTATTGCTTTTTACCTCACTTTTCCTCTTGGTACGAGCACGTAATGACTATGCTTCTATATATATTGTAAGGATACAATGAAGCTAGAAGAAGTCATTGCATCACTTTTATTTAATCAATTGTTGAACTGGCTTATGAGGGTGAACAATTGGCGACAGTAGTAGAAGAAAGAGGAAGGACTCTTAACAAGGGATCGAGAGCGGCACGATCTTGATCGACATCAAGGAGGTAGGGTGGCGCATGTTATTATTGCAAGAGTTTTGGCCACATTAGAAGAAACTACCCGCAACGTGCAAAGAAGAAAAATGATTCTAAAGATGCGGTAGTGGTGGCGCAAGGACATAATGACACTTGGGACGATCTGGTTATGGTCTCCCAGGGTAAGGAAGCTACTCATTCATGGATATTGAATTATAGTAGTTCGCTACATATTTGCTCAGATGTATCTTACTTTGTTTCTTTGGAGAAAAAGATTGATACTGTTTGCTTGGGTGATTACTGGGTTGTGAGGTCTTCGGTGAAGGGATAATAAATATTAAGACGCAAGATGGCATTGTACACAAGCTTGGTGGGGTATGATATGTACTGAAGATGCACAATAATCTCATATCGTTGGACTCATTAGACTCTGCGAGATATATTTTTTTAGTGAGATATTGTGAGACTTGTCTCACTATTGCTTATATTTTTATGTTGTGTTCATATCTTGTATATGTGTGCTATTGCTGTATATTGTTCCCGTATATTTTTCTGGATTTCTCTAATTTCTCTCATGTAATTTCTAGATTTACGAATAGTGTTAACCCCTTGATATATAACCCCTCTCTTTCTCTCTCTTCCTCATTCTTTCACTTTTTCTCCTCTTTTTATTTTTTTCCTTATCTCCCCCTCCTCCCTAGCCGAGAACAGCCAGGCCGGTGTAGAAGCATGAAAAATACGCTGCAGAGTTATACACAATGTTTCAGTGCTGTGTGGCATAAAATATGACTTCAGAGCCATCGGCGTACAACAAAGCTTTGTCGCTAGTACAGCATAAAATATAAGCTCAAGGACAATCCGCGTAATGCAGTATTTCCAGGCTGCTTCAGAGTAAAAAGGGTATTATACCGCCTTTATGGCGTAAAACTCATCCGCTTTTAATGCAGCAAGGAAGTGTATGAGGAACGCTTCGTATTCCTCGAATGAACCTGTCAGATCATGCAGTAAACCTGACTCCTGACAAAGAGTACTGCACTACTATCCAGACGACGGCTGTAATGATAGTGCGGCACAGAGATCCAAACTATCGTTTAGTGACGTTTCCCTGATACAAAGTGCTTTTACGCATACAAGAGAATACGTTGCCTAGTTTTACACAGGCAGATGTGAGCTTTTACGCTCAGCAGAAGACAAAACGAACTGCCACGTCAAAAGCTGCTCTTCGTACAGAGCTCGAGGCACGTCTCTGCATTTAATGCTCAGAATGGTGGCAGAACTCTACATTTAATGCACGAGATTTTATTATATCTTCAAAGACTGGGCAAGCCATAATTAGGCAAGCCATAATTACGGCTAATACGTCTACATCATTACCCCTGTACATTACGCCATCAGGCTATTTTCAGCTATAGGAGCACGCTGTACGCTATCTCCTTGAAATACGCCAACTCAGGCTATATTTGCATTTGTGCGTGAGAAGGCTATTTGGTCCAGAATACGCTCAAGGCCTCAGTCAAGGAAGGAGGATCAGCTATCTTTTACGCTAGCCACCTATCCATGCAGCATCAGGCTTCTACGCCTACTTGGCTTCTACGCCATGGTGACAGTTATTGGCTTCTACGCCAACCTTTTTTTTTACGCGAGGGGCAGTTACCTACGTGGCTTGCATGTCATGATCTCCGCAGCAGTTATACGCATTATCTCTTAATGGGACACGCGTCACACGCTTATTCAGAAGATCATTTATACGTGGGTGGCAGTTATTATAACCGCCGTGTAAAAAGTGCCATACTCTCCACTATCCGGCTTCTATGCCGACTGGACGGTTACTGTCACTAAAACCCTATAAATAGAGACCTCTATTGACAGAGGTCCGGGGGGGTGAAGGTCAAAAATTCCAAGGTCGGAAAGAGTTAAAAAAATCGAAGAACAGAGAGAGAAGAGCTCAGACAGAGAGTAACGATCGACGATTTTGGCATCGAGCATCCACTCCCTCTTGCAATCTTTGAAGCATCTCCTTCTTCTATAGCACTTCTTCATCATCGTGTGGTCCAAGAAACAAAGTGGTCGACTGCAGATCAGACTCCTATAGCAATATTTACCCAGATTAAAATTTGTACTTAACATCCTCGTATAGGATTAATAGTACTTCTTGTTTGTAAATCTAAGAAAGGGTTTTGTATAAACCTAATTTTATTTCTTCCATTTATTATCAAACACAAGATGACGACTCTACTGGAGACCTCTTTCTTATCTGACGAGAAAGCAATTGCTCAACACGATGCAGTATCAGTAGGGTCAATGAAGAAGACCTTGGTCGTCCAGTTCGACCAATCCGCCTACAAAAATATGCTTCGAGCAGGGGGTAGCTCTTACTCTCTCTCTGTCCAAGACAACAGGAAACTGCGTAAGGTCTGGATGCCCAGGACATCCCCTACCGTTTCTGTCGACTCTCCGATTTCTTCGACCAACCAGGTTGTAGCTGCGTAACCTTCGCGCTCCGCGCGTAAAGCTCTGTCTCCCGTCTATGACGTGGCAGACAAAACTTCTGACCATGTCTCAGTGCTAGTCCAGAAGTCTACTCCGCGCCCCGCGCGTAAAACTCTGTCTCCCGTCTGTGACGTGGCAGACAAAACTTCTGATAATGCCTCAGTGCTTGTCCAGAAGTCTACTCCGCGCTCTGCACGTAAAATTCAATCTCCCGTCTGTGACGTGGCAGACAAGATTTCTGATAATGCCTCAGCGCCAAATCAGAAATTCCAATCGCGCTCTGCACATAAGAATGCATCTGCCCTCCACGGAAAAGCAGATGGTCCCTGCAATTTATGCAAGGGAAAATAAGTGGCGGACTACTCAACTTCTCGGCCTTTACGCCAGCAAGAGAAAAATCTGCCCGCTCTCCAGATTACGCGAGAAGCGGATGACCGGTTGAAGGCTTCCTCGATTTTACGCCAGCCTGAGCAGAGCTCCAAATTATGCCAGGTTAAACTCCTCAGCGTAAAGAAAGCCCGATTTGCGGAGAGACACACTCCTCGGGGATTATCTTCTACTCAGATGGCTAACCTGTTGTATACGGATGGCAGGGGAAAAGTTATGGTGCTCAATATTCGCAGTCCACACGATGTAAACAGGAGGAACAGGCCTTCCTCCTCTTCTTCTTTTGTTAATACTCCTGACTTGCGTGAATTTTTGATCCAAAAACGCAAAGACAGAAGTCATAACCAGGATTCAGTTCCCCTAACTGTCAAACATGGGGAGATCATGTAGGAAGATGCATCAACATCTAATGTCATCATGACATGTGGGCCACATAAAGAATCTGTCTTTATTATTCCCCTAACTCGCGACGACCAGCATCCAATAGTCTTCGATCGCATGCGGAGCAGACTGATTGTACAAGAAGAATCTCGCGAATCTGATGTTAGGAAAATACAAATCCACAGATATAGCCCACAAGCTTTAAAGATTATACAAAGCATAAGTTATGATTTGAAGTTGAAACAAGGCCTCAACTATGGAAAAGACAGACGAACACCGTTGCATAGTAATCTTTATTGTCAACAAACTCGTTTTGGGTTGGGGTACACTGTATCTCTTGCAAACTCTAAATCTCCAGAGTCTGATCCTGTAATATCAGAGGCAGGTCCTTCTAAATCAACTTCAGTGGGCAAATGCCATGACATGTCTGGGGATAGCCTACCTCGACAAAACAGAGCAACATCCAAAGCTGGGGGTAGAATTCCCTCAGAATCCGAAGATGATGCAACGATGACGATCTTTCCGGAAGACCGTAAAACTCAGGCATCGGGAGCCCGAAGGCCTAAAGGGAATTTCTCCATCAATGAAGATGACGTCATTAAAATCTTCAATATGTTGATGAAGGCACACAAACTTCGGCTACCCAACATCAGATACCCTGAGAGGGCTGGCAAAGTTGATGACCCTGATTATTGTCTCTTCCATCGGTACATTCATCACCCTACAAGGGCCTGCTATATACTAAAAAGGAGAATTCAGGAGTTAATCGACGCCAAAGTCATCACTTTGCATCTGTAAACGAGGGGACGATCACTGCAAATTTATTTCACTTTAACGTGACAATTTGCTCCCTCAAAAAAATACCGGATGATGAATCCCTAAAGTTTTCCCAGTGGATTCTTCAGGTCTATCTCCACTCAAGATAATTACTCTGCAGTAAATTTTTCGGACATGAGTCCATGTTCATATTACCTCTGAACTATTGTCCAAATATTTTGTTATCTCCCCAGATGAGTTTGTCATGTTCATATTACCTCTGAACAAACCATCCTGGTCTGACTATCGATTATCATGTCCATATTACCTCTGATATCGATTGTCATCTCAACTTAACACCCGTTCTTAACTCTAAGTACGCCAGTGGTGTTAGGTCCACAAAGTCTGCCATGTCCATATTACCTCTGAGCAGATATGTACCTCCATCCCCAATGGAGTCACAACTCAAAAGTTTGTCATGTTCATATTACCTCTGAATAAACTTTTCGAGTTTTTCGGCTATCGATTATCATGTCCATATTACCTCTGATATCGATTGTCATCTCAACTTAACACCCGTACTTAACTCTAAGTACGCAGTGATGTTAGGTCCACAAAAACTTCCATGTCTATATTACCTCTGGCAGGGCTTGTCCTAAAAACTTATTACTTGCACTAATGTGCGCAAAAAGTAATAGGTCCACAAAAATTCCCCTGTGGAATGCCCGTAATGGAAAACAAGATGTTCATGTCCATATTACCTCTGAACTATCCTCATTTTTTCAGCGAAGAAAGAGTCAGTCTCTATTCATCCCTACAGAGTCGTATTTTATCACGTCAATATTACCTCTGTCAGGATTTGTCTCAAACCTATTACTTACACTCTTGTGCGCAAAAAGTAATGCATTGCATTGCAACAAGACCCTTAGGATTTGTCTCAAACCTAAAGGAAACCCAAGTTGCCTCGATTGTCCCGAACACTCAGTTGGCTAATGCATTGCATTGCAACAAGACCCTTTTCGCTGCTTACTCGATTGATGCGATGATAGCCAACTATCAACTTAAACGATTGGCCTTGCACGGGCGCAAACCCAGGCCCGTGCGGCATCACGTCCCCCGAAAGCTCGAACGGGCCATTCCTATAGCTCCCTTCCTCCCTCGCACCCGCGGGACGGGTGCGGTGATTCGCGTCCGGCGCGCCGAGGCATGGTGATACATGTCAGGTTCGTTAATTCCCGGCCACACGGGGCGGGGCAGGGCGGAGCGGCGGCCCGGGCGGGTCCGGGGCATGACAGAATGGTATCAGAGCGGAATTGATTCTCTGGCCCAAACCGTTGCTATGACTCTGAGATATTATTGATATGGTTTTGCAAAGAGCGTTCCATACAATAAGTCCATAAATATTCTCAAAGTGCAAAATGTTTCCTGAGCTTGAATTGCTTGATTGTTTCGATTGAGTACGGCGAGGGACGGCACTATCGCTGCTCGGAATATCGAGAAATTTATCCTTGAAGTTTCGAGGACGAAACTTTTTGTTGGTTGGTAAGTATGTAACGCCCCGCTCCGTGCCGGCGTTATGTATCAAGGTGAGTGAGCAGAACTTCGTTCTCTGATTCTTGCACGCCTTAATAATAACCTGAGTTTTTGCTTGCAATGTTTTTATAAGAGAATGATAGAACCTGCCTTGCATGTTAATAAACGAACTCACCTAGCTTGTCTTTGAATCAATGCCTGCTTAACGAGAATCCTGAATCGCCTGCTTAGAGTGCATGAACATGTTCACTATCGTCTATGCTTCGAGAGAACCATACTGTGCCTGAATGTGTTCAAGTGATAAGTCGGATTTCCCCGCAATAATGAGTGTATTCTGATGGTTCGTCTCGTCTGCTTACTAGAGTTTATTTGATAGTGTTCCATGCATTCGCACGCGGTCGGACAATGGCTTTTGGTGGAGAGCTGAACTGCATGCGTCATAGCCACCATGGGTCACAGCTGCCATTAGCATCAGAGAATGAGTCATTGGTACGCTATTCCACCAGCTGCCGATCCTGAGATACTCGGGGACCGCCCTGCATATAGCTAAGTCATTGTGTTGGCTTGGATAGTGACTGCCCCTAAGATTGTGCATTGTGTGTCTAGCTATGCATCAGACCCTCGAGTCGTACGAGACACGCTGCGCACACCCTGAACATGAACGGTTTGCTTGCTTGCATATTCAATATGAAACTCTGTTTCCAAACATGTTTCCAAACAAGTAAATATGACTCTGCTAGCGAACTGCATAAAACGAACCTAGGTAAAACTAGAAAGATCACTAGTAATGTAATATTTTATAACATAATTACTTAGTGCCTGTTTGAGTGAATGCTTGTTTCTGTTCAGTTGTTTTATCTCACCAGTACTTGTATAAAGTGCTGACCCACCAACAGTTTACTTGCTTGCAGGTACTGGATCGTCCGAGGGAGCGATAGGCGTGCCACAGTCCCGAAGACCTGGAAATTCTGGTTTCGATTGTTGCCCCGAGAATGCTATCGTATAAGGGGGCATAATGTATGGAACGAACGTGTGCCTTTGCTAAAGGAAACCCAAGTTGCCTCGATTGTCCCGAACACTCAGTTGGCTAATGCATTGCATTGCAACAAGACCATTTTTGCTGCTTACTCGATTGATGCGATGATAGCCAACTATCAACTTAAACGATTGGCCTTGCACGGGCGCAAACCCAGGCCCGTGCGGCATCACGTCCCCCGAAAGCTCGAACGGGCCATTCGTATAGCTCCCTTCCTCCCTCGCACCCACGGGACGGGCGCGGTGATTCGCGTCCGGCGCACCGAGGCACGGTGATACGTGTCCGGTTCGTTAATTCCCGGCCGCACGGGGCGGGGCAGGGCGGAGCGGCGGCCCGGGCGGGTCCGGGGCGTAACAGGCACGGTCCACTGAATATGGGAATCGATTCTGAAGAAACAAATCCATAACGAGGATGAGTTCTTGTTTCAATCTATCTCGATCGAACGATACCGTCTTGTGTTTCTTAGCCGCGCTCTCCGCACCGGAAGAACGGGGCGCTACATCCTACCCAACCAATTGGAAGTTTCGTCCCAAAACTTAGGAATAGTGCTTACTGTTAGGGAACGTGATGTTGGGCAAAATAATTTGGACAATCTCGAATCCTATGGTTTGAATCACCACAAATGAGATATTGCCCGAGTTTCTTGTGGCACGTTTCAGCTGTGTGCCCTGGTTTCTTACAATAAGAACATGGTTGCCCTGGGTTTCCTCTCCATGGACCGCCGTGGTTAGGGCGCTTTGCAGCGGTATTTCCTCTATCGTTGTCTTGGCGTTTGTGATTGTAGGTATTCACAGCGCCGGTGGAAACGTGAGGATACTGCGGTTCAAGTGATAGGGCGTGATTCATGACTTCACGCATTATCCCGTACTGATTAATGACCACGTGCGCATGGATGGCAGGACGCAAACCACCTTTAAACCTTCTAGCTCGACTCGCTGCATCAGGTAAATAGGCCCTAGCGAATTTGGAGAGTCGGTTGAATTCGGCGGAATATTGCTTCACTGTCATACTGCCCTACCGCAGCTGTACGCACTCGTTTTTCATCTGACGTTATACTGGAGGGGGTATAAACTCCTCTTCAAACGCGGCAGAAAAAGTCGTCCACGAGATCGGCTCCTCTCCGTGATCAAATTGGAGAGATCTTTGATGCACGTTCCACCAATCGTGCGCGTTGAGGCAGAGCTGAAGTTGGGCGCAGGCGACGCGCTTCTCTTCGGGACCACTAACAGAGCGAAGTGATCTTCAAGTTCGGCTAGCCAATCTAGAGCTACCACTGGGTCCTCAGTCCCGTTGAATGGGGTGTTGCAGACTTTCTTGAAGTGGCCCAAGTTGAAGGCAGTCACGTCCCTCGGCCTTGGAATTTGTGGCATCTCCACTTCAAGCACGGGCTGTTCCACCGGAGTCGTTGTTGCGGCAGAATGGTTGGCAGCCAAAGTTTGAACGATCTGTTGCAGGGCATCTACCTGCTTCTGTTGGACTGAGAATCGGGTCTCTAAATTGCTTTCGAACTTGGCTTGGCGAGCATCATCTTCTTGTCATTGTGCTTCTAACATTAGCATTATCCGCTCAAGCGGATCAACTTGAGATATGCCATGCTGGCTCTGAGAGCTTCCCGAAGTGCCCGAACTACTTTCTTGGCCTTGCGTTTCGTTCGGTGCTTGTGCTGCAGATTGCGCTGGTGCCATTCCTTCAAAAGAAGGTACATTATATTAGAATCATAATGTATTATGAACTTATTGCATGAACGTATCTTATTTTGGCCTAACGAGTTCAAGAGTTCGCACAGAAATTTGATCGTTAAAGGAACTTTTCCAGTGCGAGAGTCTAAGGAACTTGAATCTGTGCTCTGATACCATTATGTCACGATCCGATTCCGTAGAATCGTTGAGGCATCCCCCGAATCGTGACCGCCGTGCGGGCCTGGGGTTGCGCCCGTACAAGGCTTTAATGATTTACATAGCAAGCACATATTCAGAGTACGCAGATAAATTGAAACACAGATTTGAAACATGGAAAAGTTCTCTTTATTGATAATGAACACCTATTACAAACTCTTGAACGAGTCAGCTAATATGCCGCATGGGCTTACAAAAGTGTTGACTCAAAATAAGATAGCAGTCATGTACATTACATCCCTTTACTAAACTTCAAAAGTTATAGACCTCCAGGCTAGAGGACAGCTTTTCCACGGAGCTGCATTTGTGTATGAAGAGTTGTAAGCTCCTGCTTCAAAATGCTTCAAGGACGGCACAATCAGGATGCGCCAACAGCTGGACTGGATCGGGAAGACGACTTCGGCTCCTCGCTCAGTTCACCTTGGTGCGGAGAACCTGTTTCAACGAGGGTCAGCATGTCGAAACATACTGGTGAAGACGAGCTAACCGAACTATACCAATTAATACGTTGTTTTAATGAAGCATGCATATTTTGTGGATTTCTATCTTGCCTTTGTTCATTTATAAGTAAGCAGCATATAGAATTTACTGAAATGAACGTGCCACCGTTCGGTGGATTTTACCTGCCCGTCTGAATTACCTGCACAATACTTACCATGTCTTCCCTGCCACGAAGACACAAGTTAGTTTGCAACAGGTTTAAATATACACATTGGGATCAGTGGCTAGAAGCTATTATGGACGAGTTATAGTCTTTGAACGAGGATAGTATGCAACAAAGATTCGTTGGTGGCTGCAGACTATCCTTGTCCAGATGCGTGAGACTAACGTGAAGTTTCGCCCGGACCGGATCAGTGCCAGTGCCCCAGCAACCGTCCGCAGGAACCCGTTGACCTTGTGCACAAGTTGTCCGTGATCAATCGTTCGTGATACGTTAACTTTGATGCCGTTGAGGCAATATGAACATGAGACAAGCAATATTACATGATTCGTTTTGCATAGTCTTTCCGACAGTTTATTTCATAACAAGTGTATTCCATGCTTAGCACAATTTATGGAAAAAGATGTATTCTAACTAAATTGAAGCATGTATAGAATATTCCCAAACGAACAAGCAAGCATATGAGTAATCGTTCCCAAGTTGAATGACAAGCAATACAATCCAAGTCTATTTCCTTTTATCTTGGTATCTTTTATTATTACCTGGTATCGTCTGATCGGGGCAACAAGAATGCAAGAGTTTAGGTGTGAAGACTTGGAAGCAGGGCTAGCTAATCGGGTTGGTAGCCACTCACTTAGATTGTTGGAAGGGAGAAGGAAAGAGGCGCTTCACGACTCCGCTCGCAAGCCGCCTACTGCTCGTTCACCTGCATTACGAATAGCTCAATCAATATCTCTTCCAATTTTCCAATCTCGAAATTGAAGTGCAGTTCAATGAACGAAAATAATGAAAACCATCGAAACCGTTCAAGGAAAACAAGCAAATCCCAAAACCAACTCAAAGCACGAAAGCAACAAGCGACATCGAAAACCGAGGCAATAAAAGATAGCAGCGGAGAGGTCCCTCCTGACTCTGCCGCTAAGTCGATCCCGGGGGCACGGTCCACTGAATATGATAATCGATTCCGAAGAAACAAATCCATAACGAGGATGAGTTCTGGTTTCAATCTATCCCGATCGAACGATACCGTCTTGTGTTTCTTAGCCGCGCTCTCCGCACCGGGAGAACGGGGCGCTACAAATAGAAATTTGGCAATGGCTACTATCAACTGCAAAAATCTCAAAGAAGTACTATACTTAATCTCCTTCGTTTAACGGAGTATGACGAAGATCTTATTCTGACGATATCATGCACAAAGGTTAGCTGGATCATATTCTATCAGGTTCATGTGACCTCCGAATAGATATCCTTAACTAATTTGTAAACCTATCATGTTAATGATACCTCTGATAGTGTTTAGTATACAAATTTAGTTAGATTATATTCTTTCAGGTTCATGTTAACTCTGAATAGATTTACATTCAGCAAAACCTTAACGAAAGAATGTTATGTTAATGATACCTCTGATATCACTTTCACCCTAGCCTATCACATTCTAAAATGATGGTCCCACAAAGTCAAAAAATGTGTCTATATTATCTCCGAGAAATTACAGGAGAAATAAGGAAGGTACATCATTTGGGAGGAGCAGTCAAGTCACGAATCTGTCGCGCCAGAGCAACCATTCTCTCATCCCTGGAGTTCAAGACGTCGGCGCGAGCCCGCTCCAACCTTGTCGTCTCATTGTTCAAAGCAGATAGCTCGGACCGAGCATATACAAAACCTGCGTGGATGACACCCACATGTGTCAGGTTCTGCTGAGCAGTCTCCATTCGATCCTTCAGCACATCTCGAGTTGCTGACAAAGAGAGAGCCTTCTCCTCTGCTTGAGCGAGCTCATCTTTCAATTTGCGGACCCTCGCTGTCTCTTCCTCATATTCAGCTTCGCACTGAGTCAGCTGGGGAATGACATACTCCAATTCGGTACGCTCATGATCCATATCCTGCTGCTGTTCCTGGACGGATTTGTTCAGAGATTTTATTTGCCCAGCAAGCTCTGCAGTTAAGGAGTCATACCTAGCTTGAACGAGACCGTCAATGCTGTAACGCCCGCAACTGCACGGTACATTACGCTGAGTCGGATTGAATGAAACAAATATTGGTTATATTTGATTAGTTGGATTTTGGGAATAAGTATTGATTGAGTTGTTTCATGTGCAGATGGCTAGCGGGTTCGATGGAAATCAGGTGTTCGTTCAGAGCAGTACTGAGATAGCTGAGTTGGAATAATAATGCCATCTTCCTTAGTCCGATCGGTCGGATGATTTGGAGAGCATGACCTGCTCGCACGGTCATACCAGTTGAGTAGATCGCGCTTGCATCGGACCACGGGTTCAAGGGATTGGCCGTATCGGCAGGACATGATGCTTAACGGGATCAAACATTGTGAGTGGGCTCTTTCCCTTCTCCTCTACTCCTTCATACCTAATAATATGGAAAATACGTAAAAGGCTTGAACACTTGGGCTGAAACATCGAGAATCACTACACTGAGGCGTGCATAGAGTGTACGTCGTTGGCTTGGTAGGATTTTGGCTTGAATTGATTTACGCGTTGGATAGTTGGAGCTAGAGTTGGGATATTACATTTGAGGCAGTTGGTTGAATACTTGGGATTATGCTTGGACAGTATGGAATGATGCATTGAGAGATTGGGAATATCGAAAATTCGGGCAAGCGAGCGTGCATCCGTGCACGGGTATCACTTGGTCGCTTTGCCTTGCAAAGCGAGCAGTTGTGGTTCGAAACCGAACAACTGTATCAGCGAGGGTATTGTGCCGCTTGATGGGACATTATGCCACGAATGGGACATTGTGCCACGAATGGGACATTGTGCCACTGATACGACATTGTGCCATGTGTTTGCTTTGAGCATGGGTGTTGCATCTATTGGAAACTCTGTGTTGAGAAGAGGCATTGTGCCTATGGAAATACTTGGATTTGGTGCCTTGGGCTATATGTTGGAAGAATGGTTATGGATGTGTTGGTTGGGTTATCGGTTGAACGAGTCTAGGATCGCTTGGTGGGGCAAGAATATTCGATCCTCTCGTCATACCTACTTGGTGTCTGCATGTCACGGACAACCTGTATTGCACAGGATTTGGTCTCCTCGAACGGGAAGCTCCGGGGCACCGGAACCGTTCGGCCATGGAGGAGACAACTGGGTAACGCGTCTTGGGCGCGGTGCCAACGGTTGGATGTGATCCAGGTGGGTTAGCTACTTAGCACTGTTTTGAATAGAACCGCATTTGATCAGTCCTATCAAACGTCCTTTATGGCTTGGCCAGTGACTTCATATAGATTAGTGTTAGCTTGCTTTTCTTTTGTTGGTTTGGCTTTCGTGTAGGCGCGGCCACCTTGCCTCGGCAAGAGTGTGCACTTTGGGATTGGATTGTATCAAGTTGGTTGAGGAAGGATATTGAGGCTTGGTTGATGGTTCGACATGTTATCGTGTTGCTTGGACTTGAGCAAGACGGGTTGCATGCTAGTTTTCCTCGAGTTGCTTATATATTTGCTTGTCGTTTGGTTTGAGTTGAGTGCTTGCATGCTTAAACTGCTTTAAAGCTTTCCTTAATATGTTATCCCTATGCCATGAAATGAATCTAGGATTCAACTGGAAAGATCACCATATAACTGTTTGCATTCACTATTTTACTTAGTGTCGGCTTAGGCGAGTGGGTTACCCCACTCACCAGTACGGTTGTGTACTGACCCACGTTTGTGGACAATATTTCAGGTACGCAGGCATAGTGGCGCTGCTTGGATATACGAGACATGATGTATGAACTGTAAGTACCTTTGTGGGCTAGAGAAAAGAGCAAGAGTATTTCATCGCCTTCGTGGCATCGCCTTCGTGGCCTTGTCTTCGATGAGGCATTCCATTTGACCCTATCGTGAGCTTCGCTGCGTTTTACTCTGATTGTGTGCTTGGTACACAATACTTGACTTTCGTTGCAACTTGGTTGTTTCAATGATAACATTTGGTATTTGACAACATCGCCTTGTACGAGCGCAACTCCAGGCTCGTACGGTATCACGTCCCGATGAGAACGATTGTCTTGCGGGAGAGCTGCAACGTGGTGATTCACGTTCAGCGGGGACTATCGAGCTTGCGGGAGATTGGGACATGACAGATTGGTATCAGAGCGCCTGGTTTATTTTCTCGGACTTGGTCCTTCGCTTCATCACAAACTCTAAATAGCTTCCGCGTGTCGTCTAGCTCTTGACTCTACTCAGTGCCGCATTGGATGTTTTATGCAATAAGTCTATATATTACTGGTTGTGGCTGCATGTTGTTCTTGGTTGTGTTGCTTTGGTTAGTTTTCGTTAGATCGCTTAGCATCGTTAGGCGTTATTGCATTCGTACAGCAAGTTGGGTGGCGTTGTTGCATTTGTGCAACAAGTTGAGAGCTGTCGTTGGGTTAGCTTGGCTTGTCGTTCAGGGAGTTTCTGATTGCATCAGTAGATCAGTTGGTTGGCAGACGAGATTGGTTATGCGGTATGTTGTGAGTAGAAGCATCGATTGAGAATAGATCGTTGTACGAGTTGCTCGTGTAGCGAATGTGTTGGATAAAAGTTTAATTTTTGGCTGGGTATATCACATAGAGCATCGGTTGAGCAGGTTTGAGTTTGGCTTGGGAGTATCAGGATAATGTTGCACGAGTTGCCCGTACAACAAATGTGTGGAACAGTTGGGTATTGGGTTGGATTACTTGGAAGAGATCGTTGCACGGGATTGCTCGTGTTGCGAAAGTATCAGACGGTGAGGATAGCTGGAAACATTGAGGATGGAACATAGCACAAGTTGCATAGCGAGATTGATGGAAAGAGTAAGATGGTTCACTTGTTGGTTGAGTTTTTGTGTCAGACTTGAGTTGGACAATGGCAGGATCACGCATAAGGGATGGTTCGAACGGATCTTGGATCAGTGCAAAGGAATCATAATGCGAGTAGCGACTTGATTCGGAGTGGTATATGGGATACCACATATTGAGCAAGGCATTGAAAATATTTTGGTTTGGACATCGATGGGAATTGCCTGAACGGACTCGGGTAATGAAAATATAAGTTGGTTGGTGTACGTCGGTTGAGTTGGAAAGAATGAAAATGGAGCAAGCGAATATTGAATTGAGCAAGCGAGCACGGACTACGATTTTGGGCAACACATTTGAGCTGTGGGTTGAGTAATAAAACACGATCTTGGTTTGGAGGAACAATACGATGGATTCATACGAACTTGAAGGATTTTGAATATTGCTGCTCGAGAAGTCGACTCATGTTTAGCAGAAATAAAATTTTGGGCAAGATGGTGCAACAATGGTAGAAGGATTCTCCGAAAGACGTGGACGGATTATGGCAACAACCGAGAGGGAAAGATTATGGCGGGCAGACTTTTGAAGATAGCTAAATGTGGGAGCAACGTCGGAATAAATCATTGTGTTGTTCGAGTAAGTTGGACGTGCATTGTGGGACACTAAAAACGGATAAGAATTTGAGTAAGTCTTTAGTTTCAGAAATCATTGCAAGTAGTAGTGCGATGAGTCGAACATGGCTGTTCAAAAAAATTTGATGGATTCAGGGCAGAATGACGGATTAATGGAAGACGGTTTCAACGAGCGCAGTTCTCGAATTGTTGGCTCGGATAGATAGCAAGACTTTAGGTGGCTAAGCGGCATTGGTTGACAGATCATCAAAGGTAGTGCATGTAGTTCTCGGATTCGGAAGTTTGCTCGGATGGAATGGTTGTATTTTGATTCAGATTTGCAGATGAGATATAGCATGGTTCATAGTAACTGTCCATCGTGATGATTACAATTATCGAGCATAGCTTCGGGACAGCTGACCCTAGCGACTTGACCGCTGAATCAGAGATTGAATATGGTTGACCCATAGAACGACCCTTGAGGCGGCGTATTTGGGAATTCGTCGAGGGCAGATGTGAGCAATGAGATTTGGCTTATCGACTGAGTGTTGGATTCGAGAGACCCATGGGATAGTCTTCAGCTGAAGATGCAGCCAGAAGATCGAAGCGATGGTGGAAGTAGCCTAGTCAACTGATGAGATTCAGAGTCGCAGATTTTTATCGATGGCATCGCCTCTGACTCATCGTGCCCTGGAAGGGAATATCATTCATATGAATTGACGACTGTGAAACTAGCTCGTGAAGTTAAAGCAGCGGCTCGTTCGAATCAAATCCTTGCGAATACTGGAAGGGACAGATGTGCCTCAGATTTACAAGATATCTCGGAACTTAGTCTGGGAAGCGTGCTCATTCGGAAGACAAAGGTGATATTCTATGCTTCGAGGCAGTAGAAGCAGCACGAAGAACTATTCCATGCGCAACCTAGGAATTGTGGCGAGTGTGTCCACGTTAAAATCGTGGCGACACTATCCCTTTGGCGTGGCGGCGAGATCTTCGTGGATCACACGAACCTTAATATAGATGTTCACCCAGCGAGGTATTGCGATTGAGGAAGAGGTGTTTGGTTGAGCTAATGAGAGCAAGTTAATATTTGGGTAAGTCGCATAGCTGGGATAGTATCAGTTGAGTTGATCGTTCAGTGCATGAGATATATTTGGAGATATTGCTAGTACGGATTCAGGAATAGTTGGATGGATTGAGTTGGAACACGAACTGATTGAGTCAATAGAAAATCATCATATTTGAGAATAGCGCTCGAGTTAATATGTTGGAATGGGAATCGTGATTCGATTCAATTGAGAGTAAGCAAATGGATGCCTCGGATATAAAGATACCCTTATAACTTGTTCAAATTTGCTATCGCAAGGCTCGGCTGAAATGCATGTATTTTAGGGACGCCTTAAATATGTGTACGATCCAAAACTAAGCGATATGAGGAATTCATATTGAGCTGCAAGGAGGATGTGGGAATTCAGATATTTGTATGAGTGTTCAGCAGAGCGAGATGCCGAGTAAGAATCGTGAATATGTGAGTTGCATAGAGCAGGTCCATAGAATTGGATAACGGCATATGATAGGAATGAGTACCAGCACGGTTCATGGACGAACCTGATTCTAAGTGGTATATTATATAACGTCCGCAACCGCACGGTGCGTTACGCTGAGTCGGATTGAATAAAATAAATGTTGGTTACATTTGATTAGTTGGATTTTGGGAATAAGTATTGATTGAGTTGTTTCATGTGCAGATGGCTAGCGGGTTCGATGGAAATCAGGTGTTCGTTCAGAGCAGTACTGAGATAGCTGAGTTGGAATGATAATGCCATCTTCCTTAGTCCGATCGGTCGGATCATTTGGAGAGCACGGCCTGCTCGCACGGTCATACCAGTTGAGTAGATCGTACTTGCATCGGACCACGAGTTCAAGGGATTGGCCGTATCGGCAGGACATGATGCTTAACGGGATCAAACATTGTGAGTGGGCTCTTTCCCTTCTTCTATACTCCTTCATGCCTAATAATATGGAAAACACGTAAAAGGCTTGAACACTTGGGCTGAAACATCGAGAATTACTACACTGAGACGTGCATAGAGTGTACGTCGTTGGCTTGGTAGGATTTTGGCTTGAATTGATTTACGCGTTGGATAGTTGGAGCTAGAGTTGGGATATTACATTTGAGGAAGTTGGTTGAATACTTGGGATTATGCTTGGACAGTATGGAATGATGCATTGAGAGATTGGGAATATCAAAAATTCGGGCGAGCGAGCGTGCATCCGTGCACGGGTATCACTTGGTCGCTTTGCCTTACAAAGCGAGCAGTTGTGGTTCGAAACCGAACAACTGCATCAGCGAGGGTGTTGTGCCGCTTGATGGGGCATTGTGCCACAAATGGGGCATTGTGCCACTGATACGGCATTGTGCCATGGGTTTGCTTTGAGCATGGGTGTTGCACCTATTGGAAACTCTGTGTTGAGAAGAGGCATTGTGCCTATGGAAATACTTGGATTTGGTGCCTTGGGCTATATGTTGGAAGAATGGTTATGGATGTGTTGGTTGGGTTATCGATTGAACGAGTCTAGGATCGCTTGGTGGGGCAAGAATGTTCGATCCTCTCGTCATACCTACTTGGTGTCTGCATGTCACGGACAACCTGTATTGCACAGGGTTTGGTCTCCTCGAACGGGAAGCTCCGGAGCACCGGGACCGTTCGGCCATGGAGGAGACAACTGGGTAACGTGTCTTGGGCGCGGTGCCAGCGGTTGGATGTGATCCAGGTGGGTTAGCTACTTAGCGCTGTTTTGAATAGAACCGCATTTGATCAGTCCGATCAAACGTCATTTATGGCTTGGCCAGTGACTTCATATAGATTAGTGTTGGCTTGATTTTCTTTTGTTGGTTTGGCTTTCATGTAGGCACGGCCACCTTGCCTCGGCAAGAGTGTGCACTTTGGGATTGGATTGTATCAAGTTGGTTGAGGAAGGATATTGAGGCTTGGTTGATGGTTCGACATGTTATCGTGTTGCTTGAACTTGAGCAAGACGGGTTGCATGCTAGTTTCCCTCGAGTTGCTTATATATGTGCTTGTCGTTTGGTTTGAGTTGAGTGCTTGCATGCTTAAACTGCTTTACAGCTTTCCTTAACATGTCATCCCTATGCCATGAAATGAATCTAGGATTCAACTAGAAAGATCACCATATAACTGTTTGCATTCACTATTTTACTTAGTATCGGCTTAGGCGAGTGGGTTACCCCGCTCACCAGTACGGTTGTGTACTGACCCACATTTGTGGACAATATTTCAGGTACGCAGGCGTAGTGGCGCTGCTTGGATATACGAGACATGATGTATGAACTGTAAGTACCTTTGTGGGCTAGAGAAAAGAGCAAGAGTATTTCATCGCCTTCGTGGCATCGCCTTCGTGGCCTTGTCTTCGATGAGGCATTCTATTTTACCCTATCGTGAGCTTCGCTGTGTTTTACTCTGATTGTGTGCTTGGTACACAATACTTGACTTCCGCTGCAACTTGGTTGTTTCAATGATAATATTTGGCATTTGACAACATCGCCTTGTACAAGCGCAACTCCAGGCTCGTACGGCATCACGTCCCGATGAGAACGTTTGTCCTGCGGGAGAGCTGCAACGTGGTAATTCACGTTCAGCGGGGACTATCGAGCTTGCAGGAGATTGGGACATGACAAATGTTGCCTCGAGATAGCTGCAAATAATCGTTAATGGGTTGTTCCAAACCATTAACTATCTGCTCCAGTGTATCAGCTCTTCCAGCGTCGTTGAAATCTCTGATCGGCACTATCGCAAACTGGGAGGACCTCCTCAGAGCCTCGAAGCCTAGATTCTTCTCCAGCACCATTGATATCAGCATTTTCAAAGTGGTGTAAAAAATACTAGTATACTGCTCAGTCAGCATGGCTAGATCCGAATGGACGCTGGAGTGGCTACAATATCGGTGAATCTCCCTCCAGGAATGACTGCAGACGATGTTGCCACAGTCGTCGCCTCAACAAATGGTGCGACAAAAGAAGAAGCGCCAACAACGGACGAAGTGGCCGACGTACTCAAAGGAGGCATTGTCGTAATGACAGGCTTATCCTTCTCTCAAGATATCAGAACCATTTTGGGCGAGCCGGCACCCAAAAATGTTTCCTCTTCAAAATCAGGCACCTCCGTGTCATAGACAGGAGCGGAAATAATGCCGAAAGTTGCGTCGACGCTGTCCTCCCCGTAGATGTCTTTCCCTGAAAAGAAGACAAGAGAAAGTTAATATCAATCTGATGTTAATTTTTTCTAAAAAGAGGCATAAAGACGACATTTACCCATGGTTGATGGTGTATATGTCGCGTCTGCAGCCAGTACAGCTAAATCATTTCTTAATGATGTTAAGTGAGCTGTCATACCTGGAGAAGGGGGTGTGCCAACTGACACTGGAAGGTATTCTTCCAGGTCTTCACCAAGATCCACTCGAGGCTCATTGGGTGGAATCTCGCTGGGTATACTTACAGACGCGACAGGGGTTTCTCCCGTTACTGGTCTGGATAAAGATATCTTTATTTGGCTCGGCCTCGAAGGTGATCTCGTACCACTACCTGAAGCGGTAGCAGCGACAGCAGCCTCGAGCAAAGATTCTCCGGCACTGTCAGCCGGAACTGTGGAGGTTCTCTTTCTAAAAGGCGAGGAACCTCTAATCAAAGGATCGTCCCCAACAGGGGAAACAACAGGCTCACTTCTAGGAGCCTCATGACTGGAAACCTTGTCAGGACCACCAACAATCTTCTTCTTCTTACGAGGGGAAGTCTCCTTCAGAACAGGAGCTCTTCGCTTACCAGAGATAACCAAAGGCCCTGCAGGTGGAGGTATTTCGCCTCTCGGTACTGCCAACAATGGCTCATCTGGATTGACAGAATCCTCACCCTCGTCAGAGAAAAATGATGAGACTTCGTCTCTTCCCATTGACTTAGAAGAGGGCATCCTAAAACTTCCACGTATATCAAAATCACGATGGAAGGTATTGGTTGCCACATAAAACTGGGCATACGAATGGAGGATGCGCAACTCCATGGAGAGTGAAGTCACGGGCACAGTAAAAGCTGCTCCAGTGCAACCTATTATGAAGTACCGCCATCCTCTCGCTCTATCAATGAGTCCACCCCTGGACTTGAAGCTGGTGACGGCATTGCCCACATGCAATTGGTCATACCCAAACTGCCTGGCAAATCGACTAGGCAGGTAGGGCACCAAGAAGCATTGGTCTTCACTTCTGTATAATAAATGGGAAGGTCTAATGCAGACCAACCAATTAAAAGCTTCAGGAGAAAGAATGGTCTTCCCTTCACCTAAGTCCTGAAGCCTGCTCCTCTGTTGATTTTGATGTACAGAGGGGACGGTGCAGAAAAGCTTCCAACTGTGAGCAAAATTTAGTGCCCCCCGACAGTCTAAAACTGTGGTCACGTTCCAGGTAGAATTCTTGTAATTCAATAAGAAATTATTCCCCGAACTACTGCCAGGGCCGGGAGACATCACCCTGGGGTTATGGAGAATTAACCATCCTATCAAATACAGGAACGATAATTCTACCCTGGGAAAGCTGTCACGCCGAGTTTCATCGGCAAGCAGCCCATCAGTAATGGCCCTCAGGCCAGCTTGTATGCGGCATACCATGGCAGGGAGCAAGTCCAGTCTTGCCCCGAACACCAGACGCACTACAGGCCATAAGGTGTTGCGGTAAATGCGATCCGAAGATGCAATGCCTGGTACTACCAATCGGCGCAGCCATATAGAGAGAAAGCCAGCAAGTTGAGCTTCTCGTGATAGAGGCCTGTGGCAATGCCTCAAATAACTATAGGCTTTAGTGCCCGCAGGATATTTCCCTATCCCTTCGTCGAGAATTTGATCTGAAGCCCCAGCGTCTTCAATAAGGTCATCGACTACCTGAGCACTAAGCACTCCCAGAAAGCTCAAAGGCCTATCCCTGCTATCCACGACTTTGTCTAGCTTAGCAGTCCTGGCCTGATGGAAGAAGAGGTAGGACGCCCATTTGTTGGTATAAGCCAAATCAGAGGGCTCATTATAGAAGGCGGTGCACGCTAAATAGTGACACATCAGCTCCTGGTACACTGCCACTCCCCGAGGGTCTGTATCCCCCAGCTTCCGGTTTGTGGGAACATACTCTTCATAAGGAGTATCTCCCATTGGCAGTCTTGAAATCTCTGCCATTTCGTGAAGGGCCAATCCCAACTCCCCAGTGGAGCGGCAAAAGTCCCGGTGAGCGAGATATATCGCTCCATCAGAGCCAGAAACAGGTTTTAGTTGAGAGGTAACCCAACACTGGTAGCACTCATAGTCGCATACAGACCAATGCTCTCCAGCTCAGTCTGAAAATGCTTCAGGGCCCAATCAGCTAAACGAGCCCATCGAAGATTTGTAGGGGTAACCCACCCATTGGTCCGAGGATTAACCTTGGGGTATACTCCTCCATGCCCCATGAAGTCATTACAGAAAGTCGGTAATTGGACTGGTTGGAGTAGTAAAGTGTCTTCACTCGGGACACTGCCCGGATACAATCCCTTGAACGGCATGACCGGGCCGGAAGGACGGCTTATAAATAACCCTTGGTCGGACCCTTTCTGATAAAATATCTTTCCCGGCTGGCCGTGAAGATTAGAAGTCAGGGTCCACGACATCCTCCTGGGATGCGTGGCATGGAAGAATGTCGAGATAGGATAATCTCTCAGCATCTTGGGCAGATACAGAACCAGGCCCCCGGCAGGAAAAACCCAGTTTTCTTTCTTAGGCTTCGTCTGGGATTATTTGTCAATCATATCCCCGAAGAGAAAAGCCGGTTTTATATATTGTGTCCCGTCTATATACGCCAGGGGCTCTCCATTGATCATGCTCAACAGCATTCGCTCTCTTTGAGACGATATCAGGATTCCTCTTCCTTCAGGATATTGGGGTCCATAAATAGGAAATGTCACATGGGACAAATCCTCCAGGTAATTGGAGTGCATTATCCCAGCAGCAGAACCTATCACCTCAGCCAACGGAGATACATGCAAGTTAACTACAAAGTGTAAGAAAAATACGTCAGTTTTTATACTAGACCTCACAATCTTGCAGCTTATGCCAAAGAGCAACAGTCTGTGCTTTTACGCCAAGACTGTAAAAACTTAACTTTTACGCCAAAATCTCATTCCAAGGCGTAAAATTCAAGATTGGCAGTATACACAAAAATCTGACAGTCTGTGTTTTACGTCAGATTGCCAAAGTTTGAGTTATTATACCGAAATTCTCATCCAGAGCGTAACACTCAAAGTTTGTAGTATACGCCAAAGCTTTTTACGCCAGACTGCGAAAATGTGGAATTTTTACGCTGACACATTAGAAATATGGGCGTAAAAGATAAAATATCTATGTGCATCATCTTCTTCGAAGAGGCTATCAGCACAGAAGATGACCTAGCGCGTTCACGTACAACGTGTGCGAAGGGTTTTCTTCGTTCTTGTCATCCCAAAAGCTTTACCTATAATGCCCGGTGCACAGCTCGTCGGTGGGACACTTCGTTCAGAGCGAGGTTCGCCCTGCCCGACGGGAGTCACTCTTGCTTGGTCAGAGGAGCGAGAAGAGGAGGCAGACTTCTTTCCCTTAGAGGAGGATTTTGGTTTTGGTGCCATTGCTAAAAACTCAGAATGCTCAGAGAAGAAACGAAGGAGATTACTCAAAGAGACGAATGTTTTCTTTTGCAAAAGACAGGTGAAGAGTCTTCTCTCTGAAATCCTTGGGATATATATAGAGTTCAGATGGACTCCTTGAATCCCTAACCAAATCCGATATTTAATATCGGTTATGATTGGGGACTACGTCAGCCTATTACTCAGGGAAGGCGAACAGTCAGCGAATTCAAAAAAAAATTCATGCAGAGCAGATTCGTGATTTTACGCCAAGGAGCTTTTTTACGCTCGGAAAACTACAAATCTACGGTTTTACGCTCAGAGGCTATAAGTCTATGGTTTTATGCCCGGATGCTTTTACGCTCGGTAGCTTTTACGCTCGAGAGGCTACAAACCTATGACTTCACGCTCAGAGGCTACAAATCTATGATTTCACGCTCAGAAGCTTTTTACGCTCAGAGGCGACAAATCTACGACTTCACGCTTGAAAGTTTTCTTTTCAGAAGCTATAAATCTACAGTTTTACGCCCGGATGCTTTTATGCTCGGCATCTTTTACGCTCGAGAGGCTACAAACTTACGATTTTATGCTCATCTACACTACGGATCTATGACTTTCCGCATATCTTAAAATACGCAGGCCAGAGTATGCGTATATCTGAACAAATCTCAAGGCGGTCAAACTACAAGGGTTCACGCAGAAGATACTCCTTCTTGGCCTCAAAATATCTCAAGCACCCAAAGTATACAGAGTTCAGCATGGAAAATGACTCTTCTTCTTGGGTCAATTGGAAGTTCATCCAAAATCCAGTCTGAATATTTCCTCTACAGTTCAAGATGACGATTCAGTTTTGACAGCCATTTCTTGCCCTATTTCAAGGGGTTTGCAGGAAATCATTCTTGAAGATGATGGTCTGAACAAGAATTCTTCCTATCAAAGAAGTGACAAGTTTAGAATTCTACGCAATCTCTCGTTTAAAACAGCTTGACAGTTCGGATATTCGACTTAAATGCTAAGCAGTTTTCTACGCATCCTCAGTTACGCGTAAAAGACAGGACGAGACCAAATGCTCTTTTTTTCAGAGTCGGTGTAAAGTTATTCAGACGTGTCGAAGATACATATATTCAGACTTTATCATAAAAAAATGGCAAATCATCATATACGCAAAAGAAGACGATTTTATTAAATTATGATTACATATGAGGGAAATCCAATCTATAAAGGATTTTTTTCATCTTCATGATTACATATGAGAAAAATTCCGTCTACAAAGGATTTCTCATCCTCATTTAAAGATCATGCCCAGAATCTGTTCTGTCAGGTTCTAGCATTGGGGGAGATCTTTATCCGTCTTCTACAGTAATTCATCGACTTCCACAGTCGATGAACAAGAAAATGATTAATGGCAGGAGGATACAACTGGGCCTGTATAAATTATTCAAGAGCCCATCCTCCATACGCCATGACAAATTGAGTTAAGGTTTTAGACCCAACTCGGTACTGGAAGACAAGGCTAGTTTGTCTTATCTCGTCCACGAACAACGGAAGAAAGTACAGCTTGCAAGTTGTGTAGTCGAATGTGACCCTTCCTCTCTCCTGGACGAATCGCCATATGAAGTTGCTGATTATCCCGAGCAAAGGAAGCTATGATATCCTTCCATGATCCATCATTGCAGAGGACATTTGCTCGAAGATGCCTTCTTTTTTGGCTCCTTACATGCTGGAAGAACATGATCTTCTTCTTCCTCAAGTCGACCTGACGAACTCCGGCAATCATCTCTGTGTGGTGAAGGAAATATGGGAAGAACAGGTTAACTCCTCAGCCTTTATATAGGCAAAAGAGAACACACCGAATCTCCAAAAATCCGCCAAAAAATTAGCCTCGAGGAACGAGTCAGACTTGACCGTTTCATGCTTCATTCAAAGTGTTTCAAATTACGATAAATTTGAAAACTTTGAAGGGGATCTTGTAGAAGCATAAAAAATATGCTGCAGAGTTAAACGCAATATTTCAGTGCTGTGTGGCATAAAATATGACTTCAGAGCTATCGGCGTACAATAGAGCTTTGTCGCTAGT
The DNA here is from genome assembly GCA_036927795.1 of Iris macrosiphon. NCBI lineage: Eukaryota > Viridiplantae > Streptophyta > Magnoliopsida > Asparagales > Iridaceae > Iris > Iris macrosiphon. The sequence goes on along the minus strand of JAYESA010000016.1, from coordinate 100,713,111 downwards.
ACAGCATAAAATATAAGCTCAAGGATAATTCGCGTAATACAGTATTTCCAGGCTGCTTCAGCGTAAAAAGGGTATTATACCGCCTTTATGGCATAAAACTCATCCGCTTTTAATGCAGCATGGAAGTGTACGAGGAACGCTTCGTATTACTCGAATGAACCTGTCAGATCATGCAGTGAACCTGACTCCTGACAAAGAGTACTACACGACTATCCAGACGATGGTTGTAATAATGGTGCGGCACAGAGACCCAAACCATCGTTTAGTGACGTTTCCCTGATACAAAGTGCTTTTACGCATACAAAGGAATATGATGCCTAATTTTACACAGGCAGATGTGAGCTTTTACGCTCAACAGAAGACAAAACGAACTGCCACGTCAAAAGCTGCTCTTCGTACAGAGCTCGAGGCACGTCTCTGCATTTAATACTCAGAATGGTGGCAGATCTCTACATTTAATGTACGAGATTTGATTATATCTCCAAAGACTGGGCAAGCCATAATTACGGCTAATACGTCTACATTATCACCCCTGCACATTACGCCACCAGGCTATTTTCAGCTATAGGAGCACGCTGTATGCTATCTCCTTGAAATACGCCAACTCAGGCTATATTTGCATTTGTGCGTGAGAAGGCTATTTGGTCCAGAATACGCTCAAGACCTCAATCAAGGAAGGAGGATCAGCTATCTTTTACGCTAGCCACCTATCCATGCAACATCAGGCTTCTACGCCTACTTGGCTTCTACGCCATGGTAACAGTTATTGGCTTCTACGCCAACCTTTTTTTACGCGAGGGGCAGTTACCTACGTGGCTTGCATGCCGTGATCTCCGCAGCAGTTATACGCATTATCTCTTAATAGGACACGCATCACACGCTTATTCAGAAGATCATCTATACGTGGGTGGCAGTTATAATAACCGCCACGTAAAAAGTGCCATACTCTCCACTATCCGGCTTCTATGCCGACTAGACGGTTACTATCACTAAAACCCTATAAATAGAGACCTCTATTGACAGAGGTCCGGGGGGGGAGGAAGGTCGAAAATTCCAAGGTCGGAAAGAGTTAAAAGAAATCGAAGAACAGAGAAAGAAGAGCTCAGACAGAGAGTAGCGATCGACGATTTTGGCATCGAGCATCCACTCCCTCTTGCAATCTTTGAAGCATCTCCTTCTTCTATAGCACTTCTTCATCATCGTGTGGTCCAAAGGACAAAGTGATCGACTACAGATCAGACTCCTATAGCAATATTTACCCAGATTAAAATTTGTACTTAACATCCTCGTATAGGATTAATAGTACTTCTTGTTTGTAAACCTAAGAAAGGGTTTTGTATAAACCTAGTTTTATTTCTTCCATTTATTATCAAACAGCCGGTTCCCCCTCCATTTTTTCTTGGTAGTAGTGGTAGTAGTAGTAGTGATAGTTTTAGGCAAGTACATCTTGCCAATGAGGAACAACTTACATTTTTTGATTATTGTGGATTTTTTGTATTTTATTAGTCTGTATTGTGCACAATGATCTCCTATGCATGTTTACTTCTTGATATTTTTGGTTTAGATAGCTTGGTTGGACTAGATCTACATTTTTAGTTTAAAGTGTTCTTGAAATTTTTATGATTTTGATCTCTTAAAACTTGTTTTCTAAAACTAGTTATTCTAAGTCAGAGAGCATCTGATTTTAAGTGATTTAGAACTTTACTTCTCTGGATTTTGGCTGAAAATGAGAACTTCATGGAAAATCATATTTCCAGGACTTGGAGCTTTTTCATGACTGAAACTTGCTATTTTGGGACGAAGGAGCTCCATGTGGCCTGGACTCCTCACTCCAAACTCAGCATGCACCCGTCTTGTTGGACGCATGACTGAATCTGCACATGCGTCCCTTGAACAAATACATGAAACTTGAACGAAAGAAAATTTTCTAAGTTCCTGATTCCATACGGCCCAGAGGAGCATGCGGCCCAGAGGAGCTTGTGGCCAAAATTGTCTATGCGACCCTAGCTATGTACTCCTCTAATACATGACTCAGCGCCACCTGGGCACGATTTCCCCTGAAATTGTCTTTTCTTTCTGACACGTTTTATTGGCCAGTCACATCGGTCACTTCTCTGACATGCTTTATTAGCTAGTCACTTCAGTCACTTCCTGGCCTTGCATTTATTCCCGTCACTCAACCCATATCCCAAGGAGTGGATCTTGCGATGATGCATACGGCCAGCTTCTTGCCCGCGGCTAGTTTGATCCATGCGACCAGTTTGATCCATGCAGCCAGCTTCTTGCAAGCAGGCAGTTTTTTGTCTGTGGTCGGATCATCTCCTACAGTTCTAACACTTATAGTAACAATATTTTCCTTTGTTATATATTCTCTTATGGATTATTTACTCCTTGTGCTTGGCTCAATTAGTTAATTCATATGATGCATGTTATTTCTAAATTACTTATAGTCTGGATGCAACACTTACCAGAACATGGAATACCCGGAACATGGAATGTAATGGCACTGTAAACTGAAAACTCATGGCACCTGACTTATACTAAATGAACTTGATCCCTGACTCCAGATACCTAATATGTACCGATAAACCTGATAGTGGCTCAACGTAGCTCACTCCTGACATACTAAAATCTCCATAACTTAAATGCATGTATTGATAAGATAATTCCCGTAGTTGATTGCTTGTCCCTGTCCTGATTGTACTTGTCACGCTATTGTCCAGTCTTGCATCATGTCTAAGGCAGATTCCTGAGCACCACGGTCAAAAAATTTTGATAACTTGCCTAAGTTAATAACTAGAATAATTAACTAGAAGCATCTAGAGAGATTTTCTGGCTACATACAATCCTGATATTCCAGCGACACTTGATGGATTTGGAGCATCTCCGTCGAGAGATGCACACTTCAAGCACACCGTCGAGTGTTGAAATTTACCAGAAAAATACCTTATACTTAATTAATCTATGCTAGTCCGCAGGACATGTGGCAGTATGAAATCTCAACTGTATTTGTTAGTAACTAAGATTGTGATAACCCTAGTTAGATAATAGTAGTAAGCCGTAGGTCATGTATGGCCGTGATTGCATATTTTCTAGTCTTGTCTTGGATCATCTAGCTACTAATCCTGAACTGTACTCGTTACTGATTCCTGAAACTGCTTTACTGCTTATTTATATATTGCGTTTATTTATATTTTCTTATGCTATTGAATGTTTGTATGCTGGTTTTAGTTCCTAAGTTGGCTCTATTGTGTTACTTTGCTGTTTTGGGGTCTGCCTCCACTGGTTTTGTATGGCCAGATTTTGGAGCAACATCGTAGGATCTCCCGTACATCCCGCCTCCAGATGGTGAACACGAGGAGCACCCGGGGACTTGAGTGGGTTTCTTCTTCATCACTCACCTGATCTTGTACTTATACTTTTGAGGCGTTTAGCCACCGAGCATGTGTTTAGCTCATATTTTGGTATTTGATATTCTAGCCTGCGGGCCTACATGTAAAGCATACTCTAGACTATAGCTAGAGATGATAATATAATATTTCACTCTGCTAGTTCTTTATTTTAATAACTAGCTTCATGATCATCTATGTATGTATAGTTTGGGACGCCTTACTATTATATGTTTGGTGATTATACTTCTTGTAACTTGTTGCTTACTTGAGATTGAGACAACTAGGACTCTTGACCCAGGAATGACTGTTGGATTATAGAGTAAACCCTCACATGTCTAGACATCCGTGATCGTATTTCGGGGTATAGAGTACTCTGGTGTACGTAGCTGGCTTTATCCGCCCCCGCTCTCCAGTATTCTGGGTCTAGGCGTGACACGGTTTGAGTGGTGGTCCATGCAGGTCTGAAAATTCAAAAGTGTGGGGGTTTATCATTGTTTAAATGTCTCAATCATGCTACTCCTTGATCTCCTCAACATCAAATTTGTATCCCAAAAATCTTGATTCAATATCTGCTTTCTATTCTTCCCTGACGGTTTGATTATAGTGTTCTCTATCTTTCAGGGACACTGTTCCTGGTCCTTCTGATCATCCATCTAGAGTTTTTTCGATAGCAGGACAACCACCAGCCAGTCGGCATCCCTTTACCGTGCAGCCACAATATTCTGAAGCAGAGTCCAGGATGACTCGAGATATAGAATAATAGGTCCAGCCAGAGCCACCAGTTGTACCCGCAATGGTAGTCCCGCCAGTACCACCCAATACAAAAAATGATAACCAGGCCCTGATGGGGATCATAAGGCAGTTAATAGCATCTCAAGAGCGACGGGGTAACGCTCTCACCCAGTCCGTATAAGAGGCATTAGAGAGAGGCGGGCATCATGCCCCACACACAGTAAGCAACTTCAAGTGCCTCCAACCTTCATATTTTTATAGTACCGAAGATGCGATTGCATCCGATACGTGGCTTTAGGACACTGAATCTATCCTAGAGGCAGCGTGCGTGTTTAACAAAGAGTAAGTATTAGTAGTTCGACTGCAGTTGATAGATTTGGCCTGAGACTGGTGGACAACACAGATGATTTCTCTGACAGTACCCGTCCCTTGGTCCGTCTTCAGCGAGAGTTTCCAGATGAGGTATTTTGATACGGTATCACGTTATAAGCTTTAACAAAGGTTTAACAACTTAAAGCAGATGGGCAGGACTATCGACGGATATGCGATAGAGTTCTGCAGACTAAGTCAGTTTGCTCCCACCTTGGTGGCGACCGAATTGGATAGAGCTAGGAGATTCCAGCAGGGACTTCACCAAGAGATCATATTGACCGTAGAACAACATGAGTTCTAAACTTTTAACGCTGTATTGTGAGCAATAAGGAGGCATGAGTATACCTCCCAAAGAATCGTGGATAGAAGTGGATGAAGGAAGAGGACCCACACCTCAGGAGGTTCTTACTCCCAGTCTTTAGCGCCAACCCCGACAGTTAGGGCCTTAACTATTAGATCTCCGAGGAGGCCAGCATCAATATCTCGGTCTAGCAAACAACAACGACCCAACCCCAGCAACATAGGACATCTTCTTCAGTAGGGTGTTCTCATTGTGAAAAACCTGGACACGTATTTTCTAAGTACCGCGGAGCACAAGGATTATGTTTAGCCTGTGAAGCTCCAAGACAGAGAGTGGGATCTTGCCCACACAGAGCCAGTTCATCATCGTCTTTCCCGGCAGGACCACAGTATAGGGCTCCAGTGCCGGCTCAGCAGAACCAGGGTCAGAGGCCTTTGTCGACCCAATTTCAAGTATACCAGCAACAGAGGCCACCGCAGTATGCGCAGGCCCAAGCCCAAGTACAGGCCAGACAAGGAGGTCCACAACAGAGAGGACCAGCACCAAGAGGTCGAGGTCAGACAATGACACTCACTGTAGAAGAGCAGTTAGCTTCAGGTGAAGTGGTGGCAGGTACCATTCTCGTCAACTCTCATTCAGCTTAGTATTATTTAATTCAGGTGCATCACATTCTTTTATGTCTGCATGATTTACGATACGAGTTGGTTTAGAACCCGAATCCTTATTAGTAAGACTCAATATACTTACTGGTAACAGTATCGTGAAAGTCGATAGAGTTTATGCATCGTGTCGAGTCATAGAGTGCGCGCAAGAATTTTTTGCCAGATTGATAAAATTTTCTATGGGAGATTATGACGTCGTCTTAGGGATGGATTGGTTAAGTGCTCGATACGCGACGATAGATTATCATGTTGGCAAGGTTATCTTTCGTATTCCCCGAGATGAAGAATTCTCATCTTCTAGAGGCGAGACATAGTCTTCACCAGCAACCTTGAGAATGGCAGTAGTGAAAGAAGTATGATTCCCCAGAGTTGTTTATGAATTTTCATATGTATTTCCAGAAGAACTTTCAGGCATGCCACCAGAAAAAGAGATTGAGTTTACTATCGATCTACTTCCCGGGACAACCCCAGTATTAGAGAGAGCCTACAGGATGGCACATTCAGAGTTAGAAGTCTTGTACCGAATGATTGAAGAATTGAGAACTAAGAGATTCATCCGTGCTCGTAGATCACCTTACGGAGCTCCGATGCTACTGGTGAAGAAGAAGGGCAACACGTCACGATTATGTGTTGATTATCGTACCCTCAATGCGATAACCATCAAGAATAAGTATCCATTGCCTCAGATAGATGACTTGTTCGACCAACTTAGTGGAGCGACCGTATTTTTGAAGATTGATTTACGGTCTGGATATTATCAGATCAGAGTCAGAGAGCAAGATATACCCATGACGACGTTCAGATCAAGATATAGCCATTAGAAGTTTCTAGTAATGCCCTTTGGAGCGATCAATGCGCCAGCAGTATTTATGGATCTCATGAATCGTATTTTTATGCCCTACCTGGACAAGCTCGTGATAGTGTTCATCGATAAAATCTTGGTATACAGTTGGAGTGAAGCAAAGCACGAGCAGCATATTCGAGCAGTTCTTCAAATTCTCAGAGAACATAAGTAATATGCAAAGTTCAACAAATGCGAGTTCTGGCTTGATCGTATTTCCTACTTGGGCCACATAATTGCCAGAGGTGGAGTGTAGGTATATCCCAAGAAGATCGAAGCCGTTGAGACCTGGCCAGTACCCAGAACAGTTGCAGAAGTTCGCAGTTTTCTGGGATTAGAAGGATATTATCGACAATTTATGGCAGACTTTGCTAGAACTTTCACACCCTTGATGCAACTAACACGGAAGGATGTGCGCTTTGATTGGACAGATGCATGTCAGTCCTCTTTCGAGAAGCTTAAGCAGAAATTGATCACAATACCTATTTTAACGCTTTCAGACGGGACGGGTGGATTCACAGTTTATTGTGATACGTCCGACAAGGGACTGGGATGTGTTCTAATGCAGCATGACAAGGTTATATCTTATGCGTCCCGACAGCTTATGGATAATGAAAGAAATTATCCGACGCACGACTTGGAGTTAGCGGCAATTGTTTTCACACTCAAACTTTGGAGACATTACTTATATGGAGATTGAGTAGAGATTTATACCGATCACAAGAGTTTAAACTATGTCTTTATCCAGAAGGATCTTAACATGAGACAAAGAAGATGGCTGTAGTTGATGACAAACTATAATCTTGACCTTCATTATCATCCTGGGAAGGCCAATGTGGTAGAGGATGCCTTGAGTCGGAGAGCATGAGCTTATTTTCTCACATCGCAGCGAGATATTTTAGAAGATCTTCAAGAGATGGGTGTAGAAGTAGTATTGCCTGGCAACACAACATTGATGGCAGGTCTACAAGTTCAGTATAATATAGTAAAAATAATCAAGGTAGCACAGTCAGCAGATGACAAGCTTTAGCTACTCAGAGCAGAGTGTGAGGCATGACGTAGACCAGAACTTAGTATTTTTAGTGACGGAACTCTCTATTTTGGGAATCATCTTTGTGTACCTAACAGAGACCTTCGTCGTGAGATTATATCGGAGGCCCATAGTTCACAAAATTTAATGCATCCCGGAGGAACCAAGATGTATAAAGACATTCATCAGCATTTCTGGTAGAATGAAATGAAGCGCGAGATAGCTCGGTTTGTTTCTCTATGTTTGGTATGTCAACAAGTTAAAGCTGAGCATCAGAGATCAGCAGGACTTCTTCAACCTTTACCAATTCTGGAGTGAAAGTGAGAACATATTACCATGTATTTCGTGACAGGTCTATCTAGATCCCCAGCTGGCAGGGATGCTATTAGGGTAATAGTGGACCGACTCACAAAAGTTGCATACTTTCTTTCTTTCAGGATTGGCCAGTCCACAGAACAGTTAGTCGAGATATACATGAGACATATTGTTAGACTATATGGAGTTTCAGTCAGCATAGTCTCGGATAGAGATTCAAGATTTACTTTTCATTTTTGACAGTCTTCAAAAGAGCCTAGGCACCCGCCTGAAGTTCAGTACGACATATCACCCCCAGACAGATGGTTAGTCGGAGCAAACCATCTAGGATATAGAAGATATGCTTCGATCATGTACCCTTGACTTTGGTGGTTCGTGGGAGGATCATCTTTACCTGGTAGAGTTCTTCTACAATAACAGTTTTCTAGGCCAGTATCCAGATGGCACCCTTTGAGGCACTATATGGCAGAAAGTGCAGATCCCCTATAGCTTGGGATGATATTGGTGAAAGGCAATTGCTTGGTCCTGAAATGATAGCCCAGACAGTTGAAGTAGTCAAGCAAGTCCGGAAGCATCTTCAAGTGGCACAAGATCGCCAGTGTCATTGGACCGATTCACATCGGCGACCTCTTGAGTTCTCTGTCGGCGACCATGTATTCCTTCGGATTTTACCTACCCGCGGAGTCATCAGATTTGGTGTATGGGGAAAGCTTAGTCCGCGGTACATAGGTTCGTTCGATATTCTCGAGCGAGTAGAAGATGTTTCCTATCGTCTTGCTCTTCTGCCGTCGCTTCATGCGATACATAATATTTTCCATGTATCCCAGCTATGACGGTATATACCGGATGCAAGCCATGTCCTAGATCATTCAAAATTGGTTGTCGATACCGACATTTCGTATGAGGAGAGGCCTGTATCCATTTTGGACCGGAGAGAGAAAATTCTCAAGAACCGGACCATTCATTTAGTCCGAGTTGCTTGGGGGCATCTCTCACCGGACGAGTCAACTTGGGAGCACGAGGATGATATCCGAGCTCGACACCCGCATATGTTTGACTCGTGATGTATACTTGTTCGTATATTCCATACCCTGATCTTGTCTTGTGCATGCTTGCCTTGTTCTAGATAGTTTATAACTTGCGATTAACACCCGTACCAAGATACTTATTTTATTTGTCTGATTCCTGTAGTCTCCTTACTAAATCCTGTGCCTTATTGAAATTTCGAGGATATAATTTTTCTAAGGAGATAGAGAGTTGTGAGACTCGTCTCACTATTGCGTATATTTTTTGTTGTGTTCATATCTTGTATATGTATGCTATTGCTGTATATTGCTTACCGTATATTTTTTGGATATCTCTAGCTGCTCTAATGTAATTTCTAGATTTGTGAATAGTGTTAACCCCTTGATATATAACCCCTCTTTCTCTCTTTTCCCCATTCTTTCACATTTTCTCCTCTTTTTATTTTTTTTTCCTTTCCTCGTCCCTCCTCCCTAGCCGAGAGCAGCCAGGCCGATTCCCCCTCCCCTTTCCCTTGGTAGTAGTGGTGGTTTTAGGCAAGTACATCTTGTCAATGAGAAAAACTTATAATTTTTTATTATTGCAGATTTTTTGCATTTTATTAGTTTATATTGTGCACAATGATCTCCTATGCATGTTGACTTCTTGGTATTTTCGGTTTAGATAGCTTGGTTGGACTAGATCTACATTTTTGGTTTAATGTGTTCTTGATATTTTTATGGTTTTAATCTCTTAAAACTTGTTATTTTCCAAAACTAGTTATTCTAAGTGAGAGAGCATCTGATTTCAAGTGATTTAGAACTTTACTTCTCTGGATTTGTGCTGGAAATGAGGACTTCATGGAGAATCATATTTTCAGGACTTGGAGCTTTTTCATAACTGAAACTTGCTGTTCTGGGACGAAGGAGCTCCATGCTGCATGCTTTGCATGTATGCGGCCTGGACTCCTCGCTCCAAACTCAGCATGCGGCCGACCATCTTGTTGGACGCATGATTGAATCTGCACATGCACCCCTTGACCAAATGCATGAAACTTGAACGATTTTTTTTCTCTAAGTTCCTGATTTCATGCGGCCCAGAGGAGCATGCGGCCAAAATTGTCTATGCAGCCCGAGCTATGTACTCCTCTAATACATGACTCAGTGCCGTGATTTCCCCTGAAATTATCTTTTCTTCTCTGACATGCTTTATTGGCCAGTCACATCGATCATTTCTCTAACATGCTTTATTGGTTAGTCACTTCAGTCACTTCCTGGTCTTGCATTTATTTTCGTCACTCAACCCTTGTTCCGAGGAGTGGACCTTGCGATGATGCATGCGGCCAGCTTCTTGCCTGCGGCTAGTTTGATCCATGCAGCCAGCTTCTTGCATGCAGTCTGTTTCTTGCCTGCTGTCAGTTCATCTCCTCCACTTCTAGTACTTATAGTAGCAATATTTTCCTTTGTTATATGTTCCCTTGAGGATTATTTACTCCTTTGGCTTGACCCAATTAGTTAAATTCATATGATGCATGTTATTTCAAAATTGCTTATAACCAGGATGCTACACTTACCAGAACATGGAATACCCGAAAAATGGAATGTAATGACACTGTTAAACTGAGAACTCCTTGCACCTGACTTGTAATGAATGAACTTGATCCCTTACTATAGATACCTCACATGTACCGATAAACCTGATAGTGGCTCGACGTAGCTCACTCTTGACATGCTAGAATCTCCAGAACTGAAATGCTTGTACTGATAAGATAATTCTCGTGGTTGATTGCTTATCCCTAGCCTGATTGTACTTGTCAAGCTATTTTCCAGTCTTGCATCATGTCTAAGGCAGATTCTTGAGCACTACTGTCAGGAATCCTTGATAACTTGCCTAAGTTAATAACTAGAATAATTAACTAGAAACATCTAGAGAAATTTTCTGGCTACATGCAATTCCGGTATCCCAGCGACACCTGATGGATTTAGAGCTCTCCGTCGAGAGGGGAACACTTTCAACACACCGTCGAGTGTTGTAATTTACCAGAAAAATATCTTGTACTTAATTAATCTATGCTATGTACTCTTACGTCTGGATAACCCGAATAATCTGCAGGATATATGGCTGTATAAAATCTCAACTGCATTTGTTAGTAACCAGAATTGTGATAACCCTAGTTAGATAATGGTAGTAAGAAGTAGGTCATGTTTGACCGTGATTGCATATTTTTAGTCTTGTCTTACCTTGGATCATCCAACTACTAATCCTAACTGTACTCGTTACTGATTCCTGAAACTGTTTTACTGCTTATTTACATATTGCTCTTATTTATAGTTTCTTATACTATTGAATGTTTGCATGGTGGTTTTAGTTTCCATGTTGACTCCCTTATGGTACTTTGTCATTTTAGGGTTTGATTCCACTGGTTTTGTATAGCCAGATTTTGGAGCAACACCGTAGGATCTTCCGTACATCACGGCTCCAGATGGTGAACACGAGAAGCACCCGAGGACTTGAGTGAATTTCTTCTTCATCACTCACCTGATCTTGTACTTATACTTTTGAGACTTTTAGCCACCGAACACGTGTTTAGCTCATGTTTTGGTATTTGACATTCTAGTCTGCGGACCTACATGTAAAGTATACTCTAGACTATAGCTAGAGCTGATCATGTAATATTGCACTCTGCTAGTTCTTCATTTTGGTAACTAGATTCATGATCATCTATGCATATATAGTTTGGGATGTCTTACTATTATATGTTTGGTAATTATACTTCTTGTAACTTGTTGCTTGTTTGAGATTGAGATAACTAGGACTCTTGACCCAGGAGTTCGAATGGTGACACGAGGTTGCATCGTATCAATGGTGGAAGAAAAATACGATAATATTTATCTGCTGATAGGAGATATTGTTCAAGGTGGTGCTCCTATGCTTTCTGCAGTGATGGGGTTGGTTATCCGTGATATTTTTTTTTACAGTTAGTCAGCCCTCAATGGATCAAAAATGGTGAGTCAGATTTATTTATTCGGGTGCGACGATAGTTATTTCGCAATACTCTAACATAGACGATGTAGCAGAGATGAAGTGCGAATTTAAGCCGAACTCGAGTTCGGAGTCGATTTGCGAGTTGACGACCAGTGCCCTAGGAAGAGGGGGTTGTTAATGAGATCGAGACTACTGTTTGAAGATTAAAGGCTAGAGGTTGCTATATAATTGTTGAGTTGAATGATGAATATGATCCAATATGGTGATAAACATTAGTTAAATTCATATGATGCATGTTATTTCAAAATTGCTTATAACCAGGATGCTACACTTACCAGAACATGGAATACCCGAAAAATGGAATGTAATGACACTATTAAACTGAGAACTCCTTGCACCTGACTTGTAATGAATGAACTTGATCCCTTACTCTAGATACCTCACATGTACCGATAAACCTGATAGTGGCTCGACGTAGCTCACTCTTGACATGCTAGAATCTCCAGAACTGAAATGCTTGTACTGATAAGATAATTCTCGTGGTCGATTGCTTATCCCTAGCCTGATTGTACTTGTCAAGCTATTTTCCAGTCTTGCATCATGTCTAAGGCAGATTCTTGAGCACTACTGTCAGGAATCCTTGATAACTTGCCTAAGTTAATAACTAGAATAATTAACTAGAAACATCTAGAGAAATTTTCTGGCTACATGCAATTCCGGTATCCCAGCGACACCTGATGGATTTAGAGCTCTCCGTCGAGAGGGGAACACTTTCAACACACCGTCGAGTGTTGTAATTTACCAGAAAAATATCTTGTACTTAATTAATCTATGCTATGTACTCTTACGTCTGGATAACCCGAATAATCTGCAGGACATATGGCTGTATAAAATCTCAACTGCATTTGTTAGTAACCAGAATTGTGATAACCCTAGTTAGATAATGGTAGTAAGAAGTAGGTCATGTTTGACCGTGATTGCATATTTTTAGTCTTGTCTTACCTTGAATCATCCAACTACTAATCCTAACTGTACTCGTTACTGATTCCTGAAACTGTTTTACTGCTTATTTACATATTGCTCTTATTTATAGTTTCTTATACTATTGAATGTTTGCATGGTGGTTTTAGTTTCCATGTTGACTCCCTTATGGTACTTTGTCGTTTTGGGGTTTGATTTCACTGGTTTTGTATAGCCAGATTTTGGAGCAACACCGTAGGATCTTCCGTACATCACGGCTCCAGATGGTGAACACGAGGAGCACCCGAGGACTTGAGTGGATTTCTTCTTCATCACTCACCTGATCTTGTACTTATACTTTTGAGACTTTTAGCCACCGAACACGTGTTTAGCTCATGTTTTGGTATTTGACATTCTAGTCTGCGGACCTACATGTAAAGTATACTCTAGACTATAGCTAGAGCTGATCATGTAATATTGCACTCTGCTAGTTCTTCATTTTGGTAACTAGATTCATGATCATCTATGCATGTATAGTTTGGGATGTCTTACTATTATATGTTTGGTAATTATACTTCTTGTAACTTGTTGCTTGTTTGAGATTGAGACAACTAGGACTCTTGACCCAGGAGTTCGAATGGTGACACGAGGTTGCATCGTATCAATGGTGGAAGAAAAATACGATAATATTTATCTGCTGATAGGAGATATTGTTCAAGGTGGTGCTCCTATGCTTTCTGCAGTGATGGGGTTGGTTATCCGTGATAATTTTTTTTACAGTTAGTCAGCCCTCAATGGATCAAAAATGGCGAGTCAGATTTATTTATTCGGGTGCGACGATAGTTATTTCGCAATACTCTAACATAGACGATGTAGCAGAGATGAAGTGCGAATTTAAGCCGAACTCGAGTTCGGAGTCGATTTGCGAGTTGACGACCAGTGCCCTAGGAAGAGGGGGTTGTTAATGAGATCGAGACTACTGTTTGAAGATTAAAGGCTAGAGGTTGCTATATAATTGTTGAGTTGAATGATGAATATGATCCAATGTGGTGATAAACAAAAAATACCTAAAGATTACACCCAAAAAGATATGAGAAATCCACTCTCTCTCTCTCTTTCAATCTCTATTTCTTCTATCTTTTTTGTGTACTTTTTATGCTAGTTGGGATTATAAAGTTATAGCGATTTTGTAAAGCCTTACAACCTTATTTAGTAGGATATCACTCTTCCGATAATTTTTACCTGTTTGGATTTTCTTACTTAATTCTTGTACGTTTTTGTCCTAGATTTGTTGTAATTTTTATTTTTATTTTTATGTAAGTCAACCACCATATTTGGGGTTGACAGATGTTGGTTTGTCGACCACGCTCAAAGTTTCTGCTTTTATTCCTAAAATTTTATTCTTGTTTATTCTTTGGCTATGATTGACCAATACAGCTCTTACAATCCTTAATATGATTATAAGCTTAGATGTCAAAGTTGTAGAAAAATCCACAAAACTATAACCAAACACACTAAATCCGAAGTTATACGAGTTATTTGACTCCAACGCTGTTCAACTAGCCTCAGTTTTGACTCATAGTCATATAAGTAGACTCCCATGCACATACATGAACGAAGTACAAGCACACTTCCTCCTCCTCCTCCTCCTCCTCTAGCAATCTCAACAGTGATGGAGTTCTTCAACATGCTGAAGAAGATCGGCTCCGATGCCCCACGATGTATCGTTCACGCTCTCAATGTCGGGCTAGGGCTCACCCTGGTCTCCACATTCTACTACGTCGCCCCCTTCTTCGATGGCCTCGGCCAGGGTGTACACCATCATCATCAGTGTGGTCATCTCCTTCCTCACTTCCGTCTTGGTTTTCCCGGCTTGGGCCGGGGAGGATCTCCATAGGCTGGTCACCGGCAACCTGGAGAAGCTTGCGAACGCCGTGGGAACTCTGGGGAAAGTATTGGAAGGCAAGTGCTCGATCTATGGTATTTTTGCTTGGAAAAATTCATGTTTACTTTCTTTAGTCCCTATAACATCACATCACTTGCCTTCGTATTTGTTCCTTTGCTTGTGGGAACTCTCTTTTAATTTGTTGTGGACTTCACTTGTGGTCCGGTCCTGATCGTGTGTGCTATTTAGTGAATATGTATGCTACTTGTTCAGTAGTGTGGCAATGCTAGAGCTCTATAGTCTTCGTCTTCACGTGATCTCGAAGAACCGAGTATCGATGTGCTTTTTCCTCCCATGATGCACTGGATTCTTTGTAAGTTGTATGGTTGATTTGTTGTCCACAAATATCATGGTCGGCTCTTCTTGTGGATGATCCAACTCCCTCAAAATATTCTGCTACCAAATAGCTTCACAAACGATAGATGAAGTCGTCTCATACACAGTTTTACATGAAGATAAGGCTACAACCCCTTGCTTCTTGAAAGTCCAAGAAAATGCAGTTGAAGCAAGATAGAATACATAGCCTGTTAAGCCCGATGTTTAATCAAAGATGGTAGAACCAGAAGTTGAAGTCGAGATCGGGAGTTCACACAAAAGTTTTCTCTCTGATAGAAGAGAAAAGGAAGGAGAAGAAAGAGATTGATCTCTGCTTGCTGGGGTGATAAAGATCACCGTTGCTCAAAGCAAGATTCGTTCCACACGATCTGCTCATAGGAACCAGCAAGTTCACATAGAACTTCAGGAACGCTCGTTGTCACCTCTTTCCTGGATTCACACGAACACTTTGGACTCCAATGGTGGCAGCATCAGAACTTCTTTTCGTCTATCTATTTTTGAAGTAAGTTCTCAAAGTGGCACGAAGATAGTATTTATAGAGAAGGTGGAAAGCCAAGCCGCCAATCAGTTACGAAAAGATAGGAACAATTTAAATTCAAATCCCATAAAAAAATAAATCTGAATAACTGATCATATCTTTCTATAACCGTCAAATCCCGCAATTTGTGGGATCATGCGCCAACCGCGCTAACTGGACATATGTGCGCAGCAACCCAACCGAACTGCTCCTACGTGCATAAGCCAGCAGCGCAACGGCCTATGCACCAATGCACGCAGTAGCACATAGCCGCGCATGGCCGTACACAGCCGCACAATGCCTGCACATACGCCTGCTCATGCGCCTGCTCAGCACCCGCTCATGAGCCCCCTCAACACCCGCTCATGCGCCCGCGCATGCACCTTGCGCATTAAACTAGCGCATGACAGCATCAAATACGCATAAGTGCCATGCGACGATACTGACGTACAAAGTGCGCCAACAAAGCGCCCTTTAGTTCGAGTCCGAGTCGCTAAGCCCCTTTGGAGCTTAACTCCTAAGAGAATTTTTTTAAGACAGTGACAAAAAGCATAAATACTTTCTTTGAGGGGTTAATCATTTTTTCTCCTATGAAAATACTCCCACATGACACCCATGTGCCCCACCACATCCCATGTCACATCTCAATATATACAAAGTATTATATTGAGATACCCACTTGGTGGTGTAGCCAATGTTGGACTATTTTTACTAGTCCAAAGGAAACAACACCAACAATCTCCCATATATCTCAATATATATGGGTTGAGAGTTCCCTACAGTGACTGTCCATCATGCATAAGGATAGATGTTGCTTCAACTTGAATCTTTCAGCATGGGTCGAATAGCAGTATGATACAAGAATGGACTAAGCCTTGAATTCTGCACCATAGCTACAATTCTTTCCACTCGTACAATGACATCAATTATGCTTCCGGTTGCACATTAAAGGTCATGTGCACGCCTGGTTTCGATGTGTGTATCTTGGACGTCTACAAGCTTTCCCTTAAGAGACGGCCTATATCTCTTTTCACACACTCTAGGCGAGTTCTCTAAAGAGTCTTTGGCATGAAGCCTTGCGTTTTCTTGCGGTGTTATGCCGCTATGACATAGCCCAAAGCCGAGGCTACACCTCGTCGTGGTGTCATACCATTATAGCATAAGGTCCCAGCCTCTTTGTAGTGCCATACTACCCAACATGAAGCCTTGCGCTTTCTTGCGGTGTTACGTCGCTGTGACATGGCTCACGTAGCCGAGGATTTATATCTTTTACCTCTTGGTGGTATCACACCACTGTAACATGAGGTCACCGGCTTCTTTGTAGTACTGCCTACCACTCTTCATTATACAATATTAGGCTACCTGCTTATGTACGGTGCTACGCCGCTGTGACATGGCTCGCGAAGCCGAGGCATTATCCTATCGAGGAACCTCATCGTGGTGTCACACCACTATAGCATGGAGTTCTTACGCTCCTTTGTAGTGCCGCGCTACCGTGCTTCCTGTAAAGCACATAAGACATTCAAAATATCTGAGAACTCATTAAGGCATCTAAGCCATCCTCCCACAGGACTTGTTCTACGCAAAGAACAAATATTATACAACAGTGGTTCTCTCAGATTATTCAATCTCGACTCAAGTTTGTAATTTGCTTGTTTCAACTCAAACTCGCTCGTACAATCCTCTAAGTCTTTTCCGATCATGATATCGATTCCAATTGCCCTGAATTTCTATTCGATGTAAGCCTTATCCCTTATTCAACTCATTGTAACTCGTTCGAACTAAACATTGCATGCTTTCTCCGAGTTCGTTTACTTGCTAGGCACTGTTTATTTATACTAAGGCTTTACCCAGTCTCGTCGCTTGTCGCTAGACTCGCTTAACTCTCCGAATCCACGACTTCGTTTAAGCATTTCTAAGCCAACAAATACACCACTCAGGGTTCGAGTTATACTCCTTGAATCTTTACAACTCATTATATCCACAAATTGCATAATCGGACAGGGGACTTATCGCATACACTACCCAGGAATTGAGTCGTCCTAATAACTCCTGATTCGCGTTCGCATCCTACAGTCGTATGCCCAATTCGTTCCTTAGAACTCCAACACCGTCCCTATTTATCGCCTTAGCGATCTTAGACTCGTACACACCAGTATTCATAGTCCTCTATACAGACTATACTTCAAATCATAACTTATCGCTATGAATAACCGTCCAACTATTTTCGAAAATTCACTACACGATTCCCGTTACTCGCCTTAGCGGCAATTCGATAACGTCTCTATCGATTTCCCTCCAAGTCAACTTTATTCTCATCCCAACAATACCCAAATCTTGCTGCAACTCACTAGCACCAAGGATCTTGGTGCACAATACTTAACACAATTTGGCCAAAAGGCCATGTGCATGGACCACTGTCTGAACGATATTCTTATCTCGCACTCTTCTCGTTTGGTGTTTTCATATAGACATATAACTTGCCGATTATAACACGAGTCTCCTCTCACAACATCCTCTATGAGTTGGGACAAAAGCCCTCACATCATAATCCCGTCCAAGCAATCGTATAATTCCCACGCACTTTTTCAAAAAATATTTAGACTTATTGTATGGAACGCATCTCATTTTGGCCAAGCGAATTCAAGGGTCTACTCGGAAGGAACAAAGTCCTCTTTTAGAAACTTTCTTTGTGAGATCAAAGGATCTGAAGCATGCTCTGATACCAATATGTCACGCCCCGATTTCGGCTAATCGATAATCGTCCCCCGGGCGTGATGCCGAGCACGCGTAGGGCGCGCGTGCACAAGGCCTTAGACATAAGGATATTCTTTAGATCAATGCAACAGAGTAGACAAATAAGATAACACAAGGTTGAGGCATAGAAAAGTTTCTTTTTTATTTATAATGAACATCTTTTTACATTGCTTGACTCAAAAGTATAAAATGCCCCACGGGCTTACAAACTTGGACGCAAAATGAGATAGCCGATCCATACATTATGTCCCTTTACATAGTTTCAAAACACAAAACACCCTGGGTGCGGGTAAGCACCATCGCTTTAGCGTTATTTCCGCAACGGAGAGAGAGGGGAAGGCTTCTAGCTTGAGCCTCCAAATGTCTTGGCCACGAACCGCCAAGGATCCCAAAAGTCCGGAGAGAACTTCAGTTCCTCGCCGCGTTGCCTTGCGCCGGGGAACCTGCTACAACGAGGGTCAGTACTTCGAAAAGTACTGGTGAAGGCTAGCTGCTCAACTTTACTAAGCTCTTTAGATGCGTTTTAAATGAACATGCAACATTTATGTGTTTATGTGACTTTCTATTCTTGCCTAGATCAGATTTCATTTAGCAGGTATGCAAGAACAAAATAACATAACTCCACATGCCACCGTTCGGTGACTTTACCTGTACCGTCTGAACCACCTGTACAACTTACCATAGCCTTCCCTGTCACGAAGACATAGTTAGTCTGCACAGTTTAAATATACACAACATCTTTCTTTGTTGTTTAGGAGCCATCATGGGTTTAGTCTGGGCTGGCGGCGACGCTTGCAGCGCGGGTAGCTAGCCCCGCTACAATTCTCCGCTCCCACGACTAAGAAAGTAGATTCCGCCCGGGTCGAAACGGCCCGGTGCCCCGGTAACCGTTCGCAGGAACCTGGATCCCTTGTGCACAAGAATTCCCATGACCATTTCTATGAACTCTACATCATAGATTTACTTACTAGCGATTTAAAGAACATCATGTACGAAACTGCTTTACTGTACTATCACAATCAACCAACAGTTATATGAAATAACATGCAGCAGTTTATAGAAGAACACTTTGAACTATCAATAAATACCAACCCATTAAACATCCAACGAACATGCATGCATCAATGAATTTATGCAAGGTTTTGTATGACAAGCAATGGGTGTTCCAAGCCTACTTCTTATCTTATCTTGTTATCCAACTTGTTACTTAATTGGTATCGTTTGATTGAATGCCCAACTGAGTCAATTTTATTATGAACGGAGCCTTTGGAAAGAAGGTGCTTATCGAAATAGAGCCACTCACACGTTGGTTGTATAGGAAGAAGAAGTAGAGATCCCTAAGACTCCGCTCGCGCGTCGTCTACACGATCACCTGCACGCACCAACGGATGATCAATACCTCCTGCTTCGGTCTCCAAGGCTCGATACGAAATGCGAAATCCTAAGAACGAAAGCAATGAAATCCATCGAAACCGTTCAAGAAAACGCAAGTCCTAAAACCAACAAGTACGCAACCAAGCGGAAATCGAAAACGGGCAAGGAAAACCAACACAACGGAAATGCCTCTCTCTACTCTGCCGCTGAGTCCTTCCTTGAGGCACGATCCATTGATTATGGGACCTGATTCCGAAGAAGCCAATCCATAACGAGGAAAGGATCTTGATTCAATCTGTCCCGTTCGGACGGTCGTAAGTATTTCTTGGCCGCGCTCCCCGTATAGGGGGAACGGGACGAACGGGGCGTTACATCATAACCATCTAATAGGAAGTTTCGTCCCGAAACTTAAGAATAGAACCTACCACTAAGGAATAATGAGGGAAAATTTCCCCTCATATCAGATTCAAGTTCCCAGGTCGACTCCTCGACCGAGTGGTTTCGCCACAGTATGCGCACTAGCGAGACGTTCGGTTCCGCAACTGCTTCTTTTTTACGATCCAAAATTTGGACAGGCTCCGCCGCGTACGACAAGTCCGCTTGCAGATTCAACTGACCCAAGTCGACTACGCAACTAGCAAGTAGGATTTTCATGTTCTATACGATAATAAAGCGGGGTTATCCCCTTCGCTATGTGCGTTCGTCTCTTTTTATTAGCATGCAAAGGTTATCGCCTGTACACTAGCACGTAACGTTCATTTTCTTATTGTGCAGCTAAGTAGAGACAGGTTCACCGGGGTCACCCACCTTAGCGATGTATCGCATCGGTCGAGCTAGACTCCGAACGCGCTTCTGATAGCCTAAGTCCGACTCCATTAAAGATCCCAGCATGAAAGCCTTTGCATCGAACGAGCCATCTCGCTGAGCAAGGCGGTTGAATAGCTACACTTGTGCCGTTTGAATCGGCCCTCCGGGTTGAGCGGAGCGGATTGTTACACCATATACCACTCAGAACAAGTTCCGTCCTCGAGGCTTCCTGAGCGCATCTCGTGCTATCGCATAACTTCTAAACTTTCCTATACATCTCGTCTTATCCTTCTAGGACTGTCTCAATACTACAATCATCTATCTCCTCACCATGCGTTACGCCAATGTTGGCCAATTCTCATCGAACGACTCTATCGTTCAATGCTATCGAGTTATACTCAACTCGATCGTTGCACTTTCGTCTCAAAATCTACTGCACCTAGCGCAGGGCTGTATTACCCAAGCACATGGTATTCTATAACTCAACGGGCACTTACGACTCATAATTGGGTGGACTTGCCCAACTTGTTATGTTATCACCATAGGAACCCAACACAATTGAGCCTATTACTTGACGTTGCCTATCGAAACCCGTCGTTACGCCAAGCCCAAAAGCTCGAATCTCGACAATTTTCCAATCTCGTTTTTGCATCAAATCTCTCTGAGTCACCGTCCAATCTCACTAAATAAATTCGCACCCAATCACCAACTTTTTCTGACTCAGTCTATATTGCGCCTTCGCGCAGAGCTAAATTGCCTACCTGGGGTACGCTTAAGTCCTTCGCACCTTTGGCTCAATCGAACTTAACTTTCTATTCGTTTTTACTCGTTCCGTTCGCCAGAGTGCTTAATCATTTTATCCGAATGATCTATTCGTTCAACTATTGCATCCCCAAACTCAGTCTCGTACTGCGCCTTAGCGCAGAACTATCCCGGTAGCACGAGGAACGATACAATCTTTCCTTTATGAAAATTTAGGTTGAGGCTAAATCATTTCAGTTGCCATACTCATCCATGCGAATCCGAACATTTTCCCTTGCAGCTGCATCCGAGTTATGCATATCGCTAAGTCTGGATCGTACCCATATTCAAGGCGTCCCCCAAATATGTGTATTTCAACCAAGCTCAGTGACAGCTAAGTCTGACAAGCTACTCGTGAAAATCTTTCGAAACGCGGATCGTCCTGCTATATGAATGACCGAACTCTTGTTCGATCCAGCTATTGTCTTATCCTTTACCGTCGCGTAACCTATCCAACCAAATCAATTATCACCCGAGTCCTATCTTGCATTACGTTTGTTTCAACGCGAACGTTGCTAGTGTATATCCCCAATTCCAAATTCTAACTCTAAGTCTTGTTGCCTCAGTTCTATCATTCTTCCCGAACGATATTCTGAAGTCAGCCACTCCAGTTTAACTCAAGGCATAGGGTCGTCTGCCTAGTCCCTAGGCCAGCACACACAGTCATAGGTACAACTCAAGTTTGCGACTCATCGCGCAACCGTGTTGCACAACGCTCGTCCCAAACACCCTAAGGTCAAACCATTGTTCATTTACCCGGGTATTCTACCCAAGCTCGTTTCACTCAGATTTCTAAACATCGAGCACAGATCACCCTATCACACCACACGCTCGTTCAACCGAACCCATGATACGCCCACGTTTCAGGGTTAACCTATCGATTCGCACATACTATCTCTTTCATCTCGTTTAATAGGATTCACCAATCCATCATTTTCTACGCTTGTATCACTAAGCCACAATTCCATTATAAACCATCGATGTATATCATGAACTCTAAGTCGTCCAGCACGATCTACGTATCCGTTCATAAAAACGTCCAACATCTCTTACTTTACATTTCTAGACTAACTCCTCAAGAAAAATCCTTTAGACTCATTTTCTTAGTCTACTCTTAGCATTCCTCAAACAACTAAGATCAATTCTCAAACCCAAGTCTATCCCATTGATACGTTCCATTCATCGAGTTCGTTTTTGGAATAATCACCGAACCTGTTCTCTTGAGTTTGCTTATCCCTACCGTACGTGAAATCACCACGCCGACGCTCCCGCAGGATAATCGTTCTCGCTTAGGACAGATTTCGAATGTTATCTTTCCGAACTTGATTTCAAGATCGTTCTTCCGAACTCCAAGCCAAATCTATTACCGCTTAACTCAATCCATCAAATTCACAATTTTTACTAACTTGCATCAATCCACACTATTTTCCAACCATTGTTATGGTCTAAATCTCCCAAAATTTGAAATCATCGCATTCATACTCAAACCGAATTCTATCGAGCGATATCCTACTCAAATCCAAATTTTCCATGCACGCTATCATTCGTTCACTCCATTGTTTCTAATTTGTACTTACTTCGATCGCATCTCAGATTATTCAATCTCGACTCAAGTTTATAATTTGCTTGTTTCAACTCAAACTCGCTCGTACAATCCTCTAAGTCTTTTCCGATCATGATATCGATTCCAATTGCCCTGAATTTCTATTCGATGTAAGCCTTATCCCTTATTCAACTCATTGTAACTCGTTCGAACTAAACATTGCATGCTTTCTCCGAGTTCGTTTACTTGCTAGGCACTGTTTATTTATACTAAGGCTTTACCCAGTCTCGTCGCTTGTCGCTAGACTCGCTTAACTCTCCGAATCCACGACTTCGTTTAAGCATTTCTAAGCCAACAAATACACCACTCAGGGTTCGAGTTATACTCCTTGAATCTTTACAACTCATTATATCCACAAATTGCATAATCGGACAGGGGACTTATCGCATACACTACCCAGGAATTGAGTCGTCCTAATAACTCCTGATTCGCGTTCGCATCCTACAGTCGTATGCCCAATTCGTTCCTTAGAACTCCAACACCGTCCCTATTTATCGCCTTAGCGATCTTAGACTCGTACACACCAGTATTCATAGTCCTCTATACAGACTATGCTTCAAATCATAACTTATCGCTATGAATAACCGTCCAACTATTTTCGAAAATTCCCTACACGATTCCCGTTACTCGCCTTAGCGGCAATTCGATAACGTCTCTATCAATTTCCCTCCAAGTCAACTTTATTCTCATCCCAACATACCCAAATCTTGCTGCAACTCACTAGCACCAAGGATCTTGGTGCACAATACTTAACACAATTTGGTCAAAAGGTCATGTGCATGGACCACTGTCTGAACGATATTCTTATCTCGCACTCTTCTCGTTTGGTGTTTTCATATAGACATATAACTTGCCGATTATAACACGAGTCTCCTCTCACAACATCCTCTATGAGTTGGGACAAAAGCCCTCACATCATAATCCTGTCCAAGCAATCGTATAATTCCCACGTACTTTTTCAAAAAATATTTAGACTTATTGTATGGAACGCATCTCATTTTGGCCAAGCGAATTCAAGGGTCTACTCGGAAGGAACAAAGTCCTCTTTTAGAAACTTTCTTTGTGAGATCAAAGGATCTGAAGCATGCTCTGATACCAATATGTCACGCCCCGATTTCGGCTAATCGATAATCGTCCCCCGGGCGTGATGCCGAGCACGCGTAGGGCGCGCGTGCACAAGGCCTTAGGCATAAGGATATTCTTTAGATCAATGCAACAGAGTAGACAAATAAGATAACACAAGGTTGAGGCATAGAAAAGTTTCTCTTTTATTTATAATGAACATCTTTTTACATTGCTTGACTCAAAAGTATAAAATGCCCCACGGGCTTACAAACTTGGACGCAAAATGAGATAGCCGATTCATACATTATGTCCCTTTACATAGTTTCAAAACACAAAACACCCTGGGTGCGGGTAAGCACCATCGCTTTAGCGTTATTTCCGCAACGGAGAGAGAGGGGAAGGCTTCTAGCTTGAGCCTCCAAATGTCTTGGCCACGAACCGCCAAGGATCCCAAAAGTCCGGAGAGAACTTCAGTTCCTCGCCGCGTTGCCTTGCGCCGGGGAACCTGCTACAACGAGGGTCAGTACTTCGAAAAGTACTGGTGAAGGCTAGCTGCTCAACTTTACCAAGCTCTTTAGATGCGTTTTAAATGAACATGCAACATTTATGTGTTTATGTGACTTTCTATTCTTGTCTAGATCAGATTTCATTTAGCAGGTATGCAAGAACAAAATAACATAACTCCACATGCCACCGTTCGGTGACTTTACCTGTACCGTCTGAACCACCTGTACAACTTACCATAGCCTTCCCTGTCACGAAGACATAGTTAGTCTGCACAGTTTAAATATACACAACATCTTTCTTTGTTGTTTAGGAGCCATCATGGGTTTAGTCTGGGCTGGCGGCGACGCTTGCAGCGCGGGTAGCTAGCCCCGCTACAATTCCCCGCTCCCACGACTAAGAAAGTAGATTCCGCCCGGGTCGAAACGGCCCGGTGCCCCGGTAACCGTTCGCAGGAACCTGGATCCCTTGTGCACAAGAATTCCCATGACCATTTCTATGAACTCTACATCATAGATTTACTTACTAGCGATTTAAAGAACATCATGTACGAAACTGCTTTACTGTACTATCACAATCAACCAACAGTTATATGAAATAACATGCAGCAGTTTATAGAAGAACACTTTGAACTATCAATAAATACCAACCCATTAAACATCCAACGAACATGCATGCATCAATGAATTTATGCAAGGTTTTGTATGACAAGCAATGGGTGTTCCAAGCCTACTTCTTATCTTATCTTGTTATCCAACTTGTTACTTAATTGGTATCGTTTGATTGAATGCCCAACTGAGTCAATTTTATTATGAACGGAGCCTTTGGAAAGAAGGTGCTTATCGAAATAGAGCCACTCACACGTTGGTTGTATAGGAAGAAGAAGTAGAGATCCCTAAGACTCCGCTCGCGCGTCGTCTACACGATCACCTGCACGCACCAACGGATGATCAATACCTCCTGCTTCGGTCTCCAAGGCTCGATACGAAATGCGAAATCCTAAGAACGAAAGCAATGAAATCCATCGAAACCGTTCAAGAAAACGCAAGTCCTAAAACCAACAAGTACGCAACCAAGCGGAAATCGAAAACGGGCAAGGAAAACCAACACAACGGAAAGGCCTCTCTCTACTCTGCCGCTGAGTCCTTCCTTGAGGCACGATCCATTGATTATGGGACCTGATTCCGAAGAAGCCAATCCATAACGAGGAAAGGATCTTGATTCAATCTGTCCCGTTCGGACGGTCGTAAGTATTTCTTGGCCGCGCTCCCCGTATAGGGGGAACGGGACGAACGGGGCGTTACAGATAACAGGTTCACTGAGTCGACAAATATAGCGGAAGCATTGAAACACAAGTTGAAGTAAAGCAAGCTCTTTATTGATATGAACATGTGTTACAGGCGGCGTATAGCCGAGATTACAAGTCGCTCAAGCCTCTCTCTCTCAAACAGTAAAAGCGTGCCAAGTGGCTACAATTGTGGAATGATTATACAGGCGATGGTCAGGCGACGCTCCAACATTGTCTTGTATATGTGCTTCAGTCCCGGACGCACCGTTGCAAGGCTTCAGAGGGAACTCCTGGCCTTAGCACGCACGAAGGAGGCATCCGCACCGAACGAGGTTCTCTCGCACCCTGCATACAAACTGGTGGATTATCAGTACATTGAATGCACTGGTGGGGAAGCTACTCGCCCGCTCGACAAATCCAAACACGTAATACAGGTTCCGTGCACAACTATTAAGTTGTCTTTCTAGTTGCCTTAGGATCAGTTTCATGCAAACATTGAATAGCCTAACGTGTCGGACAGTGCGCCGTGCGATGTTTGAGAAAATACGGCAAAACTTACCATTTCTCCTTCCCTGTCCAAGGCAAACATGATTAATTCAAGCACGGTAAGTATAAACATTCAGGAGGCATAGCATATGCAAACAGAAGGGTTCTTATAACATGATCGTTCAGGTATTAAGTTATTCATTGATGCTATGCAATGACTCGCACGCGGATAGCCGCTAAGCGAGGATGACTTGTTATCTTTTGTTTCACAGGCAAGCATGCAACAGGTTAAATACACACGATAAACACACGATGCATTGCAAGCCATATACACACGATGATCACTGGCTGATGCCATAATGGACTAGTCAAGGACGTGAATAACATGCAACGAAAAAACACGAGGAGCTCATAAAACACGATGCGTTACAAGTTACCCAGTCCGCACACGATTTGATTATAAACACGAAGTCTGCCCGGATCGGATCGGTGCCAGTGCCCCAGCACCGTCCGCAGAACTTATATCCTTGTGCACAAGTTGTCCATGATCGAACACGATTGTTAATTTATACACGAGCACACGAGATTCATTTAGCTATTGGATATGCACAGTCTCCTGGGCTGCTGTAAGCCAGCACACGAGGGAGACTTGCAGGGAGATCCAAATACCTGAATGAGTCTTGCCACAGGAACATGATTCTTTTACTTGGCATGATACAGTCCCCTGGATCGGGAACTGCCTTGGTGACCTAACGGTCCCGAATACTTGCGGGTTCATTCAGGCACGGAATGACTACTTTGTAGTCTTCCGAGGTTTGGATGAAAATAATGCAACATTCAAGCAGACAAGCATGCGTTTCTAAGGAACATAAGCAGGCACGTTGCTCGGACCCGAAGGTAAGCCGAGAGATGAAACCGTTAGGGACTTAGCATGCGAGGGTCTGAACATATATAAGCAGTATTTCATTTCCATGTTCTAGCAAGCAATACAAGTTGGGATTATTCCCTTAGCTAGGTGCGTTGGATTTATTAGCATGCAGGGGGTTATCACCTAGCGACTAGCATGAATATTCCAGATTTTATGTGTGCTGGCTAAGCAAAGACAAGTTCACCGTAACCACCCACCTTAGCGATGATTTGCCTCGGTAGAGCGATACGTCTGAGCGAGCCTCTGAAAGTCCAAGCCGGATTCCTGTAGGGACAAGTCTGGATATCCTTTGCTTCTCTTTTGAGGCAAAGCGGGTCGGGACAGCTGCACGATTGCCGATTGAGACGGCAGTCCGCTTGAGCGGAACGGGGTGTTACATCCTACCCAACTCAGAAAAAGTCTCGTCCTCGAGACTTACTGAGGATAAGCAGTAATCTAGGGTTGAGGCAATCCTAGACAAGTCGTTGTACTTGTTCATTTGGATATTCACTTGCACAAGCTTCAAAATCAGCATATCGCTTAGACTGGATCGTGCGCACCTTCGACATGCATTTCTAGTGTGAGCACGTCAACCAGCTTAGTGATAGCGAAGTCTCAGCACTCGAGTTTTACCTATTCTTAAGTCTTGGATGGTGCACTAGTTCAAGGCGTCCCTCGAATAGATGCATTCAACCAAACTTAGGGTTAGTGAAAATCGGACAAGCTACTAGCGATACTCTCAAGGATTCGCACAGGTTAGCACAAAGGCCACTCGCAGCACACAAGCAGACAAGCAAGCATATCATATCATTCAAAACGCATTTTGAAAGTATTTAGACTTATTGTTGGAACATCCCATCGAGGCATTGAGAGAGAGCGTGCACATAACCCATGAACGAGCTTTCTAAACAGACATATCGAATCGAAGTCCAAAGGTGTAGAAGCCAGGCTCTGATACCAACATGTCACGCCCCGATCTCCCGCAGGCAATCGGCCGTTCCCGCTAGGCGGGAATCACCCTCGCCAACGCTCCCGCGGAACGATCGCTTAACCCATCCGGGCGTGATGCCGCACGAGCGTGATCCACGCCCGTACAAGGCCATGGTTCATTGGCTGGCGACAAGAGTTCTAAGCCACAGAGTCGCACAGATTGTCCGAGTGCAGCGGAGTTTAGGAACGCATAGCGATTCGATAACAGGTTCACTGAGTCGACAAATATAGCGGAAGCATTGAAACACAAGTTGAAGTAAAGCAAGCTCTTTATTGATATGAACATGTGTTACAGGCGGCGTATAGCCGAGATTACAAGTCGCTCAAGCCTCTCTCTCTCAAACAGTAAAAGCGTGCCAAGTGGCTACAATTGTGGAATGATTATACAGGCGATGGTCAGGCGACGCTCCAACATTGTCTTGTATATGTGCTTCAGTCCCGGACGCACCGTTGCAAGGCTTCAGAGGGAACTCCTGGCCTTAGCACGCACGAAGGAGGCATCCGCACCGAACGAGGTTCTCTCGCACCCTGCATACAAACTGGTGGATTATCAGTACATTGAATGCACTGGTGGGGAAGCTACTCGCCCGCTCGACAAATCCAAACACGTAATACAGGTTCCGTGCACAACTATTAAGTTGTCTTTCTAGTTGCCTTAGGATCAGTTTCATGCAAACATTGAATAGCCTAACGTGTCGGGCAGTGCGCCGTGCGATGTTTGAGGAAACACGGCGAAACTTACCATTTCTCCTTCCCTGTCCAAGGCAAACATGATTAATTCAAGCACGGTAAGTATAAACATTCAGGAGGCATAGCATATGCAAACAGGAGGGTTCTTATAACATGATCGTTCAGGTGTTAAGTTATTCATTGATGCTATGCAATGACTAGCACGCGGATAGCCGCTAAGCGAGGATGACTTGTTATCTTTTGTTTCACAGGCAAGCATGCAACAGGTTAAATACACACGATAAACACACGATGCATTGCAAGCCATATACACACGATGATCATTGGCTGATGCCATAATGGACTAGTCAAGGACGTGAATAACATGCAACGAGAAAACACGAGGAGCTCATAAAACACGATGTGTTGCAAGTTACCCAGTCCGCACACGATTTGACTATAAACACGAAGTCTGCCCGGATCGGATCGGTGCCAATGCCCCAGCACCGTCCGCAGAACTTATATCCTTGTGCACAAGTTGTCCATAATCGAACACGATTGTTAATTTATACACGAGCACACGAGATTCATTTAGCTATTGGATATGCACAGTCTCCTGGGCTGCTGTAAGCCCGCACACGAGGGAGACTTGCAGGGAGATCCAAATACCTGAATGAGTCTTGCCACAGGAACATGATTCTTTTACTTGGCATGATACAGTCCCCTGGATCGGGAACTGCCTTGGTGACCTAACGGTCCCGAATACTTGCGGGTTCATTCAGGCACGGAATGACTACTTTGTAGTCTTCCGAGGTTTGGATAAAAATAATGCAACATTCAAGCAGACAAGCATGCGTTTCTAAGGAACATAAGCAGGCACGTTGCTCGGACCCGAAGGTAAGCCGAGAGATGAAACCGTTAGGGACTTAGCATGCGAGGGTCTGAACATATATAAGCAGTATTTCATTTCCATGTTCTAGCAAGCAATACAAGTTGGGATTATTCCCTTAGCTAGGTGCGTTGGATTTATTAGCATGCAGGGGGTTATCACCTAGCGACTAGCATGAATATTCCAGATTTTATGTGTGCTGGCTAAGCAAAGACAAGTTCACCGTAGCCACCCACCTTAGCGATGATTCGCCTCGGTAGAGCGATACGTCTGAGCGAGCCTCTGAAAGTCCAAGCCGGATTCCTGTAGAGACAAGTCTGGATATCCTTTGCTTCTCTTTTGAGGCAAAGCAGGTCGGGACAGCTGCACGATTGTCGATTGAGACGGCAGTCCGCTTGAGCGGAACGGGGTGTTACAGAAGCCTTCTACCAATGTCGGATATCTGCTGTAGTGCAGTGCATACTTCTGAGTTCTCTTTAGGTATCTCATTACTCTATTCACACCTTTTCAGTGCTCAACACCTGGATTGCTCATGAACCGACTCAGTATCCCTACGATGAAAGCTATGTCAGGCCTTGTGGCAGTTGTTGCATATTTCAAACTACTGATGACACTTGAGTACTCCAGCTGCCTGACATTTTTTCTTAAATTTGGCTTCAGCTTCTTGTCATGTCACGTCCGTCCTAAAATACCGAGTGACTAGCCATGTAGCAATGGCCAGCAACACAACTCCAATGGGCAAACCCAATTTAATAGACCCATTAGAGTGCACTTAAACTGTAATAAATATCAATGCAGTTTATACCATCTATCACAGAATAATTCTAAACTCATCCATAGAAAGAAACATAACTAAATATGATAGACTAATCAAGATAATAGATAAAAAAATATAGTCTATCAATAGGTTCAAATAAATAGTGTCTCGAGGAACAACCCGATAAAATAAGTTAATACATAAATTCAAGAGTCAAGATGTGAAATAAATGGAAGCAAAAATAATTGAGTATGTAACAGAATACTCAGGAGAAATTCTCTGGCACAACCTCATCCTCTGGTGCCAGTACTTATCCAACGTCAGCTCATGTCCCGTATATCTCGAGGTATTCCTCCTCTGCTATACCTAGGTACATAATCCGGATCCAGGTCCTCAGGGGACATAGCAAGGTACAAAAATAACTCAAGCAAAATGAAATACAGTATATAAAAATAGATCCACAGGACAAGCTATGTAACCAGCTATGTGAAATATAATTTGAGAGCATCACTAGTACTCAGACTGAAACCACTACAAGCTCTGTGTTGGGGAGCCGGTAGCAGTAATATCACGAAGGGCCAAATACATGTGCCAAAGCTCTGGTACAGAGACTAAGACACTCTCCAGTAACATAAGTATATATATATAATCAGCCTGTAACCTATGTGTCTCTTCCCACCCAATGTAACCTCATGTCCATAACACGCAAGATCATGACCTCTAGCTAGTACATCAAGTCATAATGATATATATGTATATGCAAGTCTTATGTCACGAATTCTGTAGCATATACAGAATCATCATTAATAACTCAGAAAATATTCTATCACATGAATAGTGTAAGTGTCCTATGGTATGACGTACTTGATAGAGCAAGCACGTAAAAATATATAGGATGGTGGGATCAACTTTCTAAGTGACGTTATACGACTCCGCGTATGGCTCGACACCCGAATCTTGTTCGAACGTTAAGCAACGTCTCACGGTCCTAGGTTGAACAGGTACATCACAGAATATATATATATATATATATATATATATATATATATATATATAAAGAACTCAAACAATAAAGTCACAGGATCTACTGCAAGTTGGCAAGGTACACTTGCCTATGTTCTGAGCTCCGTTAGCTGCTCCGATATAAGTAAAATCTTCAGGTACGCCTCCGGATGCTGAAACAAATATCACCATTGCTCTCAGAATACTTAAAATATCTAGGATTAACTACCCATAAGTCCAATTTGGACACAATGACAGAATTGACAGTTTCTGGTCAAAGCGGAGTCCACATGTTGCCTACTTCACACCGAAAAATGTGCAAGAGACAAAATTCTCCAAATTATCAAACTTAGTGTTTACGAGTCCAGAACGATGATACGAACCCAACGGAATATCCAGAACTAGATTCCGATGAGCCGGTCACGAAATCGTTCATTTAGTGGAACTATGGGGCCTACGAAATGGTGTTTCATCAGCGTTCTCAGAATCGAACCAAACTTGGGTCACAGGACCAGCGTAATGCTACGAATCCGATGGCACAAGTTTCGTTACGAAACAACAAGCACACACAAAATTATGATGAGTGTCAAAACAGGTCGATACGAGATTTTTTGACGGATACGCGTTGATTCTGGTGTGCACACATCCAACACAACCAGAAAAAGTCAAATTACTGACGTCTAAAAACGTTGCTAAATGACCAAAAAATGTTGCTAAGTAAGTTTAGCGACGTAATTAGCGACATTTTAAAGAAGTCGAAAAAAAGCAAGTCGCTAAAACAAAAAAACGTCGCTAAACGTCGCTATGCCGACGTTTTTTAGCGACTTTAATGTGTCACTAAATTTAGCGACGTTTAGCGACGCAACGTCACTAATTAGCGACGTTTAATAAAGTCGTTAAACGTCGCTAATTAGCGACTTATATAGCGACGTTACACCGACGTCTTTAATGACCAGACAATACTGCCACGTCAGCATTTTGCGACGTACATCGACAATTTTAGCGACTTCTTTTGCGACGTCATTAGCGACGTGTAACAGCATCGCTAATTAGCGATGTAGTTAGCGACGTATATGAACGTCGCTAAACGTCGCTAAAAATGTCGCTAATTTTACAGAAAAAATAAAAAAAATAATACTGAATTGCATTTTTGGGTTTGCCAACCCCCTTGGGTTCATTATCAGGTATATGATGGTAGTAGACATAATTGAATAAGGGACACAGTAGCAACAACAAGGGGAAAAATTCTATTACACTGGGTAAATACAGGGCCAAGTATCAGTCATCAGTTGTAAACCAAAATATATTAGGAACTGTGTGAATATCAGTGAATTAAGACAGTACTCTCTGTGTTGTGTGTTGGTCTTAATGTGCTCAGAGATAGGGAGAGAGTGTGTATTATAATTCAGTGTGTTTGAGTTTGTACAGGGACTGTGTATTATATTGCAACTTGTATCATTGAACTGGAAAAAAATAGAGAAAAATAGGCACTGAACACTCAACACCGATAAAATAACATATTTAATATGAATAATATAATAAAATTTGAAGCAAAGAAAGCATCCAGCAAATCTCATCGTAAAGAATATGGCAAATTTATATTCATACAATCGCATCCTAAATAATAAAAAAATATAAATATCCAGCAACTAGTTATACTACTGCGGATCTGCAGGAGGCTGACCACCGGCGCGCCTGAAGGATAAGAACTGCTCATACTCGTCCCGTGGAATCGACACCGATGTCGATGGAGAAGGCAGTGACGTCGGTGGAGTGTGTCGATGTAGGCGCACCAGGAGGCCGTACCCGCTCCAAGTCTGCGAGTCGCTGGTTGTAAGAATCCATGGTAGATAACATCCTCGTACTGCTATGAACCATTGAATCCTGCATCATCGTCAGCCTCTCGCCTATCGATAGCTGTGATGCATGCAGCTCCATGATGTTACGGTCTCTCGAGGCACTAATATCATTTGTCAAATCGTGCGATGAGCGTCGGATCGTCCGCCTGCGGCTGGGACCGGGGCTGCTCCTCCATCCTTCGTAGCAACTCGTCACAGAGAGACGCAATCTGACGGTCAACGACCTCCTGGACGGCCTCCTGGACTCTGGCCGACGACTGCGAGGGCTGCGACTAGGGGTGAGCAATTCTCGATTTTTAACCGAAAACTGAATCGAACCGGACCGAAATTGAAATTTGGTTCGGTTTTTAATCAACCGGTTCGATTTTCGGTTTTATCATTTGATTAATTTCGGTTATTGGTTCGGTTTTCGATTTTGGATTCCAAAACCCAAACCGAACCGAAAACCGAATCACTACATTATAAAAGAAAAAAAATCGATTTTTATGAATTTGGTATACACTCACCACTTGGTATAAAATTAGTTTATTGTTATTTTTGGTACACAATTTTGGTTTCTCTCAGTTAGGTTTGATTTTTTTTCGATTTTTATAAATTTGAAATACACTCACCACTTGGACCTAAAAAACCGAACCGACCGAGAACCGAACCGATTTAATTCGGTTCGATTTTTTTTCGATCTTTACAAATTCGGTTCGATTTTCGGTTTTGCAAAAAGCGATTTTCGGTTCAGTCGGTTTTTGGATATTCGGTTTCGTTTGAACCGAACCGAATTGTTGCTCACCCCTAGCTGCGACTGTGAGGGCTGTGTGGAATGCGCAGCTGTCGGGAAGGCCCTAGATGACTGCATCGCAACCAGGGTGCCATAGGAGCCCGTACCGTAGTACGTACCCCTCTGGAGACCACCAGCTGCGGTCACCCACAGGTCGTCCGCCGACGGAGCTGGAGCGGACTGCGATTATAGCATTCTTGCGACATGTTAAAATCGGACAAGATCTCGGACAAGATCTCTATAATCAAATCGATCAGTCGATTATAGCATTCTTGCAACATGTTAAAATCGGACTTGATGCTCAATAATCTTGTAACCATCTCCAACGGTGAATGATCCTCACAACTAGGATATAGTAGAGTCCTTGCATTCTCCAGCAACTCCATAAACTTTGCAGCATCGACATTCGGTGCCTCCTCAGTTGCATCATAATTGTCCGAATTGAAACTAGGTCCCGCCGCATCATAATTGTCCGGATTGAAACTAGGCCCCGCCGCATCATAAACCATGTTCACCAACCCGTCGTCGTAAGCATCGTGGTCGTGGACATCCATATACGGCTCCACATAGAGCTCCGACTCCGATGCTAGAGATACAAGTTCTCCGTGCGCGGTGCACTGATAGTAATTCGACGTGAATCCCTTCGAGTACAAATGATATGTAACTTCCACTTCTGGATGATATTTTCTGTTGCGACATCTCACACACGAACACTTAATTTTGGTACCGTCCATGTACTGAGGGAATGCCTTGGCGAACTGCAGGAACTGCTGTACACCCTCAATGAATTCATCCCGCACACCGCACATGTCATCAGGATGACGGTTGTACATCCACGAACGATGACGCAGATAGTAATTCATATCCATTTCTACATACTTATGCAAAAATGACAGTATGTATCATATAAATCATTACATACAGTGGTTTATCACCTAACTTCATAACTTAACCGTACTATAAAAATCATAACTGATATAATACATACTTTCATTTATCAAAGTCTAAAATAAGCAATATTCAAAACAACTAACCATTTATCAAAGTCTAAAATAAGCAATACTTTCATTTCATAACTGATATAATACATACTTTCATTTATCAAAGTCCAAGAGCCCTAGATATGGAATATAAATGTTAATGAGTGTTTTAAAATGATAAACATGGTTAACTAGTTAATGGTGATGTTTCTAAGCCACTTCTAGATCCATACTAGTTTATACTAGTCAATACTAGGTTAATACCTTGCTACACTATGTCTTCTAGGTCGTACTAAGGTATTCTAGTTTATACTAGTTAATGCCTTGCTAATACTAGTTATTACTAAGTATACTAGTTAATATTAGCTATACTAAATACTACTAGTATAACTTAACTAATATCCTACCTTACCCCAACTCACATCTTAGCTCATAAATGTATGTCACAATAATACCTTGGTCCCAGTCACTTGTTACTCCCACTTGATACTGGACTACTAGGATATTCTGCTTTGATATTAAGTACTCTACTATCCACACTGAGAGCCTCTTACCTGAATACTCTGCACTCCCAAACTGCAACCCCTTGGCCTAGCACCTTGCACTTCATCCTTATACTTGCTCACTGGACTACAACCCATAGCAGTCACTCCTCCCTGATACCACAGTATCAGTTCACTTCACAGCACTGTTGTGCTCTAATTGAACTGCACTGCACTGATCACTCTTGCCAATTAAATCCTTCATCACACAGGTCTGTACTCTACTTGTTGCTGAAATGTCTCTGCACCCACAAACATCTTCACACCACTGATCACCTATCTATGCCATTAACATTACACTCCTCAATACTTGTGTCCCCAAGTCATGCAACACCCACATCCCCTACTACCAGTTAAATAATTATATATATATATATGAGTCTCAAATAGAGGAACTGATACTTTAGTATTAGTTAAGGGCTGTATTGGCATGCAACAAGTGACCTGTGAACACCTACCCGATACTTGACTATACCTTAACCCAAACACATGCCTGCAGACCCTAACTAAGTCTGCAACCTCTGATACCTTGTACTGCTGCTGCAGTGACTAAATCTTCCTTTCACTTAGTTGTTTCCAACTGCCCTTAGCTACTGTCATGGCTCACAGCAGTGCTTGCTGCTGCCTTGCCATTGCTCAAGCATGCATGTGTTTGATGCTGCTCAAGTGTGCACCAACACTCTCCCACTGCAGAAGATGACATGAACCAATCCCCTCCTCACAGTGCCAACCCGACACCACTACAACACATTGCCAGCTTGCCTAATGCACTAGGCCAAACTGAATTGAGTTCAGTTCCTAAAGCCTCATAGTTCAGTAGTGACACCCACACACAACTCGACTCTTCTACCCTTTCCCACATCAAGCACAGCTAGAAGACACTATGAACACCAACACAAATAACAGTAGCTATATACCTATCTATATATATATCGAGATACACCTATATATGCATATACTCTCTCATATGCAAATAGATAATACACCAATTTACATATACATATCATATGATAAGGCATAAATAGACACACACACACAACCACTAGTCCAATTCACAAATATTTGGTGTGCAACACCAAGATACTCTAGGATACATTCTCCATACACCACACCACCATGATACCAACCCTCAATTCACATGGACACATCCAATAGATCAAATATTGTATGAATAAACTAATAGTTGACAATATTGAATAAAATAGATGTATAGGAATCAATCCTGATCAAAAATCCTAACCCTAACCCCAGGTCAAAAAACCTAACCCTAACCCTAGGTCCTGATCAGTGTTTGTGTCAGTGTGTGTGTGTGTCGTGTCTGTGTCAGTGTCTGTGTGAGTGTGTGTGTGCGTGTGTGTGTGTGTGTGTGTGTGTCGTGTGTGTGTCAGTGTCTGTGTGTGTGTGTGTGTGTCGTGTCTGTCAAGTGTGTGTTGTGTCAGTGTCACATGTGTGTCCTGAGAGAGAGAGAGAGAGAGAGAGAGAGAGTTAGGGTTTACCTAGAGCTCGAGGAGGAGGAGGGGGATGCCGGAGTAGCCGCAGCCGTGGAGAGCCGGTCGCCGGAGAGGGGTGGGAGAAATCGAAAGTTTTTTAAAACTTTTAAAAATTTTGACAGATGGAAAAAAAGAAAATTGAGCCCTAATTAACCAAAATTTAGCGACGTTTAGCGACGTCAAATATCAACGTCGCTAAAATAAGCTTTAGCGACGTCATAGACGTCGCTAAACACGTTGCTAAATATTTTTAATATATACGTCGCTAAATTAGACATATTAACGACGTTTAGCGACCTTAATTGAACTTATAGCGACTAATCTTTTAAAATCTTAATAAAAGTCGCTAAACGTCGCTAAATGTCGCCATTTAGCGACGTCTAGCGACGTTTTTACATGGAGTCGCTAATTTATCTTTCATTAGCGACGTTTTTACATGGAGTCGCTAAAATGCGTCGCTAATCCCGCTTTTTCTAGTAGTGCAAATCAACTTCCACGAAATCTCACACGTCCGTGTTGACGATACACGCCTTTCGGTGTAATTTGCACACGACGAAGTCGCTTCGTTTAGTGGGACGCACCCTGTTTCTGAAAATTTCAGGATTAGAAAACCAAATTTTTGGTCAACTTCAATCGCGAATAAATTATAGCATACAACAAATTAAAATAAACTAATTAAAGAGATTAAAACTTGTTTATGTTGTCTAAATTACTGTTCAAGTAAAATTTAAAAATAATAACTAGGTTGAAAAAAAAAACAGCCATGAACATGGATGTTTGGGACAGTTTCTGAACTACCAAATTGGGTCATTTTTTCCTATTTTGCGTCGCGAATTGTGACTAACACGGGACACGATACACAGAACTAATTATACAGGGTTCAAGAGGGTCATGTGATCTTCGCATAGGATTCGACAGATCGACATTTGGATTACTGTGCAAATAGATACAAAGATTAAAAGTAGGGTACCTTACTGTTTTGCTGCTGCTCGAAATTGAGTGACTTGCGGCGGTGGTTTGCGGCGGCATGCGACGACGGTCCGACGATCGTCGGCGGCTGTGGTTAGTCGGGGTGAAAGATGAGATGTTGGGTCGGGTTAGCTAGGCTGGGGATTTTATAGGGTGGAGGAAGAGCGGTTACGGAAAGCAGAAGAGAGGAGACCGGGGAGGTTTCGGGAGAGGAAACGAATGAGTTTGTGGGTCGGGTTAGCGGGTTGGTGGGTTACGGGTAGGTTTAGGATCCGGGTCCTAGTTGGTTTAGTTCGATTTGGTTCAGTTTGGTTCTGTTTGGGTTGGTTTAATTATAAAAATGCATATATGATCATTTAAAAATAGTTTTGGAGTCCAATAAATTCCAAAAAAATTAC
Source organism: Iris macrosiphon (assembly GCA_036927795.1). Classification (NCBI taxonomy): domain Eukaryota; kingdom Viridiplantae; phylum Streptophyta; class Magnoliopsida; order Asparagales; family Iridaceae; genus Iris; species Iris macrosiphon. The sequence continues at coordinate 100,674,812 of JAYESA010000016.1, read as the reverse complement.
ACAATATTCTATTATTAATTATACACCAAAAAAATATAATTTTTGTACTATTTTAATAATTAATTTTATAAAAAATATAAATCCATGAACGAACATTTATTATAATTAACTAAAAATTATGAAAATTTCTACAATAATAATTAATAAAAATTTTAAATTAAATTCTAAAAATCAGGGTGTTTACATGTCACACATGTACGGAGTATCGATCCCTGTAAGATCATGATATCCATAGCGTGTGAACATCTTCTCAATATAATGAGACTGTAACAGTGACACTCCAATGTCCGTCCGGGTGATCTTTATCCCCAAGATAACATCAGCTTCCCCTAAGTCATTCATACTAAACTTGGATGAGAGGAACTTCTTTGTCTCAGTGACAAGTGCTAGATCCGTACCCAAAATTAGCATGTCGTCCACGTATAGACAAACGATGACTCATCTTCCGTTAGAAAACTTTGTGTAAACATACTTGTCCGTCTCACTGACTCTGTAGCCGTTTGATCTTATAAATTTATCAAACTTCTCATGCCACATCTTGGGAGCTTGCTTCAGACCGTATAATGATTTCACCAACTTGCAGACTTTGTCTTCAAGCTCTTTGATGACAAATTCTTCTGGTTGTTGCATGTAAATCTTTTCGGTCAACTCTCCATTCAGGAATGCTGTTTTAACATCCATCTGATGATAACTAGCTTGTGAATTATACTCAGAGCAATCAATATCCTGATGGTCGTCATCCGCGCTACTGAAAAATATGTGTCAAAGTAGTCGATCCCCTGTTTCTGAGAAAACTCCTTGGCTACCAGTCTTGCCTTGAACTTGTCAACAGTTCCATCAACTTTCATCTTCTTCTTGAAGATCCACTTGCATCCGATTGATTTAGCTCTTTCAGGTAGATCGACCAACACCCAAGTGTTATTGGAGGTTATTGAGTCATACTCATCATTGATAGCCTCCCTCCAGAAGATAGCATCTCTGATCTTCATCGCCTCATTATAGGTAAGTTGATCTGATTCCACATGATAGGTGACAAAATTATCTCTGAAGTCCTTCTGTCTCCTCACTCGCTTAGACACTGGTTCTGTGAGTTCTGGTTCGATCGTTGTTTCTTGAATGTCAACTTCTGTTTGGACTATATCTCCATTGGAAACGTTAGCCTCCTGTGCACTTACACTATTCTCCGGAATGTCCGCGATAATAATGTCCTCGTGCCTTACAAACTTATCTTCAAAGAATTCCGCGTCACGAGATTTGATGATATGATTTGATTCAATATCAAGAAACCTCTGAACATCATCTTCTCAGCATAACCCAAGAAGATGGTCTTTGTAGTCCTCGTACCTAGCTTCTGAATCTTCAAGTCCGGAATCTTCACATACGCCAGACACCCCCACACTCGAATGCCATTCAAGTTGGATCTGACTTTGAACCAAAGTTCATGAGAAGTGACATCGGAAGTGCAACACTAGTCGATGTGCCCCTCACGACGGAAAGCTTCAAATCCATCATGTGTCGTTGGGATACCAGGATTGCATGTAGCCAAAAAATCTCTCTAGAATTTGCCTTAGACATGATGCAAGACATGATAGTAACTTGACGAGTATAATCAAAATCAACCACGGGAATACAGGTCATGCAATACATGTGCTACTAATAGCCTTATTCAGTACAATTAGAGGAATTCTCAAGCCAGTAGTGCGCTACGTCGAACCACTATTAGGATTATCAGGATGGTGCGCTACGCCGAGCCACTATCAGGATTATCAGTACAATATCAAGATTCAGTTCAATACTATGATTATCAGTACTGTGTCAGGATTCAGGAATTCATTTATAGTGTACAATCACTAGATCATGCCAAAAAATCAAGATCAATATCAAGAATGTCATGTTCAGAAAATAACCTGGATTAACTAAAATAACGGGATAAAAGACCACTATAAAATCATCAAGAGTTAAGCATATTGAAAAAAATATTGACATACAAGCGCATAAATCAATTCATGGTTGGCGCATAAAATCAGGCAAGAAAAATAACATCTGCGTACAATGGACAAAAACTACTGTTGGTACACAAATGGCCAAAACAAATATTGGCACACAAATGACCAAAAATAGTTTTGGCGCACAAATCACTAGTCCGGACAGTTCTGGCGAGCAAAAGGTGGCACACAAATCATACTAAAGCGCACTTCTAGGACCTTAACGCACAATGATAGAAATGCGCAAGCCAGGAGCTTGGCGCATTAATCTATCATTGACGCACAAATGAAAGTACCCAAGCTACGAATTTGGCACACTTTCATCAAGTATGTCAGTAGTGAGGTTTGGCGCACAAACAAGCGCATGAAGGTCTATTAAAAGACAAAACACAAGTTCTAAGATATGCCACAACAGTCGAGACGACCCTACAGTCGAGAACACAATTCTCGAGAATGGTCAGAAGTCATTACTTAGTCATTAAGTAATTACGAAGGGCTACAAAGTGTGCCGTCTCTGAAAAATGCCACATAGTGCGCCATACAACAAAGTGCACCATTCTCCAGAAGAGACAAAGTGCGCCGGTAAGAAAAGTTTCACCAAAGTGCACAAACTCTGCAATATCTGCAAATGCACCAACTCGACTATTTAAGCAGTGGCCTACATTCTTGATGACTTGTAGACCCATTCAAAAGTACGCCAAGTAGGATTGGCGTACTTTTTGAAAGAATTGCCATAGTACAAAATGTACGTAGGAGTAAGGAAGTGCGCCCAGAGTATTTAACATATCCTGGCACACTTTCTAAGGAATTTGTGAAACACACACAAGTGCGCTCACTGGAACTTCACTTATGCGACAAGGGTTTCCTGTGTACTTTTTGTATGCATTCAGGCCAATTTTGCATTCTTCGACTTGCTGTTCTCGGACTCCATGAGCAATCCAATCCAAGAAAAATAAAATCATTAATGTGACAAGTTCTAAGGACTACCCAAAAATAAAACAGATCAAATGTTTAAAACAAGCTATACTAAGAATCAAAGCAAGATTTACGGTTGTTCCTTCGGTTGACAAGATGTACTTGCCTACGGTCAAATTTTAGCCTAATACCAACACTACCAAGGTCACACCCACGGCCAAGGCCAAGCTCAGCTACTTCTCTCTGCTGGGGAAGAAATGAAGAAGAAAAGAAATGGAAGGAAAAGAAAAGTGGAGGAAAGAGAATGTAATTGCTTATATAGACAAGAGATTGGTTGTATACCATTGGATCATAATACATGCCTCACCCGGGTTCATCACAGCCACCGACCAAGCAAGGGACCAACGGTACAAAACATGCAACTAAGAATTTTTTTTTACAAAAACAACCTAAACAATTCATGAATGGCATAAAAATGATGTAAGCAATTAAACAATAAATGAATTATACATGTATAATATGCGTATATCGGATATGTATACTAAAACAGTGAGACGAGTCTCACAAAGTTACCTACTGTTCTCGCAAACATACAACAAAACTGGACCATTCAAAGCCTACTGCAGGGTATTCTGTCGAATGGGGATCTGGATGATAGTTCTTCCACATTTTATCTCATGTGGGCAATATGGAAAGGGAGAAACAGAGCAGTTTTCAATCATCAACATGTGTGTTGTGACATAATCAATATGGAGGCCTTTAGATTGCAAGAGTCATACAAAGTTGAGTACCTGCATCAATCCAGTGTTATTGATAGCAATTCACAAACCCAAACTCCAGTGAGTTGGCGACCAACCCCACCAAACTACTGGAAGCTGAACTTCGACGGAGCCTATTGTGATGGAAAAATGACAGCTGCGTAGCGAGGCATATTCAAAGGTGCTATGCCTATGTTCCAAAATGGAGGAGGACCACTATACGCAGAAGGAGAAGCATTAAATCGTGGGATCCAACTGTGCAAAAGGAAAAGGCAGAAGAATGTTATATCAGAGGGAGATTGCAAGATCTTGATAGATGCGATCAACCTCACGGATCAACCTCACGGATGACTCTTTCTTGTGGCTGGCGAGAGACATCATTGAAGAGACTCGAGCAATAATTTATTCTTCTACGGGTGTCTCCTGCTCCTTTGCTCCGAGATCGTCTTAACACCGTTGCTCACTTCCTAGCAACGAACATGTTTATCTTCTTCTATTCATCCTCTCACTCAAATTATTAAAGTTGTACCTGGTTCCTATTAGATTGTATCCAAAAGGATACGTCAGTACTCTGGCTTAATGCCTTACTGAAGTTATTTCATGTTTTGTTTTCAAAAAAACAAACAGAATGTGTATGCTTCAGTATAGCAACGGTAAAAAAAAAAATCTTAGCGAGTGTAAAGGTTAAAGCAAACATGACCGTGAGACTGAAAGTTCCTCTCTCTCTCTCTCTCTCTCTCTCTCTCTCTCTCTCTCATCTTTGAAAAAAATGGTTAAAAATCAGAAGACCAGATCAAATACAAAAACATCGACAAATTCCAAATCAAATGAAAGCAAGATCACAAGAGTCAGCTACAAGCATACCTAAGTAACACTCTCCAAACCTTTTGTCGATCAGTTTGCGAAACATATTTGTTTTGTTCCTATTGTTTTGTAGGTACGGGGACACCGGTGTCTACAGGACCAACTTATTCGGAAGTCCAGCAATAATCACATGCTCCCCAGAGACGAACAAGGAAATTCTCCATAGAAGCACTTAGGATGAGAGTTTTAACTAACACAGGTTGGCCTTCGAGTCAGCTGCATGCTGGGAAGTTCAACAGTGGCTGTTGTCGATGGACTAGGGCACCAAAGGCTGAGGAGGCACTTGATGGAGGGATTTAACAAGAAGAAAGCCCCATCTCTCCATTTAACTTCCTATCTTGATCTCATCTCTTGAAGAATGGGCCTCAAAGGGAAAGATAGTCCATACAATGAGTTTTATGTTAAGGGTGGTCTATGGACCATACAAATTCTACTTCAGATATAACTATATTGGTGTTCCTTTAATCTTTGAACCCTGAGCCGTCGTCTAACCTGTCCTAGGCCAGGGCCGCCCTTGTATCCATTACCATCTTCCTTAACATTTTGAAATAGTTTACATCATCCTTATGAAACTTTCATCAAGGTTAACAGTTCCCAAAGAAGTGGAAGTTTATAGTGTGGATACGTTGCATTCTACATTTATTCTTTCCTAGTGCAAGAAAATCTTATTGGAGCGATATGTGCAGAATTTTACGGCAAAATCTGAAACCTACTCTGTTTTTGGAGGTGGGCAGAAATACTGCCCAGGCAACAACTTTTCAAGGACTGGAGTGAAGATGTTCTTATACCATTCTATGCCTAAAGTAAAGTTAAGATGGTACCAAATAGGATTGTGAAAATGAGAAAAGAAAATATTGGTATAAATCGGTATATGAAATCCAAACGAAAAGTTTCCATGTCCGATTTCTTCTGTTTCCTACCTCTTGTTTGTGTTCAATTTGAACATTAGTTGCACATAAAAATGCTGGTACAAATGGGTAAACCAAATCCAGTATGGAGCCTCGTGAGTAGGGGTGCAAACGAGCCAAGCTTTCATAAGCTGGAGCTTAGCTTGATTAGAATTAACCGAGCTCGATCTTGATAAGTTTTTTATTTGAGAGCTTGAGCTTGGCTCGAGATCGTTTATATTGAGCTTGGCTTGGTTTGAGCTCGAGCTTGGCTTGATAAGCAAGTTTGATTCAAGCTTGATAAACACGCATGATAAACTCAAACTCAAGCTCGTTAAGCTTGATTTCAAGCTTGTTCAGCTTTATTTCAAGCTCATTAAGCTTGATTTCGAGCTTAACAAACTTGATTTCAAGCTAGTTAGGCTTGAATTCAAGTACCTATGATATTGACAATTTATTTATAAAAATTCAATTTAAAAAGTTCCTTAATATTAATTATTAAGGACATATAATACATAATGCACACAACCATATTGTTATACAAACATACATAAAATTAGAATTCAACAAAAAATAAATTTAAATTTAAATAACAAATTAAATTGGTAGACTGCCAGCAACGAGCTCCAAAACGAGCTTCTAAACGAGCCAACTTACGAGTAAACTCGCAATCTTCGAAACGAGCCAGCTCGCGAGCTCAAACGAGCCGAGTAATTCTAAGCTTGAGCTTGGCTTGTTTATTAAACGAGCTCGAAAATAAAGCTTGAGCTTGGCTTGTTTACTAAACGAACCGAACTCAAACGAGATTTATCGAGCCGAGCTTCGAGCAGCTTGCGAACTGCTTGTCTCATTTGCAGCCCTACTCGTGAGTGTGCAGGCATAGGCTTTGTTATGCATATTGGACCTACCAGACTAGATTTAACAAGATTCTAATCAAGGGTGGACACATTAATGGTCAAGTGAGGTGACCCCACTGAAAAAGAAAAAAAAGAAAAAAAATATATTATTTTTGTAATATATATATATATATATATATATATATATATATATATTTGTTTTTTAATATGTGATTTTATTTTTGTAACTTTACATTTGAGATTGGCATCCCCTCTTAATTTCAGTGTCCGCCATGATTCTTATGTAACCAATTGTGAATTTCCTCCACTACTAATTGTTGAATGTTCGCATTCCATGCTTGCATCCCTATGGATGTCCATGACGGTAATCCTCATTGTCCTCAGACATCTATCTCTCCCTATCTTTATTTATTTTGTGGTCCTAAGAACATAGTAGGATAAATAAAACTCATCTATTCTCCTTCCCTGCTGTTCTTCAATATTACATCCAAAGATGAAATATAAAATAATTGTATTCTGGAGGGCAGTACACTGTACATCTACAAATTTTTGCATAGGATATTGTCCAGATACTGCCTCAACAAGCTCCAGTCAACTTCCTTCTTCTCCAATCTCAATAAGTGAGATCTGTCATTTATTCTTGAATATGAACTTTTGGCTTCCATGTTTAGAACATCCATGCCATCCTTAACTTAATGCTCATAGAGATTTCTATTTAAGAGTTATTCTTTCAGATTGTTTTTCCACTCAGGTGGGAGCTACTGAGCCTAGATGCTGAGCTAAGGGGACGGTGCAGAGATGATATTTAGTAGAGCAGACTAACCATAAAAAGTCAGAATAAACTTATCTTAATTGGTGATGATATTATTGTTGTAAGCTTCAGCAAAAAATATCAATGTCTTCCCTTGCACCTATGTAGCCTTTCATACCTCCTTGTGAAAAAAGAACCATTTGGCACTGCCTTCTCAACATAGTGCGCTAAAAGTGTATCAAAACAACAAACTGTTGCTTCATACAAATAGCGTGTTGCAGAGCAATCACACCCAAACATCAAGGGATTTTCCTACAAAGAATTGATATCAAGTGACAATAATGATTGGTAATCCATATTTGACATGATTGAGATGGGTATAATCTTTCCTGGTTCCAAATCCATCTTTTAATCATCTCCAGATAGAATGAGATCTTAAATAAATCCCAAGAGAATATTCACAACAACTCCTAGTGTAACTCCGAATCAACTACCAAATGGACCTAAAACTTCTTGATCAGCATTAAGGTCTAACTGAAATTTGAAAATATGTATGGCTTTTCATGGAGTGTACAAAGGCATGACTGAACATTGGGCAGAAATTGCTTGATTCTTTTCTCCAAAGCAAAAGTTATGGAGGAAATAGTAATGCAGGTGTTGATTTTCTGTAGCTCACTACAACTGATCCATGTATTCTGATTGGGTCTAACCTACATTAGTTTTAAGCCAAAAATCTAGTTATATAAGAAGATTAATTTTGTTTGTTCTCTAACCCAAACCAATATAGACTCATTGCCCTGCCATTAACTTCACACATTGGACTAAACTCACACACAAAAACATCGACATAAGATTAATAATCAGATGTCAAGCATAAAACTGACTTCCTACATGAAATTTGGCTCAGATACATAGAAAAAGTTTGTGTTCATACCAACGGAGACGTTCTAGTATCTTAATTTTCAACATTTAGAATTTAGTATAAAGAAACTCATTGATATATATATTTTCAAATAGTGGAATATTCAATAGAAAATACTCTCGTTTCACTTTTTTTGTAACCAGAAACATATCAGTCCACTTATAGGATTTCAAGGGGTCATTACTAGTTCTGCCATAACTTCTACTCATCGTGTCAAGAAAAATACTAAAGCCCTAATATACTTTATGTTAACCCATTGTTTTAAGGACTATAAGAGGGACCAGGGCTCAATACAACATATGCAATTATGTAAACTTATTTACTTGTGATATGTACAAAATCAATACGTTATTAGACATGTATACATTCACTCCTCAAACTAACATGAGGTTCATATATACAATATCCAAAAAAAAAAAAAAAAAAAATCTCAGTCTTATATAACTAGACATTATTTTAACTGTCTTTGTCTTTAACTAAAGATTAACTAATCCCTTTTAATTAGGATGCCTATACCATTTTAGTAAGATACCTACTCAAATAGAACATAGGACTACATTTTACAAAGCTTCTACTCAAAACGACTTCTATACTCAAAACTGGTAAAAACTTACGCGCACGGCAGGTGGCATGAAAATCAATCCACATAGATGCAATATCAAGTTTCAGAATTTGTACTAATAAACATTTGCTCACAACTATAACCTTATGAAGAAAATAGCCCCATCATATCAGTATAGCAACGCTTCCATCATTTTCACTACTTAGTACTTACAATACACGTGAAACCACTACACTATTAGGATTGGCTCAGGTTTACTTTGAGAGAATCCGAAAGGCTCATGTTTATCTAACAAAGTGAAGTCCTAAGCAACTATAACTAGTTTGACCTTTGGTTTAGGTTTCAGAATAGGATTTATGATTGCGTGCTTCAAAAAATAGAGATGGCGTATGCAAGGGTTATTTGGTTCTCGAGTGTTTTGGTGAGGATCATGAGTAGTTTTAATCCTTGTTCATTAATATGTAGTGAATTTTCGGGTTGGTGCGTTGAATCTCTAACATTGTTTCTCTTGATTGTCCGAACCTCATCTCGATGCCAAACTTCTTAATCCCTTGAGAAGCTACTCATACCAATTTATATGCACATTAAGCACTACAATTCCAATCCATCGTTTATCCAACAGCATAAATTACATCAAAGCATTGTAACAACAACAACAACAATTCAAGGTTGAAACTTGGAACACAAGAAGTACTATGTACACAATTTATTTCTGCCAGTAGTTCCAAGTACATTAAACCAGTTCAACACACAATTTATTCCATAAACGGCTACTACCATGATCATAGAGTTTCAACACAAGCATTACCAACAACAGGAACAAGCAAAGAAGAAGAAGAAGAAGAAGCATACCAGCCAGCCACCATTGCTCGCGCTCAGTCACTCCCAATCAACTCCTTACCGATCACAACCTTGGCCGTCTCCAGGTCCTCATCAAGAAATATATCCCAATCCCCATCCCACCTTATGAAGAACTCGGTGTCCTCGAAGTACTTCACCCTGTGCACGTCCCCGGCCGGCGTGAACAAGTAGTCCCCTTCCCGCAGCTCGTACTCCTCCTTCCTGTCCACGTTCCACACCTTCTTCCTCCCCTTCATCACCACCACGTCGTGCCCGAAAGTATGATGGTGCGCCGGCTCGACGCTCCCGGCCTTGAACTTGACAATCGCGGACGTTGGGCTCTCCCTTACGATCTTCATCTCCGCCCCGGGCATTATATCGACCGGATCGAACTGTAGGTTCTTGCGAACGCAGCAGATCGCGCAGCCGGAGGAGGAGGAGGAGGGATTGCTGGGGGGGATTTGTTTCATTTCGGAGAGGGAGGCGTCGAGGAAGTCGGAGATCTCGGGGGGCCAGGGGGAGTTTCCGGAGGCGGGGCAGGGGGACTTGAAGGGGGTTTGGAGCCAGACGTCGAGGATCTCGGCGGCGGCGGCGGGGGAGGTGGAGGAGCCGGAGAGGCAGAGGACGTTGGAGTCGTTGATGGAGCGTGTGTTGAGCGCGTCGGCGGGGGAGGAGCAGAGGGAGGCGTAGACGGAGGGGAACTTGTTGGCGAAGATGGCGACGCCGACGCCGGTGCCGCAGAAGAGGAGGCCGCGGGAGGAGGAAGGGGAGGTGCTGACGTGGCGGCCGACGGCGGCGGCGATGGAGTAGTATTTGTCGACGCCGAGGTCGACGAGCTCGATGTCGGGGTTGGCTTTCTTGAGGTGGGCGAGGAGGGAGTCCTTGAGGGAGCAGCCGAAGGAGTCGGCGCCGGTGTAGATCTTCCTCACTGCGGACGGTGGTGGAGGAGTTGCCATGGATTTTTTTTTCCTTTTTTTCTTTCCTCCGACGAACCTGGATGGTTTTCCGTCTGCAGTCAACTCTGGAATTGGGGTTTCTTATCTTTCAATTTTTTTTTTTTTTTTTTTCAAATAAGAGAGTGACGAGGACGTCGTACGGTAACCATGCGATTTTCAACAAGTGTACAAACGAGCATGCATCTTGAACAGTACTCACAGCAGTACCTGACATTGATGACTTGTGATTTTGAATTAACATTTTAGTATTATATTTATTTTACTTCCATCTTACTTGTAGAGAGTGTCACGATCCACATCCAAAAACTCGGACATGAGTCGTGGGTATGTCCAGCAAGACCGGTCCTGACTCAGGACGGACAGGACGACCGCCCAGGACCCCATGGACCACAAGAGTCCAATTTTTTTTAAATATATAAATTATTTTTTACCGAAAATAGAAGTAGTATTTACCAAGGGCTCTTCTTATTACAAAGTAACTGTAGTGTAGTGTTTATTACATTAGACTTACACACAAGAGGTTCCTAATCAAAATTCTGGTGGAGGCATATTTTTTATTTTACTTTTGTTTCTTTCTTTTTTTACATTATGTATGGGCCTCGTTTTGAAAGTTTGCTTCGGGCCCCCATGAGCTCAGGGTCGGCCCTGACGTCCAGCCTACGCCACAGTATCGACTGTAGAACGCTGACTAATACCTCACAAATACAATCAACAACTCACGCAATAATATCTTAACTCCTCTAAGGGAGGACTTGCAATAAATGAAACAGTAATAATACTCAATCATAATGCTAAGGGAAGAAGATGCAAGGAAGATATATAAAATCTCAAACAAGTCTAGAGTTAGTGTCACGACCCGCACCCGGTGTAAGGGCACGAGTACGTGGGTACGTCTAGCCTACGCCGCAACATCGATGGTAGAACGCTGTTTTGGTCAACAACACTATCTAATCATCTCATACAATAATATATATGAACCTGTCAATGATATCTCAACTCCAAAAGGAGTACAATATGATAATGATATAATACTCAATCACAATAAACTAGAGGAAGATATTGACACGATAACATATAAAGGAATGGAATCACAAAATCATAGCTAGAGAAGTAACAACAATATCCAAGTCTATAAGTCTAACTACACTATCAAAAAGTCTACGATATCAACAACAACAACTCAATGTCTAAAGAGCTAGAGACAAATCCAGTACAAAGTGCTAAGTAATATAACTAAGGTATCTAGTGACACCAGCTAGTCCTCCCGGTAATCACTCCTGAATGTCAGGGCCTATAGTCGTCACTCCCTCCTGTGGTCCGTAATATGTTGGACACCAATCCTCTAAGTCGTCGTCTGAAAAATATATCCAATCAGGATGGAACGAGTACAACCCAATATCAGTTCCAAATTAATTGATAATAACTATAAACAGTAATAGTGAATATAATACAAGACGAAAAGAACAGTGAGCAGATATCATAGTATGGTAGAAAAGAAGACAGATACTTTAGGGAAATAAGGCTTAATCTGTACACAATAGAATAAAATATAGAAAAAGAACTGAAACTACACTAAGTGTTTTGAAATACTAGTTAGATATGTGATCGGTTTGGGTTAATCATTGTCTACTATCAAGGCTATAACACAATCACGTATGATTGGATGTTGTCTACACGGTAACACAATAACGTATGATAGGTTGTTGTCTACTATCACGGCTACAACACAATCATATGTACAATATAATGGGCTATTGTCTACAAGATGCAATACAATGATTAAGGTTCTTGGTCGCATATCTATATAGCATTTTTTTGCCCCCGGCTAGTACAATGGATCCAAGTCACGACACGGTAATCACTATGCATGGTCTATAATACAATTATGATGATCACAGCCTATATAATCACGGAGAATATCAAGATAATCACTTGGGAGTAACATCTCATGACGAGGATCCAAGTATACTAATCCGTGTACCATTGTGTCAAGAGTCAAGTAAAATATTGTTAAATACTTGTATTATAGTAATTATCAAATAATAAAATCTATTAGAGAATGTACTCGCATGTGGTTTTAAGCAAATGAAAGCCAAACTGTGTCTGAACTGGTGTCGCACTAACCTATATATGAATTAATCACATCAATATATGTTTAAACTAGAAATAATTCTATTTTCTAGGTTTCTAGGCTTCTAGGTTATTCTAGGTTCAATTATATATCTATTTGGCATTTATTTAGTTGGTATCTCAACTAGGTCCATTTCTGTCTATTAGGTCTCTAGGTGAGGCTATATAATTATTAACAAGTATCAATAATTACTATTTGTATATTAAATACATAACCTATATATAGTATCACAATACTTATCCTAAACTTGCCACTTACCCCATACCTTGGTATTATATGCATTACCTTGGTATCCAAACTCAACTCAATACCTTGGACTCATGGTATCTTGAGATACCCATATCCTAATCTCATAAGCCAAGTATCTTGAGATACTTGATTACTAAATACCTATACCTCAACCTGTTTCTTGTATCTTGATATATCAAATATATCTAATTATATATACCCATATCATATACCTTAGATTATATCTCAAACCAAGGCTTGAACTTATAACCATATAGTAATGCTTATATGTATCTGTAAGGTATATGTATCTTATACATCTATTCTTAAGTATAACTTATATAAACTTAATATCCATAACATGTATCTCTATATCACCCTGATATACACTCCTACCTCACGCACCCACACTCACTCCTACCATCCTTACTGGGTATGAACACAACCTTGCCAAATCCAAGAATACTCCTACTGCTGCCTTGCAATTCCCCCTCGAGTGCATGTTGTTAGGTCCATGTAGACTACCCTGACCTCTACATTCATTCTCACTGCCACCTCACCCCAATATCCTGCCTTCACCCATGTATATTGGAAACACTGGAACATAAATTCCAGCTTCACACTTGCACTTAGAACATATATCTAAACTAAACCTTAGCTAAAACACCCAACACCACCAGGTTGATACCTTGTTGCACCCAAAAGCTTAACACCACACCATACCGGTACCACTGCCTCCTCTACTATTACCTGAACTGAACCCAACTGACCCCTTATCTTCCCTCATATTGCACACTTTGATGTGCCTCCCAGACACTCACCCATATGTGTATACTACACAGATATGTACAATATACCCCCTCTCTTTGCTCATTGCAGGTCCAAGACATATCAGTCCAGACCTGCCCTACCCACTAGTCAAATACCTAACATCCCAGGCAGTCCAACATTAGACCCTCCCACATGCACACACGAATTGCTTCTTGTTGTGCATATATCTAAGGCACACAGATTTTTCTACCTCAAGACTATGAGACACATCACACTAAGACACTAACCCCTATCCTACACTAGCCCTCAACCTTGTTATTTGTCATTGTCCAGAGCTAAAATGACATACCTACATGTTGTGCATAAGTGCACAGCATGCACTTCGAACCCTCAAATGTCTGAGACACAATTTCACACATGTACACTCTTAATATAACACCAACTCACCCCAACCCTCTAATACCAATCCCCACAAAGTCTTCCTCAACTCAACTTGGCTCTTAACACTGATAGTATTCATTACCCTTGAAACCTCACTCACTGATACTCAAATCTCCCTTAAAATCTCAGATAACTAGGACACTCACACACTGAAATTTGCAGACACTCCAAAGCTTCCCAACCCTGCAGACCCCTCTAGCATATTGCACCTGATCCTTCCTCATCTCCATATACTGGAACCACCATCCTATTTCCTAACATAACAGCAACATCAACAACAACAACAATACACATCAGAGAACCCACTTCACAGTGAACACAGTTCACAGTACACCTACACACCAGCAAGCAACCTTGACCCCAACTGTTCAGACTTCACACTCTCACCAACTACATATACTATACAAATGACTGCATAACTCATTACTACACCCCAACTACATTGCCTAATCCAAATACAGCAACATATTACCCATTGCATTGTAAACCCAACTGTGCAGTATCCTCACTCCTAATGCATATGCACTCAGAACTATTTGTGCACAAGATTGCACATACCCCTCATCATTCCTCACTGGGCAACACTTCATTGGTAGCACAGTCCACACACACACACACAATATATATATATATATATATATATATATATATATATATATATATATATATATATATATATATATATATATATATATATATATATATATATATACACTAACACACTAACATACTAATCAATACCTATTGAACAATATAATAAGCACCTAGTATGTATCCAAGTATCACACTAGGATACTCTATGATACACCCTCTAAACTCCTCAGCACGATGCCACAATCCCTTAATATCATATATATATATATATATATATATATATATATATATATATATATATATATATATATATATATATATATATATAAATAAATAAATTATGATATATAATAATTATAATAACTAACATTAACACTAATAACAGGAAATTAACCTCTAAAAATCCAATACAAGGAAAACACCAATTCCACACCCCCGTATCATGAAGTATTGTGATACAGGCTCTCCGTATCCAATTGTGGACACATGAGAACTCTTCCACTACCAATCTAACACTAATAGATGCAAATAAACATAATTAACATATTGACAAACACTTTGTGTATCAATCTCGAATTTCTTCCAAATTGGACACAAAACTCAATGTAACTATCACCATAGGGCCCATTAGAACCTAATTCTTCTTCCTTTGGGTAGTCCTTAGCCAATGGAGGGTTACTATAGATTTAATATATCATATTAACCATAAAATTGATAGATAAATATAAATTAACATATTGGTAGATGTATTCCCAATGTAGCACACCACAATGACACAATGGAATGGATGGACACCTCCTTCTAGCCAGCTCCACACCAAGCTTCCCTCCACAAGCTCCGTAGTCTCCTTAGGAATGAAATGGGATAAGATTTGGAGTAAAAAAATTATGGTTTGCTCTCAAATTTGGGGATTAACTAAATGAAAATAAATGGAGGCTATAAATGAACAAGAGAATACTTATATTCTCCCCTTAGAGTGGGCCGACCCCCTATGGCTAGGGTTTGGTTAGGTTTAGGTCTATTTGGTTTAACCAAAAATTCCCTCTCAATCTCTCATGAATATGATCTTTTAGTCTTTAGGAAAGATTATTCGATTCTTGAGTCTAAATGGGTATAATGGACCTAATATAGTCATGACTAATAATTTATTAAACCATTGGGTCATGGGTCATGTCAAGTCTAGTTGGGTCCACTTGGGCTCACTAGCACTATGTCTAATCAATAGACTAACCACTAACCAACTAATCACATAGTCCATTATAATTAGCTATTACTCAACCAATACATATAGTAATAAATATTATTATCACTAATATAATTATTAAGCAATTTATTGAAATGAAAAAAATATCTCTCTTCCGAAATTAGGTAGTTACAATACTACCCCCCTTAGAAAAATTTTGTCCTCAAAATTTAAGATGGTAGTACCCCCCCCCCCCTCTAGGTAAAACTCCTAGTCCAATCTAAATTCATACAAGCATAAAAATTAGAGAAATCACTAATTATTGTCATATGTCTAGTTTTGGTCTCTGTCTGCCATGATGTCGCAATCTCTGTCAGGAATATACTACTAACTATACTAATTATATAACACAAGCAGCTATAAGGTGTAGTACCCCGCTTCGCGTAGGCACTATGTACAAGTGATATCGCTTTGCTTGCTCGAGTGGAAGTCTTCTCGGAGAGTTTTCGATCGAACCACAAGAAGATTGATCTAAGTGAGTGTGCAGAACGATATTCTCTGATTCTTGCATGCCTTAATAATGAATCTGAGTTTTCTACTGCTTGTTCTAAGAAATAGTTTTATAAGAAGAATAATAGAACCTGACTCTACATGCTAGATAAGAGAACTCGTATTGCTTGTTATTGAAACGAATCTGCTTGCCTAACTAGAGAACTTGAATGCTTGTCTAAAAGAGATAGAACCATTGCCATGCTAAAAAAAGATAGAAATGTGCTTGCTTAGTTACACGGACACCGCTATCGAACGAACCGCTGCCATGCTAATAAACAAGACTAAAAGAAGTTCATATATTTTCATCGAATGCTAAACAAGAATAGAACTACATGCTTGTCTAGAGAGATAGTAGAATGACTACTATGCTTGCTTTAATAATAGATTGCTTGTTTGTTCGCTATCGCACTAAAGAGATGGAATTGCATGCTAGAATTATAGAATTATTCTTGCTTGTTACTTGTTAAAAAAGCCAGATTGCTTGAACATGTTTCAATGATCACTTATAAAGAGATAGAACAATATGAATAGCTTAAACTTGTGCATCTAGACTAATAGTCCGCCCTGAGGCTTGAAGTCCTTACTTACGCGAGGGTGTGGCTATTAGGCAAGAGTATTGAGAGCTCCGACTCTATAGCTTGATAGATATGCTTGCTTGCTTATTCTGGATTATGTGCATCATATGATATTTATCTGATAAAAATGCATTCATGCATTGGTCTGACAACTTGTGCACAAGATTTATCTCTCGAGCTGTTCCTGGGATACTGTGGATCGTTCGACCTAGGAGAGATCTGGAACACCCTGAGGCTAAAAGTTCTTATTTACGAGAGAGTGTGGCTTTTAGTGTTGTGCTGAACCATGAGTCCCGGCTGCTATTTTGAGCGTATTTTAGTGTATAGCAACCATGCGTTTCAGCAGCTATTAGCCGATCTGTCATTAGTGAGATGGGCTTGTACGTCCCACTTGCTAATCCCATGGAGGGGACCATCATGTAGTTAGGGCGCATGCTAGGCTAGCCTTCTTGCATACCTAACTATTTGATGCAAAGACGGACAGGGAAAGAGAACCTCGTATATATATATATATATATATATATATATATATATATATATATATATATATATATATATATATATATATATATTGCTAACTTGTATGTCTGCTACAGGGATAACCGTTCGGCCATGGGTAAGGATCACTGAATAAGTGATTACTTATATTTTCTTATCAAAAATGCTAAATGTGATGTATCTGCTTTACTTGAATATACTGCCGCCCCTATGCATTGTATTGAATAGTCCACTTAAAACACTTGCCTTGATATGAGATGAACAGTCCACTAGAGAACCTTTGTTCCTAAGAGATCGAATATGACTCACAATACATGTTGCGTACTACACGATAGAACATTGTCTCTATAGCTTGCTTGTATGTATTGAATATGCAAACTGGTTTCAAAGCTATATTTTCGAAAAGAAGTAAACTGACTCAAATCCTGAGCTGCATGAAATGAACTTAGGTAAAAGTAGCAAGATCACTAGTATTGTAATATTTTGCCACATGCTTACTTAATGTGGATTTCAGGGGGTGTTGCTTCTGTTCGTTGATTTTATAATCACCAGTACTTTCTCCAAAGTGCTGACCCACCAACAGTTTGCTTGTTCTTAGGTGTTGGATCGTCCGAGGAAGCGATAGCCGTGCCTCATCCCAAGGAAACAAAAATCTAGAGTCGATGCCTTGAGCCCTATCGAGATTGTTTTGAGCTGCTTTGTATAGAAGGACATAATGTATGGAACAATGTCATTATAATCGAGAGAAAGAGAGTTCTTGAGCGATCTGTAACCTCGGCCAAGCGTCACTTGTAACACTTTTTGAATATCAATAAAGATGCTTATTTTTTTATGCCATTGTGTTCTTTACTTTTCTGCAATATGTGTCGCTGCTCCCATTTTGAATAGCTTACTTGCCCTTGTTCAAAGCTTTGGCCTTGTGCAAGTGCACTTTAGGCTTGCACAACATTGCGCCCAAGCGAGGACAATCGGTTCTGTAGGGACCAAACGAGGAAGATCGGCCCCTGCGGGACCGGGGCGTGACATAAGGTACTATGGAATCAATCGAACCAATGGATAAAAAGGACATGAAGAAAGAATAGAACTAAACTTGCTAACCCATCACCTATAGCATTGGCCTCTTTGACCATCTTTGTAAAAGTTTTGCCCTGCTGGGGTGTCTTCCTATGCTGGTGCTGGACAATTTGTTGTGCCACAAGTGGCCTAGCTATACATCTCCCACTGCGTGGAATACCTGTGTCACGCCCCAGTCCCAAACGTAGGACCAGGAATACGTGATACGCCAGCTACGCAATCGACCAGACTCTGGTCTGACTCGAATACGTATAAGCTGTAAAATATAAAGGGCACTATCTAGATATCCCATAAATGTAAACCTCTATGTCTCAATCCACAATGTACATCAGTATACAAGAAAGAGCTATATGTGCTAAAGTCGGCTGCCCAATAATACACAAACTCGAATAGACTCGAGAAAAGATGAGTCTACAAAACTAGGCTACAACAGTAGATGAATAATCAATAAGAATAAAGTAACCATAATGCCAGTGGAAATGATATGAGTACCTAGTACAATGCCCGCAAGACGTGCAACTCCATCAGCAACTCCAATGCTCCGTAATCGTCTATGCTGCAAAACTGGCAGGGGACCAGGTCCTCAGAGGGACATAACAAGGTACAAAAATATAGCATGCCAAGTATAACAGAAAGTACAAGTACAACGATGGGGTAATCTAGCATAACCAACTAAGTGTGACACAGTTTAAAGACAATGTTCGACGCGTGGGCTATCCAAAATAAAATCGTAGCTCCGGACACGAAAACATACGGGACGTACCGCAGCTCCGGGCAAAGAGTCACACGGGTGATACAACTACACTAGATTCAGGATCACTACAGAAATAATACATATATATATAAGTGCGTGCAGAGGAGCCCAAACGTCTAGTAACTGTCTTCCCCATCCCAAGCGATCAACGATTGTGCGTTGAACCTGAACCTCTATCTAACAGTCTTGTCACACAGAAATAACTCAACAAGTCGAGACCCTAAGGTCGTCCCAGTCTCCGGTCATGATGTCAGTATCAGGATACAAGAAATCTGGCACGATATCAGTGTATGAATGTGTCCTGGGGTGACGATATACTCAGGTACATACATCGAGGTGTTACAAACATCTAGCATTCGTTACAAAATGTTACGTCGAACGTCTGCACCCGGTTATAATCTGGACGTGAAGTATCGATCGTAAACAATACGCGCACAATGTACATAATAAAATAATAAATATCTGTAATCTGAAATACAGGATGGCAAGGTACACTTGTCTGCGTCCGGCTGCTGATGACGGGGATCCGGTACCACGTCCAAGTCTGCAGGTCCCGTAGTACCTAGAGACGAGATACAAGCTCAATCAATAGACTATCACGAGGTTGAAATAAGATGTGACACACATCTAAACATATGCTCAGACTCAGCTACAACTCACAGGGACACGACGCTAGAGGGTTGACCAAGGTTGACTCGGAGTACGTTACATCTACTCAACTAATCCCTTCTATAATATCATCAAACCCAACCTCAATCACGATATTCAGTTAATCAAACCCTGATCCAATCCTCAGTTTCACCTCAGTGTTCACAGATGTTAACATGCATGTTGACGTCTCAAGCTCAAATAAATAATTAATATTCTCTGTCCTCAATCACGGTCTCATCATTTGATATTATACCTATTTCACGATCGAGCACCTGCTCCCAGTGTCCATTAATATTTTAATATCATTTTATTATTCAGCAATAGTTTAAAACAGCTCAATCAATAATAACCCAGGCGCGTATAATAACTAGGATAACACTCTACTGTCTCATATGGCACTCAAAAAAACCTAACCTCCAATTATTGCATATTTTCAATTTCAACCCTCATATGTATATATTCCATGTCCTTAATTAATTTTTATTTAAACCTTAATTATTCAACTTAGCAATATACCATCACTTGCATACAACATCACTAAAACTCTTCTCAGCATTTAACCATTAATTCCCCATTAAACTTACGAAATAAATCCTAAAATCTCATATATGTATAGTTCACAAATATATATATTTGTATTCCTCAACTGACTTTGTCACTAGTAATTAAATGCTCAAAATAATTCACAACTTAATGATATCACCACCTCTTCTCCATAAATCACCTGCTCATCAGTAATAATTAATATGCATATAAAATAATGTAATAAAACCCTAAATCTCGATGCATTCACTTACCCTCAATTTCATGTAATAACCCTAAGTTATATGTAACAACACAAAATAATTAGACTAGCAAAATAATAATATACTATGAATGGGAAAGGGGGAAAGCTCACCATGGTGGCGGCGTGTGGTGGCACGCCGGGTGGTTGCCGGCCGGAGTGAGGTCAAGATGGGGAGGCCGGTGAGCAGGTGGCCGGGGCAATGCTGGTGGGAGAGCTCGGTCGGAGGGGTGCTCGGTTTGGCAGTAGTCGGTTGGTAGTCGGGTGCATCGGCGGATGGGGAGGAAGCTGGCCGATGGAGTCGGAGAGGAGTGTAAAGAGTGGTGGTGGAACGGTCCGTGAAGTCGACGGGAATGCACTGGCCGCCGAAGCTAGTGGTGGTGCAGCAGCTCGTGGCAATGGCGTACGGTGGCTGCAGTAGCTCCCGGAGCAGTGGCTGTAGCATGACCGGAGTGACGCTACCATGGTCGCAGGGAAGAACAGGGACGACGGAGCTCATGCTCGCCAGAGCAGTGGAGTGGTGGCGGGAATACATCGGATCGGGGAAGAGTGGAGGAGAACGGGAGAGAAGCTCGTGCCCGGGGTGTGGATTCGTGGTGGTGGTGGTGCAGCGGGGAAGGCTCGGTGATGGCACGGCGGGTGTGCAGTCGGTGAACGGGTTCGCCGGAAAAGGGCTGGCCGGAGGTGGAGTGGGGAGTAGCTCGGGGATTGTCACGCCCCAGTCCCAAAATACCGTGGGACCGGATACGTAGCAATGGCCAGCAGTACGCACCGATGGACAAACCCAATCTAATGGATCCATCAGGGCATACTTAAGCTGTAAATAAAGTCTACGATAATCATGGCACAACTAATCTCATCCACACAAGATATAAAATATGATCCACAGAATAAATAAGGAATGCAAATCAATAGCTAGTCTCACAAAGTGCTTCGGGGAACAACCCGATAAACATCTAGTACAATGGTTCAACCGACCAGAAGTAAATGACTGAAATAAATAAATAAATACTGAGCATGAAACATGGATGCTCAGGAAAAGTCTTCGGCTAACACCTCATCCTCAGATGGCGGTACAGCTCTTGGATCAGCTCCTGCTGCGGTCCCGTATACCTCGGGATAGATCTCGTCTGCAAACCCTGGGGACATAATCCATATCCAGGTCCTCAGGGGACATAGCAAGGTACAGAAAATATACAAGCCAGAATATAAACAGTGCAGTAGAAATAAATAGAATAAATAGGGCAAGTAAGTAAATATCTGTGTGAAATGCAAGAGAGAATATCAATAGCACCCAGGTTGAAACAACTACAAGCTCTGTGTAGGAGAGCCGGTAGCAGTGATATCATGAGGGGGTCTAGCTCAGCGGGAGACTGAGTAGCCGGCATAACATAATCAACCTGTAGCCTATGGATCTCTCCAGCAATAGATGGAACAATAAGGGAATACTAAATAACCAGCTAAGTGATATGCAAGATGAGAGCAGCACTAGAGCTCAGGCTGAAGCATACTACCAGCTCTGTGTCGGGGAGCCGGTAGCAGTAGTAGTAATGAGTAATGGGCCAAGCTCGGGCTTCAGAGTCTTGTGCCTCACAATAGTAGGGGTGTATATATATGATCAGCCTGTAGTCTGTGTGTCTCTCCCCACCCAATGTAACCACGCATATCATGACCATAACATCTCATATCCATGTCAGCGGGATCATAACTAATGCACAAGTCATAATGTATCTAGACTATAGTATCTCTATAAGTCCTATATCCTATACAGGATCACCACGAATATCTCGGGAAGATCCTGTGTCATGAACAGTGTCCAGTGTCCTGGGTCATAGTGTACTTGGTAAGACAAGTACGAGAAGATATAGTGTCACGCATGTCCATCTCTAGATGACAATACCCAACACCGCGTACGATGTTGGCACCCGACTGATAATCGGACGCTAAGTATGTCACACGGTCCTAGGTTAAACATACACAGCAATATAATGAAGTAAGAGAATAGGTAACAATACTGCAGAGTTGGCAAGGTACACTTGCCTGATGTTTGAATATCAACTGTCGTCCTGGTATCGGTGGATCCGGTAGGTGCTACTCCAAAATCTATAATAAACATCACCAACAGTCTCAGAAGGTATCAAACTGCTAGAAATGCCTGTCCTTACGTCCAATTTGGACACAGGGGCAAAAAGGTCATTTCCAAGCCAAAGCGAGTTCTATATGTGGGCCTGCTTTGCACCGAAAAGTGCGTCAGGGTCAAAGGTCTCCAAATTCTGCAAACTCAGTGTCTACAAGTCAGAAACGATGATACGAACCCAACGGAACTTCTGAAATTGGATTCCGATGAGCCGATCACAAAATCGTCTGTCAAGTAGAGCCGGTGGGGCCCACGATACGCGATTTTAGCAACGTTCTCAGAATCGGACCAAACTTGGCTCACAGGACCAACGTATTGCTACGAGTCCGATGGCGCAAATTTTGTCTCGATCCGACGTGTGTAAACAAAGTTACAGCGTGTTCCAGAAAGGTCGGATACGGGGTGTCGTCGGCGGATACGCGTTGATTTCGGGGTGCACACACCTCCGAATCTACTTCCGCAAAATCCCACACGACCGTATCAACGACGCGTCCGGTTCTGTAAAGACCGCGTGCGACCAAGTCATCCCATGTGGTGGGACATACTCGGTTCCGGGGTGAAACAGGGTATTGTTTTTCCTGTTTTTGGATCGCGGTGTGCGATCACCACAGGACGCGATGCATCGAGCGAGTTGCACGGACACCGAGAGGGTTATACAGTCTACGCATAAAAACTGACGAAAATAAAAATAGAGTTGTGAGGTGAAAGAAAACGGTACCTGAACAGGGCTCCGTGAATGCTGAATTTTGCGTGTCCGAAAACCAATTCGACGCGAACCGAATTCTGGTCGAGGGTTTCCGTGTCCGACGAGAGTCTGAGCTAGGGTTCTGGCTCGGGTCAGCTGGGTGGCGTTCGTGAGGTGTCGGGTCATCGACAACAGGTGGATCTGGCCCAGTTCAACGACAGCGGTTCGAGTTGACGGCTCCGGAGTTGGGGCTGTGTCGACGGGTTGAGCAATGGGGATGGCGCCGGGGTTGGGGTGCTGGGCGACATCGCTCGGGCGACAGCGGGGTAGAGTCGGGTTGCTCCGCGGGCCTGTCGGAGGATGGGAAGAGCGGGGCGGCGTCGGAGGGTTCTGCGCTTGGGTGGGGGTCGGCGTGAATAGGGTCGAGGGGAGCGTCCGGTAGTCTGGCGACAGCAGCACGGGGAAGAAGAAGGGGCTGAGCAATGGCAAAGTCGGCGGGGCTTGGCTAGGGTTTTTTCGAGGCTTGGCACGAAAATCAAGGGGGCCTTTATAGGCTGCTACAGGAACTCGGGCGGGGCTAGGGTTTCCACGCGGGTTCGGGTTGGTTTGGTTCAGCGGTTTGGGTTCGGTTCAATTAATTCAGAATTGGGTTAGGTTAAATTCCAATAGCTTTTAAGGCTTAAAAACTCGTTTCCGGGGTCCAAATAATTCCCCAAAAAATACCATAGGTCCGGTTTTCCATTGCGCATCATAATATATTATTTCCAGAATATTTTAACACAAATTAGCCATACTTAAAATTCTTTACATCACAATCCTCATCGCTTTAAATTTCAGAAAAAATACCAAGAATTCGTAATAACCCATGTTTAAAATTTTCTCAAAAATCAGGGTGTTTACAATCTTCCCTCCTTAAAAGGATTGCGTCCTCGCAATCAAGGAATAAGCTACCAAAAGAATTATGGAAATACAAGTTGCTTAGTTTGCAACTGCCTCCTCGAACAAGTGGGGGTATCGCTGGCGCATACTATCTTCTCGTTCCCAAGTCGATTCGCCAGGGGAATGATGTTTTCAAGCTACCCGGACCAGTCTGATTGTCTGTCCCCGTAATGTCTTCTCACTGACGTCGAGGATGCCAACTGGTTGTTCTTCGTATCTCAAGCTTGGGCCTACTGCGATCTCTGAATGATCGACTACGTGACTCGGGTCGGTCACGTACCTTCGCAGCTGTGAGACGTGGAATACGTCATGCACTCCTTCTAGGGATGGAGGTAATGCAAGACGATAAGCCACCTCACCAACGCGCTCTAGAATATCAAATGGCCCAATATACCTTGGGCTCAGCTTGCCTCTGCTCCCGAATCTGATAGTACCACGAGTGGGCAAAATTTGCAAGAACACGTGCTCTCCTTTCTTGAACTCTAGGGGACGTCTGTGCGTATTTGCCCAATGCTTCTGTCAGTCCTGAGCTGCTCGTAGATGATTCTGAATCTGCTTCACCTTTTCCACTGTTTGCGTTACCATTTCTGGACCCAGTATTTGACGTTCGCCAACGTCACTCCAACATATAGGCGATCTGTATTTTCTTCCGTATAAAGCTTCAAATGGTGCTATCTGGATGCTGGCCTGATAACTGTTATTGTAGGAGAACTCCACTAAGTGTAAATGGTCTTCCTAAGATCCTCCAAAATCTAGCATACATGATCGTAACATATCTTCCAATATCTGAATGGTGCGCTCTGATTGGCCGTCTGTCTGTGGGTGGTATGCCGTGCTGAATTTGAGTTTGGTGCCCAGACTCTCTTGCATGCTTCTCCAGAAATGAGATATAAATCTCGAATCTCGATCCGATACAATACTAACAGGCACTCCATGTAATTTGACGATTTGTCGCATATACATGTCGGCTAGTGCCTCGGTGGACTGTCCAACTCTAAATGGCAAGAAGTGTGCCGATTTAGTTAGTCGATCCACAATAACCCATACTGCGTCTCTTCCGCTGGGGCTCCTCGGAAATCCTGTGACAAAATCCATCGTGATATGCTCCCACTTCCATTCCGGTATCGGGAGCGGCTGTAACATACCTGTGGTCCTCTGATGCTCGGCCTTTACTTGCTGGCAGACTAAGCACTTGGCCACAAATCTTGCGATCTCCCTTTTCATTCCGTGCCACCAGTAATACTGTCTCAAGTCTCGATACATCTTTGTTCCTCCTGGATGAACAGAGTACATGGAGCTATGTGCTTCAGTCATTAACTCTTGTCTCAATTCTCCATTTGGAACATACAGGCGATTGCCAAACCTCAATGTCCCGTCTTCGTGTATGCGAAGTCCTGTCTGCATGCTTGCTTCTGTCCTCTCTTTGAGTCTTCGGAATCTAGTATCGGTGGGCAATGCCTCTTTAATCTTCTCCACGAGTGATGACTGAATCTCAAGATTAGCCATCAAGCCATTCTGTCCCGGTAAGACAACCTCTATCTGAAGCTCCTGTAGATCTCTCAATAACTCGGGCTGCATCGTCAAGAAATAAGCCGTGGGCTTCCTGCTGAGCGCATCTGCAACGACATTCGCCTTTCCCGGATGATACTGCAGATCTATGTCAAAATCTACCATCAATTCCAGCCAGCGTCTCTGCCTCATGTTAAGCTCCTTCTGAGTATATACATACTTCAGACTTTTGTGATCTGTAAAGATGCCTACTTTCTCACCATAAAGGTAGTGCCTCCAAATCTTTAATGCAAATATAACTGCTGCTAACTCCAGATCATGTGTTGGGTAGTTCTTCTCGTGAACCTTTAACTGTCTCGATGCATAAGCAATGACCTTGCCATGTTGCATTAAAACATATCCCAGTCCACTACCTGATGCATCGCTGTAAACAACAAAACCTCCTGACCCTGAAGGAAGAGTCAAGACAGGTGCTGTTGTTAATCTTCTCTTCAACTCTTCGAAGGCCTTCTGGCAGTCTTCTGTCCATATAAACTCCTGGTCCTTGCGTGTTAGCTTCGTCATCGGTTCTGAAAGCCTCAAAAAAATTTCTACAAACCTTCGGTAATATCCCGCGAGTCCGAGAAAACTTCTCACCTTTGTAACTGATGTGGGTGTAGGCCAAGTCTCTATAGCCGCAACTTTCTCTGGATCCACTGAAAGTCCTTCTCCTGAGATGATATGTCCCAAGAAAGGTACTTTGTCCATACAGAACTCACACTTACTGAGTTTGGCATATAACTTTTCCTGCCTCAAGGTCTCTAACACGATTCTGAGATGCTCCTCGTGCTCTTCAGGGCTCTTGGAATACATGAGAATGTCATCAATGAACACCACCACGAATTTATCCAAGAACTGATGAAAGACTCTGTTCATTAAGCTCATAAACACCGCTGGCACGTTGTTTAAACCAAACGGCATCACCAAGAACTCATAATGCCTATACTTCGTCCTGAAAGCTGTCTTCGGTATGTCTTCCTTCCTTACTTTGATCTGATGATAGCCGGATCTTAAGTCAATCTTCGAAAATACCCTTGCACCACTCAATTGATCGAATAGATCATCAATGCGTGGTAAATGATACCTGTTCTTGATAGTCACAGTATTCAGTGCCCTGTAGTCAATGCATAACCGTACTGTTCTATCCTTCTTTGGCACAAATAATATGGGTGCTCCCCAAGGTGAAATACTGGGCCGAATGAAACCTTTATCCAGAAGATCATCTACCTGTGCTTTTAACTCCATTAACTCCTTGGGTGCTAGCCAATAAACTGATGAAGTGATTGGCTCTGCTCCTGGAGTTAAGTCTATTGTGAATTCTATTTTTCGATCAGGCGGTAAACCTGGAAGATCATCGGGAAATACATCCACAAATTCTGAGATGACTCTTGGGTAACCTGTCTCCCCTTCTACAGTTAGTACCCTAAGAGTAGGCTGAACTCCTTACTCTACTGCTCCTCGGAGAAACTCGAATTCTGGATGTCCAGGCGGTCTAAATATAACCCGCCCAAGCCGACAATCAAGAGTCGCATGATACTAACTTAGCCAGTCCATACCAAGTACGATATCATAGTCCGGTATAGAAAAGATTAGAAATCGAGCTCGCATTTTTCGGCCATAAACTACTACAGAACATGATCTACAGACGTCACTAATTGGAATAATTCCACCTCCCGTAAGAATTCTCTTCATCTTCGGAAGGGGTGCGGTAGCTACTCTATGGGTGGCTACAAAGCTAGCTGCTATAAATGAATGCGATGCTCCAGAATCAAATAATGCTACAGCTGGTAATGAGGCTACTAAAATAGTACTTGCGATGACCTCGCCTGCTGTAGCCTCCTCCTCAACAGCTAATGTGAATGCCTGGCCTCGTCCCTGAGCTTGGCCTCGCTGCTGCTGAGCCTGCTGAAATAGAGCTGCCTGTGGTGCCAGGGGTGGTCTCTGCTGGTTCCCTCCTGGGGCTGGTGGCCTGACGCCTCCAACTCCTGCCTGCTGTGCTCCTACTGCTGGATAAGCTGGTCGTGGGGCAGGCAAAGCTAATCTCGGTGCTCCCTCTCTGCGCTCGGTGCACTCTCTGGTCTGATGCTGGTTGGAACCGCAAGCTAGGCAGAGTCCCAACTTGCGTCTGCATTCTCTCTCAATATGACCTATCTTACCGCAGTGGTGACAAGTAGGGAGAGATATGGCCCTGTGTGCTGTCCTCTCGGGCGTACTCCTTTGGGTCCATTTTGCTGAATCCCCATGTGCTGTCCTGGATGGTGCTGTGGTGATAGGCCTCTTCAGGTTTGACTCTCTTCTAGTGACGCGCTCCATGCATCGTGCTGCCGCGAGAACGTCGGTATAAGATGTAGGTGCGACCGACCCAATCAATCTCTGGAGCTCGAACTTCAGCCCGTCAAAAAACTTCTCAGCTTTCTCTTCCTCGGTCAAAATCAAGGTTGGGGCAAAGCGACTGAGGCGAATGAATTCCGCGTTGTATTCTTCCACTGTCATGCTGCCTTGGATAAGGCGGTGGAACTTGTCTCTAAGCTCTGACCGTGCTACTGCAGGAATATACATCTCTTTGAAGAGTCTGGAGAACTCTTCCCAGGTGACTCGGTCCTGCCCGAGCCTCATCTCCTCTGCTAACCACCAGTGATGTGCATTCTCCGTTAACTGCATCCTGACTGCAGTCATCCACTTCTCTCTAGGAAGTTCAGCGGCTTCCAACTGATGCTGAATGTTTGTGAGCCATTCATGAACTTCTGTTGGTCCCTCTTTACCAGAAAAGGTACGAGGCTTGAGTTGACGGAAGTCGGTGATAGATCCCGTCGCTGACCTCCTTGCTGGTGGATTTTCCTGCTCCAATGCGGATACCAGGCTGGTTCTCAGATTCTCGGCCTCCTGACGTTGTGCTTCTTGCTGAATCTGTTGCTGTGCTTGCATCATAGCATACATCATCTGGAACATCTGTTGCCCGTCCATGGCTTGTCCTGGCGGGAAAGCTGGCATCTGGGGAGTGAACTGTGGTGGAGGTGGGATGTCATCTCTCCGGAACCTTGGATTAGGCTGACCGGTTTGATCGCTCTGTGATGCTTGTCCTCCATTCCCCGGAGTCACTCCGTCTATATAAGTAACCACAACGTCATGTGGCGTATCCAATGGAATCTCGTCTCCGTTCCTGGGATCTATTTCTCTGCAACCAAAAGATAAACTGTAAGAACGCACAGAGGAATCAATACAGGATGCACTTTAAGTAACAATTTCGAGTTCGATATAGAGTTCAACAATGGGTTTAATAATGGATGAGATCCTAGAACTTATCCTATCCTTAGGGCAGGCTGGTTCAGTTCCTAAGTTGAAACCGAACAATTTAGTCGTAGACCTGCATGGGCCACCACAAAAACCATGTCACGTCCCAGTCCCAAAATACCGTGGGACCGGATACGTGGCAATGGCCAGCAGTACGCACCGATGGACAAACCCAATCTAATAGATCCATCAGGGCATACTTAAGCTGTAAATAAAGTCTACGACAATCATGGCACAACTAATCTCATCCACACAAGATATAAAATATGATCCACAGAATAAATAAGGAATGCAAATCAATAGCTAGTCTCACAAAGTGCTTCGGGGAACAACCCGATAAACATCTAGTACAATGGTTCAACCGACCAGAAGTAAATGACTGAAATAAATAAATAAATACTGAGCATGAAACATGGATGCTCAGGAAAAGTCTTCGGCTAACACCTCGTCCTCAGATGGCGGTACAGCTCCTGGATCAGCTCCTGCTGCGGTCCCGTATACCTCGGGATAGATCTCGTCTGCAAACCCTGGGGACATAATCCATATCCAGGTCCTCAGGGGACATAGCAAGGTACAAAAAATATACAAGCCAGAATATAAACAGTGCAACAGAAATAAATAGAATAAATAGGGCAAGTAAGTAAACATCTGTGTGAAATGCAAGAGATAATATCAATAGCACTCAGGTTGAAACAACTACAAGCTCTGTGTAGGAGAGCCGGTAGCAGTGATATCATGAGGGGGTCTAGCTCAGCGGGAGACTGAGTAGCCGGCATAACATAATCAACCTGTAGCCTATGGATCTCTCCAGCAATAGATGGAACAATAAGGGAATACTAAATAACCAGCTAAGTGATATGCAAGATGAGAGCAACACTAGAGCTCAGGCTGAAGCATACTACCAGCTCTGTGTCGGGGAGCCGGTAGCAGCAGTAGTAATGAGTAATGGGCCAAGCTCGGGCTTCAGAGTCTTGTGCCTCACAATAGTAGGGGTGTATATATATGATCAGCCTGTAGTCTGTGTGTCTCTCCCCACCCAATGTAACCACGCATATCATGACCATAACATCTCATGTCCATGTCAGCGGGATCATAACTAATGCACAAGTCATAATGTATCTAGACTATAGTATCTCTATAAGTCCTATATCCTATACAGGATCACCACGAATATCTCGGGAAGATCCTGTCTCATGAACAGTGTCCAGTGTCCTGGGTCATAGTGTACTTGGTAAGACAAGTACGAGAAGATATAGTGTCACGTATGTCCATCTCTAGATGACAATACCCAACACCGCGTACGATGTTGGCACCCGACTGATAATCGGACGCTAAGTATGTCACACGGTCCTAGGTTAAACATGCACAGCAATATAATGAAGTAAGAGAATAGGTAACAATACTGCAGAGTTAGCAAGGTACACTTGCCTGATGTTTGAATATCAACTGTCGTCCTGGTATCGGTGGATCCGGTAGGTGCTACTCCAAAAGCTGTAATAAATATCACCAACAGTCTCAGAAGGTATCAAACTGCTAGAAATGCCTGTCCTTATGTCCAATTTGGACACAGGAGCAAAAAGGTCATTTCCAGGCCAAAGCGAGTTCCATATGTGGGCCTGCTTTGCACCGAAAAGCACGTCAGGGTCAAAGGTCTCCAAATTCTGCAAACTCAATGTCTACAAGTCAGGAACGATGATACGAACCCAACGGAACTTTCGGAATTGGATTCCGATGAGCCGATCACAAAATCGCCCATCAAGTGGAGCCGGTGGGGCCCACGATACGCAATTTTAGCAACGTTCTCAGAATCGGACCAAACTTGGCTCACAGGACCAACGTATTGCTACGAGTTCGATGGCATAAGTTTCGTCTCGATCCGACGTGTGTACACAAAGTTATAACGTGTTCCAGAAAGGTCGGATACGGGGTGTCGTCGGCGGATACGCGTTGATTTCGGGGTGCACGCACCTCCGAATCTACTTCCGCAAAATCCCACACGACCGTATCAATGACGCGTCCAGTTTTGTAAAGACCGCGTGCGATCAAGTCGTCCCGTGTGGCGGGGCATACTCGGTTCCGGGGTGAAACAGGGTATTGTTTTTCCTATTTTTGGATCGCGATGTGCGATCACCACAGGACGCGATGCATCGAGCGAGTTGCACGGGCACCGAGAGGGTTATACAGTCTACGCATAGAAACTGATAAAAATAAAAACGGAGTTGCGAGGTGAAAGAAAACGGTACCTGAACAGGGCTCCGTGAATGCTGAATTCTGCATGTCCGAAAACCAATTCGACGCGAACCGAATTCTGGTCGAGGGTTTCCGTGTCCGACGAGAGTCTGAGCTAGGGTTCTGGCTCGGGTCAGCTGGGTGGCATTCGTGAGGCGTCAGGTCGTCGATGATAGGTGGATCTGGCCCAGTTCAACGACAGCGGTTCGAGTTGACGGCTCTGGAGTTGGGGCTGTGTCGACGGGTTGAGCAATGGGGGTGGCGCCGGGGTTGGGGTGCTGGGCGACAGCGGGGTAGAGTCGGGTTGCTCCGCGGGCCTGTCGGAGGATGGAAAGAGCGGGGCAGCGTCGGAGGGTTCTGCGCTTGGGTGGGGGTCGGCGTGAATGGGGTCGAGGGGAGCGTCTGGTAGTCTGGCGACAGCGACACGGGGAAGAAGAAGGGGCTGAGCAATGGCGAAGTCGGCGGGGCTTGGCTAGGGTTTTTCTGAGGCTGGGCACGGAAATCAAGGGGGCCTTTATAGGCTGCTACAGGAACTCCGGCGGGGCTAGGGTTTCCACGCGGGTTTCGGGTCGGGTTGGTTTGGGTTTGGTTCAATTAATTCAGAATTGGGTTAGGTTAAATTCCAATAGCTTTTAAGGCTTAAAAACTCGTTTCCGGGGTCCAAATAATTCCCCGAAAAATACCATAGGTCCGGTTTTCCATTGCGCATCATAATATATTATTTCCAGAATATTTTAACACCAATTAGCCATACTTAAAATTCTTTACATCACAATCCTCATCGCTTTAAATTTCAGAAAAAATACCAAGAATTCGTAATAACCCATGTTTAAAATTTTCTCAAAAATCAGGGTGTTTACAGGGATGGGCTTCTTCAAAGAAGAAGAAAGGAAGAAAGAGAAGAAGAAAGGAAGAAGAAGAAGAAGAAATGAAGAAGCTCAGTTTTTAATGTAGAGGAGGGAGGAGAGAGAGGGGGGGTGGGGGTTTCTCTAGGCATGGGGATTAGGGCCTGCCTTAGGAAGAGGGGAGAAAGAGACATTATACAGGGGGTGATATGGAGGATGGGTGGTGAGAATTTGCCCATTTCAAATGGGTGGTTGAGATTTCACACGAAGAAAATAATTTCTTCATGCAAAAGTGAGTGGGGTTGTGTTGAATCGGTCAAGGGTTGAGGGTGAGCCTTCTTCATTGGCTTGAGCCAATGAGGGAATGACACATAATGCAATATTTACGAATAAGCCCCTTTAAATTTGGGAATTTGCACAAACACATAAAATGATGCAAAAATTATGGGAGAATTGGTGTTTGGTATTTTGTAGGGTGAGGGGGTGTTGCGTGTTTTGCATGGGCTTAATTAAATAAGCATTGGAATTAAATTAGGATTAAATTAGGATTAGTCAAAGTTGGTATCCCCAATTTAATTAGAATAAATTATGTTCTGTGCTTTTTAATTAAATGGGCGCACCTGGGGTCTCAATTTGGGAGTGACACAAAGGTCGGGAATGGTGTAGGCTTGGTGTCAGTCTTTGACCCTTTAATTGGTCCGGCTCAACGGGTTGTGTTGGTGTCTCAAAATTGCTGTCAATGACACAGGTGTCCGACACGGAATTAAATATGGGATTTTGGATACGGGAAGTTGTGCAATTAATTTAGAGCACAAGAAAATATGATTTTGAGCGACGGAAAAGTCCAGCGCCTAAATTGGCGGGTCAAGTCAAAAGTGCAACAATCTATTGGAATTTATGTGCTGATGTTGGGCTTCGAATAGTCCAATAACGGAAGGGCGCGCCGAGGGTTTAATTAAAATAAACAGACATCTGTAACCTTACTCTAAACCTCAATCAACTGCTGCTAAAACAAAATTTTCCATCCCATACCAGACTATCTATAAAAATATTTGAGGGAGTTTACAGTATTAATCCACAATATCTGCCAAGCACTGATACAATATTAACTTATCTAACTTCAAGATTAAATCAGTTATCGTCTATCCCAAATCCTCAATCTATGCAATTTTCAAATCCTTAGAGTAAGTTCGTTAATCCTCCAAACAAACTTCCAATCCATTATATTCCGATCGCACCATCGAGTCTTATTACTCAATTGCAAATTTCAACTCAAATTTTGATTCCATCGATTCAAGCTACCATCCATTACACATTCATATTGATTTTTCTCGACCAAGTCATTTATTTTACAATCTTGAATCCTTGCTAATACCATCTTGATCCTACATAAATCATTTCCAATCGTCCAAACCGATCTCATGTAAAATATTCAAAATTACGACTAACTAGGCAAAAACCGATCTGAGGCTTTGCACTATCCCATCCCTTGATGATAGACTCATTGATACCCCCAAAATCCCCAATCGAATGAATGTCCCCAAGGTTACCCAATACACCACTCAGGGATCAAGCCACTCGGTAAATCCTCGAAATCGAACTCGAACCATCCACTTGAACATCCAACCAATCCATTCCTCAAAATCCAAATACATTCCCTTCCAAGTCGCATTATGCCGCAGTATAATATTGATTATTATGATACTCATCCAAAATCAAATAAACCGAATCCAACTTATCCTCATCCGAAATACTTTTATCCAAATATTTTGATCACACACCAACTGCTCCATCCGACATATCTCAGTAATATTCCAACACAACTCAGCCAACGAGGCCTTCTATAAAACTATCCATGGTCAACAAAATACCCATATGAGCTACATAAAATATCTAGACTTATTATATGGAACATACATCAGAACATTGAAAAAGAGTCACGACATCAATCACAGAAGCAACTTAAAGCGAAAGAAAATCGACTAAGAATCCAAGGACGTAAAGTCGTGCTTTGATACCAAAATTTCACGTTTCAAGTCCCGCATAACTGAAAGTTGCCACAAGGCGTGATGTCGTACAAGTCTAAATTACACTTGTACAAGGCAAGCACCAAACGGCCGATTTAGAACTAAGTCACAGAATTATCGCAACAGAAATACTAAGCAAAAAATTTAAATCAATACGAGATATACAAAAGAATAATTTTCTTTATTTATATTTATAATAGAAGTTACAACAGATCGAATCCAGGGGTACAAATTGCTCTAGTTGTCTCTCTCTCTCTCTCTCTCTCTCTCTCTCTCTCTCAATACAATAGATCATGCTACAAGGCTTACGACTTAGAATGATACAATGGATCATGTTCTATATATTATGTCTCTTATATACAAGAAAACTTGAATCCCATTTGGAACGCTCCAAGGCGCCAACCCAAACTCTAAAGCCTTCGTGTGCCCAAGTAAACAACGCACATGCGAAACCTTGTGGGATATAAGTACATATAAATGTACTGGTGATGGGCCTCTCGTCCACTTAACATAATCAACATGTTATTTATGTGAGTGAACATAACTTATTATGTGGTCATTCTAATATTGCATTAGAATTAGTTACAAGGCATAAGATATAAAGCATACTATGTGTCACATGCATATAAGTGTCACACAACAGAGTTGAACTTACCAATACTTATTATCCATCCTTCCCTGTCAGATTGTCACTACCACATTTCTATAATAGAAATATTTTTATCATTTTGTATTATTATAAATATTGTGTATATTTTATTTATATATAATGTGTATGTTATATATATTGTGACTAATATTATTATTGGTTAGTTGATTAGACTATTTAATTAGACATGACACTAGTGGACCTAACTAGACTTAACTTGACCCATTGATTCAATTCAATAGTTAGTCATGGTTTGACTCATTAGTTTAGGAGAATGAGTTAGTTATTGAGTTTAGACTATTTGACTTGAGTCATTATTTAGTCATGTCTAGATTAAGTCTATTAAACATATTTAGACTCAAGAATAGAATATTTTTTCTATAGGATTAGTTGATCATATTCATGAGAAAATGAGAGGGACCTTTGTGTCAATTCAAATATTTTTCAACCTAACCATAACCCTATTATAAGGCTATATAAGCCTCTTTATTCATGAATAGCCTCCATTTACTTTCCTAATTAATTTATCCCGAAATTTGGAAATAAATTTTAATCCACCTATTTCCAACTATCATCCCTCTCATTTTCATTGCAAGGAAGCTAAGGAGCTTTTCATTGCTAGAGGGGCACTTGAGGAGGAAAGCATTGGCTTGAGGATTGTGTCCAACCTTTATTTGTGTCCATTTGGTGGTGATAAATTTGGAATCGGTCTCCCAATAGGTATAATCCATATTTTCTCCTTATTTTCATGGTTAATTTATAGTATTAGACCAATAGGAACCCTCACATGGCTAAGAACTACCAATAGGAAGAGAAATTAAGTCCTAATAGGCTTTCTTTTGAAAGTTACATAGGGTTTATGGTCAAATTGGGGAAACTCCAAATTTGGTGCACCAAGTGTTTGATACTATGTCTAATGAGTATTAGAAGCTTTGATTTATGGATATTGGGGGTTTACGTGTCCACAAATGGATACGAGTATGGCGTATCGTGATACATTGTGATACGTCATGATACAGGGATTTAATTTGGGAGTTTTGTGTTTGTTGATGTATTATCTCTTTAATATTCATGATAACTAATTATTTTAGTTATAATATGATATATTTGATAATTATATTAGTACTCTTTCATTATAGGTTAGTGTACCATGATGTAGTGGAGAGTATGTTAGTGTATCATGAGTAGTGCCCTAGTGTTTGATGCATTGTCAGTTGAGTGCGGGTGTAAGCATCTATGACATAATTTGGTTTAATGTGTGCATGTACTATATTGTGTTATATATTATATTAAGTGTGTGTATGACAACTTGACACTGGAAGTGTTAGTGTGCACTGTCAGTGTGCTTGGAGGCTCGAGTGAGCAAGGTTGTTGTGCAATCAACACAAAGGTTATAGTGTATTGGGGGCAATCGGGTTTGGTTTAAGAATGTGCATTGGTGAGGTACTTTAGGGGGTCGAGTGTTGGTTTAGAGATGAGCTAGTTAGTAGTTGGGTGTGTAAGAGGCATATGGGAAGTCTACCTGTGTAGATGGGTGTACCTGAACCAATGCAGGTTTTGTAAGGTTAAGGGGGGTCTTGAGTAACAGCATATTGCTGCTCAGGTTGCTGTGCAAGTCTTCACACCAGCAACAACTGCAACGAGGTTACAACTGCACATGCAGTGGTAAAGGGTAACACAGCAGCTACTGTAATTATAGAGCTTGAAATGAGTCAACTAGAGTAGGTAGTTGTGTGGGATGTGAGAGTAAAGTCTGTGTTGCACAGGTCTATAACAGTATAGGACATATGAATGGCTCCTTACTAAAATATATGAGGATGGAGTGAAGGGTTTGTGTAAGTCTGCAGGCAAGTGGATACTCGGGTATGGGTAGATTAGAAAGTGAGATGGAGAGGGGAGTTTGAACTGAGATTAGGCTCAGTTCTTGGAGCAGAGTTGAATCTGCAAATTGATGGAGTAAGGGCGAATGAACTAAAGGGAGAGATGTATGAACTGGAGGAGGGTGTATCAGGTATAGGGGAGTGAGGGAGTTAGAAGGGGATCGGGTAGAGTGCAGGACTGAGTTGGAGTGAGTTAAGTTGGTGTCAGTATGGTGTGTGGTCATGACAATGAGTGATAGAGCGAGTGTAAGTATCAGATTTTTGAGTATTAGTGAGTATCCTAGTGTCCAAATAATTTGGGTAAGTGAGTTGGTGTATGAGTCTGTAAGTAGGAACAGAGGATGGGTGAGACTCTAGGTGGCTGTCTTTGGGTGTATCAGAACTATAAGTGTGTGGGGGGGGGGGGATATTAGTATCAGGAATGTGAATGGGGATGGTTCAGGTCTGCAATGAGTGGATGTGAGGGGATGTAAACAGCAGTAGCAGTTAAGGGTGAATGCTAGGTAAGGGGTTCAGGTGTATCATGTAGACTGATACACTAGCATCAGTTCAAGGGAATTGAAGGTTAGCAACTTGGGTGAGCACTGATACACAGTATCAGAGTGTGGGTAGTGTGCTTATGTGCAAATGTGGAATGAGTGAGGTACTAGTGTAGGTTAGGGTATAAAGTGGTGATAGTAGTAAGTTGAGTGTTAGTATTTTGAGTGATGGGAGGTTATGTTTAAGTATGGTTGTTAGTTAAGATATTAAACACTAGGGGGTTATTGGTTTAGGTATTGGGTAAGATTTTAAGCTAGAGTATTAGGTAAGTTAAGTATTAGCAAGATTCCAAATACAATAGTACATGAGTTATATAATAGTATCGAGTATATTGATTATTAGCTAGTATTAGTAAGTATTAGTTATATAGTCTAATATTATATATATATATATATATATATATATATATATCTTAGTACTATTAGCTAGTATGATTAATATTGACTAGTATTAGCTAGATATGGCCTAAAAACTTGCTATTGGCCTAGAATTGACTAGCTTGGCCAAGGTTGACCTAGTATGACTAGTATGGCCTAGATTGGACCTAGAAATCATATTTTAACTTATTTATCATTCTAATACACCAAATGATATTGATATTTCATATTAGGTCACTTTGACTCCAGTCCAGACACAGATTGGTATTGTCAACTCAGGACCTCAGGCGAGTACATTCTCTGATAATTTTTATTATTTGATAATTACTATATTTTAAGTACTTAGAAATATTACATCTGATTCTTGACACGTTGGTACACGGACTGGTACATAGCTTGAATCTTCAATCATGAGATATTACAATGGTAATCGTATTGACATCGTACACGACATTGACATTAGATATCGTACATGATATTGTTATTGGACATTGATTGTGTATCGTAACGTGTCATGGTTGGATCCACTATACTAGTTGGGGCAGGGAAAATGCTAGGAAGAGATGTGATCATATTCCTTGTGTAAATTGTAAAGCATTGTTAGTGTTAATCATACACCTCACGTATGATTAGCCAGCCCATTTAGCTATCGTACAAGTTCTTAAGCCGATCACATATCGAAGTTAGTATTTCAAAACACATTTAGTTGTAGTACCTCCAGTCTATTTCATACTTATTGTATTGTATCTTCTTTACTCTGCCTAGCAAATTCTCAGTATTATTTTGATACATATTCAGTGACCTCTTATTTCTCATATTGTCATTGCTTGGACATGCTGATAGTGCTACTTTTACTCATCATTTATTTCATTCACTATTATTATTTTATAGTCTTTGTCAATTAATTGGAATTGCTGTCAGAGGTGTGCTCGTTCCATCCTGACTGAATATATTTTTTATATGATGACTTAGAGGATTGGGGTATCCCACGTATTATGGACCACATGAGAGAATAGCAACCATGGGTCCTGTCATTCAAGAGTGGTTACAGGGAGGTCTAGCCGGTGTCACCAGATATCATAGTTACATTTTCCTTAGCATTTGTACTGGATTTGTCTCCAGCCCTTTTGACATGTTGAGATGTATTTCTATTTAGACTTTATGTTATATTGTTAGGTCCTTAGACTTGGAGATATTTTATAGCTATGCTAGATTATGACTTTGAGACTCATATTGCTTTATATCTTATCGTGCAAATTCTTTTTTATATATTATTGTGATTGAGTATTGAGTATCACTACATCATTATCATTTTGTCCTCCTTTTTGAAGTTGAGATATCATTTTCAGGTTATATAAATTATTGTGTGAGATATTTAGATAGTATTGTTGACCTAGACAGCGTTCTACCGTCGATGCTGTGGTGTAGGCTGGACGAATCCACGTACTTGTGCCCCTATATCGGGTGTGGATCGTGACACAGATACACGAACAATGCCAATATTGTGGTGCCCCGTTTCCCCTATTCGGGAAGCGCGGCTAAGAAACACAAGATGGTATCATTCGATCGGGATAAATTGAAACAAGAACTCGTCCTCGTTATGGATTTGCTTCTTCGAAATCGATTCCCATATTCAGTGGACCGTGCCCCCAGGATCGACTTAGCGGCAGATTCAGGAGGGACCTCTCCGCTGCATTCTTTTGTTGTCTCGGATTTCGATGTCGCTTGTTGCTTTCGTGCTTTAAGTTAGTTTTCGGATTTGCTTGGGTTTTCTTGAACG
This sequence comes from Iris macrosiphon, assembly GCA_036927795.1. Taxonomy (NCBI): domain Eukaryota; kingdom Viridiplantae; phylum Streptophyta; class Magnoliopsida; order Asparagales; family Iridaceae; genus Iris; species Iris macrosiphon. The sequence goes on along the minus strand of JAYESA010000016.1, from coordinate 100,635,352 downwards.
GTTTTGATGGATTTTATTATTTTCTTCATTGTACTGCATTTCAATTCCGAGTATGGAAAGAGAGAAAGAGGTATTGATCGAGCTGTTCGTGATGCAGGTGAACGAGCAGTAGGCGGCTTACGAGCGGAGTCTTGAAGCGCCTCTTTCCTTCTCCCTTTCAACCAACTAAGTGAGTGGCTACCATCCCGATTAGCTATCCCTTCTTCCAAGCTTCACACCCTAAAAGTCTTGCATCCTTGTTTGCCCCGATCAAGCGATACCAAATAATAACTAAACGATGTCAAGATAAAAAGGGAATAGACTTGGATTATATTGCTTGTCAACCAAACATGTGAACTGTTATCTTATTGTATGCTAGTTCGTTGCAAATATTCTATAAATCGTGCTATGTATGGAACACACCTTGTATTGTGCATAATTGTTCAGGGAGGCTATGCAAAATGAATCAAGCGATACTGCTTGTCTTGTACTCGTGTTCTTGTACTCGTGTTGCCTCAACTGCATGAACTGTTAACTTAATAATCATGTTCGATCATGGACAACTTGTGCACAAGGGTATAGTTCTGCGGACGGTCGCTGGGGCACTGGCACCATTCTGGTCCGGGCGAAACTTCGTGTGTAGTCATCGTGTGCTGGAGGGGATGGCTTGCAGCGCATCGTGTACTCTCATTGCATGTTATCCCTGTCCTTGATTATGTCCATTATGGCATCACGCCAGTGATCCTTGTATATTTAAACCTGTTGCAACTAACTTGTGTCTTCGTGGCAGGGAAGGCATGGTAAGTATTGTGCAGGTGGTTCAGACGGACAGGTAAAAACCACCGAACTGTGGCAAGTTTTATTTCAGTAAATTCTATATGCTGCTTACTTGTAAATAAACTAAGGCAAGACGGATAGACCACAATAAATATGCATTCTTCATTAAAACAACGTGTTGATTGGTATAGTTGGGTTTAGCTCACCTTCACCAGTATGTTTCGACATACTGACCCTCGTTGAAATAGGTTCCCGTGCTAAGGCAAACCGAGTGAGGAGCCGAAGTCGTCTTCCCGATCCAGTCCAGCTGTAGGCACATCCTGACCGCACCGCATTTTGAAGTACTTGAAGAAAGGAGCTAGAACCCAAGCAAGAATGCAGCTCAGTGGCAAAGTCGTCCTCCAGCCCGGAGGTCCTTATCATTTTGAAGCTTAGTAAAGGGATGTAATGTACAGGACTGCTATCTCATTTTGAGTCAACACTTTTGTAAGTCCGTGCGGCAAATTAGCTGACTCGTTCAAGGGTTTGTAATAGATGTTCATTATCAATAAAGAGAACTTTTCCATGTTTCAAACATGTGTTTCAATTATCTGCGTACTCTGAATATGTGCTCGTTATGCAAAATACTCTAGCCTTGTGCGGGCGCAACCCCAGGCTCGCACGGCGGTCACGATTCGGGGGATGCCCCAACGATTCCACGGAATCGGGTCGTGACAAATATGCAATAAAATATAAGAATCTATATACAAGGTGTCACAAGCGTGTCTCTACAGAAAATAAGCGTTAGGCTTCATAAATATAAGTAGTGTGCAGTACACTCATTCCTGCAAACATCTTCGATAAATCTGTAAGCAAATTGATGTTAGCATGCCGCCTAACTAATATAAGGGTCACTAGTACCACAAGCCATATTGTACTATAGATGGTTAGACAACGATCATTTAAGCTAGCTACACTGAAATTTCTCGAATCACCTGAGCTAGTACTTCAACTAGCACTGTTACCGCGCTAGGACTTCAGCTAGCTCTGTTCTCCCGGATTGACACAATCCCGGTGCCCCGGCTATCGGTCGAGAACTTTTCTTGTGCACAAGTTGTCCATGACCATGCAAATGCATAAAAATATAGACTCTATACAAATGCATGGTAAAATCTGATATCTAACACACCATCTCTCTTATATTCCATACTTACGTAGTTTTCAGTCCTGGGACAATACCTTGGCGACTCAATTGTCCTGAAATATTTCCATGTTTCTATCTCTGAACTCAGAAATGACTAATTGTAGTCTTTGTGTCTAAAACATCAATACTATATTCTATATAATAACTCTAACAACAGTGCTATATTCATATGATATGATACAATAAAAGTATAAAAATCTACCATTATAGCAATAAGTATAAATAGTTCGTGTGATAAGATAAAGTGCTATGATACACGATCTATCTCAACAATATAAAGTCTATGTCAAGAACAGTAGTAGCATAAGGGTATATCAACTATATCAAGCTAATAACTCATGTTCTAAACCAGCATGATACAAAGTAAGATTATTCTTTTATCTATGTGGGTTCTCTTCTTTTATTTACATGCATCAAGTTATTGCATAACGAACTACACATGCATCATCCATTTGTTAAGTATGAAGGTAAGGCAAAGTCAGATTCATCGAAACCACCCACCTGATATACGACTCTATATCGACCGAGTGAAACTCTGAACAAATCTCTGAATGAGCCAACTCAAAACGGCACGGCCCCAATGAACCATCTCACTGAACTAAGCGGAGCGGGACACTACATTTTTTTACTTTGACTATATATATATATATATATATATATATATATATATATGGTTGATTTTTTATATATTGGACTTTTCATATTTTTGACTTCCATATTGGTATCAGAGCTTTGGGATTCTAACAAGGTATTCGACAAAGTTCTTAGAGAAAGTTAGTTGGGTATATTCTTGAGATGGCTCCGTCAAGCAAGGTTGAGAAGTATGAAATTGATAAGTTCAATGGGAAAAATAATTTTGGCTTTTGGAAAAGCCAGATGAATAATTTATTATATCTCAAAAGATTCACAAGACTTTATGGAAAAAGTTCAGGAAGCCCGCTGGCATGACTGATGCTGATTGGGAGGACATAAATCTTGAAGCATGTGTCATTATTCGCCTATGTTTGGAAAGGGATGTCGTGTACTCTATGAAGGACGAAACTAGCGTCGTTGAGCTCTGACTGAAGTTGAAATCACTCTACATGACTAAGACTCTTACCTATCGACTTTATATGTTAAAGTTGCTCTACAGACTAGTAATGGAGGAAGGTATGTCAATTCGAGATCATATTTCAAAATTCAATAAAATTATTTTTTGACTTGAAGGATGTTGACATACATGAAGATGACGATCGTTTGGCGCTAATCCTATTATTTTCTTTGTCCGATTCTTCTGAGAATCTTATTCAAATATTATTATACGGAAAGGACTCAATTTTCGTAGAAGAGGCTATGAGTGCCTTATTGTCTAATGAGGTACAGAGGTTGGCTTCTAATTGCAGAAATAGTGGAGACCAAGCCCAATATATGACGACAATAGGGAGAAAAATGATAGAGCATCTTCTAGCAGAAAGTCAAGATCCAAGTCCAAGACACCTATTGATAAGGTGAAGTACTTCAACTGCAATAAGAAAGGACATTATACAAATAAGTGTCCTCATCCAAAGAAGAAGAACAACAAGAAAAAGGAGAATAAGACAGAGAGAATTTGATGAAGCAAACTGTGCTTCAAAAGCCAATAATGACGGGGTCTTTTTTGGTGGCACATAACAACATGAGTGACCGTTGGATTCTCGATTCTGGAGGTTTCTATCATATGTGTCCAAAGAAGGAGTGGTTTTCTTCCAAGGCGATAGTTAGTGGTTATGTGTTGATGGAAAACAATAACTCATGTCGAGTTGTTAGAATTGGGACTATCATGGTGAAGATGCATGATGGAGTTGTGCGGACTTTGGTCGATGTCAAACATGTTTTTGACCTCAAGAAAAATCTTATTTCTCTTGGCACGCTTGACTCAAATGGTAAAAACTCCATTGCCAAAGGTGGAGTCATATGGGTTGTTCGTGGTTCTTTAGTGGTGATAAAAGATCACCGACATGGTAATCTTTATATCTTATTGGGAAGCACTGGGACTGGGACTTTAGTAGTCAGTATAACCTGATTTATCTGATAGCATGCATCTTTGGCATATGCAACTTGGGAATATGAGTGAGAATGACATATTCTTACTAAGCAAGTAGGGGTACTGATTGAAGAAGCCAAGTATAAATTTTTGTGAGCATTGTGTTTATGGCAAGCAGTACAGGGTGGCCTTCGGTACAAGCAAGCAGAAGACATGAGGTATTCTCGACTATATGCATACAGATATATAGGGACCTAGCACGATTCATTCCAAGAAGGGAGCGAGATAATATATTATTTTTATTTATGATTATATATGTTATATTTGGATGTATTTCATCAAAACTAAGGATCAAGTGTTTGAAAAGTTTAAGCAGTAGAAAGCGATGGTAGAGAACATAACAAAGGAATGTAGAGACATTCATGTCTGACAATGGTATTGAATATACCTATGGACCTTTCAAAGATTTATGTGCTCAAGAAGGAATCGTGCGATATTGGTCTGTCAGGAACATGCCGCAGCAGAATGGGTTCGCAGAGAGGATGAACTGGACCTTACTTGAGAAAGCAAGATGTATGCTCTTCAATGCTGGTTTAGGCAAGGAATGGTGGGTGGATGCTATACACATGGCATGATACTTGGTTAATAGATCACTAACTCCGGCTATAAACTGTAAGACTCAGAAGATGACCGACAAACCAGGAGATTATAGTACTTTGTGCGTGTTTGGATGTAAAGCTTACTATCATGTCAATGAGGGTAAGTTGGATTCGAGAACCAAGAAAGTCATTTTCTTGGGATATGCACAAGGGGCGAAGGGATATCGTCTGTACTGCCTGGAGGATAAGAAGTTCTTGATCAACAGAGATTTTACCTTCGATGAGTCTTGAGCGTTGGCTTCAAGCAAGAAGAGTGAGTCCAATCAGAATGGTAGTGAACCTAGCAAATCTTAAACTATTAAGATTGGGTCGTCTGAGGATGCATCAGATGAGATGGAGGTTTCTGAAGATATTTATTAAGCCCCAAAACCAGCATCAAGATTCTTTAGCTACTACTAGGCCACGGAGACTGATCAAGCTAATGCACATGTATGGATTTGATGAAATGGTCACTATGAACAATTGAATGTGGTGACATATGCACTGCCAGTGGAGGATGATGAGTCTATAACCTTCAGACAGGTTGTCAAAGATACTAGCAATGAGAGCTGGATGATAGCTATGCAAGACGAGATTAAGTCTCTCCACAAGAATTGTACATGAAATTTGATTTCATTGTCCAAGGGCAAGCGAGCTATAGGCTGTAAGTGGGTGTACAAGAAAAAAAAAACTTCTCCAGAGTCAGGTGGAGCTAAGTTCCAACATTGTTTGGACTTAATCCAAATAATTATTATTGCTTGAGAGCCCTTGGGGATGGGATTGACAAGTGATTGGTAAAGCTGTGCGGTGGAGAAGTGTGTCGGCTCAATTTTGTAGAAATTTTTTGCTGAGGTGGAGATATGAAGAAATATGTCAAACAAAAATAGCTCCATTAACATTTTTGACTTTGACCATATATATGATTGGATTTCTTTATCTTTGACTTTGACCATATATATATGATTAGATTTTCATATATTGGACTTCCATATATGGATTTTCAATATATAGTAAGCCTATATATGGATTTCATCTTTGACGTTGACCGTATATATATGATTGGATTTTCATATATTGGACTTTCCATACTTTATATATATTGGACTTCTATATATGGATTTTCAATATATATGGATTTCCAATATATAGCCTATATATGAATTTTTATATCTTTGACTTTGACCGATTGGATTTTCATATATTGGACTTCCATATAGAGATTTTCAATATAAGGTAAACCTATATATTAATTGGATTTTTATATATTTGACTTTGACCATATATTGTAAAAGATTTTTCGTGAGATATCTCAATGTGTGCTCAACACAAGTTGTGGAATAAGTTCAACACAAGAGTTTGGGAAAGAGTTTTTTTTTTTCTGCTTTATAATCTTTGTGATAGAGAGTTCTTGAGAGCAAGGAAAGAAGTATTAAGAGAGCTATCGTAACTCATTTTCTTCTTCATAGTGGAACTAACTTTCGTCCGAGGATGTAGACATCTTGGCCAAATCATATTAAATTTTTGTCTTTGCGATTATGAATTTTCTCTAAGGTATTCTCTGATTCCTTGGATTTATTTTCGTTGTCTCAACACTGCATAATATAAAGTATGATATCTCATTAATGAGTCCAATAAGTGAGTATATTAGCATTTGTAGATGGGATGTAATTTTAGCTAATTATCAATAAAGATTACCATTTCCAAAAAAAAACAATGTTCTTAGAATTGCATGATTTTTAAGTTTTTTAAAATATTTTGCAGGATTTTTTTTTCTCATTCAATGACATGGTGACGAAGATTGACACGAAAAAGAATTTCCATTACGATGCATGCACAAAATTTAACCATTTTGCTTATTTGGTTCTATTTTCATTATTTGCATAAACTTTCGGTTGTATGCACAATTTTATCAAATTTTAATATTGTGTATGAAAATTTCGGAATCTTGAACCATATACCTAACTACTAAATTAATAGTTAAAGTTCTTTTAAGCATACTACTTAGTCTCGCACTTCTTGACCAACAGTTTCTCAATATATTATACAACACTACTTTATAGACCGAGGGGAGGGGACAGCTCGCGCTGACGTGTCCCCTCCACATTGGTCGGCCTTGACAGTCGCCCATGAAGAGGGGAAATGTTTGGGGTTGAGCCAATGGGTGAGGAACACGTCAGCGCTCAGTTTGAGCCGCGGTCCCCCTTGATTCATATATTATATCATATCCGATTCTGTTATAAACATTTATTTTCATGCTACCAAATTTTCATAGGAGTTCACAAGCTGAGAATTTCCTGGTATCAACAAATAACTCACAACAGGGAATCACATCCTAGAAATGCATAGTAAGTTCTTCCTTCCTCAGAGTACTGAGATTCAGAGCATAGTAAATAATATATGGTTGCTCTTGATCATTCTCTCAGAACATTAGTACCAGTTCCTTCAAACCACTGCATGCATATTACAAACCTTTGACCTTGAAATCCACTTCTCTTGGATGATAGATACAACATCTCACAGAGAACAGAAAATTTCCTTAAACCTACTAACTTAAAACAAAGTCAATACTAGTATCATATATCAGTTCCTTATAGGCTTCGCCTTGTTTGCAGCCTGCCGCTGGCTCCATCTAATCGCCTTCGCTTTCTTCACCTTCTCGATGTTCCTGATTCTCGCATACAACTTAGCGAGGTGATGGAGGAGGCGACACTGGGACGAGATGATCCCGGTCGTAGAGGGGGTCTGACCGAGAACGATCTCGTACCCGTCTCTGTAGTTGTCCATCCCTTCGGCCAGGAGCTGCCAGAAGAGGCCGCCTGCAGTCGCACCTCCTGTTCTAGCTGACCAGTATATCTTCCTGTAGATGGTACTGAACATGGCATCCCTCTGCGAGCTGCTGTACCCGGGGTCCTTCCAGGATTTCCCAAACTCCGTCAGGAGCAACGGCTTCTTGAGGACGTCCCGTGCGTCTCGGATGTGTGTGTCCAGCCAGTTGTTTAGGAAGGCGAGTTGCGCTTGATCGTTTGAGTTGGAGATCCTGCTCGATCATGAAGTAGAATGGATGTCACCCATTAGAAAAATTTAAATAAAACAAAAAGGTGTAGTGCCTACGGTGCACAAATATGGACCCAGGTATGGATACGGACACGATACAGATACTAAGATACATACATTTTCATTTTTCAAATAGGTACAAAAGGGACACAGGTACAGATAAGGACACGATACACGTATTTTTCAAATATGTACATAAGTAGTAGTTACCGATGTAGCACGAATACGGACATGGATACAAATATAGATACGAGATACGAGATTTAAACATTTTTAAATAGGTACAAAAGGGACTCAGGTACAGAAAATGACACGATACAAATGTTTTCAAAAATATACAAAAAGTAGTTACCTATGTAGCACAGACATGGGTACAGACACGATACGGATGTTTTCAAAAATAGTGTGTAAAACATACAAATTTGTTACGATATATTACCATTGATCTGGATAGGAATGAAGGGTGGCGAAGTCGATGCCTGCAATCTGGTTGTTAGCTATGAAGTCTGTTCCGACTTGGAATCCTGGGTTTTCTTGCTTCATCTGGGGTGAGGATTCCCCATAGAATCCTTCCAAGCCAGCTTCTAGCAAGTGATTGCTGTCTATGGATTTCACATGAGCAGCCATTTCTGTAATCCAGTTCTACAAACAGCAAAAATGAAAAATCATGGAAAAGAGAATCAGCTGCAACAAATGTTGTAGTAGTTTGAGTCCTTTCCATTGTAAAAAGAAGAAGTACATTTGACATTTCATTTTATATAAAAACGATTGGAATATATTCATTGTGTTTCTTAAAGATTATGTAATTTTGAAATTAAGTGCAGGAAAAGCTTAAGAAACAAATTATCAAATGATTCGATCGTATATAGGATAAGATAAAGTGTTACTTGGACTTGGTTCATATGAGCTATATTTTCCTTGCATCACTTGCTTCCTTTGTTGCATGAATACGGAGATGGATACAAATAAAAAAAAAACAATACAGATATGGAATACGAATATTTTCAAATATATTACCATACCTTTCTTCTTATGTGCCTTTGATATGAAAAGTAAATGACAGAATCATGAGCAATATTATCCTTCTGTGACAGTTGATTCTCTCATAGTGGAAGAAAGGAATTAAATTCTTGTTCTTTTACTAATTAACTACAAAAGAAAGCTAATAAAAGGAAGAATATGAAGAGAGACATGAAAAAAAATATTTTTCTTTCATTTCTCATTATCTTAAGTTTAACCAAAGGAAAAGGAAAGCAGTTTCTTGGCTCTTTATTCTTTCCTTCTCACACTCTACATGGAGCCAAACAAACTTTTGACTGTCTCACCAACAATTTGGGAGAACCTGCGGCTTTTTAACATATTATTTCGATGTCGTGTGCAAAAGAAGATGCTAACCTGTATGCTTTTTCCTGACAAATCTGAAGGGCACCTGGGCTCATTCATCAGCTCCCATGCAAAGATTGTTGGGTCATCCTTGTAAGCAACTCCAGTGATGGTGTTGCGTCTACTGAGCACAGCCTTCATACAAAAAAAATAAAGAAACCAGAGAACTAATTAACTTTCAGAACTCGGAAAGCAAAATAGCTAGAAGCCTAGGAGAAACAAATTTTGCTCAAAGGACGCCAAATAAAAAAAACAAATATTGACTAAAAGGATGTCCAAATGCCATGAGATCTTGTACTAATCATGCAGTGTCTGGACAGTGTCCAAGGACTTGAGATGTATGCAACCTTAACGCCATACACGGAGAGGTTGTTTCCGCTACTGGAACCCTTTCATTCATATGCACACATATACACCCAAAAAAATTTGGGCGGAAACCGCTTCACTGAGGTTTAGCAAGACCACATGATTCTGTCCATACCAATTCTCTTAATAAGAAGTTTCTAAAAGAGTCAACCAGTTAGCAAATATCAATAGGCTTAGAGAAAGTAAAATAGTTTAGAAAATCGTAACCAATTACCTTTGTTAATGATTTAACATATATATATTGTTCCCTCGTTCGTATCAGCTCGAACTTTTGGCAAAATATTAGTTAACCAACATGGTACAAGAGCGAAAAATCCTCGGTTCAAACCCCTAGCTATTCCACCAATTAATTAAATGGTTTATATTATTTTGTCTTTCCATGCATGATCATATATTCAATGGGCTAGAAAAATCACTAATAAACTACAAAAGAGTCATGTATGATTCTTCAACATTCATAAAGAGATTAAATAGCTATATTTTGAAGAAGAAAAAGAATGTATATACTATATACTAGCTGTTAACTAAAGGGGAATTAAATCTTCTTCTTCTTTTTTGTATTCAAACACATTAATATGCTAAACCACACAAATAAAGTAGAATTGACATCAAGATAGTAAAAAATACAAAGGAATGTTGATTTGTATGCTCTTTTTGTATACCTTGACATGATTCTTGTAGTAGGCCTTGACAACAGGGTTGGTGAAGAAGTCATCATCAGATCCAATGGCCTGCCCCTGGCTCCTTGCCCACTGAACATACTGCCCCTTCCCTCCAAAGTTCTCATAGTTGTTCACAAGGCTCAGTATCAGCCTGATCTTGTACTTCCTAGCTTCTGATATCACAAAATCCAATCCCTGAAACAAAAGGGAGGGAAATAAAATTAGCAGACAACAAAAATCCGATAGGTTAGTTTGCAACTAAATACCCTTAACTTTTTTTTTTTTTCTGATTTACAAGTTGCTACCATAAACTACTATAACTAACAACTAAATACTCTCGAACTTACACAGGTTTGCAACGTATTACCCTGCGTATAAGGTAAGGTATCATTAAGAAATAATAGTGACGTGTACGTACATGATTTAAAAAAAATTGTTAAAAAATAATTTAAATTAGAATTTGTTATAGCACTCGTAGGATTGAACGCACCCAACCAAAGAAAATACCTCCCACATTAACCATATGAGTTAGAAACGTTTAAATATAGCTAGATAATATTGGACAGTTAAATAATTAGTTAAAATTTATTTTTTTATTTTATTTTAAATCAGCGTTGTCGGAACCGGACCGACAGTTAGACAGGATCTAACCGAATTTTACCAAAAAAATCGCTCTGGTCTGACCAAATTTTACCAAAAAAATCGGTCCGGTCCGACTTGAACTGGTTTTTTTTTTAAGAACAGAGTTTTTTTTTTAAGAACAGTTTTTTTTTTTTTTAAATCAGGGTTTAACCATTGAACCGTCCGAACCGGTTCACAGTTGAACCGGCAGATTCTAGGTTTATTTCAAAAAATAAAAAAAAATTATCACGTGAGATTTGGACCGTTTGATTATTGGTTTGGTTTTGAGAGACCATATAGCCGTAAAACAAAACCAAACCAAACATAATCATAACCAAACCAAAAATAAATATGAATATCTTATATGTCTAAAATTATTTGGCTCATTTGAACCCGGTTGAACCCCGATTAGACCTGAACCAAATATTTTCGATTCAATCATTGGTCTGGATTTTAAAAACATTGTTTTAAGACTATTACGTGAGGATATATATACATATGACTTATACAGCTCATTTATATAGAGTACAGAAAAAAAAAAAAAAAATGAAAATTGTTCAGGGTCATATAGCCAAGTTGCAAATCCGAGAAAATTCAAGATATGTAAGTACCAAATTAGAAAGAAAAGAAGGGGTGAAAAAAAGTAGGAAGAGAGAGAGAGAGAGAGAGAGAGGGGGGAAATGTTGATGGTGAGTTAGAGAGTAAACCTTGAACATTTGTTCGTTGTATGAGCCCGGGGAGTACTGGAGGGGGGTGGAGCCGCCGTCGCTGAAAGCCCAGGTCCTGGCGAGGGAGAGGCCGTGTGCGGAGGCTTGGGTGAGCGCGGAGGTGACCTTGGGCCTCTGGGAGGGGTCCGAAGCCATGGTCATCAGCCAGTAGGCATTGAACCCATTTGCGAAGAATGGGTTCCCATTGACAACGAAGTGGTTCCCGTTGGTCCCGATGAAGCCCCTTGCTGCACTAATGTGGTGATGACGGCTCAAGAAGAAGACAAGGAAGATTGCTGCCAACACCCCCATTTTGCTCATACTCACTTTGGAGAAGAAAGAAGAAGAAGAAGAACTACTACTCTATAGAGAGAGAAGGAAAGTCACAGTGGGATTGATGCAGTGGAGTTGAGTGGGAGGCATTTTTAAATAGTGACCGAGGAGGAGTGGGTTTTCACTTGGTCATTATGCCAGCAATGTCTTTTTTTTTTTTCTTTTTTTTTTTTTTTATTTAGACTAACTGTTCCTAAATTTTAGACTTATTATACGGAATACCTCTATTTTTAAACTAATTACACTAACCACTCCTATGTTTTATGTTTATTATACGGAATATTTCTACTTTAAGATAAAAATGAAAAGTTATAACACTAACTACACCTATTTTTATTTTATTTTCTAAAGGGAGGAATGGTCAGTGTAATTAGTTTAAAAGTAAGAGTACCTCGTATAATAAGTCCAAAACTTAGGAATAGACAGTATAAATAACCCTAAATATTAATCTATTATTATTTTGTTTCAAATTTACCGCAGTCAATATCTAAGTTTTTTTTTTTTTTGTAATAGAAAAAAAAATTACTAGAATATTATCCATCTATGTCGTTGTCATCTCATTGCAACATTTGTTATGTATTTCTGGTTAGAAGATTTAAGTTTGATTGCACAGAGAAACTTTCAACTTTAGATTTATTGAGTTTGAATGATTCATTGGGTTTGAATGAATCTTCAAATTTAGTTGATTTGAGCGTATCTTCAGATTCATTGGATTGAACGACGAATTAATATTCATTAGATTTTGGATGTGACAGTTCGTTCATATTTAGATTTGTTCTTAAATATTTTTACATGTTCTCCAAAATAGTAGTCCGTTTGATTATATATATTTTAACGTTCTGATTAGATCAAAATTTTGTGAAAAATTTGAATAGTTTAAGGATCTAATATGAAAGTTTAGATTAGATCAAAATTTCGCAAAAAATTGTATAGTTTAAGAATCTAATATGAATAATTAAAAAAAAATGCAATCCAATTGTTCCTATTTTGAAGCATATGTGATGATGCTTAAGAGCGTAATATACCTTCTATACAGTGTCATACTTTAGATTTTGAGACCTAAGACGAACTCTAAAAGTGGTACCATGTTCATATTATATTATTTTTCATCGATAATGATACAATAATATTTTTACCCCAAAATTCAAGAAATAAACATCATAAACAAAATTTAATATCCATAAAAATATATGTTATAATGAGATACTAATAAAACTGAAGATGTTCCAAACCAAAAAAAAATATAACTGATATTCCAGACAAATAAAGAAAAAGAAAACTAACAATGTTTGGGGTAGTTCATAATGGTAATATAATAAAAATAATTTAGGCCACCAAATGTTTCCTCAATACATCACATAGTCACTTAAATATTACTCGTTTTATTGTCTTCGAGGCAAAAGTACTGATTAAGTTTGCGTAATCAACAACAATTTATATAAATTTATATATTAATAAATTATAAAATTCATTTAATGAAAAAATGACTTATTCCAATAGATCTTTTAGTCTAAGAGCCAACCACGGATATTTTTTTCTAAAAAACCTACAAAAAATATACAATTAGAACATACTTGTGGAGGAAAAAATATATTAATAAATTACAAAAAAAAAACTATTAGAACACAACTAATCATCAACATTATATATATATATATATATATATATATATATATATATATATATATAATAAATTATAAAACTTACCTACAAAAATATAAATTAATAAATAATGGTGCTTGATAATTCATAATATTATTTTGGATGATAATATTAATAGCTATTAGTTAAGAAGCATCAAGCATAAAGGAACAGTTCTCAAGTTTGATAGGTTTATAGCAAATTTATTATTTATCAAAAACCATAAAACAAAATTTTATAAACTCACATGTGGAGTAGTGGATGAGTCGGAGAAAAGAAGTGACTTGAGTATAATAACATGACCTAACTTGTTCCTATTTCCCTTGAATCCCTTAACTTCTTCCAGGAGCCGGTCTCTTTTGAACAAATAAAAACAAGGTATAAACTCAAGTACAGTTGGCCGAAAACTTGGCAAACCCTAATAAATTATTCCTTATTTGATTTGCTTTGCTGTTGTGATTTTGTTTGCTTTCCTTTACGTGATTTGCTTTGTTGCACAGCTTGCACACAAAGTCGGCCTTGGCCTAATTGCAAATGACGTCTAGCCTAGTGGTTGAGACTGGTGCATATTATTCAGAAGGTTGCGGGTTCGAGTCTCATAGGCGCCATTTAACTCTCCTTTAAGGAAATTAAGTGATTAGTTGGTGATAGGTGCAGTTCAAGTACGGTGCAGATGCGGACCTACGGGCCAAGATATGTGGGACCTTCGGCCGGGATATTGTGGACCTTCGAACCGAGTTTGTAGATATTCGAACCAGAAATCTGTAACATAATTATCTCTTAATATATATATATATATATATATATATATATATATATATATATATATATATATATATTCTTTAAAAAAAAAAAATTGGGAACCCTTCAAATTTTTGGGTGAGACAAATGCCGAGTGGGCCACATATAAAGTCCGGCCATGCTTCTATATAAAAGTACACGAGGGACATGGGTTCAAGACACAATAGTATCGTTTCTTAAAAAAAGTCAATTGTTATATATTTTTTGTTTTAAGGAAGGGACATTATTTGGATTTCTATCGTATGAAAAAATAGATGGTTCGTACAATACTCACGTACACATGTGAGCTGCTCTGCCACCGTCCTTCGGTCCACTTGTCCTTATTGAAAATCGGACACATTCTGCGGCCGTTTCAATATCGTATCTGAGAGTGTCCGTAATAAAAATTTTAGGCCAATTCAAATGAAATAATCAATCTATGTCTAACGAACACCAAGCACAGATATAAAAGTATATGGCGGTGACTATATCACCTGGACAAATCTCAACCTTTATAATTCGGATGAAATTACAATATTGACAAAATCAATGTTGAACCATTTGTCTTAATAGATTCAACCCACTCACCACACTCAAGAAGAAAATAAAGAGATTACAATTAAAATCACTCACCAACTCGTACTTGAGCGAAGACGATGACTCCTGGATCAGATCACTTTCTTCCTGCGAACGCGACGACTCCTCGATCAGATCTCTTTCTTCCTATTTCTTTCTTCTGTTTTGAATGACGAAGTCCTAAGAGCAAAACACGGACTTTCTCTTAGATTTTCTGTGGACTAATACTCTGAATCTCCAACTTTAGGTTATAATAGAATTTTCTAAATAGAAATTCTTAAAATAAGAATCATATTCCACCTAGAATAGTCCAACACCAATAAACGTCTAAATATGATCAAATTAAATATTCGATACAAATTTAAAATCTAATCAAATTTTATATTTAATATAGATTTTTAAATTATATCAAATTAAATCTTTTACCGTTCTAAAATTATCAAATTCAGACTATTTCAACACTACTCAGCCGAACACGTGGCAGTTTTTGGTTGATGACCACCACGTGGTGGGTCCCTTTGTGGTTCTACTAGTGGATCCAATGAAATGACAGCCCATGCGGTGCACGTGAGTTGTCGACCACTGGGAGAGGAGAGCAGCAGGCAAATATTGGATTGGTGCAAAGTTGCATTGCTCTTTAATTTTCTTTTTACCATCTTATTATGGAAATTAAATAACATTATGTATTGCTTTTGAGTTATAATTATTATTTCTTACTAGCTAGTTTACATGGTGTTTGCAAAACTGGAAAAATAAATAAAAATAAAGAAAAGAGAGAGTCAAAACTCTAAATAAATAAATAAAATTGTGGGGGGAGAGAGAGAGTCAAAACTCTAAATAAATGTTTGTTTGAGTAGACAGAAACAGTGTCCATCTTTTTTCTTTTTTTTAAGGTTAAGTTAGCTAAGGAAGTTACAGCTCAATTGTTAGTTTTTAAGTTTGTTATTTGATATTTAGGAAACTATAATATAAGGATACTTGTGAAAAAAAATATGTATGTAAGTTGAAGAGAGAGTAGTATGCAAAATCTTATAAATTTAAAAGTTGTGTATTTTTACCTCTATTTCTAATTGCTAATCATGTTAACCTCCCCCCCCCCCCCCCGGCAATTTTATTTTTATTACTAATGTCCTCATTTACTCATAATGAATTATTTGTATTTGTATTTATGCCCCAAAAATTGTCTAATTTTTGAAAAATAGAGGAATAATAGTAATAAAAATAAAATTGGGAGGAGAGAGGGTAACAGGATTAACAATTAGGAATTGGATAAATACAAATAACTCTAAATTTAATTAGGACATGAATACCATTTACAATCACATTTAGCGGTGCTTCGTTTGCTGTAAATGAAATTCTATAATATTTGTTGTATCATTTTTATCAATTTTAATATTTGATTTTGTGTAAAAGATGGAATTAGTACAAAAAATATTGTATTATTTTATCCAACTATCGCAACATTTATTGTGATCAAAATGGTCACAACACCATTTACTACATCATTTTCAATGATTATATTTTCACTCAAAGTAGTAAAATCAATCAAACAGTGACGTTTTTATTGATTTCAACAAAAAATGTAATAATATATGTCAATTATACAAACATTATTTATATGCAACCAAAGAATAGGTTAATTTGGAATTTATTTACAGCAAATCAAATAGCCAAAAAATACTTCTGATAGTCAAACACATATTATCGACAGTAATATTTTTTTTTTTTATCATTTCTAATGTTTTAAAAGTCTCAACCTAACCATTTCAATTGTTTACAATGAGAAAAGCTAAATTCAAAACTCAAACTATGTAAGAATAGTAATAATGCTGCAATGTTTGTTATAATATTTTCATATAATTTGTTTTGTTTGATTTGGTACCACTTTAATTACTCTAATAAAAGTTGGAAGAACCTCTATGGATGTTATAATTTTTGTTACAATAAAACTATGATAACTCCGCTTGCAACGTATTTTTTTGGATAAAGTAAATAGAGGTAAGGAATAAATATAAATAACTTTATTATCTCTACTAATATAAGCTGGCTTAAAAATGACTCAAAATTGAACCGTTTAAATAGTTTATAAATACTCTATTAATTATTATTTTTAAAATTAAATAATTATTTAAGTACATAATATGATTTACCTATAACTAAACAACTCTAACTAAAGAGGTTAAGACGAAAGACCTTTTCCTTGATAGCTTGAATTCAATTCCTACGGGCGATAGTATTTTTTTACGTCCTTGTAATGCACGTGCACATTGCTAGTATTTATAACATTATTTACAATAATAAATGTTGCACGATAATAATTAACAAGTTTATTTCTAAATCGGTCATAATTCTACACATAAACAATCTATTCTTGAAAAGAAAAAAAATAGTGAAAATATAATTATTTTCTTATTGGTGGAAAAAAGAAAATTTTATTGCATAAAATTGTTAGTCCCAAAGTATGATCAAAGTAGAGTAGGTCCACAAAGTAGAGACTCTCACAAGAGTTCGTCTCTACAAAAGTTGGTGTACTGTGAGTCACTCGGGAGCGCCTCTACAGTAAAAATAACTCCATAGCAGCACAACACCTAGAACAAGTTACAAACAGACAAAGGAGAAAGAGAAAAAGCAAACAGTGCAAGGAACAGAAAACTGTTCTTCTCTTTACGTTCGCAAGACGCTAAAACGAGAAGGAAGGGAACAAGAAAAGAAATACAAAGAATGGAACTCCTGCTGGGGTAATCAAAACCACCGCTGCTTAAGGCAAGATTTGCGCTATACGAAGAACTATTCCCAGGATCCAGCAAGTTCACACGAGAACTTCTGGAATGCTCTTGGTCACCTTCGGATCACTCAAAAAATACTTTGTGGAAGGTTGCTGACTGTTGCCGCATAAGGCTCTGGTGCTCTCTGGTTTTCTGGTTCAGTTAAAAAATTTTAACCCCTCAAATGAAAGAGGAGCACCTATATATATAGAACAAATTAGCACATATGCGGCACGAGAAAGCACGTGTCGCATATGCGCTGAAGACGAGATACCAAGGCGCATGCGCCGCCTCCTCCGCATGCACTGCCAAATGCCGAAAGTAGCCGCTGAGAGCAGACAGCACAAAAAGCAGCAGTTGAGAGCAGACATCGCCGAAAGCAGCAACGTGCACAAAAAAGCAAGCGCCGTCGTGCGTTGCCTGTGTCGCTCGCGTCGTACGACGCTGCCAACAACAGATCTTGTCCCCTCCACATCAGGCCGCATTGCGCCTGGCTGCATAGCTCCTGGCCGCATAGCTCCAGTCCACATAGAGCCTGGCCGCATAGCTCCTGGCCGCATATCTCCATGAAGCATGCGTCCGAGCAAGCAACCGTTCGTACAACTCACGCATAAAATGAGCACACGAGCGCCATGCGAAGCTGCTGACGTGCTAAGTGCAAAGTGCGCCAACAAAGAGCCACTTTGCGCCCTTAAGCCCGAGTCCGAGTTCGAGTCGCTAAGCCCCTTTGGACTTAGCTCATAAGAAAAACTTTCCAAAGGTGGTGACAAAATAAAGATTGTAATAAAGGGGTTCACACTTAATCCCTCTAGAAAAATTAACCTACATAGGCCACCACCCCATGTGCATATACCAATACTAAGCAAAGCTATATATTGAGATTTACACATTGGTGGTTTTCCGATGTGGGACTAAAAATCCCAAAGCAAAGTAAAAAATACCAACAATCTCCCACATATATCACAATATATGGTCGAGCGTCCCTCACAGTGACTGTCCATCATGCATTAGAATAGATGTCACCCACGACTTGAATCTTCTCGCATGGGTCAAACAACAGTATGATACCAGAATGGACTACGCCTTAAATTTTGAACCATAGCTGATGTTCTTCCCACTCGTATAATGACATCAATTGTGCCTCTGGTCGCACATTAAAGGCCCTATGCTGACTTGGTTTCGGTGTATGTATCTTCGGTGTCTACAAGTTTACCCTCAAGAGACGGTCTATATCTCTTTCCATACACTTAGGTGAGTTTCTTTCAAGAGAGTTTAATATTTCCCAACATGAATAATTATGCTTTCGTGCGGTGCTACGCCGCTATGACATGGCTCGTAGCCAAGGTTAACTACCTTATGTGGGGTCACCCACAGTAGCATGAGGTTACTAGCCTCTTAGTAGTGCCGTACTACATCCCAGCATGAAGCCTTTCACTTTCGTGCGGTTCTACGCCGCTGTGACATGGCTCATAGCCGAGGTTAACTACCTCATGTGGTGTCACCCACTGTAGCATGAGGTCACCGACCTCTTAGTAGTGCTATGTTACAACTCTCTACCTTTTCAGCATTAGGCTACCTGCCTATTTGCGATGATATTTCTGCTGTGACAAGCTCGCAACCGAGACTTTACATCTTTTACCTTATCGTGGTGCCATACCACTATAGCATAGGATACAAGTCCCTTGTAGTGCTGAACTACACGTGCTTCCTGCAACGCACGTCGGATATTCACTCTGCCCGAGAACTCATTAAGGCGTCGAAGCAAACCTTACACAGGAATTGTTTTATAGAACTAAAAAGTATACTACAGTAATTTCGGGTATGTGTCTCACATTGTCCATAAGGACTACCCACTGTACCTGATATTTTTCCAGTCAGTGGTCCTCCCTTAAACCAAAAGCTAAATGCCTATTAGATTTCTCTTTGAACTAATAGCATAAAACTTAATGGTAGGATTACAAAGACACAATATCAGAGGTCCTTCAAGCCCATTTTACCTGATGTGTCTTCGACTAGCTGGCGCCTGAGATCTTTAGTAAACGGATCCACCAGGTTCTCCTGACTCAGAATATTCACCACTGCAATGACACCAGTCTTGATGAGATTGTTCAATGCTCTGTGCCGAAGCCGCACAGTTATTTTCTTTCCATTGAAGAGATTATTAGATGCTACTGTTGCAGCTACTGTCACGTCTCGATCTCCAGCAGGCTAAATCGGCCGTTCTCGCTAGGCGAGAATCACCGCGCCAGCGCTCCCACGGAACGATCGCTTTGACCCATCCGGGCGTGATACCGCACGAGCATGAGCCACGTCCGTGTAAGGCCGTGGTTCATTGGCTGGCGGTAAGAGTTCTAAGCCACAGAGTTGCACAGATTGTCCTAGTGCAGCGGAATTATAAACGCATAGGCAATTGATAACAGGTTCACTGAGTCGACAATAGCGAAAGCATTGAATAACACAAGTTGAAGTAAAGCAACTCTTTATTGATATAAACAAGTGTTACAGGCGACGCATGGCCGAGATTACAAGTCGCTCAAGCCTCTCTCTCTAAAACAATAAAAGCGTGCCAAGTAGTTACATTTGTGGAATGATTATACAGGTGAATGTTCAGGCGATGTTCCAATATTATGTCTTGTATATGTGCTTCTGTTCCGAACGCAACGCTCCAAGGCTTCAGAGTGAACTCCTGGCCTTAGCACGCACGAAGGAGGCATCTGCACCGAACGAGGTTCTCCTGCACCCTGCAAATGATCTGGTGGGTTATCAGTACATTGAATGCACTGGTGGAGAGGCTACTCGCCCGCTCGACAAATCCAAACACGTAATATAGGTTCCGTGCACCAACTATTATGTTGTCTTTCTAGTTGCCTTAGGATAAGTTTCATGGCATATTGAATAACCTAACTCATGTGGTAGTGCGCCGTACGATATAAGAGAAAATACGGCGAGACTTACCAACTTACCATTTAACCTTCCCTGTCCAAGGCAAACATTGTTAATTCAAGCACGGGCATTTATAAACATTCAGGGGCAATAACATAAGCAAATACAAGTGTTTGGATCCAAGATTTCATGTTCCGGGTGCTCAGTTATATTACGTTGTGATACCATGACTTGCACGCGGATAGCCGCTAAGCGAGGATGACTTATCTATATGACATAAGTTGCTGGCATAGCCAAAATGGATGGTTTAAGTCTCAAGATAAGAATGATGTGCAACGCAGGTGGCGAGCCCCGCTACGCAACACCCTTGCCCGGTAACATACGACTTACATATGTTCCGTCCGGATCGGATTGGTCCCAGTGCCCCGGCGACCGTCCGCGGAACTCATAAAACCTTGTGCACAAGTTGTCCGCGATAATGCAGGTCAGGGTCTATCCTTTTTCCATAGCTTGACATGATAATCATGAATCTTAATCTTATTCTGAATGAGCATTTGCTGCACGAGCTGAGATTCTTTCTTTACTTGACATGATCCTCGTTCAGATGCAAACTTGGCATGATTATCATTCAAGTGTAATTTATATTCAATATTCTCTTGCCTTGATGCATGCCCCTGGTTCGAGGATTGCCTTGGTGACCTAACGGTCCCGGATACTTGTAGGTTCAATTACACAGAAGAGCTATTTGATAGTCTCCTGGCTAACTAGGATGCATGTGCGATATGGATAATGTTAAACATTTATAAGCAGGCAAGCATGCATTTCTAAGGAACACAAGTAATCACAATGGCTCGGGCCCGAAGGTAAGCCGAGATGTGAAACCGTAAGGGGCTTCCCGAGCGACATGATCTAGGGTCGTGCAGTATATAACATGTGAACAATGCACTAAGAAAAGCATATACATATCGTTCTATCGAGGCATAGCAGGGTCTGAATATAAGCAATATTTTATTTCCATGTTCTAGCACAAGCAATACAAGTTTGGATTATTCCCTTAGCTAAGTGCGTTGTATTCTTATTATCATGCAGGGGGTGATTCACCTAGCGACTAGCATGTATCGTTCCAGATTTTAAGTATGCTGGCTAAGCAAAGATAAGTTCACCGTAGCCACCCACCTTAGCGATGATTCGCCTCGGTCGAGCGATACGTCAAGCGAGCCTCTGAAAGCCTAAGCTGAAATCCTGTAGGGACAAGTCTGGATATTCTTTGCCTCAAATGAGTATTCTCGCCTGAGCAAAGCGGGTCGGGACATTGTACTTTTATCGTTTGAATCGGAAGTCCGCTTGAACGGAACGGGGTGTTACAGCTGCCTGGTTGTCGCAGTATATCGGTACAGCAAAAATCTGTACACCAACCAATGAAAGATCGTACATTAGCTTCCAAAGCTATTCTACTCCATCTGCTGCAACTGCAAGTGCATAGAACTCAGACTCCATTGATGAGTGTGAGAGCATAGTCTATTTTTTTGACTTCCACGATATGACAGCTCCTCATATTGAGAAAATATATCCTTCTGTGGATCTCTCGCTCTCTTCTTCTGAGTACTAACTAGCATCACTGAAGCCTTTTAACACTATTGGATCTCCGCTGTAGTAAAGTGCAAACTTCTTAGTATTCTTGAGGTATCTCATCATCCTCTTCACAGCTTTCAAGTGTTTAACACCTGGGTTACTCGTGAATCTACTCAGCATCCCCACAGCAAAAGCAATGTCAGGCCTAGTGGCATTTGTAGCATACATCAAGCTTTCCTCCGGATTATCTTAATCCCAAGGATGATATCTGCATCTCCCATGTCCTTCATACTAAATTTAGATGAGAGGAACATCTTTGTTCTAGTGACACATTCTTTATCCGTGCCTAGGATTAGCATGTCATCCACATAGAGACAAACGATGATACCTCTATCACCAGTGAATTTGGTATATACACACTTATTAGTTTCGCTGACCTTATAGCTATTTGATTTGATAACTTTGTCAAACTTCTCGTGCCATAATTTGGGAGCTTGCTTCAGACCATACAGAGATTTTACCAGTTTGCAAACTTTGTCTTTAAGATCTTTGACGATAAACCCTTCTGGCTGCTGCATATAAATCTTCTAAGTCAGTTCACCATTCAAAAATGCTGTCTTGATCCATATGATGAATCACCATTCTGTGAATAGCACCTAGAGCAATCAGCATCTTCATAATCATGATTTGTTTTCAGTCGTTCCTAAAGTTGGAATGTCTTCGACATGGGCTTCAATCCTTCGCGGGCGAGATATTCTTTTTTGGGGATTACAGTTGAGTGTTGGGAATGGAGAGTCTATACGTTTCTGGCTGGACAAATAGGGTCTTCATGAGCCCTTTGTATCGCGTGAGGATGTAAATGTCCCTAAGGAGGAGAAGCAACCTGATAGTAGTCATCCGTGCAATGGAGCATAGGTGTCGAAGTAGTCAACCCATGTATCTGAGAAAACCCCTTGACTACTAGCCTGGCCTTGAACTTGTCAATAGTTTTATCTGCTTTCATCTTCTTCTTAAAGATCTACTTGCATCCGATGGGTTTAGCTCCTTCAGGTAGATCGACTAACTTCTAAGTATTATTAGAAGTTATCAAGTCAAACTCGTCATGGATAGCCTCTTTCCATAAAATATCATCTCTGGTATTTATTGCCTCATCATAGGTAAGCGGATCAGCTTCTACATGATAGATAATAAAGTCTTATTTGAAGTCCTTCTGCCTCCTCACTCGCTTTGCTCTCGGTTCAGCGAGTTCTAGTTGAAATATTGTCTCATCAATGACAACTTCTTCTTGGACTACTTCTCTCTGGGAGCTACTTGCCTCGTCTGTGCTAGTAGCATTCTCCGGAACATCCGCGAGAATAACATTCTTGTGCCTAGCAAACTTGTCTTCAAAGAATTTTGTATCGCGAGATTCGATGATATGATTAGATTCGATACCAAGGAACCTCTTAACATCACTCTTATCAGCATAGCCCGTGTCACGACCTGTACCCGAAAATTGGGCATGTGTCGTGGGTACGTCCAGACTACGCCGCAGCATCGGCGGTAGAACGTTGTCTAGGTCCAACATAGCTATCTATCAATGATATTATAACTTGTAACATATTTCAACTTCAAACGGAGGACAATGAATATGCATATGATCACCAATTTATAATGTACTCAATCACAATAACTATAAAGAAGGTAAAAGGCACGATAAAGATATAAAAAAACACGAGAGACAACTAATATATATATATATATATATATATATATATATATATATATATATTCTAATAAGACAGAGTCCAAGAGTCTAGTTATCTCAACACAAATAAGTCTAATACAACTCAAGTCTAAAAGTCTGGAATAATCCAATACATGAAAATAAGCTAAGTGCTGACTAAGCAACTGTATGTGGTATCTCCTCTATATAGAGTGACTCCTCTGGAATCTCCGGGATATAATTGTCATCTACTCCTGGACCATAGTGGGTAGAACAGAATCCTCAAGATCCTCTGAAAAATATTATCCAGTCAGGATTGGAGCAAAGCACAAATACTAACAATAATTTCAGTTATATTGATAAAAACTATAAAACAGTGTAAGAAAATACATGATAAAAGAAATACTGGAATATAAGAAAAATTGGAGAGACGTGTAATCATCATATAAAAATAACTAGCAGTGAACATATATATGTGAATGCTAGAAATGAATATACTGGAACAAAGAATAGAAATACTGGCTAAGTGCCGTGAAATATCAGTTTGCTATGTGATTGGCTTGGGACAAGATCATGCTTGTTATATATGATTAGCTATGATATATGTGAGGTCAGGCTAACCATCTGGTTAGCTATAATGCGAGCAAAAGTCAGGCTAATCATATATAATAGGCTATGAGGCATGTAAATGGTTAGGCTACACCCTATGTGATATGTGGGGTGAGCTATGATGCATGTAAGGTGGGGTATGATCACATAACTTGCTAATATTTTTTCATCCCCAGCAAGTACGATGGATTTCAATCACGACTCCTCATGACAGGTATCTATGATACTAGCTCGTACATCCACTATGTCAGAATCAAGTATACACTACAACTAGAATCATAGTGATGATCAAAATAATAAAAACTGTCAGAGAATGTACTCGCATGTGGTCCTGAGCAACAAATGAGGATCGATGCAAGATGGAATCACAAAGACCTAAATATCAAACATAAGTGTCAAAGAGTGATATAAAGTGATATATATATATATATATATATATATATATATATATATATATAGCTAATAGTAATATTTCTAGGCCATGTCTAGGGTTGTACTAGGTCAACTAGGTCATCTTGGTCAAACTGGGTCAATACATTGATTCATGTTCTAAAATATCTATAAAGTTGGTTTGTAGGGTCATACAAGCTACCACTAGCTAATACTAAGTCTATTCTAAGGTTCTAGACCATGTCCTATTGCTAGGATACCAATACTAATTCATAACTATATATACATATAGGTTTATATACAATAGTACTAATACATTAGCCTATCATTCCTTACTTTACCCAATACTTAGACATGAACCCATATCTAACACTTAGCACTTACCCTTGCACTACTCTTAGCACCTGTATGTGCAGAGGAACTGCCTACTGATAACTGAACCTACCCTTGAATACCCCTACTCGATTATTGAACTGTATTTGCACCTCCCAGGTCTGAATTGGCATTCCTACACTCTTGGTGTAGGCATCAAGACTTTCCTCTCTTAATGCACTGTCTGCATCCTGGTATAAAACCTTCATTTCACACATTACTGTATACATTACACACGAATGCTCTCCCATCTCACTTACATAACTCGAATACCCACATGAATATCAATTAAGTGGCCTAGCAATTAAGTATTTAGAAAGTATTATCAATCCAACAACTGGGTATCACATGAATTAGGTTTCATGACTATTACCTTCAGTAATACCCAGAGTTCCTACTACAACTCCTACACCCTTCACTCCTTGTTGCCTACTGCAACTAACTCCTATCTAAACAAACTTCAAACTGCAACTTGATCTCCCTCACACCTAAACACATTGCCCTCAATCCCCATACATTGTTGCACCTTGCTCTACCTCGAACTGGACCACATATTTATTGTTTATTAAATTGAAGTTTAATTTCACAAGTAAATGATGTCATTGACAATACCACCTACTGCTTGCTGACACTTCAAAATAACATTAACACTCGAGCTCCCCTTTATACTTTACTGCACAGCAAAATGAGGTATTAGTTCCCTCACTCGATTGTACACTGCCAATGGCAGTCACAACAACCTCTTTCTTACTGATATTATGTCTACCCAGATATTCAATGTACTAAGCAATAAACTAACAATTTACCCCCTCCATAAATGTACATACAATGCTTATAGATGTACAGGTATACCCTCAATACACACCATTACTCAAGCTCACTGATACACTATACCTCACACAATATCCAACCCGAGCTCAGAGCTCTAATACTCACCACACTCGGATACACAACTGACATACTATATACTTATACCCCCACTGAAACACAACTGCAACCAATAACATGTAGTATGCTTGTTGTTCACTGATACTAGATTGATACTTACCCCTTAACCATACACTGATATTGTTGCTACTTATAAACCTCTGACACTATGGTGGTAGCTTCCCTGTTACTCCCAAAAGTAAATCACATACCCCTTCATTGCCTTGGGCTTATTGAGAATACTACACTACACAACCTAACACCAGATTCACAGAACACTCTCCTATAAACCTACTGTTTGTGAACACATTTGGTGTACTCAGTTACTAGGTTAGTGCACACATATATCTCTTACAATAGCACCTATACTAGCCACTGATATAACACTCAACACTCACAGCTTAAACACCCATACTAACTTTTAGGTAACCCCAAGATCAACTGAACCCGACCTCATGTCAGCACACACATCACATCAAGCATACATTCAACTCAAACTAGCCACTGAATGCATTTGTCATGATACCCTCGTGGTGACATGATAGACTATCAACCTTCATGCCAAACCCTCAAATATTCTATTAATAATACAATACATATTAAATACATCTATTTACAACTATTTTAATTAGTTATGATGAGGAATAGAGAAAATACACCCATTATCACAAAAATCCCCAAACTATGAACACAACTTCATGAAGAAACACTATAGAACCAATAGGGACTCACTCTCTTCCCTTGTGGGTATTTCTAAACCATGGGTGGGCTCCTAATGGTCCTCAAAATAATGAAATTTTTTTTTAAAAGAGAGATTTCATAATTTTACCTCTTGGAAGTTGGATTTCTAATGCAAAACCAAGGGTTCTCTAGCCAAGCTTCTTCTTCTCCAATGCCCCTTGAGACCTAAGCTTCTAGGCTTCTTAGATGAGGAAAATGAAAGAGATTGGGGTTTGATTTTCTGAAATTTGGTGGAGGAATGAGGGTGGTTTGGGGAAGAACTCAAACTAGGGTTTTTATGAACATTTAATGAGGCTTGAGGGAGGCTCCCCCCTCCTTATAGAGCCGGCCAGTAGAGTCCTAGGGTTTGCCAAGGCACAAAGACCAAAGTTCCCTCTAGGATATCATGAAGGGTTTTCCAATAAGTGGGGTTTTATCCCTAATGGAAACTTAATTAAATTTCTAATCTCATGAAGAGGATTGACTAGTTAGGTCCCAAAAGTGACTAATCTAGTGTTAAGTCTAATGGTCACATCAAGTTTAGCCCACTAACCCATATTATTAATAATTATAACATATTACAATACACTTTATTTAAACTAATAAACAATATATATTAATATTGCAAAATACAAAAATGTTTCAATTCTAGAAATGTGGTAGTGACAAGTCTACCCTCCTAAAAAAAATTGTCCACGAAATTGAACTAAACTAGCACAAGAACATAATCAGAACAATAAGAACAATACCTCAAGACTGGAAGAGATACGGGTATTGCTCGCGCATTTTATCCTCCCTCTCCCATGTTGACTCACTTGGAGGGTGATGTCTCCACGCGACATGAACCAAATGAATAGTCTGGTTTCGCAATACCTTCTCCCTGCGATCCAAAATCTCTAATGGCTGCTCTGGATAGCTGAGAGTTAGAACAACCTCGATCTTCGAGTGATCTAGTATGTGACTAGGGCCTGCCACATACCATCTCAACTGTGACACATGGAACATATCATGTACTCCCTCTAGTACAGGCGACAAGTCTAGTCTCTAGGCCACTGCACAGACCCTCGTAAGAATACCGAAAGGTCTGATATACCATGGAGTAAGCTTCCCGTCTCCACCAAAGTGAATCATGCCCCATGTCGGAGAAATTCACAAGAACACCAAATCACCAAGCTAAACAAAATACAACCTTAACACGCAATCTAAAATAAGGCAATCACAAGAAATTACAACAAACTTATACCTCAAACTCCAAGGGTCTACTGTGGCTGTCGGTCCAATGCCGCTGTCTATCCTGCGCCACTCGAAGTCTATTCCTGATAAGCTTTACCTTCTCAGCTGCATCCATGACCATCGCTGGTCCCAACAAGGCTCTCTCTCCGACATCGTCCCAAGATAAGGGTTTGCGACACCTTCGTCCATATAGAGCCTCGAATGGTGACATCTCAATACTGACCTGGTAACTGTTGTTGTAAGCAAACTCTACCAGTTGCAAATGATCTTCCTAAGAACCTCCAAGATCTAGAACACAAGTGTGAAGCATATGCTCGAGAGTCTGAATAGTCCTCTTCGACTGCCCGTCTGTCTGGGGTGATATGCAGTACTGAACTTGAGCTGAGTGCCCAAGCTAGATTGCAAATTCCTCCAGAAGTGGAAAATGAAATAACTATCCCGATCCGAGATGATGCTCACAGAAACTCTACGTAATCTGATAATCTGTCGTACATACATCTCCGCTAGCTTCTCCGTCGACGTACCCACTTTGAATGGTAAGAAGTGGGCTGATTTGGTCAACCTGTCTACGATGACCCAAATCGTGTCTTTTCCTCCTGGAGAATGCGGGAGCCCCGAAACAAAATCCATAGTCACATGCTCCCAAAGGCTGAAGCAATCTACCTGGCCTCTGTCTGTCTGCCTTTATCTGCTGGCACACTAAACACCTGGATACGAAGCGTGCTTCCTCGCACTTTATACCATACCACCATACGTGCTCCCTCAGGTCTCGATATATCTTATTGGCACCTAGATGCATCGAGTACTGAGAGCAATGTGCCTCCTGCAAAACCTCCTCGTACAGCTCCCCACTCGGTACACATATCCTAGTACCGTGCCGCAATGATCCATCATCAGCAAAAATAAAGTCGTCTGATAATCATGTCTGAACCTGCGCCTTGATACTCCCCAGAGCCTCATCATTATACTGCGTGGCTCTAATTTTGTCTATCATCTTAGATTATATCTGCAAACCCTACATCTAAATCTCGATACCATAAACTAGCACCTTAATTCCCAAGCTCTCAAGATCGGCCAACAAGTGTCGGTATATCGTCAAGTACATAGCCATCGGATACCTGCTCAAGGCATCGACGACTACGTTGTCCTTTCCTGTATGGTACTGTAATGAAATGTCAAAGTCCTTTATCAACTCCAACCATCGCCTATGTCTCATAATCAGCTCTTTCTGTGTAAACACATACTTTAAGCTCTTGTGGTCTGTGAAGATCTCCACACGCTCTCTGTACAGATAGTATTTTCACTGCTTTAGAGCAAAGATGACTGCTGTCAACTCCAAGTCATGGGTAGGGTTGTTCTTCTCATGACGTCATAATTGCCTGGAAGCATAGGAAATCACCTTCTCGTGCTGCTTAAGAACGCAACCGAAACCCTTTCCTGAAGCATCACTATAGATAGTGAATCTACCTATCCCTGATAGCAACATCAAAACTGGAGCTTTTATAAATCTCTTCTTTAACTCATCAAATATGGTCTGACAATCCTTCGTCCAAACAAAATCCACATCCTTCCTGGTCATCCTAGTCAACAGCTCTACAATCCTGGAGATGTCTTGTACAAATCTTCTGTAGTAACCTGCTAGTTCGAGAAAACTCCTAATCTCAGCCACTGAATTGGGAGGAGTCCTCGACTCTACTGCCTCGATCTTCTTCGAGTTAACTGAGATCCCGTCTTCCGCCACCACATGCCCAAGGAATTCAACCTTGTCAAGAAAGAACTCGCACTTCAAAAGCTTCCCGTAAAGCTCCTCCTCCCTGAGAGTCTCCAAAACCATCCTCAGGTGCTCGCTCCTCTTGCTCCTCCGGGATCTTCGAATACACAAGAATGTCGTCGATGAACACTACCATGAACTTGTCAAAGTACTGATGGAACACATTGATCATCAAGTTTATGAATACCACCGGGACATTAGTCAACCAAAACGGCATCACCATGAACTTAAACTGGCCATACCGAGTCAAAAAGCTATCTTCGGAATATCTTCCTTCTTCACCTTCACCTGGTGGTAGCCTAACCTCAAGTCTATCTTCGAAAATACCTTCGCTCCACTCAACTGATCGAAGAGATCATCTATCCTCGGCAGCGGGTATTTGTTCGTGATAGTGAGGTTGTTCAAAGCTCTGTAGTCGATACACATGCGTACCGACCCATCATTCTTTGGTAGAAACAATACCAGAGTACCCCACGGTGATGAACTAGATCTGATGAAGCCCTTCTCCTATAACTCATCAACCTTCTTCTTCAGTTCTACCAGTTCATTATTGTTGACCCTATAGACGTGCTATGATATTGGCTCTACGTCTGGCACCAAGTCTATAGAGAACTCAACATCTCTGTCTGACGGCAATCCTGGCAACTCCTCTGGAAAGATATCCAGAAACTCCGTAATCAAAGAATGTGGCAACTCCTTTCCTTCCACCCTGGCTCCAAAAAATATGCCCTTGTTCTGCTCCGTTGCTCCTCTGGCGATCTCGAACTCTGGCTCTCCTGGCGGTCAAAATATTACCTGCCTCTACGACAATCTATAGTAGCACATTGCCAACTCAACCAATCCATCCCGAGTACAATATCACGAAAGTGGCATTACGAGTAAGCACACATTCAACTCTCGGCCTCCCAATAAAACTCTTCGGTCCTTGCAAAAATTACTAACTAGGATAATGCCTCACCCAGTCATAATCTTGTAATTCATATCTAAGGGTTCCGCCTCTAAACGATGCTTGAGAGCATAAGATACATATACGAAAATATGAAAAGCGCTAGAATCGAATAATGCAAATGCTGAAATGGAATCGAGAATAACTGAACCTGATATCACGTTTTCTGCTAGCTAGCCTCCTCAACCATCATGGCATACACTCGTCCCTTGGGTGCACCTCTATGCTGCTGGTGGTGCTGGACAAACCTATGTTGCTGTGGCGGGAGTGGAGGTCCCCTCTGCTGGCCTCCTGGTACAGTAGGTACTTTGGCAGGTCCCCTCTGAGAGGCTGCCCCACCATGACCTAGACGAGTCTGAATAGACGGGCAATATCTCAACTGGTGTGCTAACGAACCACAAGACAAACATGTACCCATCCTCAGCAATCTAGGCATCCATCAGAATGCCCTCAAAGGTAGCAGTGCGATGTCAAGAAGTATGAGACTTGATCTCTCTCATCAGCCCTTTCCTGAACTTTCGGGCTCGGACTCCTGGTTCCTGAATCATGGACGATGCGAAATGACTCAAGCGGCAAAACTCTGCGATGTACTCATCGAATGACATGTTCCCTTGGACCAAGTCATGGAACTGAATATCCAAGGATCCCAAGGCCACATCCGTAAAGAACTTCTTCTTGAAAAGATCCTTGAAAGCCTCCCAAGTAAGTCCTCTAGCTGTAAGTCTCGGTTCCGTACGATACTAAGTCAGTGCGATATCTAACATCTGGCTGCCGGCGATCTCGATCTGCAGACTCTCTGAAATTTGAGCCAAGCGCAAGTTCCTCTCTATGTACTCCAGCCATTCGTCGGCATAGAGTATCCTCTCAACTCCCTTGAACTCCCGAGACGACATCCTCTTGAAGTCTACTATAGTGTCTGGCCTTAGCTATTGCGGCTGACCAGGGTGCTGCTATGTGACTCTCTCTACTGCCTGGAGAGCCACCTGATGAGCATTCTCTATGCTCTCCCTCATCAGCTCAGTCTGCGCTTGGTGTACCTCTGCCTGCACCCTCTGTGCCTCAACCTGAACTCGCTGAGTCTCTGCTGACATCCTCTGAGCATCCACCATATCTTGGATCAGTGTGAACATATGTGCCCCACCAGCAGGCACACCTCCTAAAAATAGAATATATGGCGATGGTGGAAGGTCCTCCGTAATAGCCGGGACAACCCTCCGGACAGGTGGGGGAGGAGGACCCCCGAAAGCTGTGGAAAGTCCTATTAGAATAGGTGAAGTAGGAGGAGCAACTCCAGCTGTCTGGGTGGCAGTTTGAGAGGTGGCAGATCTCTCGGAACCTGCGGGTCCTAGTCTCTGCGATCTAGTCTTCGACGGCATCCTGAAGATAGATCAAAACAAGAAGTCAATTAAGGCAAAAGATATGATATCATCAAAGAAGGACAGTAAAATTTAAAAGAAGCAATTATTCAGAATGGTAAGGATAGCAAAATTCAAATAAGTTTAAATTTTTTTTCTAGTTGTGATTAAGCATACTCTCATCATATATCCTATATCATGCTCATAATATTACTTTAACTCTGAGCACTACTACGATACCACACTAGTTGCGACCAAATCTTACTCTTCTAGACCTGCATAGGCCACCACTAAAATATGTCACGACCCGTACCCAAAAATTGGACATGAGTCATGGGTACGTCCAGCCTATGCCGCGGCATTGGCAGTAGAACGTTGTCTAGGTCCAACATAGTTATATATCAATGATATTATAACTTGTCAACATATCTCAACTCCAAACGGATGACAATGACTATTCATATGATCACCAATTTATATTGTACTCAATCACAATAACTATAAAGAAGGTAAAAGACACGATAAAGATATAAATAAACACGAAAGGCAATATATATATATATATATATATACATATATATATATATATATATATATATATATATATCCCAATAAGACAGAGTCCAAGAGTCTAGCTATCTCAACGCAAATAAGCCTCAAACGTAATACAACTCAAGTCTAAAAGTCTGGAATAATCCAATACATAAAAATAAGCTAAGTGCTGACTAAGCAACTGCGGGTTGTGTATCCTCTATATGGAGTAGCTCCTCTGGAATCTCCGGGATATAATCGTCATCTACTCCTGGACCATAGTGGGTAGGACAGAAGTCCTCAAGATACTCCAAAAAATATTCCAATCAGGATTGGAGCGAAGCAGAAACACTAACAGCAATTTCAGTTATATTGATAAAAACTATAAAACAGTGTAAGAAAATACATGATGAAAGAAATACTGGAATATAAGGAAAACTGGAGAGATATGTAATCATTATGTATAAATAACTAGTAGTGAACAGATATTTGTGAATGCTAGAAATGAATGTACTGGAACAAAGAATAGAAATACTGGCTAAGTATCGTAAAATATCAGTTTGCTATGTGATCGGCTTAGGACTAGATCAGGCTTGTTATATATGATTGGCTATGATACATGTGAGGTCAGACTAACCATCTGGTTAGCTATGATGCGAGCAAAAGTCAGGCCAATCATATATAACAGGCTATGAAACATGTAAATGGTCAGGCTACACTCTATATGATATGTGGGGTGAGCTATGATGCATGTATGGTGGGGTATGATCACATAACTTGCTAATATTTTTTTGTCCCCAGCTAGTATGATGGATTCCAATAATGACTCCTCATGACAGGTATATATGATACTAGTCCATGTATCCACTGTGTCGGAATTAAGTATACACTATAACTAGAATCATAGTGATGATCAAAATAATAAAAACTGTCAAAGAATGTACTCACATGTGGTCCTGAGCAACAAATGAGGATCGATGTCCAAGATGGAATCACGAAGACCTAAATATCAAATATAAGAGTCAAAGAATGATCTGAAGTGATATATATATATATATATATATATATATATATATATATATATATATATATATATATATATATATATATATATATATAACTAGCTAGCTAATAGTAATATTTTTAGGCCATGTCTAGGGCTGTACTAGGTCAACTAGGTCATCTTGGTCAAACTGGGACAATACCTTGATTCGGGTTCTAAAATATCTATAAAGTTGGTTTGTAGGGTCATACAAGCTACCACTGGCTAATACTAAGTCTATTATAAGGTTTTAGACCATGTCCTATTGCTAAGATACCAATACTAAGTCATAACTATATATACATATAGGTTTATATACTCTAGTACTAATACCTCAACCTATAATTCCTTACTTTATCCAATACTTAGACATGAACCCATATATAACACTTGGCACTTACTCTTGCACTACTCTGAGAACATGTCCACCTGTATGTGCAGAGGAACTGCCTACTGATAACTGAACCAACCCTTGAATACCCCTAATCGATTCCTGAACTATATTTGCAGCTCCAAGGTCTGAATTGGCATTCCTACACTCTTGGTGCAGGCAACAAAAATTTTCTCTCTTAATGCACTGTCTGCATCCTGTTATCAAACCTTCATTTAACACATCACTGTATACATTACACACGGATGCTCTCCAATCTCACTCACATAACTCGAATACCCCCCATGAATATCAATTAAGTGGCCTAGCAATTAAGTATTTAGGAAGTATTATCAATCCAACAACTGGGTATCACATGAATTAGGTTTCATGACTATTACGTTCAGTAATACATGAGTTCCTACTACAACTCTACACCCTTCACCCCTTGTTGCCTACTGCAACTAACTCCTATCTAAACAAACTTTAAACTGCAACTTGATCTCCCTCACACCTAAACACATTGCCCTCAATCCCCATGCATTATTGTACCCTTCTCTACCGTGATCTGGACTGCATATTTGTTGTTTAGCAAATTGCAGCTTAATTTTACAGGTAAATGATGCCAGTGACAATACCACCTACTGCTTGCTGACACTTTAAAATAACATTGACACTCGTACTCCTCTTCATACTTTACTATACAATAAAATGAGGTATTAGTTCCCTCACTCGACTGTGCACTG
Source organism: Iris macrosiphon (assembly GCA_036927795.1). Taxonomy (NCBI): domain Eukaryota; kingdom Viridiplantae; phylum Streptophyta; class Magnoliopsida; order Asparagales; family Iridaceae; genus Iris; species Iris macrosiphon. Next base: position 100,600,713 of record JAYESA010000016.1, on the reverse strand, counting down.
CCAATGGCAGTCACAACAACATCTTTCTCACTGATACTATGTCTACCCAGATACTCAATGTACTAAGCAAGCAACTAACAACTTACCCCCTCCATAAATGTACACACAGTACCTATAGATGCCCAGGTATACCCTCAATACACACCATCACTCAAGCTCACTGATAGACTACACTTCACACAGTATCCAACCCGAGCTCAGAGCTCTGATACTCACTACACTTGGATACACAACTGACATACTATACACTCATACCCCCACTGAAACACAACTATAACCAACAACATGTAGTATGCTTGTAGTTCACTGATACTGGATTGATACTTACCCCTCGACCATACACTGATACTGTTGCTACTTACAAACCTCTGACACTATGGTGGTAGATTCCCTATTACTCCAAAAAACAGACCACATACCCCCTTTACTGCCATGGGCTTATCGAGAATGCTATACTACACATCCTAACACCAGATTCACATAACACTATCCTACAAAACTACTGTTAGTGAACCCATTTGGTGTACTCAGTTACCAGGTCAGTGCACACATACATCTCTGGCAATGGCACCTATACTAGCCACTGATACAACACTCAACAATCATAGCTTAAACACCCACACTAACTTCCAGGTAACCCCAAGTATCAACTGAACCCGAGCTCATGTCTACACACACACACACACATCAAGCATACACTCAACTCAAACCAGCACACTCACACATCACACCAAAAAAACATATCTAACCCTCTCACCATCCAACTGATTCCTACTGTGAGACACACAATGAATTCGACCACCCTCAACTTCCTGTGCACTGTCATAGTGCACTATCACTCCTCACAACTGCTTGTAAGTGCACAACACCCATCACACCAAACTACATTAATTACTAATATGTATACATATATATATACATATAATATAATATCATATGAAATTATCACTCTAAATAGGCTACACCCTCTATTGGTCATAATCTCAAACACCTAGAATGCATTTGTCATGATACCCACGTGGTGACATGATAGACTATCAACCTTCATGCCAAACCCTCAAATACTATATTAATAATACAATACATATTAAATACATCTATTTATAACTATTTTATTTAGTTATGATGAGGAATAGAGAAAATACACCCATTATCACAAAAAAAACCCCAAACTATGAACACAACTTCATGAAGAAACACTATGGAACCAACAGGGATTCACTCTCTCTCTCTCTCTCTTTATGGGTATTTCTAAACCATGGGTGGGCTCCTAATTGTCCTTAAAATAGTGAAAAAAGAATTTAAAAGAGAGATTTTAGAATTTTACCTCTTGGGAGATGGATTTTCAATGCAAAACCAAGGGTTCTCTAGCCAAGCAGCTTCTTCTCCAATGCTCCTTGAGACATAAGCTTCTAGGATTATTAGATGAGGAAAATGAGATGGATTGAGATTTTATTTTCTGAAATTTGGTGGAGGAATGAGGGTGGTTTGGAGAAGAACTCAAACTAGGGTTTTCATGAACATTTAATGAGGCTTGAGGGAGGCTCCCCCCCTCCTTATAGGGCCGACCACTAGAGTCCTAGGGTTTTCCAAGGAACAAAGACCAAAGTGCCCTCTAGGATTTCATGAAGGATTTTTCAATAAGTGGGGTTTTCATCCCTAATGGAAACTTAATCAAACTTCTAATCTCATGAAGAGAATTGACTAGTTAGGTCCTAAAAGTGATTAATCTAGTGTTGAGTCTAATGGTCATATCAAGTTTAGCCCACTAACCCATATTATTAATAATTATAATATACTTTATTTAAACTAATAAATAATATATATTAATATTGCAAAAGACAAAAATGCCCCTATTCTAGAAATGTGGTAGTGACAAGTCTACCCTCCTAAAAAACTTTTGTCCTCGAAATTGAACTAAACTAGCACAAGAACATAATCAGAATAATAAGAACAATACCTCAAGGCTCGAAGAGATACAGGTAATGCTCGCATATTTTATCCTCCCTCTCACAGGTTGACTCACCTGGAGAGTGATGTCTCCACATGACACGAACCAAAGGAATAGTCTGGTTCCGCAATACCTTCTCCCTCCGATCCAAAATCTCTACTGGCTGCTCTGGATAGCTGAGAGTCGGACCAACCTCGATCTCCGAGTGATCTAATACGTGACTAGGGTCTGCCACATACCATCTCAGCCGCGACACGTGGAATATGTCATATACTCCCCCTAGTACAGGCGACTAGTCTATAGGCCACTGCACCGACCCTTGCAAGAATACCGAAAGGTCCGATATACCATGGACTAATCTTCCCGCCTCCACCAAAGAGAATCGTGTCCCGTGTCGAAGAAATCTGCAAGAATACCAAATCGCCAACCTAGAATAAAATACAGCCTTAACACGTAATCTAAAACAAGGCAATCACAAAAAATTACAACAAAACCTATACCTCATACTCCAAGGGTCTACGGTGGCTGTCGTCCCAATGCCGCTGTCTTTCCTGCGCCACTCGAAGCCTATCCCTGATGAGCTTCACCTTCTCAGCTGCATCCACGACTATCTCTATCAGCGTCCTGTTCTTCCTTTCTTCTACACCATTAAATTGGAGAGAATACGGAGAAGTAGTTTCGTTGACAATTCCATGTTCTTTGTAGAACGATATAAATTTCAAGGAACGATATTCTCTGTCTCGATCGCTTATGAGTCTTTTGAGTTGTTGATCGGTTTGACGTTCTTCTACAGCCTTGAAGTCCTTGAACTTCTCGAACGCTTCATCTTTCGACTTGAGAAGATATATAAACGCTTACTTTAAGAAATCGTCAATGAAAGTGATATAATATTTTATTTCGGCTTTTGTGGAGAATTGCTTGAAGTCACAGATATCTTAGTGTGTTAACTCCAGAAGATCTGGATTTCGGTTTACTCTTCTGAATGGCTTTTTGACGATATTCGTCTGTGCATAAACTTCATATTTCTCCATCTCCTTACCCCCACATTTAGAGATAAGTTCTAGACTAGACATCTTGTTAATGCATTTATAATGCACATGTCCTAGTCTATTATGCCATAACTCAAGAGAATAACCATAAGTATATACTGCATTGATACAAACAAAAGGAGTTACAAGTTGAAGTTTAAACATTCTTTCGGTACATAAAGCTTTTTCGAAGTATGTTCCCTTGTAGGACATCACCATCTGACCGATATTAATATCCATCATTAGGACCGTCTTGCACAACAGACTCCCAGAAATTAGATTCTTAGTGATCATTGGTACGTGCTTCACATTCTTCAGTGTAAGTGACTTTCTAGAAGTCAGCTTCAGCACTGCCATCTCGATCCCTAGTACTGCAACTTGAGACTTATCCGCTATCGAGAATTTCTCAGAGGTAGTCTCGTACTTGACGAACAGATCCTTCTTAAAGCACATATGGTAAGATGCACCAGTGTCCACCCACAAGTCAGTATCCATGTCATGTGACTCAACCTGCGCAATCAGAGCAACTAGGTTAAGCCCACCTTGCTCTTTTGGTTTAGGCTTCGACCTGCAGTCGCTCTTGTAGTGACCCTTCTTGCCACAGTTGTAGCATGTCAAATCAGTCTTTGGCTTTGGCTTGAACTGAGCCGACTTCACCTTCAGATAGTTGAAGTCCTTCTTCTTCTTCTTGTAGAAAATTTTTTGTTTCCCTTTAGAGTTACTAGCATGTACCATGTTGGCCTTAGCCAACTGCTTGGACAAGGAGTCCAACTTCAGTTTTCTCCTGGCTTTATCTTTAATGTGAATCCAGTGAAGAAGATCTTTAACCTAGATCTCCATCTTTTTATGGTATATATCAATCTTGAACCTGATCCAACCTGGAGGAAGTTTGGTGATGATAGACTCCACCATAAATTTGTCTTCCTGCTTTATGCCCTCTTCCTCCAGTTGCTACTGCATCTTCAAAAGTTCCTTAACTTATGGTAACATTATCTTCTCGTTCTCAAATTGCAAAGTGAAGAACTTTTCGACGAGATAGATTTTAGACACTTTCTTGACAGTTTTGTAGTGCTTCTCAAGAGATTCCTAGACACCTATTGTCTTCTCCTTCTTGCTGTAGGACTCTGCCATTGAGTCATCCATAGCATTAAGAATCAACAACATAGAGAGGTCATTGTCTTCCTTCCACTTGGAGTGCGCGTCCCGAGTCACACCAACTGCAAGCTCTCCTCCATCTTCGGGAATGGTAGGTTAAGGATCAACCAATACATAAGCAACTTTGAAAAGACGAAGATTCAAGGAGATCTTCCTCTTTCAAATATTATAGTGTTCGCCATCAAACTTCTCAAGCTTGTGAAAGCTAGTATCGAGAAGGTTTGAGCGGTTGTCTATTCTAACTCGGATCTTGCCTTGAGATTGTTTGTCACACCCAAATTTTTGCTAAATCGATAATCGTCCCCCGGGCTTGATATCGTGCACGCGTAAGGCGTGCATACACAAGGCCTAGGCATAATGATATACTTTAGAACAATGCAACAGAGTACGCATATAAGATATCACACCTTGAGATATAGAAAAGTCTTCTTTATTTGCTAATGAACATCTGTTTACAGACACTTGACCCAAAAGTAATAAAGATTCTGCACTGGCTTACAACTTGGACGCAAAATGAGATAGCCGATCCATACATTACATCCTTTACTAGTATTTCAAAAGCACAAAATACCTTGGGTGCGAGTCAGTACTATCGCCTAGGAGCTTCAAAAGGGAAAGTACGAGCTCCTTTCTTGATTATATACTTGGGATCCAAAAGTTACAACACGAACACGCCTACTGATCCGGGAAGGGTTGGAGAAATCTTCAGCTCCTCGCCGCGTCGCCTCGGCTCGGGGAACCTGCTGCAACGAGGGTCCGTACTTCAAAAAGTACCGGTGAAGGTGAGTGAACCCAACATACCAAATCAATATCGTATTCATGTGAACATGCAACATTCTTATTATGTGATATTTCTATTTTGTCTTAGTTCAATTCTTTATATGCGATAGAATGGAATGACATAACAAAATGTGCCACCGTTCGGTGACTTTACATGTACCATCTGAACCACCTGTACAAAACTTACCATGAACTTACCTTCTATGAAGATATAGTTAGTCTGCACAGTTTAAATATACATAAAGATCACTGTCTGGACTAGCCGTCATGGACCATAGTCTGGGTAGACGGCGATGTTTGCAGCGCAGGTAGCGAGCCCCGCTATAAACTCCCACCTCACCCGTGCTAAATTTCTAGCATGACTATTTGATGTTCCCCCCGAGACGAATCGGCCCTGGTGCCCCGACGACCGTTCGCAGGAACCAAGACTCTTGTGCACAAGATTATCTATAACCATTGACGATCTGAACACTAAGTTAACATACGAAGCTTTTCAAAGATTAATATAAACGGAACTGCTTTAGCATAATGCGATGGCATAGTCTACTGGCTGTTATGATCAATTCATAAGTTATGTACTATCCATTGAGCAGTCATTGATGAATACGTTCTAATTACAACTGAACACAAAATAGTTATATGTATAATGGAAATGTGCGCATCAATGTGATCGCATAAAAATTTGTGTGACAAGCATTATAAGTGTTTCAAGTCTACTTCTTATTTATTTTGACTCAATTTTATTATTTTGGTATCGTTTGATCAGAATGCAGAAATGAGTCAATTCATTAAAAATGAAGACTTAGAAGAAGGGCGCTAATCAAAGTAAAGCCACTCACTAGTTGGTGAACTGGGAGAGAGAAGGGGAGATCTTCAAGACTCCACTCGCGCGTCGCCTACACGATCACCTGCACGCACCAATAGATGATCAATATCTTTTGCTTCAGTCTCCAAGGGTTCGATATAAAATACGAAATCCTAAGAACAAAGGTAATGAAATCCACCGAAACTGTTCAAGAAAACGCAAGTCACAAAACCAACAAGAAAGCAACCAAGCTGCATCGAAAATGGGCAAGGAAACCAACGCAACGGAAAGGCCTCTCTCGACTCTGCCGCCGAGTCCTTCCTTGAGGCATGATCCGTTGAATGTGGGACCTGATTTTGAAGAAACCAATCCATAACGAGGAAAGGATCTAGATTCAATCTGTCCCGATCGAACGATCCCAAGTATTTCTTAACCGCGCTCCCCGAATAGGGGGAACGGGGCACTATATTGTTAGTCCCGAAGTATGATCAAAGTAGAGAAGGTCCACAAAGTAAAGACTCACACAATAGTTTATCTCTACAAAAGTTGGTGTACTGTGAGTCACTCGAGAGCGCCTCTATAGTAAAAATAACTCAACAATAGCACAATACTAAGAACATGTTACAAACAGATAAAGAAGAAAGAGAAAAAGCAAATACTGCAAGGAACAGAAAATTGTTCTTCTCTTTACATTCACAGACGCTACAATGAGAAGGAATGGAAACAAGAAAATAAATACAAAGAATGGAACTCATGCCGGGGTGATCAAAACTACCGGTGTTTAAGGCAAGATTCGTGCTATACGACAAACTGCCCCCAGGATCCAGCAAGTTCACACGAGAACTTCTGGAACGCACTTGGTCACCTTCGGATCACTTGGAAAACACTTTATGAAAGCCAGGCCACATAGCTCCACGAAGCATGTGTCCGAGCAAGCAACCGTGCATGCAACTCGTGCATAAAATGAACGCACGAGCGTCATACGACGATGCTGACGTGCTAAGTGCAAAGTGCGCCAACAAAGCGTCACTTTGCGTCTTTAAGCCCGAGTTGTAAATGTAAGATCCCTAATATTGAAAACCCTATTTTTATTTATTTATTAATAATATCTATTATTTGTACACCTAGAGGATTTTATGGAGCCATTATAAATTTTTCTAAAATTATTTCATGTAGGAGACCCTTTGGACAGTCGCCAGTTTAAACCATGAGTACCCCTATAATTTTTAGAATTTTCTATGTATAAATATGTATATATTATTAATAAGAAAAAGGAATGAGAGAAATAGAAAATAGAAGTTCCTATTGGTGCTAACCCGAACCCGCGTATACTACTTCCCTGCGTAAAATCCATAATAGCAGCAAACAGCCGCGTAAACTTTGCCTCTCTTCTCCGCGCGTAAATATAATAGCAGCAGTAGCAAACCTTCGCGTATAACTCATACGCATAAATTCTTTCTTTCACTGCGCGTAAATCCAACCCACCTAATTATTTTCTTTACGCGTAATACCAACTCCTGCGTAATTTCTTTCACCATTAAATTCCTTTCACCACGCGTAAAACCACACCCTTTAGAAAATATCAGCAACAGAAGCAAAACTCAACTTTGCTTCATTTTCCTTTCCTACACGTTTAAGTTTCTCATTGCACCACTCCTTAACACTATTACTAAATAACCCTCAACGGTAACCAAAACTAATGGAAAGAAAGAAAACAGCAGCAGCAGTAGTTTTAGTTTCTTAACCACTAAGTTTCCTCCACCGCCTCTTATTCTCTATATATATCCATGCAATGCACCCAAGCCATAAAACCTCACTTCTTCAACTAAAAACACTGTTTGGACGTGCACTACCCAGAACTTTTGCTCGACAAGTATACCTTGCCACTGTACTATTATTTATATTTCAATTAAAGCATGATCCTGTTTTATTTAGTTATTTGTATTGGACCTTGTTTATGAGGCTACCCTAGTATTATGAAGCATTAATATTTCTATTGGCCGGGACACAGTTGTTACATGGATTGTGAGTCTCATATAGATCACGGACTGCGTGACGAGTCTGGCCTCCTGTGCGTATGAGCTGTGCGTTAGGAATAACTGCTGATAGAAACTTTGTATGCTAGTAGACCTGGTGGTTATTTAGAGGTTTTATCGTGTCATGGATGTGGCATGCTTAGAGCATGGGATGGGGAGAATAACAAGTAAGGCATTTGGGCTCCTTTGCACTTTCCTTATATGTAACCCGTACGCTCCACCGGAGATACGCGAGATAACCCCTATACTACCTGGCGGCCTTTGTCGTTCAAAAGACGACATGCTTTGTAGGCCTCTGATTCTCCGAGAAAATCATATCAATCACATTTATGGCCAGATAGCCCATAGGTTGGAAAGTTGTTCTCAAACTGCATTCACATAGACGGTTAGGTGACCCAGTGGATGTTTATATTTCAGTACTTATTGGCATGTTTATATGTATCTTGTTACGCCCTACTGAGGACCTGGTCCCTTTTCAGATATGGACGAGCAGGAGTACCCACAGGAGTACGGACCTGGACCTGACTCCACGTACCTGACTGAGGAGGCCTTACCCTCAGAGTACTTATGATTTTATTACCGCTGTTTAGATATGTTGCTACTTCAGTATAGTCATTTTTGTAGTAGATTTGTTTTCACCTGACTATCAGACTTGATACTCATTTTTGGATATTCAGTATTATTCAGCCCTTTATTACTATGGATTAATTGTGCTGTGGATGAGATATAGATTGTGTATGACTTGTTGTGACAGTATATTACCACTGGTGGATTGGATATTCATATACAACGTACGTATGTATATGTTTTCCATATATTGGAGTTCGTATACATACGGCTGGGCGTGTTACGTATTCCTAGTCCTACTTATTTTGGGACTGGGGTGTGACATGTTTTTGGTGGTGGCCCATGCAGGTCAGAATATATTGTCTTGGTTACGTAAGTGTACCAAACAAGCCTGTGTATAGGAATAGAGAATAAGGATCTCATTCACACTTGACCGAAACCTCATTCCTCCTTCCAATCACCCTATTTTCTGGATAACCTGAGTTTATGCCAGAAGCCCTTTACGCTGTGACCAGGAATCTCTATTTTAGAGATCAAATAAGGTGACTGTTGTTGGCGTAAAGACCAAACAAACTGCCTAGTTGGCATAAAAAGCCCACCCCAACGTAAACTTGAGAAATTTGAATAATAGTTAAAAACAGTGTAGAATAGCCTGATTAGGCGTAAAGTGTATAGATGGTAATATAATGAGTATTTATCACATACTTAGCTTTCCCAGCCATGACCAAGTAAAACCAAATCTCATGCATTAAATGTAGAAATATGCCTCGAACCCTGTGCAAGAAACAGCTTTTTGACTTAGCATTTTGATTTTATCCTTTCCTGAGCGTAAAACTCATTTCCATAGGCATCGAATTTCGAAGACCTATTTCCTTCCTTATATATGCGTAAAACGACTTCTGTCACTAAACGATAACCTGGATCTTTGTGCAAAATTATCATCACGGTCGCCCTCTCGATCATCGTGCGGTACTTTTGTCAGATGTCAGATTCACTGATTTGACTGACAAACTCATCCGAGGAAAAACGAAGAGTTACTCGTACAACTTTACGCTACAAAGTATGCTATACTTTACGCAGACAAATTTTTACGCAGATTTTATGCACGGGTAAATTTTCAGCGCAGACTTTACACAGCATAACTTTGCGCAACCGATCTTTTTCCGCGTAGAACTTTTATACAGATTTACGCGGACGGACTTTTACGCAGACTTTTCCAAGAGCCATATTTTACGCCAAACTTTCTTGATTCTCTGCCTTACGCGGATAGATCCAAAACCATGATTTACGCTGACAATTTTGAATCTATATTTTCTACGGGCAAATTCCTCAGCATATTTTATGCTACTTCACCCTATTTAATATTCGCATCATGTTTGCATCCTGTATCTCTTCTAAAATCGTGGTATACATCACCTGCAGAAAGATGAATATGCAGAAGGGATGTACTATCACCAATGATGACACAACTCCTGGAGTCAATGGTCAGACTCAAGGAGGGACCTCAACCACTCCTAGACTTCCAAAAACAGATGGACAGACTCACAACCCAGTCCCATCCGATCTTTTCGTTCCACCTAATGGGAATCTTATAGCCTCATTGACACCGCAGGATGGCCAGGCACAACTGTTCCAATTCTTCCAGATAATTATACAGGAACAGAGACAGCAAGCAGCATAACAGAGACAAGAGTTTCTAGCAGCACTTGAAAGGATGGCTGCAAAGACTGTTGTACCAACTCAAGCACTAGCTCCAGCCAGAGTTGGTTCCGTAAAGGACTTTGTACAAATGGGTCCAAGGCCGTACAAAGGCTGGAGTCGAGGCGGCAGCGGCTGAGCAGCAGGCTGACAGCGCTCGCCGGACCGGAGACAGCGCCGGACCGATCAGAAGGAGGAGGATGGGGAGAGCACAGCCGCAGCAAGGCGGAGGGAGATGGGAAACTGGCTGCAGTGGCCGCCGGTCGCGCACAGCAGTGCCGCCCGGTCGGGTTCAGTCGCCGCGGGGAGCCGCCGGGCTCGGGTGCAGCCGCCGGACGCACGGGCAGCGGCTGGCCAGAGGAGTTGGCCGCCGGGGAGGAATGCACAGTAAGTGCGGCAGCAGCAGGGAGAGCGCCGGCCGGGGAGATCCGCCGGAGAATGAACAGTAGGGGGGATGGGTGAACAGTGTTCCCCCCCTATTGAATTCAAATATAATTTAAATGAAAATTTTCAATAAGGAAGAAGAAGGAAGGGAAAGAGAAGAAGAAGAAAAGAAGGAGAAGAAAGGAGAAGGAGAAAAGAAGCTACACGTATGAGAGAGGAGGCTTGAGGAATTTGGAGGCTTGTGAGGTGGGGGAAAACCTAGGTTTCTAGGGATTAGGGTTGAGGGTACAATATATTAAATAGGGAGAGAGAGGGTGTGATGGAGGGTTGTGATGGGTCAATTTCAAATGAATGGCTAGGATTGAACATGAAGGGAATTAATTCATGTAAGGATGAGGGTTGAGATTTAATTAAAATTAATAGGCTCCCTCATTGATTAAAATAATTGGGTGAGGCCACAAAATGCCAATTTGCAATTTGGCCCCCTTAAATTTGGAAAATTACACAAACACATGAAATGACGAAAATTGGGCGGGCGATTCGGGGTCCGATGTTTTGTAGGGTCAGGGGGTGCTGTAAGACTGGTACGGGCTGAATTGCAGGGCACTGAAATTAAATTGGGATTTTAGAATCAGATAAAATGGTATCCTCAATTTAAATAAAAATAAAATGTAAGTTGTGTTCAATAATTAATTAGGAGTACAAGGAGCCAAAATCAGGTCAGGTCATCAATACCAATATTGAAGAAGACTCAGAACAGAATATTTCCCTAATTTGGGCCGCACGAAAAATATGTCAAGATGGCCTCCAATTTTCGATTGGAACGCACAACGATACAAAATAGAATTTTAAAATAAACGTCCGCGACAATTTTTGCGCGGCCAGAAATAATGTACAGAACGCACAATTATGAGTTGCAAAAATAGCAGAATTGAAGGCGGGCATGTCTAGGGCAAGATGGTAAAATTTGTTGGAAGACAAAAGTCTGGATAGTGCTCCAAATATCGAAGCAAAGGCAATGCGCAAAATATTAAATAAAATACAGTAATTAAATTCAATCTTCAAGAATTAAATTCTAGATAAAATAATAAAATCCAGAATTCTATAATTCGGACAGGGGTTCGTCTACTGGGCTTCTAGGTCTAGCCTGCTAGCTAAAATAAAATAATTACACTGCATATAATTAATTATATATCACACAAAATTATTTAAATCAAATACACTATCATGCAATTAATTAATTGTAAATAACATAATATTAAATATTGTAAAAATTTAAAAATACCCTTGTTTTCGGAATGTGGTAGTGACAAGTCTACCCACCTTAAAAATTTCGTCCTCGAAATTTAAAATCCTCATACTAGTGTTTAAATCATACACACTATTATTCCCTCAATTAAATTCATCAACCACGAATAATCCACAAGGTCTTTTCACAATTTCAAAAATCTGAAATTATTTGTATTCCTGTAAAAATCCTCGACATAGAATCAAAGTCCCTTTTTCAAAAATCTCCTGAAAGTTTTTAGCTACTACTTCAATACTCAGAATTTAATATCCACTCCTCAAAACTCAACAATATGATATTTAAGGATTCTCCAAATGTCACATTCAAATATAAAGTTCTAAAATTTATAACTTGCAATTAAATAAATACATTGATAAATCTCCCAGAATTCCCAAATTAATAACCAACTTTAAACATGTCATAATCTTTCCTGGAATTAATTTAATCATAAATTCTGCCATGTTAAATTATTGGCCCTTTATTTAAATAAATGTTTATCCTCGAGTTTTTTTTTTCTTTCATCATGTTCCTCTTGTCAAGTAATAACCTCTTCATAAGTCTACTATGGTCAACACCAATAATCACGGTCTAAGAAAATTCTACCTATAGTCATACCACATACAATCTAGGGGGAACATACACGGTTATGGTCTCATTTGTTATGGTGTTACAGTCTATGCATCAGGGGTACTACTAACTACATTCTAACAAGAAAATCATGCATACAACTATTGTACTAAGCAATCAATCAATCAAATAGGTAGGAACAGAATAAAGGAAAGAACAGAAACTGCTAACACATTACCTGCAGTATCGGTCTCCTCGACCGTCATCGCAAATGCCCGCCCTGCTGGGGTGGTTCCCTTTGCGGGTGCTGAGCAATATACGGTTCCACAGGTAGCCTAACTGGATCTCTATAGTCTGAAGCTGCACGCTGGCCGGGGAGATAAGGGGCTATAAGACAATCCCTTACTCGATGTCCCGCAGCGTCGCAATGCAAACAAAGTCCTAGCCTCGTTCTACAGCTCTCCCAAAGGTGACCTGGCTTCTTACAGAAATGACAAGTCTGCTGTGTCTCTCTTGGAGGCTGTTGCTGATCCTACTGAACATGAATTGGTGCCTGGTACTGCTGTTGATACTGATACTCCCATGGATGTTGCTGGATAGGAACTGGTGCTAGGTACTGCGGTGGATGCTGAAATGTCCTTGGTTGTTGCTGACTATGAAATGGTACTTCGTACTGCTGTTGGTGCTGAATACGGGGATGCTTGGCTGGTCCTGGGCTACCGTTCGTATCTCCAAATGTATTGTGGCTCCTCTTAGGCCTGAGATCCAGATCCTCTTCTGCGATCTGAGCATCCATCAAGATAGCCTCATAGGTAGCGGTACGACGACCAGAAGTGCGCGACTTAATCTCTCTTGTCAGTCCCTTTCTAAATTTCCAGGCTCGATCTCCTGGGTCTCGAATCATAGATGATGCAAAATGGCTCAATCTACAGAATTCTGCAGCGTACTCGTCGACCGACATGTTTCCTTGAACCAAGTCATGAAACTGACTTTCCAAGGTTCCCAATGCCACGTCGGGAAAGAACTTCTCCTTGAAGAGTTCCTTGAAGGTCTCCCAAGTAAGTCCTTGTGCAGTAATTCTCGGTTCCGTGCGATACCACGTGAGTGCGATATCGAACATCTGACTGTCAGCGGCTTCTATCTGCAAGTTCTCCGGAATCTGGGTCAATCGCAGGCTTCTCTCTATATCCTCTAGCCAGTCGTCAGCGTAGAGTATCCCTTCGGTACCTTTAAACTCTCGAGGCATCATCCTCTTGAAATCCACTATAGTGCCTGATCTCTGCTGTTGCTGGCCAGGAAACTGCTGGTACTGTGCTACTTTCTCCAAAGCTTGGAGAGTCACCTGATGAGCATTCTCCATGTTTTCTTTCATCAGCTCGGTTTGTGCCTGGTGCGCTTCTGCTTGTACCCTCTGAGCCTCAGCTTGAACTCGCTGAGCGTCTGCCGTTACCCTCTGGGCATCTACCATACCTTGGATCAAAGTAAACATCTGCGTCCCGTCAATAGGCAAACCTCCGAGAATCGGAGTTGGTGGAGGAGGAAGGTTGTCCGTCACAGCTGCGGCAATCTTCTGAACAGGTGGAGGAGGAGGATCACCTACGTGCATCGGAGATGTAGGAGGAACTACGGCTGTCTGTCTCTCAGGTGGAGAGGTGGCAGACCCCTCTAAAGCTGATGTTCCTGCTCTCATAGATCTTGTCTGCGGCGACATCCTGAAGACAGATCCCAAAGAATCAATTTAGGCAAAAATGCGATATCATCAAGGAAGGACAGTATAGATCTAAAGAAGCAACATTCAAGATAGATAGATTGGAATAACAATCCTAGTTGTGATTGCACAGGTCAAAGATACATCCAAGGTTTGATACCTCTATCCCCTAGGTATCACAGTTCTACTAAAAGCACACTCACTGCTAGCTTCCTTACCTACTGCAATCGCTGATACTAGTTATTCTTATCACCCAAGTGCATATCAAATGCAACACTCTTTACTAAATACTGCTCTCTCTAATACAATCTTAAATGGACACCCAAGTCAGTGGGCAGTGAGATCTCAATTATACTCAAGCCAACAAATCCTTACACATGCATCTTATCTACTTATATTTATAATATATCTCTCCCACTATAAAATCCTATCCTCAATTAAAATTCCTCAAAATAACTCCTCGAATAAATTTTATAGTAAAATGCATACACTTCCTCAAGGTCAATTATTTAATTATTGAAATGAAAACTTAAACACCTTAAAGATCCTTACAGACTTGTCTAGGTTTATTGAATCGAATCTGAATCCTCAAAAATAAAATTTTAATGACAATATTTCAACTCCTCAAATTCAAAATTTTTGCAATTCATTGAATTCTTCAAAATAAATTTTAATAACAATCTCAATCTTCTCAGAATCCTAAAATTTGAAATTCATTTTTAATCCACCTTCTGTAGTCCAATAGCTCTAATGTTAATCACTTTCACTGTCCTCATTGACGGCATCATCAAATAATACCATAAATCAGTCTATAACTTCCTCTTAATATGAAATCAACTCTATAATGAAGCAAAAAATCCTAATTTAATACCTTAATTAACAACAATCAAATCAATATCAATAAGTGAGAATGGACAGAACAAGGGAATGATTTTAAATTGGAAGTTTTAACAAGATTCTCAGGGGTCATCCCAGGAATCTCTCAAGAAATTGTGATTGAGTATTTGTTCTCGTCCTAGTATCCTATGTCCTAGATTCTATAGCAGGCACGCAGTAGTATAACAAGGATGTCACACTACTACGACATCACACAACTCGCGAAGTCTGACCTGCATGGGCCACCACTAAAAACGTGTCACGACCCGCACCCGGTTTAGGGGCACGAGTGCGTGGGTACGTCCAGCCTACGCCGCAGCATCGGCGGTAGAACGCTGTCAAGGTCTTGATACTATCTAACTACTGTCACGCAAGCATCCAATCTCCATTAGGAGGCACGGATGACACAATTAAGATGAACACATACTCAATCACAGGATTACAGCACGATGAGATTTCGAATAATAAAACTAAATTAAACACAACACAAGTCCACAAGTAATATTCTAACTCAACAATATCCAAGAATCATCAAAATGCCGGAGACAAATCCGGTACCAAAAAGACTGTTAAAAGAACTAACTAAAAATAGTAATTTCCAGCTAGACCTCCTGGAATCACAACTACTATCAAGTCTGCAGCTACTCACCATAAGGTCCATAAAGTGTCGGACAGCGGTCCTCTAAGGCATAGTCTGGAAAAATGTTTCCAGTCAGGAAGGAGCAAAGCACAATCTCAAATAACAGTTCCATTAATTGATAATGTCTATAATACAATAAAATATGTCATGCTAGCTACTGAGAAGACAGTGAAATAAATGCAATGACAATTTAAGAGAAACAGGCAATGTAAGGAGACAGGCAATAGGCAATATGATATAGTCAGTGCATGTATGAAAATAAAAGAACAAGGAACAGTATCATATACGGGTGATGTAGTATATGATTTAAACAGGGAAAAAATGTAATCTATTCTAAGTATTTGAAGTAGTAGTTTCAAAATGTGATCGGCTTGGGAACATGTACGATAGCTACAGGGCCTGGCTAATCATGGGTGAAGAGCATGATTAACACTTACAATTTCTATACTACAATAAGAGGTTATGATCACATTTCTTACTAACTACTTCCCCGCCCCCAACTAGTACTGTGGATCCAACCATGACACGTCACGATACACGAGCAAGTCAAGTCTATCATGTACGATGTCTAAATATACATGTCGTGTACAATGTCAATACGATAATCAAGGTAACATCTCATGACTGCAGATCCAAGCTATACTAGTCCGTGTAGCACAGTGTCAAAGATTCAGTTGTAACATTTCAAGATCATTGAACTTATAGTAATTATCAAGAATTGGAAATTATCAGAGAATGTACTTGCCTTGGGTCCTTAGCTGGTATTTATGGATGTCCTGTTCCAGAGTATCCCCTGGGTAAACCAACAGTCCTATAAACACATCACAATATGACATTTGTATCAGGGGCTATACTAACACACAATAGAAATACACTGGCCTTAGGGCTATGCTAGGTACGGTAGGGGTCATCTACTAGATAGGCCAACTACATATATATGTCAATATCTCTTAATTACAATAATAGATATAAGTAAAATATATACACTTTAAATAAAACTAATACCTGTAGGTACATACAACATATCTCAATTTAAATACATATACAAAATATATATGTATATATTATAAAAATGTGCTAAGGGTTTATACAAAATATATATATACATATATATATGTCAAAAATAATTATACACATAAGAACATACATACCTTTATACCAGTTAAATTTAATGCATACACCTTGGTTAAATACCTACAATATATACTTTTAAAATAAGTGATACTTGTATATATATATAAACTTAATAAAAATAATTACTATACATATTCATATTTTAAATATGTACATTATATATACTATACATATACAAAATATATATACTTATAAATATATATACACTAATTATATACATATATATAATACACTATACATACCAATTTATATATGTTTTGAAATACGCTAAGTAGATAAATGAAATACATGTATATACATTTATCAATTATATTATACACTTTTCATTATATACCAATACATTATTTATGTATTAACATAATTTAAATAATTATTATATCCATACATATATTTTATATATACTATACATTACGTACATTGATTAAATATACATATACATATATATTAAATTATATATACAGGTTAACATACACATTTATTTATTATATATATATAATTACATTTATATTAGTTATCTATACATTAACATATACCTAAGTTATATATACACTTAGATATATATTCACATATATATAGAAGAAAGAGGGAGAGGAGAAAGGGCTTACAGTGAAAGGGGGCTGCCGGCCGGCCGCCGGAGTTGGGAGGTTCAGCGGGCTGGGTTGAAGGAGCAGAGGCCGAGGGGGTTGCTCGGGTCGGGCTCGGCCGCTCGCCGGGCTGGAGTCGAGGCGGCAGCGGCTGAGCAGCAGGCTGACAGCGCTCGCCGGACCGGAGACAGCGCCGGACCGATCAGAAGGAGGAGGATGGGGAGAGCACAGCCGCAGCAAGGCGGAGGGAGATGGGAAACTGGCTGCAGTGGCCGCCGGTCGCGCACAGCAGTGCCGCCCGGTCGGGTTCAGTCGCCGCGGGGAGCCGCCGGGCTCGGGTGCAGCCGCCGGACGCACGAGCAGCGGCTGGCCAGAGGAGTTGGCCGCCGGGGAGGAATGCACAGTAAGTGCGGCAGCAGCAGGGAGAGCGCCGGCCGGGGAGATCCGCCGGAGAATGAACAGTAGGGGGGATGGGTGAACAGTGTTCCCCCCCTATTGAATTCAAATATAATTTAAATGAAAAATTTCAATAAGGAAGAAGAAGGAAGGGAAAGAGAAGAAGAAGAAGAAAAGAAGGAGAAGAAAGGAGAAGGAGAAAAGAAGCTACACGTATGAGAGAGGAGGCTTGAGGAATTTGGAGGCTTGTGAGGTGGGGGAAAACCTAGGTTTCTAGGGATTAGGGTTGAGGGTACAATATATTAAATAGGGAGAGAGAGGGTGTGATGGAGGGTTGTGATGGGTCAATTTCAAATGAATGGCTAGGATTGAACATGAAGAGAATTAATTCATGTAAGGATGAGGGTTGAGATTTAATTAAAATTAATAGGCTCCCTCATTGATTAAAATAATTGGGTGAGGCCACAAAATGCCAATTTGCAATTTGGCCCCCTTAAATTTGGGAAATTGCACAAACACATGAAATGACAAAAATTGGGCGGGCGATTCGGGGTCTGATGTTTTGTAGGGTCAGGGGGTGCTGTAAGACTGGTACGGGCTGAATTGCAGGGCACTGGAATTAAATTGGGATTTTAGAATCAGATAAAATGGTATCCTCAATTTAAATAAAAATAAAATATAAGTTGTGTTCAATAATTAATTAGGAGTACAAGGAGCCAAAATCAGGTCAGGTCATCAATACCAATATTGAAGAAGACTCAGAACAGAATATTTCCCTAATTTGGGCCGCACGAAAAATATGTCAAGATGGCCTCCAATTTTCGATTGGAACGCACAACGATACAAAATAGAATTTTAAAATAAACGTCCGCGACGATTTTTGCGCGGCCAGAAATAATGTACAGAAAGCACAATTATGAGTTGCAAAAATAGCAGAATTGAAGGCGGGCATGTCTAGGGCAAGATGGTAAAATTTGTTGGAAGACAAAAGTCTGGATAGTGCTCCAAATATCGAAGCAAAGGCAATGCGCAAAATATTAAATAAAATACAGTAATTAAATTCAATCTTCAAGAATTAAATTCTAGATAAAATAATAAAATCCAGAATTCTATAATTCGGACAGGGGTTCGTCTACTGGGCTTCTAGGTCTAGTCTGCTAGCTAAAATAAAATAATTACACTGCATATAATTAATTACATATCACACAAAATTATTTAAATCAAATACACTATCATGCAATTAATTAATTGTAAATAACATAATATTAAATATTGTAAAAATTCAAAAATACCCCTGTTTTTGGAATGTGGTAGTGACAAATCCGGGACACGAAAACTCGTCCCGCTTGAATGAAAATTCTAGAGGGTTAGGTTGTGAACGTATACGGACAAACCAGTCACAAAAATAATCATAAATGAAGGAGATACATCACCTTGAAGATGTGGCAAAACTGTGATGTTGCACGTGTGTGTGCGTGTGCGCGTGCGCGGACGGCGGCGGCGCTGAGGGGCGGGGGTCGCCGACGGTCGGTCGTCGGGGTCGAGGTCTAGGGTTAGGGTTTGGGTATTAGGGTTTAGGGTTAGAGTTTGTGTGTAATTGGTATATATAGATGTGGAGAAAGAGAGGTAGAGTTGGGAAGTCCGCGGGGGGTCTGCTGCTGGGAGAGTGGTTAGGGGAGGATTAGGATTAAGGTTTAGTTGTTAGTATGGGAATGGGATTAGCTTAGTTTAAGGTTTTAAGTTTTTGTGTTATCTTTTTCTTTTTTTTCTTTTTGTTTTTCTTTTCTTTTCTTTTCTTTTCTTTTCTTTTTATTTATTAATACTAATACTAATACTAATACTCTTACTATTACTACTACTACTATTATTATTATTATTATTATTACTACTACTACTATTATTATTATTATTATTATTATTATTATTATTATTATTAACCATATATTTATTAACATATATTTACATATATAAATGAGGTTATAAAAATCTAAAAATAATATTTGCACACAAAATAAATTCTAGAAAATTACTTTTGTAAAGTTTTAATAAAAATACTACACACAAAATATTTTATAAAAATATTTTATAATTAATAATTAGATATTTATTTATTTATATAAATCAAATAATTGTATTATCTAATTAACTAAGTAATTAATTAAATGGTTATCCACAAAATATGTAATAGTAAATAATATGCACATCTATAAAAAGGAAAAAAATGTCTAACTTGGCACAAAAAATTATGGGATGCTAATTGTAGGAAGTTCGGATAGAAAATAACCACAAATAAATTATATATATATATATATATATATATATATATATATATATATATATATATATATATATATATATATATATATATATAACACAGAATCTATGGTCGTTACACTAATGCCATACTAATGCCAAGGGGTCAAATTCTTGTGCCACGAAGAGATCCTACATGTAGTGTCTCTTGTGTAGGCTACTTTCTATGAAGTGAGATACATATTTTTGGGCCCATCTTATATTAATAATGTCCAAACCACGGTGAAGTATCCTAATATAATCATTGGGTTTTAATTATTTTAAAAAAATAATCTAAAATAAATACAAGAAATACAAAATACACGCAAAATACCTATTTTTGGGTGAGGGAGTTTACAATCTACCCAACTTTAAAGAATTTCGTCCTCAAAATTAACACTAACCCATATTCGTAATAAATCACAATAGCTATTAACACTTTGTTGCTAGCTTACAGTACTTCCTAAAAGGTTATGGTCAGCCACCATAACACTTTTCTCCCTTATTGTCTATACACTATTCTTTTATCCTCTAACTCGTCTACACTACCCAACTTACAAGAGTTCTACTAGTAGTCAAAATCTCTTGAGGCTATTGTCTAGGTTGTAAGATGAATTTATTCATTGGGTCAAGAATTTTGGGATACTTGTCTGAAATCTCATAACCATGATTTTTCTCTGTAACCCTCAAGTATCGTAGTCTAATACTGCCACGCCACCTTGCTAGTATATCTGCAAATAATTTAACTACTCTACTATAATGGTCTAGCTGCAGCTGTCGCTACCTTGCCAACAATTTTTTATAGTCATCAGTTCGTAACAAGTGCCTTCAACTCTTTCCTAAGCTTAGTCTAAGTTTTAAGGAAACAATTAAGGTCTTGACTAACTTTATAAAACTATTAGAAGTATGAACTATTTCAACAATCCAACTAATTCCTGTTAGACTAAAGGATGCTACTCAAGGTTTAAAAATAATAAGGGAATACAGATATTGTTATAGTGCATATACATAAGGGTTATCATTATGAACTCATATTTTAGTTATTAATTATTACTAACCCATTTATGTTTTAACTAACAAAATAAGGGTGATGTTGAAGTAAATCAACAATTCATGATGGCATGAAAAGATGCAACTACGATAGAAAGAATTAAGCATGGGACAAGAAATGGATATGGAAGAGAAGATGAGCCACCAAAGGGGACGAGATGGTGATAGGAAAGAGAATACTACTACTGCTACTCGTGTCATCCATTAGCATCGTGGGTATGCCATCTAGTTAAAATATCAACATATTCTCAAAAGTTTTAACACTAAATATATCACATTGTGATATGCCCTTAATCACAAAAGATAGTCACAAAGTAATGTGATTGGCCTATGGGATATATCTGGTACTCTTCGTGTATCAAACTTATACCAAGCACGAGCGTTCGTCTTTTCGAAATAGGGGAAGACGAAAAATAATAGTAAAAAATTCAATGAGGAGGTGATAGGATACAAGTACGGGGTTCAAGGCGATTAAAGAATTCAAAAAGAGAGTCGTAAGGACAGTTATGGATTGAAACCTTATTTTGGTATATTTTTATTTGCATACTTAGATCAGTACAGTTATGTAACCGATACGATATGCTCGAACATGTCTAGAGGGCAAGTATTTTCGTCTAACAAGCTGAGTCAACTATATCTCAATCCACGTAAAGTAGTTATGCGAATAGTGAACCAAGTGCATTAAGGTTGATCAGACCATAATACACTGATTCTGATTTAGACAATGTATTAGTAGGCTTACCTAATAACACATATGTCGTGAACAAGCTCGATAAAAGAATAAGCTTGCAAAAACTAGGCTATAAAATAGCAGCATAAGCGAAGGTAGTCCAGAAAATATAAGTACGCTGGATTATGATGAAGGAATGTACAAAATAATTCAAGTTCACAAAGAAGATAAGACTTGTCCGGTGTTGTACCTCTATAGTTGCCATACTATCTTCTTATCTAAGTCTCTAGTCGACCAATTGGGGGTATGGGCCTCTAAGTTCTACAGTTTGGATAAACACTCTTTCTTATTCAAGCCTATAGTTAGTGTCATTCAATTATACTTTATTAATAGATAAAAAGGATTATGTTATACTAGGTTATGAGGCATACTAACAAACTTACAAGAATTTAACTAATAGTGTTATTGAACAATAGAGTGTATATACCTAGTATAAGTTATCTTCCTAACCCCTATCAAGCACGAAAGAAAAGATATGATTGACATTGTGAAAGGATCAAGCAAGATGCAATACAAGGAATCAAATAAGAATGCGAGATAAAATCAAGGGAGGTAATTAAATAAGTGGATGAGATCCTATACTCTAATCCTATGCGCAGGCTTGCTCGGTACTGTAACGTAACCGAGACAATATGCTCTCGACCTGCATGGGCTACCACAAAAACATGTCGCACCCCAGTCCCAAAATACGTAGGACTAGGAATACGTAAGCATGACAGCCGTATGTATATGGCAACTCCAATATATGGATACCATAATACACACGTACACTGTAATATGAATGTTAACTCACATGTGGTATATATATTATCATAAGTCACAGGGCATAACTAGATCTCATCCACAGAATCAAATAACCAATTAACTATATAACTGAATCAAGTATAAAATGCTTGATAAGAACAATTAGTTGGGTGAAGACAAATCCACTACCAACTAGAATATAAGAGAAACCACATAATGTACATCTAATGAACAATGTGACTCGAAGAGAAGACCTCCTCGAAAGAGAGATAAGTAACAAGTCCTGATCTGTACTCCTGTGAATAGTCAAGATCGTCTACACCTGGAAAGGGACCAGGTCCTCAGAGGGACGTAACAAGATACATAGAAGCATGCCAATTGAATACAGTAAAATATACATAATAGGTAGAAAATATATAAGTACGTTGTACTAGACAATCTATATGAAAATGCATAGTGGGGACAATTTTTTGACGTATGGGCGTGGGTAGGCTACTCTATCTAATCTCACAACTCACACACACGTCCATGAACATCAAAAGCCGTCATACAGCGAGGGTAGCGACCATCGCGACACCAAAAATTGACATACCGTGAGGGTAGCGACCAACGCGACACAACTACCGTAGTACGTGCTAGTTACTACGGTTTACCAGAGTGGATATAGCCTATAAGCCTACTGATTGTCCTCTCCTCCCATGATACTACGTGTCAAGTGTGTGTCAACATATATAGTATATAATTATGACTAAAAGAAAAAACATATATAAAAAATATAATAATCATGCAAAAGTACTATAAGCAATTTGGCAAGGTATCTTGCCTGACAAGAAAGCTGCGAAGTGTAAGCGTCCAGACGTCAAGCACAAGGGATCAGAACTATGGCACCAGAAAGAACGTCTCCGGATGCTGAAATAAACATCACCAACGTTCCCAGAATAAGCGAGATAGCTTGAAAATACTACCCTTTCGTCCAATTTGGATACAGGGGCAAAACAGTAATTTTCGGTCAAAGTGGGGTCCACATGTGGTTCATCTTGCACCGAAAAGCGTGTCAGAGGTAAAGATCTCTAAATGGGACAAATTATAGGTTAAATAAATTCTAAACATCGATACGAACTCAACGGTATGTCTAATTTTGGATTCCGATGAGCCAATCACAAATTCGTTCTTCAAGTCAAACCGTGGGACCCGCGAATAGACGGCTTGGTCAATTGTCTCAGAATCGCGTGAAACTTGGGTCACAGGACCAGCATGATATCACGAATCCAATAGCACAAGTTTCGTCATATTCTAACGAGCGTACACAAAATTGGGTGATATTTTGCAAAAATTGTAATACAGAGACTTTTTACGGATACGGGTTGATTTCGACGCGCACACACGTCCGAATTAATTTCCGCGAAATCCCACATGTCAGGAAATACCATACGAGCCTTTCGGTGCAATTGGTACATGATGAGGCGGTCCCGTTTGGCGGGGCATACTCTGTATCATAAAATTATAGTTTTGAAATTTTAAGTTTTTGGTCATTTTGGAGGCCGAATAATTTAACACATGAAACGAATTAATAAAAACTAAAAGAACAAAAAAAATCTCGGCTATATTGGGAAGAAAATCCTTTAATTAGTTTTTGAAAATATTAAACAGGTTGATGGCAAATTTGGACTGAACATGGGGGTTTGGTTTGAAGTTTTTGGACTGTTTTGGTCAGTTTTTCGGCCATTTTTTTGTCCATTTTTTGACCAATCCGGGACACGAAAACTCGTTCCGCTTGAATGAAAATCCTAGAGGGTTAGGTTATGAACGTATACGGACAAACCACTCAAAAAAATAATCACAAATGAAGGAGATACATCACCTTGAAGATGGGGCAAAACTGTGTTGTTGCACGCGTGTGTGCGTGTGCGTGTGCGCGGACGGCGGCTGCGGCGCGACGTTGAGGGGCGGGGGTCACCGGCGGTCGATCGTCGGGGTCGAGGTCTAGGGTTAGGGTTTGGTTATTAGGGTTTAGGGTTAGAGTTACTGTGTAATAGGTATATATAGATGTGGAGAAAGAGAGGGAGAGTTGGGAAGTGTAAACCCCCTCACCAAAAAATAGGTATTTTGTGTGTATTTTGTATTTCTTATATTTGATTTAGAATATTTTTTTATCAAATAAAACTCAATAATTTTATTAGGACACTTCACCGTGGTTTGGACATTAATAATATAGAATGGCCCCAAAATTTATATCTCCATTCATAGAAAGTAGCCTACATAGGAGACACTACATGTAGGATCTTTTCGTGGCACATAAATTCGATCCCTTGGCATCAGTATGACATTAGTGTAACGACCATAGATTTTGTGTTAAATATTTAGATAATATATATATAATTTATTTGTGGTTATTTTTCAACCCAAACTTTCTACAATTAGCATCCCATAATTCTTCATGCAAATTAGACAAATTCTATTTTTGTAAGATATGCATATTATTTTCTATTACCTATTTTGTGGATAACCATTAAATTAATTACTTAGCTAATTAGATAATATAATTATTTGATTTGCAACTAAATAAATATCTAACTATTAATTATAAAATATTTTATAAAATCTTCTGGGTGTAGTATTTTATTAAAACTTTACAAAGTAATTTTCTAGAATTTATTTTGGGAAAAAAATATTATTTTTGGATTTTTAGCCTCACCTATATAAAAAAATAAATATATGGTTATTAAATAATAATAATAATTTTAGTGTTAATAATAATAATAATAATATTATTAGTGATAATAATAATACTAATACTAATACTAATAAGAATAAGAATAACAATAACAATAATGTTAATAAAACAAATGAAATAAAAAGAAAAAGGAAAAGAAAAGAAGAAAATACTAAAAACCTAATAATACCTAAACCCTAACATTCTCCTAATAACTAAACCTAAACTCCTATATACTAATCCCCCCCCCCTTCAACTCACAGCAGACTCCCCCCCCCCCCCCCCCCCCCCCCCGCTCGCGACATCTCTCTTTCTCTTTCTCTCTCTCTCTCTCTCTCTCTCTCTCTCTCTCTCTCTATATATATATATATATATATATATATATATATATATATATATATATATATATATATAAATAATCCTATTTTAATCCTAACCCTAGCCTCAGGGGACCCCGCGCCCCGACGAACGACCACCCCGACGAACGACCACACCGCGCGCGTGCAGAAACGCCGCCCCGAGCACCCATCTTCAAGGTGATGTATCTCCCTCAATTTTGATTATTTTTACAAGCGGTTTATTCGTTCATGTTCACAACCTAACCCTCTAGGATTTTCATTCAAGCGGGATAAGTTTTCGTGTTCCGGATTGGTCGAAAATTCGACCGAAAAATGACCGAAAAATAATCCAGAAACTTCAACCCGAACCCCCATGCTCACACCCAATTTGCCGCCAATCAGTTTATTATTTTCGAAAAATAATTAAAAGGTTTTTCTTCCCAATATAACCAAATTTTTTTTTGTTCTTTTAGTTTTTATTAATTCGTTCTATGTGTTAAATTATTCGACCTCCAAATCGACAAAAAATTTGTTATTTCAAAATTTAAAATTTTGTGATACGGAGCGCGCCCCACCAAACGGGACCGCTTCGTCGCGTATCAATTACACCGAAAGGCGCGTATGGTATATCCTGACGTGTAGGCTTTCGTGGAAGCTGATTCGGACGTGTGTGCGTGTCGGAATCAACATGTATCCGTAAAAAATTCCCATGTCGCGACTTTTGTAAAATACCCTGCCATTTTGTGTACGCTTGTCGAAATGCGACGAAACTTACACCATTGGATTCATGATATTATGCTGGTCTTGTGACCCAAGTTTTACACAATTCAGAGACAGTTGACCAAGACGCCTATTTGTGGGCCAAACGGTTGACTTTAAGGGCGAATTTTGTTCGGCTCACCGGAATCCAAAATTGGACATACCATTGAGTTCGTATTAACATTTAGAATTTGTTTGAACTATAATTTGTTCCATTTAGAGACCTTTACCTCTGACATGCTTTTCGGTGCAAAGTGACCCACATGTGGACCCGCTTTGACCCAAAATTACCGTTTTGCCCCTGTATCCAAATTGGACGAAAGGGTAGGCTTTTCTGACTATCTCGCTTATTCTGGAAACGTTGATAATGTTTATTTCAGCATCCGAAGACGTTTATTCGGAGGCCATAGTTTCTAATCCTGTGTACTTGACACCTAGACGTTTATATTATGCAGCTTTCTTGCCAGGCAAGTATACCTTGCCATTGTACTATGATTTACATTACATATGATGCATGTATTTTATTTCTGTCATTTAGTTCATATATTTTAAATGCTATATAAACTGTGCGTCCAAGAATAGCTTGGGTGCAACGACGGTGACGTCGTATTTTACCTTTATTATATATTATGCATGTCGACCTAGTTTTACGAGACTACCACATGATCATGAGGCATTCTTATATTTCATTTTGCTGTGACACATTTCTTACACGAGTTGTGAGTCTCATATAGATCACGAATTTACGTATTGAGTGATCATCAGTACGTGTGGGACGTGCAATAGGGAATAGCTGCTGATATAATTTGTATGCTAGAAGACTTGGCAGTTATTAGAGGTATCATCGTGTCATGGATATGACATGCTTAGAGTATGGGGTGGGGAGGACAACAAGTAGGCGTTTGGGCTCCTTTGCACTTTTCTTGTGTAACCCATATGCTCCGCCGGAGATGCGCGGTCATGATGACCCCTATATATTATCCGGCGGCCTCTGAGGTTCAAAAGACGTCATGCTTTGTAGGCCCCTGATTCTCCGAGAGAATCATGCCAATCCCATTTTGGCCAGATAGCCCACGTGTTGGAAAGTTATTCTCAAAGTGCATTCACATAGATGGTTAGACGACCCACTGAATATTTATTTTTAGTACTTTATTGGCATGCTTCTATGTATCTTGTTATGTCCCTCTGAGGACCTGGTCCCTTTCCGGGTGTAGATGATCATGATTATTCGTAGGAGCGGGAATCAGGACTTGCTACTTATCTTTCGAGAAGATCTTCTCTTCGAGCCTCTCTGATTATTAGTTGATGTACTTATTTTGTTTCTTTTATATTCTAGTTTGGTAGTGGATTTGTCTCCACCCAGCTACTTGTTCTATCAAGCATCTTATACTTAATTCAGTTATATAGTTGACTGGTTATTTATTTCTATATGATTTCTGTGGATGAGATTTAGTTATGCCCTGTGACTTCTAACAAATATGTACCACTTATTAATTATTGTTCATAATACAGCATACGTATGTGTTATGGTTTCCATATATTGGAGGCATGCTTACGTATTCCTAGTCCTACGTATTTTGGGACTGGGGCGTGACAGGAAGTCCGCGGGGGGTCTGCTGCTGGGAGAGGGGTTAGGGGAGGATTAGGATTAATGTTTAGTTGTTAGTATGGGAATGAGATTGTGTTAGTTTAAGGTTTTAAGTTTTTGTGTTATCTTTTTTTTTTTCTTTTTTTTATTAATACTAATACTAATACTATTATTATTATTATTATTATTATTATTATTATTATTATTATTATTATTATTATTATTATTATTATTATTATTATTATTATTATTAACCATATATTTATTAACATATATTCACATATATAAATGAGGTTATAAATATCTAAAAATAATATTTGCACCCAAAATAAATTCTAGGAAATTACTTTTGTAAATTTTTAATAAAAATACTACACAAAATATTTTATAAAAATAGTTTAAAATTAATAATTAGATATTTATTTAGTTATATAAATCAAATAATTATATTATCTAATTAACTAAGTAATTAATTAAATGGTTATCCACAAAATATGTAATAGTAAATAATATGCACATCTATAAAAAGGAAAAAAAATGCCTAACTTGGCACGGAGAATTATGGGAAGCTAATTGTAGGAAGTTCGGATAAAAAAATAACCACAATTAAATTATATATATAAATTATCTAAATATTTAACACAGAATCTATGGTCGTTACACTAATGTCATACTAATGCCAAGGGGTCAAATTTTTGTGCCACGAAGAGATCCTACATGTAGTGTCTCTTGTGTAGGCTACTTTCTATGAAGTAAGATACAGATTTTTGGGCCCATCATATATTATTAATGTCCAAACCACGGTGAAGTATCCTAATATAATCATTGGGTTTTAATTATTTTGAAAAATAATCTAAAATAAATACAAGAAATACAAAATATACGTAAAATACCTATTTTTGGGTGAGGGGGTTTACAACC
Organism: Iris macrosiphon; assembly: GCA_036927795.1. Lineage (NCBI taxonomy): Eukaryota > Viridiplantae > Streptophyta > Magnoliopsida > Asparagales > Iridaceae > Iris > Iris macrosiphon. Next base: position 100,571,981 of record JAYESA010000016.1, on the reverse strand, counting down.
GCCCAACGGCCGCCCGCCGTCGCCTCTTCACCTCCCCGCCAACCTCCGACCTTCCCCCTCCTGATAACCGCCGAGGCGGCTCCCTATAAAACCCGCGGCCGACGAACCCCCACCATCTTCCCCATCATCCTCCACCGCCTCCGCCATCTCTCCACTGCCTCCGCCATCCCCCCAACACCACGACGCCGATACCCCAACACCATTATCCCTCCGGCGACCTCGAGCAGTCTCAGCTCCGGCCACGCTGACCTGTAGCCGCGGCAGCGCCGCCACCCGCCGCAGACGTGCTTCTTGCCACCCCGCATATGCGAAGTATAGTCGTTTCCAACTCCTCGTTCCGGTGAGTATTTTTCTCTCCTCGTCGTGTCATTTTTTGAACGGTATGTTGCTACACGTTCACTGCATAACCCTCTCGAACCCCGTACAATTTGACTGGGGTATCGTGTCCTGTGTCGATCGCAAACTGCGACGCAAAAACAGGAAAATATTTCCAATTCTGGATCTTTGAAACCTGGCCCGAACACACAAGTTCACGACTGTTTAAATCCTAACATGTTTAATAATTCTGAAATTCACTTGAACAGTTAATTAGATAATATAACCGAGATTAAAACCCTGTATTTAGTTTAATTTATTTTGTTGTAGATTGTAATTTATTCTCGGGTGAAGTTGACCAAAAACTTGACCATTTAAAATCCGAATTTTTTCGAACTGGATGTGTCCCTCTAAACGAGATGACTTGGTCGTATGCAAATTTCACAGACAGTGCGCATCGTTAATACGGACGTGTAGGATTTCACGAAAGTTGATTTGGATGTGCGTGCACACAGGAATCAACGCGTATCCGTCGAAATCGCCTTGTATCGGGCATATTCTGAAACTCATTGTAACTTTGTGTGTGCTCGTCGTTTCGCAACGAAACTTGCGCCATCGGATTCATAGCATTTTGTTGGTCCTGTGATCCAAGTTTGGTTCGATTCTGAGAATGTTGACAAAATTTCGTATCGTGGGCCCCACGACTCCACTTGACGGGCAATTTTGTGATCGGCTCATCGGAATCCAGTTCTGGATATTCCGTTGGGTTCGTATCATCGTTCTGGACTTGTAAACACTAAGTTTGACGAATTTGGAGGACTTTATCTTTGGCACATTTTTCGGTACGAAGTGGGCCACATGTGGATCCCGCTTTGACTAGAAACTGTCAAGTTTGCCCCTGTGTCCAAATTGGACTTATGGATAGGCAATCCAAGCTATTTGATATCTTCTGAGCATGATGGTCATGATTATTTCAGCATCCGGAGGAGTACCTGAAGATCTTGCTATGACCGAAGCAACTGTTGGAAATCAAACCGCAGGCAAGTGTAGATTGCCAATCTTGCAGTACTTGCTTCATAATATTCTTTTGATTTATTAATGTGTTATATATGTTCAACCTAGGACCATGTGACATTACTTAACGTCCGAATAAGATTCGGGTGTCAACGCCGTACGCGGAGCTGTGTAACGTCACCTAGAGAGTTGATATCGCGATCCTATATATTTTCGTGCTTGCATTATCAAGTACGTCATACCATAGGATACCTAACACTATTCATAAGACAGAATCTTCTGAGTCATTCATGGTGGTTCTGTATAGGTTACAGGATTCGTGACATAGATTTTCTATATGCATAGCTATCATTATGACTCGCTGCATTAGTTAGAGGACATGATCTTGCGTGTCATGGACATGAGACGTGTGATTACATTGGGTGGGAAGAGACACACAGGCTACAGGCTGATTATATATATATAATCCTTATTATTGCGGTACTCAAGACTCTACACCCGAGCTTGGCCCATTACGTGATATTACTTCTACCGGACTCCCCGACACAGAGCTTGTAGTGGTCTCAGCCTGAGTTCTAGTAATGCTCTCATTTGCATATCACATAGTTGGTTACATAGTTTGACCTATTGATATATTTTATATACTGCATTTATTTGGCTTGAGTTATTCTTGTACCTTGCTATGTCCCCTGAGGATCTAACCCGAGGTATACGTGACAGGAGCAGACATTGGAGCAGTACCAGCACCAGAGGACTAGGTGATACCAGAGGATTTCTCCTGAGTATTTGCTTTATATACTCAGTCTTTTCTGTTCTTGATACTATATTTCATGTCTCGTGGATTAATGTATTAAACTCATTATCGGGTTGTTCCCCGAGACATTTATTGAGACTTGTTGATTATTATTTCATCTTGATTATTCTGATATTGATTGTGTTTATCTTCTGTGTATGAGATTAGAATTAGAAATGTGGCATGAATCATAGACCCTTATTGTTGTTTTACAGCTTAAGTACACTCTAATGGGTCCATTAAATTGGGTTTGCCCATTGGTGTGTGTTGCTGGCCATTGCCACGTATTTAGTTCATCGGTATTTTGGGACTGAGAGTGACACGAGTCGCTTCAGGACTTATCTCTTAAGGAAAACTTCCCAAATGTGATGACAAAATAAAGATTGACATAAAGGGGTTCACACTTAATTCCTCTAGAAAAATCAACTCACATGGACCACCACCCCATGTGCTATATATTGAGATTACACATTGGTGGTTTTTTGATATGGGACTAAAAACTCCAAAATTAAAGTGAAAAATACCAACAAAAATTTGGAGAGAAAAAAAATGTTAGTAACGTTAACGGCAGACCATATCTATTGTTCCATTAATTATGTCATATAGTCTGTATTTATTAGATAACAGCCGATATAATATAAAATAAAATAAAAAAATCTCACAACAAAATATAAGAGATGAGACTAGAGTGGGATAGCAGATCTACTCTCAATCCGTTGAGGTGTGCTCATTGGGTGGCGTGGAGGTCGGGGATGACAATGGCAGGCCAGGCAGCATGCTCGGAACTAAAATCATGGCAGCTGTCTCTTACTTAAAAGTTAAAATTGAGCATTCCAATTCGACATTTCCTTTTTCCAAAGGGAGGGATGAGACTAGAGTGCAAGCATGTGACCTGCACGTGTTATGCTACGTACGGTGTGGATAGTGTCTTCGGTTCCTTGGTTGTGTGTCAGATCGAAGCGAGAAAAACTTTGATACAGATTGCTAAAGTTTTGATACCGAAAAAATATATATATATATATATATATATATATATATATATATATATATATATATATATATGTGGAACCGATCAAAAAATCCGTCCCCGAAGTTCCATTCGAGTTCCGACCTCCACTCATCCGTCGGATCGGAAGGTCCGCACGTGCGTCTACATGGAACCCGTTCGATCAAACGGTCGAAAGCGACGGGGCTCCCACAGACTTCCGATCCGCTTCCATATATATATATATAATATGTAGCTTCTAGACGGCTCAAAATTAAGCCGTCTAAACCGTTTATAATTTTTCATCCTCATTTAAATAATTAAAAAATTAAAAATTTTACAGAAGGCACAAATTATCAAACTAACTTTCTATTCGTTTGTAAATTTTCATCCTTATCTAATTAATTAAAAATAAGAAACTTACAAAACATACAAATTATAAAACTAATTTTCTTTCCGTTTGTAAATTCTCATCCTCATCTAATAAATAAATAAAAATTACGGAAGATACAAATTATCCTTTAAAAAAAAAAGTACCCAACATATTGCTTACCAGTAGAGCCAAAAATAAAAAATTACGAAATAAATAAGTATAATATAAATTATTCTTAACGAATATACATGCAATGTACGTTCACGTTACTAGTTATGGATAAAGTGGAGGAGCCCACTTGTCATACAGTGGTTGTATCAAAACTTTGATACAGCCATCTGTATCAAAGTTTTTTTTTTTCAATCCAGTTGGGCAAAGCGAGGAGAGAACAACATTATTATATAGAGTTAATTATTCGAATGATGTCTGAAGAATACAGTGGTTGTCGTTTTTGTGATCGGACTTTTTTTTTTAATTTGGTATTTAAGCAGTGTTTTAAAAAATTGGACCAGACCGACCGGTTCAACCGGTTAATCCGTGAACCGGTCAATTTTTTTGTCCGGTTCAGTATTGACCCACAATTTTTTTTAAATTCTATTGTAAATAATTTTTTTTGTAAAAATCAGTGTACATAAGGAATTAAACTTGGGTCACTTAGGTTAATCCAGTGGTTGAACCGGTTTGACCCGACCTACTGTCTTTGCCGGGTCGATCTCCGGTCCGATTTTTAAAACACACTATCTAAGTTTTACATTTTGATTTAATTAGTAGATGAATTAGATTTCGTATTTTGGGATAAAAATGGACATGTGATAGTCGCGTGCCTTATTTTTTATGATTATTTTGTCAAGTTTTTGTGTTTGGACTATCAATTTCAAAAAAAAAAAATGTGTTCGAAGAATTTCTACATAAACAAATAGCTTTTGTCGAGTACAAAATGACAGCTCTACAATAAATCATAGCTGACATTTCAGCTCGTCATGATAAAAATAACCCTAAAGATAAGACACGTGACTAGCTATCACATGTCCATTTTTAACGATTTGTATGTAAAAATACCAACGAAACCTAATTAAAATACTCTTTAAATCAAAATCTAAAGCTTTGGTACCAAATTTTTAGTAACACATAAGTTAACTGAGTAAAATATTTTCAGTAAAATATTTACTGAGTGAGTAAAACTATTGTCCATCGAAGAGCGGGATATGTAGAAGTCATAGTTGTTAGTTAAAATTTATAGGATTAGTTACACTAACCTTCTCTATTTTATATTTACTATACAGATTTCTTTTATTTTGAAATTAAATAATTATACGAATTTTTTTCTATATTTTATGTTTTACGTAAAAGATTATTGTACTAGCACCTTTATTTTAAAAATATTTTTTTTTATGTTTTTTTTATCTGATTAGAAACTTCCTAAGTGGAGATTTGAAACATGCACATCTCTACAGGAGTCCTCTATCGTAACCAACATGCCACAGTCTTACGGACAAAAAAATATTAAAAAATTAAAGCATATGAGAGGTCATAGTAATTATTTTCAAAATAAGAGAGGTCCATGTAATAAATATAAAACAAAGCGAAGGTTAGTGTAAATAATCCAAATTTGTACAACTGAGAATTTATATAATGAAGTTTAATTTAAAACAATTCTTTATGACTAATAATTTATCTTTTTTTTAGCTGAAATGAAGACTGAAATATGTTTCTTCAACTTTCAGGGTCGAAACAAGCATAAATTCAAAATAACAGAAAAAAAAAAAAAAATTTCACAGATTGAACGTGAATTGGATCGTGGAATTTTGTTTGGGTTGGGCTCAACTTGAGATCGTGGAGTTGACTCGAGTAGCAGTTGGACCAGACGTACTATTGTTTGGGCTGGGCTTAACTAGCGAGCTGCCTTGAGTAGCGGTTGGACCAGACGTATTAGAGAGATTTTGGGCTGGGCTTTACTAGGGAGCAACAATTTTAGACTCACCAAAACCTCAAAAAGGGTGTATATTCTTCCTTCAGCACCATAAATACAGAAAAAAAAAAAAACTTAATTTGTAAAATCATTGTGTCAAAAAAAAGAAGTAGAGAGATTGAATAAGAGAGAAATTGGGTTTCTTTTATCTTCTTGGGTGTAATCTGCGAGATTTCTTCTTCTTCTCTTTGTATACTTTTCAGTAGTGGAGGTTATGAAGTTGTAGCGATGTTATAAAGCCTTGTAATCTTATTCAATAGTGATTTCGCCTTGTAAGCCTTGTAATCTTAATTCTTATGTGTCTTTGTCTTGAATTTCGTTATCTTTATTTTTGTGTATAAGTCAATCACAGTGTTTGACTTGCGGGTCGGTTCATCATGGACGTTCGTCTTAGAGAATAGTTTCTGTTTTTGTTCCCAACAAAAATATCACGTGGGACCAAACAACAATTAAAACGCACGATATGTGGTGACTACGGCCACCAAGACAAGTCTCAACCTTCATTTATTAAAATATTAAAAGTACAATATATGTCAATTCTTCTGTACCGATAATCGACTCCTTAGTACTTCTCAAGATGAAAATGCATTATTGCAATAGATGTTGAAAAGAAAATGGTTAATTACCGAACTCGAGTGACCCTTGTGGTTACCGAGGAGAGGTATAAGACCCCGACTGGGTGGCAGAAGGTCAGTGGATCGAGCCACATGGGCGTATTATTCCTTCCATTTATAAATGGTGAAAGTTGGAGGACAGTGGGCCCAAAGGCATGCAATGCAGTGTGCACAAAAGTTCCGAGCGTTACACCGGGCCCCGTGCGTTATGTCGGGAAGTAAAAAAAAAGAAAAAAAGGGTTAATTAGCAGTTATACGCTGGATTTATACCAGTTTAGCGTTTAATCCCTCACATGTCCAATTGACAAATTTGGATTATGAATTTTATTTTTGTTTTTGTTTTTTCATTAATATCATGAACATGAATACAAGGGCAACAACCAACACATACTTGAAATGAGGATATATGGAAAAAAAGAAAACCAAAGATAAAAATCCAGGATCCAAACTTTTCAATTTGACAAGTCATGGCTTAAAATCTAACCTGTATAGAATTCAGGGTCTAAACACTAATTATCCTTAAAGAAAACTCCCAACCATCATTAGGACTTGTTCACGACAATGAGTGCCTACAATGATGATTTCAACATGAGGGATGAGACGACGATCATAACGTCCTTCTTCTATCTTAAAGTGCAAGAACTAAAGGGAACGAATCTATCCTAGAAGTGGTGGAATCTTCATTGAGTCTCTTGAGAGCATACTTTGGAAATCCTTCTTGTTATAGGAAGCTAAGAAACCCTAGTCAATATTAGAAAACCCTGACATGGACCTAAGTGCATCCCAAATAAATCTTGATCGCTAAAAATCCATCAGAATACCTAAAATGCCGCACAAACCGTTTCGACCAGAAATATATAGTTTGCATAGACTAGATTTTCGTTTTAGGCTCACTTTTTGAGCTGGAAATTCCAGAATTTTGACTGAATTACAATTCATATTGTTTGGCCCAAGCAAAATTTTGGCCGAATTTTGATCCCACTAATATTGTCATGTTCCACCCTAATCTACTACTTGCACTACTAAAATACAGAGATTTAGCAATGGAATGTTGGCGACGGCTGATATCTGACGCCAAATAGCGACGTCTCAGCGGCATTATAACGACCAAATACAATAGATCGGAAATTTAATATGATTCTGTCGCCAGGTCGTCGCTATGCCGTCACCGGATTGTGACACATTACGCGAGAACTACGCGATAATCCTTTACGACAGATTGGCGACGGTTACTCGATTGCGGTGACGTAGTAGGACGTCGTTGGTCCGTCGCCTATGTCTGTGCCCTAAGTTAAAAGAAAACGCGACCGATCAAAATTTAACATTTTGATCGACCGCTCTCTCTCTCTCTCATCTCTCACTCGAATTTTCCTCTCTCCCTCTCTCCAGCATTCCCCTTCCCGTTGTCCCCTCTCACCGGTGACCCCATTCTCGTGGTCCCCTCTTCTCCGGCAATCCGCTTCCCGTGGTCCCCTCTCTCAGCTCCGACGTGGTCGTGCCCACTCCCCTCCGTGCCTGTTCCCCCTCTCGGCTCCTCCGTACCCCCTCTCGGCTCCTCCGTACCCCCTCCTCCTCCGTCGTTTTCCCTCCTCCTACAACGTGTCCCCTCCCATTGTAAGTTCTAGATTATTTGATCTCTCAATATATCTTGTTGTTGGCATTTAGGGTGTACCATTTTGGGATAATTTTTGTGATGATTTCTTGTTATTGCTTGAACTAAGTGATCAGAAACTTTGTCATCGTATTTGTCATAGAACTTGTTGAGGCTTGCAGTACAGATTTAATATGAGGGCAGTTATGCAGACTTTGCAAAACTGTGATTATATATGTTACTGCACAGTGAGTGTATGATATATTACTATGATTATATGAGGTTGAGTGGCTAGGTATCAATGTATCCATGATACGTAGATGTGAGACAGAGAAGAGGTCGGTGACACAGTGTGTTATGGGTGTATAAATATGAGGATACGCAGTACTAGTGAGTACTAAGCTTTTAGGGGTAGAGCTCGGGTCTGTAGGTGTTTGCAACTTTGGATGAACAACCACCATAGAAAAACGAGTTAATAAGATCAAAATTTAGATTGTCACAGTATGTCCTAGTTCCAAGTAAAGCATATCATACAAACTAATTAGAAAATTGGGATTACTTCTCTAGGAAGCAAGGACTTGGCCCAATAACGGTAAAGCATAGTCCATGCATCCATTTGACTGGCGAGGTAGAGACCATGCAGCCATAGATAACATTGACTGTCCTTCGGCCCCCATCTCTCGGCAATGATGATACCACAACCAATCACTATATTTTATATTGTGAGCTGATGTCTTAGCATTATATTATGTGGGTTCATCTTAATTCTGTTATATCCTTCAGATACTACATTTAATAAGAATATATACTACACTGATGTACATAACTTAGATTATTTACACTAATGTATGCTAGAAAGAATTTTGGGTAGTGTTCTGAGCCATCGATAACCAAATTTATGTCAATAATATGCAAAAAGGCATCATATTGAACAAATATCGATGTAGTAACTTTTACCTATTTCTCTACTTTCTGCTATGGTAGAATACACAAAGTACGAATTATAATGCTTTTAGAATGCCCATCTAATGTCGTATGTACATCTAATTATTTTTGTGTATATCTTACGATACAGATTTTTTCACACCCACCAAGCAATTGATCGTTACTTGGTTGATCGTACGTGGATGTACATGCGGCAACACGAGAGCAGGATTGGTCTGAGTGACGATTTTAAGGTAGGCATTAAAGTATTTCTTAAGTATGCCATGAGCAAACTTGATTACATGGATGATCCAAAAATCAAGTGTCCATGTGCTCATTGTCGTAATAGACGTTACGAAGAAGTGGTGATTGTGAGGAAGCATCTGTCACGCCCTACTCCCAACATAATAGGTAAATACGGGGACTGACAAGGCCAACCGCACCTTGCAGAATACCAAAGTAAGGTTGTCTAGAAGAAAGATGGGTGAACTCTAGCATGCTATGATGTCATACATGAAAGTAAAGAGGCATCCCAAATTATATGTCATATATGATCATGAAGCGAGTGAATACAAAATATTGTACTAGTAGAGTTTAAATATACATGATAAAATATATCAGCCATGGTCTGATATATACATCATGTTGACTGAAGTCTCCAAAAATATATAAGGAGCTCACTGTGCCCCTTTCTAAATACCACAAAAGGAAGTAATCAAGACGAGGGGTGGAAGAAAAAAATCCACTCGCGAGCTTCGACAGCAGTCCTACGAGTGAGAGCCATCTTGCTGGAAGTGCGGTAGATCCTGGTTCTCTTCGGGGTAACCTGGCCATGCAAAGCAAGTGGGGTCAGAATCCCAAGCAACAAGTACCACAAAGGAGCTCGAGGTGATAGACCAAACACATCTACAACATAAGCAGGAAGAGACATATAAGAAATAAAGGCAGATTGAGGCTTGTACGGTACCAACGTACTTGTCTCAAGAAAAATACTGAAAGAACTGATAATAAGTGCAGAAATGAAAGTAAGGCGACGAGCGGCAAGAGAGCCTAGGAACTACTCTGGATTAGGACCACAACCCTTAAACCAAATAAGGACCGGGGTTGTAGACCTTCACCCGAGCAGAACTTAGCACCCTAACAACGCGCCGGGAGAAAATAAAACTAGAAGAGCGAGCTATAATGAAAGTAACATCATTCATAGCACGGCCAAACTGTTCTACGACTTGCTATGATTAACTAGCTAAGGTTGTCACAGACATTAATTACTAAATCCATGTTTTAAGAATATTGCTACCACTGACACTGTAGTTAACCCGGATGGCCAAGGGTACGCTTGTCTAGTAAATTTAAATGCACAATCAACCATACAATAGCATAACTTGTTACTAGTCACAAACAGAAATTTAACTCAAAAGTATAAACTTGAACTTATAATCATAAATTTGCTTTACAACGTAAACTTATATGTAAACTTGTCTTGTAAGTGTCGTAGCACACGTAAACTTGGTCAGTCATGGAGCCCTTGCCATGCAGGGTTGTCAATGCCGCATGGGACCCTTGGGGATCGGGGTAGCCGGTAGTGCAATATTCTTTTCTTCCGATGATTTAGTGAATCTTATCTTGTTTAATCATTGCTAAATTATTTCAAGTTCTCGAGTCGTGGACACTTGAGAACTCCATAAAATAACGAGTCGCGAGTATGAGCATTTCATGAGTTATCGTATTCGCGACACGCGGTACACCGGACAATACTCACACTTGATTTCCAGATGCCAAATGCAATAGATTTTTCATACACAAACATTTTTACTATATCGTGAGGATGGTGAACTTGTATATAAACTTGTCTTATGAACTCACATACAAAACTTGTCTGGTATCATAAACTTGTATCGACATAAGGAAGCATACAACAATAATCACTAAAGGAATTTACTACAAGAGCATAACAACAGGGAACACAAAAAATGCACACAAGAATTTCTGGCAACATACGTCTACTGGCCGCATTGACTCACTGGCCGCATGCACTCACTCTTGGACTTAGCAAAAATTTTATTCGTTTAGCGAGTGAAACACAAGGTGTTCAAGGACACTTCTGTAAATAAGCAGTCATGCATCCAACAAGATGGACAAATGCTCTCAACATGCGACAAGAGTTAAGGCTGCATAACCCTCTCGGACAGTATGACACTCTCGGCCGCATAGCTCGCTAGCCGCATGAAGACTTCATCTTCTCCAATAACAGGTTCAGCCATGGCTGAAAGCTCCAAAAATCAAAAATTTATTTTCTACATAAAAGCTTCATTTAAACTCCAAATCAAGTAAAACAAAAGCCAAATTGTGCGAAATGAAATGCTCTAACATAAGGAACAACAATTTTTCGAAAACATTAATTTTTAATAGATCAAAACCAAAGAAAACTCATGGAACACATAAAAACCCTAAACTTGAAACTCAGATCTACAAAAATTTATGCATCAAAATCCAAAACTCCAAGAAGTAAACATGATCAACACTCAAGGGGAATATTTTTCATCAAATACATTTTTAAAACAATAACATATATAAAAATTCAAAAATTCATGACTTCACCATTGAGCAAGATGTACTTGCCTTGGGTGACTCCTAGTATCTACCTCTCATGATCCAAGTCGCAGCAACTTTCCTTTAGGGTTAGGGTTAGGGGGAGCTTGAGGAAGATGAGGAATAAGGGAAATAAAATAAAGAAGAAGAAGAAAGAGAGGAGAGAGAAAAGCTCATATATATACCAAGAGAGGAGAGAAAGACGGTTTAGTCATGGGTTCACCCAAAGTAAAATGAACCAAGGGTCCATCATGCGGGGCCTAAACTGGGTCTATGGCAATGCCAATGGGTATCCTACTGGTCTCGGGTAGTCTTTCTCAACAACAAAAAAATAAAATAATAAATAAAATGACAGGAACCAACATAAAAAATACAGCAGGAATACATTATCAGAAAAATTAAATTCTAGAAATACTAAATCTGGAATCGGGTGTGACAACATCTGACCCTTAAAGATTTTGTACGTGATTACGACCTTTGGGCATCGCAAGGTAAACTTTATACAGAAAGACAGTATGCTTTTGTTGTGGATTTTGCTACGGATGTTGCCATCGAAGATGATGTAGACTATGTTGAATATGGAGACTACAACTTGGCACGAGATATGGTGTATGATGCGACATGGCCTAATTTTAATCTGGAGGATCCGAATCCTGATGCAAAGGAGTTCTATAATATGTTTAAGGATGCAGATACTCCTATATATCCTGATTGTGAGACTCATTCAGTATTGTCGGTAGTGATACGCTTGTTGAACATAAAGTCTAATTTTAACTTACCGCAACCTTACTATGATCGGATCGCACAATTAGTCAAAGATGTGTTATCGAAAGAATCGAAATAGCTTCCGAAAAACTTCTACAAATTAAAGATAATAGTCCGGCAGCTCGGACTGGGGTACGAAAGGATAGATTATTGTCTCAACGGATACATATTGTACTATAAGGAGAATGAGGACAAAAAAAGATGCAGTTTCTGCCACGCGGGTCATTACAAGCCAGTTCGAAAAAAAGAAAAGTCAATCAGAATAAAACGACGTCCGTACAAGTACATGCATTACTTGTCGATCATGAAGCGCTTACAGAGGATGTATATGTCCCTTAATACAACAGAATAAATGATGTGGCATAACGAGGAACTTACAAAGGATGATGGAGAATTATCACATCTGTCTGATGGAGAGGCGTGGAAGCATTTTGAATGGTGTTATCGAATTTTGCTGCATATGGTATGTTATCGGGAGCTTCACTTATGTGGACTATCAATAATTTTCCTGCATATGGTATGTTATCGGGATGGAGTACCCACGGCACTAAGTCTTGTCCGATATGTATAGAAAAGAGGAAGGCATTATATCTTAAACAGGGAGGGAAAGCCTTATTCTTTGACTGTCACCGTCAATTTCTATCCGCGTCACATCCTTGGAAAGAACAAGGAGGCATTTGGAGCTGAAAAACAAGAACTTTCTCGTCCACCTACCAGATTGTGGGGATACGATATTTGGAAAGATGTAAAGGATTTGTCGACCGTGATAGAAGATCCAATATCGAACAATCGTGTCGTGGGATTTGGACATAGACATAATTGGACCAAGCGGAGTATCTTCAGGGACTTACCTTATTAGAGAGATAATCTTATAAGATATAATCTTGATGCCATGCATATTAAAAAGAATGTGTTCGATAATGTCTTTAATACCGTTATGGATATTAAAGAAAAGACGAAGGACAATCCCAAAGCAAGATAAGACATAGCCGAGATATGCAAGCATCCCCAGTTAAACTTAATACAAAGGAGAGCTAGTAGACATGTGAAGCCAATAGCGTCATTCACATTAAGTAGGGAAGATAGATTGATAATATGCAACTGGATATCCAGTTTATAATTTTTCGACGGCTATGTATCGAATTTGTCTAGATGTGTTGATCTCAATGAACGCAATATAACAGGAATAAAGAGTCACGACTGCCACGTGTTCATGGAAAGGTTATTACCTATTGCTCTTAGAGAGTTGTTGCCTCTTGCTGTATGGATTCCGTTGGCCGAGCTATTTATATTCTTCAGGGATATTTGTTCAAGTAAGATGACGGTGCAACATATGGTTGAACTTGAGGAAAAAAATTTCTTGACAATTTGCAAATTAGAGAAAGTATTCCTCCTGGCTTTTTTGATAGTATGGAGCATCTGTCGATTCATCTCTCGTACGAAGCACGTGTCGGTGGACCTGTTCAGTATCGATGGATTTATCAATTTAAAAGGTAAAATATTAATATAAGACGTATTTTGATTAACAAATTAAGTAGATTTTTCACTCTAAATTAATTCAAAGTAATGTGTCTTTCTAGGTACCAACACCATCCTAAAAAGAAAGTTAGAAACAAGGCTCATATAGAGGCTTCGATATGTGAATCATATATTATCGAGGAGGTCTCAAACTTCTGTTCAATTTATTTTGATACTCATGTCGAGACAAATCGAAATAAATCTCCAAGAATTGACGAAGATGTAGGAGATGCAAGCTACAATGGAGGCTTGTCGATATTCAATGTGAGGAGCAATCCTATTGGGGCTAGTAAGAAGCGGTTGTTGGGTGACAATGAGTTGGATGCAGCTTATCGATATGTATTGTTAAATTATGACATACAAGAAGTGGGGGTTTTTGAGATGTAAGTGACTAGACTTTGACAGTTATCTCTAATATTGTCAATAAAATATACTAACTCATTTTGATTCTATCTCTCAGTGTATTTAGAGATGAAGTAAAAATGAGGACACCCAATATTAATGAGGAGGAACTTCAATGAGAGGTCGATTGTAACTTTTCGTCCTGATTTAGCAAATATGTAAGCAACTCAGATAATATGTTAAATATACTGCCGCTACCATTTCTGTATATGTCACTAATAACATGTCTATTATCGACGTGTGCTTACAGATTTTCTTGCCTGGAACAACACTAAAAAATGAGAGCCTTCGTTATTTGACATTGGGACCGATTAAGGAAGCAAGGACTTGGCCAGGCTATGTCATTAATGGATTCAAGTTTAAAGCAACTAAAAATCCTATAAATACTGAATTTCTTACTGACGTCTTGAATACAAAGGATTCTGGTGTTTGTACACGATGACGAGCCAGACTTTGACTATTATGGTGTACTTCAGGATATTGTAGAGTTACAATATTCGGCCCCATATGACATGAATATTGTGATGTTCAAATATGATTGGTTCGACACAACACCAAATCAAGGATGAAAAATTAATAAACAATTTGGATTTTCAATATAAATCATCACAAGAGATATAGAGGACCCGACTCGTTTGTGATAGCAAGTCAAGCTGTTCAAGTCTACAATATAAGTTACCCAAGACGTCGTAGAGATCAATTTTACTGGTGGACGACATATAAGACTAAAGCTAGAAATATATTCAATGTTGGAGACCCAACATACCAGAAGGACCAGGTCGAAGAGCCTCAATATTTGGGACAACAGTCGAAAGAAGATGACGTGGATAATATTGATGTTGAAGCTATTATCGGGGATAATAAAGGGGAGGAAGAGGTTGATATATAAGACTTATCTCACCACCAGATAATTGGCCTTGTCCACAACCAGGAAGACGTCTCTGAAGAAGAAGAAGAAGAAGAAGAAGAAGAAGAAGAAGAGAAAGAAGATGAATAAGAGCTTAATGAGGATGATGACGATGATTAGATTACCTATGTTGTCTACATGCTGTACCTAGAGAAGGAGTTTGATTTTGTTACTAAAAATACTTCTATCTCTTACTGAAAATACTTTTATATCATTTTTATAGCTATTTTGTTGGTTAGTTCTATTTATTAGATGTCTATTATGTTGCTTAGTTATATTTATTAGATGTCTATATATGTAAATCGTACTACCCGGGTGGTCGTGATCTTGTACTACCCGGGGATGGATTATCTCCTCGATAACGTGATCCTGATACCCCATTGTCGGTCGCAGGTACCTCCACTCTGCCATCGGCTACAGAAACAGACACCTCCGTCATTTGTCACATACGTCCCCGGCGCTCCATCATCGGCATCTATGCCCCCGTCATCATCTGATGTAGATCTCGACACCCTCAGTTCATCCACCAGATGCTCCGACAGTTGTACGATGGGCCCCGGAATATCCAGACTTAGATTATGATGCTAGTGGTCGGTATATCCCCCGACCAGGTGGTCCTCCGACACAACCAGAGAGACCGGAGGGGCAGTTCAGAAAGGGGCTTTGGCCCGCGACCAAAGAGTTGTAAGTAAATTTATATGTTTCATCAGATGCAGTTAATTTCATATATTTTATTTATTTATTCAACTAAATAATCTGTTGTTATTTCTTTGTAGGTTTTTTTTCCTAAAGTGCTAGTCCATCACTTAGAAAAATCATTAGGGGGAACTACCACGGCCCCTACATTAGATTCTCCGATGTGCTGCCCGACATGCAGTATATATGGCTTGACCAGATGAAGGTATATGTAATATTTTCTGTTATTCTATTTATTAATTATTTTTTAATCTATTTATATTAATTGTTAATTTAATTTGTATGTCAGAAAATCTACTGGGGGGCGAGCTTCGCGATGCGGAGATCAAGAAGATATATCGCAGCGCCTTTAGCAAGAAGATGCGGGATGCGAAGGATAATTTACAAAAAAGGATAAATGCTGGAACGGGCAAGAAACCCTAAATCTGTGATGATTTTTGGAAGAAGATGCAGAAGGAGCTCGATACTGCTGAGTTCAAGAAGAGGTCCAAGCAAGGGGAGAAGACGCGATCTCATGGGAGTCTGCAAACTGGTGTATCGATCCCCATCGCTATGCACCATCGAAACCTGATAAGATAACGCAAAGTATTTAAATATTTTTATTATATAGTTAAATAATATTAATTATCAAACTAATATTTTTTTAATGTTTTGTACACAGGCAGAGAATCTGGCGAAGGAGGAGAGAGATCCCTCTAGTATCAGTTTTGCCGATATTTTTGAGTATACGCACAAGAGGGGGAAGGACGGGAGCTGCGTGGACGAGAAGGCTAGCAAGACTGTTGTAACTATTTCAATATATATAATAAGTTAGAATAATATGAGGTATTAGAATTTATATCACTACAAAATATGTCCAATTAGCGACGTTTTTAGCGACATCATATTATAACGTCGCAGGACGTCACTTTTAGCGACTGTCCGCGGCGGTCAGCCACTACGAATAATATTATGGAATAAGATATCGCCGAATGTCGCAAGATGTCGCTATTTTTTTATTATAGCGACGTGTATCAACGTCATTTTGCATACTTTGCTAAATATTATAAAATCAACGAGTTTAGCGATGTTGCATTATGACGCCGCTAACGTTTTTCAATATAGGTTAATAGATTTTATTTTTCCCCCATCCTCTCCAAAAAAATTCCAAAACTTTTTGAACCCCCGCTCGACCGTGCACCACCCGCAACCCCCTTCGGCTCCACAGCTCTGGAGCTCCGGCGCCGACCCCGGGCACCTCCTACTCCTCCTCCACCGAGCTCCTCCTTCTCTCCGGGGTCATCCTCCTCCACCGAGCTCCTCCTCCTCCTCCTCTCCGGGCTCCTCCTCCGCCACCAAGTCCTCATCCTCTCCGAGCTCCTCCTCCTCCATCGATCTCCTCCTCCTCCTCTCCGGACACCCCCTCCTCGGTCAACCCCCTCCTCTCCGGCCACCCCTCCTTAGGTAAATCCCAACCCTAACTCGGACACACACACATGCAGACACTAACCCTAACTCCAAATCAGACACATACATATGCGCGAACATACTAACACACGCAGACACACACACGCGAACACACACACGTGCCGACACACTAACAAACGCGGACGCTAACCCTAATACGGACACGGACACACAGACACATACACACTGAGATGGTGTTGTGTGTGGAATTGGATTGGGGGTTGTGTGTGGAACTCAGACACACGCACTCACTCTCTCTCTCTCTCTCTCTCTCTCTCACACACACACACACACACACACACACACATACACACACACACACATACTGAGATGGTATTGTGGGTGGAACTCAGACGAGAACACACACACACACACACACACACACATACTAACCCTATATATCAGTGAGTGTGTTGTGTGTGAAATTGGATTGGAGGTTAGGATTAAGTATAGTGTTTGTAGGTGTGACTTAAGGGTGCATATATGTGCATTGGTATAAGTGTTCTTCTTAGTATGCAAAGTTATGTGTTGAGAGAGTTATGTACTAGTGTTGAGTATCAAGTGTTGGTGACTAAGTATAGATGTTAGCAATAGGTGAAAGATATATCTTAGTATAGATATCATGGGTGTGATTGAGGATTGTAGGCAATGTGATAGGGTAGGTTGCTAACATAGGATACTTGGGTACTTGGTGTTGAGGTATCTTGATAGTTAGTAGCATATGTGAAAACTAATTAGATAGTGATATCTTAGTATCTATAGTCAAGTGTTAAGGTTTTAGGTCGATATGGATACTTAATTAAAGTATTATTGTGATGTGTTAGTATATAGCTAGTTAATGGGTATTATGCTAAGATATTATAAGATATTTATTATATATAATCTATATTAAGTATATGATACATAATATAATATATTATCTAGTATAGTCTATATTAACTAGTATAACTTAGAAACCTAGTATAGCAAGGTATTAACCTAGAATGACTTGATAAGCCTAGTATTGCCTAGTTTAGCTATATAGGCCAATCATGTTATCAACTTGGAACACAAAGTACCGGAAGTCATGAGACGCCCATTTACTGGAGTTTGAAATCTTTGGCTCTACTTTCCACTCTAGTACCGGAAGCCAGGAAGACGACCTACCTCTTGTTGCAAATATTATAGATGTGGACTCAACAAAAGTTATTTATGACATATTTCATCAAGTAGAAGAGGTAGAAGTATCAGAAGACGATGATGTAGTAGATAAAAGTGAAGATGAAGATGAAGAGGAAGAGGAGGAGGAGGAAGACGAACAAAATAAATTTTCAGATGATGATTGAAGATTAAATAAAATTCGTTTCTACTTTTTTGTGGCCTAGTTGTGTGATACTTATGTTTGTGATGGTGATACATACATATCTTTGTGTATTTATGCCCTAGTGCTGTGGTAGTTATGTTTGTGACGGTGATACATACTTATGTTTTGTGATGGTGACACTTTTATCATTTAGACTTTTATTGTGGCCTAGTTCACAACTTCTCTGTATTTTTTTTTATCATGTAATCTAAATATCTTTGTATATTTATTTTATCATTATATATTGTTCTCAGATATGTCTGGATGACGCGGATCCTATTCACGCGGTAGATCCTCTAGACGTCCTCTTCAGAACACAGATACTCCTTCCCGATCCTCGTCCCCGAGTACTCCATACTATCGACCAGCAGTACCTCAGACTGCGACGACCGCACGTGGTAGTACTCCTGGGACCAACAGTACTCCTGGGACCAACAGTTCCAGGCCCGAGAGTATCCCGTCTAGTCGTGGACCTCCGTCCAATATTCCTAATGTTGACGGTACCACGAAGACAGAGGAGGAGATGGCGGTCGAGCCAACTCTGTCTCCATATCAGAGCGATCCTCTGTGCGCTCCGTCGGATGAGACGAGAATGGAGATTTGGACCGATGACCCTACAAATTAAGTTAATTAGTTATTTGTTTCTTATGAATATATATATATATATATATATATATATATATATATATATATATATATATATATATATTCACTTTTTAATGAGTTTAATTATCAATATATATATAGATATCGTCTTCAGACGGTACAGAGAGCACTGGGACATTTTTTGAGGCAAAACTATGGTGGGCCATGGATAAATTACTCGGATGCCTCGGAAGAGAGAAAGACGTTCTAGTTTGGGCACTTCAATGTAAAAGTATATTTGATTTTAACATCATTAATATTTTTATGTTAATATTTTATAACTAACTATTATAATTCTTGTAGAGAATATATTTCTATCCACCACACCGGGCTGCACAGATCGAGCAAAAGTTTTCTTCCGTCATTGCCAAGCTCATCCGTGGTGCTATGGATGACCAGAAGGCTCGTGATCGCGAAGAAAAACTGATCCAAGGCTGGATCACGTCTGAACAGTGGACTGCGATGAGGGCTAGATTCAACGATGATAGGTATAGAAAAAAGTCGAAGAAGGCCAAGGCGGGTCGGCAGAGGGAGGAAAAGTGGTGTGGTGGGTCGATTCCGATGACGGAATAATTTCGTCGCTTGGTACGTCTTTCATTGTATACGTACAATTTTTAATCATTGTGGCCTAATTTTTTTACTTTAATAACAAATAATATATTTTTTAACAGGTCCAGAGGGGTGAGAACGCGAATATGGTGACAGTATTTCTCACCACTCATAGGAAGGGGGGACACCTTATCGATGATAGGGTGACGCAGAGCTACGTAAGTATTACTCTTATGTTTGTTAATTTTGATATAACTTAGCAAAAATACATGTAATTAGTAATAAGTACCTAAGATATATAGTAAGTAGTACGCTTATCGATAGATACATATTTTTCTAGGATAAGTATAGGAGGCTCCGCGAAGAGTCGACCCTGCCCACACCTGGAGAGGGGGTAGTTTCTCGGAACCCCGGCCCACCCAGCTCCGTCGGATGACAAGCTGTGGATGAGAGTCGTTGGTGGTCTACATAGGGGTACATACTATTGTACGGGATCCTACGGCGCCTATGTTGTATCACAGTCCTCTAAGACATCATCTGCCGATGTGCATACCCTACAGCCCTCCCAGGAGTCGCAGTGAGCCCAGGAGAGAGTTGACCTTTAGATCGTATCTCTGCGTGACGAGTTGATGCAGAGGATTACGGTGCAGCCACAGCCGAAAACGAATGATGCAACACTCATAGCACATTTTGAATCGCTGGAGCGTAGCATCATGGAGCTGAGGGATCTGGCCACGTCGACAGAGCGCAACGTGACGTTGCTGCAGGAGTCACAGTTGACCGTGGGTGCCACACTATCGAGGATGCAGGCATCAAATATTGAGATTAGCGAGCGAGTGGAGACCATGGGCGCTTCACTATCGAGGATACATGCATCACACCTTCAGATAGGCGAGCAAGTGGAGCATAGTACTAGGAGGTTATAATCTGTCATGGATACTTGCGATGCTCGACTGACAGAGTTAGAGCAACGATGTCCTCCTGGTCCTCCTGCATCGTCATCTACATCGATTCCTGTATCGGGTTTTGTGACGCTTACACATGAGCAGTTTGACGCGTTATTATCTCAGATTCGATGCAGCTCCTGATTAGTAGTAGTTTTTTTCGACATGTGTGTATTGGCCCATTCATGGGAGTTTGTACTTATTATTTTTACACTTTTATTGTGTGACTTATTTGTACATTTTTATTGTAACTGGATATTCTGTTACTACATTCGGGCCTTAGAGCTTTTTATTGATTTATTTCATCATTGTTGTTGTGTGATTGTATCGGTGTTAAGTGTTCCATCGAAGGGGTCGGCAAACCCAAGGAATTCAATGGAGGGTTGCTCCGGGTCTGTCTATTTATTTGAAATATGATCATACAACATGCATGTTATACTGTGATATTGCAGGCATTCATTTATTTTTATTTTTTATTTTTCAACCTTAGCGACGTTCAACGACGTTTAGTGACGTTCAGTGACGTCCATAAGAGTCACTAATGGCGTAGCTAACCTGGCAAATAATTTATTTTATGTCACTGATTGTCACTAAATGTTGCTAAATATTGCTGACATGACAATTTTGGCCAAGTCAGCTTTTCGTCGCTGATTATATCGCAAGTTGTCGCTAAATTTAACGATAATTACTAACTAAAATAAAATGTCACAAATTTGGCGACCTGCAACGCTAAGAGTTGTCATTCTTACGACTTTGTAACGTCGCTAAATTACGTCGCGATAACGACGTTTTTCGACATCATTTTGATCAGCGACTAGCTTTTTGGCGACTAAATCAAAACATCGCTAAATAAGTCGCTATTTAGTATTAGCGACGTAATTTAGCCATTTGGTGACTCTTTCCTGCATCGTTAATTTACCTTATTCTGGTAGTGTATTACAAGTTAGAAGTCCATTAGAAAATTAAGCACGGATCATTGGATAGACTGTGTTCCAGTCTCTGCAGACTGAGAGCGTCTCTCGGGCCACTCAGGATAGGGGTGGAAGAGTGTCATTTAGTCTTCGCCCGCCACAACATCCTCTTCCATGGCCGCTCGGACGAACGACCTTTTTGTACAGGCCACTGGCGAAAGAGGGAAATACGGATGCATCTACGGCACCGGCTCCTTGGCGTCGCAGATGTCGGTATACTCGAGACCTCCACCATCGGCGTCTTCTGCTACGGCACAACCTGGTAGGATAGATCAAATTGTTACGATAATGACCATATTGTAGGCCACAGTGGTGGGTATGTAGGAGTCGATCAGCAGCATGCAGGCCTCCATGGAGCATGGTTCTTCCAGTGTACGTGCTCCTCCTGTTGTTGTCCCTGGCGCCACGACATCTGGTCCTTCTAGTGCCTCTGCTCCTTCCGTTGTTGCTTCTGGCCTTATTCTATCTGCTGACACAGTAATGAGACTCCTAAGTTTATTGTCGTCGGAGGTGTTAAGGTAACTACCATCTGAATTAGTGAATAAAATTCCTTCGGACATCCTCCAACGTTTGCGTGACCAAGGAACACCGCAAGATCGGTGATTTTCTTTATATTTGATATTTATTGGTATTGTAGTAATCGCAGAGACTTGTGGATATTGTTTGTTTGTGTTGTCGTGGTCATGGACTTCTGGATGTTGTTCATGTACTTTAATTATTTTATTTGGACTTGTGATCGTGGACTTGTGGATGTTGTTCATGTATGCGATTAATTTTATTATGCTAATTATATATCTTTTCTGAATTATGTCTCGTGTGCATTTTCAGCGTGCGTTTGTGCCGTTGAAGGTCCAATTGGACAGAAATTCTACAGCGGATTGCGCTGGGTGGTTGATATATTAATAGTGTTTAACATGTTTTATATAAATCAAACATGCTGGAATATCTGTATTTAAAAGTTTGTTTTTGCAGTTATGTGCATATTAGCGACGGACATCCGTCGACTTAGCGGCTACCTATGACGTACTTGCGACACGCTAGCGACAGATACAACCATCGCCAAGTAAATTTTTATTCTTGGGCGACGGATTACCAGCACACGTCGACGGACATGCGACTTCCTACCGACAGTAAGTAATATCGTTATTCCATCGCCAACTTGAGTATCAGACTTTTTCCAGTATCAGGAACATAAATAATGTCGCTATAACGTCGCTAACCCGACGCCGCTTTTGACGCAAATATGTCGCTATCTAGACGTACGTCGCTAAAGCGCCGCTTAATGAATCCGTCACTAAAATGTCACATAGACGTCAATTAAATCGACGTCACAATTACGTCAATTTGTAGTAAAAATTTGACTGATTGGCGACGGAATCTTTTAGCGACGTGGCGTTTACCGACGGATGTTTTTCGTCTAAATACCGTCGCAGGGTAGTGGCTAATAGTGAATAGCAACATTTTGGAAATGGAAAACGATGTCGTTATTCCACTGTATTTTAGTAGTGTTGATGATCCTCCGTTGTCTACGTAAGCGCTCCAAACTTTCCACCCACCTCCCTCCAATTTGATAAAAGGGTGTTAACCTCTATGGCTCCTTATTCTGACTATATGCATATCATCTCATGGCATAGTTCTACCTCCTTACAGTTATCAATCATGTATCCCACGGGCTACTCCACATCATCTGTCATCTACAACATCTCGACTATTATGTTGATGTTAATTGCCATGCGTAGCATCCCCCAAGTTGGTGGGATCTTCCAGAGATCAATTACTCGAACAAGACCAAAGCCCCTAACCAACAGACTCACTGTGAGTTTTGGTTTCGTGCTCCCAACTTCCGTCTTCCACTAGGAACATGCTTATGTTTCGAATAGCCTTTTCACCCTATGTTGCGTCGGCCAAGAAAACAGTACGATTCCCACATGATTCAAGCTCAAGAACGTGCCCACCACCATGTTTGTTATGAAAACTCCCTCGTACATCTGCATTGCATTCTCTAGTAAAGTAAGTCATGCACAATAAATGCCATAAAAGTCCACAAATTTTATTGAATTGTTCAAATAGAGATGTATCTTGAGTCGGGTGCACCCTATGGTCTTATTTTCAGCTTCGAACTACTAAAATCGTCGACGCTCTAATAAGCTTCACCACCCCTCGCAATGTCGAACTCGGATCCGTAGAGAAACTTCCACCTGTAGATAGACCAGCTATTAAAGTTCTGGCGATATGATCCTCAAGATATGACACAACTCCATTCATTGTTACTTCCTAAGGACTGAATCCTCAATTTTCCTCAAGTTTTTTTTTACGTCCTTTTCCGACAACCATCTGTCGATCACAAACCCCCTGTCGTACACCCTATAACCGTTTTGTACACCTTAGGGGCTACCTGTCACAACACTTAACCCTCTATCTAGGCGCTAGGAATCCTTCATAAGCATCAAGTCCTTATCATCGATCATGTTGCGTCAGTCATCATTAATATCATCTAGTCTTTATCCTTGACTCGAGGTTGAGGTGCAAACTCGGTACGTAACTAACCCCCTTGATAATGATAATTAGCTTCTTTTCCAAGTTCCGTCATCTAGTGCACAACCCCCGTTGTCCCATAATTGCCCTTCCTCACTTGTCCGAAATTGTCGCTTCGGTACGTTGACCTCTCTACATGGAGTAGCATGATAAGACGCTACCACGGGTGTGAGTATGCCATCACGGATGGCGATGCGTTTGTTGGGATCAGATCAGAGAGTGACCTCTCCAACGTCAGTCAAGTTCTACGTACGAAAGGGAACAAGATGTACCGAGTGTAATCCCAGATTGTAAATTAAGTCTAATGTGTTTGACTGAGTTGGTGTTTGGTATGGTAAGGGTACTGTTGAGGCATTTGAGTCCAATATAACTAAACTCCTCATATATTCACTACTTGCCACTTGCCAGTCAATGTGCCTAGCTACAGATTTGGTTGTGGAGCTAGCGCTAGCTGTGAGCATGCATGCACATGCCACCAAACTTGACGAATGGTGAAGTACTCTGGAATGGTAGAGGAAGAGGAGCAGTTGTGCTTCCTCTTTCTGGATAGAGAGGGAACTTGTCCCTTAGCTTTTTTTCGGTAACTCTTTCGTATAAAAATGACCACCGCCATAATCCATTTGCTAAACTAACAACAAAGCTTTACCACACTATACTGCACTAACCTTCTTCTTGAGATCATATATACATATCGGGATGATGAGTCCCGTAGTTCTCGTGACCGGAGCGAGCGGCTACGTCGGTTCATGGCTTGTTATGAAGCTTCTTCGCGACGGCTACGCTGTTCGAGCCACAGTGAGAGATCCAAGTCAGTAATTAGTTCCCCAATTGCTTATTATATCAATTAGAACCACGTCGTCCAGTAAAGTTCGAAACTTTGGTACATATATTTTGGACTCAACTCCTATCATTTCTTATAAATGGAAGGAATAATACGTCATACTCCATGACTTGATCCATCGACCTTCCGCCACCCATCCAGGACCCTTATGCCTCAGCAACGGAACCATTTGCATAACTGGCTAGTATTTATACACATTTTGTGCGTGCAGCCGATGCAAGGAAGACGAAGCCGCTGTTGGACCTCCCCGGAGCTGACAAGCTGCTCACCATCTGGAAGGCGGACCTCGGCCAGGAAGGAAGCTTCGACGTGCCGGTTGCAGGATGCGACGCAATCTTCCACGTCGCCACGCCCATGGACTTCGAGTCCAAGGACCCCGAAGTAAGTCCTGAGAATTAATGTTAGTTGACGGACAGGTATACCTACATTTTATGTTGCAATTTTTTTTAATTTTTTTTACAGCACGAAGTGATCAAGCCGGCCATAAATGGCGTTTTAAGCATCATGAGGTCCTGTAAGAAGGCCGGGACGGTCAAGCGCGTCGTCTTCACTTCGTCCGCTGGGACGGTGGACATGAAAGAACATCAGCAGACAGAGTACGACGAGAGCTCGTGGAGCGATGTCGAGTTCTGCAGACGCGTCAAGATGACTGGCTGGGTATATATACAGATATATTTTTTCTTCGAAAACTTCGACTAGTTAATATATAAGAGAACTGTATTAATTGCCAACGAAATTTTTACAATATTTATAGATTTTCAAGACGGGTTATCAAAATTATCCTTAATTTATATGAGAAGTTATATAATCCATCTTAAAAATTTGGAAACATTGTAAAAACCTATTTGACAACTACAATTCCCATATATAATTGCATATAAATTTTTTTTTTTTTTTTTTTTTAGACAATTGCATATAAAACTTGTTCACAACCACTTCAAATTGATCACAATTCTGCCTACAGATGTATTTTGTGTCCAAGACTCTGGCTGAGAAAGCAGCCTGGGATTTTGCAAGAGAGAATGGCATAGACTTTATAAGCATCATACCTACGCTAGTCGTCGGTCCTTTCATCACTACGACCATGCCACCGAGCATGGTCACTGCGTTATCATTCATGACAGGTACTCTACACAATATTTTACTAAATTACACTGATGGTATCCCAACTATACTAGCCCCTTAGCTTTTCAATATTCGATTTTGGCACACCCAACTTCATAAATTGTCCTTTTGAAATATCTTACTTCAATTTTATAGCACATTTAGACAGCTCAAAGGGATATATTGTAGTAAAAAAGTACAATTTAAATATAAATACTTGTATTACGGTATTTTTTTTGAAGTGGTCACGATATACTTTAAAATTGATAAAAGATAATTCAAAAGAATAATTTATAAAATTGGAATGCCAAAATCGAGCAGTAGAAAGTTGAGCTGTAAAAAACATTCGAATATTATAGTTGAGTTACAATTAGAGTAATTTAGCGTTAATTTAAGAATTATGCTATTAATTTTTTCAAAGTGTCCCTTCGAACTATTCTTCCTTACGACAGGAAACGAATCACACTATCATATAATCAAGCACGCGCAGCTCGTCCACCTCGACGACCTGTGCGCCGCTCACATCTACCTCCTGAATCGCCCCGAGGCGAACGGGAGGTACATTTGCTCCTCGCACGAAGCCACCATCCACGACCTCGCGAGGATGGTCAGAGAGAGGCATCCCTGGTGCTCGATACCCGAAAAGTTCGACGGCATCGAGGAGAGCATCGGAACCGTGCACTTCTCTTCGAAGAGGCTCTTGGACCTCGGGTTCGAGTTCAAGCACACGGTGGAAGAGATGTTCGACGAAGCGATCCAGTCGTGCATCGAGAAGAAGCTCGTACCCCTCCCTGAGAATGGCAAAGTGGTGGATGCTGGGGAGGAAGAAGTTGGGGCTAATGACATAGTTCACGGAGCAGAGGAACATGCCCGGATTGCTGTAGCCTAAAATCAAAAGAGTACACAATAAGGTGTTGCCATTACTCAAGTGAAATGTGAAGATAGAACATTTTATGCATATGGATATTCCAATGTTAGATGTTCAAGGTTTCAAGTTGTATGTTAAGATTGAGTTTATGTTGGCACTCGAAGTTTCACTGAAATAATGAATGAAAAAGGATTTGCCTAATCTCAGAATAAACTATGCTTTGCAGTATCAGTTGATACTGATCGATACGGTTGATACCGATATGGTTTGACATGTCCCGGTCTGATACCGACTAATATCAATATTGACCGATACCAACATTGGGGTGGGAGAGGTAGTCTATTTTCAGTCAATTTGACAAAAAAAAAGAAAAAAAAATGAATGAAAAACATAAATATGCAAGGTTGTTAAAGCTTAATAAGGTTGTAAAAGTATTATAAAGAAAAAACAAATTCTATCGTAAGTAAATCAATCGGTAAGAATGACTACTATTTCATTCAATTTTAAAACTACTAAAAATTAACAGAAAAAAAAACTTCAAGTTGTGTCTAAATACATAAAATATTTTCCTAAAGTTTTAATAATTTATTAATAATTGTTTGCTTTCCGATACAAAAAATAATAATATAATTCTGATTTGAAAGTGCCGATACCATCGATTTCGATACTCATAGAAAGGGTTGTTAGTCCGAGACGGATTAAAGATAGTAGAACACGGGCCATAACAGAGCTGCTAGCGAGACCCGAAGGTCCGCTCTCTACTGGAACCCAAGTTGTCGTCGAGATCAGAGATTAATACAAGAGTTCCTCATCTAATATTTTTTGATTCCAACGAAGCACGAACCAAGAACAAGTTACAAACTGGCTCCGAAAAAAATAAAGATTACAACAAGCAACAAGTAAAACGTTCTTCTCCTTACGTTCGCAGACGCTACAATAAGAAAGAACGAAGCAAAGAAAAGCTGAAGAAGAGCTCATTGCTAGGGTGGTCAAAACCATTGTTGCTCAAAGCAAGATTCGCCGTACAGACGATATGTCCCCAGGAACCAGCAAGTTCACAAATGAACTTCCGGAACGCTTAGTGTCACATTCGAAAATACTCGAAAAGCACTATGTGATAGGGGGACACTCTGGACCGCATATGAACTGGTATACTCGGTTTTCCATCTGTATTCTCTCTTTTCAAATAAAATAGGAGGTCCTCTATATATAGAAGAATACAACACATATGCGGCCTAAGGAAACTCCAGGCCGCATAAGCGTTGACCGACCATATCCCCAAATTTGGGTGTTAGAGCCGTCGTCGCCCGATTTCCCTAAATTGCTTGTCTTATACAAAGCATTGTGCCCCATTCCGTAATTGAGACTATCAAATGCCTGGTCCTTTATGGCTACGCCAGTAACCCCATGTTCATATAGATAAGTCATCATCGCTTAGCGGCTGTAAGCCCCCTGATTTTTCAGTAATTATTAATTTGGTTTTTCACAATTTTCTGGAATTTTCCGGAATTTTATGTAATTAAAAACCTAGGCTTTTGGTAATTAAATATTTTTTAATTGCTGTTAATTAATAGTAAAATATTAAAGAAATAATATTTTATGGTGTAAAATAGAAAACCGAACATAGGGTAATTTTCGGTGAATTTATTGGACTCCGGAAGCATTTATAAGCCCTAGAAACTATTAAATAATTAAACCGAATTAAACCCTTAAATAAACCGGATTTATTTGAAATAAACCAAACCAACCCAAACCCATTAACCCAAAAACCCAACCCTAGTCGGATTCTACTGTTCCGACCTATTTATTACGTCTCGAAGTTTGTGCCCAGCCGTGCCGCAACCCTAATCATCAAATTTCGCCACCGCCCGCAGCCAGTCGCTAGCCGGAACCCTAATCTCCGTCGTCGTCCTCCTCGCCGTCTTTCTTCCTCAGTCGATTAGCACCACCACCCTGCCAGCACCACCATCACCTAGCCGTCGACCAACCACCATCCCCAGACCTCTCTCCTCGCCGCTCACAGCGCCGCTCCGGCCATCTCCTCCGACATAGCCTCCTCCCTCGTCACCACCTTCCTCCTCCCTCTCCTTCCTCAACCCCGAGCTCAGCCCCCTCTCCCCCACGCTTGCCTGAACCCTAGCTCCGTCGAACTTCCCTCCGCGCTGTCCGCCAACTCGAGCCCGCCGCAGCCGACCTAGCCCCGACTCCCAGAACGCCATCCGCCATCACCCGCCTTCCTCCATGCCCGCCACGCCTCCAGCGCTGCCCTAGCCGCGGCCCCCGACTCCACCTTCCCTCCTCTTCCTCCTTCCCTTCTCCTTCCCCGACGCCAGGCCATCCTCTCCGGTCATCTCCCCCGGCGAGCCATTCTTCCCTGCTGCAACCCCCGACTCATCTCCGTCGTCTCCTCCTCCCTGTCGTCACCCTCCACAGCCTTCCCATCTCCGCCGCTGCCCTCGTCGACCATCGAACCTCCTCGACTCCGCCGGACTCTCCATCTCCACAGCTCCCAGCCACGACTCCGTCGATCGAAACCCTCGAGGGCCCCCGCTCCGCCTAAGCTCGCACAGCCCTCCACCACGACGGAACTCCTCCTCTCTCCCCCGGCCGCCTGAGCAACAGCCCCTCTGCCTCGAGCCTCGCCGAGCAGCTCCCCGACCCGCTGACCTAGCCCCGGACACGGCAACCCTAGGGCAGACACAGCAGACCCAGGACTCGATCGACGCAGGACACGAAGGAGACACTCGGACACAGGAAATCAGTCTTCACGGAGCCCTGTTCAGCAACCGGAGTAGTACCTGCAGATCACACTGAGACAGAGCTACAGTTGGAGCCAGGACCCCAGGCAAGTGTACCTTGCCAAACATGCAGCTTTGCTACTTATTTCCTTGACTTAGTTATACATCAGTGGGCAAGTATACCTTGCCAACTTTATATTTCTTGTTGTATTTTCCTTGATTCATTATATTGCTGTGCATGCTTGACCTAGGACCGAGTGACTTACTTAGCGTCCGATTATTAGTCGGGTGCCAACACCGTATGGAATGTTGTGTATGTCATCTAGAGATGGATATTCATGACCCCTTGCATTCTCGTACTTGTCTTATCAAGTACACTATAATCCAGGACACTTGACACAATTTATGGACAGGATCTTCCCGAGATATTCGTGGTAATTCTGTATAGGATACAGGACTTGACAGAGATACTATATTCTTAGATACTATATGACTTGTTGTATTAGATACGATCGTGCGTGACATGGACATGAGGCATCATGAACATGAGACGTGTGATTACATTGGGTGGGGAGAGACACACAGGCTACAGGCTGAACATATATATATACACCCCTATTATTGTGAGGCACAAGACTCTGAAGCCGAGCTTGGCCTATTACTCATTATTACTGCTACTACCGGCTCCCCGACACAGAGCTTGTAGTGGCTTCAGCCTGAATTCTAGTGCTGCTCTCATCTTGCATATCACTTAACTGGTTATTTAGTATTCTCTTATTGTTCCATCTATTGCTGGAGAGACCCGCAGGCTACAGGTTGACTATATTATGTCGGCTACTCAGTCTCCCGCTGAGCTAGACCATCTCATGATACCACTGCTACCGGCTCCCCTACACAGAGCTTGTAGTTGTTTCAACCTGAGTACTATTGATGTTCTCTCTTGCATTTCACACAGATGATTACATACTTACCCTATTTATTTCATTATTACTGTACTGCATTTATTTTTGGCATGAGCTTTCTTGTACCTTGCTATGTCCCCTGAGGACCTGGATCCGGATTATGTCCCCAGGAATTACAGACGAGATCTATCCCGAGGTATACGGGACCGCAGCAGGAGCAGATACATGAGCTGATACAGGAGCTGTACCGACCTTCGAGGACGAGATCACACCAGAGGACTTCTCCTGAGTATTGGCTTTATATACTCATTTATTTCTATTTCCAGTTCCTTTATTTTCCAGTCTATTGTATTTATGTATCAGACTTGTTCTCGGATTGTTCTCCGAGACACTTTTATTGAGATTTGTTAGTTATTCCTATTTGCATTATTCTGGCATTTGATCTGTGATTATCTGTTGTGGATGAGATTAGCTTAGACTGTGACTTGTATCATTGGACCTATTTATTCTTATATTACAGCTTAAGCATGCCCCGATGGATCCATTAAATTGGGGTTGTCCATCGGGGTGTGCTGCTGGCCATTATCACGTGTCTGGTCCCTCGGTATTTTGGGACTGGGGTGTGACATGTTTTTGTGGTGGCCCATGCAGGTCAACGACTAAATTGTTCGATTTTAACTTAGGGACCGAACAAGCCTGCAATAGGAATATGATAAGTTTTAGGATCTCATCCACTTGCTTGAAACGTTCTTGATATCTATATCAAATTCAAATTAATTTTTTGACTCGTATCCTGCCTTGATTCCTGAGCGCCCTTATAGTTTATTTTGGTTGCAGAGAAATGAATCCCCAAGTCGGCGAAGAGACTCATCCAGGAACACCATAAGGTGTTGTGGTTACCCACGAAGATGAAGTGACACCAGTTGGTGCAGGTCAATCATCACAACAACGTAGTCCAGCAGGTCAGCATACCTCGAGAATCCAGGAAGATGATGTTCCACCATCGACGCAGTTGGCTCCACCAATGCCTACCATTCCACAAGGGCATGCTATGGACGAACAACAAATGTTTCGAATGTTCTACGCGATGATGCAAGCCTATCAGAAGGTTCAGGAAGAAGCTCAGCAGATCCAAGCGGAGAAGTTCATCGATAGATTCAGCTCAGAGTTACGGAAGTTAATCAGCCCCGCTGCAACTACCTTAGACGAGGATGTTCTTACTACAGCAAGACCCATGGAGTACAACACAAGGATAGGGTCCAGCCAGAAGCGGCCGTATACATCAGCACCAGACCAAGCACAACAAGAAAGAGTTGCAAAGCGACCACAGATGAATCCACCACCAAGAGCAACACCCAGAGCCTTATTTCTGCCTACCTGTCAGCATTATCGCAAGAAAGGCCACATTGAGAAGGAGTGCAGACGCAAGTTAGGATTATGCTTGATTTGCGGAACCAATCAACACTTAGCCAAGGATTGTCCTCAGCATCAAGAGAAAGTATTGATGATTCAACAACCAGCCACATCAACACCAGTCGGAGCACCACAGGAAGAAATTGCAAGGAAGTCTCACATACACCAGCCACCAGAAGCACCTCCTCAAGAAATACCTGTCTGTCCATATTGTCGCAGGCGAGGCCATATAGAGAACGAGTGCAGACGCAAAAGGAAATTATGCTTAGCTTGCGGATCCAGTCAGCATTTATTGAAGGAATGCCCCGAACGTCGAGAAAGAGCGCTAATGTCACCAGCACCAACGCCAGCCTCTCCAGCATTGGAAGCTCCGCAAACGAGAGTTGAAGGAGTCAGACCACCAGTCCCAGTAGGGAATCAGCCGAGGCCACCCCTGGCACCACAAGCAACACTCTTCCAGCAGGCTCAACAGCAGCAGAGGAATCAACTGCAAGAACGTGAACAAGCTCCAGCGATGACTTTGGAAGACGCACAGACCCATGGAGTAGCTAATGCGCATAATTTGTCGTAGTTATCTGTTTATCAATTTGTTTTATCTCGTGTCTATTGGTTCGTGACCTCAGCCTTAACCTATGTAGTTTCAAACTGCTAATAATTTATAACCTAGAAGGTTTTTATAATTGATAACTGTAGATATTATAGAGTCTTTTGTTATTGTGCTTATTTTGGGTTATTTTTTGAACTTGAATTAAGTTGTACCTCCTTCCATCCTCATCTAGCGTACTTATATTTCATATACTACCTTGACTTATGCTGCTATATTATAGCCTAGTTTTTGCAAGCCTATTCTTTATCAAACTTGTTCAGGACATATGTGTTAATGGGGCCTGATCAACCCCACTAATATAATTGTCTATTCAGAATCAATGTATTACGGTCTGATCAACCTTAGTGCATTTTGGTTCGCTCTTCGCACGACTACTTCACGTGGATTGAGATATATAGTTGACTAGTATACTTGCCCTCTAGATATATCTGAGCATATCATATCAGTTACATAACTGTACTAATACGAGCATGCGAACAAAGGATTACCATAATAGGATTTCAATCCACAATTGTCTTGACAAATCCTATTTGAATTCGTTAAATGCCTTGATCCTGATACTTCTATTCTATTACCTCACCCTTGAACTCTTTATTATTGATCTTCGTCTTCCCTTATTTCGGAAAGACAAAATCTCGTGCTTGGTATAAGTTTGATATATAGACAGTACTAGATATACCCCACAGGCCGGTCGCATTGTTGATGACCCTTTTAGTTGTGATTAAGGGAATATCATAGGTGATATGTTTGGTGTTAAAGACTTGAGGATTCAATAACATGATTTTATAAGTTGGGCATAGCCTTATTAGATGTATAGCCTTAGATGATAGATGGGTAAATTCTAAGTTGTGTAGAGACCGCAATGTTCACTTGAGAGGAATCTTCAGACTGTAATCAAGTGAGATTGGATAGAGAGAACCCTGCCATATTTTAATTTCGAGGACAAAATTTTTATAAGTTGGGTAGATTGTAAGCCCCCTAATTTTTCAGTAATTATTAATTTGGTTTTTCACAATTTTCTGGAATTTTCCGGAATTTAAGTAATTAAAAACCTAGGCTTTTGGTAATTAAATAATTTTTAATTGGTGTTAAATAATAGTAAAATATTAAGAAAATAATATTTTATGGTGTAAAATAGAAAATCGGACATAGGATAATTTTTGATGAATTTATTGGACTCCGGAAGCATTTATAAGCCCTAGAAACTATTAAATAATTAAACCGAATTAAACCCTTAAATAAATTGGATTTATTTGAAATAAACCAAACCAACCCAAATCCATTAACCCAAAAACCGAACCCTAGTCAGATTCTACTGTTCCGACCTATTTATTATGTCTCGAAGTTTGTGCCCAGCCGCGCCGCAACCCTAATCATCAAATTCCGCCGCCGCCCGCAGCCAGTCGCTAGCCGGAACCCTAATCTCCGTCGCCGTCCTCCTCGCCGTCTTTCTTCCTCAGTCGATCAGCACCACCACCCTGCCAGCACCACCATCACCTCGCCGTCGATCGACCACTATCCCCAGACCTCACTCCTCGCCGCTCACAGCGCCGCTCCGGCCATCTCCTCCGACATAGCCTCCTCCCTCGTCACCACCTTCCTCCTCCCTCTCCTTCCTCAACCCCGAGCTCAGCTCCCTCTCCCCCACGCTTGCCTGAACCCTAGCTCCGTCGAACTCCCCTTCACGCTGTCCGCCAACTCGAGCCCGCCGCAGCCGACCTAGCCCCGACTCCCAGAACGCCATCCGCCATCACCCGCCTTCCTCCATGCCCGCCGCGCCTCCAGCGCTGCCCTAGCCGCGGCCCCCGACTCCACCTTCCCTCCTCTTCCTCCTTCCCTTCTCCTTCCCCGACGCCAAGCCATCCTCTCCGGTCATCTCCCCCGGCGAGCCATTCTTCCCTGCTGCAACCCCCGACTCATCTCCGTCGTCTCCTCCTCCCTGTCGTCACCCTCCACAGCCTTCCCATCTCCGCTGCTGCCCTCGTCGACCATCGAACCTCCTCGACTCCGCCGGACTCGCCCTCTCCACAGCTCCCAGCCACGACTCCGCCGATCGAAACCCTCGAGGCCCCCCGCTCTGCCTGAGCTCGCACAGCCCTCTACCACGATGAAACTCCTCCTCTCTCCCCGGCCGCCTGAGCAACAGCCCCTCCGCCTCGAGCCTCGCCGAGCAGCTCCCCGACCCGCTGACCTAGCCCCGGACACGGCAACCCTAGGGCAGACACAGCAGACCCAGGACTCGGTCGACGCAGGACACGAAGGAGACACTCGGATACAGGAAATCAGTCTTCACGGAGCCCTGTTCAGCAACCGGAGTAGTACCTGCAGATCACACTGAGACAGAGCTACAGTTGGAGCCAGGACCCCAGGCAAGTGTACCTTGCCAAACATGCAGCTTTGCTACTTATTTCCTTGACTTAGTTATACATCAGTGGGCAAGTATACCTTGCAAACTTTATATTTCTTGTTATATTTTCCTTGATTCATTATATTGCTGTGCATGTTTGACCTAGGACCGAGTGACTTACTTAGCGTCCGATTATTAGTCGGGTGCCAACATCGTACGCGATGTTGTGTATGTCATCTAGAGATGGATATTCGTGACCCCTTGCATTCTCGTACTTGTCTTATCAAGTACACTATAACCCAGGACACTTGACACAATTCATGGACAGGATCTTCCCAAGATATTCGTGGTAATTCTGTATAGGATACAGGACTTGGCAGAGATACTATATTCTTAGATACTATATGACTTGTTGCATTAGATACGATCGTGCGTGACATGGACATGAGGTATCATGAACATGAGACGTGTGATTACATTGGGTGGGGAGAGACACACAGGCTACAGGCTGAACATATATATACACCCCTATTATTGTGAGGCACAAGACTCTGAAGCCGAGCTTGGCCTATTACTCATTATTACTGCTACTACCGGCTCCCCGACACAGAGCTTGTAGTGGCTTCAGCCTGAGTTCTAGTGCTGCTCTCATCTTGCATATCACTTAGCTGGTTATTTAGTATTCCCTTATTGTTCCATCTATTGCTGGAGAGACCCGCAGGCTACAGTTTGACTATATTATGTCGGCTACTCAGTCTCCCGCTGAGCTAGACCATCTCATGATATCACTGCTACCGGCTCTCCTACACAGAGCTTGTAGTTGTTTCAACCTGAGTACTATTGATGTTCTCTCTTGCATTTCACACAGATGATTACATACTTACCCTATTTATTTTATTATTACTGTACTGCATTTATTTTTGGCATGAGCTTTCTTGTACCTTGCTATGTCCCCTGAGGACCTGGATCCGGATTATGTCCCCAGGAATTACAGACGAGATCTATCCCGAGGTATACGGGACCGCAGCAGGAGCAGATACATGAGCTGATACAGGAGCTGTACCGACCTTCGAGGACGAGATCACACCAGAGGACTTCTCCTGAGTATTGGCTTTATATACTCATTTATTTCTATTTCCAGTTCCTTTATTTTCCAGTCTATTATATTTATATATCAGACTTTTTCTCGGATTATTCTCCGAGATACTTTTATTGGGATTTGTTAGTTATTCCTATTTGCATTATTCTGGCATTTGATCTGTGATTATCTGTTGTGGATGAGATTAGCTTAGACTGTGACTTGTATCATTGGACCTACTTATTCTTATATTACAGCTTAAGCATGCCCCGATGGATCCATTAAATTGGGGTTGTCCATCGGTGTGTGCTGCTGGCCATTATCACGCGCCTGGTCCCTCGGTATTTTGGGACTGGGGCATGGCAATCTACGCGCGAGTCATTGCATCGCGTCGAGAACATCTGAAATACCTGAACGATCTTGAGAATAAGTAACTTGTACATATGGAACACTTTAACATCTTCTGCAAATGCTTGTAATAAGTATAAATTGTGCACCCGAAACGTAACCTCGCTCACGACACTCGTGTTTGCACATGTTACTGCCCCTTGATTCATTATATATGTTGCTCATGCT
This sequence comes from Iris macrosiphon, assembly GCA_036927795.1. Taxonomy (NCBI): domain Eukaryota; kingdom Viridiplantae; phylum Streptophyta; class Magnoliopsida; order Asparagales; family Iridaceae; genus Iris; species Iris macrosiphon. Next base: position 100,535,620 of record JAYESA010000016.1, on the reverse strand, counting down.
CGAATTAACTTGATTTGCCTTGGACAGGAAAGGATAAATAGTAAGTTGGTAAGTCTCGTCGTGTTTCCTCTTATATCGCACGGCGCACTGCCACACGAGTTAGGCTATTCAATCCTTGCCATGAAACTGATCCTAAGACAACTAGAAAAACAACATAATAGTTGGTGCACGAAACCTATATTACGTGTTTAAATTTGTCGAGCGGGCGAGTAGCCTCCCCACCAGTGCATTCATGTACTGATAACCCACCAGATTTGTCATGCCCCAGTCCCAAAATATCGAGGGACCGGACGCGTGATAATGGCCAGCAGCACACACCGATGGACAAACCCAATTTAATGGATCCATCGAGGCATGCTTAAGCTGTAATACAACAATACGTAGGTCCAATGATACAAGTCACTGTCTAATCTAATCTCATCCACAACAGATAATCACATATCCAATGCCAGAATAATTGCAAATAAATAAACTAACAAATCTCAATAAAGTGTCTCAGAGAACAATCCGAGAACAAGTCTGATACATCAATGCGATAGACTGGAAATAAAATAACTAGAAACAGAAATAAATGAGTATCTCAAGACAATACTCAGGAGAAGTCCTCTGGTACAATCTCGTCCTCGGGTGTCGGTACAGCTCATGTATCAGCTCCTGCTATTGCTCCTGTATTGTATAACTCTGGGTGGATCTCCTCTGCTAATCCTGGGGACATAATCCGGATCCAGGTCCTCAAGGGACATAACAAGGTACAGATAATACAAGCCAAAATAAATGCAGTACAGCAATAATAAAATAAATAGGGTAAGCTATATATCCATCTATGTGAAAATGGAAGATGAGAGCATCACGAGTACTCAGGCTGAGCCACTACAGGCTATGTGTCGGGGAGCCGGTAGCAGTAATATCCGGTAATGGGCCAAGCTCGGGCTTCAGGGTCTTGTGCCTCACAATAATAAGGGTTTATATATATAATCAGCCTGTAGCATGTGTGTCTCTCCCCACCCAATGTAATCACACGTCTCATGTCCACGATGCACCATGTCCATGTCACGCACAATCATATCTAATGCAGCAAGTCATAGAGTATCTAGGAATATAATGTATATGTCATAAAGCCTGTATCCTATACAGAATCACCATGAATATCTCAGAAAGATCCTGTCTCATGAATAGTGTCAAGTGTCCTGGGTTATAGTGTACTTGATAAGACAAGTACAAGAATGTAAAGGGTCACGAATGTCCATCTCTAGGTGACAATACACAACGCCGCGTACGGTGTTGGCACCCGACTAATAATCGGACGCTAAGTAAGTCACACGGTCCTAGGTCAAGCATGCACAGCAATATAAATAAAGCAAGGAAATATACAACAAGAACTGCAAAGGTGGCAAGGTATACTTGCCCACTAATGTATAACTAAGTCAAGGAAATAAGTAGCAAAACTGCAGGGTTTAGCAAGGTACACTTGCCTGGGGTCCTGGCTCCAACTGTAGCTCTGGTCTCAGTGTGATCTGCAGGTACTACTCCGGTTGCTGAAATAAACATCACCATTAGATTCAGAAAATATCAAATAGCTAGAAACGTCTGTCCTTGAGTCCAATTTGGACACAGGGGCAAGAATGACATTTCCGGGTCAAAGCGGGATCCACATGTGGGCCACTTTGCACCGAAAAACGTATCAGGGTCAAAGGTCTCCAAATTCGTCAAACTTAGTGTCAACAAGTCAGGAACGATGATACGAACCCAACGGAACTTCCAGAATTGGATTCCGATGAGCCGATCACAAAATTGCCCGTCAAGTGGAGCCTGTGGGGCCTACGATACGCGATTTTGTCAACGTTCTCATAATCGAACCAAACTTGGGTCAAAGGATCAGCGTATCACTACGAGTCCGATAGCGCAAGTTTTGCCTTGATCCGACGTGTGTACACAAAGTTACGACGTGTTCCAGAACAGACGAATACGGGGCGGTGTCGGCGGATACACGTTGATTCCGGTGTGCACGCACATCCGAATCAACTTTTGCGAAATCTCATACGTCTGTATCGATGGTGCGCACATTTTGGTAAAGACCGCGCATGACCAAGTCGTCCCATTTGGTGGGGCGCACTCAGTTCCGGGATAAAACGGGGCATTATTTTTCCTATTTTTGGATCACGGTTTGCGATCGCCACAGGATGCGACGCACCGAGCGAGTTGCACGGGCATCGAGAGGGTTATACAGTCTACGCATTGCAACAGACGAAATCGAAATCAGATCAGCGAGGAAAGAGGAAACGCTACCTGAACAGGGCTCCGTGAAGACTGATTTCTCGTGTCCGAGCATCTCCTTCGTGTCCTGCGTCCGTGTCCGGTACTGTTGCTGTGTTCGTGTCCACTGTTGCTCTAGGGTTAGGGCTAGGGTTTCGCCAGAGTTGGGAGGCTGCTGGCGGCCGGAGGGATACAGGGGACGGCGGAGGCGGCGAGGCCAGGGGGTTGCACGATGGCTGCTCCGGTAATGGCGTCGGTGGGGGAATCGGGAAAGGAGTTGAGCAGTGGGAGGAGGAGACGGTCGGCTGGGGGCTTCGGGTTGGCGGCAGAGCTCCTGGGGAGGAGGAGAAGGGAAGGCGTAGCTCGGAGAGAAGGCTGTGCTGGGCGGCCGGAGTCGGGCGGCTAGGTCTAGGGTTCCGGCAGTGGGGAATTAGGGGAGAACGGAGGGAGGAGGAAGAGGGGTCGAGCAGGTGCTGGGCAGGGCGGAGAGGTAGGTGGACACGGTGAGGCGAGGTGGTCGGGCTGTGAGCGGGCCTTGGCGGAGGAGCAAGGCGGTGGAGGAAGGAAGAGGAGATCGTCGTCGGGGCACCACGGGTCGGGGGAAGAGGGTGGAGTTGCGTAGATGAAGTCACTGCGGGGAGGAGGAAGGAAGAGGGAAGGCCGGAGGAAGGAGACGGAGGCGGTCGGGGGTTGAGCGGGGAGATCGACGGTATCGTCGGCTAGGGTTCAGGCAAAGGAGATCGGAGGAAGATGACGGCGCGGACGAGCTAGGGTTTCCGAAGGCTGGGCACGATTCACGAGGGGATTTAAAGGGGGCCGGAACAGTAACTCAAGGGGAATCCGATTTGGGTTCAGTTTGGGTTTCGGGTCGTGTTTGACTCGGATCCAACCCGACCCGTTAAGCTGGGTTGGTTTGGGTTGGTTTGGTTTGTAAACTCCCTCGACCAGATTTCAGTAATTTAGGATTAGTTTTGACTAATTAGAATTATTGCAACTTTTTAAAATTTTATTTATTATATATTCTATTGATTGTGCACCTGTTTATTACACAATTAATTAGGGCATCCCACTAGCTGTTAAACCCTAAACAAATTTTACATACCTGCCCTAGACTTGTTAGACTACTTTTTTCTGTATTTTGTGCAACTTCCAGAAACCTTGTTTGATGCTTCGTTTTAGTCGCACAAAAGTCGTTACAAACGTACGTATTTATTTCCTATTTAAATTTCTGCTCTTTACCCACCTCTGTACCCTAGGAAATTGAGGACCAGTAGGCACCTGTTTGCCCAACCAAAAATACGATAAAATTCTACTCTAATTATACTTCAAATATCGTTTTGACACCGTAGAAAAACTATGACCCTAACAGCCTCAAAATAATTAGTGAACACCGTGCGCAGTATTTATTAAATAATAAATATGATGACCATATCACCTGCAGAATCAGACCCTGCATCTGCCCAGGCTCACCCCACACTGTCCAAAACATTTTTCCCAGCTATTTCCCTTATTTTTGTAAAATTCAGAATTTCGGAAAATCAGTATTTAAAATTTGGTAAATTACGAAATTACGCAAAATACAAATTTTATGCTTTTATGCAATTTATGAAAAGTTAGGAGTTTTTATGCAAAATTGCATGCAATGTGGCATAATTCTATTGGCTAGACCATAGGTGTATGGGACCCACCCAAAACACCCAGAAAAATCCAGGAAAAATATCCCCAAAAATCAGATTTACCAAAATACCCTTGAACTTCATTTTATTTACAGAATTGCCATTGCCCCAACCCTATATAAACCCTAGCAGCCCCCTCCATTCCAACACACCCCACCACCACCACGGCCACCCTCCGCCCACCGGACCACCGCCGGACTATTCGCCACTCCCCTCCCCTTCCCTCCGACCACTGCCACCCACCTCCGGCCGCCTGCTCCGCCGTGGCCAGCCACTGCAAACCCATCCCGACTTCACCTCCACAGCACCACCACCACTCCCATCCACCCCCAGCGCCACCTCCGGCCATCGTCGACCACCGCCACCACCCCCAAACGCCTCGCTGTCGTCCCCTCCGTCGAACCAACCCACCATCACCACCCCACGACGCCTCCAGCCACCGCCCTGACCTCCACAGTATCCCGGCCGAATTCTCGACTACACCACCACCCTCACCTCCGACGGCCTCCAGCCTCCACCACCGCCGTCGTGGACCTCCGCCACCACCACCAACCTGACCGCCACCCTCCCCTCTGTCGAACCCGCCGCCTGTCCGGCCACCTCCGCCGCTCCTCCGCCGCCGGCAGCCCCCGCACTTAACTGCTGCTGCTGCTGCTGCCAGTAGCTACTGCTGCTGTTCCCGCTCCTCCGGCCGCCTCCACCCGCCGTCGACGACCTGTGGGACCCCCCTGTCAGTAGGTATACCCCCTAAACCTAATATATATGTAATTATATATATACCTATATGTATACCTATATGTATATATATATGTATATAAATATGTATATATATGTATATTTATATATATATATATATATATTATATTATATAATATATGTATTATATACTGTTATTATACAGTATATTATACTGTATATACTATTATTATATATTTACTAAATATATGTATATATATCTATACATATATATTTATATATATTTATATGTATATATGTATATGTATATGTATATGTATATTTATATATACTATATAATATTATGATATATATATGCATTTATTTCTGTTATATATATATATATATATATATATATATATATATATATATATATATATATATATATATATATATATATATATATATATATATATATGTGTGTGTACATATATATATAAATAATAGGTATACTATATGTTATATATTATATGTATATATAACATATTTGTATATATAATTACTATTATATAGTATATATGTATATTATGCATTATTCTTTTATTTATTTTTCTGTACTTAATTCATTCCTGCTCCTATTATATATGTATATATATATATATATATATATATATATATATATATATATATATATATATATATATATATATATATATATATTATCTATATGTATATATATATATTAATATCCAGCTGGATAATACAGCTTATATATATATTATATATATTTTTTCAATTCTTGCAATGTCATTTCAATTTATTACATAATATTATATATTACTGAGCTGGATATTACAGCCTATATATATATATATATAAATTTATAATTCTTGCACTGTCTTCAATTTATTATATATGAACATATATATATTATCTATTATATAATTTATATTTACATTCCTGCCCTGTCAATTTATTTTATCTATATTATTATTACATCAGTGGATATACCCTGAATATTTATATTATTATCAGTGGATACACCCTGATAAATTATATTATTATATGTATATAGCAGTGGATATACCCTGCTACTATTATAATTGCTATATATTTATACCTGCATTTGTCTGTTCTTTATATATTATATATACTGCTATATATATTATATCTATATATATACATACTATATATATATCTATATTATATATGTGTATATATATATGCTTTATGTTACAACCATGATATTCACGAACCCTGTCTATTTTAACAGAAACCAACTTCAGCACAGCCAGTGACCCCCTGTCACCAGCAACCTCAAACCTGACTGTGAAATCAGGTTATCAACACTACCAGGGAGTAGGCAAGTATACCTTGCCAAGTAAATATTTAAATTCAATTATTGATATCTGCTTTGTTCTTGAATTTCATATACTATGAGTACCTGAGACTGCCTCTGGTACAGTCAACTGATACGTTGACAATTAGTGTAAATAACTTAGTCTTACAGACTCACTAACACTGTGAGAGTATCCTGATATTCTCCTAGACCCTATCACGGTAACACGCAACATGGTTGCATTACATTTATGGATGTGAGCTACGTATTTGATTAGCTACCAGTACGTGTGACCCGCATCACAGATTAGGATAATTCAGGAAAGTATAACTTGACATTTAGTTTCATTGGGATGGGAAAGATAACTAGTAGACGTATGGGATACCCCCTCCATATATAATTGTATACCTTCGTACCAGAAATGGGCGATTGCAGAGTGCCCTTGAGTCAGGGGGCATACGACACATATACTAGCCAGTCACCACGATTGGTGAATTACGTCAGCGTATGTCTAGCCACACATTCCCATGTGTACTACAAGGTCTTTACTTGCATTTCACTTAGATGGTTAGCACCCTGTATTATTTTCTTTATTCAGTATTCACATACATGGCATGTCATTTTCTGTATCTTGTTATGTCCCACTGAGGACCTGGTTCCCTGCCAGATCTAGATGAGGCTTTCTACCCCACTGTGTACGGCCCTGATCAGGAGGCCAGATGTGCTACCGAGGAGGAGCTCGAGGAGACACCCTCAGAGTATGCTTGATCCTAGAGGCCTGCCACCTGGAGATGGAGATGTTTTCATCAGATAGACACTGCTTAGTCTATCTGATTTTTCTACGCTATTATCAGTTTTTGTAGTAGGCTTGTATTCTCACCAGTTGTGTACTGTATCAGACTCAGTTTTATATATATAGTTCAGCACTTGCTTTTCTGATATTTTGTTGTGGATGAGATAGATATACCTATTTTTGTACTTGTAGTATTTTTTTAGGACAGCGTAGCACGTTCCTTTGGGTCCATCAAAGTGGATTAAGCCCTTAGTGACGTGTCAGCTGGCCAGTGACACATGGCCTAGTTCCTGACATTTTGGGACTGGGGCGTGACACGGTTTTAGTGGTGGCCCATGCAGGTCTGGGTTCTCATTGCTAGTGGTATGATGACATGCCCAGCAAACCTGTAATAGGATAGAAATATTAGGTCTCATCCACACTGACACCATCTCTACAATTTCTATTATTGCATCTTGCTTGATTATCATTATTTATCTCTTTTGTGATTTCTAATTATCCTATTTTCCTCAGAAATATGGACATACCCGGGAAACTTGCAAATAATGGGGCTGACCAAGCAACAGACCCTTCGCCAAGTACCCAAGGAACTCCGTCCAATCATCAGAATTCTGGCCAGGAGACGACACCAACACCGCAGGCGGAGACACCTTTGCCTCCACCTCCAGCCTTGCCTATCCTGATGCCACAACTTGAGGGTCAACCTCAAATGCTGCAGTTCCTCCAAACGATGTTGCAGAACCAGTGGCAGCAGACTGAGGCCCTGAGACAGTCTCAGTGGCAGCAGACTAAAACTCTGCGATAGACGTTGATGACGGCTTTGGAGAGAGCTACTACTCCGATACCAGCACCTGTCCAACCAGCGGGCACAGTTCGAGGCTTCCGTCAAATGAGCCCGAGAGACTTCAAAGGCAGCGAGACTCCTGAGGAGATCTCCGACTGGATCTCCAACACCGAAATGCTGCTAGAAGGATCACAACTCACCCCCGACCTATGGATGACCGCTGTGAGGGGCCAACTTCTTGGCAACGCCCATCACTGGTGGGAATCCATAGAGCGCAGCGTCGGCAAAGACCAAACTTGGCAACAATTCTTGGAGCACTTCAACGCCAAGTACTTCCCAGCGACAGTCCAGAATGCCCTATACTCCCAGTTCCTACACCTGGAGCAGGAAAACATGACGGTAGATGCCTACGACGCGTAGTTTAGCAGACTAAGTCATTTCGGTACTGATCTGATTCCGAACGAGCTGAAGAAGGCTAAAAGATTCCACCATGGCCTTAACTACGAGCTCCAGAGGTACACAACAATGCAATCAAGAATCTCCTACAACGAGGTTCTTACAGAAGCCAGGGAGCAAGAAGCCATTGGCCGAGGAGCCAGACGCTCAAATCCAATCTTCTCGGCCAAGAACCAGCAAGGAGCAGGAGGACCCATCCGTCGTCCTCAATATCAGACGCAGCAGACAACAGGGCCCTACCAGAAGAAGGAGCTCCCGACTTGTCATTTTTGTGGCAAGAAAGGACATTAGGCCAGCGACTGCAGAAAAAAGCTGGGATTATGCCTGCTATGTGGAGCTAAAAATCATATGGCTAGAGACTGCCCACAACACAGAGATGCAGCACCACAGCAAGGGCAGAAGCCAGGAGCACAAGCCCAGAAGATGCTACCCTCCACATCAGGAGGATATCAGAGAGGAACACCTTTGCCTACTCAGGAGGCCCAGTTCAAGGCCAGACAACAAGCCGGAGGGCAAAGACAGGGTCAAGCCTTTGCGTTAGCTGCCGTTGCAGAAGAGCCTGAAGGGAAAACTATAACAGGTACCATTTTAGTTGCATCATTACCTGCAACTGTATTATTCGATTCTGGGGCTACTTTGTCTTTCATATCCAGTAGTTTCGTAGCCATGCACAAGCTATCCACTTCCCCGCTACCCAAGTGTTGGAAAATACTTACTGGAGGAGGTATTGTTCCAGTTACCAATATTATCGAAACCTGTCCGGTAGTTGTTTGTAGTAGAGGACTAAGAGCACAATTTTTGGTACTCCCAATGCCAAATTTCGACATTATCTTAGGCATGGACTGGCTAAGCCAGAATAATGCTATCCTGGACTGCCGAAAGGGTAGTGTTATCTTTAGACCCCCAGATCACCCGGAGTTCGAATATGTCCGAGGAACCATCGAGCAAGGAATAGGCCAGACTCCTAGAGCTTACATGGCGATGGAGACAGCACTTCCATCAGTTATAGCAGAGTTCGCAGACGTATTTCCAGAAGAATTGCCAGGCCTACCGCCTGACAGAGAAGTGGAGTTCATTATTGAGCTAATTCCCGGAGCTGCACCAGTATCCTCCAATATATACCGACTGGCGAAGAAGGAGCTTGACGAGCTGAAGCTTCAACTAGAGGAATTACAGATCAAGGGATTTGTTCATCCTAGTGCATCACCCTGGGGAGCACCAGTGCTGTTTGTACCAAAGAAGGACGGAACATATCGCATGTGTATTGATTACAGAGCCCTCAACGCTCTGACAATCAAAAACAAGTATCCCTTGCCGAGAATTGACGACCTGTTCGATCAACTAACAGGAGCCGTGGTATTCTCGAAGATAGACTTGAGATCAGGCTATCATCAGGTCAAGGTACGGAGAGAAGACATTCCAAAGACAGCATTCAGGACTCGTTATGGTCACTACGAGTTCCTGGTGATGCCATTTGGACTGACTAATGCACCTGCCGTATTCATGAATCTGATAAACCGGGTCTTCCACCAATATCTGGACCAGTTCGTGGTAGTCTTCATCGACGACATTCTGGTGTATTCGAAGAGCCACGAGGAGCATGAAGAGCACTTAAGACTGGTACTAGAAACACTGAGACGGGAGAGCCTTTATACTAAGATGAGCAAGTGTGAATTCTTCCTTGACCGTGTCGCATTTCTTGGACACGTTTTCACAGGAGAAGGCATCTCGGTAGACCCAGCAAAGATTTTATCTGTGGAGACATGGCCAACTCCGACCAATGTCTCAGAGGTGAGAAGCTTTCTAGGACTTGCAGGATATTACCGAAGGTTCGTAGAAAACTTTGCAAGAATCGCGGAGCCAATTACCTGTCTTACCCGCAAGGAGCAGGAGTTCTTATGGACTGAAGAATGCCAGACAGCTTTTGATGAGTTGAAGAAGCGTCTAACTACAACCCCCATTTTGACTATACCATATGGATCCGGAGGTTTCGTCATCTATAGCGATGCATCCGGAAAAGGATTTGGTTGTGTCTTAATACAACATAGGAAGGTTGTAGCTTATGCCTCAAGACAGTTGAGGACTCATGAGAAGAATTATCCCACTCACGACCTGGAGCTTGCCGTAGTCATCTTCGCCCTGAAGCTATGGAGACACTATCTATATGGCGAACGAGTGGAGATTTTCACCGATCACAAGAGCTTGAAATATGTTTACACTCAGAAAGACTTAAATCTGAGGCAAAGACGGTAGCTTGAAGTGATGACGGATTTCGAAATTGATCTACAGTACCATCCGGGGAAAGCTAATATGGTGGCAGATGCTCTAAGCAGAAGACCCTCGGCATTCTTTATGATCACCCAACCAGGTCTTCTGAGAGATCTAGAAAATTTAGGAATAGAGGTCATTATGCCAGGACTTGACGGCCAATTATCAAACTATCAGCTGCAATCAACCTTGGTAGAAAGAATCAAAGCTGCTCTACCAACAGATGCAAGATTTCAGAGGCTTCGACAAAGAACAGAGGCTGGAATTCAGACAGGATGTCGCATATACGAAGATGGGACTCTAAGATGTGGTGATCGTCTTTATGTTCCAAATGGAGAACTTCGTAATGAGCTGATGTCAGAAGCCCATAGCTCAATATACTCTATATATCCGGGAGGCACAAAGATGTACAGAGATCTGCGATAATATTATTGGTGGCATGGAATAAAGCAGGAGATAGCACGCTTTGTGGCCAAATGCTTGGTGTATCAGCAAGTCAAGGCTGAGCATCAAAGATCTGCCGGTCTACTTCAACCCCTCCCAATACCCGAGTGAAAATAGGAACACATTACGATGGACTTTGTTACAGGCTTTCCAAGAAGTCCTAGTGGCCGTAATGCTGTATGGGTGATTGTAGACAGACTCACCAAGGCTGCTCATTTCCTACCTTTCAGAGTTGGACAATATACAGAAGTCTTGGCGGACATGTACATGAAGGAGATCGTGCGTCTGCACGGAGTACCAGTCAGCATAATATCTGACCGGGATACGAGGTTTACATCCTACCTTTGGCGAAGTATGCAAGAAAGTCTTGGTACCCGCCTCAAGTTCAGCACCTCGTATCATCCACAGACAGATGGCCAGTCAGAGCGCACCATCCAGACCCTAGAAGATATGCTGAGAGCCTGTATGCTTGATTTCAGCGGATCATGGGAAGATCATCTACACCTGGTAGAATTTTCCTACAACAACAGTTATCAAGCGAGCATCCAAATGGCTCCCTTTGAAGCTTTGTATGGAAGAAAATTTCGTTCCCCAGTATGCTGGAGCGATGTTGGCGAGAGACAGATCTTGGGACCAGAACTGATTATTCGTACGGTGGAGAAAGTAAAGAAGATCCAGGAATACCTACGAGCTGCACAAGACAGACAGAAGCACTGGGCCAACATTCATCGCCGACCTCTCGAGTTCCAAGTATGGGAGCATGTGTTCTTGAAGATCTCACCTACCAGAGGAACTATCAGATTTAGAGGAAGAGGGAAGCTAAGTCCAAGGTACATTGGACCCTTCGATGTGCTAGATCGCGTCAGAGAAGTTGCTTACTGGCTAGCTCTACCTCAGACCTTGGAGGGAGTACATGACGTCTTCCACGTATCTCAGCTAAGGAGGTACATTCCAGACCCGAGTCATGTGTTGGATTATTCGGAGATCACCATCGGGCCGAGCTTATCATACCAGGAGGAGCCTGTAGAGATCCTGGACCGTAGCGAGAAAGTGTTGCGAGGCCAGACTATTCCTCTCGTTCGTGTTGCATGGAGACATCATGCACCAGGTGAATCCACCTGGGAACGAGAAGAGGATATTCGACAACGTTATCCCCATCTATTTCCAAACCAGGGTATGACCAATATTTCAAATTCAATCTTTCTTAATCATCATATGTCCAGAATCAATCTTTCATTCTCAGTATATGATTATTTTTATTTCGAGGACGAAATATTCTAAGGAGGGTAGATTGTAAACTCCCTCGACCAGATTTCAGTAATTTAGGATTAGTTTTGACTAATTAGAATTATTGCAACTTTTTAAAATTTTATTTATTATATATTCTATTAATTGTGCACCTGTTTATTATACAATTAATTAGGGCATCCCACTAGCTGTTAAACCCTAAACAAATTCCACATACCTGCCCTAGACTTGTTAGACTACTTTTTTCTGTATTTTGTGCAACTTCCAGAAACCTTGTTTGATGCTTCGTTTTAGTCGCACAAAAGTCGTTACAAACGTACGTATTTATTTCCTATTTAAATTTCTGCTCTTTACCCACCTTTGTACCCTAGGAAATTGAGGACCAGTAGGCACCTGTTTGCCCAACCAAAAATACGATAAAATTCTACTCTAATTATACTTCAAATATCGTTTTGACACCGTAGAAACACTATGACCCTAACAGCCTCAAAATAATTAGTGAACACCGTGCGCAGTATTTATTAAATAATAAATATGATGACCATATCACCTGCAGAATCAGACCCTGCATCTGCCCAGGCTCACCCCACACTGTCCAAAACATTTTTCCCAGCTATTTTCCTCATTTCTGTACAATTCAGAATTTCGAAAAATCAGTATTTGAAATTTGGTAAATTACGAAATTACGCAAAATACAAATTTTCTGCTTTTATGCAATTTATGAAAAGTTAGGGGGTTTTATGCAAAATTGCATGCAAGGTGGCATAATTCTATTGGCTAGACCATAGGTGTATGGGACCCACCCAAAACACCCAGAACAATCCAGGAGAAATATCCCCAAAAATCAGATTTACTAAAATACCCGTGAACTTCATTTTATTTACAGAATTGCCATTGCCCCAACCCTATATAAACCCTAGCAGCCCCCTCCATTCCAACACACCCCACCACCACCACGGCCACCCTCCGCCCACCGGACCACAGCCGGACTATTCGCCACTCCCCTCCCCTTCCCTCCGACCACTGCCACCCACCTCCGGCCGCCTGCTCCGCCGTGGCCAGCCACTGCAGACCCATCCCGACTTCACCTCCACAGCACCACCACCACTCCCATCCATCCCCAGCGCCACCTTCGGCCATCGCCGACCACCGCCACCACCCCCAAATGCCTCGCCGTCGTCCCCTCCGTCGAACCAACCCACCACCACTACCCCACGACGCCTCCAGCCACCGCCGTGACCTCCACAGTGCCCCGGCCGAATTCTCGACTACACCACCACCCTCACCTCCGGCGGCCTCCAGCCTCCACCACCGCCGTCGTGGACCTCCGCCACCACCACCAACCTGACCGCCACCCTCCCCTCTGTCGAACCCGCCGCCTGTCCGGCCACCTCCGCCGCTCCTCCGCCGCCGGCAGCCCCCGCACTTAACTGCTGCTGCTGCTGCTGCCAGTAGCTACTGCTGCTGTTCCCGCTCCTCCGGCCGCCTCCGGCCGACTCCGCCGCCGTCCACCCGCCGTCGACGACCTGTGGGACCCCCATGTCAGTAGGTATACCCCCTAAACCTAATATATATGTAATTATATATATATACCTATATGTATACCTATATGTATATATATGTATATATATATGTATATAAATATGTATATATATATATGTATATATATATATATATATATATATATATATATTATATTATATTATATATGTATTATATACTGTTATTATACAGTATATTATACTGTATATACTATTATTATATATTTACTAAATATATGTATATATATCTATACATATATATTTATATATATTTATATGTATATATGTATATGTATATGTATATTTATATATACTATATAATATTATGATATATATATGCATTTATTTCGGTTTATATATATATATATATATCTATAGTATATATATATGTGTGTACATATATATATAAATAATAGGTATACTATATGTTATATATTATATGTATATATAACATATTTGTATATATAATTACTATTATATAGTATATATGTATATTATGCATTATTCTTTTATTTATTTTTCTGTACTTAATTCATTCCTGCTCCTATTAAATATACATATATATATATATATATATATATATATATATATATATATATATATATATCTATATATATATATATATTATCTATATGTATATATATATTAATATCCAGCTGGATAATACAGCTTATATATATTATATATATATATTTTCAATTCTTGCAATGTCATTTCAATTTATTACATAATATTATATATTACTGAGCTGGATATTACAGCCTATATATATATATATATATATATATATATATATATATATATATATATATATATATATATATATACATTTACAATTCTTGCACTGTCTTCAATTTATTATATATGAACATATATATATTATCTATTATATAATTTATATTTACATTCCTGCCCTGTCAATTCATTTTATCTATATTATTATTACATCAGTGGATATACCCTGAATATTTATATTATTATCAGTGGATACACCCTGATAAATTATATTATTATATGTATATAGCAGTGGATATACCCTGCTACTATTATAATTGCTATATATTTATACCTGTATTTGTCTGTTCTTTTTATATTATATATACTGCTATATATATTATATCTATATATATACATACTATATATATATCTATATTATATATGTGTATATATATATGCTTTATGTTACAACCATGATATTCACGAACCCTGTCTATTTTAACAGAAACCAACTTCAGCACAGCCAGTGACCCCCTGTCACCAGCCACCTCAAACCTGACTGTGAGATCAGGTTATCAACACTACCAGAGAGTAGGCAAGTATACCTTGCCAAGTAAATATTTAAATTCAATTATTGATATCTGCTTTGTTCTTGAATTTCATAAACTATGAGTACCTGGACTGCCTCTGGTACAGTCAACTGATACGTTGACAATTAGTGTAAATAACTTAGTCTTACAGACTCACTAACACTGTGAGAGTATCCTGATATTCTCCTAGACCCTATCACGGTAACACGCAACATGGTTGCATTACATTTATGGATGTGAGCTGCGTATTTGATTAGCTACCAGTACGTGTGACCCGCATCACGGATTAGGATAATTCAGGAAAGTATAACTTGACATTTAGTTTCATTGGGATGGGAAAGATAACTAGTAGACGTATGGGATACCCCCCTCCATATATGATTTTATACCTTCGTACCAGAAATGGTCGATTGCAGAGTGCCCTTGAGTCAGTGGGCATACGACACATATACTAGCCAGTCACCACGATTGGTGAATTACGTCAGCGTATGTCTAGCCACACATTCCCATGCGTACTACAAGGTCTTTACTTGCATTTCACTTAGATGGTTAGCACCCTGTATTATTTTCTTTATTCAGTATTCACATACATGGCATGTCATTTTCTGTATCTTGTTATGTCCAACTGAGGACCTGGTTCCCTGCCAGATCTAGATGAGGCTTTCTACCCCCCACTGTATACGGCCCTGATCAGGAGGCCAGATGTGCTACCGAGAAGGAGCTCGAGGAGACACCCTCAGAGTATGCTTGATCCTAGAGGCCTGCCACCTGGAGATGGAGATGTTTTTATCAGATAGACACTGCTTAGTCTATCTGATTTTTCTGCGCTATTATCAGTTTTTGTAGTAGGCTTGTATTCTCACCAGTTGTGTACTGTATCAGACTCAGTTTTATATATATAGTTCAGCACTTGCTTTTCTGATATTTTGTTGTGGATGAGATAGATATACCTATTTTTGTACTTGTAGTATTTTTTTAGGACAGCGTAGCACGTTCCTTTGGGTCCATCAAAGTGGATTAAGCCCTTAGTGATGTGTCAGCTGGCCAGTGACACGTGGCCTAGTTCCTGACATTTTGGGACTGGGGCGTGACACGGTTTTAGTGGTGGCCCATGCAGGTCTGGGTTCTCATTGCTAGTGGTATGATGACATGCCCAACAAACCTGTAATATGATAGAAACATTAGGTCTCATCCACACTGACACCATCTCTACAATTTCTATTATTGTATCTTGCTTGATTATCATTATTTATCTCCTTTGTGATTTCTAATTATCCTATTTTCCTTAGAAATATGGACATACCCGGGAAACTTGCGAATAATGGGGCTGACCAAGCAATAGACCCTTCGCCAAGTACCCAAGGAACTCCGTCCAATCATCAGAATTCTGGCCAGGAGACGACACCAACACCGCAGGCGGAGACACCTTTGCCTCCACCTCCAGCCTTGCCTATCCTGATGCCACAACTTGAGGGTCAACCTCAAATGCTGCAGTTCCTCCAAACGATGTTGCAGAACCAGTGGCAGCAGACTGAGGCCCTGAGACAGTCTCAGTGGCAGCAGACTGAAACTCTGCGACAGACATTAATGACGGCTTTGGAGAGAGCTACTACTCCGACACCAGCACCTGTCCAACCAGCGGGCACAGTTCGAGGCTTCCGTCAAATGAGCCCGAGAGACTTCAAAGGCAGCGAGACTCCTGAGGAGATCTCCGACTGGATCTCCAACACCGAAATGCTGCTAGAAGGATCGCAACTCACCCCCGACCTATGGATGACCGCTGTGAGGGGCCAACTTCTTGGCAACGCCCATCACTGGTGGGAATCCATAGAGCGCAGCGTCGGCAAAGACCAAACTTGGCAACAATTCTTGGAGCACTTCAACGCCAAGTACTTCCCAGCGACAGTCCAGAATGCCCTATACTCCCAGTTCCTGCACCTGGAGCAGGAAAACATGACGGTAGATGCCTACGACGCAGAGTTTAGTAGACTAAGTCGTTTCGGTACTGATCTGATTCCGAACGAGCTGAAGAAGGCTAAAAGATTCCACCATGGCCTTAACTATGAGCTCCACCTGTGGGAGCGCTGGCACGGTTATTCTTGCCTAGCGGGGACGGCCGATTTGTCTGCGGGAGATCGGGGCATGACAGTTTGATATAGCCCCGAGGAGATTAACTTGCACTTTTCTAATGTGAGCTTATTTCTTCCAACATTATAGGTGATACAAAGATACTCTTTGCTATCATCGTTTATGGTTTCAACATGAAACCCGTCCATTCGAATATCTCTAAAGCTGAGTAGATTTCTATTAGATCTACTAGAGAATAATGTATTTCTAATGACTTAGTGTATTTTATTTGGCAACACAACATCAGCCTTACCATAACCTTCTATAATCTGCACAGGTCCAGCAATGATGGTCACCTTGGTAGTGTTTGATGCATATGTTGTGAAAAACTTCATAGTTTTTAAAATAGTGTGAGTTGTTGTACTATCTATCAAGCATATGCCATCATCATTGTCCATACCTTTCAAAAACAAAAATTAATAATATATTAATATGCTACTAAATGGTTAAACTTGACATATTGTCAATTATTACAACTTGATCTAAATCTAAATAAAACTGCTTCAAAGAAAGTAAACTACCTAGACTATTGGTCATATAATGACCAATTTATTCAAAGTGGAAAGTAAATAAACTTAGATAAGCATACAATAACTATTCATTGACTTCGCCTATCATGGCGTTGAACTGGTCTTTCAAAATTGCGTTTCCACCCTTATCTTGGAAGAAATTATTAAAATTCATGTGTGTTGTACCCTCCATGAGATTAGTCTCCACACCCTTTGAGGCTTCATACTCGTCCACTTTCTTTTGTGAGGTGCGACAGTTTCGCATCCAATGACCAGCTCTTCCACAACGTTTACAAATATCAGTTGGAGCAGTTGGATTGGGAATTTGGGCATTGTTTCTTCGAGGATTAAATCCCTTATTTTTGAACTGTGTATCTTTTCTTGGACCCAGATTGTAGACATTTCTTTGTCTTCCACGGCGTCCATGCCCTCTACCTCTGTGATTTCCTCGACCCCTAGTATTGGTCATATTTTTTCGAGCATTAGTCGCATTGACTTCAGCTAAAATTGGTGCAGACCTAGTTGATCTACTAGTGTGGTTTTTGATTAATAACTTATTATTTTTCTCAGCCACGAGAAGACAACAATGAGTTCAAAATAGTTCTTAAAATTTTTCTCCCTATACGTCTGTTGTAGGGTCATATTAGTCGTATAAAATATGGTGAATATTTTTTCTATCATGGAATGCTCTGTCACTTCTTCACCACATAACTTCAATTGTGAAGTAATTCTGAACATAGCTGAATTATAGGCTGCAACTGTCTTATAATCTTGGAAAAGTAGATTGAACCATTCATAGAGTGCACCTGGTAGTATGACCATTTTCTGGTGATCATATCTCTCAGCTAGAGAATTTTATAGCACTAAGGGGTCCTTGACTGTTAAGTACTCAGCCTTGAGATCATCATGAATATGATGTATTAGAAAAATTAAAGCCTTCACTTTATCTTGTGCATATATTGACTTATGTAAACACCCAGATTTTTAGAATTTAATTTTAGAATTTTAATTATGAATTTTTGAGTTTTTGGAGATTTTTTTTGTAATTTTTAATTAATTATAATTAATATTTCTCAGGGATTTATATTTTTGTGTATTAAATTAATTATTAAAATATTATAAAAATTATATTTTTGAGTGTATTATTAATAAAAGAATATTGTGTAATTTTTCTGGAATTTCATGGCTCAAAAACTATTTTTAAATAGCTAATTGTATTAGTTTTAATTAAACCAACTCAAACCAACCCGAACCAAACCAAACCATCCTAGACCAACCCAACCAAACAAATTTGGATCCTACCCGACCCGCCAACCCACGACCCGACCCGACCCGACCCGACCTACAAACCCCTTAAACTACAGAAACTGCTAACCGTTCATTTCCTCTCCCCGACCAGCCGACCCCCCTTTCACCTCCCCATAACAGCCCAATCCGACCCCTATATAAACATCCAGACCAACCCCCTCGTCCACCATCAAACCCTCTTCAATTCTCGATAAGCCACCGCCGACGACGACGCCGGACCGCCATGCACCACCGTCGCGAAGTAGCCACCACATAGCCGCCTGAATTCGAGCAGCAAGGTACCCTTATTTCCACTCTCGTATATCTGTGCACAGTTATCCAAATGTCGATCTGTCGAATCCTATACAAAGACCACATTACCCTCTCAAACCCTGTATAATTAGTTCGGGATATCGTATCCTGTGTCGGTCGCAAATTGCGACGCAAAAGAGAAAAAAATGACCTAATTTATAGTTCAAAAAACTGTCACAAACACCCATGTTCATGGCTATTTTTATTTCAACCTAGTTAATATTTTAAAATTCTACTTAAACAGTAATTTAAACAACATAAATAAGTTTTAATTCCTTTAAATAGTTTATTTTAATTTATTATATGCTGTGTTTTATTCGCGGTTGAAGTTGACCAAAAACTTAGTTTTCTAAACCCAAATTTTTTTGAAACGGGGTGCGTCCCACTAAATGAGACAACTTCATCGTGTGCAAATTGCATCGAAAGGTGCGTATCGTCAACACGGACATGTAGAATTTTGTGAAAGTTGATTTGAATGTGCGTGCACACCGAAATCAACGAGTATACGCCGAAAAGTCTCGTATCGACATGTTCTGACACTCGTCATAATTTTGTGTATGCTTGTCGTTTCGCAATAAAACTTGTGTCATCGGATTTGCAGCGTTACGCTGGTCCTGTGACCCAAGTTTGGTTCAATTCTGAGAACGTTGACGATATCCCGTTTCGTGGGCCCCACGGTTCCACTTGACGGGCGATTTGGTGACCGGCTCATCGAAATCCAGTTCTGAATATTATGTTGGGTTTGTATCATCATTTTGGACTCGTAGACACTAAGTTTAACAAATTTGGAGAACTTTATCTCTGACACATTTTTTGGTGCGAAGTGGGCCACATGTGGACCCCGTTTTGACCAAAAACTGTCAATTCTGTCCCTGTGTCCAAATTGGACTTATGTGTCACGCTCCGATTTTGCCCAATCGATAATCGTCCCCTGAGCGTGATGCCGTGCACGCGTAGAGCGCGCGTGCACAAGGCCTAGGCAAAATGATAATCTTTAGAACACATGCAGCAGAGTACGCAAATAAGATAACACACATTGAGGCATAAAAAAGTTTTCTTTTATTGATAATGAACATCTGATTACAGACACTTGACCCAAAAGCGATAAGAATGCCACACGGGCTTACAACTTGGATTCAAAATAAGATAGCCATTCCATACATCACATCCTTTACTAAAACTTCAAAATGATATAGACACCTGCTGACGAAGCTATCGCCTTGCCTCGGAGCTGCATATAAGGGTTGCACGGGCTCCGGGTTCTTTGTACAAGCTCCAAAAAGTCACGAACGGGGTGCAACGAGTACTGGACTGGTTGGGGAAGA
This sequence comes from Iris macrosiphon, assembly GCA_036927795.1. Classification (NCBI taxonomy): domain Eukaryota; kingdom Viridiplantae; phylum Streptophyta; class Magnoliopsida; order Asparagales; family Iridaceae; genus Iris; species Iris macrosiphon. The sequence continues at coordinate 100,515,276 of JAYESA010000016.1, read as the reverse complement.
AGAAGCTTCAGCTCCTCGCCACGTCGCTTGGGCTCGAGGAACCTGCTGCAACGAGGGTCAGTACTTTAAAAAGTACCGGTAAGGGCGAGCTAATCCAACTAACCAAATCCAAAGTTTGTTCATATGAAGCATACAATTTATTTGTGGTCTTTCTATCTTGCCTTAGTTCAATTTATATATAAGCATTGGCTATTCAATTTACAGAAACAAACATGCCACCGTTAGGTAACTTTTACCTTCCCGTCTGAACTGCCTGCACAATACATACAATGTCCTTCCCTGCCACGAAGACACCATTAGTTTGAGAAAGCAATGCAAAAATATATATATGTACTGGGTCATGGCATATGATTTCTACCGTGGACAATAGCTACAGTAAGTCGGTGACCCCTACAGCGCGGGTAACAAGCCCGCTACAAGGTTCCCGCATTAGCCGTGCTAGTCTTGCTAGCGTAGCTATCCGAGTTCCACCCAGAACGAATCGACCCCAGTGCCCCGGGCGCCGTTTGCAGGAACTAAACCTTGTGCCCAAGTTGTCCGACCGAACTATGCATTGACACTAAGTTAATAGATAAAGCATTCAAACCACAAGAATGTACATATCTACTTTAGCATAGTGCATTTGGCATAGACTACCTGATCAAGTGATTGCATTTCAATATAATTTGCACAATACATCTATACAGTTATATAGAATAAGTTCTTGCTTCAACTGAAACATGAATATATAAAATGCATAGCGGACAAGCACGCATCAATGTGATCGTTTGAGAAATCTAGGTGACAAGCATTACAAGTGTTTCAAGTCTAACTCTTCTTTTCGTTTGACTCAGTTTATTCTTATTATGATATCGTTGGGGCGGGATGCACAAATGAGCTAATTTATTAAGAGTGAAGACTTGGAAGAAGGGTGCTAATTGAAGTAAAGCCACTCACAAGTTGGTGAACTAGGAGAGAAAAGGGAGAACTTCAAGACTCCGTGCGTGCGTCGTCTATCCGGTCACCTGCACGCACTAACAGATGATCAATATCTCCTGCTTCGGTCTCTGAGGTTCGATACAAAATATGAAATCCTAAGAACGAAGGCAATGAAATCCATCTAAACCGTTCAAGAAAATGCAAGTCATAAAATCAACAAGAAAGCAACCAAGCGGCATCGAAAACGGACAAGGAAACCAGCGCAAAGGAAAAGCCCCTCTCGACTCTGCCGCTGAGTCCTTCCTTGAGGCATGATCCGTTGACTATGGAACCTGATTCCGAAGAAACCAATCCATAACGACGAAAAGATCTTGATTCAATCTGTCCCAATCGAACAGTATCAAGTATTTCTTAGTCGCGCTCCACGAATAGGGGGAATGGGGTACTACATCATAACCATCTAATAGAAAGTTTCGTCTTCGAAACTTAGGAATAGAACCTACCCCTAAGGAATAATAAGGGAAACATTTCCCTCATATCAGATTCGAGTTCCCACGTCGATTCTTCGACCGCGTGGTTTCGCCAAAGAACACACACAAGCAATACTGCCCGATTCCGTAACTGCTTTTACTTATGCTCCAAGATCTGTACGGGTTCTTCAACGTACTACAAGTTCGCCTGCAGATCTAACTGACCAAAGTCTACCACATAGTTAGGGTCATGCACATATTTTCTAAGTTGAGACACATGAAAAATATCGGGCACTTTAGATAGGGCTGGTGGCAGTGCAATTTGATAGGCAACTGAAATGACTCGTCTGAGAATTTCAAACGGGCCAACAAATCTCGGATTTAACTTTCCCTTTACCCCAAATCTTGTAACTCCCCGCATGGGCGAGACCTTTAGAAACATGTGGTCACCCTCTTAGAACTCGAGGGGGTAACGACAAACATCGGCATAGCTCTTCTGCCAACTTTGTGCTATTTTTAACCGCTCTCGGATCAGCCGAACCTTTTGGACTGTTTGTTCAACCAGTTCCGGCCCAAGGATTTGCCTCTCCCTAACTTCATCCCAGCAGATCGGTGACCTACACTTCCGCCTATACAGATCCTCGTACGGAGCTATTTGGATGCTAGACTGATAACTGTTATTGTATACAAATTCGGCCAGCGGCAAGTAGACGTCCCAACTTGACTTCGAATCGATTACGCAGAGGTGCAGCATGTCTTCTAGTACCTGATTCATACGTTCTATTTGGCCGTCTGTTTGAGGATGGTAGGCTGAGCTAAATTTTAACTTGGACCCCATCGATGACTGAAGGATTTCCCAGAAATGTGAGAAGAACCGTCCGTCCCGATCTGATACTATAGAAACTGGCACTCCGTGCAGCCGGACTATCTTATCAAGGTAGGTCTGGGCAAGGCGATCGGCGCTCCAAGTACTTTTAATGGCAATAAAGTGTGCAGACTTGGTTAACCGGTCGACGATGACCCAGATTGCGTCGTTCCCCGGTTGCATCCTTGGCAGGCCAACAATGAAGTTCATGCTTATGTGCTACCACTTCCATTCCGGGATAGCAAGATTATGTATTTCTCCGTCCGACGGAGAACTTTAAGTCTCCACGCGTGCGTCGTCTACCCGGTCACCTGCACGCACTAACAGATGATCAATATCTCCTGCTTCGATCTCCGAGGTTCGATACAAAATACGAAATCCTAAGAACGAAGGCAATGAAATCCATCGAAACCGTTCTAGAAAACGCAAGTCATAAAACCAATAAGAAAGTAACCAAGCGGCATCGAAAACGGGCAAGGAAACCAGCGCAACGGAAAGGCCCCTCTTGACTCTGCCGCTGAGTCCTTTCTTGAGGCATGATCCGTTGAATATGGGACCTAATTCCGAAGAAACCAATCCATAACGAGGAAAGGATCTTGATTCAATATGTCCCAGCCGAACGATATCAAGTATTTCTTAGCCGCGCTCTCCGAATAGGGGGAACGGGGTACTACATTATGGGTAGTCAATCCTAGCTATTTCACATATTCTGAGAGCGATGGTAATATTTGTTTCAGCATCCAGAGGCGTACCTGAAGATTCCACTTATATCGGAGTAACTGACGGAGCTCAGAACACAGGCAAGTGTACCTTGCCAACTTGCAGAAGATCATGTGCTATTATTTGCTTGTATTCTTTCCATATACTTCTATGTTGTACCTGTTCAACCTAGGATCGTAAGACGTTGCTTAGCGTCCGAACAAGATTCGGGTGTCGACGCCGTACGCGGAGTCGTGTAACGTCACTTAAAAATTAATACCACGATCCTATATATTTTTACGTGCTTGCTTTATCAAGTACGTCATCCCATAGGACACTTGACACTATTCATGTGACAGAATCTTTTCTGAGTTATTCATGGTGATTCTGTATAGGTTTACAGGATTTGTGACATAAGACTTGTATATACATAGATATCATTATGACTCGCTGTATTAGCTAGAGGTCATGATCTTGCGTGTTATGGACATGAGATGTCGTGGACATGAGACGTATGATTACATTTTATGGGGAGAGACACACAGGCTACAGGCTGATTATATGTATATACTTATGTTACTGGAGAGTGCCTTAGTCTCTGTACTAGAGCTTTGGCACATGTATTTGGCCCTTCGTAATATTACTGCTACCGGCTCTCCGACACAGAGCTTGTAGTGGTTTCAACCTGAGTACTAGTGATGCTCTCAAATTATATTTCACATAGTTGGTTACATAGATTGCCCTGAGGATCTATTTTTATATAATGTATTTCATTTGGCTTGAGTTGTTCTTGTACCTTGCTATGTCCCCTGAGGACCTGGATCCAGATTATGTTCCCAGGTACAGTAGAAGAGTAATACCCTAAGGTTTAAAGGACAAGAGCTGACGCTGGAGCAGTACTGGCACCAGAGGACGAGGTTGTGCCAGAGGATTTCTCCTGAGTATTCTGTTACATACTCATTTATTTATGCTTCCAGTTATTTCATATCTTGACTCATGGATCTATGTATTGTCTTATTTAATCGGGTTATTCTCCGAGACACTAATTATTTGGACTTGTTGATGGACTATATTTCTTTTATCTATTATCTTGATTAGTCTATCATATTGACTTGTATTTACTTTCTGTGGATGAGATTAGAATTAGACTTTGACATGTATCATAGACCATTGTATTTGTTTTACAGCTTAAGTGCATTCTAACGGGTCCATTAAATTGGGTTTGCCTACTGGAGTTGTGCTATTGGCCATTGCCACGTGGCTAGTCTCTCCGTATTTTGGGATTGGGGCGTGACATGGTTTTTGTGGTAGCCCATGCAGGTCTACGACTATATTGCTTCAGTTTTAACTAAGGGACCGAGCAAGCCTGCAATTAGGATAGGATAAATTATAGGATCTCATTCACTTATTGATCTGTTCTTGACCTCTATTTCGACTTTAAAATAATTTCTTGATTTGCATCCTGCCTTGATTCTTCTGTACGCCTCTTATAGTTTACTTTGGATGCAGAGTAATGGATCCACGAGCTAGCAACGAGACTCCCGCAGGTACACCACAAGGTGATGTGGTCACCTACGACGATGGAGTGACACCATTGGGTGGAGATCTATATGCTCAACAAAGCAATCAAGCAGATCAGCACGCCTCGAGGTTCCGGCGAGACGATATTCCACCACCATCGCAGTTTACTCCACCAATGCCCATTTTTCCACCAGGACAGCCTATGGACGGACAACAGATATTCCAAATATTCTACGCAATGATGCAAGCACAACAACAAGTTCATCAAGAGGCCCAGCAATGCCAGACGGAGAAGTTCTTTGACGGACTTAGCTTTGAGCTACAGAGATTAATCAGCTCCGTTGCAACTACTACTTACACGGACGTCCTTGTTGCAGCTCGACAAATGGAGCGCGTCACCAGAAAAGAGTCCAGCCAGAAGCGGCTGCATGCACTAGCACCAGACCGAGCACAACAGAGAGGAGCTGCAAAGCGACCACAGATAATCCACCATAGAGAGCATTTACACCACTAGCACTAGTCCTTCCTACTTGTCACTGTTGTGGCAAGGTAGGCCATATTGAGAGGGAGTATAGACTCAAATTAGAATTATGTTTAGCTTGCGGATCCAGTCAGCATTCAGTACGGGATTGCCCTGAACGTCGAGAGAGAGCACTGATGATTCATCAATCAGCCCTACCAACACCAGCACCAGGACTCCCTAATTGTCATTATTATGGCAAGGTAGGCCATCTCGCCAAGGAATACTGACGCAGATTGGGATTGTGCTTGGTTTGGTATCCAGCCAACATTCAGCCAGAACTTGCACGGAGCATCGAGGAGAAACATCGATGGTTCACCGACGAGCACCGATGGTTAACCGACAAGCTTTACCAACACCGGAAGGATAGCAGCTGAGGCCACCCTTGGCACCACAGGCAGCACTTTTCCAATAAGCCAAGCAACAATAGAGGACACCACCACAAGGACGTGGTGTAAACACCCAGATTTTTCAGAAATTAAAATATAAATTTTGGGATTTTTTCGTAATTTTTAACTAATTAAAATAATTTTTTCTAGAATTAAATATTTTTTAGTATTAAATTAAATATTAAAATATTATGAAAATAATATTTTTGAGTGTAAAATAAATAATTAGTCATGGTGTAATTTTTCTGGAATTTATTGGACCCAAAAACTATTTTTAAACAGCTAAAAATATTTTTTTTTAATAAACCGGATTAAACCAACCTGAACCGAACCAACCCAAACCCTATTGGATCGGGTCGGATCTGGATCCCAACCCGTACCCGCAGACCCGCTAAACCTGACCCGCTATTTACTGCTACAGTAACCGCTTCATTTCCCGTAACCCCCGCCGCCTTCTCTCCACCGTTCAACCGACGCCGTCGGCCGCTCTTCTCCCCGCTAACGCCGGCTGTCCCTACCCCTTCGTCTCCCCGACTGACCATCTTCCCATCACCGATCGACTATACACCTTCCGTAACCGCCGGCCACCACTTCCTATTTAAACCCCTGAGCCACCCCTCACCGCCATCACCAACCACTGCCTCCGCCACATCTCCGGCGACTTCGGCCATCGCCTCTCCAGCACCGGCGACGCCAAGCTCCGGCGATGACCCTCCCCTGTGAGCCCGACCTCCGGCGACCAGCATCGACGAGCACAGCGCCACTGCTGACCGGCCGAGCACCGCCGCCCCTCCTTCGTGCACGCGTAGTTTAGTCGATACTGATCCCTTGTTCCGGTGAGTCTTTCTCTCTCCTCGTCGCGTTATTTTTTGAACGGTCTATTGCGACATGTTCTCTGTGTGACCCTCTCGAACCCCGTGCAATTGGACTGGGGTATCGTGTCCTCTGTCGATCGTAAACCGCGACGCAAAAACAAGAAAATATCCCAATTTTGGACTTCAAAAACTGTCCCGAACTCACAATTTCATGGCCGATTTAATCCTAACATGTTTAATAATTCTAAAATTTACTTGAACAGTAATTTAGTTAATATAACCGAGTTTTAAACCCTGTAATTAGTTTATTTTATTGTGTTGTATGTTGTGTTTTATTCGTGGGTAAAATCGACCAAAAACTTGGTTTTTAAAACCTAATTTTTTTTGAAACGGGGTGCATCCCGCTAAACGAGGCAACTTCGTCGTGTGCAAATTTTACCGAAAGGTGCGCATCATCAATGCTGACGTGTGGAATTTCGCGGAAGTTGATTTGGATGTGCGTGCACACCGGAATCAACGTGTATCCGTCGAAATTGCCCTATATCGGACATGTTCTGAAATTCGTTGTAACTTCGTGTGTGCTTATCGTTTTGCAACAAAACTTACGCCATCGAATTCGTAGCGTTATGCTGGTCTTGTGACCGAAGTTTGGTTCGATTTTGAGAACGTTGACGAAATCCCGTATCGTGGGTCCTACGGCTCCACTTGACGGGCGATTTTGTGACCGGCTCATCGGAATCCAGTTCTGGATATTCTGTTGGGTTTGTATCATCGTTCTGGACTTGTAAACACTAATTTTGATGAATTAGAGAACTATATCTCTGGCACATTTTTTGGTGAGAAGTGGGCCACATTTGGACCTTGCTTTGACCAGAAACTGTTAATTTTGGCCCTGTATCCAAATTGGACTTATGGATAGGCAATCCTAGCTATTTCATATCTTCTGAGAGTGGTGGTAATATTTATTTCAGCAACCGGAGGATTATATGAAGATCCTGTTGTTACCAGAGCAATTGAAGGAATTCAAACCCCAGGTAAGTGTACTTTGCCAAACTTGCAATACTTGCTTCTTATTATTCTCTTGATTTATTCCTGTGATATATCTGTTTAACCTAGGACCGTGTGACGTTGCTTAGCGTTCGAATAATATTCGAGTGTTGACGCCTTACGCGGAGTCGTGTAACGTCACATAGAGAGTTGATATTGTGATCCTATATATTTTCGTACTTGTTATATCAAGTACGTCATACCATAGGACACCTGACAATATTCATGAGTCAGAATCTTTTCTGAGTTATTCATGGTGATTCTGTATAGGATTACAGGATTCGTGACATAGATCTTACATATGCATAGCTATCATTATGACTCGCTGCATTAGTTAGAGGTCATGATCTTGCGTGTCATGGACATGAGACATCATGGACATGAGACGTGTGATTATATTGGGTGGGGAGAGTCTTACCATACTAAAGGCTGATTATATATATATATATATATATATATATATATATATATATATATATATATATATAGTTATAGTTATTCTGGAGGTGCCTTAGACTCTGACCAGAGCTTTGGCACAAGTACTGGCCCTTCGAGATATAAATGCTGCTATAGATTTCCCCGACATAGCCTATAGTAGTTTCAGCCTGAGTATGATTAATGCTCTCATTTGCATATCACATAGCTGGTTACATAGTTTACCCTGCTGATATATTTTATATACTGTATTTATTTTGGCTTGAGTTATTCTTGTACCTTGCTATGTCCCCTGAGGACCTGGATCGAATTATGTCCCCAGGTATAGCAGAGGAGTTCTACCCCGAGGTATACGGGACAGAAGCATATGCTTGAGCAGTACCAGTACCAGAGGAAGAGGTGATGCCAGAAGATTTCTTCTGAGTATTTATTTTATATACTCAGTCATTTCTGTTCTTGATACTCTATTTCATGTCTCATGGATTTCTGTATTAAACTCATTATCGGGTTGTTTCCCACGACATTTTATTGAGACTTGTTGTTGAATTATATTTCATCTTGATTATTTTGATATTTGAACTGTGATTATCTTCTGTGGATGAGATTAGAATTAGACTGTGACTTGTATCGTAGACTATTATATTATTATTTTACAGCTTAAGTACACTCTAACGGGTCCATTAAATTGGGTTTGCCCATTGGAGTGTGCTGCTGGCCATTGCCACGTGTCTAGTCCCTCGGTATTTTGGGACTGGGGCGTGACATGATTTTTTTGGTGGCCCATGCAGGTCAGAGCATTAAGGTCTACGATTAAGGTCTATGACTAAGGTCTCGACTATGGTCGTCGACTATGGTCTACGACTATATTGCTTCGGTTTTAACTAAGGGACCGAGCAAGCCTGCGATAAGGATAAATTATAGGATCTCATCCACTTGATTGAATCATTCTTGATCTCTATATCGGATTCGAATTAATTTCTTGACTTGCATCCTGCCTTGATCCCTTGTGCGCCTTTTATAGTTTATTTTGGATGCAGAGTAATGGAACCACAAGCAAGCGACGAGACTCCCGCAGGAACACCACAAGTTAAATTTGTCACCTACGACGATGAAGTGACACCAGTGGGTGGAGGGTAATTAACTCAACAAAACAATCAAGCAGATCAGCTCGCCTCGAGGTTCCAACAAGACGATATTCCATCGTCTCCGCAGTTTACTCCACCGATGCCTATTTTCCCACCAAGACAGCCTATGGACGGACAAGAGATATTCCAAATATTCTATGAAATATGCAAGCTCAACAGAAGGTTCATCAAGAAGCCCAACAACAGCAGAGGACACCACCACAGGGACATGGACATACTTTTGCGATGATAGTGGAGGACGCACAGACTCGTGAAGTAGTAAATACGAGTAAGGTTTAAGTTTTATCATAGCTATATATTCCTAGTAATGCCTTAGCACGTGCCTGTTAATTCCATTCCCTAGTCTAAGCCTAGTATTATGAACTTGTTAGTTTAGAATAGTAATTGATACCCAAGTTTTCATAGGCTGTAGTTGATCCTTGCTCTAACTATATTCCTTTACTCTTGAATTACTTATCTCTCATTGCTTAGAGAAATATTTTTATTCCTTCCCTACGTATTCTTCTTAACCCTCACACTTTCTCTCGATTTCTCCTTATTCATGATTCTTAATCCCTTGTGTTGTGCTACAAACATGTTTTATAACCGCGTCATCTCTTTTGACCGGTTATGTTTTATTTTCTTAATTGTGAGGACGCAATTCTTTTAAGGAGGGTAGATTGTAAACACCCGGATTTTTCAGAAATTAAAATATAAATTTTGGGATTTTTTTCATAATTTTTAACTAATTAAAATAAATGTTTTCCTGGAATTAAATATTTTTGAGTATTAAATTAAATATTAAAATATTATAAAAATAATATTTTTTAGTGTAAAATAAATTATTAGTCATGGTATAATTTTTTAGAATTTATTGGACCCAAAAAGTATTTTTAAACAGCTAAAAATATTTTTTTTAATAAACCGAATTAAACCAACCTGAACCGAACCAACCCAAACCCAACTGAACCCAAACCCTATTGGATCGGGCCGGATCTGGATCCGAACCCGTACCCGCTGACCCGGTAAACCCGACCCGCTATTTACTGCTACAGTAACCGCTTCATTTCCCGTAACCCTCACCGTCTTCTCTCCACCGTTCAACCGACGCCACCGGCAACTCTTCTCCCCGCTAACGCCGGCTGTCCCTACCCCTTCGTCTCCCCGACCGACCATCTCCCCACCGCCGGCCGACTGTACACCTCCAGTAACCGCCGGCCACCACTTCCTATTTAAACCTCCCGAGCCACCCCTCACCGCCATCACCAACCACTGCCTCCGCCACATCTTCGGCGACTCCGGCCACCGCCTCTCCAGCCCCGACGACGCCAAGCTCCGGCGATGACCCTCCCCCGCTAGCCCGACCTCCGACGACTAGCATCGACGAGCATAGCGCCGCCGTTGACCGACCGAGCACCGCCGCCCCTCCTTCATGCACGCGTAGTTCAGTCGATACTGATCCCTTGTTCCGGTGAGTCTTTTTTTTTCCTCGTCGCGTCATTTTTTGAACGGTCTATTGCGACATGTTCTTTATGTGACCCTCTCGAACCCCGTACAATTGGACTGGGGTATCGTGTCCTGTGTCGATCGCAAACCGCGACGCAAAAATAAAAAAATATCCCAATTTTGGACTTCGAAAACTGTCCCGAACTCACAAGTTCATGGCCGATTTAATCCTAACATGTTTAATAATTCTAAAATTCACTTGAACAGTAATTTAGATAATATAACCAAGTTTTAAACCCTGTAATTAGTTTATTTTATTGTGGTGTATGTTGTATTTTATTCGCGGGTAAAATCGACCAAAAACTTAGTTTTTAAAATCCAAATTTTCTGAAACGGGGTGCATCCCTCTAAATGAGGCAACTTCGTCGTGTGTGAATTTCTCCGAAAGGTGCGCATCGTCAATGCGGACGAGTGAAATTTTGCGGAAGTTGATTTGGATGTATGTGCACACCGGAATCAACGCGTATCCGTCAAAATTGTCCCGTATCGGACCTATTCTAAAACTTATTGTAACTTCATGTGTGCTTATCGTTTCGCAACGAAACTTGTGCCATCAGATTTTTAGCGTTATGCTGGTCCTGTGACCCAAGTTTGGTTCGATTTTGAGAACGTTGACGAAATCCCGTATCGTGGGCCCCACGGCTCCACTTGACGGGCGATTTTGTGACCGGCTCATCGAAATCCAGTTCTGGATATTCTGTTGGGTTCATATCATCGTTCTGGACTTGTAGACACTAAATTTGATAAATTTGGAGAACTTTTTCTCTGGCACATTTTTTGGTGCGAAGTGGGCCACATGTGGACCCCGCTTTGACCAGAAACTGTCAATTTTGCCCCTGTGTCCAAATTGGACTTATGGATAGGCAATCCTAGATATTTCATATCTTCTGAGAGTGATGGTAATATTTATTTCAGCAACCGGAGGAGTACCTGAAGATCCTGTTGTTACCGGAGCAATTGAAGGAATTCAAACCCCAGGCAAGTGTACCTTGCCAAACTTGCAGTACTTGCTTCTTATTATTCTCTTGATTTATTCCTATGATGTATCTGTTCAACCTAGGACCGTGTGACGTTGCTTAGCGTCCGAATAATATTTGGGTGTCGACATCGTACGCGGAGTCGTGTAACGTCACATAGAGAGTTGATATTACGATCCTATATATTTTCGTGCTTGCTATATCAAGTACGTCATAACATAGGACACCTGATACTATTCATGAGTCAGAATCTTTTCTGAGTTATTCATGGTGGTTCTGTATATGATTACAGGATTCGTGACATAGATCTTACATATGCATAGCTATCATTATGACTCGCTGCATTAGTTAGAGGTCATGATCTTGCGTGTTAGACGTCGTGGACATGAGACGTGTGATTACATTGGGTGGGGAGAGTCTTACCATACTAAAGGCTGATTATATTATATATATATATATATATATATATATATATATATATATATATATAGTTATAGTTATAGTTATAGTTATTCTGGAGGTGCCTTAGACTCTGACCAGAGATTTGGCATAAGTACTGGCCCTTCGAGATATAAATGTTGCTATAGGTTTCCCCGACACAAAGCATATAGTAGTTTCATCCTGAGTATGATTAATGCTCTCATTTGCATATCACATAGCTGGTTACATAGTTTGCCCTGCTGATATATTTTATATACTGCATTTATTTTGGCTTGAGTTATTCTTGTACCTTGCTATGTCCCCTGAGGACTTGGATCTGGATTATGTCCCCAGGTATAGCAGAGGAGATCTACCCTGAGGTATACGGGACAGGAGCAGACGCTGGAGCAGTACCAGTACCAGAGGAAGAGGTGATGCCAGAAGATTTCTTCTGAGTATTTGTTTTATATACTCAATCATTTCTGTTCTTGATACTCTATTTCATGTCTCATGGATTTCTGTATTAAACTCATTATCGGGTTGTTTCCCGAGACATTTTATTAAGACTTGTTGTTGAATTATATTTCATCTTGATTATTCTGATATTTGAACTTTGATTATCTTCTGTGGATGAGATTAGAATTAGATTGTGACTTGTATCATAGACCATTATATTATTATTTTACAGCTTATGTACACTCTAACGGGTCCATTAAGTTGGATTTGTCCATTGGAGTGTGCTGCTAGCCATTGCCACGTGTCTAGTCCCTCGGTATTTTGGGACTGGGGTGTGACTCGTGGACAGGCTTTTGCGATGACAGTGGAGGAGGCACAGACTCGAGGAGTAGCGAATATGAGTAAGATTTAGTCTTATCATAGCTAGCTATAATAGCGAATAATCCTAGTAATACTTTAGCATGTGTCTGTTAGTTTCATTCTCTAGCATATACCTAGTATTATGTTAGCATGAACTTGTTAGTCTAGATTAGTAATATGTCACTGGTACCCAAGTTTTCATAAGATGTAGTTGATCCTTGCTCTAATCAAACTCCTTTACTCTTGAGTTACTTATCTCTTATTGCCTAGGGAAAGTTTTTATTTCTTCTCTATGTGTTCTGCTTAAACAAAACCCTCACCCTTCCTCTCGATTTCTCCTTGTTCATGGTTCCTTATCCCTTGTGTCGTGCTTCAACAAACATGTCTTGCTACCGTGTCATCTCTTCTGGAGAAAACATTTTCTTGACCGGTTACGTTTTATTTTCTTAATTGCGAGAACGCAATTCTTTTAAGGTGGGTAGATTGTAAACACCCAGATTTTTAGAATTTAATTTTAGAATTTTAATTATAAATTTTTGAGTTTTTGGGGAATTTTCTGTTATTTTTAATTAATTATAATAAATGTTCTTCAGAGATTTATATTTTTGTGTATTAAATTAATTATTAAAATATTATAAAAATTATATTTTTGAGTGTATTATTAATGATAGGATATTGTGTAATTTTTTTAGAATTTATTAGGCTCAAAAACTATTTTTAAATAGCTAATTGCATTAGTTTTATTAAACCAACTCAACCCAACCCGAACCAAACCAAACTGAACCAAACCGAACCATCCTAGACCAACCCACCCAAACGAACTTGGATCCTACCCGATCCGCCAACCCGCGACCCGACCCGACCCACAAACCCCTTAAACTACAGAAACTGCTAACCGTTCCTTTCCTCTCCCCGACCAGCCGACCCCTCCTTTTACCTCCCCATAACAGCCCAATCCGACCCCTATATAAACATCCAGACCCGCCCCCTCGTCCACCATCAAACCCTCTTCCATTCCCGACAAGCCATTGTCGACGACGACGCCGGATCGCCGCGCACCACCGCCGCGAAGTAGCCACCGTACAATCGCATGAATTCGAGCAGCAAGGTACCCTTCTTTCCACTCTCGTATCTTTGTGCACAGTTATCCAAATGTCAATCGGTCGGATCCTATGCATAGACCACATGACCCTCTCGAACCCTATATAATTAGTTTAGGGTATTGTGTCCTATGACGGTCGTAAATCGCGACGCAAAACAAGAAAAAATGACTCAATTTATAGTTCAGAAAACTGTCTCAAACACCCATGTTCATGGCCATTTTTCTTCCAACCTAGTTAATATTTTTAAATTCTACTTAAACAGTAATTTAAACAACATAAATAAATTTTAATCCTTTCAAATATTTTATTTTAATTTATTGTATGTTGTATTTTATTTGCGGTTGAAGTTGACCAAAAACTTAATTTTCTAAACCCGAAAATTTCTAAAACAGGGTGCGTCCCACTAAACGAGGCAACTTCGTCGTGTATAAATTGTATCGATAGGTACGTATCGTCAACATAGACATGTGAGATTTTATGAAAGTTGATTAGGATGTGCGTGCACACCGGAATCAACGCGTATCCGCCAAAAAGTCCCGTATCGACCTATTCTGACACTCGTCATAATTTTGTGTATGCTTGTCGTTTCGCAACAAAATTTACGCCATCGGATTCGTAATGTTACGCTGGTCCTGTGACCCAAGTTTGGTTCGATTCTGAGAACGTTGACGAAATCCTGTTTTATGGGCCTCACGGTTCTACTTGACGGGCGATTTCGTGACCGGCTCATCGAAATCCAGTTCTGGATATTCTGTTGGGTTTGTATCATCGTTCTGGACTCGTAGATACTAAGTTTAACAAATTTGGAGAACTTTATCTCTGGCACATTTTTCGGTGTGAAGTGGGCCACATGTGGATCCCGCTATGACCAGAAACTGTCAATTCTGTCCCTGTATCCAAATTGGACTTATGGGTAGTCAATCCTAACTATTTCACATATTCTGAGACCGATGGTAATATTTGTTTCAGCATCCGGAGGCGTACCTGAATATTCCACTTATATCAGAGCAACTGACGTAGCTCAAAACACAGGCAAGTGTACCTTGCCAACTTGCAGAAGATCATGTGTTATTATTTGCTTGTATTCTTTCCATATACTTCTGTGTTATACCTATTCAACCTAGAATTGTGAGACGTTGCTTAGCGTCCGAACAAGATTCGGGTGTCGACGCTGTACGCGGAATCGTGTAACGTCACTTAGAAAATTGATACCACAATCCTATATATTTTTACGTGCTTGCTTTATCAAGTATGTCATCCCATAGGAAACTTGACACTATTCATGTGACAAAATCTTTTCTGAGTTATTCATGGTGATTCAGTATAGGTTTACAGGATTCGTGACATAAGACTTGCATATACATATATATCATTATGACTCGTTGTATTAGCTAGAGGTCATGATCTTGCGTGTTATGGACATGAGACGTCGTGGACATGAGACGTGTGATTACATTGGGTGGGGACAAACACAGGCTACAGGTTGATTATATATATATATATATATATATATATATATATATATATATATATATATATATATATATATATACTTATGTTACTAGAGAGTGCCTTAGTCTCTGTACCAGAGCTTTGGCACATGTATTTGGCCCTTCGTGATATTACTGCTACCGGCTCCCCGACACAGAGCTTGTAGTGGTTTCAGCCTGAGTACTAGTGATGCTCCCAAATTGTATTTCACATAGTTGGTAACATAGATTACCCTGAGGATCTATTTTTATATACTGTATTTTATTTTGCTTGAGTTATTCTTGTACCTTGCTATGTCCCCTGAGGACCTGGATCCGGATTATGTCCCCAGGTACAGTAGAAGAGGAATACCCCAAGGTTTACGGGTATCACTACCACATTTCTAGATTAGGGCATTATTGTAATTTTCTTGTTTAATTTATTGTGTAATAAATATGTGTGATGGGTTTATTAAATAATTTGTAGGGTGTTCCTTCATGCATAGTTTATGGGTTTGACCTAAAAATCCATTAGGTTTAACCCTTGTGACCAAACCCTAATTGGTATTTAGTTTTTAGTGAAACCCTAGGTGAATGACTAAACTCTAATTAATTTAAGTTCTTCATGACTAATCATGAAGGGCTAATTAAACTGTCACGCCCCAGTCCCAAAAATACGTAGGACTAGGACACGTAAGCATGCCAGCCGCATGGATATGGCAACTCCAATATATGGAAACCAAATCCACACGTACGCTGTAATATGAATATCAAATCCACAAGTGGTATAAACATATGTCACAAGTCACAGGGTATAATCTAGATCTCATCCACGAAAATCAA
Organism: Iris macrosiphon; assembly: GCA_036927795.1. Lineage (NCBI taxonomy): Eukaryota > Viridiplantae > Streptophyta > Magnoliopsida > Asparagales > Iridaceae > Iris > Iris macrosiphon. Next base: position 100,499,339 of record JAYESA010000016.1, on the reverse strand, counting down.
ATATAAATAAAATAACCAATGTCTATGAAACTAGATCTCAATAAGAAGTATCTAAGGATGATAGTTGGATGGAAACAAATCCACTACCAACTCAAATAGAAAAGTAAATACAATATAAGTACAACTCAATCAAACAATATAAGTACCAGCTATCAATCACGGCTCGAAGAGAGACATCCACGAAGCATCTATAACCATCCAACTCTGCTCTCCTGCAAATACACAAGAACAGGTACACCTGGCAGCGGACCAGGTCCTCAGAGGGACATAACAAGATACTTAAACACATGCCAATAAAGTACTGAAATAAATATCCAAAGGGGTTGCCTAACCGTCTACGTGTATGCAGTTTGAGAACAACTTTCTAACAAGTGAGCTATCTGGCTGAGAACTGGGATTGGCATGACTCTCTCGGAGAACCAGGGGCCTCAAAGGCATGTCATCTTTTGAACGGCAGAGGCCCGCCAAGTAGTAAAGGGGTCATCACCGCCCGTATCTCCAGCGGAGCTTCCGGGTTACAGAAGGAAAAGTATAAAGGAGCTCAAATGCGGTACTTGTTGTTCTCCCCACCCCATGTTCTAAGCATGTCACATCCATGACACGATAACACCTCTAATAACTGCCAAGTCTACTAGCATGCAAAGTTTCTAACAGCAGTTATTCCTAACGCACGGTCCATACGTACAGGAGGCCAGACCTGTCACGCAGTCCGTAATCTATATGAGACTCACACTCGTGTAACAACTGTGTCACGGCCAATGAACCTAATGGTGCTACATGATAATGGGGTAGTCTCATGAACAAGGTTAATGCAATACATAAATAAAAACATATCGCGACGTCACCGTCGCGTGCATTTTATATAACAATTAAAATATATGAACTAAAGACAGAAAATAAAGATGCGTACAACATATGGAATAAGAATAAGAGTACAATGGCAAGGTATACTTGCCTGGCAAGGAAGCTGTAATGTACCCATAACCTGCTCCAGAGTCGCGCAGAACAAATCCAATATCCTCTTAGATTTTTGGGCAATGCAACAAATTTTAGACACACAGCTTTAAGCTGAAAACAGTGATGCTGCTCAGCCAAAGCCAGAGTGGTCGCCACAGTGTTTATAGCAACTTCTTCACAGAGTTTGACTTCACATAATAACCTAAGCCTCTCCAATACATATCTATCTGCCGCTGCAAGCAAATGCTGTGCCATTAACGTTGAAGCCCATTTTGCATTAAGACCAGTAATTTCCTCCATGTCAGGTAAGGAATCCCAATATATAAAGTGAAGCAAGGCCTTAAAAAATTGGAGCCTCCATATCCTCAACCTTTATACATTGTGTATTTTGGTCCTTCATTAGGCCAACAAGTTGTGCCCTGAACACAGGTGAACGAGCTGCAAGTATCAACTTGTGTGCAGCAAAAATCTCTCCGTTAACTTCAAAACTTACATCAGTTCCTTTTTCGCTTTCCAAAAGCTGGCCAAAATACTCACTTATGTTAGAAGGTGGCACTGGTATGGAGTAAGTTTTAGGTCCCTCTGTAAGTGATGTTACAACACCAACACTACAGTTGACTGATAGGCAGTCTCCTCTGAGATAATCAGATGTTTCCAAGGCAGTTCTTTTGAAGAAACGCTTATAGCCCCACATGCTCCCACGGTACTTAAGCGTGTATGGGACCCCTCGAGGTTCCTCCCGAAGTGGCTGTGCACCTTGTGCATCCCCTTCCCGCTCTGGTCCATCAGCGTGAGCTCGAAGAGCGCGCGCACGTCCGTGCCCTCGCTCGCGAGCGCGATGAACAGCGACACGTATGCCGTGTTGTCCTCGGGGCTCTTCCCGTCCGGGTAGAAGTACACCGCCCACTCGTAGCCGCCCACCGAGAAGTTCCCCGACGAGACGTACTTGCCGATCCCCAGCCCCTTGGAGAGCGAGTAGCCGGTGATGCGGAACTCGTGGGAGCCGTTCACCGTCTGTGCCACCGACGTCGATGAGGTCTCAGCGACCATCGCTGGCCGGCGTATAGGTTCCGGTGTATCGGTGGATTTACCCCTGTTTCTGTTTATTCAGGGGATGCGGAAGCGAATTCCCCTGATCAAGTTCGGAAATCTAGGGTTTCAGAGGAGAGAGGGAGGATTGTGGATGATGAACAATAAAGTAAGGGGGGTCGGCTGCTTTGGATTTTAGGTTTTGGAATCAATGAAGAAAAGAAGGAGAAAAATATTGTATTTATATACATGTGAGGGGATTGGTTTGACCTAGGAATATTTTTAACTTTGGTCAATGCTCTCCTTGGTATGGGCCTTGGGCTTGCATGAGGGTGATGGGCTAGAAATTACAATTATTTAATTGCAAGGGTTGGATTAAAATAGGAGGATGATGTTGCGCGCTTGCACATCCAGAAAATCATGAAAAACTCCATGTGAAGGAAAAATTGAGTTTCTTCATGAATTGTCCAATGGTGGGGACACCTAAATGCATTTTTTGCATAAAAACCCCCAAACAATTAGAAAATTGCACAAAGACAGAAATTGGATTTAATTAATTAAATTGGAACGTGCACGATGTTCTAGAATTAATTAGGAGCACAGGAAAATAAAAATAGACGGAACAAAGGGTCTGGGACGTAGAGGGGATAGTGTAGAATATTAATAAAATTTAGGTCGTACAAAACGGTCAAGATTGGGTTCACGATTTCGATTGGGACGCACAAGGGTACAAAATTAGGATTTATTTATAATTAATAAATAACGTCCACGACGTTTATTGTGCGACTAAAATATAGCATCAGGGAGCAATATTATAAGTTGCACAAGGGTCGGAATCGTAGGCGGACATGTCTAGGATGAGATCGTGAAGTTTTTAGATAGGCAATGGCTAGTGAGGTGCTTCAATTATCGCAGCACGATAAGGTGCGCTATACGATATAATTATTGTATTATTAAATAAATGCCGTATTCTAAATTCTAATTGGTTCAACCTAGCCCTAATTTCACTATCTAAGCTAAGTATGTCTAGTTTTGGCTGAGGGGGTTTACAATCTACCCAACTTAAAATAATTTCGTCCTCGAAATTAAACTAGGGTAGGGTTTCTCTATATAACCTCCCTTGATTTCAGTATAAAAAATTCTCCTTGAGTTAACATTGCAGTTTCTACCCAACTTAGAATTTACCCATCTATCATCTAAGTACAACTAAGAAGACTATGTCCCAAATTATTTAATCATGCTATTGAATCATCAAAGCCTTTAACACCAAACATATCGTCGATGATGTTCCCTTAATCATTTATAAAAGATAGTCACCAAACAATGTGATACTATCTATATATCAAACTTATACCAAGCAAGATATTTTGTCTTTTCGAAATAAGGAAAGACGTAGATCAATAGATAAGAGTTCAAGGAAGAAGTAATAGAATGCAAGTATAGGGATCAAGGCGTTTCAAGAAATCCAATGGGAATTGTCAAGGCGATTGTGGACTGAGATCCTATTTGATAAATCCGTATTCGCATGCTCGTATTAGTACAGTTATGTAGCCTATAAGATACGCTTAGACATGTCTAGGGCAAGTACATTCGTCTACTAATCACTATGTTTCTCAATCCACGTAAAGTAGTTATGCGAAGAGCGAACCAAGCGCACTAAGGTTAGCTAGACCTTAATACACTGATTCTGAAATGTATTAATGTATGCATCCATTAATACATATATCATGAACAAGCTTGATAAAGAATAAGCTTGCAAAAACTAGGCTATAATAGCAGCATAATTCAAGGTAGCACAGAAAATATAACGCTAGATTATGATGAGAGAAGTTACAAATAACTCAAGTTTGCAAAACAAAAACAACGTAAGCAATAGTAACAAAAGACTCTACAATCTCTATAGTTATCATACAACCTCATTGTCTAAGTCGCTAGTCGACCAAATGGGGGCAAGGACCTCTAAATTCTATTGTCTGAATAAACACTATCGTCTTTGCTAGCATACAATTAATGTCATTCAGTTACACTTCATCAATGGATCACAAGGGCTACGTGATACTAGGTGGTGAGGTATACTATTCAACTTAGAATAATAAATTAATACGCTAATGCCTTAAAGGAAAAATGTAGGAATTCCTATTAAGGTTTACAAGAAGGGGTCTTCGTGCTTATTAGAGTATCCTATTATATAGGTCATGGTCTTAGTCACAGCGCTCATAGAACATGTGTCAATCGTAGGGATAGAAGAGTTACTAGCCATTAAGGGGAAAGGAATTTAACTCGTATCGAGCTATGGGTATAGATTTCATGATTTAAAGCTAAGGGGTAATTATTAGGTCACAACCTAAGGGAACTACGCAAACTATCAAATCCTAACTATCACGCACAAAATTCAAAGTTCAAATCACCAAGCTATACCCTAGCAACTACATGTCCTAACATAGAATAAGATTACTTGGCCTTCAATCATACGAGTTACGAGTTAAATGATAAAGAAAGAAGAATCATAATTTAATCGTCACACAATTAGCAAACGCTAAGGTTGTAGGGGACAAGTTATGAAATCAAAATGGAGGGCTCTAGATAGCATCATGGTTCTCTAAGGGGAGTGAGGTATTAGTTGCTATGTTCGGGGTATGATCAAGGGAGAAGTGTTGATTACATTCCTCTAGGCTTCCTAGGGTGCTGTCTGCTAATAACAAGACAATGATATAAGTTTACAGTTCTCCAATACTTTTTAACTATGAAGATTAGGTTCAGTCCTAATATTCAAATTTTTGGTTTTCTATTGGTTCCTCAATACTAGGGTCAAACATTATGGGTCAAACATTATGGTAAACTTCTAACTAACTCTAGTAGTGTCTATACTACTCTCAAGTCTTCATAATACATCAGGGGATAATGGTAAACCAATTCTAGAGATAAGAAGTTCTAGGGTTCACTAAATATTCTAAACTTAGTGGTGTATCTATATTCTCGTTGTATTCTAAATAGGTGTGCTACCATAATTATCATCCTAATAACAGGGGTTCCTATATTCTAGCAGAAGGCTATACTCAAGAACTGTTAGGGGAGTACAGGAATCAAGCAGGATGCAATTGTTCAAAATAGAACATATAGGAGGAAGATGAATCATAGTCAATTGTGGATGAGATCCTATATTCTAGTCCTAGGTGCAGGCTTGTTCGGTTCAGTAACGTAACCGAGACAATATGCTCTTGACCTGCATGGGCCACCACAAAAATATGTCACACCCCAGTCCCAAAAATACGTAGGACTAGGACACGTAAGCATGCCAGCCGCATGGATATGGCAACTCCAATATATGGAAACCAAATCCACACGTACGATGTAATATGAATATCAAATCCACAAGTGGTATAAACATATGTCACAAGTCACAGGGTATAATCTAGATCTCATCCACGAAAATCAAATATGAATAAAATAACCAATGTCTATGAAACTAGATCTCAATAAGAAGTATCTAAGGATGATAGTTGGATGGAAACAAATCCACTACCAACTCAAATGGAAAAGTAAATACAATATAAGTATAACTCAATCAAATAATATAAGTACCAGCTATCAATCACGGCTCGAAGAGAGACATCCACGAAGTATCTATAACCATCCAACTCTGCTCTCCTGCAAATACACAAGAACAGGTACACCTGGCAGCGGACCAGGTCCTCAGAGGGACATAACAAGATACTTAAACACATGCCAATAAAGTACTGAAATAAATATCCAAAGGGGTTGCCTAACCGTCTACGTGTATGCAGTTTGAGAACAACTTTCTAACAAGTGAGCTATCTGGTTGAGAACTGGGATTGGCATGACTCTCTCGGAGAACCAGGGGCCTCAAAGGCATGTCGTCTTTTGAACGGCAGAGGCCCGCCAAGTAGTAAAGGGGTCATCACCGCCCGTATCTCCAGCGGAGCTTTCGGGTTACAGAAAGAAAAGTGTAAAGAAGCTCAAATGCGGTACTTGTTGTTCTCTCCACCCTATGCTCTAAGCATGTCACATCCATGACACGATAACACCTCTAATAACTGCCAAGTCTACTAGCATGCAAAGTTTCTAATAGCAGTTATTCCTAACGCACGGTCCATACGTACAGGAGGCCAGACCTGTCACGCAGTCCGTGATCTATATGAGACTCACACTCGTGTAACAACTGTGTCATGGCCAATGAACCTAATGGTGCTACATGATAATGGGGTAGTCTCATAAACAAGGTCAATGCAATACATAAATAAAAATATATCGCGACATCACCATCGCGCGCATTTTATATAACAATTAAAATATATGAACTAAAGACAGAAAATAAAGATGCGTACAATATATGGAATAAGAATAACAGTACAATGGCAAGGTATACTTGCCTGGCAAGGAAGCTGCAATGTACCCATAACCTGCTCCAGAGTGGCACAAAACAAATCCAATATCCTCTTAGATTTTCGGGCAATGCAACAAATTTGAGACACACAGCTTTAAGCTGAAAACAGTGATGCTGCTCAGCCAAAGCCAGAGTGGTCGCCACAGTGTTTATAGCAACTTCTTCACAGAGTTTGACTTCACATAATAACCTAAGCCTCTCCAATACATATCTATCTGCCGCTGCAAGCAAATGCTGTGCCATTAACGTTGAAGCCCATTTTGCATTAAGACCAGTAATTTCCTCCATGTCAGGTAAGGAATCCCAATATATAAAGTGAAGCAAGGCCTTAAAAAATTGGAGCCTCCATATCCTCAACCTTTATACGTTATGTATTTTGGTCCTTCATTGGGCCAACAAGTTGTGCCCTGAACACAGGTGAACGAGCTGCAAGTATCAACTTGTGTGCAGCAAAAATCTCTCCGTTAACTTCAAAACTTACATCAGTTCCTTTTCCGCTTTCCAAAAGCTGGCCAAAATGCTCACTTATGTTAGAAGGTGGCACTGGTATGGAGGAATTTTTAGGTCCCTCTGTAAGTGATGTTACAACACCAACACTATAGTTGACTGATAGGCAGTCTCCTCTGAGATAATCAGATGTTTCCAAGGTAGTTCTTTTGAAGAAACGCTTATAGCCCCACATGCTCCCGCGGTACTTGAGCGTGTATGGGCCCCCCTCGAGGTTCCTCCCGAAGTGGCTGTGCACCTTGTGCATCCCCTTCCCGCTCTGGTACATCAGCGTGAGCTCGAAGAGCGCGCGCACGTCCGTGCCCTCGCTCGCGAGCGCGATGAACAGCGATACGTACGCCGCGTTGTCCTCGGGGCTCTTCCCGTCCGGGTAGAAGTACACCGCCCACTCGTAGCCGCCCACCGAGAAGTTCCCCGACAAGACGTACTTGCCGATCCCCAGCCCCTTGGAGAGCGAGTAGCCGGTGATGCGGAACTCGTGGGAGCCGTTCACCGTTTGCGTCACCGACGTCGATGAGGTCTCAACGACCATCGCCGGCCGGCGCGTGGGTTCCGGTGTATCGGTGGATTTACCCCTATTTCTGTTTATTCAGGGGATGCGGAAGCGAATTCCCCTGATCAAGTTCAGAAATCTAGGGTTTCAGAGGAGAGAGGGAGGATTGGGGATGATGAACAGTAAAGTAAGGGGGGTCGGCTGCTTTGGATTTTAGGTTTTGGAATCAATGAAGAAAAGAAGGAGAAAAATATTGTATTTATATACATGTGAGGGGGTTGGTTTGACCTAGGAATATTTTTGACTTTGGTCAATGCTCTCCTTGGTATGGGTCTTGGGCTTGCATGAGGGTGATGGGCTAGAAATTACAATTATTTAATTGCAAGGGTTGGATTAAAATAGGAGGACGATGTTGCGCGCTTGCACATCCAGAAAATCATAAAAAACTCAATGTGAAGGGAAAATTGAGTTTCTTCATGAATTGTCCAATGGTGGGGACACCTAAATGCTTTTTTTGCATAAAAACCCTCCAACAATTAGAAAATTGCACAAAGGCGGAAATTGGATTTAATTAATTAAATCGGAATGCGCACGATGTTCTAGAATTAATTAGGAACACAGAAAAATAAAAATAGACGGAACAAAGGGTCTGGGACGTAGAGGGGACAGTGTAGAATATTAATAAAATTCAGGTCGTACAAAACGGTCAAGATTGGGTTCACGATTTTGATTGGGACGCACAAGGGTACAAAATTGGGATTTATTTATAATTAATAAATAACGTCCACGACGTTTATTGTGCGACTAAAATATAGCATCAGGGAGCAATATTATAAGTTGCACAAGGGTCAGAATCGTAGGCGGACATGTCTAGGATGAGATCGTGAAGTTTCTAGATAGGCAATGGCTAGTGAGGTGCTTCAATTATCGCAGCACGGTAAGGTGCGCTATACGATATAATTATTGTATTATTAAATTAATACCGTGTTCTAAATTCTAATTGGTTCAACCTAGCCCTAATTTCACTATCTAAGCTAAGTATGTCTAATTTTGGGTGAGGGGGTTTACATAAACCACTTGGCATTTGAAACCCTAACCCTAGTCCTATATAATGAGGGGAAGCCTCCCTCAAGCTTCTTCATTCATGAAGAAAGCCCTAAACCTAGCCTCCACTTAGAAAACCCTTCCTTTTCCATAAATTTTAGAATTTATAAACCCTAGAAACCCATTTCCTCCTCCATCAAGAGAAATCTAGGAGCTTGGACCAAGAAGGCTTGAAGAAAGAGGAACTACATTGGGAAACCATCTCCCAATAGGTGAGAATCCAATTTAACCCCATTTTAATTTTGTTTTTTTCATTATTATTTGGCCAATTGGAGCCCACCATTGTTTTAGATTTGGTTCTATGGGTTTCTCCATGAAGACCTAGGTGAATCTAGGGTTTAGGTGTTCCAACATTAGTTTTCCCCCAAATTTCATGAACCCTAGTTATGGGAATGTGCATTCCTACATGATTACATCTCCTACCTATAGTATTGATCTCGATTTAGGGTTTGGATTTGGGTATTTTGGAGTTCTCGATGTGGAATACGTTTTTGCACATCATGTGTTTGGTGAAATGCTCATGGGAGGGAATACCCAATTTTTTGACCTATTTCTTAGGAACCCTGATTTGTATACATACATATATATGTATGTGTAGTTGTATACCTACGTATAGGTGCTGCTGTGTATGCATATCGATGGGGGGATTATGTGTGCAGTCGGGTTTTTCTGTGACTGTGCATGACCTCGAGTCTTGTGTGCAGTCGAGTTTTCTTTGGTTGTGAGTTGGGGTTCTGTGCATCAGGTAGTTGAGGGATTTCAGTACAGTAGCAGTGTAGGTTTGGTGATAGTGTTATGTATCAGTGAGTTAAAACTGTAAGAGTAGCAGTGAGTCGAGTATCAGCAAGTAGAGTTCAGTGAGGTGATGTTTGTGTCAGTATACCAGCAATTGGGGGACAGGTCAGTAACGGGTTGGGGGTCAATGTGATGTACATTTGGGGTGTTGAGAGGTTGATGATGGCTTGGATCGAGTGCATGTAATATCAGGTATTCCTTATATAAGTGTGTAATTGTATAAGAGTTTGTATTAATTATACAAACATGTGTGTGGGTGTGATCTTAAGTGTGTGACAGGTAGGTTGTAGCATAGGTAACAGGGATTTTGGGGTTATCATGAGGAAGTAGTTGTATTGAAGGGGTATGTGTGTGCACAGGTCTAAGTGTTATGTGTTGGAGTATTTGCTCTGGTAGCAGTAAGGGGTTGATAGATTAGGGTATGGTCTTGTAAACTCCCTCACCCAAAATAGGTATTTTATGTATATTTTATATTGTTATATTTATTATAGATGTTGAATTTATTTAGAATATTCTCTTAGTTAATTAGAAAATAAATTTTTTTTAGTATATTTACTTATATAAATATTTATTTAGAATTATTTTAGTCTATTTTAGATTATTGGGATTTTTCCATAATTTTTAGTTAATTAAAAACTAGTAACACTAATTTTCCAGGACTTTGAAGAATTTATTTTATGTTCAAACTTAAATAAAAATATCCCAAACTTTTATTTTAGGTTCTAAATAATAAAATATATTTTCTATAATTTTTTGGGAATTTTTTGATTATTTTTAGCATTTATTTTGAGTTAATTATCAAAAACTGAATTAAAAACTATTTTCTGAAAAAGAAAACCCAAAAAGAAATTATTTCTGCCCAGTCAGCAAACAGGGGGCCCACCTGTCAGCCGCCGCAGCAAACAGTGCCGGGCCCGCCTGTCAGTGACTACGGGGCGGGCAACGTTGGATGGCTGCCACGTGTCAAGATCTGAGCCGCGACTGCTTTCTCTCTCCTCTCTATATATATTAGTTTAAGTTTATTTCTAGGGTTTTTCTTCAGCCGAAATTTGGAGAATTACCATCTAGGGTTCCTTCATCTTCCAGAAACTATTGTGCATAGCTCCGGACTCCAAATGAGGCCTAGTTTTTTGTGTTAGAAAGATATTGAGGTTAGATTTCTGATTATATAATTTGTTTTACGAAATTATTATTATTAAATTCTGGAAAATTCGTAGAACACAGTATGTCCGAAAATAGACGTGTTTCGATGTTTTCGTGATTCCGGGAGAACCAGAAATCAGAATCATGAACCGTTTAAAGTTTCGGAAAGCTAATGTCGAGATCATTGACATATGTTTTTTCCAGAATTTATTTCGAAGTATTTTTATATTGTTAATTCTGTAGAACTTCTAGGGTAAATTTAACCATCGGTGCACGATACGAAACTTGTATGTGCCATAATTTCCAAACGAATTTGAATTCGGATGAGCCGTAAATTCCAACATGTTTTTGACGCTGAAATCTACAGGAATTCATGCATGAAAGTCAAGTTTGTGTCAGTTGACTTTTCGGTCAACCGATCGCCTCGATTTGCGTGTCATGAGTCTCGAGTCGATAAAATTCAATTCCTTTGGACAAAATTTAGGCATTAACCTAAAAATCAAAATAATAAGATTAAAATAGGATTTTAGAGTAATTATTACAGAATTAAATAAATTAAAATAAATTATCTTTTGACGTGATAAATTTGTAATACATAGGCTATTTGGACTGTGACTTGGACTCTGATTCATACCAGCAGCAGGACCCCAGGCAAGATACTTTGCCAAGTTGTTTACAGTATTTTACATGCTTAGTATATTTCTGTATAATTATTTTATTCTGTTTATTTATTGCATGTGTAGTTCCTTCAGTCATTACTATATATTAGATATGTTGACACACACCTGACACTTAGTATCATAGAGGACAATCATTAGGCGTATGGGCTTTTAACCACTCTGGTAACACCGTAGTCACTAGCACGCACTATGGTGGGTCGTGTCCGATGGTCGCTACCCCCGAGGTATGTCGATTGATGGAGTCCGAGGGTCGCTACCCCAGAGGTATGTCGGCTGATGATGTCCACTGACGAGCGTGAGGTTGTGAGGATTAGATCGAGTAGCCTACCCTTGCCCATACGTCAAAAAGTTGTCCTCATTTGTATTCATATAGATTGTCTTGTACAGCGTACTTATTTATTTTCAAATTATATGCATGTCTACTGTATTCAAGTTGGCTCGTATTTTCTGTATCTTGTTACGTCCCTCTGAGGACCTGGTCCGCTGCCAGGTGTACCTGTTCTTGAGTATTTGCAGGAGCGCAGATTTGGATAGCTATAGATGCTTCGTGGACGTCTTCTCTCGAGCCGTGATTGATAGCTGGTACTTATATTATTTAATGGTGTTGTACTTATATTGTATTTACTTTCTCATTTGAGTTGGTAGTGGATTTGTTTCCATCCAACTATCATCCTTAGATACTCCTTATTGAGATCTAGTTTCATAGACATTGATTATTTTATTCATATTTGATTTTCGTGGATGAGATCTAGATTATACCCTGTGACTTGTGACATATGTTTATACAACTTGTGGATTTGATATTCATATTACAGCGTACATGTGGATTTGGTTTCCATATATTGGAGTTGCCATATCCATGCGGCTGGAATGCTTACGTGTCCTAGTCCTACGTATTTTTGGGACTGGGGCGTGACATGTTTTTGTGGTGGCCCATGCAGGTCGAGAGTATATTGTCTCGGTTACGTTACTGTACCGAACAAGCCTGCACCTAGGACTAGAGTATAGGATCTCATCCACAATTGACTATGACTCATCTTTCTTCTAATCTATTATATTTGAATAATTGCATCATGCTTGATTCCTGTACTCCTATAAAAGTTCCTTTAGTATAGTCTCTCCTAGAATATAGAAGTTCCTGTTGTTAGATGATAAGTATGGTAACCTTCCTATTAATAGTACAACTAGAGTGCTGACACACCACTAAGTTTAGGATGTCTAGTGAACCCTAGAATTTCTTTTCTATAGATTGGTTTACCATTACCCCTTGATGTATTATGAAGACTTGAGGGTAGTATAGACACTACTAGAGTTAGTTAGAAGTTTTACCATAATGTTTGAACCTAGTATAGAGGATACCCTAATAAGTACCAAGACCCCTTCTCGTAGACCTTAACAGGAGTTTCTACGGTATGCTTAAGATAATTACAGTACTAGTTTATTGTTATAAGTTGGGTAGTATACCTCACAACATAGTATCACATAGTCTTTTGCCCTATTATTGAAGTGTAGCTGAATGACATTAACTGTGTGCTAGCATAAGAAGATAATGTTTCATCAGACTGTAGAACTTAGAGGCTATACCCCTACTTTATCGACCATCGACTTAGACAAGGAATTAGTATGACAAATGTAGAGTTTGTGGAGTCTTATCTTTTGTGAACTTGAATTGTTATGTACCTTCTTTCATCATAATCCAGCGTATTTATGTTTGTTGTACTACCTTGACTTATGCTGCTATTATAGTCTAGTTTTTGCAAGCTTATTCTTTTATCGAGCTTGCTCATGGCATATGTATTATTGGGTGCACACAATGATACAATTGCCTAGGCAGAATCGGTGTATTAAGGTCTAGCTAACCTTAGTGCGCTTGGTTCGCTCTTCGCATGACTACTTTACGTGGATTGAGATATATGGTAGTAGACGGATATACTTGCCCCTAGACATGTCTGACACATCGTATCGGTTATATAACTGTACTGATACGCGTATATAAATAGGAAGTTACCAAAAATAGAATTTTAATCCACAACTGTCCTGACAACTCTCTTTTCGAATTCCTTAATCTCTTTGAACCTCGTACTCGTATTCTGTCACCTTCACCTTGAATTCTTTATTATTGCTCTCCGTCTTCCCCTATTTCGGAAAGACGAAACCTCGTGCTGGTATAAGTTGACACTGATAGTACTAGATATACCCCATAAGGCTAATCACATGACTTAGTGACACTTTTTTATAATTGATTAAGGGTATATCATAGGTGATATGTTTGGTGTTAAAACTTTGATAATTGAATAGCATGAGTAAATAAATTAAGGAATATTTTTCTTAAAGTATATAGCCTTCTGTGATAGATGGGTAAATTCTAAGTTGGGTAGCAGTGCATTGGCAACTCGAGAGGAATTTCTTTTAGATTGTGATCGAGTAAGATTAGATTGGGAGAGGTTCAAGCCATTTAATTTTGAGAATTTTAGAAGAATGACTAAGATGATGAGGATTAATGAATTTTAAAAATCTTGATATTGAGGACACAATATTTATACCTTAAGTACATAATTTAAATTTTTGAGTATTGAAGGTAAAATTATTAATTTGAATTTGAAGGATAAATATATAATTTTAGACTTGAACATTGGTGGACTGCATTTAAATTATTTTTCAATTTGATGATTTAAATAAAAAAAAAAAATTGATTGGACTACCTATTTGAAATATTGAGGATGTGAATGGAATTTAAAAAGTTAAAAAAAAATTTACAAGTGAAAATAGGAATAATATTGGACTCGAATTACTTCTAAAGGAGATTATGATACTTGGAGATCGTGAGGTAAAATTTGATCTGGGTTATTTAAATCTTGAAGATATTATATGGATTCAATTTAAATTTGGATATTGATGAGTTGGAAAAGTGAGAAGAGATTACAATAGGTTGAATTTTGATTTGAACAATGATTATCTTAATTTTGAAATGATCGCGATAGATTTGAATAGAATTTGTTATTTAAATTTTTGGAAGAGATTGCGATTGACGTACCTTATGTATGAATGTGAAGGATTTAACAAATTATGCCTTATTTTAATTTCGAGGACGAAATTGTTTTAAGTTGGGTAGATTGTAAACTCCCTCACCCAAAATAGGTATTTTATGTATATTTTATATTGTTATATTTATTATAGATGTTGAATTTATTTAGAATATTCTCTTAGTTAATTAGAAAATAAATTTTTTTTAGTATATTTACTGATATAAATATTTATTTAGAATTATTTTAGTCTATTTTAGATTATTGGGATTTTCCCATAATTTTTAGTTAATTAAAAACTAGTAACACTAATTTTCTAGGACTTTGAAGAATTTATTTTATATTCAAACTTAAATAAAAATATCCCAAACTTTTATTTTAGATTCTAAATAATAAAATATATTTTCTATAATTTTTTGGGAATTTTCTGATTATTTTTAGCATTTATTTTGAGTTAATTATCAAAAACTGAATTAAAAACTATTTTCTGAAAAAGAAAACCCAAAAAGAAATTATTTCTGCCCAGTCAGCAAACAGGGGGCCCACCTGTCAGCCGCCGCAGCAAACAGTGCCGGGCTCCCCTGTCAGTGACTGCGGGGCGGGCAACGTTGGATGGCTGCCACGTGTCAAGATCTGAGTCGCGACTGCTTTCTCTCTCCTCTATATATATATTAGTTTAAGTTTATTTCTAGGGTTTTTCTTCAGCCGAAATTTGGAGAATTGCCATCTAGGGTTCCTTCATCTTCCAGAAACCATTGTGCATAGCTCCGGACTCCAAATGAGGCCTAGTTTTTTGTGTTAGAAAGATATTGAGGTTAGCTTTCTGATTATATAATTTGTTTTACGAAATTATTATTATTAAATTCTGGAAAATTCGTAGAACACAGCATGTCCAAAAATAGACGTGTTTCGATGTTTTCGTGATTCCGGGAGAACCAGGAATCAGAATCATGAACCGTTTGAAGTTTCGGAAAGCTAATGTCGAGATCATTGACATATGTTTTTTCCAGAATTTATTTCGAAGTATTTTTATATTGTTAATTCTGTAGAACTTCTAGGGTAAATTTAACCATCGGTGCACGATACGAAACTTGTATGTGCCATAATTTCCAAACGAATTTGAATTCGGATGAGCCGTAAATTCCAGCATGTTTTTGACGCTGAAATCTACAGGAATTCATGCATGAAAGTCAAGTTTGTGTCAGTTGACTTTTCGGTCAACAGATCGCCTCGATTTGCGTGTCATGAGTCTCGAGTTGATAAAATTCAATTCCTTTGGACAAAATTTAGGCATTAACCTAAAAATCAAAATAATAAGATTAAAATAGGATTTTAGAGTAATTATTACAGAATTAAATAAATTAAAATAAATTATCTTTTGACGTGATAAATTTGTAATACATAGGCTATTTGGACTGTGACTTGGACTCTGATTCATACCAGCAGCAGGACCCCAGGCAAGATACCTTGCCAAGTTGTTTATAGTATTTTACATGCTTAGTATATTTCTGTATAATTATTTTATTCTGTTTATTTATTGTATGTGTAGTTCCTTCAGTCATTACTATATATTAGATATGTTGACACACACCTGACACTTAGTATCATAGAGGACAATCATTAGGCGTATGGGCTTTTAACCACTCTGGTAACACCGTAGTCACTAGCACGCACTATGGTGGGTCGTGTCCGATGGTCGCTACCCCCGAGGTATGTCGATTGATGGAGTCCGAGGGTCGCTACCCCAGAGGTATGTCGGCTGATGATGTCCACTGACGAGCGTGAGGTTGTGAGGATTAGATCGAGTAGCCTACCCTTGCCCATACGTCGAAAAGTTGTCCTCATTTGCATTCATATAGATTGTCTTGTACAGCGTACTTATTTATTTTTAAATTATATGCATGTCTACTGTATTCAAGTTGGCTCGTATTTTCTGTATCTTGTTACGTCCCTCTGAGGACCTGGTCCGCTGCCAGGTGTACCTGTTCTTGAGTATTTGCAGGAGCGCAGATTTGGATAGCTATAGATGCTTCGTGGACGTCTTCTCTTGAGCCGTGATTGATAGCTGGTACTTATATTGTTTAATGGTGTTGTACTTATATTGTATTTACTTTCTCATTTGAGTTGGTAGTGGATTTGTTTCCATCCAACTATCATCCTTAGATACTCCTTATTGAGATCTAGTTTCATAGACATTGATTATTTTATTCATATTTGATTTTCGTGGATGAGATCTAGATTATACCCTGTGACTTGTGACATATGTTTATACCACTTGTGGATTTGATATTCATATTACAGCGTACGTGTGGATTTGGTTTCCATATATTGGAGTTGCCATATCCATACGGCTGGCATGCTTACGTGTCCTAGTCCTACGTATTTTTGGGACTGGGGCGTGACAGGTCTGAACACACAGTTCAGATTTTAAGTATCAGGTTTTCTGATACTTAGTGTCAATAGGTTTGTGAAGTTCTGCATTTCAGTGAAGAGTTGAGTTCATGTCTTAGTGTCAGTCTCTGTGTTTGGGGGCTGATGAGCTAGTTCCTTTGGCTTTGCCAGTTAGAGTTTGGTTAGCTGCCCTTATTTTGGCTACTTTGTGTATCATGTTCAGTTGTATCTAGGTGTAGTTAATGGTGGATGTTGCTGCCTTGGGTATTTGGCTCAGTTGGTTTCCTGCAAACTGTGGCTAAGCTAGAATTAATGTTGGAGAGGGGTTCCTTGACTGAGCTACCTGTGCACTGAGTTCAGAGTCAGTGAGCAGGGACTGTGTGTGCATGTGTTAGGGGTGAACAAGTCCTGATGCCTGTGCAGCCAGTAGTCACATATTGTGTATCATGTTAAGCCATGCCTGTGTGTACCTGGGAACCCTTGAATTCTGCATGTAGTCCTATGATGTGTATTAGTATTGAGCCATGCATGTGTAAGTATGAACAATTCAGACTGTGTACCTAGTTGATTCTGCCAGTAGCCATAGCTTGTCTCAGAGATTAAGCCATGAATGTGAAGACCTGAACAATTTCAGGCTGTGAAACTATGTTTGTATACACAGAAACAGTTTCCATTCCAAGAACTGAACTGTGGCTATACTTTTGAGCTCTGATACTCTTTAGGTATCAGTGTCAATGCTAGTGTATCAGAGTATTGAAGGTGAGTTGAGTTTGAATATTGGTTTGGGTTTTAGTATAGGTATTGAGATACCAAGGTAAGGAGTTACTTGAGTTTTGGTTAAGGAACTAAGTATATATTATATATCTATGATACGTAGTATAAGGTATTGTCTAATATAGTTTAGTATTGGCTAGGTATTAACTATTATAGCCAGGATACCTGAGTACGACCTAGCAAAACCTAGTACAACCAAGTGTTGACCAAGACAACCTAGTATGGACTTAGATATGACCTAGAAGCCTCGTATTTATTTAGTTAAACATGTTTATCCCTTTAATTCAGTATTTTAATATTGATATTCCATAATTAGGTCATTGTGATCTCGCCTCGGACTTCGATCCCCATACCTTCCTCGGGACCACAGGCGAGTACATTCTCTGACAGTTTTCATTTTTGTTGATTAATTCTATAATTCCAGTTGTATACTATACTTGACTCTGACACTGTGGATACACGGGTTAGCACCCTAGATACCCGTCATGAGGAGTCGTGATTGGAATCCATCGTGCTAGCTGGGGATGGAGAAATATTAGGAGATTATGTGATCATACCCCACCTTACATGCATCATAGCTCACCCCACACATCACGTCGGGTGTAGCCTGACCATTTACATGTCTCATAGCCTGATATATATGATTAGCCTGACTGTTGCTCACATCATAGCTAACCAGATGGTTAGCCTGACCTCACATGTATCATAGCCAATCATATATATCAAGCCTGATCTCGTCCCAAGCCGATCACATAATAACTGATATTTCAAACACTTAGTGTCACTACCCGATTCTAGAAAATAGGGTTATTTTTTATTTTTATTTGATAAATTGTGTATTATATATAATTAATTATAATTATATTTAATTAGTGAATGTATTATTTTTATTTGATTGTTTTAGGGTTTTGGCTAGCCTGGACCCGTGTCAGACCCTAGTGAACCCATGTCCGACCCAACCCACACCCCTGTGAGACCTATTTTTGGGTTTAGAATATTTATTATATTTTTAGTGGGTTAGTTGGAGAGATTTGGAGTTAGTTTGAGTGCTTTTGGAACCCAAAACCAAGTTAGAGGAGGACATTTTGGGTATTTTGGACATTAGGGAAACCCTTTTTATGCATGACCGGCCTATTCCCAGCCCCCATTCCCGCATACCAGCAGCCCCCTCCATTTTCCTTCACTTCATCTTCTTCTTCTTCTTCTTCTTCTTCTTCTTCTTCTCCACTACTTCTTTCTTCTTCCTTTCTTCTTTCCACTTCAAGTAAGCACCATATTTCTCTTCTTTCTTCTTCTATTCTTCATGGTTGTTAACCCTAACCCTACATTTTTTTCTAACCTAGGTGGGTAGAGCCTAGATTTAGTGTGGAGGCAAAATTTGGAGGCTTGGAGCTTGAGGGAGGTGATTTCAAGTGGATTGAAGACTTTGGCCTTGGGATTCCAACTTCCAAGAGGTAAACCCTAACTTTATCCTTGCTAATTACTCTAATGTAGTGTAATTAGTGGTTTAGAATCTTTTTAGACCCTAATCCTACCCGTGGGAGAAAGTTGGAACTAATTTGGTTGAGTTTGGAGACTTTGACACTAGGTTTTGTGTCAATTTCGGGTGGAATCCGAGATTGGCCCAATTTTGGGTGATGCCCTAGGTTAGACGGACCTAGGTAGACGTTGTCGGGTGTCTTGAGGGTGAGTGTGTGTCTCCGTTCGGGCACGTGAAGTCGTGTCACGGAGAAACGGACGTTTCGGACGAATTTGGGGTTTTCGTCATCGCCGGTTCTATGTGCGTGTGCATTTTCGTCACGGACCTAGAATCGACGAGATAGCATTTTTTCTAGGATCTAGGCATCATTTAGAACCCGTGGGTAAATTTTGGGCTGATTTCGAGTTAGTTTGGTGTGCGTTTCAGGAGGTTTTTCGAACCGTACACCGCGTGTTTGTCGAAATGACCCAACGGCCATTTCGACTTGGTTTCGTAGTTTCGGGCTTGTGCGCGCGTTGGGTTAGCTTCGGGGAGTGTGTGCTAGAATTCTCGGGTTATATTTTATATATATATAGGTGTTTGTGCGTGTCGGGACCGTTGGGCGTGCGTTGGGGAGTGTTGTGTGCGTGGTTGTGTGTAGTGTTGTGTTTGTGTTTATGTGTCTATATATATATATATATATTTATGTGTGTGTCTATATATATATGTATATGTGTTTGTATGTCTATATATATATATGTGTGTATTTATATATATGTGCTTGTGTATGTATATGTCTATGTGTTTGTGTGTGTGTGTATATATATATATATATAAGTGTGCGTGTGTGTATATATATATATATATATATATATATATATATATATATATATATATATCAATGTGCATGTGTATATATATCTGTGTGTGTGTGCATATATATATATATATATATATATATATATATATATATATATATATAGGTGCGTTTATATATATATATAGCTATGTGCGTATATATTCATAAGTGTGTGTGTGTGTGTGTATGTGTGTGTGTGTTCATAGGTGTTTATGTGAGTGTATATGTATATATATATATATAGTTGTATATATATATATATATATGTATATGTGTGTGTGTGTCTTTGTGTTTGTGTGTGCGTGTCAGTATGTGTGCGTGTGGCTGCGAGGCAGTGCAGCAGCGGGGCGACGAGGCTAGCAGCGAGGCCGCAGTGCACAGCGCGCTGCTGTGCAGTGCACAGCAGCTGCAGCAGCAGCAGTAAAGGCAGCAGCAGCAGCAGATTTAAGCAGTAGCAGCAGCAGATTTAAGCAGTAGCAGCAGCTAGCAGCTTCGGCGCAGCGCGTTGGCTAGGCGAGAGATAGCGAGGGATAAGTTATATAGATTAATAAATAGGATAGATAGCTAATTAGATAGATAAATAGTTAATAGATAGATAGATTATTAGATAAAAATAGATAGTTAGATGGATACATAGATAGATACTAAATAGATAAATAGATAGATAGTTAGATAGGTAGTTAGATATTAGTTAGATATATATATATATATCTATATGTATAGATATATACACATTTAGCTAGTTAGATGCATAGTTATAGCTAAATATATATATGTAGGGATATGGGTATATATGTATGTGTTTGTGAATATATATATATATATATATATATATATATATATATATATATATATATATATATATATATATATATATATATATATATATATATATATTAGATATAGATATTTTAGCCTAGATTATTAACTAGGTATATATCTATAAGCTTAGATAGCTAACTAAATATCTAGTTAGAGGGATATTGGGCGATATCCCAATACCTTGAGATATCAAGGTATCTCAATACCTTGAGATATCCAAGGTATTGAGTTTCGAGCGGAGTTTTTGAGCATTAGCCTAGAAATAGTATTGAAGTGATTTTTATATATATATGTGTATATATTTACGCGTGCTAGCATAGGTTTTAGCGGATTTAGGCGTGGTGCGTGGCCTAGGTCGAGGTATCGGATACCGAGGGTATCCCGGTATCTCGAGGAGGCGAGTTTGAGAGTTTATTAGCTTAATGAGCTCAGTTTGACCTAGAATTTTAGTGGCACCCTAGTTTGACCTAGATTTGACCAAAATTGTCCTTGTTGACCGTAAAAGTCAACGTTTTACCTAGTTTTGACCTAAAGTTGACTTTTTGGACCCCGGGTTGACTTTTTGACCCGAATTTCACCGGTTTGACCCGTTCGACCTAGAATATCCCTAGAAGCATGTTTTTAATTGTTTTATATCAGTTTAACTCCTTAGAACCCTGTTTAATCTTGTTTTTCGTAATAGGTTCTTGCGACACCGGTCCGGATCTCGATCCTCATCAGTTGCTCAGGACATCAGGCGAGTACCTACCTCTGATAGTTTTCATTTCATGATAGCGTTTATATCACCTGTTCTAGAACTGTAATACTTGATTCTGACACATTGTTATATGAGCTGGTACTAGTGGATCCCGTCATGAGATGCTATCCCCCTTACCGTGTTAAGCGGGTACTCTATCACGTATATTTCATCATGTGCTTCGGGTATTGATTCTCATATGCTATCATGTGCTTCTTGTGCTCTCGCCTTTGTGTGCACGAGCTATTATCATGTACGTAGTGTGTTATGGTTGGATCCAAGAGTATTAGTGGGGTAGGAGAGTAGGAGTTGGTTATGTGATCAAAGCCAAACAGTATCCATGTGTATGTCGGTTATGCAACTTACGCATAACGGAGTTATCGTAGTATTTTTCATATGCAACCTAAGCCGATCACATAATGAACTTGTGCTCAAGGCACTTAGCTAGTATTCATGTTTTCTCACATGCAGTTACTTCTCTACTTGTATTGTTCTCCAGTTTACTTTGCAGCTACTTATTCTACTCCAGCATATATTTATTTCCTGTGCATCTTGTATACTTTTCTATTGCTCGTCATATACACCTTACCATGTATTTGGAGTTGCTTTCATAGTTATGTACTTCGCTCCAGTCCTGACTGGGCATATTTTTTCCAGAGGATCCTGAGAATTTCTGCTCGACTTTCTACGGGCCGGGTGTCGACGAGTGCTGTGACCCCGAGACTGAGGAGGAGCCCTGCGAGGAGACGCCGTTAGCGCCCTAGTTAGCTAGGTGGGTTTCCTGGGTCGTTCTCAGTTGTTTTGGATGATTGTACTTATTCTTTTGTTGTTGTGAGATGTTGTAGACTATTATAGACTTGGACTGTATTTTGGATATTGTCTTGCTCTCTTTGGTTCTGTTTCTTTGTTGATATCATATCGTGCTTTTACTCTTCCCCTAGATTATTGTGACTGAGTATTTATATATATATTGCATGGTTGCCCTCCTTTTGGAGAGGTTATTGACAGATTTTTGTGAGTTATATAGATAGATGGTTGACCTAGAACGGACCTTTACAGTGTTCTACCGCCGATTCTGCGGCGTAGGCTGGACGTACCCACGACTCATGCCCAATTTTTCGGGTGCGGGTCGTGACACGTTTTTGGTGGCGGCCCATGCAGGTCTAGTTTTTAGGTTTACTTGCAATAGGATATAGGATATAGGCTGAGAGAGTGTGTGCTCAATCACAACTAGGACCCTTCCTGATTCTCTTGCTATCTTTAATTTTCCTGAAATTGTTTTCTTTTGCAATATTACTGTCCTTCTTTGACGATATCGTATCTTGCACCATATTGACTTCTTTTGATCTGTGTTCAGGATGCCTCCGAAGATACTGTCTCAGCGCACCGTTCCAGAAGCTGCCACCGAGAGGTCTGCCACCTCTCGTCCTGCTCAACTTTCGGCAGTCGCTACCGCTCCACGCGCCACTCCTGCGGTTGAGGGAGCGTCTGTTTCTCTCAGAGATCCTCTCGCTCCCATCGATCCGAGAGTTACCCCAGTTGTTTCGGTAGTACCTCCTCCACCACCGCCTGCACCAGTTGATGCCACGCAGTTGTTCGCGTTCTTCAGAGAGATGATGGACGTGCAGCACCGCCAGGTGGACGTTATGAGGATGGGCATTGAGAATGATCATCAGGTGGCTATGACAGCGGTGGACAGAGTGGCTCAGATCCAGCCACCGGTAGAGCAGGCTCAGCATCCTAGGCCGGGCACTATTATCGACTTCCAGAGGATGCGTCCCAAGGAGTTCCGGGGTACAGAGGGGATCCTATACGCGGACGACTGGATTGAGCACATCGAGGGCATCTTTAGGCTGGCGATGATCCCAGCCAGTATGCAGATCGAGGCAGCGGGCAGCCAGATGTTCGACCTTGCCCTTACTTGGTACCGCACGGATACGCGGATAGCAGTACCGGGACTGACTTGGGAGGCTTTTAAGAAGCTTTTCAAGGAGAAGTTCTTCCCGAATGTGGCTCTCAGTGCTTTAGAGAGCCAGTTTGAGGCGCTCGTCCAGGGGACCATGCTAGTGGACGAGTATGCAGCAGAGATCTGCCGTCTGGGCAGATTTCTAGAGGGTTTGACTGAGGCAGCGAAGGCGCGGAAGTTCCGCAAGGGTTTGGTCATGGCGGTCAAGTCCTTGACTAGGAGTGACCGCGAGGCAACCTTCGAGCAGATTGTGAGCAACGCTCAGAGGGCTGAGGACTACATGGAGCTGAAGACCAAGAGGAGCAGAGATGCTTTCAGAGCAGGCAGCAGTGCAGGCCCAGCCAAGAGGCCATTCCAGCAGACCCAGCAGCACCAGGGTCAGGGTCGTGTGCCCTTCCGGCAGGCGCCCCAGCAGCAGGGCCAGAGGCAGCCCATCGTTTGCCCTTTTTGTAGGAAGCCAGGGCACGGATGGGACATATGCAGAAAGAGGCTGGGCAGATATTTGTTGTGTGGCGCAGCAGATCACCAGCTGAAGGATTGTCCTTCGGCACTTGCTCGTACAGCTCAGGGCGGAGGAGCCGCCCAGAGGGGACCAGCCAGAGCACCTGCAACACAGCAGAGAGGACAGCCTTTGCCGATTCAGTAGCAGAGGTTTGCTCAGCACCAGTAGCAGCACCGAGGAGGACAGCAGGGGCAAGCTTTTGCCCTGACCGTAGACGAGGCCGAGCCCGTTGGTGATGTGATCTCAGGTTCTGTTCTTCTTGATTCCATTCCAGCACTTGCTTTATTTGATTCTGGTGCTTCCAATAGTTTTGTGTCTGTATCTTTTGCTGTTAGACACCATCTTGTTGCTAAACCTTTAGCTAGACTCTGCAAGCTCATGACCGGGGGTGGTATTATCCTAGTCAGTGATGTCTGTAGAGACCGAAGAGTTACCTTGGGAGGCCGGGAGTTGAGTGTGTGCCTACTCGTAATGCCACTTCTGAGCTACGACATTGTACTCGAGATGGATTGGTTGAGTATGCATTGTGCTAGTATAGATTATCGTGGAGGCAGAGTGTTATTTAGTCCGCCGGGTGAGCCAGAGTTTGAGTTTGCCAGAGGAGCAACGGAGCAGAGCGAGGAAGTCTTCTTCGGAGCCCTGGTGGTAGAGCCGAGGTTGCTACATCCACTGATAGCGGAGTTCATGGATGTCTTTCCGGAGGAGTTGCCAGGGTTACCTCCGGACAGAGATGTGGAGTTCTCTATAGACTTGGTGCCAGGCGCGGAGCCGATATCCCAGCACGTCTATAGAGTCAGCAACAGTGAGCTGATAGAGTTGAAGAAGCAGGTGGATAAGCTTCAGGATAAGGGATTTATCAGATCTAGTTCTTCTCCGTGGGGTGCTCCGGTACTTTTTGTGCCGAAGAAGGATGGGTCGATACGGATGTGTATCGACTACAGGGCTCAGAATAACCTCACAATCAAGAACAAGTATCCGTTGCCGCGTATTGATGATCTTTTTTACCAGTTGAGCGGAGCGAGGGTATCTTCCAGGATTGATCTGAGGACAGGCTACCACCAGGTGAAGGTCAGGAAGGAGGATATTCCGAAGACAGCTTTTCGGACCAGATATGGACGGTATGAGTTCATGGTGATGCCGTTTGGGTTGACTAATGTCCCGGCAGTGTTCATGAATCTGATGAACAAGGTATTCCATCAGCATCTGGACAGGTTTGTGGTGGTGTTTATAGATGATATCTTGTTGTATTCGAAGACCCCAGAGGAGCATGAGGAGCATCTAAGGATAGTGCTGGAGACTCTCAGAAAGGAGAAGCTTTATGGAAAGCTTTTGAAGTGCGAGTTCTTCCTTGACAAGGTTGAATTCCTTGGTCATGTGGTGACTGGAGAGGGGATCTCGGTGGATCCGAGAAAGATCATGGCAGTTGAGGCATGGAGTACTCCGAGTTCAGTAGCCGAGGTCAGGAGTTTTCTGGGGCTGGCAGGCTACTACAGGAGATTTGTTCAGGATTTTTCCCGGATTGCAGAGCCGTTGTCCAGGCTGACCCGGAAGGACGTGGAGTTTGTTTGGTCAGAGGAGTGCCAGATCGCCTTTGATGAGCTGAAGAGGAGGTTGACGACAGCTCCAGTTTTGACGTTGCCATCAGGTTTTGGAGGATTCACTATCTATAGTGATACATCGGGGAAGGAACTGGGTTGTGTGTTGCAGCAGAATAGGAGGGTGATTGCCTATGCTTTCAGGCAATTACGTCCTCATGAGAAGAACTACCCTACCCACAATTTGGAGTTGGCAGCGGTCATCTTTGCTATAAAGTTGTGGAAACACTATTTATACGGAGAGCGTATGGAGATCTTCACAGACCACAAGAGCTTGAAGTATGTGTTTACCCAAAAAGAGCTGAACATGAGGCAGAGAAGATGGTTGGAGTTGATAAAAGACTTCGACATATTGTTGCAGTACCATCCAGGAAAGGCGAACGTAGTTGCGGATGCGTTGAGCAGGTATCCGGTAGCTATATGCCTGACTACAGATCGTTATCTTCTGGCAGATCTAGAGAGCTTAGGCATTGAGGTGATAGTGCCTGGAGTTGAGATACAGATGTGGGGACTGCAGATTCAGTCAGAGTTGGTAGACCGGATCAGGGCTACACAGTTTGAGGATGAGTCCCTGAGGAGCATCAGGGCGCAGGTTCAGATTGGATTATCAGATGACTTTACCATTGCTGATGATGGTTTATTGCGGCACGGTACCAGGTTGTGTGTGCCGAGTGGGTCATTGCGCGAGGAGGTTCTTCAGGAGTGCATCGATCCCAGTACTCTATGCATCCAAGTGCCAACAAGATGTATAGAGATCTGAGAGAGCATGTATGGTGGTACGGGATAAAGCGGGAGGTAGCACGCTTCGTATTCCGATGCTTAGTGTGCCAACAGGTGAAGGCGGAGAGGCAGAGGCCAGGAGGTTTGCTCCAGCCGTTACCCATTCCGGAGTGGAAATGGGAGCATGTGACCATGGATTTTGTTTCTGGACTTCCCCGTTCTCCAAGCGGGAAGAATGCGATTTGGGTCATCGTGGACAGGTTGACCAAATCGGCCCACTTTCTACCATTCAAAGTGGGTACGTCTACAGAGAGACTAGCAGAGATGTATGTGCGCCAGATAGTCAGACTGCATGGAGTTCCTGTGAGCATAGTATCAGATCGGGACAGTCGCTTTACTTCGCATTTCTGGAGGAGTCTGCAGGCTAGCTTGGGCACCCAGCTCAAGTTTAGTACTGCATACCATCCACAGACAGATGGTCAGTCAGAGAGGACCATTCAGACACTTGAGGACATGCTTCGCACTTGTATTTTGGATTTCAGAGGCTCATGGGAGGATCACTTGCACTTGGTAGAGTTTGCTTACAATAACAGCTACCAAGCCAGTATCGAGATGTTACATTTTGAGGCGTTGTATGGACAGAGGTGTCGCACTCCGTTATCATGGGTTGATGTAGGCGAGAGAGCTTTGCTTAGCCCAAAGATGGTGGTTGATGCAGCGGAGAAGGTCAAGCTCATTAGAGATAGACTTCAGGTGGCGCAGGACAGGCAGCGGCATTGGACCGATAGTCACCGGAGACCTTTGGAGTTTGATGTATAGCTTAGAATCTAGATTTTGTTCTTGTGTTTGCTTGTGATTGCTTATTTTAGACTAAGTGCAGAGACCTTGTTTGTGCTAGGTTGGAGATCCGGTGTTCCTGAGGATTTCTCCAACACGGGGCACTATTCGCTTTGGTGGAGGCGGGAAGCTTAGCCCACGTTTCGTCGGACCCTTCAGCATCCTTAAGAGGGTCGGCGCCGTGGCGTATAGGCTTGAGTTGCCGCCTACGCTAGAGGGAGTTCATGATGTGTTCCACGTGTCGCAGTTGAGATGGTACGTGGCAGATCCCAGTCACGTATTGGATCACTCGGAGATCGTGGTGGGCCCTACTCTTAGCTATCCAGAGCAGCCGGTGGAGATTCTGGATCGGCGGGAGGTGTTGAGAAACCAGACTATTCCCTTGGTTCGCGTCGCGTTGAGGCATCACTCTCCGGATGAGTCGACCTGGGAGAGGGAGGATGAAATGCGCGAGCGATACCCCTATCTTTTTGAGCCATGAGGTATGGTTCTTTTCTTTGCATTCCTGTCCTAGTTTCGTCTTTTAATTTCGAGAAGGAAATTATTTTAAGGATGGTAGTTTTGTCACTACCCGATTCTAGAAAATAGGGTTATTTTTTTTGATAAATTGTGTATTGTATATAATTAATTATAGTTATATTTAATTAGTGATTGTATTATTTTTATTTAATTATTTTAGGATTTTGGCTAGCCTGGACCCGTGTCAGACCCTAGTGGACCCATGTCCGACCCAACCCACACCCCTGTGAGACCTATTTTTGGGTTTATAATATTTATTATATTTTTAGTGGGTTAGTTGGAGAAATTTGGAGTTAGTTTGAGTGCTTTTGGAACCCGAAACCCAAAACCAAGTTAGAGGAGGGCATTTTGGGTATTTTTGGACATTAGGGAAACCCTTTTTATGCATAACCGGCCTATTCCCAGCCCCCATTCCCGCACACCAGCAGCCCCCTCCATTTTCCTTCACTTTTTCTTCTTCTTCTTCTTCTTCTTCTTCTTCTTCTTCTTCTTCTTCTCCACTACTTCTTTCTTCTTCCTTTCTTCTTCCCACTTCAACTAAGCACCCTATTTCTCTTCTTTCTTCTTCTATTCTCCATGGTTGTTAACCATAACCCTACATTTTTCTCCAACCTAGGTGGGTAGAGCCTAGATTTAGTGTGGAGGCTAGATTTGGAGGCTTGGAGCTTGAGGGAGGTGATTTCAAGTGGATTGAAGACTTTGGCCTTGGAATTCCAACTCCCAAGAGGTAAACCCTAACTTTTCCCTTGATAATTACTCTAATGTAGTATAATTAGTGGTTTAGAATCTTCCTAGACCCTAAGCCTACCCGTGGGAGGAAGTTGGAACTAGTTTGGTTGAGTTTGGAGACTTTGACACTAGGTTTTGTGTCAATTTCGGGTGGAATCTGAGATTGGCCCAATTTTGGGTGATATCCTAGGTTAGACGGACCTAGGTAGATATTGTCGGGTGTCTTGAGGGTGAGTGCGTGTCTCCGATCGGGCACGTGAAGTCGTATCGCGGAGAAACGGGCGTTTCGGGCAAATTTGGGATTTTCGTCGTCGCCGGTTCTAAATGCGTGCGCGTTTTTTCCACGGGCCTAGAATCGACGGGGTAGTATTTTTTTTAGGATATAGGCATCGTTTAGAATCCGTGGGTAAAGTTTTGCCGATTTCGAGTTGGTTTGGTGTGCGTTTCAGGAGGTTTTCCGAACCGCACACCGCGTGTTCGTCGAAATGACCGAACGGCCATTTCGACTTGGTTTCGTAGTTTCGAGCTTGTGCGCGCGTTGGGTTAGCTTCGGAGAGTGTGTGCTAGAATTCTCGGATTATATTTTATATATATATAGGTGTTTGTGCGTGTCGGAGCCGTTGGACGGCCGTTGGGGAGTGTTGTGTGCGTGGTTGTGTGTAGTGTTGTGTTTGTGTTTATGTGTCTATATATATATTTATGTGTGTGTCTATATATATATATATATATATATATATATATATATATATATATATATATGTATATGTGTTTGTATGTCTATATATATGTGTGTATTTATATATATGTGCTTGTGTATGTATATGTCTATGTGTTTGTATATATATATATACGTATAAGTGTGCGTGTGTGTGTATATGTATATATATATATATATATATATCAATGTGTATGTGTATATATATCTGTGTGTGTGTGCATATATATATATATAAATAGGTGTGTTTATATATATATATATATATATATATATACACAGCTATGTGCGTTTATATTCATAAGTGTGTGTGTGTGTGTGTGTGTGTGTGTGTGTGTGTGTGTGTGTGTGTGTGTGTTCATAGGTGTTTATGTGAGTGTATATGTATATATATATAGTTGTATATATATATGTATATGTGTGTGTGTGTGTGTGTGTGTGTGTGTGTGTGTCAGTGTGTGTGCGTGTGGCTGCGAGGCAGTGCAGCAGCGGGGCAGCGAGGCCGCAGCACATAGCATGCTGCTGTGCAGTGCACAGCAGCTGCAGCAGCAGCAGCAGTAAAGGCAGCAGCAGCAGCAGCAGATTTAAGCAGCAGCAGCTAGCAGCTTCGGCGCAGCGCGTTGGCTAGGCGAGAGGTAGCGAGGGATAAGTTATATAGATTAATAAATAGGATAGATAGCTAATTAGATAGATAAATAGTTAATAGATAGATAGATTATTAGATAGAAATAGATAGTTAGATGGATACATAGATAGATACTAAATAGATAAATAGATAGATAGTTAGATAAGTAGTTAGATATATATATATATATATATATATATATATATATATATATATATATATATATATATATATATATATATATATATATATATATATATACATTTAGCTAGTTTATATGTTAGATATAGATATTTTAGCCTAGATTATTAACTAGGTATATATCTATAAGCTTAGATAGCTAACTAAATAGCTAGTTAAAGGGGTATTGGGCGATATCGAAATACCTTGAGATATCAAGGTGTCTCAATATCTTGAGATATCCAAGGTATTGAGTTTCGAGCGGGGTTTTTGAGCATTAGCCTAGGAATAGTATTGGAGTGATTTTTATATGTATATGTGTATATATTTACGCGTGCTAGCATAGGTTTTAGCGGGTTTAGGCGGGGTGCGTGGCCTAGGTCGAAGTATCAGATACCGAGGGTATTCCGGTATCTCGATGAGGCGAGTTTGAGAGTTTACTAGCTTAATGAGCTCAGTTTGACCTAAAATTTCAGGGGCACCCTAGTTTGACCTAGATTTGACCAAAATTGTCCCCGTTGACCGTAAAAGTCAATTTTTGATCGAGTTTTGACCTAGAGTTGACTTTTTGGACCCCGGGTTGACTATTTGATCCGAATTTCACCGGTTTGACCCGTTCGACCTAGAATATCCCTAGAAGCCTATTTTTAATTATTTTATATCAGTTTAACTCCTTAGAACCCTGTTTAATCTTGCTTTTCGTAATAGATTCTTGCGACACCGGTCTGGATCTCGATCCTCATCAGTTGCTCAGGACATCAGGCGAGTACCTACCTCTGATAGTTTCTATTTCATGATAGCGTTTATATTACCTGTTCTAGAACTGTAATACTTGATTCTGACACATTGTTACACGAGCTGGTACTAGTGGATCCCGTCATGAGATGCTATCCCCCTTACCGTGTTCAGCGGGTACTCTATCACGTGTATTTCATCATGTGCTTCGGGTATTGATTTTCATGTGCTATCATGTGCTTCTTGTGCTCTCGCCTTCGTGTGCGCGAGCTATTATCATGTACGTAGCGTGTTGTGGTTGGATCCAAGAGTATTAGTAGAGGAGGGGAGTAGGAGTTGGTTATGTGATCAAAGCCAAACAGTATTCATGTGTATGTCGGTTATGCAACTCATGCATAACGGAGTTATCGTAGTATTTTTCATGTGCAACCTAAGCCGATCACATAACGAACTTGTGCTCAAGGCACTTAGCTAGTATTCATATTTTCTCACATGCAGTTACTTCTCTACTTGTATTGTTCTCCAGTTTACTTTGCAGCTACTGATTCTGCTCCAGCATGTATTTATTTCTTATGCATCTTGTATATTTTTCTATTGCTCGTCATATACACCTTACCATGTATTTGGAGTTACTTTTAGAGTTATGTACTTTGCTCCAGTCCTGACTGGACATGTTTTTTCCAGAGGATCCTGAGGATTTTTGCCCGACTTTCTACGGGCCGGGTGTCGACGAGTGCTGTGACCCCGAGACTGAGGATGAGCCCTACGAGGAGACGCCATTAGCGCCCTAGTTAGCTAGGTGGGTTTCCTGGGTTGTTCTCAGTTATTTTGGATGATTGTACTTATTCTTTTGTTGCTGTGAGATATTGTAGACTATTATAGACTTGGACTGTAATTTGGATATTGTCTTGCTCTCTTTGGTTCTGTTTCTTTGTTGATATCATATCGTGCTTTTACTCTTCTCCTAGATTATTGTGACTGAGTATTTATATATATATATATTGCGTGGTTGCCCTCCTTTTGGAGAGGTTATTGACTGATTTTTGTGAGTTATATAGACAGATGGTTGACCTAGAACGGACCTTTACAGCGTTCTACCGCCGATTCTGCGGCGTAGGCTGGACGTACCCACGACTCATGCCCGATTTTTCGGGTGCGGGTCGTGACACTTAGCCAGATGTTTATTCTTTATTTCAGATTACTTGTTCTAGCATCCACTTATATATTTATTCATTGCTAGATGTTATATTGCTCATTTCATATTCTCTAGTACTCTATATTTGCAGTATTTATTTTATCTTGTATTCCTTACATTATTTTATAGTTTTTGTCAACATAAATGAAACTGCTGTTTAGTGTCTGTGCTTCGCTCCAATCATGACTGGATAATATTTTCAGAGGACTTGGAGGACTTCTGTCTTACCCACTATGGCCCGGGAGCAGAGGGAGATTTCATACCAGAAATTCCAGAGGAGTTACCCATCTTAGAGGAGATTCTACCCACAGGCATTTAGACCGTCCTATTTATGTATTATTGTTCTAGAACTGAGATCTGGGTTGTATTATTGTTGTGACTTTTTGAGGACATCTAGACTCTAGACTTGTGATGTATTTATATTTGTGCATGACCTATGTCAGAACTCTTATTCCTTATTTCTCATCGTGCCATTTACTTTCCATTAGTCTTGTGATTGAGTATATTATAAACTGTTGATTCATGTATTATCATTGTCCTCCCTATGGAGTTGAGACCATTGACAGGATGAGTTATGTTGAGACCTAGACAGCGTTCTACCGCCTATGCTGCGGCGTAGGCTGGACGTACCCACGGTTCATGCCCAATTTCTGGGTGCTGGTCGTGACAACGGGACAGGAGCTGACGCTGGAGCAGTATTGGCACCAGAGGACGAGGTTGTGCCAGAGATTTCTCCTGAGTATTCTATTATATACTCATTTATTTATGCTTTCAATTATTTTATATTTTGACTCATGGATCTATGTATTGTCTTATTTTATCGGGTTGTTCCCCGAGACACTAATTATTTGGACTTGTTGATGGACTATATTTCTTTTATCTATTATCTTGATTAGTCTATCATATTGACTTGTGTTTACTTTCTGTGGATGAGATTCGAATTAGACTGTGACATGTATCGTAGACCATTGTGTTTGTTTTACAGCTTAAGTGCACTCTAACGGATCCATTAATTTAGGTTTGCCCATTGGAGTTGTGCTGTTGGCCATTGCCACGTGGCTAATCCCTCCGTATTTTGGGATTGGGACGTGACAACTTATCAGGCACAATTGCATCACCTAAGCTTTTGGCTTGAAGGTGCAATTCAGTATACAATCTCCAGATGAGAAAGTCATGGCCTTCTAAGTTTAGAGGCTTGAAATCATGCTTTGTGACGCTCGACATATTGCTGTATAAGATCAATAATAACAAGTTAATTACATAAGAACTTGGTAAATCACCAAACAATTCATGTTCATGGTGTATGCTTCAAACAATGAAGTTTCAGAAGTCTATTTATACCAAACAAATCTTGTTCATGGTATGCTTCGAACAATGATGTTCCAGAAGTCGTAGGTAAATACCAAACACTAGATGTTCATGGTATGCTTCGAACATCGATTATGTTCAAGAAGTCTTTCAAAAAAACCACATATGGTATGCTTCGAACAATGATGTTCCAGAAGTCTTATATATATAGACCAAACAATTCATGTTCATGGTCATCAGATCTCTGATGGTTTTGATCTGAATGTATTAACACATATAAAATAAATAAATAAATAAATAAAGAATAACTCCAGCGTTCTCTTCGAGAGATCTATATGCGATTAACATCGGAGTGCTATCAGAGTTAACTAAAAGAAGTGAGATGAATGGATATAAATTATTCGTTTTGTCCTAGCGGTATGCCAAGAGGTGTATAAACATTAACATCAGGCTGCGCCTAGGGTATGTATATGCAGAAAAAATAAACATAAATAACCATACCGATTACCGAAGTGGAGAATCCGCAAATGGCGGCTTCACTGAGATGCTCTCGCTTATTTCCTCCCGATAGAGCTTGGCATTGATAACGTGTTAGAATAAACGTAGAAGAAGGAAGAAAAAAATATGAGAGAATATCTCTTATTAGTGTAATCACATAGTGGGAGGTAAAGGCCTTATTTATACAACCCAATGAAGATGTAATACTAATCTATAACCAATGTGGAACTAAAAATAAAGTGAGAATCCAACCCTTTAGTAACCCACGTTATAACAGTAAGGTCCCAGTAGGAATATAATGTGCTTAAATATTTACTTATTATTATTTTGATATGTCTTTTCTACCGAATTAGGAACTAAGTTTCCAAGGGAGATTCGAAACGTGCACGTTTCCACGGGAGCCCCCTATCTTAACCAACAGATCCCGACCCCATGGACATGTGCTTAAATATGAATTCGCTTGTATAATTAGATTTAATTTGAATTTTGAAAACCATGATAATGTACTGCACTATTAGTTTGGACACAATTTGGTTAATCTTATAATTAGATTTAACTTAAAAGTGGATAATAATATATCGGGTGATCTAGAAAACTTGCCTCAAAATCCTAAAATGTAAAATTATCACTCTTAGTAAAGACTCAAATTGGTTTTACATGCCACTATATCCATTTTTGCATGCTTGACTGAATCATTAGAAGAAGAAGAAGAAGAAGAAACTATGTCAAGTCCATTTTCGTATAATTGATCATTAAAAATAGAAAGAACGAGTAGAGAATTTATGAATTATCAATTAAAAGAGAGGCAACTTTCCTTTTGTTGTCTAATTTGGTTGTCACTTCGTCGTACCAAATGAGGGTTCAAGCACGTACATAATTGACTTCATTCTAGGCTTGCTTGCTTGCTTATACCAATAATCGAACTTAAGCAGAATATCATCCCTGTCTCGCTGGCCCACCTGTCTGGCACAGAGCATGTCGCATTTCTCTTCAGAAATTTACGTACAGAATATTATATTTTTATTAAATTACGTACAAAAAAAATTAGTTTTTAAAAATTATCATGAGAGAACAGAAACGTCATTACCAAGAACGTTTTAGTTCTCTCCGCATTTAAATATACAAAACAATTGAAGACGTCCTTAACAAGGACATTTTTATTTATTTTTTATTTTGGTCACGTTAGACAAAAATATAAAAAATATAAAAAAAATTAGGAAAAACGTCCTTACCAAGAACGTTTTCAATTTTTTTTTCACTTTTTTTTTAAAAAGAATTAAAAAAAACTTATATTAAATTTTAAAAGTAAAAACGTTCCTACTAGGAGCGTTTTCTTTGTTTTAATTTTCCTTTTTATTTATTCTTATCTTTTGGGCGTAAAATAATTAACAAAAAATATTTAGCGGAAAAAATTAACAATATTTTTTAATTGTTAGGGTCTTTAAAAAATTAAAAATCTAAATTTTAAAATTTTATATATTTTTCTTTTATTTGACTGAAGATTATAATAAATAAAATAATTGTATTCACTACATTGATTAGAGGACTATATTGCTAATAATGAATTATAGGGGTCTATATTGCAAAAAAAATCTAAAACGTCTACACCATGTGCGTTTTCAACTTTTAGATTTTTTTATTAATTTTTATTTATTTACTACTTCTACACGAAAAATTATATAACTTTTCATATTTTATTTTTTTCAAAAATAAACAAATTAGAGAAAAATAAAATGCACGGGACTTTTACACTTTTTTTTAAAAAAAATAAAATTAAAAACTTGAAAACGTTTTTGCTAAGGACATTTTTTTTTAAATAAATTTTTTATTTCTTTCCTTTCTTTCATTTTTTAACATGCACAAATAAAAATAAATAAAATGAAAAAACACCTGACGTTTTTGTTCCCTAATTTATTTAAAATATAATGCTTTGTACAAAATTTCCGTTTTCTCTTCTGCCGAATAGAATAAGAATCAGGGTGCAAAACAGCCCATTTATATAGTAACATGGAAGTCTAAAATGTATGCTTGGCAATGGTATTTTGATCAGTTTTGGCCGTGTTTAAGAAAAAAAATTGTATTTTTTAAGTCACTAGTTTTGGTCACCTAATTTTTTTTTTTTCAAAATCAGTATAGTAAAATTTTGGATGTCTTTATAAACACATCAAATCATAATGTTTTGAGAGTTTCTATTTGTTTTCTTTTATTTATATTCTTATCAAAAAAATATAGTTACAAGTACTAATACCCTACCATATTTCTTGTTTCTATCTTTGTTTTTCTTGAGATCCAATCTGAGAGCTACTTTCTTCAAAAAAATAAAAGTTATTTAATTTTTGTGATCCATTTTTGATGTGGTGGTAAATGACTGCCATAAAATTTTACGGTCTATTTGATGTGGTAATAAATATTTTGCTCTCAACATTTATGATTTAATACTTGCCAAATTATTTTATGCTTACAAGTTATATGAATGTATAGGCTATTGTTTGGAAGGACAATAATAAAATCATTTTACGCTTACAAGTTATATGAATGTATAGGCTATTGTTTGGAAGGACAATAATAAAATCATTTTACGCTTACAAGTTATATGAATGTATAGGCTATTGTTTGGAAGACAATAATAAAATCTTTCTTTGGGGGAACTTTATATAAATGAACATATAAGTAATTTTATTATTTTAAAAAAATTTCAGAATCGCTAATTAATGAACTAATAAGTATGAATTAGATTGGTTTAAAAACCACTGTTTAAAACCATCGAAAATCAGAACCTTCGTAAAACGCTAATAGCCAATGTCCAAATATTGCCAAGAAGACCCTAAAGAATTGGATCTTTCTGATCTTAGAGAAGATTAAGACATCAAATTCATATGCAGACCTTAATAGAAAGAACCTGTAATCGCTTCGGCTCTTGCATCAACAATATTAAGTAGGAAAAATTCGATCCCAATTGGATTTTATTATTGCCCGATTTTAGTATATCATGTCAAAATGTATACTTGTGCTCAATGATCAGGAGCAAACATATGGTCATGCACAAGTAGCCAAGTCGAATATTACAAAACAATAACAATTCGAGCACAATACCATGAAATCCATTGGACCATGAACAATAGCAGCGGGTGTTACTGGCTAAAATTTGCAGGAGGAGGTCTACTGCCTCAAGCTCTCGACGATGTAGGATGCATACAGATCCCTGCATGTTTCATACAGAGCGCTTCAGTACAATACAAAGTAGCAGCAGGTTCGGCATAAATAGTCATGAACTGGAAACAGGTGCACGATGAACTCACATCGAGTACTGGATCGCTTTGACAGCATCTTCAGCTGGAAGAAAATCGTTCACCGCAACCTCCTTGTTCTCGTTCTTCTTGTCTATTCAATTGCAAAAAGTCAAGGCTCGGACGACTAGATTAAAGGTTAGACCATGGCTTAGATCGGTTGCTAGCTAAAGATTTGCACGGTTGAAGCTCAGTGCATGTATATATTAGGAATAATATGTTTTATACTTGTGCAACATGAGGAAATTGGGTGGCACAAAGGAAAAGCTCATGCTGAACATACAAGGATACAGTCTTCAAAGAAACGACGGATTTCTGCAAGGCGATGAGGAGCAAGATCTTTGATGTCCTTGTAGTTATGAAACTCAGGGTCATCAGCCGCAACAGCTATAATTTTGTCATCCATCTCACCCTGTACAAAGAAGCATTCCCGTTTTAAGAAACAAACCAAAGTCATTACAGCTCCAAATACTGAAATGAACGTGACAAAAGTTGTAGTTACAACCATAGAGTAAGAAGATGCTTGCCTGATCAATCATAGGCATCAACCCAATAGCACGAGCACGAAGAAAACTGCCGGGCAGCACAGGCTCCTGCAGAGTATGAGAACTTGTAAATGTTTATAAATGCTAGCTATAAAATGGATAGAAGCATGTTGCCATCCAATATAAAGATTAGGTTATGGCGTCCTTCCTAGGTAAGTACCTGCATAATTACCAGTACATCCATGGGATCACTATCCTCACAGATAGTCCGTGGAATGAAGCCATAATTGTGTGGGTACACAACGGAAGAGTAGAGAACACGATCAACCTAATTCAAATAGCATGACATATTGCATGTCAGTAGTGAATATTGATAATTTTTGGACCTTCTGCAATGTTTACTTGTCCCCCAAACTGTCGTCTATCTCCTAAATTGTATTTATGAAAGAAACATATAAACTATATCTAAGTTTGGGCTCATGCATGTGTAATATAAAATTAAAATTTAGCGTAGCATAGAAATATACCTTAAATTGTAAGTTATAAGAATGTAACTTAAAGGCAACATTGAGTGGGTTGCGTGCAAAATCGTAAAGTTCGTATACAAATTAAGAAGTAACATTTGGAAGGTATATGTGGAAAATTGTATTTTTATCCAGAGTTATACTGAAGGCAAAGTTCATACAAGTGCATAACTTTTCTTCCTACAGATTTTCAAAGACAAATCCGCAACATATGTGTAAATAAGGGAATCATTATACCCTTTTACTAGTCACTACAAAAAGTTCATGTACACCACAATACAACAACAACAAAGCTTTTATAAAAAATTTAGGGTTGGCTATTTGAAACCTCTACTTCCATTTGAACCCTGTTAAGAGCCGTATTCTCTATTACACTAACAAAACCATATTCTTCTTTAAAACTTCAAACCATGTTTTATATGGCTTACATCTAGTCCTAGATGCTCCATTAACTACTATATTATCACTCCTTACGGAGGATTGGTCTGGATTGCACATGGCTAAATCACCTAAGACAATTTTCTCTTATCGTCCCTAATTGGCACCACCTCTAACTTCCAACAGATACACTCATTTCTTATACTAGCATTTGAGGTATTAGACCATCCATCTTAGCATTTTTATTTCGGCTACACCAACTTTATAGAATTTGGACATTGTTTCTTAATTTCCTAACACTCTGATCCATAAAGCATAATTGGTCTTAAAACAATCTTGTATAAAAAATATTCTCAACACAATGTAATACAAAAAACATGTCATATAGAAAATTAGAAACATCTAAAATAAAGTATTTATGTAAAGTAAAACATCTTGGATGTCCATTTGGAGGTTATAACCAGCCTATAAGAGGTGGACTCGAGTAGTCTCAAAGGGTCGCGGAAGTCGACGCTCGAAGCCCGTCGTATATTCGCCGAATTCTGGTGAACTCACCGGCTGGTTATCTGGTCGGATATCCGGTATGGGAGAGTGTTTTTCCAAAACTATTGGACCAGAAAACTGACAGATTTCGGGTTGGGCAGAAGTTGGCTCTGAATTCGGGTTTTGACGGTCCAAATGTATATTGGACTGGCTTAGGACATAAGTCGAGTCCTAATGATGATTAGGGTTTCTCAGCTCCTATAAATAGGAAGTTAAAGAGGGATTTCAAGGTGCACTCCTTATTAGGGTCGAAGGATTCACTACCTTCTAAGAGTTCAGCATCTCTTAGCTTCTTCCACATCAAGAAGCGGATGAAAGGGTTCTGAAGGAGTGTCATCTACTCCGTCATGTCGAGATCATCACCACTGAGACGGTAGACAATCACTACTAGATGAGAGTTCTTGTAAGGGGTTGGTGTTTTTAGCAATCGTAATTGTATTTCTTTCTCTCTTGAGAAGTGTAAGGGGTTAACTCTTGGGACAAGAGAGTTGACATATAATTATAATTACAATCTTTGATAAAAAAAAAAGACTTGGAACTTGTTCGGGTAGCCATAGCCATAACATATCATGTTCGGGTAGCCATAGCCATAACATATCTTGAGTATTGTTTTTTTGCTTGGCCTCTTGGCAGCTTGAGGTTCGTGTCTTTGTTGGGTCCAGTCTACGCTTCCGTACGCATATATCCCCAACATAACCACGGTTTGGGGTATCATTCAAGGTTCAAAGTATCGGTATCGGAATCGGACCATTCCTATGAGTATTGGGATCGGCGGTATCGGTAGTATCGGGAGTTTCGGATCGGAGTATCGGATTTTTTGGTATCGGAAAGCAAACAACTATTAGTAAATTATTAACATTTTAGAGAATATATTTTATACATTTATGCATAATTTAAAGTATTTTCAGTATTGTTTCTTAGTATTTTTGATATTGAATGAAATAGTAGTCATCCTTGTAGATTGATTTATATGCGTTGATAAGTTTTCATCTTTTATATGTTTTTACATCCTTACTATGCTTTTACATCCTTTCTAATTGGTCTTTTTAATTCAATTTTTTTTTGACGAATTGACTGGAAAAAAGACCTCTAATGTCAGTATCGGTCAGTATCGGGTATCGGTCGGTATCGGATCGGAACATGCCAAACTGTATCGGTATCGGCCGTATCGGATCGGTATCGGCCGATACTTTAAACTATGGTATCATTATCGATT
The DNA here is from genome assembly GCA_036927795.1 of Iris macrosiphon. NCBI lineage: Eukaryota > Viridiplantae > Streptophyta > Magnoliopsida > Asparagales > Iridaceae > Iris > Iris macrosiphon. The sequence continues at coordinate 100,459,605 of JAYESA010000016.1, read as the reverse complement.
TTGAGCACTTCTTATGAGTATTATATCGTCAGTTTCGCCAATTTCGTCAGTTTCGACGATTTCAGTTCAAAGTTTCAGAGTTCTTGGTTTCGGAAACATAAAAAATAATAATAAAATATTTTAAAGACTTAAAAAATATTTGGTACATTTAGGAATAATCTCATGTATTATTTGTTGTTTTCATTAGTTTTTAATGGAATAATATTCAACACTATTGAATTTTCATCAATAATAGATATTTGTGTTTATTACTTGCTTTTATACAAGGCAAGGTAGTCACAGGCGCAAGGCGCACTCGAGGCGCAAAGGGTCTATCATTGTAGTCAAAGACGCGTCCCAGGCACGCCTTGCTCCTAGTCAAGGCGACGCATGTTTCGTAAGGCGCCCCTAAGGCGCACCTTAGGTGCGCCTTTTCCTGAGGCGCGGGATAGTTAAGGCGCGCCTCTGGGGAATATTCAAAAAAAAACTTTAACTCTTTTTTTTTTTACAGTTTCTTTAATATTTTATTTTGTATACTGTTTTTTCTATTTTTTTTCTAATTTCTTATATTGTTTTGTATAATATTATTTTTATACTATTTTTTATTTACTTTTATACTGTTTTGTATCATGTTTATTTTGTATACTGTTTTTTAATATCATTTCCATCTTTTGATGAAATCAAAGTCCTATTAATTTGAATTATCCTTACAAAAGTACTTGAAGAATATCTTAAAATTTCAATTCAAAAGGTATATATATATATATATATATATATATATATATATATATATATATATATATATATATTTGTGTCTCGTATCGCTCAGGCGCGCACCTTAAGTGCGCCTTGCGCCTCGGGCGATATAGACACTTTGTATCTCGAGTGCGCCTTGCGCCTTTGACTACCTTGGGGTCTATATCGCCCGAGGCTAAGGCGCACTTAATGTGCGCATCCGAGCAATGCGAGACGCAAATATATATATATATATATATATATATATATTTGAATTATCCTTAAAAAGTACTTGAAGAATATCTTAAGACTTCAATTCAAAAGGTACTCCTCTGATATATATATATATATATATATATATATATATATATATATATATATATGAACTACTAGAAGTAGTAACAGTAAAAAAAATAGTATACTGAGAACAGTATAAAAAATAGTGCTTTTCAAGAATAATTCAAATTAGCATGACTTGATTTCATCAAAATATGTAAATGATATATATATATATATATATATATATATATATATATATATATGAACTACTAGAAGTAGTAACAATAAAAAAAAATACATACAAAATAGTATACTGTGAACAGTATAAAAATAGTATACAAAATAAAAAATACAGATACGATAGTAAGAATTTCGTTTGCAGGAACAGTATAAAAAATAGTATACAAAACAATAAAAAATAGTATATTCGTATACAAAACAGTATTAAAAACCAGTTTAAGAAACCGTATAAAAAAAATAAAACAACAGTATACACAAAAAGTAAAAATAAAAAAAAACATAAAAAAGTATACAAAACACTACAAAAATTAGTAAAAAATAGTATACAAAAAAAATTAAAAAATTGGTCCATCTGTAAAAAAAATTTACAATATTTTCAAAAAGCGCCTTAACTACTCTGCGCCTCATTGAAAGGCGCGCCTTAGGTGCGCCTCGCCTGGACCAGTCCTGATGCGTTGTCCCTGCGCCTAGTAGCAAGGTGCGCCTTAGGCGCGCCTAGGACTCGCCTTTGACTACACTGATACAAGGTACCGATACAATAGATGGCTTTGGAAAAATAGTAAGATGAATGAGATAATAATAAGTTGAATGAAAATGTTAATCTACAGCATGATTCAAATCATTGTGTTGACTTTGTTTTTGCGATATCTCCTTTTCTTTTCATTTTATTTTCTTAATTGACCAAGAAGGAAAGTCAAAACTCAAAAGTTGAGTATCGACATGTTTCGATAGGGTGATTATCGGATTGGATATACCAAAAATGAAATAATACGCCAACATGTATATCTATCAGCCAATACCATGAACCTTGGTTACTACAAGGGAATGTAAACCTTATCTCTCATATATTGATGGTATACAAAACAAATAAATTAACGGAACAGCTTTAGATGCACATGACATTGTAGATGGTATACATCAAGTACCATTCATGGAGAGATGACATAGAACTTTAGATGCACAAAAAGTACACCACTGGTTCGAAACTAGGCTATAATAGTGAAGCTGGACTATGCAAACATTATACTGTAGATATAAATATTTAATTCAGCATAATCAAGAAACTAACAGGCTCACAGTTATATATAGGATAAACTAAAGTACAAAAAAGACGATACAACCAATAATCTCATGCGAATTAAAAGAAAAATTGCAACAAAGAATGTTCTGACCTTGATAAGACCACTGGCCTTGTCCAGCTCATACTTCACTTTGCTTCCCTTGCTTATCTCCACCACCTAGAGAAATTTTGACGGCTTTGGAGTTCAAAAGTGAAGGTAAAATTGGCTCGTCAACAAAAACATGTTAGAAACTACTGAGGTATAGGAAAACCAGATTAACCCGGCCTGACGTCTCTGAAATCCGAAATTCATAAAATCTTCATAGACACCTAAATCTGTTTAGGTTTAATCCAACTGGATAACTCGATATGCGAACACTCAATTCACATTTGACGATAAGAAGATGGCCACTCACCCACATAAGATACGTGAACATGATAGCAACACAATCATGAAAGATCAGATAATTGTTTGCAGGCTAAATTGCACAAAAGTACATCAAATCCTCCACTTAGCAATTAAATAACCTATACTTTGTTATCTAACACTAGTATAGTATACCTCCAACTTCTTGCGGGTGGTAAGTGAGAACCCTCTGTCAAGTTCAAAACCATTCTTGCCATCAGTCCTACCTTCTGATTCAGTACTAGGATGTCAAACATATCAATGGAACTGATGGCAGAAATAGTGGCGGCGAAGACGGTTCTTAACATTTTTTAGCATAAGCAACCCTAGGAAATGGAGATATATAAGTGTTAAAAAGATGAAGACGGTTCTGAACATTTTTGGAGCAGGCAACTCTAGGTACTTTTGGTGCAATATAGCCTAGCTAGAATTGTGATAAAAAAAGGTAAGATGTGAAGGATAGCATAGAATAGATAGATTGTTTGATATGACATCACATCATATCACAATCAGCATTATTCCAATTGGAGCTGCTATCGAGTACGACACTACGTTGAGAATTCTCCATAGATGGAGTAATGAAATTTGCATGAGCATCTGCCGACCTAAAACTCAAAAACTTTGTCAAACTCGTTAAGATAGTTCCCTTAGAGGGTAAGGACAGTAAGGGCTTTACATGGATTCTAGCAGATCCTAGTTGACATGAAGTAAGACCCATCTAACTAGTCATAGTTTAAGCTCATGCAACAAGAAAGCAACTCCTCTATTTCCCCCAAGTCATGGGAAAAGCCAAGACAAAACAAAAGTTGAGCAATTGTTATTCATTTGTATGACCCATAAGAAGGGCCAAAGAGCCAATTAAACACAATAGATAAGGAATACCATACAACAATAGTGTCATTGTCACAAATCCGTAATGCAGACTGCATAACTTAACCTGCCCATAGCTACAATAGTGCATGATGGTTGGCAATTGACTAATTTCCTATCATTGTAGTTTTGGCGGAAATTAATCATCAGTTGGAACAAGATTCGAGTATGTGATATAAGGTCAGACAATTGACATCAAACGATATGTCGATAACTACATTTATGAATAAAACTGTAGGACGCGAAGTGCTGGATTTATGAATTATAACATTTATGTTAGCTTTTTGTCAACATTACTACTTGTCCTTTTTCTCAACAAGGTTCTCTGCCCATTAATTTTCTCTTGAACCAAATGCACATTAAAAACATAGATATACTATAACCTCGATCTATATTGCATTCTGTTAGTTGCACTGTATTACATTATGTAAATTGAGGCAACGAATAAATATAGAACAGATATAGAATACTGTCTCTGCCTAAATGTGTAGCTCCTTGTCGTTTAGTAACTGTGGGTAGATTTTGATGTTAGTTAGTAACCTTGATTAACATTTAGGCTTGGTTTTTATGCAACTATATAGTTAAAACTGCAAAACCTATAATGGAATTCAACCAACCTATGTGTTAATATAAGTTCCAAATAAGCAGAATGATATAATGGAATGACATTGCAGAAGCAGGCAGATAGGACATCACCATATAAATTATGTCCATCAGAAATTCTTCAAATTTCTGTACTCACATGCTAGATAAATTTGTTTCAAAAAAGGGAAAAGACACTCCAAATGGAAGGAGAGGAATATGGACAAAAAGTTGATAATGGTAAAATTGGCATTCCCAATTTTTTCTGATCTAATATAATATATATATATATATATATATATATATATATATATATATATAAGTAAAAAGAATAATCAATTGCTCCATAATCCTTGAGCTTAACCAACAACTTACACAATTGAAAACCAAGGGCGCTCCAGGTCCTACATTATTAAAAAAAACAAAGGATACGTTTGAAAATGGTACAAAAATGATAAGAAAACAAGAATAGGAGTTAAAAAGAATCTAAACTGCTACCTATTTCCAGATCATGCCAAGGGTGTGCAGCAACAGACCTCCTTGACATGGAAGAAAGGATGCGTTCATTGAGGGCGACGTGAGGGAAGCTCGAGTGGCTATTCAGTTCTCCTCCACTAGCCATGTTACCTTAACAAACTAAATACAAATATCTTTCAGATGTTCACGCAAGAGGCATCATAAAGGGATACACAGTAACAAAAACAAAGAGATCAACAACAGTGCTGGAAAATAACATCAAATATGCAACTATAAGTCGAAGGAAAGACCAACGGTAATATAAAGAAGCCATAGAAAGAGTAGCAGAATTAAATTAATAAAGAGAGAAATTCTTAGAACAGTCTAGTAAGATATTTTTCCATCCATGAACCAAGAAATACTAAACAGGACATAAACACTGAGAAGGCGATAAGCTAATAGAGAAGACCTAGATGACAAATAGAAACTAGACAAGAACCACTGATGAACTTCACAAGCATGGAAAAAGGTTCATACAGTTAATAGGATACTCTTCAGAACGCTAAAAGGTGAACATCAGTCAGCGCAAGAGCATGGTGGGGAAAGTCTCTATCACTCATACGGCCTGATATAGATTATCTCGTAAGTATCAACGGTCAGTTCATGCATGCTCCAACAAGCATACTCTTCAGAACTTTAATATGATACTCAGGTACTTGAAAACAAACCAGGGAGAGGCATACTGTTTCAACAAGAAAACACATGTTTTAACTAAGGACTTCTTTGATGAAACTGGACAAGTTTTTGAGATGATCGCCAGTCTACCACGACCACGAGATATTGTACCTACTGTTGGAGGTAACATCATTACCTGCCAGAGCAAGAAGCAATGGTGGTGGCAGGATTGAGTGCAGAGGCTGATACAGTCACTCATTGTATTGGAAAAGGGCAATGGATGAGGAAACCTCTCGAAAACGAGATGTAGCATTTGAACTTCCAATTACCATCTGCATTGATTACTGAGAAGCTATTTCGAATGTTGAAGATCTTGTTCATCATGTTGAAGATCTTGTTCATCATGGTTGAACTAAGCATATCAAAATCGAAGCAGTTCACTCGAGAGAAAATTAATTTAAGAGACTGTATTCAAATGAATTGTGCTCCATCTACATCTTTTCTAAGCAGTAATCAGCGGATGTGTTCACAAAAGGACTTCAGGCTAGGTAGCATAGACACAAACGAGGACACATTTTGAATGAGGACAAGATAGGGATTCGAATATGATTTTTTAGAAAATTCATAGAACTATGGTGTGGATGCGGTTATATATCCACATGAACACACACTTATATATATATATATATATATATATATATATATATATATATATATATATATATGTGTGTGTGTGTGTGTGTGTATAGAAAAATATATTTGTCATATCTTTGAAAGAGATTGACTAATATATTTGACCATATCTTTGAAGAATATGGGCTTTGACCATTTGACCATATCTTTGAAGAAGATTGAATTTGACATTTTACCTTTGACCATATCTTTAAAGAATAAGATTGGATTCTTATTCCTACATAATGTTGGATTTGACCATATCTTTGAAGAATAAGATTGAATTTTTATTCCTACATTATGTTGGATTTTCATGTATAGACATATGGTATGATATATAAAGGGGCCAAAGGTTTCTCCTTGAGACATCTCAAATTGTGCTCAATGATTGTTGAATAAGTTCGACATAAGAGAGCAAAAAGTGGTTGAATAAGTTCAAGGCAAAAGTTCTTGAGAGAAATTTTTTTTTTGTAGAGAGTTCTTGAGAGCAAGGAGAGAAGTGTTGAGAGCAATTGTAATTCTTTTTTCTTCTTCATAGTAGAATTGAATAACCTTCGTCCGTGGAAGTAGGCATCTTGGCCGAACCACGTAAATCCTTGTCTGTGATTGTGAACTTTCTCTGAGGTGTTCTCTGATTTTCTTGGATTTATTTCCGCTGTGCGCCCCAACAATTGGTATAAGAGCTTTGGAGTTCTCAGATAAAGTTAATTGGATAGATTCTTAAGATGACTCCGTCAAGCAAGATTGGAAAGTACGAAATTGAGAAGTTCAATGGGAAAAATGATTTTGACTTTTGGAAAAGCCAGATGAATGACGTTCTCATATCTCAAAAGCTTTACAAGGCTTTACGGAGAAAGTCGAAGAAGCCCGCTGACATGACCGATGATGATTGGGATGACATGGATCTCGAAGCATGTGCTGCTATTCGTCTCTGTTTGGAAAGAGAGGTCGGCTACTCTGTGATGGATGAAACCACCGTCATTGGACTCTGGCTGAAGTTGGAATCACTTTACATGACGAAGACTCTTACCAACCGACTTAATATGTTAAAGTTGCTCTACAGACTGGTGATGGAGAAAGGTACGTCAATTCGAGATCAAATTTCAAAATTTAATCGAATTGTTTCTGATTTGAAGGATATTGACATATAAGAAGATGATCGTTTGGCACTAATCCTATTGTTTTCTTTGTCCGATTCTTATGAGAATCTTATTCAAACATTACTATACGGGAAGGACTCAATTTCCATAGAAGAAGCTACGAGTGCCTTATTGTCTAATGAGGTGCGGAGGTTGGCTTCTAATGGCAGAAACTGTGGAGACCAGGCCCAAGGTTTGATGGCAAGAGGGAGGACAAACGATAGAACTTCTTCAGCAGAAGGTCAAGATCCAATTCCAAGATACCTATTGAGAATGTGAAGTGCTTCAACTGTAATGAGAAAGATCTTTATACAAATAAGTGTTCTCGTCCAAAGAAGAACAAGAAAAAGGAGAATAAGACAGAAAGAGAAGGTGATGAAGCAAACTGTGCTTCAGAAGCCGACAGTGACGGAGTCTGTTTTTCGGTGGCACATGACAACATGAGTGACCGTTGGATTCTCGATTATGGATGCTCCTACCATATGTGCCCAAAGAGGGAGTGGTTTTCTTCCTAGAAAGCAACAGATGGTAGTTTGGTGATGATGGACAACAACGCATGTCGAGCTGTTGGAATTGGATCTATCAAGGTGAAGATGCATGATGGAATTTTGTGAACTTTGGTCGATGTCAGACATGTTCCCTACCTCAAGAAAATTCTTATTTCTCTTGGTATGCTTGACTCGAATAGTAACAAGTTTGTTGCCGATGGTGGAGTCTTGCAAGTTGTTCGTGGCTCTTTGGTGGTGATGAAATATCACCGACATGGTAACATTTATATCTTATTGGGAAGCACTGGGACTGGGACTTTAGCAGTCAAAACATCGAATTTGTCTGATAGCACACGTCTTTGGCATATGCGGCTTGGACATATGAGTGAGAAGGGCCTGGCCTTACTAAGCAAGCAGGGGTTACTGAAGAACTTGAAGAAGTCAAATATGAATTTCTGTGAGCATTGTGTTTATGGCAAGCAGCACAGGGTGGCCTTCAATACAAGCAAGCAGAAGACAGGAGGTATTCTCGACTATGTGCATACAGATGTATGGACACCTAGCAGGATTCCTTCCAAGAAAAGAGCGAGGTACTATGTTACTTTTATTGATGATTATACATGTTATGTTTGGCTGTATTTCATCAAAACCAAAGATCAAGTGTTCCAAAAGTTCAAGCAGTGGAAAGCGATGGTGGAGAACAGAACAAACAGAAAGGTAAAGACATTGAGATCTGACAATGGTACTGAATATACCTATGGATCTTTCAAAGATTTATCTGCTCAAGAAGGCATCGTGCGACAATGGACTGTCAGGAACACGTCGCAGCAGAATGGGTTAGCAGAGAGGATGAACCGAACCTTGCTTGAAAAAGCAATATGTATGCTCTCCAATGTCGATTTAGGCAAGGAATGGTGGACGGATGCTATACACATGGCGCGGTACTTGATTAATAGATCACCAACTCCGGCTATAGACTGTAAGACTCCATATAAGAAGATGACCGGCAAACCAGGAGATTACAGTACTTTGCGTGTGTTTGGATGCAAAGCTTACTATCATGTCAACGATGGTAAGTTGGATCCGAGAGCCAAGAAGGCCATTTTCTTGGGATATGCACAAGGAGTAAAGGGATACCGTATGTACTGTCTAGAGGATAAGAAGTTCTTAATCAGCAGGGATGTCACCTTCGATGAGTCTCCAGTGTTGACTTCAAGCAAGAAGAGTGAGTCCGATAAGGATAGTGATGAATCTAGCAAATCTCAAACTGTTGAGATTGAGTCATCTAGAACAACCATAGGAAGAGCAACATCAGCTGCAAGATTATTTGGCTACTACTAGGCCAAGGAGACCGGTCAAGCCAGTGTACATGTATGGATTTGATGAACCGGTCAAGCACTATGGACAGTTGAATGTGGTGGCATATGCACTGCCAGTAGAGGATGACGAGCCTATCACCTTCAAACAGGCTGTCAAAGATACTAGCAGCAAGAGCTGGATGGTAGCTATGCAGGAAGAGATTGAGTCTCTCCACAAGAACTGTACATAGGATTTGGTTTCATTGTCCAAAGACAAGCGAGCTATAGGCTGTAAGTGGGTGTACAAGAAGAAGGAAGCTTCTCCAGAGTCAAGTAGCACTCGGTTCAAGGCAAGATTAGTAGCAAAGGGTTTCGCACAGAAGGAGGGGGTGGACTACAATGAGATCTTTTCTCCGGTAGTCAAGCACACTTCTATTCGCGTATTGTTGAGCTTGGTAGCTCATCAGGATCTCGAGTTAGAGCAACTCGATGTGAAGACGGCATTCTTGCATGGCGATCTTGACGAAGAGATTTATATGCATCAACCGGAAAGCTTCAAGATGGTTGACAAGAAAAATCATGTGTGTTTGTTGAAAAAATCGTTGTATGGGTTGAAGCAATTTCCACGATATTGGTACAAGCGGTTTGACACCTTGATGACACGCCATGATTTTACCCGAAGTAAGTATGATTGTTGCATTTACTTTCATAAACTTCGTGGTGGAGGTTATATCTATATATTGCTTTATGTGGATGATATGCTTATTTCTTCAAAAAGCATAATAGAGATAGATAAACTGAGGTCTCAACTTAGCTCAGAGTTTGAGATGAAGGACTTGGGTGGAGCCAAAAAAAAATTAGGGATGGATATTAAAAGGGAGAGATAAACGAAGATTGTCTTTGTCTCATAAGTCTTATATCAAGGTAGTCGAAGGCGCAAGGCGCACTCGAGGCGCAAAGGGTCCAAATCGTCCGAGGCGCAAGATGCACTTAAGGTGCGCGCTCGAACAACGCGAGGCACAAAATTTATATATATATATATATATATATATATATATATATATATATATAGGATTTCTATATTGATAAACATGTGTGCTTCAAATTCTCCCATTACTATGTTGCAATCACTTTGAATTGAGTGAGAGAGAAAACAGTAAAAAAAAAGTACATCGGTTCAAAAAACAGTCTAAAAATAGTACAACGGTTAAAAAAAAGTTTAAACATGTTAATTTTTTCACAAGATTTACAAGGCGCGTCTTAGCTATTCCAAGGCGCTCGGAAAAGGCGCACCTAGGCGCGCCTTAAGAATTGCGCCCCGCCTGGAGTGCCCTGAGGCGCTGCCCCTGCACCTAGGAGCAAGACGCGCCTGAGGCTTTCATTGCTCGTTTTTGTATGGAAGATGCAAAGTCTGATCCTACTCCCTTGGCTGGTCATTTTAGACTTTCATCCAAGTTATCCCCTACTACAGATGAGGAGAAGGAGCACATAGCTCGAGTTCCTTATGCGAGTGCAGTTGGCAGCTTGATGTATGCTATGGTATGCACTCGACTAGATATTGCACAAGTCGTAAGTGTGGTTAGTCGTTTTATGGCTAATCCAGGAAAGAAGTACTGGGAGGCTGTGAAGTGGATATTCAGGTACTTGAATGGCACCATTGACGTAGGATTACACTTTGGTATAGACTTTAGTCAGGTCAGTGGATATGTGGATTCGGACTATGCTGACGATCTGGATAGGCGTAAGTCAACTACCGGATACGTGTTTGTTCTACATGGTGCGCCAGTCAGTTGGAGGTCTATGTTGCAGAATACAGTTGCCTTGTCGACTACGAAAGCAAAGTATATGAAATTGACAGAGACAATGAAAGAGGGCCTATGGCTTCACGGCTTGATTAATGACTTAGGGGTGAAGCAGGATGTAGTTGATGTGCATTGTGATAGCATGAGTGCTATCCACTTGGCAAAGAATCAAGTCCATCATGCAAGGACCAAGCATATTGATGTTCGCTACCACTTCACACAGGATGTCATAGAAGACGGAGACATTACACTCGAAAAGGTGCATATCAAGGACAACCTCCCTGGAGACAAGTTCCAACATTGCTTGGACTTGCTCCAAGTCATTCCAATTGCTTGAGAGTCCTTCGGGATGGGATTGACGAGTGGTTGATTTGGTGAAGCTGTGCGGTGAAGAAATATTTCAGCTCGATTTTGTGGCAAAATCTTGCCGAGGTAGAGATATGAAAGAAAATATATTTGTCATATCTTTGAAAGAGATTGACTAATATATTTGACCATATCTTTGAAGAAGATTGGCTTTGACCATTTGACCATATCTTTGAAGAAGATTGACTTTGACCTTTGACCATATCTTTAAATAATAAGATTGGATACATATTCCTACATAATGTTGGATTTGACCATATCTTTGGAGAAAAAGATTGGATTTCTATTCCTACATTATGTTGGATTTTCATGTATAGACATATGGTATGCTATATAAAGGGGCCAAAGGTTTCTCCTTTAGACATCTCAAATTGTGCTCAATAATTGTTGAATAAGTTCGACATAAGAGAGCAGAAAGTGGTTGAATAAGTTCAGCACAAAAGTTTTTTTTAGAGTTTTTTTTTTTTTAGAGAGTTCTTGAGGACAAGGAGAGAAGTGTTGAGGGCAATTGTAATTCTTTTTTCTTCTTCATAGTGGAATTGAATCACCCTCGTCCGTTGAAGTAGACATAATAGCCAAACCACGTAAATCTTTGTCTTTGTGATTGTGAACTTTCTCTGAGGTGTTCTATGATTTTCTTGGATTTATTTCCGCTGTGTGTCCCAACAATATGTTTTGTGGAGTAACTAGGTTTCAAATAGATCGAGAGAAAAAAATTGATTCAAAGAAATATTACTTTCTCATATCCCAATTATGTCTTAACACGATAATGACCATTCATAATCATTTTCAACCATCTTTTGTATTTGAAATTTGTTTCCAACGCAGTGGTAAATGTCACTCACTCTCTGCATGTAACCCTGATTATGCTCGGTATGATTCTCTGCACACCGATCCTCGATTCATGCATTTGTAGCATCTTTTCCCTCGATCCACCACCTGGGTTTGTATTGTCTCCATCAATTTACATTTGTAACATCTTTTTTCCCAATAAGTTGTTTCCTGACATCGCGGTTCATCCCCTTTATAATTAAGGGAATATCACCCCCAGAAGGACTCAACAAATCCCTGACCAGTTTCCCAGTCTCTTATGTCATCAACTGCTCACCACTTGTGCCAGTGCTTGCTAGCCCAACCTCTCTAATTCCTGAATCTCTACACCCAGTAACAATTACACAACAAAAGGTGGAAATTAAAAGCTACCATTTACTCTATTAATTCCTCTTTTATAAACTAAGTCTATTCCGCCGTCCCAAAAAAAACATTAAATAGCTAACAAATACAGAGCAATCTGAAGCAAACTCTATCAGAAATTTCTAATTAACCTTCCAAGTTCAAATAAACAAGCAAATAATGGACAGATCTCAACATGAACTACGTACTGGCGATCTTCTAAAAAAAAATTATGGAGCTAAATAAAAAAGAGGAATTGAGAAGAGGAAGACTTACAGAAATAGAGAGTAAAGCTAAATGGAGGAGAGAACGTCTTCTTTTCTCGCAGTGTGTAGGAAAGAGAGAGTGCAACCCGCCCTTTTAACACACCTTAAAGCATATGCGCATCCCCCTTGCGCTGGAGAGAGAGAGCATATGCCATGTCCTGTGGGCTGGAGAAATTATTTAGTAATCCCTTGGAAAAAATATTTATTTTTTTTGTTTAAATTGCCAAATGTCAAACTTTGATTGGTCGGACTCACCATTCATCTATGTCATGTGGTGAGTCCGGACCACCCAATAATTTCTAGTAGTGGTGAACATTATTCGTTTTTGGAGTTTGCTTTGAAAAAAATCGTTTCGATTTGATTTTGAAATACCGGTTTTGATTTTCGATTCGATCAAAAATCGAATAAAACTTATGTAATTATTTATATAATTCCAATTCTAAACATATGTTATGATTAAAAAATATATATTTTGAAAACAACAATTATATATATGTATTTTGATGTCCAACTTTAGTAATTTAACAATTAGTTCAACTTTAGACATAACTTTGAAATACTACAAATGTGTATATAAATATTATAATTTTTAATATAATTTAACCACGAAATTTATTTTGGCTCGATCCATTAAACAATAGCAATAGCCCAACCGAATAAACCGAATCGATTATTCGGTCCAATTCGGTTTCAGTTTTGACTAATTTCAGTTCGAGTTCGGTTTTGAATTTTAGAATTTTGATTTATCCGATTTTGACTATTTCGGTTTGATTGAAACTGAATAAACCAAATGCTCACCCCTGGTGAGGAGATCTTGCTCTTCACCAATAGTAGCATGACACGGACATATTGTGTGTCATACTGCTATTAATGGAGAGCAAAGTCTCACTACTTACTACCATGTGGTGAGACCGATCTAATAAATAATTTCTCCTTTGGCTGGGGCCGGGACCAGAGGCATGTTGATCGAGCATTCTGAGAAAGTTCAAAAGAAGTTGGACAAACTCATGGAAGCTATAAAACTTGGGGACCAAGAAAAAAATTACGATCTCTGGTAGTTAATTATGGAATGTTGGGAGGGGGGTTGTCTCGGGTAGGATTTGATCCATGGGAGGGTCTCGGATAGTTAATTATGAAATGTTGGAGAGTCTCGGGTAGAAAAAAAAAATTAATAAAAAAAAATAAAAGTATGGAATTTCATACATGTTTTACAATTTTGTTACCGCACAGGTTCCAAGGTCCTAGGACCCCAAATTTGACAAAGGTTCTAAAAGTTTACAAAGGTCCCCAAAATTTTACTAAGGTCCCAAAATTTTACAAATGGCTCCCAAATTTAACAAAGGTAAAAAAAAAAAAAAAAAAAAAAAAAAAAATCAAATAAAGCCCTACATTGTCAAGATCACCTAGGTTCCATTTTTTTTAGATCCGGCCATGTTTTGTTGCATTAAATGGCTTTATTTACTATCAACAAAATATCATAGTATGGTGCTCAAAAATTTATTTTTAGTCCCATATTTAAAAAAAAAAAGTAAATGTAGAATTAGTTGAATTTGTATGAGGATAGTAGAAAATAATAAAATGAGCTTTGGTTTCAAAGATTGTGTGGTAAAAAATTAATGTAGAAAAACAAATATAAATCTAGAATTGTGTTCCAAATTAAAACTTACTATTTTACAAAAATAATTTTATACATTTTGAATATAGAAATTTTCAAGTCCAATATATAGCTTATGTGGACAGATTAGACATGAGAATCTAGAAATTTGGAATTTAGAAATTTCGACGACCTTACTAATGATGCTCTAAATACTGCAACAAATGTTGCTATAGTTGCATTGAATACTCCATTGGTTGCTTGTAACAAATCAAGTCAAAGTTTACAAGAAAGAAATCTTACTGTATAGTTTAGTTTAGTTTAATTATGAGTTATTTGTATTTACTCCCTTCCCCCTTCCTTCTCCAATTATTAATCATATTTTTACTATCCTCTTTTTTTTTTTTTTTTAATTATCACCACCCTCAAATTCTTTCATAACCTATTGATTGTAACAGTAGTTAGGAAAAAAAAAACCTATTTTTTTAGAATGTGTGTGTGTATGTGGTGGGGGGGGGGGGGGGTGTAGTGCCTCAAATCCCGATCCGACCGGGATGTGCACTATGTAATTGGGCTTGTGGCTAGTCCATCTGAGTCGTAGTTTAGATCTTCGGCATCCTCTTGCCACGGACGAAATGCGATGATCATGTCCAACTCATAGATAGGCCTCTATTAAAACAAGTCCAATAGTTTTCGTGCTTTGTGCTTGGTTTTCTTGATTGCCGCTTTGGAATTTTGATTTGGTGTTGCTTTCGATTTTCTTGCTTTTCGTTGTTGGCTTTCTCGTTTGGAGCTTTGATTTTTGGGGAGTTCGGCAAGAAGGATAGGCAAGAATTCTAACTCGGTGCTCGTGCTGTTGCAGGTCCGCGTAACTGACGTTTGATCGTCGCTAGGCGGGACTCCTTGTTTCAGCATTTTCCCCTTAACCAGTGAGTGGTTCGGACCCTTCTTTCCTACTTCTTCACGCCCACATCTCTAATGTTTCAAACGTTCACTCGATGATGCCCGGTTGGACGCCTAGGAAATCCTTAGCCACAATGCTTGCCAGCCACTAAGAAAGGAACATGAAATTTGTAGACTAACTTAATTATATGCTTGCATACCTTATAACTTGAGTTTTTTTGTAAAGGAAATTGGTTGTTGGTTACGGCCTGGTGCCTCGGATAGAGTTTGGACCTACGGGATACAAAAATTGGAACACAGCTTGAGAAAATATGAACTATTGCATAAGTATATATATTGCTGCTTTACTTCTTCTGTTTTATTTCATGCATTGTATGATATATGAATTATTTATGCATTTGCATGGTCTGGGACAACTTGTGCACAAGGTTTGGCTTTCCTCGAAACAGTATTCCGGGGTACTGGAACCGTATCGACCCGGGGGGGATATTTGATCGTGCTAGTCGTGATGCATTGCGGGACCTTCAGCAGGGCTTGCTACCCGGGCTGACAGGGCGCGCCGCAATGCTTGGAATAAGTCCCTAAGGTGTCGATCACACCAATGACCGCATAGAATAGAACACATGCTAATTTATTGTCTTGTGCAGATGGTAAGTATACTTGTGTTTCGTTACAGGAAAGGCGTTCATCGGTTGAGTAAGCAACCGGTGTACTTGTTGGATTCAATGCTATTTTTATTCCTATCAAAACATGCAACTGATATGAATTGAATTCACTTACTTCTTTATAGAAGATCATCTTAATGCATGCTCGTCCCTAATAAGCTAGTATCGATTTAGTCGAGTGGGTTCGTCCCGCTCACCAGTACAAGTTGAGTACTGACCCACGTTGTGGGCAACTATTTCAGGCACTCAAGCGGTGCAACGCTAGTGGATAGACGAGGAGGCGTTAGGAGCACCTCTATTTTGAAGTATAATTGGAGTCAGTTCATTTTGGAGGCTTGGACTTTCAATCTATACAAGGGCGTAATGTATGAACGACTTGGACTATCTGATGGAGCGCGCCCTGCCTTTTGAGTTTTCTTATGTAATGCAAATCAAGTAGCCGAGAGGCGCATCAAATGTAAACTCTATGTAAATTACTCTGAATTATCAATGAAAAGCATGTTTCTTCCTATATTTGTGTTCAAATATCTGTGAATGTGTTTTCTAATATGTATTTCAAAATGAGTTCCTATCACTGCACGTTCGTGCCTTGTGCGAGCGCAACTCCAGGCTCGCACGGCATCACGTCCCAGCGAGGACGATCGGTTCCGTAAAGGATCAAGCGAGGACGATTGACCATTTCGGGATCGGGGCATGACATATTGGTATCAGAGCACGGCTTCACTTTCTTGGGATTTCAAAAGATAATATAGGAGTTTCATGCGCCTCTCAATTGAGTTGCATTCGGTGTCCGTTGCATGAGATGAGTCGCCTATACAATGAGCCCATAGATATAAAATTTATCGTTTTGGAATGTTGACAAGCTACTCTCTTTTGTAGCAATGGCTAAGAAAAACATTGTCGCTGCAAGCAGTGCTCAGCCCGTCCAGAGCGATCCGGCAAGTTCTGGAGAATCCGGAGGAGCGGGTTCAATCGATATGACAGAGCGGCTTATGCATCTCATGGAGGTGCAGCAACAACAAGCCGCCACTCAACAGGCGCAAATTCAGGCGCAGTTCACTGCTCATCAGAAGCAGATGGATACCATGATGCAATTGATTGCATCCTTGGTACCCAGCAACGGAGGAGCCACCGTGATGCCTGTCACACCGCCGACTATGGCGGTAGAAGACGAGTCAGAAGAAACACAGCCTCCAGCTAGGAATACCTGCCGAGCAGCAGAGTTCACCAAAATACATCCACCAACGTTCAACGGGAGAGCAAAACCGGACGTGGTAATGGGATGGATTGCAAAGCTGGAGGGACTCTTCAACTTGGTCGGCATTAAGGGGTCCAAAAGAGTGGCTTGTGCATCGGTTCAACTGGAACTGCGTGCGCACGATTGGTGGGAAGCCACTAAGCAAGGGATTTATGATGCCAATCCCAACTGCAAGATTACCTGAAAAATGTTCAAATCTGCCTTTATTGAAGAATATATCCCACGGGCCATGCGGCAACAGAAAAAAAACGACTTCTGCAATCTGGTGCAAGGAAGTATGTCTGTGGATGATTATGATTCAGTGTTTGCTAGACTTGCCAAGTTTGCCGGGCACTTCTTGCCTAACCAGCAGGCGTGGTGCTACCGTTTTCAGAAAGGTTTGAATGACGATTTGCGTAGGGACATCATCAATTAGAAGTGTCAAACTTACAGGGAATGTTACGAAGCTGCCCTGAATAGCGAACGGATCTTTGGGCACAATCCACTAAAGATCGATGTGCAAACCCCCCGTACCAATTACAACAAGAGGCCTCAGGAAACGGGAGGGTCTGGAGCGCAAAAGCGTCTGCACACATCCGAACACAGGGGTCCGCCCCAGGCACCGTTGTCACGACCCGCACCCGGTGTAAGGGTACTAGTCGGAAATAACGCCCAGCCTACGCCGCAGAATCGGCGGTAGAACGTTGTCTAGATAGTCTATCTAACAATATAATAAACCACCAATAATGATAGTATACTCAATCACAGAACTAAGATAGAAATGAGCACGAATCAGATAAAGAATAGAATAGTCATAATACAACTCATGAGTCTAAATAATACATCAATGAGTCTGAAGAACAACACAAAAAAGCTGAAGACAAATCCAGTACAAAGAATACTACGAAGCTACAACTCCAGGGTCAACTGTCTCAGTTGGGATAAGTCCCTCTTGAGCCAGGATCTCAGAATCTAAACCCACAACATCCTGGGGTCCATAAAAGTTAGGGTACCACTCCTCGGTATCATCTGGAAAAATATATCCAATCAGGAAAGGAGCAGAGTACATCTCTAACAGCAGTTCTAATTAATGATAAGAACTATGTAGCAGTAAATAGCTGTGGATAAACAAGATGCACAATAGATATAAGAGATATATGTACGATAAGAAAATACTGGAAATAAATACAATAATGAACAATATGCTAATGAAACAATAATACTAAAGACTAAGTGTGTGAGTACTAGCTTAACATGTGATCGGCTTGGGCAAGATACAATACGGCCTGGCTAATCATAAGTGCGGTTTATGATCAACACTATTCATTTACCAGTACTTTATTCAATAGGGATTTGATCACATATCTATACTAATACTCCCCACCCCCGACTGGTATAATAGATCCAACCATGATATGCTATGGCACGAGATTCCCCAAGAAGATAGCTAGTCTCCCCGAGAATCGGTGTCTGTACATGTACAAGATAACCAATGAAACAATACTTGCACCATATACACCATATACCAAGGAATAACATCTCATGACGAGATCCGGATATACCAATCCGTGTAACCATAGTGTCAAGAGAACATGGATATCTACACTAGATACAGTGATTTCACGCCCCAGTCCCAAAATACCAAGGGACTGGACACGTGGCAATGGCCAGCAGAACGCACCGATGGACAAACCCAATTTAATGGATCCATCGGGGCATACTTAAGCTATTTTTACAATATTCCGGGTTTACTAATCTCATCCACAGAATAAAGATAGCAATATCAGCAAAAGAAATATTAAACAACAACCAGTTAAAGTAAATAAAATCGGAGAACAACCCGATATTAAGTCTGTTACAATGTTCTCATAAACAGGAATTAAAGAGTTTAATTAAACAGGAAAGAGAGTCTATTTGCCATAAAGACTGAGCATGGCGAGGCAATTATTCAGGAGAAGTCCTCAGCGATCACCTCGTCCTCAGGTTCAGGTACTGCTCCAAGTAGTGCTCCTGTTCCGTACACCTCAGGGTAGATCTCGTCTGCTAAATCTGGGGACATAATCCATTCCAGGTCCTCAGGGGACATAGCAAGGTACAGAAAACACAAGCCAAAATAATGCAGTGCAGAAATAAAGAAACAATAGGGTAAGTAATTAAACCAGCTAAGTGATAATGCAAGTGAGAGTTATTAGTCATACTCAGGCTGAGACTACTACAGGATCAGTGTCAAGAAACCATAGCAGTATTTTCTCGAAGGGCCAGAACTGGTGCCAAAGCTCTGTGTCAGAGACTAGGACACATCCAGATTATAATATATATAATATATTCAGCCTTGATATGGTAATACTCTCCCCACCCAATGTAATCTTACGTCACAATTCTCAATGTTCATGTTACGCAAGATTAAACTAATGCAATCAGTCAGGATAAAATCTAAGCTTGTAAATTGTATAAGTCATAAACCTGTATCCTATACAGAATTATCTTGAATATTCAGGAGGATTCTGTCTCATAATCTGTGTCAAGTGTCCTAGGTATAACGTACTTGATATGGCAAGTACCAGAAATATAAATGTCACGATAACCATCTCTAGGTGACGTTACACAACCCCGCGTACGGTGTTGGCACCCGACTATAATCGGACGCTAAGCAATTCACACTGCCCTAGGGTTGAGCAAGTACAACAGTTATAATGTATATATATTCAATGGAATAAATAGCAAAAACTGCAAGTTTGGCAAGGTACACTTGCCTGGGTTTTCAGCTCCAATTGTAGCTCTGGCTTCCGCTGGGATTTCAGGCAGTACTTCGGTTGCTGAAATAGACATCACCATCAGATCCAGAAAATATCAATCAGCTAGAAATGCCTGTCCTTGAGTCCAATTTGGAGACAAGGGCAAAAATGACATTTTTGGGTCAAGGCGGGGTCCAGATGTGGGCCCCTTTGCACCGAAAAATGTGTCAGGGTCAAAGGTCTCCAAAACAGTCCAACTTAGTGTCAACAGGTCAGGAACGATGATACGAACCCAACGGAACTCCCAGAATTGGATTCCGATGAGTCGTTCTCAAAATTGCCCGTCGAGTGGAGCTTGTGGGGCCCACGACACGCAATTTTGTCAACGTTCTCAGAATCGAACCAAACTTGGCTCACAGGACCAGCGTATTGCTACGAGTCCGATGGCGCAAGTTTTGTCTCAATCTGACTTGTGTACACTAAGTTACAGCGAGATACAGAAAAGTCAGATACGGGGCGTTGTCCGCGGATACGCACTGATTCCGGTGTGCACGCACATCCGAATCAGCTTCTGCGAAATCCCGCACGTCCGTATCAACGATGCGCACGTATCTGTGAAGACCGCACACGACCAAGCCGTCCCGTTTGGCGGGGCGTACTCAGTTCCGGGGTGAAACAGGGCGTTGGTTTTCCTGTTTTTGGATCGCGGTTCGCGATCACCACAGGACGCGATGCACCGAGCGGTTTGCACGAGCACCGGGGGGGTTATGCAGGCTACGCGATGCAACTGACAGAATCAAAAATAGAGTTACGAGGAGGAAGATACGAGTACCTGAACAGGGCTCCGGGAAACTGCGTTTCTCGTGTCCGCGATGTGTCCGGTGTTCGAGTCCTTGCTGTGTCCGTGTCCTGGCTGCGGATTTAGGGCTTCTGCGAGTTCGCCGGAGGAGGGCGATGCTGCGGCGGTATCGTCGGCTCTGCACGGCGGGGAGGACGGCGGATCGGTCTCCGGCGAGGCGCTGGGACGGAATGGGCAGCGAGGAGGATAGGGCTCGGGTGGCACTGGCGAGGGCGGTCGAGGTCCGAAGGCGGCAGGGGCGGCGGTGCAGTCTCGGGCGGCCGGAGGTGGTCGGGGGAAGACGCTGCTGCTGCTGGGGAAGTTCGACGGCGGCAGAGGGGACGGAGAAGGAAGGGAGAGAGGGAGGAGGCTAGGGGGTTGCTGGGGACGGGCTCGCCGGACGGACGGGCGGAGGGGAAGGCGTCGCCGGAGGGGCAGGGGCGGTCGAGGGCGGCTGGAGGGGAAAAATAGGGCTCCGGTGAAGGGTTTAAATAGCCGAAGATGAAGGCGGAGGGGCGGCCGGTGCGGGGGGAGAGGAAGAGGAAGAGGCTGGGGTCGGCGGCGGCCATTTCACAGCGGCGGTAGGCCAAGCGGCGGCGGTTGGCCGACCGAAGAGGAGAGCAACGGTCGGGGACCGTTCTATTGGGAGAGAAGAGATTGCGGGTTCGCGGGTCCAAACTGGTCGGGTCGGGTCTAACGGATTCGACCCGATCCACTAAACAGGATGCGGGTTTCGGGTTTCGGGTTAATGGGTCGGGTCTGGGTTGGACCCGGATCCGACCCGCTAAGAATTGGTTTAATAAACTGATTCAAAAATTGGTCTAATTAGACCGGTTTGGTTTATTTAATATAAACCCGGTTTATTTTTGGTTTAATTATAACTAGCTTTTAGGGCATTAAAAATCCATCCGGAGTCCAATAAATTCCCGAAAAATTATCCTATGTCTAGTTTTTTATTTTACACCATAAAATATTATTTTCATAATATTTTAATATTATTTATTATCATTTAAAAATCCTTTAATAATTAAAATACCTGAATTTAATGACAGAAAATTCCCAGAAAATTTCAGAAAATTGTGAAAAAATCCAAATTTAAAAATTCTTGAAAATCAGGGGGTTTACAATCTTCCCCCCTTAAGAGGATTGCGTCCTCGCAATCAAAGAATAACCGGTCAACAGAGATGGCACGGTTGTAAAATTTATTCAAATCAGAAAATCAAGGTTGAGGGTTTAAACACATAGGGAAAGTCATTTCCCTAAACAATGGAATTTCCCAATTTATAGGAAATCTAGAAAATTATAGTTTTTAGAAAAATAGGTTATTCTTTTAAAAACATACCAGGTTAACATTTATAAAACATTCTAGGTTATAAGTTCAAAATTACTAGGTTAACACTAGGTTATCAATTATTAGCAAGTTTAAAATTATCAGGTTAAGTCTGGGGTCACGAACCAGCAGGCAAGAACTACAGAAATGCTAGAAACGGAACTACAAAAACTTACTCGCATTAGCTACTCTATGGTTCTGCGCGTCTCCCACAGTCATCGCGAAAACTTGGTCGCGTCCTTGAGGTGGTGCCCTCTGCTGTTGCTGGACTTGCTGGTAGGGTGCTGCTTGAAGTGCCAAGGGTGGCCTTGGTTGATGTCCTCCTGGTGCTGGTAGAGCTTGTTGGTTTGTCCTTGGTGCTTCTCTACGCTCAGGGCAATCCCTCACTGCATATTGTCTGGATCCGTAACCTAAGCATAGTCCTAACCTGCGTCGGCATTCCCTGGCGATATGGCCTGCTTTGCCACAGTAGTGACAAGTAGAGAGGACTATTACTTGTGGGGTAGCTGCTTTCTGTTGTTGGTGTAGGTGAGGTTTCGTTGCAGCTTCTTCTTGTGGTGCTCTGGATGTTGCTGATGGGGAAGGCCGCTTCAGACTGGTTTCTCTCCTGGTGACGCGCTCCATGCGTCGGGCTGCAGCAAGGACGTCCGAGTACGAAGTTGGTGCGACAGATCCAATTAGTTTCTGTAACTCGATGTTGAGTCCGTCGAAAAACTTCTCGGCCTTCTCTTCTTCTGTCGGAATCAATGTTGGGGCGAAGCGACTTAGACGAATGAACTCGACGTTGTACTCTTCCACCGTCATAGCTTCCTGAGTGAGGCGATTGAACTTGTCCCGCAGTTCTGATCGAGCGATAGCCAGAATGTACATCTCCTGGAAGAGTCTGGAGAACTCTTCCCAAGTAACTCGGTCTGGTCCGAGCCTGGTCTCCTCGGATAGCCACCAGTGATGAGCATTGTCCATCAATTGCATTCTGACGGCAGTCATCCAACGTTCCTGGGGAAGCTCAGCTGCTTCTAATTGATGTCGAATGTTAGTGAGCCATTCATGAACTTCTGTTGGTCCTTCCTTGCCAGAAAAGGTACGGGGCTTCAGCTAGCAAAAATCGGTGATAGAGCCCGTCATTGTTCGTCGAGCTGGTAGGTTGACCTGCTCTAGTGCATTTACTATGCTGTTCCTCAAGTACTCAGCCTCGCGACGATGGGCCTCAGTTTGGATTTGTTGCTGGGCTTGCATCATTGCGTAAAACATCTGGAATATCTGCTGTCCGTCCATTGCTTGCCCTGGTGGAAAGACAGGCATTTGTGGAGTGAACTATGGAGGCGGCGGAATGTCATCACGCCGAAATCTAGAAGCTTGATGATCTGCTTGGCTGCTTCGGTGAGTAGAGGGATCTCCACTCAATAGCGTCACTTCATCTTCTCCGTAGGTGGCTTCAGCACCTATTGGTGTTCTTGCTGGAGTTCTGTCGTTTACTTGTGAATCCATTACTCTGCATCAAAAATAAACTATAAGAGGCGCACAGGTATCAAGGCAAGATGCAAGTCAAAAATTAGTTTGAATACGATACAGATATCAAAAACGATTCAAGCAAGTGGATGAGATCCAAAAAACTTATCCTATTCTTATTGCAGGCCTGTTTAGTCCCTAAGTTGAAACCGAATAATTTAGTCGTTGACCTGCATGGGCCACCACAAAAACTATATCACGCCCCAGTCCCAAAATACCAAGGGACTGGACACGTGGCAATGGCCAGCAGAACGCACCGATAGACAAACCCAATTTAATGGATCCATCGGGGCATACTTAAGCTATTTTTACAATAGTCAGGGTTTACTAATTTCATCCACAGAATAAAGATAACAATATCAGCAAAAGAAATATTAAACAACAACCAGTCAAAGTAAATAAAATCGGGGAACAACCCGATATTAAGTCTGTTACAATGTTCTCATAAACAGGAATTAAAGAGTTTAATTAAACAGGAAAGAGAGTCTATTTGCCATAAAGACTGAGCATGGCGAGGCAATTATTCAGGAGAAGTCCTCAGCGATCACCTCGCCTCAGGTTCAGGTACTGCTCCAAGTAGTGCTCCTGTTCCGTACACCTCAGGGTAGATCTCGCCTGCTAAATCTGAGGACATAATCCATTTCAGGTCCTCAGGGGACATAGCAAGGTACAGAAAACACAAGCCAAAATAATGCAGTACAGAAATAAAGGAACAATAGGGTAAGTAATTAAACCAGCTAAGTGATAATGCAAGTGAGAGTTATTAGTCATACTCAGGCTGAGACTACTACAGGATCAGTGTCAAGAAACCATAGCAGTATTTTCTCGAAGGGCCATAACTGGTACCAAAGCTCTGTGTCAGAGACTAGGACACATCCAGATTACAATATATATAATATATTCAGCCTTGATATGGTAATACTCTCCCCACCCAATGTAATCTTACGTCACAATTCTCAATGTTCATGTTACGCAAGATTAAACTAATGCAATCAGTCAGGATAAAATCTAAGCTTGTAAATTATATAAGTCATAAACATGTATCCTATACAGAATCACCTTGAATATTCAGGAGGATTCTGTCTCATGATCTGTGTCAAGTGTCCTAGTATAACGTACTTGATATGGCAAGTACCAGAAATATAAATGTCACGATAACCATCTCTAGGTGACGTTACACAACCCCGCGTACGGTGTTGGCACCCGACTATAATCGGACGCTAAGCAAGTCACACGGCCCTAGGGTTGAGCAAGTACAATAGTTATAATGTATATATATTCAATGGAATAAATAGCAAAAACTGCAAGTTTGGCAAGGTACACTTGCTTGGGTTTTTAGCTCCAATTGTAGCTCTGGCTTCCGCTGGAATTTCAGGCAGTACTCCGGTTGCTGAAACAGACATCACCATCAGATCCAGAAAATATCAATCAGCTAGAAATACCTGTCCTTGAGTCTAATTTGGAGACAAGGGCAAAAATTACATTTTTGGGTCAAGGCGGGGTCCAGATGTGGCCGCTTTGCACCAAAAAATGCGTCAGGGTCAAAGGTCTCCAAAACAGTCTAATTTAGTGTCAACAGGTCAGGAATGATGATACGAACGCAACGGAACTCCCAGAATTGGATTCCGATGAGCCGTTCTCAAAATCGCCCGTCGAGTGGAGCTTGTGGGGCCCACGACACGCAATTTTGTCAACGTTCTCAGAATCGAACCAAACTTGGCTCACAGGACCAGCGTATTGCTACGAGTCCGATGGCGTAAGTTTCGTCTCGATCTGACGTGTGTACACTAAGTTACAGCGAGATATGGAAAAGTCGGATACGGGACGTTGTCCGCGGATACGCACTGATTTCGGTGTGCACGCACATCCGAATCAGCTTCTGCGAAATCTTGCACGTCCGTATCAACGACGCGCACATATCTGTGAAGACCGCACGCGACCAAGTCATCCCGTTTGGCGGGGCATACTCAGTTTCGAGGTAAAACAGGGCATTGGTTTTCCTGTTTTTGGATCGCGGTTCGCGATCACCACAGGACGCGATGCACCGAGCGGTTTCCACGGGCACCGAGGGGGTCATACAGGCTACGCGATGCAACTGACGGAATCGAAAACAGAGTTACGAGGAGGAAGATACGAGTACCTGAACAGGGCTCCGGAAAACTGCGTTTCTCGTGTCCGCGATGTGTCCGGTGTCCGAGTTGTGTCCTGTGTCGAGTCCTTGCTGTGTCTGTGTCCTGACTGCGGATTTAGGGCTTCTGCGAGTTCGCCGGAGGAGGGCGGTGCTGCGGCGGTGTCGTCGGCTCTGCACGGCGGGGAGGACGGCGGATCGGTCTCCGGCGAGGCGCTGGGACAGAATGGGCAGCGAGGAGGATGGGGCTCGGGTGGCACTGGCGAGGGCGGTCGAGGTCCAGAGGCGGCAGGGGACGGCGGTGCAGTCTCTGGCGGCCGGAGATGGTCGGGGGAAGACGCTGCTGCTGTTGGGGAAGTTCGACGGCGGCTGAGGGGACGGAGGAGGAAGGGAGAGAGGGAGGAGGCTAGGGGGTTGCTGGGGACGGGCTCGCCGGGCGGACGGGCGGAGGGGAAGGTGTCGCCGGAGGGGCAGGGGCGGTCGAGGGCGGCTGGAGGGGAAAAATAGGGCTCCGGTGAAGGGTTCAAATAGCCGGAGATGAAGGCGGAGGGGCGGCCGGTGCGGGGGGAGAGGAAGAGGAAGGCTGGGGTCGGCGGCGGCCGTTTCACAGCGGCGGGAGGCCAAGCGGCGGCAGTTGGCCGGCCGGAGAGGAGAGCAACGGTCGGGGACCGTTCGATTGGGAGAGAAGAGATTGCGGGTTCGCGGGTCCAAACGGGTCGGGTCGGGTCTAACCGATCCGACCCGATCCACTAAACAGGATGTGGGTTCGGGTTTCGGGTTAATGGGTCGGGTCTGGATTAGACCCGGATCCGACCCGCTAAGAATTGGTTTAATAAACCGATTCAGAAATTGGTTTAATTAGACCGGTTTGGTTTATTTAATATAAACCCGGTTTATTTTTGGTTTAATTATAATTAGCTTTTAGGGCATTAAAAATCCATCCGGAGTCCAATAAATTCCCGAAAAATTACCCTATGTCTAGTTTTTCATTTTACACCATAAAATATTATTTTCATAATATTTTAATATTATTTATTATCATTTAAAAATTCTTTAATAATTAAAATACCTGAATTTAATGACAGAAAATTTTAGAAAATTGTAAAAAATCCAAATTTAAAATTTTTTGAAAATCAGGGGGTTTACAAGTGAATATAGAGGATATCATAAATGAGAAACTATCAGAGAATGTACTCCCCTGAAGTCCAATGAATAGTCTCACAGATGTCTGACTCGGTGCCTCGAAGACCTAGATATGGAATACAACATCAATACAAGGTCCCGAAAAGAGAACAAGTTAAACTAGTCAACTTCTAGGTCAATAAGTCAATTCTAAGTCAAAAGTCAACTGTGGTCAACCCAAGGCCAACTATCTATTTCTAGGTTGTACAAGTCTAGCACCAAAAACTTGGATCAAAATACTAAGCTCTAAGTCATAAGACTACGTCCTTAAATATTAGGATACCGTATCTTCGGATACGTGAATCCAAAATAAACCTCACAATACTAATATTAATAATAATGCATAATATAGAATATTAAATACAACAATTTAGGAATCAAGGTTTTGAACCTAATTGGTATCCACACAAAGTAATGCTCAAGATACATATAGGTATATTATTTACTCTAATACATAATATATTATATATAAACTAATATATTATATATAAATAAAATAATAACAATACTAGTATTATACCTCACAATAACACACACACATATATATATACATATATATATACAAATATAATATATAATATATAAACTAAATCTGCCCAATTGTCACTGAAAACAGTGTACTAAAACACTAATTTTCAATAAACAGACTTATAGTGACAGTCCCGACTGTCACAGAAAAACTGTCGCCAAAATGCTGTATATATAACCCACTGCTGTCACAGTTTGATGACAGTTCAAACTGTCACAGAAAACCGTCGCTGAAGAATTGCCGCTCAAACCCGCCCGCAGCATTAATGACAGAACTGTCATTAATACCGAAACACTGCTACAGCGGCTGCTGTTTTAATGACAGCAACTGTCATTAAATGCCACTGTCGCAAAACAAAACAAATAATATATAACTATATATATTAATAAATATAAATCAATATAAATCAATATATATATATATATATAAAACAATTAAATAAATATATATACTTATATATATATATATACATAATCCTACACAAATAAATACTAATAGTTACAAACACATTGCATATTTTAACATAGCTAGAAGCACACATAAAATATATTCATTAATATACAATTAATTATATAATAATTATAATTAATATAATTACTTATTTAAACACATAAATATATTTTATAAAACATTTATGTATAATTAATTTATTAATATGTAGTAACATATATAATTACATGTAAAGAAAACTATATATATTTTTATACAGCATAGTAGCACACATAAAAATATATAGATCTATGCTACAATAAATACCATAATAAATACACAAAAATAACTATATAACATCTATATATATTTACTAATTATTATACAAGAATTAAAACATAAATAATTAGATCTATACAAAAACACACACAATTGGAGAGTATCACACCGTATCCTACTAGATCTAGGATACGCATGCGACACGAGTCCAACACACAACCAATTGTACCCCGAAGGACACAAACAAGTCACAAATAATATTTATGAACAAATCAAAGTGTCAAAAGTAGATCTATGTGTCCGTGTCAAAATACGACATGTACAAAGTCCCGTGTCGGAGAAAAATCCTCAAAACGACACGTATCACCAAATTATTGGGATACGAACTACATGTACCCAATTGTGGACATGATACTAGCCCCAAACATATAATCACATGCCCAATTGATCTATAGGATCAATTGACACACACAACAAAATGTAAATTCGGAATTCCATCAAAATTAACACAAAAAGCACCATAACTTTCTCCATGGGTCTCCTATGAACACAAAACCAAGTCCTATGGGTAGTACATACATATAGGTTAATTTTACATGATTAAATCTCAGATTTAGAAGCTATTTTAATGGGAAAAACTGAATTATACCTATTGGGAGTGGATTCTCAATGAAACCTCCAATTGAGATGAACTTGCTTCCAAATTGTAGATCCTTGCTCCTCTTTGTAGATCCTTTCTTCCTCCTTCTATATCCTTGCTTCTCAATTTTCTAATGGTGAATTGGGAAGAATTTGGAATGAATTTGGTAGGGAATTGGAATGGGAATGAAAGGAATTTGGGAGTGGGAAATTCTAGATCTAGATTTGGAAATGAGAATGAGAGGAGAGAGAAATTTCCCCCCTCTAATATAGGCCGACCATGCCCCCTTCCCCAAGCAATTATAAAATATCCAATGTACCCCTTGGGGCCTCTCATGAAGAAATAATTAAGGAAGGAAGCTTCTAGTCTAATCATTTAATTAATTTAATCCATCTCCTTAACAATGGGCTTTCTAAATGGGCCAAGTCTAACTAATTAATTCATGTTGGTCCATGGGTCCAAACTAAACTAGTTGGGACCACTAATATAAGTCCAAAATAATTAAATAACATCTAACAACAATTAAATAATACAACAAATAATTATTTATAATGCACAATATTTAATTAAATAGGAAAAGACTAAAATACCCTTTCCTAAAAATTATGGTAGTGACAAGTCTACCCTCCTTAAAAAAAATTCGTCCTCGAAATTAAAAGATAAAAACTACCCCCAGAAAATCACAAAGCAGAACTAAAGAATCACAATTAACTAATGAACAGAACATAACTAGAAAATAACATACCTCAAGGTACAAACAAATATGGATAACGCTCTCGCATGTCATCCTCTCTCTCCCAGGTAGACTCCCCCGGAGAGTGATGCCTCCATTCAATGCGTACCAAAGGAATAGTCTGGTTCCTCAGCACCTTCTCTCTCCGATCCAGAATCTCAACTGGCTACTCTGGATAGCTAAGAGTAGGGCCCACCTCTATCTTCGAGTGATCCAATACATGGCTAGGATCGGTCACGTATCGTCTCAACTGCGACACATGAAATACGTTGTGCACTCCCTCCAATGCAGGTGGCAAATCTAGTCTATAAGCAACTGCACCGACCCTCTCTAGAATAGTGAAAGGTCCGATGAATCGCGGACTAAGCTTTCCGCCTCCACCGAAGCGAATCGTGCCTCGTGTCGGAGAAATCCTCAGAAACACCAAACTACCCACCTAGAACAAAACACCATCTTAAGAACTTAATCTATAACAAACAAGAACAAGCACAAACAAAATCTAAACTATACCTCAAACTCAAAGGTCTTTGATGGCTATCGGCCCAATGCCGCTGTCTGTCCTGCGCCACTCGAAGTCTGTCTCTGATCAACTGAACCTTCTCCGCTGCATCCACAACCATCTCTGGCCCAAGCAAAACTCTCTCTCCAACATCGTCCCAAGACAAAGGAGTACGACACCTCCGACCATATAGAGCTTTAAAGGTGACATCTCTATGCTGGCCTGGTAACTGTTGTTGTAAGCAAACTCTACCAAATAGAGATGGTCCTCCCAAGAACCCCCGAAATCTAGTACACAAGTGCGCAACATATCCTCGAGAGTCTGGATAGTCCTCTCTGACTGCCCATCTGTCTGGGGATGATATGCAGTACTGAACTTGAGCTGAGTGCCCAAACTCTCCTGCAAACTCCTCCAGAAATGAGAAGTGAAACGACTATCTCGATCTGAGACTATGCTGACGGGAACTCCGTGAATCCTAACGATCTGCCTCACATACATCTCTGCCAGCTTCTCCGTAGACAAACCCACCTTGAAAGGCAAAAAGTGGGCTGACTTGGTCAACCTATCAACAATGACCCAAATCGCGTCCTTCCCTCCTGGAGATCGTGGAAGTCCGGACACAAAATCCATAGTAATGTGTTCCCACTTCCACTCTGGAATGGGTAATGGCTGAAGTAAACCTCCTGGGCTCTGCCTCTCGGCTTTCACCTGCTGGCACACTAAGCATCTGGATACAAACTGTGCCACTTCCCTCTTCATGCCATACCACCACACACTCTCTCGCATATCCCGATATATCTTGTTAGCACCTGGATGCATGGAATACTGAGAGCGATATGCTTCCTGCAATACCTCCTCTCACAACTCCCCACTAGGCACACACAATCTAACTCCATGCCTCAAAGATCCATCTGCTGCAATAATGAAATCATCCTCCAATCCTGCTCTCACCTGAGCTCTGATACTCCTTAGAGATACATCATCATACTGTGCTGCCTTGATCCTGTCCATCAAATCTGAGTGTATCTGCAATCCCCATATCTGCATAGCACACCCAGGAACAATTACCTCAATGTCCAAGCCCTCTAAGTCCTCCAACAAATATCGATCCTGCGTCAAGAACATAGCTACCGGATACCTGCTCAAAGCATCGGCAACTACATTTGCTTTTCCAGGATGATATTGCAAAGAGATATCAAAATCCTTCATCAGTTCCAACCACCGACGCTGCCTCATGTTCAACTCCTTCTGCGTGAAAACGTACTTCAAGCTTTTGTGGTCTGTGAAGATCTCCACACGCTCTCCGTACAAATAATATTTCCACAACTTCAGGGCGAATATGACGGCTGCCAACTCCAAATCATGGGTAGGATAGTTCTTTTCATGAGGACGCAATTGCCTGGATGCATAGACAATCACTTTCCCATGCTGCTGAAGAACACAACCCAAACCCTTCCCGATGCATCACTATAAATAGTGAAACCTCCGGACCCTGATGGCAACGTCAAAATAGGAGCAGACGTCAACCTCTTCTTCAACTCATCAAAGTAACCTGGCAATCCTTCGTCCAAACAAACTCCACATCCTTCCTCGTGAGTCTGGTCATCGGCTCGGCAATCCTCGAAAAATCTTGCACAAACTTCCTGTAATAGCCTGCCAATCCCAAGAAACTCCTGATCTCTGCTACCGAACTCGGAGTCTTCCAAGATTCCACTGCTGAAATCTTCTTCGGATCCATTGAAATACCATCACCAGTCACAACATGCCCCAAGAACTCCACCTTGTCCAAGAAAAAATCACACTTGGACAACTTCCCATACAACTTCTCCTTCCTTAACACATCCAACACAATCCTTAAGTGCTCCTTATGCTCCTCCGGTGTCCTCGAGTATATGAGTATGTCTTCGATGAATACCACCACGAACTTGTCAAGGTACTGGTGGAACACCTTGTTCATCAAGTTCATAAATACCGTCGGTGCATTACTCAAACCAAACGGCATCACCATAAACTCGTACTGACCATACCGAGTTCTAAAAGCAGTCTTCGGTATGTCCTCCGGCTTCACCTTCACTTGATGGTAGCCTGATCTCAAATCTATCTTAGAAAATACCTTGGCACCACTCAACTGATCAAACAGATCATCAATCCGTGGCAAAGGATACTTATTCTTGATAGTGAGATTATTCAAAGCCCTGTAATCAATGCACATGCGCACCGATCCATCCTTTTTCGGTACAAACAATACCGGGGCTTCCCATGGTGAAGAACTCGATCTGATAAACCCCTTATCCTGCAATTCGTCCACCTGCTTCTTCAATTCGACCAGCTCGCTGTTGTTTACTCTATAGACATGCTGCAAAATTGGTTCTGCACCTGGCACCAAGTCTATAGAAAATTCAATATCTCGATCTGGCGGCAATCCTAGCAATTTCTCAGGAAACACATCCAAGAACTCTGCTATCAATGGATGCGATAACTCCTTGTCTTCCACCATAGCTCCACAAATAATGCCTTCGCCCTGCTCTGCAGCTCCTCTAGCAAACTCGAACTCTGGCTCTCCTGGCGGACCAAACAAAACTCTTCCTCCTCTACAGTCTATGCTAGTACGGTGCCTACTCAACCAATCCATCCCGAGTACAATATCGTAGCTCGGAAGTGGCATTACAAGTAGACACACACTCAACTCCCGGCCTCCTAGAGTAACTCTCCGATCCTTGCAAATATCATTAACCAGGATAATGCCTCCCCCGGTCATGATCTTGCAAGTCCTAAGCAAAGACTCAGCTACCAAACCATGCTTTAGGCAAAAGAAACAGATACAAAACTATGGGAAGCACCACTATCAAACAAAGCTAAAGCTGGAATGGAATCAAGAAGAATAGAACCTGCAATGACATCTCCGGTGGGTTCCTCCTCTTCGACGGTCATAGCAAACGCTCGTCCCTGTCGAGCACCTCCCTGTTGTTGATGCTGGACAAAACGCTGTTGTTGTATTGGAAGTGGTCCCCTCGGCTGTGCTGCAGGTGGTCTCGTCTGTGTCCTCGGAGCTGGAGCTGCTCCTTGAACTGCACGACGAGGACACTCCCTCGATTGATGCCCTTCAGTACCACAATATAAACAAACTCCTAGCCTCCTCCTGCAAACTTCCCAGATATGGCCGGGCTTCTTGCAAAAGTTGCATGGAACTTGCTGTAACTGTCTCTGCTGCTGAGGTGCCTGGTGAAAAGGCGCTCTTGCTGGAGTCTGGTTCTGCTGTGGCTGCTAGAAAGGTCTGGACTAGAAATGAGGACGTTTGGCAGATACTGCACTGCCGTTGGCCCCCAGAAAAGAATTACGGTCTCTATTGGTCTTCAAACCCAGATCCCGCTCAACCTTGCGTGCCTCCGCAAGTATCTCCGAGTATGTTTCATAAAAAGACGGAATGAGAATCTTCACTTCCCAGTTTAGACCCTCACAGAAACGAATAGCTCGAACCTCCGGTTCCCTTACCAAATACTCTGCAAATCGGCTCAACCTACCGAACTCCGCAGTGTATTCTTCTACAGACATGCTTCCCTGAATGAGACTCTCAAATTGTCTCCCCAAGTCAAGCCTGTCCATCCGGGCGAAAAACTTCTTCTTGAAAAGGTCCTTGAATACCTCCCAAGATTGTCCTACGTCAACCAGTACTGGCTCATTCCTGAACCAAGTGCGAGCGACGTCGAACAGTTGAAGTCCTACCGCCTCAACCTTCAGATCTTCAGAAAGACGGGACACCCTTATAAGAAGCTCAATATCCTCGAGCCAATCATCAGCATAGACGATGCCCTCCGTCCCTTTGAAAACCCTAGGCTCCAGTTTCTTGAAGTTCTGAATGTTGCCTGGCCGAAGCTGAGCAACCTGAGGAACAACCTGCTGCTGGACCGAAACTCCTCTCTCAACTACAGCACGAGCAAGCTGATGAGCACTCTCGATGCCCTGCCGTAGGACGTCGGTCTGCCTCTGATGTGCCTCTGACTGAGCCCTCTGTGCCTCGAGCATCTCACGAAACAGTGTAAATATCTGTGACGCCTCTGCTGGCACAGGAGGTGGAGGTGGAAGCCCCTCAGATACAGCTGGCACAGTCCTTTGAGTAGGTGGTGGACCTCCGAAATCAGCTGACACTCCAATCACCAGAGAAGTGACTGGTGCAGGCCCTCGGGACGTCGCAGACCTCTCAGAAGCTGCTCTCCCCTGCTGTGATCTAGTCTTAGGCGGCATCCTGAGACAAAGCGAAAGAAAGAATCAATATGGTACAAGATGTAAGACATCAAGGAAAGGACAGTTTAAGGGATCAAGTATCAATGTCAAAGGAGAATAGTTGAATCAAAAGAATTTTCCTAGATATGATTGAGTATCTCAGCCTATATCCTATATCCTATCGCAGGCTCGCAGTAGTACAACTAAGTTGTCGCACTACCACGATATCACATACTTATGAAGCTAGACCTGCATGGGCCACCACCAAAAATGTGTTACGACCCGCACCCGGTGTAAGAAACAACGCCCAGCCTACGCCGCAGAATCGGTGGTAGAACGCTGTCTAGATAGTCTATCTAACAATATAATGAACCATCAATAATGATAGTATACTCAATCACAGAACTAAGATAGAAATAAGCACGAATCAGATAAAGAATAGAATAGTCACAATATAACTCATGAGTCTAAATAATACATCAATGAGTCTGAAGAATAACACAAAAAAGCTGGAGACAAATCCAGTACAAAGAATACTACGAAGCTATAACTCCAGGGTCAACTGTCTCAGTTTGGATAAGTCCCTCTTGAGCCAGGGTCTCAGAATCTAAACCCACAACATCCTGGGGTCCATAAAAGGTAGGGTACCACTCCTCAGTATCATCTGGAAAAATATATCCAGTCAGGAAAGGAGCAGAGTACATCTCTAACAGCAGTTCTAATTAATGATAAGAACTATGTAGCAGTAAATAGCTGTGGATAAACAAGATGCACAATAGATATAAGAGATATATGTACGATAAGAAAATACTGGAAATAAATACAATAATGAACAATATGCCAATGAAACAATAATACTAAAGACTAAGTGTGTGAGTACTAGCTTAACATGTGATCGGCTTGGGCAAGATGCAATGCGGCCTGGCTAATCATAAGTGCGGTTTATGATCAACACTATTCATTTACCAGTACTTTATTCAATAGGGATTTGATCACATATCTATACTAATACTCCCCACCCCCGACTGGTATAATAGATCCAACCACGGTATGCTATGGCACGAGATTCCCCAAGAAGATAGCTAGTCTCCCCGAGAATCGGTGTCTGTACATGTACAAGATAACCAATGAAACAATACTTGCACCATATATACCATATACCAAGGAATAATATCTCATGACGAGATCCGGATATACCAATCCGTGTAACCATAGTGTCAAGAGAACATGGATATCTACACTAGATACAGTGAACATAGAGGATATCATAAATGAGAAACTATCAGAGAATGTACTCGCCTGAAGTCCAATGAATAGTCTCACAGATGTCTGACTCGGTGCCTCGAAGACCTAGATATGGAATACAACATCAATACAAGGTCCCGAAAAGAGAACAAGTTAAACTAGTCAACTTCTAGGTCAATAAGTCAATTCTAAGTCAAAAGTCAACTGTGGTCAACCCAAGGCCAACTATCTATTTCTAGGTTGTACAAGTCTAGCACCAAAAACTTGGATCAAAATACTAAGCTCTAAGTCATAAGACTACGTCCTTAAATATTAGGTTACCGTATCTTCGGATACGTGAATCCAAAATAAACCTCACAATACTAATATTAATAATAATGCATAATATAGAATATTAAATACAACAATTTAGGAATCAAGGTTTTGAACCCAATTGGTATCCACACAAAGTAATGCTCAAGATACATATAGGTATATTATTTACTCTAATACATAATATATTATATATAAACTAATATATTATATATAAATAAAATAATAACAATACTAGTATTATACCTCACAATAACACATATATATATATACATATATATATACAAATATAATATATAAACTAAATCTGCCCAATTGTCACTGAAAACAGTGTGCTAAAACACTAATTTTCAATAAACAGACTTATAGTGACAGTCCCGACTATCACAGAAAAACTGTCGCCAAAACGCTGTATATATAACCCACTGCTGTCACAGTTTGATGACAGTTCAAACTGTCACAGAAAACCGTCGTTGAAGAATTGCCGCTCAAACCCGCCCGCAGTATTAATGACAGAACTGTCATTAATGCCGAAACACTGCTACAGCGGCTGCTGTTTTAATGACAGCAACTGTCATTAAATGCCACTGTCGCAAAACAAAACAAATAATATATAACTATATATATTAATAAATATAAATCAATATAAATATATATATATATATATATATATATATATATATATATATATATATATATATATATATATATATATATATATATATATATATATAAAACAATTAAATAAATATATATACTTATATATATGTATACATAATCCTACACAAATAAATACTAATAGTTACAAACACATTGCATATTTTAACATAGCTAGAAGCACACATAAAATATATTCATTAATATACAATTAATTATATAATAATTATAATTAATATAATTACTCATTTAAACACATAAATATATTTTATAAAATATTTATGTATAATTTATTTTATTAATATGTAGTAACATATATAATTACATGTAAAGAAAACTACATATATTTTTATACATCATAGTAGCACACATAAAAATATATAGATCTATGCTACAATAAATACCATAATAAATACACTAAAATAAATATATAACATCTATATATATTTACTAATTATTATACAAGAATTAAAATATAAATAATTAGATCTATACAAAAACACACACAATTGGAGAGTATCATACCGTATCCCACTAGATCTAGGATACGCATGTGACACGAGTCCAACGCACAACCAATTGCACCCCGAAGGACAAAAACAAGTCACAAATAATATTTATGAACAAATCAAAGTGTCAAAAGTAGATCTATGTGTCCGTGTCAAAATACGACATGTACAAAGTTCCGTGTCGGAGGAAAATCCCCAAAACGACACGTATCACCAAATTGTTGGGATACGAACTACATGTACCCAATTGTGGACACGACACTAGTTCCAAACATATAAGCACATGCCCAATTGATCTATAGGATCAATTGACACACACAACAAAATATAAATTCGGAATTCCATCAAAATTACACAAAAAGTACCATAACTTTCTCCATGGGTCTCCTATGAACACAAAACCAAGTCCTATGGGTAGTACATACATATAGGTTGATTTTACATGATTAAATCTCAGATTTAGAAGCTATTTTAATGGGAAAAACTAAATTATACCTATTGGGAGATGGATTCCCAATGAAACCTCCAATTGAGATAAACTTGCTTCCAAATTGTAGATCCTTGCTCCTCTTTGTAGATCCTTGCTTCCTCCTTCTAGATCCTTGCTTCTCAACTTTCTAATGGTGAATTGGGAAGAATTTGGAATAAATTTGGTAGGTAATTGGAATGGGAATGAAAGGAATTTGGGAGTGGGGAATTCTAGATCTAGATTTGGAAATGAGAATGAGAGGAGAGAGAAATTTCCCCCCTCTAATATAGGCCGGCCATGCCCCTTCCCCAAGCAATTATAAAATATCCAATGTACCCCTTGGGGCCTCTCATGAAGAAATAATTAAGGAAGGAAGCTTCTAGTCTAATCATTTAATTAATTTAATCCATCTCCTTAACAATGGGCTTTCTAAATGGGCCAAGTCTAACTAATTAATTCATGTTGGTCCATGGGTCCAAACTAAACTAGTTGGGTCCACTAATATAAGTCCAAAATAATTAAATAACATCTAACAATAATTAAATAATACAACAAATAATTATTTACAATGCACAATATTTAATTAAATAGGAAAAGACTAAAATACCCTTTCCTAAAAATTGTGGTAGTGACAACCGTACTTCCATAGGTGCGACAAATTGGGACATCGGGTGAATGAGTGTCGAGTTGTTGGGTGCTTCAAATGTGGTCGTTTGGACCATAAAGCTTTTGACTGCCGAGATCCAAGGCCGATAGTCAGGCCACAGCCGAATCAGAACAACGGGAATTAGAACAACGGAAATTAGAATAAGGGGCCTCCATCAAATGACGCCAATATTGTACCAGTGAACCCACGACGCCAGGGTGCTCAAGGCCGAGTCTATGCACTGACTCGGGATGTGGCATCCATCTCTAACACTATTGTGACAGGTACCTTACTTTACCGAGAATTGTCCGCTAGAGTCTTATTCGATTCAGGTGCTACGCATAGTTTCATATCTGCTGATTTTACTGTTGAGAATAAATTAGCTTCTACTCCATTAAAAATAAACCTTTGCGTGAGTACCCCTCCGGGAGTCGACATGCCTGCCCATGCGATCTGTAGGGACGGTTATATTTGCATCGGAGGATGGAAGCTTTCCTTAGATGTCATTGTGCTAGACATTAAAGATTATGATATTATTCTCGGAATGGACTGGTTGGGTGCTTGCCATGCAACAATCGAGTGCGCGGAGAAGCGGATCGTATTTCGTCTATCCGGCGAGGCAGACTTCTA
Source organism: Iris macrosiphon (assembly GCA_036927795.1). Classification (NCBI taxonomy): domain Eukaryota; kingdom Viridiplantae; phylum Streptophyta; class Magnoliopsida; order Asparagales; family Iridaceae; genus Iris; species Iris macrosiphon. Next base: position 100,421,200 of record JAYESA010000016.1, on the reverse strand, counting down.
CTATTCGTGCAGCGCTGTACCGAATACGGCAATGATGATATCAGCAATTTCGGCTAGGCGTATATTGCATTCGGCCTGTAAAGGGTACTTAGCCTCAGTTCGAGACACCCGAAGGAAAAGTACAGATGCAGCTCAGGCTGAAGTCATAGCAGATTTTCTCGACGTGTTCTCGGACGAGGTGCCTGGAATACCTCCTGATCGTGAGATCGAATTCTCCATTGACACCTTTCCAAATTTGTGATCGATATCGAAGGCACCTTATCGAATGGCCCCAGGAGAGCTGAAGGAACTGAATGTACAGTTGCAAGATCTGTTGGATCGAGGATACATTCGCCAAAGTGTTTCTCCCTGGGGAGCTCCGGTGCTGTTTGTGAAGAAAAAAGATGGATCCATGCGGCTGTACATTGACTACCGAGAACTGAATAAGGCTACCGTGCGGAACCAGTACCCATTGCCAATGATAGATGACTTGTTTGATCAACTGCAAGGTGCAACAGTTTTCTCTAAAATTGATTTCAAGTCAGGCTATCACCAGTTGAAAATTAAATCTGATGATGTTCACAAACCTGCATTCAGAACCAGATACGAACACTATAAATTTCTTGTAATGTCGTTCGGTTTGATGAACGCCCCTGCAGCTTTTATGGATCTGATGAACCGCATGTTTCGGCCGTTTGTGGACAAGTTTGTGGTCGTGTTCATTGACGACATACTAATCTATTCCAAGAACGAGGCAGAGCACAAAGAACACCTGAAGATCGTGCTGCAAATATTACGAGAGCATTAGTTGTTCGCAAAGCTCAGCAAGTATGAGTTCTATAATGTCCCGCTCCGCGTCGGCATTATGTATCAGGTGAGTGGACAGAACTTCATTCTCTGATTCTTGCACGCCTTAATAATAATCTTAGTTTTTGCTTGCAATATTTTCGTAAGAGAATGATAGAACCTGCCTTGCATTTTAATGAAGAAACTCACCTAGCTTGTCTTTGAAACGATCATGTCTGCTTAACTAAGAATCCTAAATAGCTTGTCTAAGAGTGCATGAATATGTTCACTATCGTCTATGCTCCAAGAGAACCATATCGTGTGCCTGAATGTGTTCAAATGATAAGGCGGCTTGCCCCGCAACAAGATTGTAGTCTGATGGTTCGTCCCGTCTGCATACTAAAGTTTATTTGATAGTATTTTCATGCATTCGCATCGGTTGGACAATGGATATTGGTGGAGAGCTGAACTGCATGTGTCATAAGCCACAATGGGTTACAGCTGCCAATAGCATCAGATAAAGAATCATTGGTTAGCTGGATCAACCGATGTCGATCCTAAGATACTCGGGGACCGCCCTACATATAGCTAGTTTATTGTGTTGGCTTGGATAGATGGACTGCCCCTAAGATATGCATGTGTGTAAACCCCCAGATTTTTAAGGAATTTAAAAATTAATTTTTAAAATTTTTCTAGAATTTTCTGTGATTTTTCAGGAATTAAAATAAATATTTTCTGGTATTAAAATAATTATTATTATTTTAATAAATATTAAAATATTATGAAAATAATATTTTTTTGTGTAAAATAAAATATTAGACTTAGGGTAATTTTCTTGGAATTTTTTGAGAACTAATTTAAAAGACCTAAAAACTAAGATTTTTATTAAACCCAATTAAACCGGTTCAAACCTGAACCGAATCCTAAACCGGACCGACCCAACGGAACCAATACCCAAACACCTAGCGGGTCGGGTCGGGTTTGAACCCAACCCGAAACCCGCAACCCGACCCGTATCTACAGTAACCCCTAACCCGTTCCCCTCCCCGGCCGTTTCTTCTCCGGCGTTCAACCGCCGTCTCTTCCCTTTCCTCCGCCGACCGCCGCGATCTCCTCAGGCGGTTACGAAGCCCCACACCGTTCGCCTCCCCGCTCCTCTCCACCTTCCATCAACGGCCGCCGCCTCCGCCTATAAGAACCCCTCGAACTCCGGCCGCTCCCATCCACCACAGCCACCACCGCCAACCCCATCACCCTCTCCTCCGGCCATCGACCACCCTCGCCGTGACTCGTAGCTCTCCGGCCACCCCTCTCCACCATTCTCCGGTCGACGAACTTGTAAGATCCCTAATCCTGAAAACCCTATTTTTATTTATTTATTAAAAATATCTATTATTTGTACATCTAGAGGATTTTATGGAACCATTATAAATTTTTTCTAAAGTATTTCATGTAGGAAACCCTTTAGACAGTTGCCAGTTTAAACCACGTGCACCCCTATAATTTTTAGAATTTTTTTTATGTATAAATATGTATATATATAGATATTATTAATAAGAAAAAGAAAAGAAATAGAAAATAGAATTTCCTATTGGTGCTAACCCAAAATCCGAACCCGCGTATACTACTTCCCTGCGTAAAATCTACAACAGCAGCAACAGCCGCGTAAACTTTGCCTCTCTTCTCCGCGCGTAATTATAATAGCAGCAGTAGCAAACCTATGTGTATAACTCATACGCATAAACACTTCCTTTCACTACGCGTAATACCAACTCCTGCGTAAGATTCCTTCACCACGCGTAAAACCACACCCTTTAGAAAATATCAGCAGCAAAAGCAAAACTCAACTTTGCTTTGCTTTTCTTTCCTACGCGTGTAAGTCTCTCATTGCACCACTCCTTAACACTATTACTAAATAACTCTCAACCGAAGCCAAAACCAATGAAAAGAAAGAAAACAGCAGCGGTAGTAGTTTCAGTTTCTTAACCACTAAGTTTCCTCCACCGTCTCTTATTCTCTATATATATCCATGCAATGCACCCCAAGCCCAAAAACCTCACTTATTCAACTAAAAAGACTGTTTGGACGTGCACTACCCAGAACTTTTGCCCGACAAGTATACCTTGCCACTGTACTATTATTTATATTTTAATTAAAGCATGATCCTGTTTTATTTAGTTATTTGCATTGGACCTTGTTTATGAGACTACTGTCACGTCCCGATCTCCCGCAGGCAAATCGGCCGTTCCCGCTAGGCGGGAATCACCCTCGCCAGCGCTCCCGCGGAACGATCGCTTAACCCATCCGGGCGTGATGCCGCACGAGCGTGATCCACGTCCGTGCAAGGCCATGGTTCATTGGCTGGCGGCAAGAGTTCTAAGCCACAGAGTCGCACAGATTGTCCGAGTGCAGCGGAGTCATGAACGCATACGCGATCGGTAACAGGTTCACTGAGTCGACAAATATAGCGGAAGCATAGAAACACAAGTTGAAGTAAAGCAAGCTCTTTTATTGATATAAACTTTTGTTACATGCGGCGTATAGCCGAGATTACAAGTCGCTCAAGCCTCTCTTACTGAAACATAAAGCGTGCCAAGTGGCTACAACTGTGGAATGAATGTACAAGCGATGGTCAGGCGATGTTCACAACTTATGTCTTGTATATGTGCTTCAGTCCCGGACGCACCGTTGCAAGGCTTCAGAGGGAACTCCTGGCCTTAGCACGCACGAAGGAGGCGTCCGCACCGAACGAGGTTCTCCCGCACCCTGCATACAAACTGGTGGATTATCAGTACATTGAATGCACTGGTGGGGAACCTACTCGCCCGCTCGACAAATCCAAACACGTAATACAGGTTCCGTGCACAACTATTAAGTTGTCTTTCTAGTTGCCTTAGGATCAGTTCATGCAGATATTGAATAGCCTAACGTGTCGGCAGTGCGCCGTGCAATGTTAGAGGAAACACGGCGAGACTTACCAACTTACCATCTCCTTCCCTGTCCAAGGCAACATTAAGGCAACATTGTTAATTTAAGCAGAGGCACGTATAAACATTCAGGAGTCAAGCATATGCATACACGAAGGGTCGTTTAAACATGATCGTTCAGGTGTTCAGTTGTTGCGATGCAGTGACTCGCACGCGGATAGCCGCTAAGCGAGGATGACTTATCTATATGAACACGGTCGCTGGCAAAGCCATTATGGACACTAGTCTTAAACGAGAGTAGTTTGCAACGAAAGTACAGTGGGTGCTACAAGCCATCTCGTTTAGTACAGTAGACTATACAGTAAGTTCAGCCATGGAGCGGATGGTATGCAGCGAAAGAACGGTAGGTGCTGCACACTATCTCGTCCAGTACAGTTGGCTGAAACAGTGGAGTTCCATCCGGATCGGAGCGGCCCCAGTGCCCCGGAGACCGTCCGTGGAACTATGCCTTATTTCCGAGTTGTCCGCGACATGCAGGTCAGGGTCAGGGTCAGTTTCTCCTTCACTAGATACTCGAGTACTGTAGAACAGGAGTACAGTGGTACAGTGGTACAGTAGAACAGTATAACAGTAGTACAGTAGTGCACGATTATAGGAGGTGCTTGAATCATGATTCTGTACAGTGATTAACTTGTCTTGATGCATTCCCCTGGTTCGGGGCTGCCTGGTGACCTAACGGTCCCGGATACTCGCAGGAACATTCAGGCACGGAACGACTACGTAGTAGTCTCCCGGGGTTTGGATGAAAATACGGTAACAATCAAGCAGACAAGCATGCGTTCTAAGGAACATAATCAGCACGTTTGCTCGAGCCCGAAGGTAGTCCGAGAGATGAAACCGTTAAGGGACTTAGCATGCGAGGGTCTGAATATAAGCAGTATTTCATTTCCATGTTCTAGCATAGCAATACAGGTTGGGATTATTCCCTTAGCTAGGTGCGTTGGATTTATTAGCATGCAGGGGGTGATTCACCTAGCGACTAGCATATATGATTTCAGGTTTTATGTGTGCTGGCTAAGCAAAGACAAGTTCACCGTAGCCACCCACCTTAGCGATGATTCGCCTCGGTAGAGCGATACGTCTGAGCGAGCCTCTGAAAGTCCAAGCCGGATTCCTGTAGGGACAAGTCTGGATATCCTTTGCTTCTTGATCGAGGCAAAGCAGGTCGGGACAGCTGCACGATTGCCGATTGAGACGGCAGTCCACTTGAACGGAATGGGGTATTACAACTACCCCAGTATTATGGAACATTATTTGGCTCATTTCAAACGTGACACAGTTGTTACACGGATTCTGAGTCTCATATAGATCCCGGACTGTGTGACAGGTCTGGCCTCCTGTACGTATGGCCCGTGCGATAGGAATAACTGCTGATAGAAACTTTGTATGATAGTAGACCTGGCAGTTATTTGGAGGTTTTATCGTGTCATGGATGTGGCATGCTTAGAGCATGAGATGGGGAGAACAACAAGTAAGACATTTGGGCTCCTTTGCACTTTCCTTATATGTAACCCGTATGCTCCACCGGAGATACGCGAGATAATCCCCATACTACCTGGCGGCCTCTGTCGTTCAAAAGACGACATGCTTTGTATGTCTCTGATTCTCCAAGAAAATTATGTCAATCCCATTTATGGCCAGATAGCCCACAGGTTGGAAAGTTGTTCTCAAACTGCATTCACATAGACGATTAGGTGACCCAGTGGATGTTTATATTCAGTACTTATTAGCATGTTTATATGTATCTTGCTACGTCCCACTGAGGACCTGGTCCCTTTCCAGATATGGACGAGCAGGAGTACCCACAGGAGTACGGACCTGGACCAGACACTACGTACCTGGCTGAGGAGGCCTTACCCTCAGAGTACTTGTAATTTTATTACCGCTGTTTAGATATGTTGCTACTTCAGTATAGTCATTTTGTAGTGGATTTGTTTCCACCGGACTATCAGACTTGATACTCATCTTTGGATATTCAGTATTATTCAGCCCTTTATTACTATTAATTGTGCTGTGGATGAGATATAGATTGTGTATGACTTGTTGTGACAGTATATTACCACTGGTGGATTAGATATTCATGTACAGCGTACGTATGTATATATTTTCCATATATTGGAGTTCGTATACATACGGCTGGGCGTGTTACGTATTCCTAGTCCTACGTATTTTGGGACTGGGGCGTGACATGTTTTTGGTGGTGGCCCATACAGGTCAGAATATATTGTCTTGGTTACGTAACTGTACCAAACAAGCCTGTGTATAGGAATAGAGAATAAGGATCTCATTCACACCGAAATCTCATTCCTCCTTCCAACCACCTTATTTTTGGATAACCTGAGTTTACGCCAGTAACCCTTTACGCTGTGACCAGGGATCTCTATTTTCTTAGAGATCAAACAAGGTGACTGTTGTTGGCGTAAAGACCAAACAAACCGTCTAGTTAGCATAAAAGCCCACCCCCAACGTAAACTTGAGAAATTTGAATAATAGTTAAAACAGTGTAGAATAGCCTGATTAGGCATAAAGTGTATAGATGGTAATATAATGAGTATTTATCACATACTTAGCTTTCCCAGCCATGACCAAGTAAAACCAAATCTCATACATTAAATGCAGAGATATGCCTCGAGCCCTGTGCAAGAAATAACTTTTTGACTTAGCATTTTTTATTTTGTCCTTTCCTGAGCGTAAAACTCATTTCAATAGGCAGCGTATTTCGAAGACCCATTTCCTTCCTTATATATGTGTAAAACGACTTCTGTCACTAAACGACAACCTGGGTGTCACGTCCCAATCCCAAAATATAAGGAACCAGGCCACGTGGCATTGGCCAGCTGACACGTCACTAAGGGATTACCCAATTTAATGGACCCAAAGTGACATGCTACGCTGTCCTAAAATACTACAAGTCTAATACAGGTAAAGTCTAATCTCATCCACAAAATATCACAAAATAAGGAAGTAAGTGCTGAAACATATATAGATGCTAAGTCTGAATGTCATAGTACAAAACCAGATAATGTCTTGTAGAAACAATCCACTACAAAAGATAAAGTGCAGAAATAAGATAGACTAGAGTATCGTCTATCTCAGTAAGTAGCTCCAGCTCCAGGTGTACTCAGGCAGACTCTGATGATAGTTCCTCTAACTCCTTCTCGGTGGCATCTCTAGTCTCCTGTCCAGGTCCGTACACTGTGGGATAGAATATCTCATCTAAACCTGGCAGGGAACCAGGTCCTCAGTGGGACATAACAAGATACATAAAAACATGCCATGTATGTAAATACTGAATAAATAAATACAGGGTGTGCTAACCATCTATGTGAATGCAATGTAAAGACAAATTTGGTACGTATGGGTAGGCGTAGGCATAACGACCAGCATCCTATAGAGTATGATATCTGCAATATCCGTCATTCCGAAGAATGAGGTATCTGAATATATACAACGTCCAACACTCTAAGGGATGTGGTATCTGCAAGTATATATAACGTCCGTATCACTCCGAAGAGTACGGTATCTGCAATAAAGAAGTTGGGTGTCCCATACGCCTACTAGTTGTCTTTCCCACCCAATGTAGCTATATGCCAAGTCGTAACTTACCTGATTTTGTGCTAAGCCGTGATGCACGTCGCACGTACTGGTAGCTAATTAAATACGTAAACTTGTATCCCAAAATAAAGTGCAACATTGTTGCGTGTACAAGTGTTGGGATCTAGGAGGATATTAGGATACCCTCGCAGCTGTTGGTAAGTTTGCTAAAGTCTAAGTCAGTTACACTACTTGTCAACGTATCAGTTGACGGTACCCGAGGCAATCTCAGATACTTACTGTTATATGTAAATTTACTAAAAATAACATTCAACAGTTAATAATTTAAACAGTAAAACTTGGCAAGGTATACTTGCCTACTTCTCTGAGCTGGGCGTGCCAAAGACCTGTTCTCGCAGTCAAGTCTGAGGGGTCCTGTGACCTGGGGTCACTGACTGCGTCGCAGGTGTACTCTGTTCAAGACATACAGGGTTCGTAAATGTTATTTAAATAATGCGTATTATAGTATAGGATATATTTACTTATGTATAAATAAAGACATAATATATATAATTTAATACATATATATATATATACATATTAATATCATATAAATATATAAATATAGTATTTATATACTTAATATAAATATAATCATATATAAATATATAATATAAATACATAGACATATATATATAAATTGCAGGAAGAAAATAAATATATATATATATATATATTTTATATACTTAATAACATATTTACATAAATATATATATACATAAGTATATATAATAATTACAATTAAAGAAAATATACATATATACATATATAGCTGTAAATAATATATATAGTAATACATATAGTATATAAACATATATATACATATATATTATTTATATGTTTAAATATAAAATACATATATTATTTATATATATAAATATATATAATCTGTGTATATATACATATAATATAATATATATAAATAATATATGTACATGTATATAATAATATATATAAGTATATATTTACATACATATATATATAAATAATAAGAAAAATGAAATACTATATATATATATATATATATATATATATATATATATATATATATATATATATATATATATATATATATATATACATATAATAATATATATACTGTATTTATATATTTATAATATAATTATAATATGTATATAATTATATATTGTAATAATCATAAATATATATATATATATACATATATATATAAATACACAAATACATATATATAAGTAAATAATATAATATTATATGTATTATACTGTATATATTATATACTGTAATAATAATAATTATATAGTATATATATATAATACAATATATACAAATACATATACATATACATATATATAAATATATATAAATATATATATATATATATATATATATATATATATATATATATATATATATATATATTATATATATATATATATATATATATATATATATATATATATATATATATATATATATATATATAATATATATATATATATATATATACATAAATAATATACTTAATAAATATATAATAATAATATATATATAATTATTAATATATATATATATATATATATATATATATAATATATATATATATATATATATATATATATATATATATATATATTATATATATATATATATATATATATATATATATATATATATATATATATATATATATATATACTGTATATAGTATTTACTGTAATAATAATAATTATATAATATGTATATATATAATAATATATATAATACAATATATACAAATACATATATATATATAATATATATATATATATATATATATATATAATATACATATATATATATATATATATATATATATATATATATATACATATACATATATATATATATATATATATATATATATATATATATATATATATACATATACATATATATATATATATATATATATATATATATATATATATATATATATATATATATATATATATATATATATATATATATATATATATATACATATATATATATATATATACATATATACATAAATATATACTTAATATATAATAATAATATATATAAAATATATATTAATACATATACATACTGTATATATACACTATTAAATAATTATATAATAATATAATATATATTATATATTATAATATATAATATATATATAAACATATATATTAATATACATATATATATATACATATATATATACATATATACATACATATATTAAATACTATGTATATACGTATTTAAAGGGTGGGGGGGTATACTTGTCTGACAGGGGGGGCCACGCCTCGTCGCCGGCGGGAGGACGACGGCGGAGCGGTCGGCGACTGGCCGGAGGGACGGCCACAGCAGCTGTGGCTGTCCACAGCGACAGTAGCAGCGGCGGCTTGCAGCAGCTGCAGCGGCGGCTGCGGCGACGGAGGTGGCGGTGCAGGTGGTCAGGACGGTGGAGGAGGGGGCGGCGAAAGGTCCGGTGGTGGTGGAGGGGGTCAGAGGCGGCCGGGAGGGGCAGTTCGAGGCGGTCGGGGGGCTTGGGTGGCAGTGGTCGGGTGGGTCGATGGGGCGCTGCGGGAGGTCTGGCGGTGGCTGCGGTGGTCGTGGGGCGGTGGGAGCGGGGTGGTTCGACGGAGGGGGTCGGGGCGGAGCGGTTGGGGGTGGTGGCGGTGGTCCACGACGGCCGGAGGCGGTGGTAGGGGAGGTCAGGGATGGTCGGGGTGCTATGGTGCAGGTGGGGAGTTGGGCTTGCAGTGGCTGCCGGCGGCGGTTGCGGCGGCCAGGACGGGGCTCCGGTGGTCGGGGAGGAGGGAAGGGGGTGGCGAACCGTTCGGCTGAGGTCCGGTGGATGGTGGTAGTCGGAGTTGGGAGTTTTGGGGTTTGGGAATGGGGGGGTCGTTTATATAGAGTTAGGGTTGAGTGGCATAGGTTGTAAATAGGGTGAAGTTCAAGGGTATTTAGGTAATTTAATTTTCTAGATATTTTCTTGATATTTTCCTGATATTTTCTTGATATTTTCAGGTGGGCCCCATGTCCAAATGGACGGTGTACGTTCACCGGCCAATAGAGAATTGACACCTCACATGGAAATTTGCAGAAAAACCCCTATAAATTCATAAATTGTACATAGGTCCTAAAATAGAGAATTTGCGTAATTACGCAATTTGTCTGGGAAAAATACATGATTCCTAAAAATACTAAAATTCACAGAATTGAGAGAGAAAGCTGTGGGAGGGTCCTGAGGGGGTGGTGGTGAGCCTGGGCATGAGCTGGGCCTGGTTTCTGGGTGATACGGGTCACCGTATTAATTAATTAATAAATAGTGTGCACGGTATTCTCTAATTATTTAGAGGCAGGTAGGGCCATAATTTTATTACGATGTCAATATACTAAATGTAGTATACTCAGTGTAGAATAATAACGTATTTTTGTTTGGGCAAAATAGGTGCCTATTGGTCCTCTATTCTTTATTGGAACATAGATGGGTACAGATCAGGAAATTAAATAGGAAATAAATACGTACGTTTGTAACAATATTTGTGCGTCTAAAACGAAGCTCATACCAGCACATTTGTGAGTTGTACAAAGTGCAGGATAGTAGACTGGTATGTCTAGTAGGGGTATATGAACTTTGTTTAGGGATAACAGTCAGGGTAATGCTCTAAATATTTAGGTGATGGACATGTGCACAAATCAATAGGATATGTAAGCAAAATAAATTTAAAAAGTTGCAATAATTCTAATTAGCTAAAAATAATTTTAAAATACTGAAATCTGGTCGAGGGAGTTTACACTGGGTCTCTGTGCAAAATCATCATCACAGCCGCCCTCTCGATCATCGTGCGGTACTTTTGTTAGACGTCAGATTCACTGATTTGAATGACAAACTCATCCGAGGAAAAACGAAGAGTTACTCGTACAACTTTACGCTGCAAAGTATGCTATACTTTATGCAGACAATTTTTTTACTCAGATTTTACGCACGGGTAAATTTTTCGCGCAGACTTTACACAACATAACTTTGCGCAACCGATCTTTTTTTGCGTAGAATTTTTATACAGATTTACGCGAACGAACTTTTACGCAGACTTTTCCAAGAGCCATGTTTTACGCCAAACTTCCTTGATTCTCTGCTTTACGCGGATAGATGTGAAACCATAGTTTACGCTGACAGTTTTGAATCTATGTTTTCCACTGGCAAATTTCTCAGCATATTTTATGCTACTACACCATCTTTAATGTTTGCATCATGTACCTCTTCTAAATTATGGTATACATCACCTGCAGAAAGATGAATATGCAGATGGGATGTACTATCACCAATGATAACACAACTCCTGGAGTCAATGGTCATACTCAAGGAGGGACCTCCACCACTCCTAGACTTCCAGAAACAGATGGACAGACTCACAATCCAGTCCCATCCGATCTTCCCGTTCTACCTAATGGGAACCTTCCAGCTTCATCGATACAGCAGGATGGCCAGGCACAACTGTTCCAATTCTTCCAGATAATGATACAGGAACAGAGACAGCAAGCAGCAGAACAGAGACAAGAGTTCCTAGCAGCACTTGAAAGGATGGCTGCAAAGACTGTTGTACCAACTCAAGCACTAGCTCCAGCCAGAGTTGGTTCAGTAAAGGACTTTGTATAAATGGGTCCAAGGCCGTACAAAGGCATTGAGAGCCCAGAGGAAACTACCAACTGGATCACTCACACTCGGAAGCTATTAGAGGTATCACAGCTACCTGCAGACCTATGGATAACAGGTATAAGGACACTCCTAGATGGTAATGCTCACCACTGGTGGGAATCCATGGAACGCCAGCTGGGTACATACCAGACATGGGAGCAGTTCCTGGAATGCTTCGAAAGGAAGTACTTCCCGGACACCGTCAGAGATGCATTGTACGATCAGTTTCTTCACCTGGAGCAGGAGAACAGAACAGTTGATGAGTACGATGCTGAGTTTAGTCGCCTTAGCAAATATGGCGCTGCCCTGATACCAGATGACTTGGCCAGAGCTAAGAGGTTCCACCGTGGACTGACTCAGGAGCTACAACACTACACTAGCTCCCAGTCCTGCATCTCTTATGCCGAGGTACTAACAAAAGCCAGATTGCAAGAAACCATCAGCTGAGGAAAAGGAGTTCAGCTGGGGACGCAACAAGGACCAGCAAGGACACATACAGGACCGACAAGGACACAATAAGGAGGACCTATCAGACGTCCTCTAGCTCAGCAACAGCAGTACCAACACAGAGCAGGACCGTATCAGATCCCAGAGAAACCCCAATGCAATTATTGTGGGAAACGCGAACATATTATGAGGGACTGTCGATCTCGCCTAGGATAATGTATGAGATGTGGTTCTGGACAGCATATGTTGAAAGACTGTCCTATGCAACAAACGTCAACACTTCCACCACCAACACAGAGGCTAGCACTTCCAGCACCAAAGCCAGCTCAGCAACTGATGAGACAAGGAGCACCTCGACCTCCGACAGTATGAGGATTTCAGCGAGGACCACCTCTGCCTGCCCAGGAGGATCAATTCGCGAGGGCCAGACAGGGACAACCACAGAGGAACGGGCAAGCTTTTGCAATGGAAATGGATGACCTGGATCAAGAAATTGATGTCATAGCAGGTATCACTCTTGTTTTTACTTTTCCTGCTGTGACATTATTTGATACGGGAGCAACCCACTCATTCATATCATCTAATTTTATTGCCAAACACAACATTGCCTCCACATCTTTACCTAGTTATATTAGAATTCTTACCGGAGGAGGAGTAGTACCTGTTAATAGAAATTGTAGATCGTGTCCTATAGTGATACATGGTAGAGAAATGAATGTCCGGCTCTTAGTCCTTCCTATGCCAACTTTTGATATTGTGCTTGGGATGGACTGGCTGAGCAAGTACCACGCTTTATTCAATTGCTTTGGAGGAAGCATTCTTTTTAAGATACCCGGCCAGCCTGAATTTGAGTTTGTACGAGGATCCACAGAAATCCTTGATGGTATGCAGCTCGCAATAGATGATATTGTCTATCATCCCATTATTTCAGAATTTCTAGACATTTTTCCAGAGGAATTACCAGGCCTACCCCCAAATAGAGACGTAGAATTCTCAATTGAATTGGCACCAGGAGCAGCACCCATAGCATCACATGTTTACAGATTGGCGAAGAAGGAGATGGATGAACTAAAGACACATTTAAAGGAACTAGAAAATAAAGGTTTCATCCGACCAAGTGCATCACTCTGGGGAGCACCAGTGTTGTTTGTACCAAAGAAGGACGGGTCAGTGCGTATATGCATTGACTATAGAGCCTTGAATGCAGTAATAGTGAAGAATAAATATCCACTACCACGTATTGATGACTTATTTGATCAACTCAGTGGAGCCAAGGTGTTCTCAAAGATAGATTTGAGATCAGGATATCACCAGGTGAAGGTAAGAAAGGAGGACATTCCGAAGACCGCATTCCGGACAAGATATGGGCATTATGAGTTTTTGGTCATGCCATTTGGATTGACCAATGCTCCAGCTATCTTTATGGACTTAATGCATCAAGTTTTCCATCAGTATTTGGACCAGTTCGTGGTCGTCTTCATAGATGATATACTTATCTATTCAAAGAACCACGAGGAGCACGAGAAGCACCTACGGATTGTTCTAGAGACCTTGAGAAGAGAGCAGTTATATGCAAAGCTCAATAAATGTGAGTTCTTCTTGGACAAAGTCTTATTTCTTGAGCATGTCATTACAGGAGATGGTATTTCTGTTGATCCAGAAAAGATATCTGCAGTCGAGACATGGTCTGTTCCTAACTCAGCAGCAGAGGTGAGAAGTTTCCTTGGACTTGTGGGATATTACCGACGATTCGTAGAAAATTTCTCAAAGATAGCAACACCTATGACTCGATTGACTTGCAAGGATCAAGAGTTCATATGGACCAACGAATGTCAAGCCGCTTTCGAGGAATTGAAAAAGCGACTGACTACAGCACCAGTATTGACTATTCCATCAGGATCAGGAGGCTATGTGATCTAAAGTGACACATCAGGGAAAGGCCTGGGATGCGTATTGATGCAGCATGGCAAGGTGATTGCATATGCATCTAGGCAGTTACGAGTACATGAGAAGAATTATCCAACTCATGACTTGAAACTTGCAGCAGTTGTATTTGCTCTAAAGTTATGGAGACATTACTTATATGGGGAACGAGTGGAAATATATACCGACCACAAAAGCCTCAAATATGTCTTCACACAGAAGGAGTTAAATATAAGGCAACGTCGATGGCTCGAGTTGATAAAAGATTTTGAGATAGAGCTACATTATCATCCAGGCAAGGCTAACGTTGTAGCAGACGCGTTAAGCAGAAAACCAGCAGCCTATTTTCTAACAACACAAAGGGAGATATTAAAGGACTTGCAAAGTCTTGACATTAAAGTGATATTACCCGGAGCAGACGGGATACTAACCAATTTACAAGTACAATCATCACTAGTAGAAAGAATCAAGGCAGCATCACCTACAGACGCTAGATTCAGAAGATTAAAGGAAAGAACAGAGGTCGGAGAGCAGACCGGATTGCGCATTCATGATGACCGGATATTACGATGCGGTAATCGTCTTTATGTTCCAAATGGAGAAATTCGACAGGAGCTGATGACAGAAGCTCATAGTTCAATATATTCTATTCATCCTTGAGGAACCAAGATGTATCGAGATTTACGACAGCACTTCTGGTGGCATGGAATGAAAAGAGAGATAGCTCACTTTGTAGCTAAATGTTTAGTATGTCAACAAGTAAAAGAGGAGCACCAAAGAATAGCAGGATTATTGTAACCACTTCCGATTCCAGAGTGAAAGTGGGAGCACATCACTATGGACTTTGTCACGGGTTTTTCCAAAAGTCCAAGTGGAAGAGATGCAGTATGGATAATAGTGGACCGACTCACCAAGTCAGCCCATTTCATGCCTTTTAGAGTTGGCCAATCTACAAAAGCTTTGGCTGACTTATATATGAGGCAGATCGTGAGACTGTACGACATACCAGTAAGCATTGTATCAGATAGGGATTCACGCTTTACATCACACTTTTGGAGGAGCATGCAAGAGAGCCTTGGAACTCGTCTGAAGTTAAGTACATCTTACCACCCGCAAACAGATGGGCAATCAGAGTGTACTATTCAGACATTGGAGGATATGTTAAGGGCTTATATGTTAGACTTTGGAGGATCCTGGGAGGACCATCTACATCTTATGGAATTTTTTTACAACAATAGCTATCAGACAAGCATCCAGATGGCTCCGTTTGAAGCATTGTATGGAAGAAAGTGTAGATCTCTTGTGTGTTGGAGTGACATAGGAGAACGTCAGATTTTGGGACCAGAATTAGTAGTCAACACTATTGAGACAGTTAAAAAGATACAAGGACACATACGAGCAGCACAAGACAGGCAGAAGCAGTGGGCAGACCTTCACCGTCGACCCTTGGAGTTCAAAGAAGGTGATCATGTTTTCTTAAGAATATCACCTACCAGAGGCACTATTCGATTCGGAGGGCGCGACAAGTTAAGTCCAAGGTATATTGGACCATTTGACGTACTAGAGAGAGTGGAAGAAGTAGCATATCGACTTGCGCTACCACCTTCACTTGAGGGAGTATATGACGTATTCTATGTGTCGCAGCTCAGGTGATATGTGGCAGACAGCAGTCATGTTCTCGATCATTCAAAAATCACCATTGGGCCAAACTTGTCATATCAAGAGCAACCCGTGGGAATCCTTGATCGTCGAGAGAAAGTATTGAGAAACCAGTCTATTTCCTTGGTCCGTGTGGCATGAAAGCATGGCTCGCCAGGAGAATCTACCTGGGAATGCGAGGATGACATGCACGAATATTTTCCAAACCTATTCCCAGACCAAGGTATAAATTTACTTTGATCTTACACCATTCTTGACTTTCTACAGTGACTTAGTTTTAATTTCGAGGACGAAATTTTTATAAGTTGGGTAGAATGTAAGATCCATAATCCTGAAAACCCTATTTTTATTTATTTATTAAAAATATCTATTATTTGTACATCTAGAGGATTTTATGGAACCATTATAAATTTTCCGAAAGTATTTCATGTAGAAAATCCTTTGAACAGTTGCCAGTTTAAACTATGTGCACCCCTATAATTTTTAGAATTTTTTTATGTATAAATATGTATATATATAGATATTATTAATAAGAAAAAAAAGAAATAGAAAATAGAATTTTCTATTGGTGCTAACCCAAAACCCGAACTCGCGTATACTACTTTCCTGCGTAAAATCTACAACAGCAGCAACAGCCGCGTAAACTTTGCCTCTCTTCTCCGCACGTAATTATAATAGCAGTAGTAGCAAATCTATGCGTATAACTCATACGCGTAAACACTTCCTTTCACTACGCGTAATACCAACTCCTGCGTAAGATTTCTTCACCACGCGTAAAACCACACCCTTTAGAAAATATCAGCAGCAGAAGCAAAACTCAACTTTGCTTTGCTTTCCTTTCCTACACGTGTAAGTCTCTCATTGCACCACTCCTTAACACTATTACTAAATAACCCTCAACCGAAGCCAAAACCAATGAAAAAAAAGAAAACAGCAGCGACAGTAGTTTCAGTTTCTTAACCACTAAGTTTCTCCATCGCCTCTTATTCTCTATATATATCCATGCAATGCACCCCAAGCCCAAAAATCTCACTTATTCAACTAAAAATACTGTTTGGACGTGCACTACCCAGAACTTTTGCTCGACAAGTATACCTTGCCACTGTACTATTATTTATATTTCAATTAAAGCATGATCATGTTTTATTTAGTTATTTGTATTGGACCTTGTTTATGAGACTACCCCAGTATTATGGAGCATTATTTGGCTCATTTCAAACGTGACACAGTTGTTACACGGATTCTGAGTCTCATATAGATCCCGGGCTGCGTGACAGGTCTGGCCTCCTGTACGTATGGCCCGTGCGATAGGAATAACTTCTGATAAAAACTTTGTATGCTAGTAGACTTGGTAGTTATTTAGAGGTTTTATTGTGTCATGGATGTGGCATGCTTAGAGCATGGGATGGGGAGAACAACAAGTAAGACATTTGGGCTCCTTTGCACTTTCCTTATATGTAACCCGTATGCTCCACCGGAGATACGCGAGATAATCCCCATACTACCTGGCGGCCTCTTCCGTTCAAAAGATGACATGCTTTGTAGGCCTCTGATTCTCCGAGAAAATCATGTCAATCCCATTTATGGCCAGATAGCCCACATATTGGAAAGTTGTTCTCAAACTGCATTCACATAGACGGTTAGGTGACCCAGTAGATATTTATATTCAGTACTTATTGGCATATTTATATGTATCTTATTATGTCCCACTGAGGACCTGGTCCCTTTCCAGATATGGACGAGCAGGAGTACCCACAGAAGTACGGACCTGGACCAGACACTACGTACCTGGATGAGGAGGCCTTACCCTCAGAGTACTTATAATTTTATTACCGATGTTTAGATATGTTGCTACTTCAGTATAGTCATTTTGTAGTGGATTTGTTTCCACCGGACTATCAGACTTGATACTCATCTTTGGATATTCAGTATTATTCAGCCCTTTATTACTATTAATTGTGCTGTGGATGAGATATAGATTGTGTATGACTTGTTGTGACAGTATATTAACACTGGTGGATTGGATATTCATGTACAACGTACGTATGTATATGTTTTCCATATATTGGAGTTTGTATACATATGGCTGGGCGTGTTACGTATTCCTAGTCCTACGTATTTTGGGACTGGGGCATGACAGAACTCCCCTCCTCAGCCGACCCCGACTCCGCTGCCACCCGCTATCCCCAAACCTCCACCACAGCCACAGTCCTCCGCCGAGCTCCCCCAGCGCTGACGACGCCTCCGCCCCGACCTCCCCGGCGACTCCAACGGCCCGTCGATAACCTCCGCCGCCTCCAGCATCGAGCACAACAGCCGCACAGTGCCGCCACCGTCGGCCGAGCGTCGCCTCGTCACCCCGCGTTCGCGAAGAATAGTATTTCCGACGCCCTGTTCAGGTGAGGATTCTTTCTCCTCATCCTCTCATTTTTTGTTCTGTCGAATCGTAAGCATAGACTGCGTGACCCTCTATAACCCCGTGCCATTAGCCAGGGGTATCGCGTCCTGGGCGATCGCAAACCGCGACGCAAAATCAGAAAAAATTACCCTGTTTCTGAAAATTCAGAAATTATCCCGAACCCACCAGTTCGCGACCATTTTACACACAACCTGTTAATTATTTCTAAAATTGGCTTGAACAATAATTTAGACTGTATGTCCAAGTTTTTAAACCCTATTTTTGTGTAATTTATTGAGCTGTAGTTTGTAATATTTTCGAGGGTAAAAATGACCAAAAGATTGGTTATTTAAATACCCTGATTTTCCCAGAACTGGGTGCGCCCCACTAAACGGGACGACTTGGTCGTGTGAGGACTTCACCGAAAGGTGCACGCCGTTAAAACGGATGTGTCGGATTTTGTGGAAGTTGATTTGGATGTGCGTGCACACCGAAATCAACGCGTATCCGTCGACAACACCCCGTATCGGCCCTGTTCTGAAACTCGTTATAACTTCATGTATGCTCGTCGTTTTGAAACGAAACTTGCACCATTAGACTCGTAGCAATACGCTGGTCCTGTGACCCAAGTTTGGTTCGATTCTGAGAACGTTGACAAAATTTCGTATCGTGGGCCCCACGGCTCCACTTGACGAGCAATTTTGTGATCGGCTCATTAGAATCCAGTTTTGGACATTCCGTTGGGTTCGTATCGTCGTTCTGGACTTGTAGAAACTAAGTTTGACGAATTTGGAGAATATTGTCTTTGGCACATTTTTCGGTGCGAAGCGGGCCACATGTGGACTCCGCTTTGACCAGAAACTGTCACTTTTGCCCATGTGTCCAAATTGGACTTATGGACAGGAAATTCTAGCTATTTGATATCTTCTGAACCTGATGGTAACGTTTATTTCAGCAACGGAGGAGTACCTGCAGATCCCGCTGATACCAGAGCAGTAGTTGGTAATCAAGTTCCTGGCAAGTATACCTTGCCATACTTGCAGCATTTGTTTATACTATTCTCTTGATTTATTACTATAATATCTCTGTTCGACCTAGGACCGTATGACATTACTTAACGTTCGAATAATATTCGGGTGTCGACGCCGTACGCGAAGTCGTGTAACGTCACTAGAGATTGATATCGCAATCCTATACATTCTCATGCTTGCCTTATCAAGTACGTCATACCTCAGGACGCCTGACACTATTCATGAAACAGAATCTTCCTGAGATATTCATGGTGATTATGTATAGGATACAGGTTTCGTGACATCTACTTTATACACATGCTTAGATATCATATGACTTGCTGCATTAGATATGATCTTGCGTGTCATGGACATGAGACGTGTGATTACATTGGGTGGGGAGAGACACACAGGCTACAGGCTGATTTATATATATATTTATTATTGTGAGGCCTTAGACTCTACATCAGAGCTAGGCACTCTACTAGTGATACCGAGCTTGTAGTGGTCTCAGCCTGAGTTCTAGTGATGCTCTCATCTTGCATATCACTTAGTTGGTTATATAGTTTACCCCATTGATTCATTTATTATTGTACTGTATTTATTTGGCCTGAGTTATTCTTGTACCTTACTATGTCCCCTGAGGACCTGAATCCAGATTATATCCCCAGGAATAGCAGAGGAGATCTGTCATGCCCCAGTCCCAAAATATCGAGGGACTAGACACGTGGCAATGGCCAGCAGCACACACCGATGGACAAACCCAATTTAATGGATCCATCGGGGTGTACTTAAGCTATAATACAACAATAAGATTCTACCAATCTCATCCACATAATGAATACATCAATATCCACAAAAAGGAAATAAAATATCATCAAGTCACAAGTAAATAAAATCGGGGAACAACCCGATAATAAGTCTGTTACAATTGTTCATTAAACAAGAATTATAAGAGTTTAATTGTATCAAGACTGAGCATAGAAGAAACATATATTCAGGAGAAATCCTCTGCAATCACCTCGTCCTCGGTTCCTGGTTCTGCTCCTACTAATGCTCTTATTTCGTACACCTCAGGATAGATATCCTCTGCTAACCCTGGGGACATAATCCAGATCCAGGTCCTCAGGGGACATAGCAAGGTCCAAAATAACTCATGCCAAAATGAATGCAGTACAGCAATAAATGAAACAATATGGGGTAATCTATGCAACCATCTATGTGAAATACAATTTGAGAGCATCACTAAAACTCAGGCTGAGACCACTACAAGATCTGTGTCTGGGAGCCTGTAGCAGTGATACTATGTAAGTTACTATGTAATATACTATGTAGTGGAATATATATAAAAAAATCAACCTGTAGCCTGTGTGTCTCTCCCCATCCAATGTAATCACACGTCTCATATCCATAATGCCTCATGTCCATGTCACGCAAGATCATCACTAATGCAACAAGTCATATAATATCTATGAATATAATGTCTATGTCACAATCCTGCAACCTACACAGAATCACCTTGAATATTTCAGAAAGATTCTGTCTCATAAATAGTGTCAGATGTCCTGGGTATAACGTACTTGATAATGCAAGCACGAGAATGTATAGGGTCACGATACCCATCTCTAGATGACGTTACACAATTTTGCGTACGGAGTTGGCACCCGAATGTTATTCGGACGCTAAGTAAGTCACACAGTCCTAGGTTAAGCATGTACAACAGATAAATAAGTCAAATAAATATGTAACAAGAACTGCAAGATTTGGCAAGGTACACTTGCCTGGAGTTCTGGCTCTAACTGTAGCTCTGGTCTTAGTGTGATTTGCAGGTACTTCTTCGTTAGCTGAAATAAATATCACCATCAGATTCAGAAAATATCAAATAGCTAGAAATGCCTGTCCTTGAGTCCAATTTGGACACAGGAACAAAAATGACAGTTTCTGGTTAAAGCGGGATCCACATGTGGGCTGCTTCGCACCGAAAATGTATCAGAACCAATGTTCTCCAAATTCATCAAACTTAGTGTCAACAAGTTTAGAACGATGATACGAACTCAACGGAACTTCCATAACTGGATTCCGATGAGCCGATCACAAAATTGCCCGTCAAGTGGAGCCGTGGGACCCACGATACGCGATTTTGTCAGCGTTCTCAGAATTGAACCAAACTTGGGTCACAGGACTAGCGTATTGCTACGAGTCCGATGGCGCAAGTTTTGTTTCGATCCGACATGTATATACAAAGTTACAACGAGATCTAGAACAGGCCGATACGGGGCGTTGTCGGCGGATACGCGTTGATTTCGGTGTGCACGCACATCCAAATCAACTTCTGCGAAATCCTGCACATCCGTATCAACGGCGCACACCTTTCGGTGAAGACCGCACGCGACCAAGTCGTCCCGTTTGGCGGGGCGCACTCAGTTCCGGGAGAAAACGGTGTGTTATTTTTGCTGTTTTTGGATCGCGGTTCGCGATCACCATAGGACGCGACACACCGAGCGGGTTGTACGGGCATCGAGAGGGTCATGCAGTGTTCGCGTCACAACAGACGGAATAGAAAACGGGATAGCAAGGAGAGAGAAAAGTTTACCTGAATAGGGCTACGCAGAAACCGAATTTCTCGTGTCCGCGAGGCGACACGACACAATACTGTACAACTAGGGTTAGGGTTTTGCTCGCCGGAGGAGCTGGGTGGTGCTTCACCGGAGGAGGGCGACGTGCTGGCGGAGACAGAGCGGGGCTCTGGCAGGTCGTCGGCGGCTGGGCTTGACGCTGAAGGCGGCGCTGGAGGAAACTCAGGGCTCTGGGTCGTCTCGCCAGGACTCAGGGAGAGTCGGGTGCAGCGTCTCGGTGGAAGAAGGTGGCGTGGCAGAGGGGGAAGACGGCGCTGGGCTGATGCTGGAGGAGAGAGGGTGGCGGAGCTCGGGCGGTGGATTTGGCCGGTGACGATGGTGGCGGGGTTTAAATAGGGAGTGAGGGAGGCGGATGGTCGTCCGGTGCGGGGAGAGGAGAGGAGGAGCTGGGCGGTTACGGAGTAGGCGGAGCGACGGGGTCGGGGCAGTTGCGGGGGAGGCGGAGCGGCAGGGATGTGAAGCGGCGGCCAGCGACGAGCTGAAGGGTCGGGGAACGGGGTAGATTAGGGGTACACTGTAGCACGGGTCGGGTCGGGTCTGAGTTTTGGACCCGGATCCGACCCAATAAGGATTGGGTTGGGTATAGTTAAATCGATCCGGTTCGGTTCGACTTGGTTTGGTTTATTTTGAAATAAACCAGGTTTATTTTGAAATAAACCGGGTTTATTTCTAGGGTTTTATTTGGTTTATTTAAAACTTAATTTTTTTAGGGCTTTTAAAAATATTTTCGGGGTCCAATAAATTCTCGAAAAATTACCCTATGTCTAATTTTTCATTTTACACATAAAAATATTATTTTCATAGTATTTTAATATTATTTAACATCATTTAAAAATTATTTAATTTTAAAATTCCTTAGTTTTAGTTAGTTAAAAAAACAGAAAAATTTCAGAAAATTGTGAAAAATTAATTTTAAAATTTCTGAAAAATCAGGGGGTTTACAATCTATCCCCCTTAAGAGGATTGCGTCCTCGCAATCAATGAATAACCGGTCAACAGAGATGACACGGTTGCAAATATTGTTCGTAGCACAACACGATTAAGGAGAATCAAGGATGCGAGTTTAAACAAAAACACATAGGGAATCATTTCCCTAAGCAAATGGAAGTTATGCAATTTCTAGAAGAAAGAAAAACTACAGTTTAGAAAAACTAGGTTATCACTTATAAAACATACTAGGTTATCAATATGCTATCAATTATTAGCAAGTTTAAAATTGTCAGGTTAAGGCTAAGGTCACGAACCAATATGCACGAGCTAAAGCAATACTAGAAACGAATAACTATAAAAAAAAACTTACGCGCATTAGCTACTCCACGAGTCTGCGCGTTCTCCAAAGTCATCGCGAAAGCTTGTCCGCGTCCTCGCGGTGGATTCCTCTGCTGCTGCTGGGCCTACTGGAAGAGTGCTGCTTGTGGTGCCAAGGGTGGCCTCGGCTGATACCCTCCTGGGACTGGTAGTCTGACTTCTCCACTTCCCGTTTGTGGTACTCCCAATGCTGGATAGACTGGCCTTGGTGCTGGTAAAGCTTGTATATTTAATATTAGTGCTCTCTCTCGATGCTGAGGACAATCCTTGGCTAAGTGTTGATTGGTTCCACAAATCAAGCATAATCCCAACTTACGTCTGCAGTCCCTCTCAATATGGCCTACCTTGCCACAATATTGACATGTAGGTAGTATCTGCGGAGAGGCTCTGGGTGGCTGGTGCATGTGAGGTCTCTTTGCAGCTTCTTCTTATGGTGCTCTGGCTGATGTGGAAGACCGTTTCAGACTGGTCACTCTCCTGGTAACGCGTTCCATGCGTCGGGCTGCAGCAAGAACGTCCGAGTAAGAGGTAGGTGCGACGGATCCGATTAGTCTCTATAGCTCGAAGTTTAATCCGTCGAAGAACTTCTTAGCCTTCTCTTCTTCTGTCGAGATCAAAGTAGGGGCAAAGCGACTCAGACGAATGAACTCCGCGTTGTACTCTTCCACCGTCTTAGTATCCTGAGTGAGGCGATTGAACTTGTCCCAAAGTTCTGATCGAGCGATAGCTGGAATGTACATCTCCTGAAAGAGTCTGGAAAACTCTTCCCAAGTGACTCGGTCCGGTCCGAGCCGTATCTCCTCAGATAGCCACCAGTGATGAGCATTGTCCGTCAACTACATTCTAACGGCAGTCATCCAACGTTCTCTTGGAAGCTCAGCTGCTTCTAATTGATGTTGAGTGTTGGTGAGCCACTCATAAACTTCAGTGGGCTCCTCCTTGCCTGAAAAGGTATGAGGCTTCAGCTGGCAGAAATCAGTGATAGATCCCGTCGTTGGTCGCCTAGCTTGTGGGTTCGCCTGCTCCAATACGGTTACTAGGCTGGTCCTCAAGTACTCCGCCTTGTGACGCTGAGCCTCTTGATAAATTTGTTGTTGGGCTTGCATCATTGCGTAGATCATTTGGAATATATGTTGCCCGTCTATAGGCTGCCCTTGTGGGAATACGGGCATTGGTGGAACGAACTGCGGCGGAGGTGGGATGTCATCACGCCGAAACCTGGAAGTATGCTGGCCCGCTTGATTCCTTTAAGCTGATTGTCCTCGGTCTTCCGGTGTCACTCCTTCATCATAGGTAACCACAGCATCGTGTGGTGTACCCAAGGGATTCTCATCTCCGATTCTTGGATCCATTACTCAGCATCAAAATAAACTTATAAGAGGCGCACAGGAATCAAGGCAGGATGCAAGTCAAGAAATAAATTTGAATCCGATATAGATGTCAAGAACGATTCAAGCAAGTGGATGAGATCCTTATCCTATTCTTATTGTAGGCTTGCTCGGTCCCTAAGTTAAAACCGAAGCAATTTAGTCGTTGACCTGCATGGGCTACTACAAAAACTATGTCACGCCCCAGTCCCAATTTATCGAGAGACTGGACACGTGGCAATGGCCAACAGCACACATCGATGAACAAACCCAATTTAATGGATCCATCGGGGCGTACTTAAGCTGTAATACAATAATAAGGGTCTACTAATCTCATCCACAGAATGAATACATCAATATCCACAAAAAGAAAATAAAACATCATCAAGTCACAAGTAAATAAAATCGGGGAACAACCCGATAATAAGTCTGTTACAATTGTTCATTAAACAAGAATTATAAGAGTTTAATTATATCAAGACTGAGCATAGAAGAAACATATATTCAGGAGAAATCCTCTGCAATCACCTCATCCTCGGTTCCTGGTTCTGCTCCTGCTAATGCTCCTGTTCCGTACACCTCAGGATAGATATCCTCTGCTAACCCTGGGGACATAATCCAGATCCATGTCCTCAGGGGACATAGCAAGGTATAAAATAACTCATGCCAAAATGAATGCAGTGCAGCAATAAATGAAATAATATGGGATAATCTACAAAACCATCTATGTGAAATACAATTTGAGAGCATCACTAAAGCTCAGGCTGAGACCACTATAAGCTCTGTGTTTGGGAGCCTGTAGCAGTGATACTATGTAAGTTACTATATAATTTACTATGTAGTAGAATATATATAAAAAATCACCCTGTAGCCTGTGTGTCTCTCCCCACCCAATGTAATCACACGTCTCATGTCCATGATGCCTCATGTCCATGTCACGCAAGATCATCACTAATGCAGCAAGTCATATAATATCTATGAATATAATGTCTAAGTCACAATCCTGCAACCTACACAGAATCACCTTAAATATTTCAGGAAGATTCTGTCTCATGAATAGTGTCAGGTGTCCTGGGTATAACGTACTTGATAATGCAAGCACGAGAATGTATAGGGTCACGATACCCATCTCTAGATGACGTTACACAATTTTGCGTACGAAGTTGGCACCCGAATGTTATTCGGACGCTAAGTAAGTCACACGGTCCTAGGTTAAGCATGTACAGCAGATAAATAAGTCAAAGAAATATGTAACAAGAACTGCAAGATTTAGCAAGGTACACTTGCCTGGAGTTCTGGCTCTAACTGTAGCTCTGGTCTCAGTATGATTTACAAGTACTTCTTCGTTAGCTGAAATAAACATCACCATCAGATTTAAAAAATATCAAATAGCTAGAAACGCCTATCCTTGAGTCCAATTTGGACACAGGGGCAAAAATGACAGTTTCTGGTTAAAGCGGGGTCCACATGTGGGCCGCTTCGCACCGAAAAATGTGTCAGAACCAATATTCTCCAAATTCATCAAACTTAGTGTCAATAAGTCCAGAACGATGATACGAACCCAACGAAACTTTCAGAACTGGATTCCGATGAGCCGATCATAAAATCGTTCGTCAAGTAGAGCCGTGGGGCCCACGATACACGATTTTGTCAATATTCTCAGAATCGAACCAAACTTGGGTCACAGGACCAGCGTATTGCTATGAGTCCGATGGCGCAAGTTTTATTTCGATCCGACGTGTGTACATAAAGTTACAACGAGATCTAGAACAGGCCGATACGAGGCATTGTCGGCGGATACGCGTTGATTCCTGTGTGCACGCATATCCAAATCAACTTCTGCGAAATCCTGCACGTCCGTATCAATGGCACACACCTTTCGGTGAAGACCGCACGCGACCAAGTCGTCCCATTAGGCGGGATGCACTCAATTCCGGGAGAAAACGGGGTATTATTTTTCCTATTTTTGGATCGCGGTTCGCGATCACCACAGGACGCGACACACCGAGCGGGTTGTACGGGCATCGAGAGGGTCACGCAGTTTTCGTATCACAACAGATGGAACGAAAAATGGGACAGCGAGGAGAGATAAAAGTTTACCTGAACAGGGCTACGCAGAAACCGAATTTCTCGTGTCCGCGAGGCGACACGACACAATACTGTACAACTAGGGTTAGGGTTTTGCTTGCCGGAGGAGCTGGGCGGTGCTTCGTCGAAGGAGGGCGACGTGCTGGCGGAGATCGAGCAGGGCTCTAGCAGGTCATCGGCGGCTGGGCTTGACGCTGAAGGCGGAGCTGGAGGAAACTCAGGGCTCGGGGTCGTCTCGCCGGGACTCAGGGAGAGTCGGGTGCAGCGTCTCGGTGGAAGAAGGTAGCATGGCAGAGGGGGAAGGCGACGTTGGGCTGATGTTGGAGGAGAGAGGGTGGCGGAGCTCGCGCGGTGGAGTTGGCCGGGGACGATGGTGGCGGGGTTTAAATAGGGAGTGAGGGAGGCGGATGGTCGACTGGTGCGGGAAGAGGAGAGGAGGAGTTGGGCGGTTATGGAGTAGGCGGAGCGGCAGGATCGGGGCAGTTGAGGGGGAGGCGGAGCGGCGGGGATGCGAAGCGGCGGCCGGTGGCGAGCTGAAGGGTCGGGGAACGGGGTAGATTAGGGGTACACTGTAGCACGGGTCGGGTCGGGTCTGAGTTTTGGACCCGGATCCGACCCAATAAGAATTGGGTTGGGTTTAGTTAAATCGGTCCGGTTCGGCTTGGTTTGGTTTATTTTGAAATAAACCGGGTTTATTTTGAAATAAACCAAGTTTATTTCTAGGGTTTTATTTGGTTTATTTAAAACTTAGTTTTTTTTAGGACTTTTAAAAATGTTTCCGGGGTCCAATAAATTCCCGGAAAATTACCCTATGTCTAATTTTTCATTTTACACATAAAAATATTATTTTTATAGTATTTTAATATTATTTAACATTATTTAAAAATTATTTAATTTCAAAATTCCTTAGTTTTAGTTAGTTAAAAAAATAAAAAAAATCCAAAAAATTATGAAAAATTAATTTTAAAATTCCTTAAAAATCAGGGGGTTTATAAGATCTATCCCGAGGTATACGGGACAGGAGCATTAATAGGAGCAGAAGTAGGAACAGGTGCATACATTGGAGTAGTACCAGAAATCGAGGACGAGGTGATTGCCGAAAATTTCTTCTGAGTATATGCTTTATCCATACTCAGTATTTGCTGTTGTTATACTCTTTATTTCTTATCTATTGACTGTTGTATCAGACATATTATCGGGTTGTTCTCCGAGTTATATTTTATTGAGACTTGATATTGCTTTATATTTCTGATATTGATGTATTCATTTCTGCGGATGAGATTAGTACCATAGACCTTACTGTTGTTTTATAGCTTAAGTACACCCTGATGGGTCCATTAAATTGGGTTTGCCCATCAGTGTGTGCTGCTGGCCATTGCCACGTGTCTAGTCCCTCGATATTTTGGGACTGGGGCGTGACTTAGTTTTTGTGGTGGCCCATGCAGGTCAACGACTAAATTGCTTCAATTTCAACTTAGGAATAGAGCAAGCCTGCAATAAGGATATGATAAGTTTTTATGATCTCATCCACTTGACTAAATCGTTCTTGATCTCTATCGGATTCGAATTTCTTGACTTGCATCCTGCCTTGATTTCCTGTGCGCCTCTTATAGTTTATTTTGGATGCAGAGTAATGGATCCACGAGCAAACGACGAGACTCATGCAGGATTACCACAAGGTGTTATGGTAACCAACGAAGATAAAGTAACACTATTGGATGGAGGTCAATCAATACACCGAAGCAGTCAAGCAAATTAACATGTCTCGAGAATCCAGCAAGATGATATTCTGCCACAGTTTACTCCACCAATGCCCGTATTCCCACAAGGGCAAGCTATGGATGGGCAGCAAATATTTCAAATAATCTATGCAATGATGCAAGCCCAACAACAAATTCAACAAGAGGCTCTGTGTCACAGCCTAGTAATCGCACTGGAGCAGACGAATCTACCAGCACGACAGCCAACGACGGGCTCTATCACCGATTTTTGCCAGCTGAAGTCCCATACCTTTTCAGGCAAGGAGGAGCCCACTGAAGTTCATGAGTGGCTCACAAACACTCAACATCAATTAGAAGCAGCTGAGATTCCAAGGGAACGCTGGATGACTGCCGTCCGGATGCAGTTGACGGGCAATGCACATAACTGGTGGCTATCTGAGGAGACACGGCTCGGACCAGACCGAGTCACTTGGGAAGAGTTCTCTAGACTCTTTCAGGATATATACATTGCAGCCATCGCTAGGTCAGAACTTCAGGACAAGTTCAATCGCCTCACTCAAGACAGTATGACAGTGAAAGAATACAATGCAGAGTTCATCCGTCTGAGTCGCTTCGTACCTACCCTGATCCCGACAGAAGAAGAGAAGGCTGAGAAGTTCTTGGACGGACTAGACTTTGAGCTGCAGAGACTGATCGGATCCATTGCACCTACTTCTTACTCGGACGTTCTTGCTGCAGCCTGACGCATGGAACGCGTCACCAGGAGAGAATCCAGCCTGAAAAGGCTATATTTACCAGCACCAACCAGAGCATCACAAGAGGAGTCTACAAAGCGTCAACAGATAAATCCACCACTGAGAGCAGCACCAAGAGCCTTATTCCTTCCTACTTGTCACTACTGTGACAAGGTAGGCCATATTGAGAGAGAGTGCAGATGCAAGTTAGGAATGTGCTTGATTTGCGGATCCAGACAACACTTAGCCAGAGATTGCACAACGCATCGAGGAGAAACACCGATGATTAACCGAGAAGCCTTACCAGCCCCAGGAGGGTATCAGCCGAGGCCACCATTGGCACCCCGGGCAGCACTTTTTTAGCAGGCCCAGCAACAGCAGATGGCACCACCATGAGGACGCGGACAAGCTTTTGTGATGACCCTAGAGGATGTGCAGACTCGTGGATTAGCAAATGCGAGTAAGATTTAAGTTGACTATTTCTATTAATGCTTTAGCACGTGCCTGTTAGTTCATGACCTTAGCCTTAAACCTAGTATTTTGAACTGGTTAATAATTGATAACCTAGTTTTTCTAAGCTGTAGTTTTCTCTAACCAGATTTCCTTCACTCTTGAATTACCTAATTTTCATTGTTTAGGGAAATATTTTATTCATTCCCTATGTGTTTGCTTGACTCTCGTCCTTCGATTTATCTTTGGTCATGATTCTTTGATTGTGTCGTGCTTCGAACCTGTTTAGCAAACTGTGTCATCTCTTCTGACCGGTTATTCTTTGATTGCGAGGACGCAATCCTCTTAAGGGGGGTAGATTGTAAACCCCCAGATTTTTAAGGAATTTAAAAATTAATTTTTAAAATTTTTCTGGATTTTTTTGTGATTTTTCAGGAATTAAAATAAATGTTTTTCTGGTATTAAAATAATTATTGTGATTTTATTAAAAATTAAAATATTATGAAAATAATATTTTTTGTGTAGAATAAAATATTAGACTTAGGATAATTTTCCTAAAATTTATTGGACCCCAGAACTAATTTAAAAGACCTAAAAACTAAGATTTTTATTAAACCCAATTAAACCGGTTTGAACCAACCGGTTCAAAACTGAACCGAATCCTGAACCGGACCGACCCAACTGAACCAATACCCAAACACCTAGCGGGTCGGGTCGGGTCGGGTCTGAACCCAACCCGAAACCCGTAACCCGACCCGTATCTACAGTAAGCCCTAACCCGTTCCCCTCCCCGACCGTTTCTTCTCCGGCGTTCAACCGCTGTCTCTTCCCTTCCCTCCGCCGACCGCCGCGATCCCCTCCGGCGGTTACGAAGCCCCGCACCGTTCGCCTTCCCGCGCCTCTCCACCTCCCATCAACGACCGTCGCCTCCGCCTATAAGAACCCCTCGAACTCCAACCGCTCCCATCCACCACAGCCAACCCCATCACCCTCCCCTCCGGCCATCGACCACCCTCGCCGTGACCCGTAGCTCTCTGGCCACCATTCTCCGGCCGACGAACACCCCTCCTCAGCCGACCTCGACTCCGCTGTCACCCACTGTCCCCAAACCTCCACCACAACCATAGTCCTCCGCCGAGCTCCCCCAGCGCCGACGATGCCTCCGCCCCGACCTCCCCGACGGCTCCAGCGGCCCGTCGACAACCTCCGCCGCCGCCAGCACTGAGTACAGCAGCCGCACAGCACCACCACCGCCGGCCGAGCGTCGCCACGTCACCCCGCGTTCGCGAAGAATAGTGTTTCCGATGCCATGTTCAGGTAAGAATTTCTCTCTCCTCGTCCTCTTATTTTCTGTTCTGTCGACTCGTGCATGTAGACTGCGTGACCCTCTCGAACCCCGTGCCATTAGCCAGGGGTATCGTGTCCTATGGCGATCGCAAACCACGACGCAAAATCAGAAAAAATCACCCTGTTTCTAAAAATTTAGAAATCGTTCCGAACTCCCCAGTTCGCGACCATTTTACGCACAACCTGTTAATTATTTCTAAAATTGGATTGAACAATAATTTAGACTGTATGACCAAGTTTTTAAACCCTATTTTTGTGTAATTTATCGAGCTGTAGTTTGTAATATTTTTAAGGGTAAAAATAACCAAAAGATTGGTTATTTAAATACCCTGATTTTCCCGGAACTGGGTGCGCCCCGCTAAACGGGACGACTTGGTCGTGTACGAACTTCACCGAAAGGTGTGCGCCGTTAATACGGACGTGTGAGATTTTGTGGAAGTTGATTTGGATGTGCGTGCACACCGGAATCAATGCGTATCCGTCGACAATACCCCGTATCGGCCATGTTCTAAAACTTGTTGTAACTTCTTGTACGCTCGTCGTTTCGAAACAATACTTGCACCATCGGACTCGTAGCAATACGTTGGTCCGGTGACCCAAGTTTAGTTCGATTCTGAGAACGTTGACAAAATACCGTATCGTTGGTCCCACGGCTCCACTTGACGGGCGATTTTGTGATCGGCTTATCGGAATCCAGTTCTAGATATTCCGTTGGGTTCGTATCGTTGTTCTGGACTTGTAGACACTAAGTTTGACGAATTTAGAGAACATTGTCTCTGACACATTTTTCGGTGCGAAGCGGGCCACACGTGGACTCTGCTTTGACCAGAAACTGTCACTTTTGCCCCTGTGTCCAAATTGGACTTATGGACAGACAATTCTAGCTATTTGATATCTTCTGAACCTGATGATAACGTTTATTTCAGCAACCGTTGGAGTACCAGATCCCGCTGATACCAGAGCAGCAGTTGGTAATCAAGTTCCAAGCAAGTGTACCTTGCCATACTTGCAGCATTTGTTTATACTATTCTCTTGATTTATTACTGTAATATCTCTGTTCAACCTAGGACCGTATGAAATTACTTAATGTCCGAATAATATTCGGGTGTCGACGCCATACGCGGAGTCGTGTAACGTCACTAGAGATTGATATCGCAACCCTATACATTCTCGTGCTTGCCTTATCAAGTACGTCATACCTCAAGACACCTGATACTATTCATGAAACAAAATCTTTCTGAGATATTCATGGTGATTTTGTATAGGATACAGGTTTCGTGACATCTACTTTATACACATGCTTAGATATCATATGACTTGCCGGATTAGATATGATATTGCGTGTCATGGACATGAGATATGCGATTACATTGGATGGGAAGAGACACACATGCTACAGGCTAATTTATATATATATTTATTATTGTGAGGCTTTAGACTCTACATCAGAGCTAGGCACTATACTAGTGATATCACTGCTACCGGCTCCCCGACACCGAGCTTGTAGTGGTCTCAGCCTGAGTTCTAGTTATGCTCTCATCTTGCATATCACTTAGCTAGTTATATAGTTTACCCCATTGATTCATTTATTATTGCACTGCATTTATTTGGCTTGAGTTATTCTTATACCTTGATATGTCCCCTGAGGACCTGGATCCGGATTATGTCCCCTGGAATACCAGAGGAGATCTATCCCGAGGTATACGGGATAAGAGCATTAGCAGGAGCAGAAGCAGGAACGAGTGCATACATTGGAGCAGTACCAGAAACCGAGGACGAGGTGATTGCCGAGGATTTCTCCTGAGTATATCCTTTATCTATACTCAGTATTTGTTGTTATTATACTCTTTATTTCTGGTCTATTGACTGCTGTATCAGACATATTATCGAGTTGTTCCCCGAGTTATATTTTTTTGAGACTTGATATTGCTTTATATTTCTGATATTGATGTATTCATTTCTGTGGATGAGATTAGTACCATAGATCTTACTGTTGTTTTACAGCTTAAGTATACCCTGATGGGTCTATTAAATTGGGTTTGCCCATCAGTATGTGCTGCTGGCCATTGCCACGTGTCTAGTCCCACGATATTTTGGGACTGGGGCGTGACAATGTGTGTCTAGCTATGCATTTGTCCCTAGAGTCTCACGAGACACGCTGCGCATACCCTGAAACAGAACAAACGACTTGCTTGCTTATATCGCATATGAAAATCTGTTTTAAAAAGATGTTTCCAAAAACAATGTAATATGACTCCGTTCTTCTGCTGCATAAAACGAACATAGGTAAAACTAGAAAGATCACTAGTAATGTAATATTTTACAACATGATTACTTAGTGTTGGTTTTAGTGAATGCTTGCTTCTGTTCAGTTGTTTTATCTCACCAGTACTTATAAAAGTGCTGACCCACCAACAGTTTACTTGCTTGCAGGTACTGGATCGTCCGAGGGAGCGATAGGCATGCCTCAGTCCCTAAGACCCGAAATTCTGGTTTCGATTGTTGCCTCTTGAATGCTATCATATAAAGGGGCATAATGTATGGAATGATGCCTTTGCTAAAGGAACCAAAGTCCCTCGATTTATCCCGAATACTCAGTTGGCTAAATGCATTGCATTACAACAATGTTCCTCCGCTGCTTACTCGATTGATGTGATGATAGTCAAACAAACTTAAACGATGAAGCCTTGTGCGGGCGCAACCCCAGGCTCGTACGGCATCACGTCTCGGTATTCAAACAGGCCATCCCTTCCTCGCACCTGTGGGACAGGCGCCGAGGCGCGGTGATGCGCGTCCGGTGCGCCGAGGTAAGGTGGTTCACGTCTAGGTCCCCCGGCGGCGGATAGAGCGGTGGTCCGGCCGAGCGGCCCCTCGGCTCGGGGGCCGGGGCGTGACAAGTTCTGGTTGAAGAGCGTAGCATTCCTTGGGCATGTTATCTCGGCAGAAGGTGTCGCCCTAGACCCAAAGAAGATAGAGGCGATGGTGGACTGGAAGCAACCTACGCCATCTAGTGAAGTTCGAAGCTTTCTGGGCCTAGCATGATACTACCGTAGGTTCATGAAGGATTTTTCTAAACTGGCCTCGCCTTTGACTCGCCTTACTCAGAAAGGGATTGTATACAAATAGGGTGATGATTGCAAAGCTAGCTTTCGGGAACTTAAGCGACGTCTTGTTTCAGCTCCAATTCTTGCACTTTCGGATGGGTTAGAAGAGTTTCAGATATACAATGATGCTTTGGGACTCGACTTGGGGTGTGTGCTCATGTAAAGGGATAAGGTAATATCGTACGCCTCCAAACAACTGAAGCCGCACGAGAAAAACTACCCGACATATGACTTGGAATTGGCGGCAATTGTGTTTGCACTGAAGTTGTGGCAACATTATCTTTATGGTATTGCTTGCAAGATCTATACAGACCACAAGAGCCTCAAGTATCTATTCACCCAACGGGAACTGAACCTCCGGCAGTGGTGCTGGCTAGAACTGATAAAGGACTACGACCTGACGATCGCATATACACCGGGCAAGGGAAACGTCGTTGCCGATGCTCTGAGTCAGAAGCACGTGGGCTCGTTATCCATAAACAATCGTCTACTTCAGGATCTTGAGGCGATGGGCATCGAGTTTCAAGTTCGGCATCAAGGAGTGCAGCTGGCACGACTCCATCTTGAACCGAGTTTACGTGATAGAATCAAATTTGCTCAGGAGGACGATCAGTTCCTAACGAAAGTACGTGGGCTGATCTCGGCAGGGAAGACGTCTGACTTTGTGGCAGACGAATATGGGGCCTTATAGATGAAAGGAAGGCTATGTGTTCCTAGCGACCCAGTACTCCGAAGGAAAATTATGACAGAGACACACTTTGCGAAGTATTCATTGCATCCGGGGAGCACCAAGATGTACATGGACTTACGCAGGATCTTCTGGTGGCACGGTATAAAACGGGGTATGGCGACCTTTGTGTCACAGTGCATGGCCTATCAACAGATAAAAGCTGAACATCAGAGGCCCGGCGGGAAGCTACAGAACCTCGCTATTCCCGAGTGGAAATGGGACAACATCAATATGGATTTTATTGTGGGATTTTTGAAGACGTCACGGGGGCATGATACGATTTGGGTCATAGTTGATTGTTTGACCAAATCAGCCCACTTCCTCCCTATGAAAGTTACTTGGAGCGTCGATCAGTTAGCACAGATTTATATAGACGAGATTGTTTGATTACACGGAGTACCTGCCTCAATCGTCTCTGATCGTGACAGACGTTTCTTATCTCGTTTTTGGACTAGCCTACAGTCTGCTTTGGGAACCAAGCTAAAGTTTAGTACCGCATACCACCCCCAGACTGACGGACAGACAAAAAGGACAAATAAGATACTTGAAGATATATTGTGACTGTGTGCAATCGATTTGAAGACTAGTTGGGACACGCACCTCCGTTGGCGGAGTTCGCGTACAACAACAGCTACCAATCGGGCATCCAGATGGCACCGTACAAAGCACTCTATGGGCGCAAGTGTCGATCTCCAATCTGTTGGGACGAAGTCGGCGAGCGGCAGGTACTCGGGCCAGAGCTGGTGGAGCAGGCAGTTGAGAAAGTTCGTTTGATTCGGGAAAGACTCTGTATTGCGCAGAGCCGACAGAAGAGCTGTGCCGATGCTCATCGTAGACCTTTGGAGTTTATGGTCGGGGATCATGTCTTCTTGAAAGTGACGCCGATGCGTGGAGTGATGTGTTTCGGCGTAAAGGGCAAACTGAGTCCCAGGTTTGTTGGCCCCTTTGAGATACTAGAACGAGTGGCAGCTGTAGCATACGGGATTGCACTACCTCCCTCCTTGGCTGAAGTGCATGACGTATTCCATGTTTCTCAACTTCAAAAGTATGTGCATGACCCCAGTCATGTGATTAGCTTCAAATAATTGGAACTGAGCACGGACTTATCGTACTCAGAAGAGCCTGTACGAATTTTGGATCATAAGGAGAAAGTGCTTCGCAACTGTACGATATCCTTGGTTCGCGTGCTGTGGCGGAACCATGCAGTGGAGGAATCAACTTGGGAAATAGAGTCTAAGATGAAGGAGAAGAATCATTCATTGTTTATTCAGTTGAAGGTAGGGCCTTGTTCTTAAGTTTTGGGATAAAACTTTTTCTTAATGGTATATTATGTAGTTCCTCAAATCCTGATCCGACCGGGATGTGCACTATGTAATTGGGCTTGTGGCTAGTCCGTCTGAGTCATAGTTTAGATCTTCGCCATCCTCTTGCCACGGACGAAATACAATGATCCTGTCCAACTCATGGATAGGCCTCTATTGAAACAAGTCTAATAGTTTTCGTGCTTTGTGCTTGGTTTTCTTGATTGCCGCTTTGGGATTTTGATTTGGTGTTGCTTTCGATTTGCTTGGTTTTCGCTGTTGGCTTTCTCGTTTGGAGCTTTGATTCTTGGAGAGTTCGGCAGGAAGGATAGGAAAGAATTCTAACTTGGTGCTCGTGCTGTTGCAGGTCCGAGTAACTGACGTTTGATCGTCGCTTATCACACCCCAGTCCCAAAATATCGAGGGACTAGACACGTGGCAATGGCTAGCAGCATATACCGATGGACAAACCCAATTTAATGGATCCACCGGGGGTACTTAAGTTGTAGTACAACAATAAGGGTCTACTAATCTCATCCACAAAAATGAATATATCAATATCAGAATCATAAAGTAAGATCAATCTCAATAAAACATAAACTCGGGAAAAAACCCGATAATGAGTCTGATACAATAGTCAAGATACAGGAATAAAGATAACAACAGTAATTACTGAGTATGGATAAAGCATATACTCAGAAGATATCATGGCAATCACCTAGTCCTCGGTCCCTGGTTTTGCTCCACTGTATGCACATGTTCCTGCTAATGCTGCTGTCCTGTATATCTCAGGGTGGAACTCGTATGCTAATCCTGGGGACATAATCCGGATCCAGGTCCACAGGGAACATAACAAGGTACAAAATAACTCATGCCAAAATAAATGCAGTGCAATAATAAATGAAATAATAGGGTAACTATATAACCAGTTAAGTGATATGCAAGTTGAGAGCATCACTAAAACTCAGGCTGAAACCACTACAAGCTCTGTGTCTTGGAGCCGGTAGTGGTGATATCACGTAGTAGGCCAAGCTCGGGTTTAGAGTCTTGAGTACCGCATTAATAAGGGTTTTATATATATAATCATCCTGTAGCCTGTGTGTCTCTCCCTACCCAATGTAATCACACGTCTCATGTCCATGACACGCAAGATCAAAACTAATGCAGCAAGTCATAATAAGATCTAAGAAAATAATGTCTATGTCATGAAACCTGCAGCCTACATAGAATCACCTTAAATATTTTAGGAAGATTCTGTCACATGAATAGTATCAGGTGTCCTGGGTATAACGTACTTGATAATGCAAGCACGAGAATATATAGGGTCCCGGTATCCATGTCTAGGTGACGTTACACAACTCCGCGTACGGGGTTGGCACCCGACTATTAATCGGACGCTAAGTAATGTCACACGGTCCTAGGTTAAGCATGTACAATATATGAATAAATCAAGAAAATATGTAACAAGAACTGCAATGTTGGCAAGGTACACTTGCCCGGGGTTCTGGCTCCTAATGTAGCTCTGGTCTCAGTGGGATTTGCTGGTACTCCTCCGGTTGCTGAAATAAACATCATCAATAGATTTAGAAAATATCAAATAGCTAGAAACGTCTGTCCTTGAGTCCAATTTGGACACAGGGGCAAAAATGACAGTTTCTGGTCAAAGCGGGGTCCACATGTGGGCCACTTCGCACCGAAAAACGTATCAGAAGCAAAGGTCTCCAAATTTGTCAAACTTAGTGTCAACAAGTCCAGAACGATGATACAAACCCAACAGAACTTCCAGAATTGGATTCCGATGAGCCGATCACAAAATCGTCCGTCAAGTGGAGCCGTGGGGCCCACAATACGCGATTTTATCAACGTTCTCAGAATCGAACCAAACTTGGGTCACAGGACCAGGGTATTGCTATGAGTCCGATGGTTCAAGTTTTGTTTCGATCCGACGTGTGTACACAAAGTTACAATGAGATCCAGAACAGGTCGATACGGGGCGTTGTCGGCGGATACGCGTTGATTTCGGTGTGCACGCACATCCAAATCAACTTCTGAGAAATCCCGCACGACCGTATCAACGGTGCGCACCATTCGGTGAAGACCGCACGTGACCAAGTTGTCCCGTTTGGCGGAGCGCACTCAGTTTCGGAGGAAAATGGGGTGAATATTTTCCTATTTTTGGATCACGGTTCGCGATCGCCACAGGACGCGACACACCGAACGGGTTGCACGGGCATCGAGAGGGTTACGCAGTCTACGCGCCATAACAGACAGAACAGAAAATGGGACCACAAGGAGAGAGAAAATGCTACCTGAACAGGGCTACGCAGAACGGGGTTTTCCCGTGTCCGCGAGGCAACTCGGCTCGACACGACACAGTGTCCACTGTAGCTAGGGTTAGGGTTCCGGTCTTCTCGTCGGTGCTTGCCGGAAGAGCTCATCGGGGTTGCTCGGTCAGGCGGAGGGCAGCGAACAACTGAGGCGGCTCTGGGCTGAGGGTGCTGGTCGGCTAGGGCTCCGGCGAGGTCGGCCAAGGCGCTGCGGTGTTTGACTAGGTCGGCTGGGCACGGCGCTGGAGGAGAGAGGGAGGCGGTGGCGCTGGGGTTTCGTTGAGGCCGTGGTCGGGGAGACGATGGCGAGGGGAGACGCCGGGGACGACGGTGGTTGGGGGATCGGGGAGACGGAGGCGGTTGCGGGTTTCGGTTCAGGCGGCGTCGAGGCGGGGGATTAAATAGGGTAAGGGGAGAGGCGGTCGTGGCCGGGCGGAGCGGAGGGGGAGGCATCGTGGCTGGGCAGAGCGGAGGAAGAGGCGGTCGTGGCC
Source organism: Iris macrosiphon (assembly GCA_036927795.1). Lineage (NCBI taxonomy): Eukaryota > Viridiplantae > Streptophyta > Magnoliopsida > Asparagales > Iridaceae > Iris > Iris macrosiphon. Next base: position 100,382,117 of record JAYESA010000016.1, on the reverse strand, counting down.
ATGGACGAGACGGAGGAGGTGGCCGGAAGAAGCGGGCGGCCGAAAAATGCGGGGGTCGGGGTCGTGCGGGTGAGGGTTTGGGTGAAACGGGTCGGGTCGGGTCGGGCGGATGGGGATCCGACCCGATCCACCAATGCATGGGTGCGGGTACGGGTTAGTGGGTTTCGGGTCGGCGGGTTAGACCCAAATCCGACCCACAGGTTCGGGTTGGTTCAATTGAACCGGGTCCGGTTCGGGTTGGTTTGGTTCAGTTGAACCGGGTTTATTTTAGGGTTTAATTAGGGTTTATTTACAACTTAATTTTTAGGTCTTTAAAAATGCTTCCGGGTTCCAATAAATTCCCGAAAAATTATCCTATGTCTAATTTTTTATTTTACACCCAAAATTTTTCTTTTCATAATAATTTAATATTATTTAACATTATTTAAAAATCATTAAATTACAAAATACCTTAGTTTTAATTACAAAAAATTCCCAGAAAATTCCAGAAATTGTGAAAAAATCCATTTTAAAAATTCCTGAAAAAATAAGGGATTTACAATTTACCCCCCTTAAGAGGATTGCGTCCTTGCAATCAAAGAATAACCGGTAAATAGAGATGACACGGTTGCAAACATTGTTCGAAGCACATTACTATCAAGAAGAATCAAGGTTGAGGGTTTTGAGAAGAACACATAGAAAAAATTATTTTCTTAAGCATTAAAAGTTATGCATTTTCCCAGATGAAGGAAATCTAGAAGACTATATTTTAGAAAAACATATTAGGTTATCACTAGGTTATCAATTATTAGCAAGTTTAAAACTGCTAGGTTAAGGCTGAGGTCACGAACCAACAGGCACGAACTAAAGCAATACTAGAAACGATAGCCATGAATCACTTACGCGTATTAGCTACTCCAAGAGTCTGTGTGTCCTCCAAAGTCATCGCCAGAGCTTGCTCACGTCCTTGCGGTCGATTCCTCTACTGCTGTTGAGCCTGCTGGAAGAGTGTTGCTTGTGGTGCCAAGGGTGGCCTCGACTGATACCCTCCTGGAGCAGGTGGTCTGACTTCTTCAACTCCTATTTGCGGTGCTCCCAATACTGGATGAACAGGCCTTGGTGCTGGTAATACTTGTCTGTTTAACATTAGTGCTCCTTCTCGATGCTGAGGACAATCCTTGGCTAAGTGTTGGTTGGACGTGCAAATCAAGCATAATCCCAATTTACGTCTGCACTCGTTCTCAATGTGGCCTCGCTTGCGACAGTATTGACAGATAGGTAATACTTGTGGAGATGCTTTCGGCGGCTGGTGCATGTGAGACTTCTTTGCAATTTCTTCCTTTGGTGCTCCGGCTCGTGCTGACTTGGCTGGTTAATGAATCATCAATGCTTTCTCTCGACGTTCAGGGCAATCCCTTACCGAATACTTTTTGGTTCCGCAAGATAAACATAGTCCCAGTCTGAGTCGGCATTCTTTAGCGAGATGGCCTACCTTGCCACAGTAGTGACAAGTAGGAAGGACTAATGTAAGTGGTGTAGATGCTCTCTATTGTGGATTCATCTGTGGGCTTTGCAACTCTTTCTTGTTGTGCTTGGTCTGGTGCTAATGCATATGGCCGCTTCTGGCTGGACTCTATCCTTGTGGTGCACTCCATGGGTTGTGCTGCAGCAAGAACGTCCGTTGCAACGGAGCTGATTAACTTCCTCAGCTCAGTGTTAAGTCTGTAAATGATCTCCTCCGTTTGGCTTGGTTGAGCTTCTTCATGAACCTTCTGATAGGCTTGCATCATCGCGTAGAACATTTGAAACATTTGTTGTTCGTCCATAGCCTGCCCTTGTGGAAAGATAGGCATCGGTGGAGCAAACTACGTCGATGGTGGAAGGTCATCTTGCTGGATTCTCCTGGCATACTGACTTGCTTGACTGCATTGTTGAGCTGATTGACCTTCATCAACTGGTGTCACTTTATCTTCGTGGCTAACCATAACACCTTGTAGTGTTTCTAGATGAGTCGCTTCGCCGGCTTGTGGATCCATAATTCTGCAACCAAAAATAAACTATAAGAGGCACAGGAATCAAGGCATGATGCAAGTCAAGAGATTAATTTTGAATCCGATATAGATATCAAGAACGATTCAAGCAAGCGGATGAGATCCTAAAAACTTATCCTATTTTTATTGCAGGCTTGTTCGGTCCCTAAGTTGAAACCGAACAATTTAGTCGTAGACCTGCATGGGCCACCACAAAAACCATGTCACGCCCCAGTCCCAAAATATCGAGGGATTAGACACGTGGCAATGGCAAGCAGCACACACCGATGGACAAACCCAATTTAATGGATCCACCGGGGCGTACTTAAGCTGTAGTACAACAATAAGGGTCTACTAATCTCATCTACAGAAATGAATAAATCAATATCAGAATCATAAAGTAAGATCAATCTCAATAAAATATAAACTCGGGAAACAACCCGATAATGAGTCTGATACAATTGTCAAGATACAGGAATAAAGATAACAACAACAATTACTGAGTATGGATAAAGCATATACTCAGAAGATATCATGGCAATTACCTAGTCCTCGGTCCATGGTTCTGCTCCACTATATGCACCTGTTCCTGCTTCTGCTCCTGCTAATGATGCTGTCCTGTATACCTCAGGGTGGAACTCGTCTGCTAATCCTGGGGACATAATCCGGATCCAGGTCCTCAGGGGACATAACAAGGTACAAAATAACTCATGCCAGAATAAATGCAGTACAATAATAAATGAAACAATAGGGTAACTATATAACCAGCTAAGTGATATGCAAGTTGAAAGCATCACTAAAACTCAGGCTGAAACCACTACAAGCTCTGTGTCTGGGAGCCGGTAGCGGTGATATCACGTAGTGGGCCAAGCTCGAGTTTAGAGTCTTGAGCACCACATTAATAAGGGTTATATATATATAATTAGCCTGTAGCCTGTGTATCTCTCCCCACCCAATGAAATCACACTTCTCATGTCCATGACACGCAAGTTCAAAACTAATACAGCAAGTCATAATAAGATCTAAGAAAATAATGTCTATGTCATGAAACCTGCAACCTACACAGAATTACCTTGAATATTTTAGGAAGATTCTGTCACATGAATAGTATCAGGAGTCCTGGGTATAACGTACTTGATAATGCAAGCACGAGAATATATAGGGTCCCGGTATCCATGTCTAGGTGACGTTACACAACTCCGCGTACAGGGTTGGCACCCGACTATTAATCTGACGCTAAGTAATGTCACACGGTCCTAGGTTAAGCATGTACAACATATGAATAAATCAAGGAAATATGTAACAAGAACTGCAATATTGGCAATGTACACTTGCCTGGGGTTCTGACTCCTACTGTAGCTCTGGTCTCAGTGGGATTTGCTGGTACTCCTCCGGTTGCTGAAATAAACATCACCAATAGATTCAGAAAATATCAAATAGCTAGAAATGCATGTCCTTGAGTCAAATTTGGACACAGGGGCAAAAATGACAGTTTCTGGTCAAAGCGGGGTCCATATGTCGACCGCTTCGCACCGAAAAACGTGTCAGAAGCAAAGGTCTCCAAATTCGTCAAACTTAGTGTCAATAAGTCTAGAACGATGATACGAACCCAACGGAACTTCCAGAATTGGATTCTGATGAGCCGATCACAAAATCGCCCGTCAAGTGGAGCCGTGGGGCCCACGATACGTGATTTTGTCAATGTTCTCAGAATTGAACCAAACTTGGGTCACAGGACCAGCGTATTGCTACGAGTCCGATGGCGCAAATTTTGTTTCGATCTGACGTATGAACACAAAGATACAATGAGATCCAGAATAGGCCAATACGGGACGTTGTCGGCAGATACGCGTTGATTCTGGTGTGCACGCACATCCAAATCAACTTCTGTGAAATCTTGTACGACCGTATCAACGGTGCGCACCTTTCGGTGAAGACCGCACGTGACCAAGTTGTCCCGTTTGACGGGGCGCACTCAGTTCCGGGAGAAAACGGGGTAAATATTTTCCTGTTTTTGGATCGCGGTTCGCGATCGCCACAGGACACGACACACCGAGCGGGTTGCACGGGCATCGAGAGGGTTATGCAGTCTACGCGCCATAATAGACGGAATAGAAAATGGGACCATGAGAAGAGAGAAAACGCTACCTGAATAGGACTACGCAGAACGGGGTTTTTCCGTGTCCGCGAGGCAACTCGGCTCGACACGACACATTGTCCACTGTAGCTAGGGTTAGGGTTCCGGTCTTCTCGCCGGTGCTGGCCGGAGGAGCTCGCCGGGGCTTATTCGGTCAGGCGGAGGGCGACGAACAACTGAGGCGGCTCTGGGCTGAGGGTGCTGGTCGGCTAGGGCTCCGGCGAGGTCGGCCTAGGCTCTGCGGGGTTCGACTAGGTCGGCTGGGCACAGCGCTGGAGGAGAGAGGAAGGCGGTGGCGCTGGGGTTTCGTCGAGGCCGTGGTCGGGGAGACGACGGCAAGGGGAGACGCCGGGGACGACAGTGGCTGGGGGCTCGGGGAGACAGAGGCGGATGCGGGTTTCGGTTAAGGCGGCGTTGAGGCGGGGGATTAAATAGGGCGAGGGGAGAGGCGGTCGTGGCCGGACAGAGCGGAGGGGGAGGCATCGTGGCCATGGGCGAGGCGGAGGAGGTGGCCGGAAGACGCGGGCGGCCAAAAAATGCGGGGTCGGGGTCGTACGGGTGAGGGTTTGGGTGAAACGGGTCGGGTCGGGTCGGGCGGATGGGGATCCGACCCGATCCACCAATGCATGGGTGCGGGTACGGGTTAGTGGGTTTCGGGTCGACGGGTTAGACCCGAATCTGACCCGCAGGGTTCGGGTTGGTTCAATTGAACCGGGTCCAGTTCGGGTTGGTTTGGTTCAGTTGAACCGGGTTTATTTCAGGGTTTAATTAGGGTTTATTTACAACTTAGTTTCTAGGTCTTTAAAAATGCTTTCGGGGTCCAATAAATTTCCAAAAAATTACCCTATGTCTAATTTTTCATTTTACACCCAAAATTGTTATTTTCATAATAATTTAATATTATTTAACATCATTTAAAAATTATTTATTTATAAAATACATTAGTTTTAATTACAGAAAATTCCCAAAAAGTTCTAGAAAATTGTGAAAAAATCCATTTTAAAAATTCCTGAAAAAATCAGGGGGTTTACAATCTAGCCCCCTTAAGAGGATTGCGTCCTTGCAATCAAAGAATAACCGGTCAACAGAGATGACACGATTGTAAATATTGTTTGAAGCACATTACTATCAAGAAGAATCAAGGTTGAGGGTTTTGAGAAGAACACATAGGAAAACTCATTTTCCTAAGCATTAAAAGTTATGCAATTTCCCAGATGAAGGAAATCTAGAAGACTATAATTTTAGAAAAACATATTAGGTTATCACTAGGTTATCAATTATTAGCAAGTTTAAAACTGCTAGGTTAAGGCTGAGGTCACGAACCAACATGCATGAACTAAAGCAATACTAGAAACGATAGCCACGAATCACTTACGCGTATTAGCTACTCCAAGAGTCTGCGCGTCCTCCAAAGTCATCGCCAGAGCTTGTTCGCATCCTTGCGGTAGATTCCTCTGCTGCTGTTGAGCCTGCTGGAAGAGTGTTGCTTGTGGTGCCAAGGGTGGCCTCGGCTGATACCCTCCTGGAGCAGGTGGTCTGACTTCTTTAACTCCCATTTGCGGTGCTCCCAATGCTGGATGAACAGGCCTTGGTGCTGGTAATACTTGTCTGTTTAACATTAGTGCTCCTTCTCGATGCTGAGGACAATCCTTGGCTAAGTGTTGGTTGGACGCGCAAATCAAGCATAATCCTAATTTACGTCTGCACTCGTTCTCAATGTGGCCTCGCTTGCGACAGTATTGACAGATAGGCAGTACTTGTGGAGATACTTCCGGCGGCTGGTGCATGTGAGACTTCTTTGCAATTTCTTCCTGTGGTGCTCCGGCTGGTGCTGGCTTGGCTGGTTGATGAATCATCAATGCTTTCTCTCGACGTTCAGGGCAATCCCTTACCGAATGCTTTTTGGTTCCACAAGATAAACATAGTCCCAGTCTGAGTCGGTATTCTTTAGCGAGATGGCCTACCTTGCCACAGTAGTGACAAGTAGGAAGGACTAATGCAAGTGGTGTATATGCTCTCTGTGGTGGATTCATCTGTGGTCGCTTTGCAACTCTTTTTTGTTGTGCTTGGTCTGGTGCTAATGCATACGGCCGCTTCTGGCTGGACTCTATCCTTGTGGTGCACTCCATGGGTCATGCTGCAGCAAGAACGTCCGTTGCAACGGAGCTGATTAACTTTCTTAGCTCAGTGTTAAGCCTGTTAATAATCTCCTCCGTTTGGCTTGGTTGAGCTTCTTCATGAACCTTCTGATAGGCTTGCATCATCGCGTAGAACATTTGAAACATTTGTTGTTCGTCCATAGCCTGCCCTTGTGGAAAGGTAGGCATCGGTGGAGTAAACTGCGTCGATGGTGGAAGGTCATCTTGCTGGATTCTCGTGGCATGCTGACTTGCTTGACTGCGTTGTTGAGCTAATTGACCTTCATCAACTGGTGTCACTTCATCTTCGTGGCTAACCACAACACCTTGTAGTATTTCTGGATGAGTCTCTTCGCCGGCTTGTGGATCCATAATGCTGCAACCAAAAATAAACTATAAGAGGCGCACAAGAATCAAGGCATGATGCAAGTCAAGAGATTAATTTTGAATCCGATATAGATATCAAGAACGATTCAAGCAAGTGGTTGATATCCTAAAAACTTATTCTATTTTTATTGCAGGCTTGCTCGGTCCCTAAGTTGAAACCGAATAATTTAGTCGTAGACCTGCATTAGTCACCACAAAAACCATGTCACGTCCCAGTCCCAAAATATCGAGGGACTAGACACGTGGCAATGGCCAGCAGCACACACCGATGGACAAACCCAATTTAATGGATCCACCGGGGCGTACTTAAGCTGTAGTACAACAATAAAGGTCTACTAATATCATCCACAGAAATGAATATATCAATATCAGAATCATAAAGTAAGATCAATCTCAATAAAACATAAACTCGGAAAACAACCCGATAATGAGTCTGACACAATATTCAAGATACAGGAATAAAGATAACAACAATAATTACTGAATATGGATAAAACATATACTCAGAAGATATCATGGCAATCACCTAGTTCTCGGTTCGTAGTTCTGCTCCACTGTATGCACCTGTTCCTGCTTCTGCTCCTGCTAATGATGATGTCCTGTATACCTCAGGGTGGAACTCGTCTGCTAATCCTGGGGACATAATCCGGATCCAGGTCCTCAGGGGACATAACAAGGTACAAAATAACTCATGCCAAAATAAATGCAGTACAACAATTGTAAATCCTCTGATTTTCAAAATTTTCAAAACTGGATTTTTCACAATTTTCTGGGAATTTTCTGTAATTTAAAAACAGGATTTTAATTATTCAATAATTTTTAAATGATAATAAACAATATTAAAATATTATGAAAATAATAATTTTGGGTGTAAAATGAAAAACTGGACTTAGGACAATTTTTCTGGAATTTATCGGGCCCCGGACCTATTTTTAAAACAGCTAAAAAGTATTTATTTAATTAATTATTTTTATTAATCATTTATTATTATTATTATTATTATTATTATTCTTAATTTAACCCTTAACCCAGCCCACTGGGCCCGGCCCACCGGGCCCAGCCCCAAACCCTGCCCAGGCGGGTTGGGTCGGATCCGCCAGACCCGACCCGAGACCCGCCCGCACCCCCACGACCCTTTCCCTCTCCCCGCTTCCTCCGCCGCCCGCCGCGCCGCCCGCCGCGTCCTCCGCTCCGCTCCGCCCGGCCGTCCACGACCTCACCCCACGTCCTCCGCCCGTCTCGGCCCCCAGCCCCCTCGCCCCGCCTTTAAAACCCCTCCCCGTTCTCTTCTCCGGCCACCCCCTCGACAAGCCCCAGCCGACCACCGCCCTAGCAGCGCCACCGTCGAACCCCCTCAGCCACCGCTCCGGCCTCGTCATGCCGCCGCCCTGAGCCGCCTCGACGACCGCCCGGCGCCTCCACCGCTGCGGCCCCCTTCTTCCTCCCTCCTCCTCTTCTTCTCCGGCGAGAGCCAACCGCAGCAGCCGCAGCAGCGCCTCCGGCCGCCCTACACCGCCTCCGCCGCCTCCTAGCGCGCCGTCGTGCTGCCCCCGGCCCCCTCCGTCGCAGCCCAGTCGCCCACGCCGCCGTCTCCGCCGCGTGGCCGCCGGAATCCCCAAACCCTAATTCCCAAATTCCCCCCCCCCCCGTGTCCGACACAGGACACGTGTCCTGTGTCGTGTCGGATACAATTCGACCCCGGTTTTGGGTCCCGTTCAGGTGCGTGTATCTCTCTCCTCGTAGCTCTGATTTCAATTCCACAAATTGTATTGCAAAACCTGTATGACCCTCTCGGTGCCCGGACAAACCGCTCGGGGCATCGCGTCCTGTGGTGATCGCACACCGCGATCCAAAAACAGAAAAAATAATACCCCGATTCATCCCGAAACTGAGTACGCCCCGCCAAACGGGACGACTTGGTCGCATGCGGTCTTCACAGATACGTGCGCATCGTCGATACGGACTTGCGGAATTTCGCAGAAGTCGATTCGGGTGTGCGTGCACACCGAAATCAACGCGTATCCGCGGACATCGCCCCGTATCCGACTTTTCTGCAATTCACCCTAACTTTGTGTACACACGTCGGATTAAAATGAAACTTGCGCCATCGGACTCGTAGCGATACGCTGGTCCTGTGACCCAAGTTTGGTTCGATTCTGAGAACATTGACGAAATCGCGTGTCGTGGGCCCCACAAGCCCCGCTCGACGGGCGATTTTGTGATCGGCTAATCGGAATCCAATTCTGCAAGTTCCGTTGGGTTCGTATCATCGTTCCTGACCTGTTGACACTAAGTTTGGTGAATTTGGAGACCTTTGACCCTGACACATTTTTCGGTGCAAAGCGGGCCCACATGTGGACCCCATTTTGACCCGAAATTGCCGTTTTTGCCCTTGTCTCCAAATTGGACTCAAGGACAGGCGTTTCTAGCTGATTGATATTTTTTGGATCTGATGGTGATATTTGTTTCAGCAACCGGAGTACCGCCTGCAAATCCAACCGAAGTCAGAACCGCAATCAGAGCCGGAACCACAGGCAAGTGTACCTTGCCAAACCCTGCAGTCTGCTATTTATTTCCTTGGCTTAATTTAGCATCAGTGGACAAGTAAAGCTTATCAATTCTTAGTAGTTCCTGTGATAATATTTTGCTGGAGTTCTTGTGTAAATTCATATAAACTTGTTTTAACTGCTTAACCTAGGAAACGTGTGACGTACTTAGTGTCCGATCATAGTCGGGTGCCAACACCGTACGCGGTATTGGGTACGTCATTAGAGATGGACATTCGATACCCTTACTCTTGGTACTTGTCCTATCAAGTACAACAGAACCCAGGACACTTGACACTATTCATGAGACAGAGTCTTCTTGAGACATTCATGGTGATTCTGTATAGGATACAGGACTTGACATTGACATATGTTCCTAGATACTTTATGACTTATTGCATTAGCTATGATCCCGCTTGACATGGACATGAGACGTTATGGTCATGATATGCGTGATTACATTGGGTGGGGAGAGTTACACAGGCTACAGGTTGATTTTATATTATGTCGGCGTCGTAGTCTCCCATTGAGCTAGACAACTACATGATATCACTGCTACCGGCTCCCCGACACAGAGCTTGTAGCAGCTTCAGCCTGAGTTCTAGTGATGCTCTCAACTTGCATTTATCACCTAGCTGGTTACATAGTTTACCCTGCTGTTTCATTTAATTTCTGCACTGCTTATATTTTGGCTTGTATTATCGGTACCTTGTTATGTCCCCTGAGGACCTGGAATGGATGATGTCCCCAGGTATAGCTGAAGAGATCCATCCAGAGATACCCCGTACCAGAGCACTTCCAGGAGCTGTACCAGGACCTGAAGACGAGCTCGCACCAGAGGACTTCTCCTGAGCATTGGCCGTATGTAGTCAATTATTTCTATTTCCAGTTGATTATTTCCTATCTATTTGCAATTGTTGTACCAGACATATTCTCGGATTATTTCCCGAGATATTTATTGAGATTTGCTTATTTATTCTATTGCATTATTTCTGACAGTTACTCTGTGTTTATCTGTTGTGGATGAGATTAGATTAGTCTGTAACCTGTAATAATTGCTCTATTTTCTGTTAGACTACAGCTTAAGCATGCCCTGATGGATCCATTAAATTGGGTTATCCATCGGTGCGTGCTGCTGGCCATTGCCGCGCATCTCCAGTCCCTCGGCATTTTGGGACTGGGACATGACAACAATAAATGAAACAATAGGGTAACTATATAACCAGCTAAGTGATATGCAAGTTGAAAGCATCACTAAAACTCAGGCTGAAACCACTACAAGCTCTGTGTCTGGGAGCCGGTAGCGGTGATATCACGTAGTGGGCCAAGATCGAGTTTAGAGTCTTGAGCACCACATTAATAAGGGTTATATATATATAATCAGTCTGTAGCCTGTGTGTCTCTCCCCACCCAATGAAATCACACTTCTCATGTCAATGACACGCAAGATCAAAACTAATGCAGCAAGTCATAATAAGATCTAAGAAAATAATGTCTATGTCATGAAACCTGCAACCTACACAGAATTACCTTGAATATTTCAGGAAGATTCTGTCACATGAATAGTGTCAGGTGTCCTGGGTATAACGTACTTGATAATGCAAGCACGAGAATATATAGGGTCCCGGTATCCATGTCTAGGTGACGTTACACAAGTCCGCGTACGGGGTTGGCACCCGACTATTAATCGGACGCTAAGTAATGTCACACGGTCCTAGGTTAAGCATGTACAACATATGAATAAATCAAGAAAATATGTAACAAGAAATGCAATATTGGCAATGTACACTTGCCTGCGGTTCTGGCTCCTACTGTAGCTTTGGTCTTAGTGGGATTTGTTGGTACTCCTCCGGTTGCTGAAATAAATATCACCAACAGATTCAGAAAATATCAAATAGCTAGAAACGCCTGTCCTTGAGTCCAATTTAGACACAGGGGCAAAAATGACAGTTTCTGGTCAAAGCGGGGTCCACATGTGGGCCGCTTCGCACCAAAAAATGTGTCAGAAGCAAAGGTCTCTAAATTCGTCAAACTTAGTGTCAACAAGTCCAGAACGATGGTACGAACCCAACGGAACTTTTAGAATTGGATTCTGATGAGCCGATCACAAAATCGTCCGTCAAGTAGAGCCGTAGGGCCCACGATACGCGATTTTGTCAACGTTCTCAGAATCGAACCAAACTTGGGTCACAGGACCAGCGTATTGCTACGAGTCCGATGGCATAAGTTTCGTTTCGATCCGACGGGTGAACACAAAGTTACAACAAGATCCAGAACAGGTCGATACGGGACGTTGTCGGCGGATACGCGTTGATTCCGGTGTGCACGCACATCTAAATTAACTTCTGCGAAATTCCGCACGACCGTATCAACGGTGCGCACCTTTCGGTGAAGACCGCACGCGACCAAGTTGTCCCGTTTGGCGGGGCACACTCAGTTCCGGAGGAAAACGGGGTGAATATTTTTCTGTTTTTGGATCGCGGTTCGCGATCGCCACAGGACGCGACACACCGAACGGGTTGCACGGGCATCGAGAGGGTTACGCAGTCTACGCGCCACAACAGACGGAACAGAAAATGGGACCACGAGGAGAGAGAAAATGCTACCTGAACAGGGCTACGCAGAACGGGGTTTTTCCGTGTCCGCGAGGCGACTCGACTCGACACGACACAGTGTCCACTGTAGCTAGGGTTATGGTTCCAGTCTTCTCGTCGGTGCTGGCCGGAGGAGCTCGCCGGGGTTGCTCGGTCAGGCGGAGGGCGGCGAACAACTGAGGCGGCTCTGGGCTGAGGGTGCTGGTGGGCTAGGGCTCCGGCGAGGTCGGCCAAGGCGCTGCGGGGTTCGACTAGGTCGGCTGGGCACGGTGCTGGAGGAGAGAGGGAGGCGGTGGCGCTACGGTTTTGTCGAGGCTGTGGTCGGGGAGACGATGGCGAGGGGAGATGCCGGGGACGACGGTGGCTGGGGGCTCAGGGAGACGGAGGCGGCTGCGGGTTTCGGGTCGGCGGGAAGCATCGTGGCCGGGCGGAGCGGAGGGAGAGGCGGTCGTGGCCGCGGGCGATGCGGAGGGGGTGGCCGGAAGACGCGGGCGGCCGGAAAACGCGGGGGTCGGGGTCGTGCGGGTGAGGGTTTGGGTTAAACGGGTCGGGTCGGGCGGATGGGGATCCGACCCGATCCACCAATGCATGGGTGCGGGTACGGGTTAGTGGGTTTCGGGTCGGCGGGTTAGACCCGAATCCGTCCCGCGGGGTTCGGGTTGGTTCATTTGAACCGGGTCCGGTTCGGGTTGGTTTGGTTCAGTTGAACCGGGTTTATTTCAGGGTTTAATTAGGGTTTATTTACAACTTAGTTTCTAGGTCTTTAAAAATGATTCCGGGGTCCAATAAATTCCCGAAAAATTACCATATGTCTAATTTTTTATTTTACACCCAAAATTATTATTTTTATAATAATTTAATATTATTTAATATTATTTAAAAATCATTTAATTATAAAATACCTTAGTTTTAATTACAGAAAAATTTCAGAAAATTCCAGAAAATTATGAAAAAATCCATTTTAAAAATTTCTGAAAAAATCAGGGGGTTTACATCGCTAGGCGGGACTCCTTGTTTCAGCATTTTTCCCTTCACCAGTGAGTGGTTCGGACTCTTCTTTCCTACTTCTTCACGTCCACATCTCTAATATTTCAAACGTTCACTCAATGATGCCCGGTTGGACGCCTAGGAAATCCTTAGCCACAATGCTTGCCAGCCACTAAGAAAGGAACATGGAATTTGTAGACTAACTTAATTATATGCTTGCACACCTTATAACTTGAGTTTCTTTGTAAAGGAAATTGGTTGTTGGTTACGGCCTTGTGCTTCGGATAGAGTTTGGACCTACGGAATACCAAAATTGAAACACGGCTTGAGAAAATATGAATTGTTGCATAAGTATATATATTGTTGCTTTACTTCTTCTGTTTCATTTCATGCATTGTATGATATATGAATTGTTCATGCATTTGCATGATCTGGGATAACTTGTGCACAAGGTTTGGCTTTCCTCGAAACGGTATTCTGAGGCACTGGAACCGTATCGACCCGGGAAGAATATTTGATTGTGCTAATCGCGATGCATTGCGGGACCTTCAGCAGGGCTTGCTACCCGGGATGACAGGGCGCGCCGCAATGCTTGGAATAAGTCCCTAAGGTGTCGATCACACCAATGACCGCATAGAATAGAACACATGCTAATTTATTGTCTTGTGCAGATGGTAAGTATACTTGTGTTTCGTTGCAGGGATGGCGTGCATCGATTGAGTAAGCAACCGTTGTACTTGTTGGATTCAATGTTATTTTCATTCCTATCAAAACATGCAACTGATATGAATTGAATTCACTTACTTCTTTATAGAAGATCATCTTAATGCATGCTCGCCCCTAATAAGCTAGTGTCGATTTAGTCGAGTGGGTTCGTCCCGCTCACCAGTACAAGTTGAGTACTGACCCACGTTGTGGACAACTATTTCAGGCACTCAAGCGGTGCAACGCTAGTGGATAGACGATGAGGCGTTAGGAGCACCTCTATTTTGAAGTATAGTTGGAGTCAGTTCATTTTGGAGGCTTGAACTTTCAATCTATACAAGGGCGTAATGTACGAACGACTTGGACTATCTGATGGAGCGCGCCCTGCCTTTTGAGTTTTCTTTTGTAATGCAAATCAAGTAGCCGAGAGGCACATCAAATGTAAACTCTATGTAAATTACTCTGAATTATCAATAAAAAGCATGTTTCTTCCTATACTTGTGTTCAAATATCTGTGAATGTGTTTTCTAAATTGTGTTTCAAAATTGGTTCCTATCACTGCACGTTCTTGCCTTGTGCGAGCGCAACTCCAGGCTCGCACGACATCACGCCCCAGCGAGGACGATCTGTTCCGTAAAGGATCCAACGAGGACGATTGACCCTTTCGGAATCGGGACGTGACAGGGGTGGGGGGGGGGGGGGGGGGTGGATATTGCTAATTATAAAAAAATGGGAGGTAGTAGAAATATGATTAACAATTGGAAGGATAAATACAAAGAACTCTTTAATTATTTACTTGTTTTTCTTAAAATATATATATATATATATATATATAATTTACATTGTGGTATAGGCTGTGAGTTGCTAATAATCTAACATGAAGGTCTTGAGTTATGTATTTGTTTTCTTGTTCTTTAGGGTAAAACAAAGTTTCTTTTAGAAATTCTATTTAATGCTCCTCTTTTTAATTATAAGTTTGTTTTGGAGTGAGTGGAGTTTCCAACCTATGTGAAGAATATTTCGGAATGCGACGAGCGTCATCCGTATGTCGAAAAAGTTCGAAAAGTGCATCTAACGTCGTGTATTGGAACGAACATTTATGGTAAACAAATATTATATGAGATTTTCATCTTTGACTTTAATTATATATTTATGATGGGATCTTTCATTTATTAACTTTCCATATACTTGAATTTTTAATTTATGACAAGTCAATTTATGATTTGATTTTCATTAAATATATGATTGAATGCAATTGAATTTTCATAAATATTTTTGGCTTTCATATATAGATTTTCATATGAAAATCCTAATTAATGCAAGGGTTTATATAAAGGCTCATGCAATATATAACAACATGAGAAAAAAAAAGAGGAAAAAATGTGGCAACAATGTTATTGAAACTTTGGAGAGGAAAAAGAAGGATTAGATGACGTTTCGGAGAAGGAGATCAATTTGTGATATTTCTCATTGTCTTTTTTCTTAGTGGTTATAATCTATTTTATGTTCCAAAGAGTTGCGGTGATCCGTATTGGATTGGTGATGAGCTTGTAGAGAGTGTAATATCTTTATTCCATTAATGAACGTTCTTCAGGGTTGGATTTCGATCGTTCCGTAAATTTTTTCATCTGGATTTTTCACGTAAAAATTTCTGTGTATGCGATTTGTGTTTGGTAATTTTTTTGTTTTGTTTTGCTCGTCTCGCATATACTTTCTGATTTGGAAACGATTTTTGCATTTTGTTTCAACAGTTTAAAATTTTTGTGTCCCCCTAAAATTTGTGACTCCTCTTGCTACAATGTCTTTTTATATGGCACGTCGGACAACTCACACAAATAAATATAAATAGTATTTCAAATGGAAAGTTAAAAGGAAACGACAAAACTAACATAACCTAGTAATAGTTTTCATTTACTTGCATATTTAGTGAATAAAAAAATGTATTATAAAACTTGTAGAACCCACTACATAAGTAAAAGTGAAAATTAGTTTTCACCCAAATGGATTAAAAAAAATGGAACTGACCTAATTGTTTATTATTTTTTTACTTTTTCAAAATCAAATATTGACATTTAATCCTGTATTTTTAAAGAATTTTTTGTATTTATCCTTTCTTTAATTTGCTAATTATATCTTCATTATCTAATTTTTATTTTAATTAGTACTCCTTCCCTTCCTCTCCTTCCAAAATTAAAAAAATTAGACAATTTTTTTGGAAATAACTGCAATTACAATTAACAGATTATGAAGAAATGAGTGATAGTACTAATTAAAATAAAAATAAGAATAGTAAAAATATAATTAGGTAAAAACAAATAATTTATTTTTAACTATATTTATATTATTATTATAAGTCATGACAAGATTTTACTTTCTAGCAAACACATATATTTTTAATTAGAAACTTACGATAAGTTTGGTTCGTGCACGAATTAGAATATTTACCGTTTTTAACAAAAACTTCGGCCGAAAATACAAATAAAAATATGTTTGGTTTGTTACTTGGGCCGCATAAAAATGACCACAAATGCCGTTACGGAATGGCACTACTTTACCATTTGCCAAACACGCCTTCGGTTGGACAATGTCAGGCCGTAAAGAGTATATCCTATATTCCATAAATGGCCTTAGGGCCCATATATCCATGGGCCAAAGCACAGGCTTTCACCAACAATTGCTGTATAAACGGGTCTGTTGCGGATCCGTGTTTAAAGGATCCGCAATAAAAATCCGATAACCCAAACGCAGGTCCTCCTCGTCCTCCTCCCTCCCTCCCTCCCTCCTCTCCTTCCAGAAAGAAATAAATCAAAATAAAACAAAAAAAGGAAAAAGAAAGTCTAAAATGCTCCCCAAACCTTAACCCTAACCCTAATCCCCAAAAGGCTCATCATCGATGGAGCCGTCGCCCCCTTCGCCAAATGGAGGAGCAACGTCTCCCGGCACTTCCAGCACTTCCTCGACCGGTCGACGCTGCACCCCACGGGGAGGTGGGTGGGGACGCTGGGAATCGCGTCGGTCTACGCGCTCAGGGTCTACTCGGTCCAGGAGTTCCACGTGGTCTCCTACGGATCTACTTGCTCAACCTGCTGATCGGGTTCCTGTCGCCGGTCTTCGACCCGGAGCTGGAAGGGATGGGCGGGGCGTCGCTGCCGACGAGGGGCTCCGACGAGTTCAAGCCCTTCGTCCGCCGCCTCCCGGAGTTCAAGTTCTGGTAATTCCTTCTCCTGGGCTTTTTTTCTTCTTCTTCTTCTTCTTCTGTTGGATTAGTTGTGATTTGTGAAGGTTTTAAGTTTCTGTGAAATTTGCCGTGAATTGAGCTGGGGTGGCCGAAAAAAGTTTGAATTTTGTGCTGAGAGCTTTTGAATGAAGCAGGAAATGAAGAATTTGAGCTTAGGATTTTGTAGATTCGTTGTAAATTTTGACCCTTGTGGATGGGCTACTTTATGGGAGAAATGGGCTATAGAAATGAAAGGTTTTAGCGAGATTAAATTTTGGCTGCTCCTGTGGATGTCATGTCAAATATGTTGCACTATGCGATGTTATATTCAAATAACAATCATAGTTTGCAGTATCGGCTGTTACCGATACTATACACCCGAGTATGTCCAAATCCTATACCGACTCCTCTACTGACCGATACGGACATTGGATGTCTCTTTTCCGGTCAATTCGGCAGAGAAAATTGAACGAAAAAGACCAATCAACAACGGTATAAAAAAACATAGTCAGGTTGTAAAAACATGTAAATAAAGACAACTTATTTATCTCTAGTAAACCAATCTTTAAAGGTGAATATTATTTAAATTTTAAAAGTACTAGATTGAATCCGTGAATCCAGCTGTTCTGCATCACTGAATTTAGAGATTTCACCTTGCAAATACAAATTTTGAGAAAAAATATTTTGACCCCTTTTCTAGCTCGATTTCCATACTGACGACTATGAATCCTGAAATGTGGAATTTTACATGTTTAATATGTTGTTTTAGGTACCTATAACACATCTAACATAAACAACATAGTAAATATATAAAATTATGCCTAAATACATCAAATATTTTTTCCTTATATATTTTTAATATTTTTATTAATAATTATTTGCAATCTGATACAAAAAATATGATACTCCGATCCGAAACCGTCGATCCTGATACTCATAGGAAGTGTCTACTACAAACCTTGATAAGAATATTAGCTTTGATTTTAAATGTCCATGCATTGGGAATGGCATAAACACTCCAAAAGACACTATGCCCACTCCAATATTAGTACCGTGTCAATGTTATGTCGTGTCATATTTGTGTCAGTGTTATGTCGTGTCATATTTGTGTATACGCAACATACTGCAGTTTGCAGATATAAAATAACTTCAGAACTGTTATGAATTTCATAAACAAGGGAGGGCCTTGCTCTAAAACCTACAAGTCTTGTTCGGAAGTCCTTATTGGGAGGTAAGTAGACCCGGCTCCGTGATCATGCAATTCAGGAGCACCCTCCAAGTTACCCTAATTGCCCTTAGGCTAGAAAAGTTATGACTTCCAAATTCCTTAGTAATACAATAGGATGGTCTTCTCGTTGTTTCCCATTGAAAACTTCTTCCTGAGAACTGCAATTAAAGTTAGTTTTTGAAAGAGTTAGTCAAACAATCAGTTCTTTGGGATTTTCTTCAATCTTTGGGGAAGTTGCTAAACCTTAGAATTCAAACGGAATTGGCGAAACAAGATCTACTGCTGGAAGCATCCCCTTATTTTGATCATCACTTGATTGGAAACGAGTCATAGAATATGGTTTGTGCAACAATCATGCTTGAGAATCTAATCATGATGTAGTCGGTGCCTAACAAAAATGTGACCTTTGATCCAACTCACATGTTTTTGTCTCAATCTCTACTTTGGAGCACTGTACATAGTATGGTATTTATCAAGATTGCTAAAGATGTATTTGATTGCAGTGTCATAGGAGGGCTCTGTGCACTGTAGGACCGAGTACCTTTCAAGTGTATATATTAGTTAAGATTTTGGACAAAAAGTTCTGAATTTTCTGCTTTAAACTTTTCATCTGATTGAAGATAGTCATTGTGCTTAGTTGTCTGTGAAATTTGTGATTGTTGAGCTATAGCGACGGGAGACGAATAAATTGAGGTTAGATTGTTGTAAAGTTGGTACTTGGATGTCTAGTCTTAATTTATCCCTACTATATGATTATGTAGTTTAATTTAATGAAGGATCACCCTCCAAGTTCCTTTAGACTTGAAAAGTTCTCTCTCAAATTATTATGAAAAATAGGAGCTATGTATGCGCTGAAACTGCCTACCTTGAACTTATGCAGTATTATACACTTTCTGAAACTCTTAATGATTTTTACAATTTCTTATAGGGTAAGTTTGAATCTATGGATTTGTAAGTAAATTTCTCCACTACATTATCCTTCAGCCACACTCATTTAAGAACATGTTACAACATTCTGAGCGTAGGGCATACCTGGAGTTAGCTGTCTTGTAAAATTCTACTTCATGCATATTGTATGCAAAATTGTACTCCAACACCTTATAGCTGTTTTCTTCACTTAACCATCCTCAATAATGCCCCTCATAATTCATGCAAATTTATGCTTCATGCGTTTTGTTCTGCAACGTAACTTTTGGATCTTTACTCGTTCTGTAGTCTTGTACTCTTAGCTTTTTCGTGTATTACCGTATCTTATACACCAAAGAAAGAACCTCAACTTGAGTGTCCCAGTAATCCTCAGTAAATACAGAGATGTGAGGACTTAATACCGACTTTTGATATAACATACAAGCCTTGTCATAGGTTTGCTCGTCTTCCATGTGATATTGTGCTAGTTACTACTATATTAATCTCCTTAATCACATTGGTACAACTACTAGACATTTTTTACTTTTTTCTTGAAATTTTCCTTCTGGAACATCTAATGAGTCTTCAATGGAACCACACTCACTTTCTTCTATCTAAAATTCCATTATTCAGCCTAGAGGACCTTTCCTGATGAATGAGTTGGTGATGGTTGTTGAAATAGTGCTAATGGAGAAATACTATATAGTTTGGAGTAAGTACTACTGCTAATGGAGAAATACTATAGGGCTTTGTTGGTTTTGTTGAACTTCTGTGGTTTGTGTAATTTAACAAATTTGCATTCTTGTACCTACTATATAGTTCGGAGTTTCATTGAACGTAATTAGCTATGTTATAGGTGATTTGATAGAGAGGTAAATGACAGCGGGAGTAGAAGTCGCATATCATTATACTACCAGCAGTGTCAGTGTGTGGAAAAAGTGTCATAATGTGGTAAACTTTGAGAGAGAAAGTAGCATGGAAGAAAACTAAAAAGTAGTTAGTGAAGCTAAATCTAAGTCATATAATTATTTATATAAGAGGTTAGAAACTAAGGAGGGAGAAAAATATGTTTATAGGCTTGCTAAGAGTAGGAAAATGAACAAAGGCTTATGTAATATTAAGTGTATCAAGATCGAGGACTAAAAGGTATTTGTAAGAGAAAAAGATATTAAAGAGAGTTGCACGAGTTATTTTCACGAGCTATTTAACGAGGGCAGCAATATAGAAAATTCTTGTTTAGATTCAGAGTTAGCTTATGATAAGTCATATTGCTATCGTCATAAAGTTATATTTTCTGAAGTTCAGGATGCATTAAAGAAAAATAAAAAAATGTGGTAGATCTGATGATATTCCTATCGAGGTTTGTAAATGTTTAGAGGAAAAAAAGATTAATATGGATTACTGATTTATTCAACAAAATTCTAAAAACTAAGAAGATGTCGGATGAATGGAGAACCACTCTTATAATACCCATATATAATCACAAAGGAGATACAAAATAATGAATTAAGCTTATGAGTTATACCTTGAAATAATGGGAGAGTGATAAGGAAATATTAAAAAAAAGAGTATAATTTCAGATAATCAGTTTAATGTTATGTTGGTGAGATCTATTATGGAAGCTATTTACTAAGAAAATTAATGGAAAGATATTGAAAGAAAAAAAAGAGTACATATGATTTTTATTGACTTGGAGAAAGCTTATGATCAAGTTCTCATAAAAATAACGTGGTAGAATTTGAAGAAGAAATAAGTTCCTAGTAGTTATATTCAAACTATTAAGGATATGTACGATAGAGTTACGATTATGGTTGTAAAAGTCACTAGGCCAGGTCGCCAGAGTCAGACAGATATTAGGTCTAATTTCGCTAGGCGGAATCGGTGCGGCGGAGGGCCGCCTAGCGCCCATGCCACCTAGGCGGCCGGACTTTTTTTTTTGAAATTTGAAATTTGAAATCCACAATACAAATTTGAAATCAAAACATGTTCTAACTTCTAAATCTATAATACAATTTTTTTTTTGAAATTTAAAATTTGAAATTTCAATATTCTAAAATCAAAATCCAATCTTAAAATTCAAACAACATATCCACAAACAAAATTCAAAAACCAAATAGTTGTACAAGGCCGCACAGGGTCGAATAGGCCCGTCTAGTTGTCGAACAGGTCCGAATAGGGCCGAACATGCACCTAGCTAGGCCGAACATGGCGGTTCCGGTTTGAGACGGACGACCGCTTAGGCCGAAATTTAGAACATTGTGCGTAGCCCCGCCTAGGTGCCGCTTAATTCTAAGCGGTCCAAAAAAAAGGTCCAAAACATTTGTTAAAAATTGTCCATAAATCCTAAATAGCATGGTTGTCGAATGTCGAGCGGGCACTAGGCGCAGTAGATGGGCGCCTAAGCGCTAACTAATCTCGATTTTTAGAACAATGGTTACGACGAATGTGTGAACTATCATAGGAGATAATGAACCGTTCCTTATTACCATTAACTTAAATTAAGGTATCAACGTTAAGTACTTATCTTTTTTCGATAGTTAAGGATGAAATTACTAGGTATATCCATGATGATGTTTCATGGTATATGAAGTTTGTTGATGATATTGTGTTGGTTGATAAGAGTATTGAAGGTTTAGATGCTAAAATGAGAGTCTGGAGAGAAACTTTGAAATCTAAGAAATTTATAATTAGTAGAACGAAAAAATATATATGAAATGTAATTTCAGCTCGAAGTCAAAGAGAAATGAGGAGGGAAGCCCATATAGATGGACAAGAGATACCTAAGAGTGATAGTTATCAGTATTTAGGATCAATCATCACCATGATGGAGAGATTGAAAAAGATATCATGCATAGGATTAAAACAATTGTTGAATAGATGAGTGCTTCTGGAGTACGTTGTGATCTCAAACTAATCCTAAAGTTGAAAGTAAAATTCTAGAAGACTGTTGTAAGATCAACTATACTTTATGCATCTGAGTGTTGGACATATAAGAAATAACACGGTCAAAAAGTTTCGTAAATAAGCATGTTAAGATGGATGAGTGACATTACATTAACGGATAAGGTAGGAAATAAGTGTATCCGTAGAAAGTTAGAGGTGACGTCAATTAAGGACGAGATGAGAGAAAATCAACTTAGGTTGTTTGGACATATACAACACAGATCAATAGATGCTGTAAGGAGGAGCTATGATATAGTAGTTAATTGAGCCGCTAGGAGTAAAGGACTAAAGGTAGGCTTAGACAAAAATAGTTTGAAGTGTTTAAGAAGGATATAATTTTGTTAGTGTTACAGAGGACATGATCCTTGATAGAGCCGGATGGAAGAAGATTCAAACAGCTGACCAAAAATTTTGGTATAAAGGCTTTGTTGTTATTGTTAGCAGTGCTATAGTACGGGAAATTCAGTCTTTATTGACAGTCGTAAACAAACTAACAAAGCCTATTGTGGCAATATTTGTTTGGTTGTTGATTGATATTTGATGAAAGTGAGATACCTTCTATCTTTTATTCCTCATATTCAGAATAATTGGCTAGTCTGATTTGCTAGCCATTATGCTAGTGGAGGTTTTGGTGTCTAGACTTGGTAATGTTGGGTGATTGTGGAAGAGGAACAAAGGTTTCTGGCGTATTATGTATAATTTTGAGGTGCAGCAAGCTGCAAAAGTTTCACTTGGTTCATGGTTTAGAATTCAACATGATGGATCTAGTTCCAACTAACTATTCTTTGTAACATAAGAATATCGAGATATGCTTGGGAGCTAGCCTGCCTTGGCTATATAACATGTGAAGTTTGAGAGCGGTATTTTTATACTTAGTAGATCACCTTTGCGAAGTACGATTGAAAATTTCATATACAAGGAGTGAGATTTCTTTTAGACAAAAATGTGATTATTCACTAGTATACATGCCCAATTCAATTTCTTGTTCCAGTAACATTGGTATCCTTTATTGGCTTGTGCTGCGGAGGCGAGTCTTTTCAGTTTTCACAACTGTATCTAATTGGTCTTCGTGTTTCCAGGTATTCCATAACAAAAGCCTTCTGTGTTGCATTTGTTATGACGTTCTTCTCTGTATTTGATGTTCCTGTCTTCTGGCCGATGCTACTATTTTGTTGGGTGGTTCTATTGTTTTTGACGATGAAGCGTCAGATTCAGCACATGATCAAATACAAATATGTTCCGTTCAGCAGATGGCCTACATAACGATATTGCCTTTTTCTCAATAATTTGATACAGAAGTATCTGATGCAGATATATTCTTAGAGAAGATTGAAGTGATAGCTTATTGTGGGGTTGTAGATATCTTTGTATCTCTTTGACTAGCATGCGCACAAAAATAAAAAGCACAGACACACAAATTGAGTGATATTGCATACCTAATACTTGTTTACGTTCAATTTCCTACAGAGGTACACTGGAAAGAAAGCTACTGGAAGCAGCACTTTGCCCAGGGACTGATATGCACTGGGCTTGGGAAAGAGGAATTTATCTTAAGGGCATGTAACAGTGATACATTTATTGTGCTACAATTTAACCTCGGAAATTTTACTCAGACAAATTTGTAAAAGAAAAAATGATAGTAGTTGTTGCAATGCCTTTGGTCATGACAAGGTTTTTATCTTTGTATGGTAACAGCTTAGTTTTAATCTTGTCTGAGCATAGTACAATTATCTACACATTTTGTGCCATGAAATTTCTTAACAGTTTTAAAATTGAAGTTGGTGAGTTTTAAAGATGCATTCTTTTACAAGAAAGAAATTACTTGTGTGTGTTAATTTTGGTCATAATTTTTTTTTACGGAAAAGTTAACCTTGACTGGTGGAGGGTATTAACTTAAAAATATTTACTAGTTGATGGTATTAAGTTGAGTTAAATGTATCAAGTGAAATTTTTTATATCAAGTTAGAAATTTAGCGAAAATAAATTTGAGGAGACTAAAAGTTACATTACTTGTGGGCCTGGGTTGGGCTTCGTTCTCTATCCAGCTTTGTTTTTGGTACAAACTCTGAAAATTTGCTACAGAAAAGAAAAAGATAAATTGAAGTAGCAGTTGACAGTAGCCAGGTTTCCACGTGCTAACAAATGGCGTTATAATGTTATTACAATGACGACATTCAATTGTCATCTTCACTCTGTATACATAAGGTCCAAACAGTTTCATTGCCCAATTCTGTAATTAATTTCCCCCTTCTTTATTCGACGATAATAAATAGTCTATAGATTTTGATAGTTTCTAGCTGCAGTAAGCTAATGACTTATCAAGATTGTGAGTTACATTCTTGTTCTAGTGTCTGTGCTTCTTATCTCCCATTTTGCTATGGGAATAAGATCGGCTTGAGATCTTTAATGAAACATGCCCGATTTCTCAATTTGTTTGGTGATCCTATTCTAATTGCTCGTAGGTTAATTAAGCAGGCTAGTTGCTTTGTAAATTTGTTGTATTGATATTTCATTGATAAACAGTGTTTTGATGCAGTGCATTGGAGGGGGAACTTAATCCTAGCTAGCTTACTTGGAGCAAAATATTTCAAAGGTGAGTTATTTTCAGACCATAAATTCTTGTTTCTTCTCTTGCATGCAATAATTATGTAATGGAAAAAAAAATTCTAATAAAATTAAGGCCATTTCCAATGGAGATTTCTATTTTTTTTCTATTTCTATGATATAAATTTTTTTTTAGAAAAAAATTCTCCTAACAATGTTTTCTATCATAACTTTCATCCCACTAGGTGGTGATATAGGATGAAAAATTTCTATAATACATGTAGAAACTCTCATAATTTTTTTTTTCTCTCTCATAAAAATTAATATTGAGTACTACTTTCAAACTAAATTATCTAATTGACTCATTTATTTTCTATCTAAGTAGGATAAAAATTTAGAATTATTGGAGAATATTTTTTTATGTAATTTCTATATAGGCACTCTGCTAACTAGGATAGAAACTCAATTTTAAAATTTTCTATTGGAGAGAGCCTAAATAGCACAACATATTATTTGAAACATACAACACATTAATGTCTCGCACACGAGCACTAGTGTCGAGAAGTTCAGAGAAACAATATTAATCTTCGGAGTGCTCGAGAACTTGAAACCTAAATTGGAACCATGACATTATGAAACCTTCATCAGAGTCAACACATGGTGGGCCTAGGGTAAATTCGACAAGACTTTGGACTTGAATAACCCCCTCTACTTAGGACAATCCTTCAAATTCAGCATAACCTTCTGGACCAATCCACAATAAAGATCAAGGAACAACCAAAATTAGTTCCGGATAGGATAAATCAACCCACCAGTTGGTCCTAGACCTACAGTTCTTCTAAAACTTGCTACCAAAATTCTGACAATTTCACCCTATTTAATGAGAGGAACACACACACACACACACACACACACACACACACACACATATATATATATATATATATATATATATATATATATATATATATATATATACACGGCTTGGAAGCGGTTCAAAAGTGAGCCATTCAAGTCGTTTGTAAATCCTCAACACAATTAATTTTTTAAAATTCTTTTAAATGTCACGTGTGTGTATATCCTTCACCCTCACATGTTTTTTTTTAAAATACTATCTAATTTAAATTTCTATATAATTTAAACTATTTTAATATATTTAAACTAACTAAATGATATTATCTAAATATATATATCCAAAATTCTACATACATATATATAACATTTTTTAATTAAAATTACATTTAAAGTAATTTAATATAATTTTAATTTCCATCTATTTATTTAATTGTATCAGAAAAAAAATCCTTCTTACGTGTATCGCATGTGAATATCACTAGTATATATAAGGAGTGATCAACAAAACCGTTTTTAAACATTTACGTATGTTCTTCGAAATATCAGTCGTTGGATTGTCTTTTTTGTTGGATTGTAACTCGTTTTCGGATGAGCGCTCAAAAGGAGGGTGACAATGGAATTGGTAATTTAGTCCCACATCGGAATATGCGATATGAGGTGGGATCATAAGGTGTAGAAAATTGTGATTGGTTCAGACATTACATAGGAATTCCCTTTTAAGGCATATGGGCCCAGTCCAATATCGCATCTCATAGGCCAACTCAGGTTCGGGATCACACCGCATTTCCAACAAGTGGTATCAGAGCCAAGGTTACGGGGTTGAATTGAGCGGCTCTAATTGGTTCAAGATTGATGGTGCTGAACGTTCATGGATTATACGGGCTCTTCTCAATATAGAGTAGGAGCATCAACTACACGAACGAGTCCAAGATGGAGCAAGACGTTGTGGTTGGCACACAATAGTGGTGTGGATGAACAAGTGAGATTTGGTTTTGTGGTCGAACGGATCGAGATGACAATATGTTGGATCTCCTGGGTGCTCGATTAGCGGTAACGAGCAAAGATAGTCGGGGTGTGCTAAGGTTGTTCGGCTAGCGAAAACTAGCTAAGATGAAGATTGTTGGATTGTATCTCGTTTCCGGATGAGCCCTCAAAAGGGGTTGACAATGAAGTTGGTAATTTAGTCCCACATTGGATAGGAGGTGGGATCATGAGATGTAGATAATTGGGATTGGTTCAGGCCTTACATGAGAATTTCTTTTAAGACATAGGCCCAGTCCAATATAACACCTCATGGACCAACTCCGGTTCGGGTCACACCTCTTTTCCAACATTTTTTTACTGTTTCGAGTCATGGTGCTCATTTTCTTAAATAAGTCATGCACATGTGGACCAATAGAAATAGAGTATAGTAGTGCACATGGGTGCACATGTGATGTATGAATCCATTCCTATTGGTCCACATGTGCTTCACATGTGCATGACTCATTTAGAAAAATGAACACTGTGGCTCATATCCCGTTTATCATATATATATATATATATATATATATATATATATATATATATATATTTCCATCGAGCCCAATTATTTTCTAGAATATTTTTTTTTAGTGTTGTTGAGTTATAAGCACTAAGTAAATTCACGTGCGTTCACGTAAAATAATTTTTTCTTACAATATTAATATAAAAATATTTAATTATATATATATATATATATATATATATATATATATATATATAATTTGTTATATATTTGATTATATTTTAATTTGTTATAGATATATTTATACTTTTCATAAAAAAAATTAAAACAGTTAGCCGCCTAAACATATATCCCCACGTAATTAAAAATTAATCAAATAAATAAATTTAACTAATTGTTTAACTATTTAGTATTATATAATTATAAACAAACATCTCTTCTAACTTTTCCGCACTGGTGGCGGATGGTTGTGCGGAGAGAAGAGGGGGGGGGGGGGGGGGGGGGGGGGGGGGGCTGTGCGGAGAGGAGGAGGGGGGTGAATGAGGAATATGGGAGGATATTTTGTTTTTTTGTTTTTGTTTTTTTAACAAGAACTAATGTGGTCAAATCTGACGGTTTGTAGATGGTGAGAAATATTTTGATCGAGCCATATATTGCGAGAGAATTTAATTGCTACATTTGTCTATTGATTTTTATTTTGCTAATGAGATAAATTAATTTTTTTTTTTTTTTTTTTTTTTACACTTTATCCATTGATAGACCTACATGACATGTTCATGGAGAGGGATAATGTGTTTGTGGCCCCTTTGAACCTGATCGAGTTTCCCAACAGGAGGATACCATAATTGTATCTGTCGATTTCTTTCATCAAATGTCAACTTACGGCTTCAGTAGGAGCGTATCTTATCTACAAAGATCAGGATGACAATTAATGGAGTTTGTATGGAGGAGCTGAAAAACATCACAGGGCCATTCAAGTTTTGGTAGATTAAACTATTTTGAACCACAGAGACTAGCCAAGCTCTATCTCTGATGCGGGACCATCTGTCGACTTCGATTCGTAGCTCAGATTGATATTATATTTTTAGACTTTTAGGTTTTTTTTTTTTTTTTTACTAGTCATGATTAGCACCAAATTAAAAAAAAAAAAATATTCCTTCTTTGAGTTTGGTTAGGAATAAAGTAGTAAAGATTTTTTAGGAATAAAGTATTTAGAAATTAACTTCTTATCTTGTTTGAGATCAACTTGTCTATATTGTTTGAGAGTGTATAAATAGTCTTCGTGCCTCCGCCCCTGCCTGCACCACCGCACCTCCCCCCTGCCTGCACCACCGCACCTCCCCTCTCCCTCCTGCGTCGATTCCGGCCTCTCTGGCTCTCTCCGCAGTCGCAGGTGTACGAGAGGAACCGTGCATCCGGATGCCAAATAACAGGATTATAAAATATAAAAAAAAAGATAAATTTATTATAAGATTTTGACATTATATCATATACAAAAAAGTAATTTCCAATTCTTTAGCCCAGTGCAAAAAAAAAACAGCAAACTTTTTTTTATTTTTTATATATATGCTAAGTCAAGTAAAAAAAAAATAGCAAACTTTTTTTCATATATATGCTAAGCCCAGTGGAAAAAAAAATAGCAAACTTTTATATATATATATATGCTAGTATAGGCTTATGGCCCACCCAATACTCCATAAAGCTCACCATTTATACCAATCAACATATGTGAAGAGTGAATCATTTGAGTCCAGAGACCTCAGACTCCGACTCTCTCACTCTCTGTCTCATAGTCTAGGGTTTATTATACAATGACCCGCGACCGATGACCGGAGACCCGCGAGGCCGCGACCCACGACCAAGATGCTTCGGGTGCTCCCCTTCTCCACACTCCAGCCCAACCGGCGACCGGCGACCAGAACGCTGCAGCCCCTTGCCCCCTCCCGCTCTCGGCTCTCCTAGTCTCCCTCTTCATCTCCTCTGGTAAAACCCTATCATCATCACCATCCTCCTTTGAATTAAATTTTTGTAAAATCCTAACCCATAAATATTTTGTATTTGGTTTGATTTTAATTCACTATTTAATAGGCCTTTGGAATATAATGAAAAATCAAGGAAACAAGAGAAAGAAAAACCATTTTTTTCATTCTTTAAACCAAGGGGTGAAACATAAGGAAGTGAAAGTCTTCCCCTCCTTCGAATGTTAATGTTTCAACCCCAAGGGTTGATCATAGGGATGAGGTTATAGGTGAATTAAATTCTCTTGAATGAGATCGTACGGACGTATATCAAAATGAGTCTATATCAGCCAAAATTGACAACATTTCCACCGTCTTAGTTCGGAAAACAGTTTCGTCGATTTCAATACTCTTCGTTCCAACAATTTTATTGGTTAGAGTACTCTCCTTCAAATAATGCAACATTTTGTTTTTCATGTTATCTTTTGGAAAATGATAATGCTCTCCATTGCACATTGACTGTCGATGGGTTTAAAAATTGGAAGAGAGTTAATGAGGGGAGTCGATGTACGTTTTTGACACACATGGGAGGACCCAAATCTACTCATAGATATTTCATGAAACCTATGAAAGATTTATCAAATTTTACTCAATGTACTTATCTTTAGTAGTTATATTTAATTGACATACAAAGGGAATATAGTTTGGATTGTTAGTTACAACTTCAGATTTTGAAGGAGGTTGTATGCAGGAACAATCCATGTGTTTATTAGAATTTGAAAACTTGTTCAAAATTTAACTGCTGTTAATTCAATTTTTCATTATATTTGTATGTCATTTATTTTTACTGTCTTAGAGTCTTAAAATTGTAAATATGAATATGATTCATAGTAATGAATTGAATCATTTTACCTATATGTCTAGGCTTTTTTATGGTCTAAGAAAAATATTTTAAGTGTGTTGTTTCTTTACATAAGCTGTTTGGTTATTTCTATAATTTCAATCTTCTATATGAAATCAAGTCTTTATAGTTATCTTCTTGAAACCTATAATTTCAATCTTCTATAGTGTCTAGGCTTTTTTGAAATACATAGTATATCTTTGGAATAGATGGAAGCAATTATATTTGGTGAAAAATTATCAATTAGTAAACATTACCAAAATTTAGGCATAAATTTACACAAAAAAAAATATGTCGAATAATCGAATTTACAAAGAAAAGTCTGTCGAATTTTTGGCATAAATTTTTAGAATCTTATAGGAACTACTAGCTAGCCCACCCTACTCTAAAATCCTGGCTCCGCCCCTGGGTGCAGGGAGGAGTGACGGCGGTGCTGGAGGGAAGAGAACGACTGCGACGAAAGCAGAAGGCGGGAAGGAGGCTCCAACGGCGGAGTAGGAGGGGGGAGGGGAGGCGGAGGAGGAGGCGGCGGCTGCGGCGAAGGAGGAGGAGGAGGCGCTGTGCTCTCCTCTCCAGCCCTCCCGCTCCTCCTCCTACGCACTCTGACGTCTTCGACAACCTCCCAGACCATCTCCGGCATCCGGATGCTTGGGGGGACGACGTGCATCCGGATGCCAAAAAATATTTTCGTTTCTTCCATACTTCAGATCCGAGTGTTTGGTTCCAAGTACAAAAATCCAACATATCTGGCAAACCATTAAAAAAAACAGATATCACGAATTAATTGTTTGTCTTTAGTATTCAATTTTTCTAAAGACCCAATTTTTTTGGAAATTTAGTTACTTGAAATTTAAATATAAAATTTTCGGCTAAATAGTAATTCGTATATTAAACGTCCACTTTAGAATAACCTATTTTCTTATATGGTCTTCGGCCCGCGTCAATCCCACTGTGTTTAACATTAACCTAATTATTTCATGTTCCATCCTTCTGCCATCATTCTCATTTGGTTTGGTTATTGCATGAGAAAACTAATTCATCTGCTGCTTATCAAGTAATACTGTATATATCTTGGAATAAATTAAGATAAATGGAAGGGAGTCCATGTGAATATATATAGTTGGCAAGTAACCCCGGCCGTGTTCGAAATTATTATCCATACAACTTATTTAGTTGTATATTGCAACATATATCATATTAATGCATACCTTGAGCGATGTACTTGCCATTAATTAAGTAGGTAATTGGTAATAACTAAGAATAATGCTATTCGTAGTTCCAAAATGTTCCTTCAAACTATTTTTTTCTTATGTGATAGCTGACGTGACGGTTAATTTGACATAATTTACAACTAAAATTAACATTTATATTAACAATAAAAAATTTGGATAATTAATGCAAATTTAAAGAGAATTTTTTTGTACTTTACCCTCCTTTCAATCTCTATTTCTACTAATATAAGGGGGCTTCGAAACGGCTTAAAAATGAGCCGTCTAAGCCGTATGTATATTATCATTTAAATAAATTAAAAAAATAATAAAAAGATAACTAAATAACTACCTAAACACTACACTAATTATTTTTAAAAAAATTAGCCAAATATTTAACTACCTAATATGATATATTTATAACTAAATAACTCATACTCAATTGGTTTTTTTTTACAGGCATTTTTCTTGATTGCTTGAGTTCAATTCCTAAAAATGATACTTTTTTAATAATAAATTCATGTTTAATTTTTTTATAATATTTTCTTACGCACATGCACATTACTACTTGTATTAAATTATTTTAAATATAATTTGAACATATTTAATTATCATTTTGTATAAATATGTTTTTAGAATTTTGGATATGTGTTTAGTTAGATAATACCATCTAGTTAGTTTAAATATAATTAAAATATTGAATATATTTTATGATATGTTATATGTTCATATAGTCGAACGGATTTTAGTTTTTTTTTTTAAAATTTTTTTTTTCTTAACTATTTGAGGATATAACATATGTTGTAGTTATTAAATTTTTTTTTATATATTGATAATTGAGAATATATAAGACTTAAAGGGCTTATTATTCTGTATTTAATTTTAAGCCGCGCATTGTAATAGTATATATTGTTTCTGACATTCTTATATGTTATGTTTATTAGGATTTACTAATTTGAAGCATTGTACCTATACTAATATATAAACTAAATATAAATAGTATCAGTAACTTTTAACCTACCTCTCCCTCTCTTTCTCTCTCTCTCACGAGCTCTCTTTTTCATCCATTCTTTGGATATGAACCATAGGTTGGGACTTGGGGTGGAGGTGGTGGTGGTGTTTAGAAACCCCGTTAGCCTAACTTGAGCCTTCCATCGATCTTTCAATATTATATCCTCATATCACCAGCGAGTGGTGCGTGTTGTGTTCATTAGAGAGAGAGAGAGAGAGAGAGAGAGAGAAACTCATCTCTATCTCATTCTATGATTTCTCATTTCTCTCTCCTCGTTGGCCAATACGTAGAGTAGAGTAGAGTAGAGTAGAGTAGCTACATGCACGTACGTACGCACGCACGCACGAGCACAGATGCATTATTATAAGAAGAGGGTCAGTGCTTCCATTGTTGCATAATGTCGACCGCAGCAGCTCTGTGCATTGCCTCGTCCTCCTCCTCCTCCCTTGTCCGCGCTCGTGCCACCCAAATTCTCTCCTCAATCCCTCCGACCCCTCCTCGTCTCATCAGAGCCTCTCCGGTTTTTGCTACCCCTGCCACCTTAACAACGCCCATGGTAATTATTACTCTCTCTCTCTCTCTCTCTCAGAGTACACTAACGGTTACTTTGGCGCCATATACTTTGGCGCCATTTTGGATCCACAAACCCCATATTGCTTAACTTGCATAGAACGCTACGCACTGTGGCATTTGTTGTTTGTAATTCCACTGGTTGGTTGGTTTCTTTCAGTGGCGCAGTCTGACTCCAATTATTATTATTATTATTATTATTATTATTTTAAAGACAAGGTATATTAGTTTGTAGAGGGACAAATTACATCTTGGAGGGACCATATTGTGTTTTTGAATTGGATAATTATATCGAACTCGATAGGCTCTTGTGGTTACTGAAGAGAGTTATAAGATCCTAACTGGACGGCAGAAGATCAGTGGATCGAACCACAGTGTATTATTTCTTTTATTTATAAATAGTAGAATTTGCATGGACACTAGGCCAAAGACATTTAGTGCAGTATGCCATGGCCCCCCTTTAGCCCCTCACTGAACTCTGCCACTCATTTTACTTTGAATGTTTGTTGTTCTTGCATAACGGAGAAAATCAAACTTAAACGAGACTACAAAATCAAATTAGCCATTAGTACTATTATTATTAATGTCAATTTTAAACATCGTAGGCTGTTTAGGTGAGTGACCCTGTGCCTTTGGCACTGTGACTCATGCTTCTAGACACATCCCTTAATTACTCGATAAGTAATTATAAACAAAGTGTCAATGTATATATATTCCAAATAAATTAAACATACAACTCATAATAAGTACAAAATGAATAATTACAACAAAATAAATTTAAGGTTCAATTAAATTTTTAGTAATTAAGGTTTTAAGATTAAAAAGTTTAAAAATGGAGAATCATTCATAATTAATCAACTTAAGAACGAATGTATCTTCAAAATTATAGAATTAATTGTCAGAATAATTAAATAAGAAGGAAGATGGAGTTACTTAAGTAGAGAGGGAGATAACTAACTTTAATTGGCAGAATAATTACACAGACATGAAGAGAGAGTGAATTAAGTATTGAGAGACAGAGAGAATTATAAAAATCCAGATGTGTTTAGGTGTTTTAGTTTTGACATTCTTTATTTTTGTTCTTAATTTTTTGATGAAAAGTATCTCTTTTTTTATTATATAAATAGTGTCAACAAATAATTCAAAGATATATACATGCAACTATGTTTTTATTTTTTGTGAGTCCCTTTACTAGTACTAAATAACGGAACTTTGGCATAGATGTCATAGATCATGTTTTTATAGTCATGTATAAAATAAGAATTTAATATTAATATATATTTTTCCCCACTAATGTGTACATGAGAAAGAGTACTATCGAGCACTCGACCTATATGATACTAATATATATACTACTATA
This sequence comes from Iris macrosiphon, assembly GCA_036927795.1. Taxonomy (NCBI): domain Eukaryota; kingdom Viridiplantae; phylum Streptophyta; class Magnoliopsida; order Asparagales; family Iridaceae; genus Iris; species Iris macrosiphon. Next base: position 100,348,426 of record JAYESA010000016.1, on the reverse strand, counting down.
TAATAGAAAAAAAAAAAACAAAGCCTTCACCATAAAAATTTATGTTACAAAAACAAAGCCTTTATTTCTAAAGATTGTCTTACTCCTTTGAATAAGTCTAATGTAGGTCAGGATGGTTTCTGAAGGCCATGTACAAATACTAAAATAAGTTTTTTTCTAACCACTCTATAAAAATGGTCTTTTTTTTGACAAGGGATATGTTATTGCAGTTTCAAGAAAATAGGAAGACCTAAATTTAAAAATTGGAGATTCCAAATTAATAATATATATAGAGGTTAAAAAAATTTGGAACATTCTAAATTTTGGGACTATGCGCAATCGTGCAGGTTGTACGTGCTCATAAACGGACCTATGTGGGTAATAATGTAATTGACCCGTTTATTCCATAAACAACGTTGAGTTGGGCCTTGGTTGGCTAATATTACTTGTTCATTGTTTTAGAAAAATATAATAGTAAAAAAAAAAATATGTAAACCATATATTAATCTATACAAAAAAAATTTGGCCCGACTGTAGTTTTTTTTTCTTGTTTCAAATATTTTCTTACCTAACTTTAATGATTATATTTGTTCATTAAATTTAACAAGAATAACTAGGTAATTATGTATAGAAAAAAATTAAAGCAAATATAATATCTTTTGCTCTTTCCAAGTAAAAAAAAAAATAATTAATAGACATACGTACATGTATACTATTATATAATTCTATAGTCTATACTACTGTATAATAAGCAAAGTTGGCTTCGCCATGAATTTTTTCTTCCAAATATGTTATTATTTAACTTTACTAATTAAAATTGTTCATTAAATTTAACGATAATAGTTATGTAATTATGTATGGAGTTTTATTTAAGGAAAAAGTAATTTGTGCTCCTGGTACATTTTGCTCTTCCCAAGTACAGAAAAAGTAACTTATAAGTTAGATTAAAATTTATATCTTTTTATTTAAGAAAAAAATTATTAAAAGATGATAAAAATACGTGCAAGGCACGTGCATATATACTAACAAAAGTTGGCTTCATCACAAAAATTTTCTTCTAAATATACCCTTACCTAATTTTACTAATCAACATTACTCATCTATACTACTATATATATACTACTATATAATAATAAAAGTTGGCTTCATCGTAAATTTTTTCTTTCAAATATATCCTTACCTAATTTTACTAATTAAAATTACACATTAAATTTAATAAGAGCAGCTAGATAATTACGTGTAAAATTTAAAAAAATATAATTTACTTTTATGTTATATTTTTTTCTTCCCAAGTACAAAAAATAATATTTAAAAGATACTTAAAATATATACAGCGTACGTGCATCTATATTAGTATGATATAATAAGAAAAAAAATACATGAAATATCACATGAAGATTGTGCAAACGAACTTTACAGAGTTGCAAACACTTGTAAAAAAAAAATATAGATACTTAATACATGGATATGAGTACGAATCCGACCAATTTGCGATGGGTCACAATGTTTTGTAGTTGGATCCAACACATTTATTAATTGAGTTATAGATTGATATTTGTATCCGAAGCCATTTATGGTTGGCTCGGCATTGCTTATTTCTTTTGAAAAGCAGTCTAAAAGTTGTTCTTATGATAACCTTTTTTAGAAAATTAATCCACTTTGGATAGTTTTTTAAAAGTAAAAGGGACTGTTTAATTTTTTTTATTTTATTTTTTTCAGTAAAGCGACATCAATGTCAAACTAAGCTTTTATATCAGGGATATTCGAGATGTGGCGCCCAACAATCTGAATATGTTTTTTCATAAAGCATTTTGACCCGTGTTTGAGGTTACAATATTTTTTAAAAATAAAATAAAATTTGTATAGTAGGTCCTTTCCTGTTTATAATTTTTTTTTTTTTTTAATGTCTTTTCCACTGGATTAGGAACTAAGTTTCCAAAGAAAGAATTCGAATCGTGTCTATCTTCACGGAAGCTTCCATCGTAACTAACATGCCACATTCCCACAGGCTGTTTATAAAAGTTAACGTTAAGGAGGACATAAGTATAAAAGTTTTTGATTTCTATTATTTAAAAGGAGGGAGTAACTGCAGATGACCGATAGAGTTTTGGGGTATATGTTAATAATCTATAATCGGAGTCCAATATAAATTTACATTTCAAATACTGTACGGGAAGTTCAAAATATCTATTGTCTGCTGGAAGATGCCCATCATTTGTCTAACCAAGGGAAAATTATTCAATGGGATGGACTCACCACGTGGTAGTGGTCAACCTCCAGTTTATCCAATAGTGTTATGATGGTTTAGTGGTGTGTCATCATGTCATTATTGGATAAGACTTAAGGCTCACCACTGTCACGTGGTGAACTCTAGGGCTGAGCATTATTCGATTTTGGACCGAAAATCGAATCGAATCGAATAAAAGATTCGGTTCCGTTTGAAAAAAACTCGGTTCGGTTTCAGTTTTGAAAAATACTAAAATTTCTTATTCGATTTCGTTTTCAGTTTTGAATTTCGGTCAAAAATCGTAAAACTTTTATGTAAATATTTCAATTCCATTCATATTATGTGATTACAAATATGTATATTTTGAAAATGCATGTGTTTTGAAGTCAAACTTCGGTAATTTGACAACTAGTCAAACTTTGAATACAACAAATGTATGTATAAAAATTATATTTTTTTAATATAATTTAACCACAATATCAAATTTGTGTTCGACCTATTAAACAATAGAAATAATCTAACCGAACAAATCGACTATTCGATTCAATTTCGATTTTGGCTATTTTCGAATCGATTTTGATTTTGATTTTTTAGAATTTTATTTTATTTGCCTTTGAAACCGAATAAATTAATGGAACGTTCATCTCTAGTAAGTCCGTTTCATTAAATAATTTCTTATGACTAGACGCATACCGGTCTTAAAATAAAAATAAAAATAAAAATAAAAATAAAAATAAATAAATAAATAAATAAAATCAAATACAGCACGAGTTTTTCTGGTGAAATTTCCATAATTAGTGGTGGTAGGGGTAGGGGTAGGGGTAGGTTACTATTACTTTCTTTGTTTCCTCCGTGAAACTTTCCGAAAACGGTTACAATCAAATTTGTCTTGGACACCGAAATCCCGCCCCTCTCTCTTCCGGACCGGACGCGTGTGAGGGACCACCTCCCGCTGTAATTATTATAGATGTATCAGCTATTAGCTAACCTTCTCTTCATCTTCCCTTCCCTTCCCTTCCCTCCCTAATCTATTCCGCAAACAGAAACCATACAAATTTTGCAAAGGTTTCTTTCTTTCTTTCTTTCTTCCATCTAATTGTTCGTGTAACTTACTTTCTTGATTCATTGCTCGATCGATGGATCGATGGATCGATCTTCTTTTATGATATTAGCGGAGCTATTGTACTACTGATCATCGATCGATCGATCGGCTCGTCGTCGTCTAGATCTGTTGAGTGTTTAATTCATCCTTCTGTGAATTTCTGATCGAAATATATCAAATTTAATTTGTTGATGCAGGAGACGATGGAGGCTGTGGATAGGTTGAAGTCAGGATTCGATCACTTCAAGAAGGAAGTTTACGAGTCAGTACTCTCTCTCTCTATCTCTCTCTCTCTCTACTTAATAATAATTTAATATTAACTGATTAATTAGAATAATTTCTTTGTGCCAGGAAGAAGCCAGAGCTTTTCAAGGAGCTCTCAACCGGACAGAGTCCTAAGGTAGGTAGGGGAGGGACATTTTCGTCATTTCAGGAATCTTCGAGTCCGATACTTCGTTCCCAAAAGCTTCTTTTTTGTTGCTGTGGCCATTGCATGCCTTTGTTATTCTCCGAACACTCCTGCCAACGTAGGAGGTTGATTAAATAAATGAAGGAGGAATCGGCGAAAGTAGCAAAATTATGTTGGCTAACACTAATTAAAAAAGAGTTTGGAATGTTCGGATCAAGGAAGGAATAGAATATAGAAAGCTTCCCTTTGTTTGTTTCGTTAAGTTTTAACTGATTAAAAATCTAATTAGTTTTTATATATATGCATGTGTGTGTGATATTTTGGGGGAAAAAAATATATTAGTTTATGGTGTTCGCATGTGCCGATTCGCGGGTGTGCCCGTCTGTCGTCCTCAACTTCGGCCCCGGCGAGGCCTTCACCATCCGCAACATCGCCGCTATGGTCCCACCATACGACAAGGTCTACTCTCCTCTCCTTTTCCTTTTCCTTTCCTTTCCTTCTGATTAATTAATCAATTAATTATCACGATTGGAAGGGCTAATTTTACTTGATTAAGGTTCGTCTGCGTGGAACCCATATATATGCTGATGTTTTCCTAACTCCAACTGGCTGCAGACCAAGTACTCTGGTGCGGGCGCTGCCATTGAATATGCAGTACTCCATCTCAAGGTCATAGATCACTTCTTTGCCCTTTTCAATTACTTTTAACTAGTAACTTTGCTATATCTCACCATAATTGAAAGATAATCTACTTTCGGGGCTCGTAATCAAATTCCTTGTTCTTTTCCTTTCTTTGCCAAATTATAATTTCTTTTTCTTTTTTATCAGTACTGTTTGCAGAGACAAAAAAAATTTGAAGGAAAAATGAATTCCATAGGGTGGGAAAGTGATTCCTCTATTTTCCAGTGTTAGGAGAGGCAATTTGAAGGAAAAATGAATTCCCTATAGTAGGAAAGTGATTCTTTGGTTGGGTGGGGGAATCATTTTCTTCCCTATTTTTCTATGAGAATCATTTTTCTTTTCTTATTATTTCCTTTCACAACATAGACAACATATGTAAGGAATCATTTTCCTTTTCTGGCTGTGTGGCGGAAGATCAGTGGATCGAGCCACGATGACGTATTATTTCTTTCATCAATACCAAGATTCTGCGAACCAAACGAGACCTCCATGGGGGAATCGAAACTCATCCAAAGGATATATATACTCTCACATGCTAACCACTAGAGCTATATATATATATATATATATATATATATATATATATATATATATATATATATATATATATATATATATTGTGTGTGTGTGTGCGCGCGCGCGCTCTCTAAAACTATCGTTCCATATTATAGAACCATCCTATGTTATATGGGGTTGAATTTTATTTATTTTTCTTTATACCATTCTTTGGGATTTTCTTGTATAATGTAAAATTAAAATAAAAAGTAGGATCTAAAATTTTTAATTAGACATATTATGACGTAAACTAAAAACTGGTATAAAATCATCCACGATCTAAATGCTAATTAGTCATATATATATTTTAAAAGAACACCCCATATTGCCACTTATGATCCATTCTGGATTAGACTAGGAATAGACTCACGTGGCTTGTGGTCCCAATCGGCGGACCAGAACCGTAGGTAACTTAGTATTTTCGTATTTATACATCGTTTAATGGTGGACTAGTTGGTAAATTAAAATGCTTATAAGCAAGCAAAGCTATTCTACCACAGTAAGATGGATTTATATAAAAAAATATATAATTTTATTTAAATTTAAGTTAAGATAACAGGACTAGTGTATGATATCTGTTGTGAATTATCATTCAAACTAGGTTGACCTAGTCTAAAATTTACTTGCTTATTATTTACTCAATTCAACAAAGTAGAAGGAAGTGGGGGATGACGGATTCAACTATAGGCACAGTTGTCACCACCTACCAATCACCCCAAAGTCTTTTGTTTGAAGAAGAAGAAGAAGAAGAAGATGCCTTGCTTTTTTAGAATTTTATATTTTACTTCCAACCCACATATGACCCATACACACATGTGCTGTTTCACAAGTTGGACTTCTAAAACTTCTTCTTTTGTTTATTAAAAAATAAAATAAAATTGATGGAATCAGCAGAAAGGAAGAGAAAGAGGAAGAGAGAAGCTTCTTTGAATATGAGAATGATTCACATTTGTTTACTAGTATATCGAATAATTCGACTTTTGAATTAAATTAAGTAATGAGATTGGTAATTTTTTTGTTTAAATAATAATAGTGATTGGTGATGAAATGGACAGGTTGAGAACATCGTCGTCATCGGACACAGCTGCTGTGGAGGGATCAAGGGTCTCATGTCTTTCGAGGGCGACGGTTCCAGCGGCACGTAAGTACCAAACTCTCATCAACATACAAAAATAATATAAATTGTAAAAATAGTAGGGATCATATCCAACATCAATATTACAGTGATTGTTAGATATTACTCTTACTTTATCCTATAGAATGTTTCATATCCAAAATCTTATTTCATAATACTGTAATAAGTAAGAACCCAAATACTAAAACATACTTTTTATTAGCTACTCCAAAAAAAATGCTTTTCTAATATTTAAGGATCATGTTAACAATAGAAAAAACTAAATCGAGAAATAAAATTTTATTTTAGTAATTATATATGGATGAGATCTTCCGGTTTTTTGGACCAGGTGAGATCGGATGATTGCATCTTTCACATGAGCCTAGGCATTTTAAAATAAATATATATATTTTTTTTTTTTGAAAAAACGTTATTTTGTTCCCTCCCCAAAAGCTTGGGAGACCTTGGGATCTATCAATGTAGTGATCCCCAACCGTCAGATGAATAATGTACGGCTCTTGCACCAATTAAAAGAAAGCTGTCAGTGATTAGAAAGCAGAAGCTGCAGGTTCTTTACAGGGAGGGAGAAGAGAAACTAACACATTTTTTTTTTATGCACAAAATCTAATTGAGTTATTTACACTAACTTTTATATGTTTTGGTAGTTATTATACGAAGTTTTCTTATTTTTAAAAAATATATATATATATATATTCTTATTTTTATATTTTATTTTTAAAATAAAAATAATTAGTATAATAATTTTTTACATAAAATATATGGTAGATTCTTATAATTATTTTTAAAATAATTTTTTTTCATATAATAGCAATAAAACATAGAGAATGTTAGTGCAATAACCCAATCTAATTATACATCTTATTGTGATGTAAGTCTACAAGAGAACGTGGATTTAGTTTGGAGCGAGCGAAGTCCGTGCGTGTGTCCCACACTCTCAGCCGACTTCTGGTTGTGGTTCGAGACCGTGTGGGTCAAGACCGGTTGTCACATGCAGAAATTTGTGTCCCCACATTTTGGTTCAAGTTAAGCATACTAGGAAGGTTATCTTGGAAGTCTTCTGGAATGTCTTAGACCACCATGTTGTAGTTTATGGGATTCGTCCACGTGGCATACGGATTAAGACTGCGGTCACAGATCGCGGTCCAAATATTATTTCGGAACTATTAAATGGTGTCGATGCAAAATTTAGCATGCGTTAATGTCGTGACGGTGTGGAATGTTACAACCAAGAGTGGAACAAAAAATTTAAGTCTAAGTAGACTATGATGAGCTAGGATAGAGTAGAGACCTGTCAATGGCAAACTGAAAATCCGTATTCGATCCGATAATATCCGAAATTTCGGGTATGGTTACTGATTCAGATGTCTTATCGGATATTTATCGGATATCGGATTCGAATACAGAAAATGTCATATCCGGTCCGATAACATCCGACACGATAATGAAATAACTTAATATATAAAATTTATTTTAATTATATATGAGTTATTGAGTATATTTGACAGAAATTTTTGTCCAAAGGGACGCAATTTTTTGAATTTGTGCGTCAGGGAAATATTTTAGAAAAATTGCATATAATGGAATATCTCGTCAAGTGAGTTGGCGGGTTGGGGGGAGGGGAGGCCGCCAACTGAGTTTGCGGGTGGGTGTTGGGACCGCCAACTCAGTTGGCGAGTGGAAACAGAAAAAGGAGATATTTTTTATTATTTATCTATTATTTATTTATTATTTATACTAGTAAATTTGCACGCAATATTTTTTATGATATTATTAAAAAATATAACTTTATTTAAATTATATTCAAATATTTTAAATATGATTTGAATTATAAGGGGTTGGTGCCAAGCTTATTTTTATGATATTTTCAATATTATTTTTTTATTTGGGGGGTTGGTGCCAAGCTTTTTTATTTTTTATTTTTTTGTATGACTGGCACCAATCCCCCTTGGCTCCAAATAAAAAAAAAGGGACAAGGGGGTTGGTGCCAGGCTTTATTTATTTTTATATTTTTGTATGCCTGGCACCAACCCAATAAAAAAAATGAACCTGGCTCCAAGGAGGTTGGCTCTAAACCAAAAATAAGATAACCCTATTTGTTTGATTTTTTTGGTATTATTTAAATTTTTGTGATATCAAAATAAATAATTGATTATTATCTATCTACAAAATTTAATTAATTTAGAAAGAAAATAAATAAATAATTATTATTTCTATTATAAAAATGTGGCTTAGAAACGTCTCAAAAAGGAGCCGTCTAAGCCGTATGTATATCATCAGTTAGCAATATAAAAAAATAAAAAAATTAACTACCCACGAGTATATCATCAATTAGCAATATAAAAAATAAAAAATTAACTACCGCGTGGGTTTTATGTAGTTGAGAAAAAAATTAAAAGCCACTTGTACATATAATCCATCATAAAATATATTCAAAATTTAAATTATATTCAAATTAACTACAAGATATTATCTAAATTAAACACATATCCAAAATTTAAAAGATATAATTATAACAAATTATAATTCAAATATATTCAAATCATATTTAAAAGATTTGAATATAATTTAAATAAAGTTATATTTTTTAATAATATCAAAAAAAAAATATTGATACGTGCAAATTTATTAGTATAGATAATAGATGTTTATTTGAATCAAGTATGTCTTCATATATTGCTCTGCTCTGACCTTAGCTTTGCAAGCAGCATGCAAGTTTCCATCTATCCATTGGTTTATTTTGAATTAAAAGACTATAGGAAATGTGTATATATGGATAACCAAATACCAAAGACTTTGTAATGGTTCTGAAATTATTTTAGTGATGTTAATCTACCTAGAATAATATGCTTATTGGTTCGGATATTATCCAATATCCGTTAAAATAATCGGTAACGAATACGGAGCGAAAACTCCCATCCGATTGGATATCGGATAGTTATCGGATACATCCGATAGCTATCGGTTCGAATATGATAATGTAAAAACATCGGACAAATAAGCTAGAAATTGACAGGCCTAGGATAGAGTGAGCTATGGCAAAAAAAAAAAAAAAACATAAAAAAAATAATTGTTTTTTGGGTGCTTCAGCCCACCCAAGCCATGAGTAGTTCCGCCTGTGGTTACAATCCTATGGTTCCACAAGATTAAAGATTCGTTGAGTATGGTACGATACACCTTGATCATCTTTCAAAATGGTGGACAACATTCACTGTGATCACTCTAACATATACATCAAGTGCAAATAGAATTCGGACAGTTCTTTTTTTCTTCTAGAGTAGAACCTAAAAGAATTGAAAGACCCTAAAATAATTTTATTAACTCGAGGTATTATAAATTAGTAAATAGAATTATGCTATCAGAAATTCGTTACACTTTGATATTTTTTTTTATATATTAATTTGTAGTGTGTGTGTCACGAGTGTCATTCATCTACTGGAGAACATGAGAGTTGCTGCGTTAGCTTATGTTTGGGTTGTCGTTGTAAAAACAGTGACTTCATCGAGGACTGGGTGAAGGTCTGCACACCTGCAAAGGAGAAGGTGAAAGAAACATACGGGGACCTGTCTTTCGAAGAGCAGTGCACCAAATGTGAAAAGGTACCATCCACATTTCCTCTCTGACAGCACACTCTTAGACTAAATCCATATATCACCAGAGGCGGAGCTACACAATGGCACGGCCGAAATCTAGTCCGGTCCAAAAAAATTAAATTTTTTTTTTTTTAATTTGAATTTGAAGTATGCAACAACTAAGTGATAAATAAATTAAAAAAAAAAAATGATACTTAGCCTCGTGTCGCTCAAGCTATACATAAAATTCAGTGTCCTAATTTTAGATGCTAGCTCCGTCATCTGATTCTTTTTCTTTTCTTGAACTACTTGTGTAGGAGGCAGTGAATGTGTCTCTGGAGAACCTGAAGACCTATCCTTTCGTGAAGGAGGGGTTGGAGAAGAAGACTCTGGCGATACAGGGAGGCTACTACGACTTCGTCAACGGCATCTTCGAGACGTGGAGTTAGAGCCTCTCCCTCCGATCGATCGGTCGACATTGAGATCTACTAAAAGTAACTGTTCTAATGTCCTACTTTGTGTTTCTAAGACTAAATAAATATATATATATATGTTTCTTCTGCTGTAAATGGGACATGAAGTACTTTGATCCTTTTGTGCTCAAGAACAATAAAATGTGCATCTATGAGTTAACTTCCCTTTCCCATTTCTAAGCAATTGATGCCACTTACCACCTTCCCATGAACACTCAACTAGTGACATTTACACATGCCAGCCAGCCAGCTTACTTTTCAGACTAGAAGAACATAACATACAGATATAAACATTGAACACAATATCCTTGCTGCCACCGAATCTCGAAACCACTAGCCATAGTACTTCTGGTAGAGGCCCACTCTGTTTCCTGCACAGCCACAAAACCTAGTATATACTTTGCATCCTTAAGGAAAAATTAAACCACAAGTTTACTTTCTATATGAAAAAGGGAAAAGGAATTTGGTCACCAAGTTTTCCTAGCCCAACACAACTATTGTTCTTTATTTTTGAGGTTATTGGTGAAAATCTACATCAACCTTTCCTGTGCAGGGAGCTTCTCCATATCTTTTCTTGCATCCCACTCAAAAACTCTTAGCCCATGATTGCGTTGGATGAAGTGATATCCATGGATGGATCAGAAGGATTTACCTAGAGATTCAACAAAGCCATGCACAATTAATTTAGGGCTAATTAGAGTTTAGACCCTATAGTCTATTATACCAGCTTAGAGTTTAGGTCCCGACATGTCCATTTAGAGAGTTTAGCCCCCTGAATTTAGTGTTATAGTCTACATTTTAGGATCCAAAAATACTAAATCCAGGGGGACCAAACTCTTTAAATGGACATGTTAGGACCTAAACTCCAAGCTGGTAAACTCTAGTTAGGCCATTAATTTATATATTAGAACGTGTACAGAAACTGAAGTCAAGAAATAAAATGAATATCCAGTAACCAAATATACAAATTTGGCGATCATATAAATTATTCAATGCAGTTGAAATCTATAGAATCGGAGGGAAGGAGAGGAGGCTATATAGAATAATTATCTCTGACTAATTTGAAAGGAATCAACACATACTATATAGTAGAAAAAGAAAAAGAAAAATGAACAACAAGGCAAGTAATTGCCACGAATTTTGAAAATTTTGAGACATATAATAATCAGTACTAATGTATCTGCATCAGAATACAAATAAATATATCTAAACCACAAATTTGAAAGACTGAAGAAGAGGATCAAGTACATAACCAAACGCAGCCATTCAAACCAACTGCTGTCCTCAAAATATGGCTTCTCCCCAAGGGCCTCAAGTGCTGGACATGTTGGAGTGCTTAACAGCCTGAAACAAAGGAAAATGGTTAGCCAGACAATTTACCTTGGTTTGCTTCCAAGTTGAAACTAGTAGTCTTATGCTGATTTTTTCACATTCGTGATAGTTCAGTTGATGTTGTTAACATGTAACCAACTCTGCAGTTTTTCCACTAGCTAGAAATGAGAAGAAATATAGTTAAACATCAATAACAACATCACATGCGAATGAATGCAGGAATAAGACCAGGTTTGTAAAAAACAGCTATATGTTGCTATATAATTACATTATACTAGTCAACGAAGCTAATTACTAGAAATCATTGGAATATATTTATCCTGGAGAATGGCATATACTTGTCATGTAGAATAGAGCTTGAAGAAAACTTATGGTACCAAAATCGTTGTAACTGAAGCATACAAACAATACATATCCGAAAGCCTACAAAAAGGTCAGCTTCATGATCAACACTGCAGCATGCAGGTCAAGCTTTGGCAGTTTTTGATATTAAAATGACACCAAAACATTAGGAATGAATCAGCTATATGCTACTATAATTTCTACCAAAGAAGAACCAGTTTCCAATAATCTTTACCTATGATTGATTAGTGGATCGGACACACGTGTCGCTCTATGACATGGACACGTGGTGTCAAGCACTGCAACTTTTCAAAATCCAAATACGACGACGACACAATTTTGTGTGTATCTTTGTAAAATGTTGAACTTGTTTTTGCAACTTTGTATAATAAAGAAGTTAAATAAGTTTAAAAAAATGGAAACATCACATGGTAATGTTTAAATACAGGCCTAATGTCTTCATCTTGTGAATACTTTTGGGTTTTAATGAGGAGAAGCTGTTATGTGTTTCAACAGAGTGTTGTCAATCACAAATGGAAAAGTGTGTCAGATCAAACATGGATAATTATAATAGAGTGATGTCCCCTACATATGCAAATACTCTCTACTATAGAAATCACATAAGCACTCAACAATGTTCCAAACAAAGAGAGATGATGGCTATTTTTCTTCAATACAAAAGCCAATGACTTCAAACTAAAGGGTATATATATCAACTTATAAACTAAATCAATCTCTCTTTCCATGCCTCACCAATCTTTTTGTAAGGAACCTTTACATGAATTCTAAAGTAAGAAAAAAAAATACTAAACCAGAAAAAAAGTAACATAGGTCTAGATAAAAGGACTGAACCGGATGAAGTTAACACCAATGTTAAGGGCCATGTCGCCATGTTCTGTGACCCACACCGAATTGGATTTCAAATCTCCATTGAATGTAAAGTCTGAAACACTTGCTCTTATGGTTTACAATCGAACATCAAAAGTTGCATCATTAGCTAAAAAGATAATTTTAGGTTACTTACATCATATTATTTTGCTATACTGTTTTCAACAAGATCACTTTAGGTTATCTAGATCATAATTTCGCTATAATGTTTTCGTTTTCAACAAACTGATTAATTAAAGCATCTAGTGCATATGACAGCTTAAGTATTCACAACAACCAAGACATATCATTTTCATTTTACTAAAGACCAATAAGATGATTTAAATTTTGCCTAGTATGCATGCAAAATGGTAGTATCATAATAGGTGAAAGAAACAGATACTTATGCTTAAGTCGCCACACGCATGAACAAAAGCTCTCTCGTTTTGACAGGACGTAACCTCACATACAAACTAAAAACATGACCAAATATCATCAGGGTTTAGCTAATGTTCGAAAATATAGAGTATGAGTCCTAACTATATCAATTGAAGTAAGATAGATGCCCATGAATTGCTCCGATTCATGGGCAAAGGAAACAAGATGTAATGTAGCATAATCATCTACCCTCGTACAAGAACTCGAATATGTAATTCACTCTTGATTCATGCAATTTGGAATTCTAACAAAAAAATGTGTGGGCTATGGAAACTTCTAAAATTGGCGTAAAGTCATTCTTATTGTTGTATCGTTGTTGTCTGATTCAAAAACAAGCTGATAGCCATATGAATGTGTTCAAAAGCATATGCTCAAAACCAGTCAGTGGAAAAGAAGTCATAAAAGGAAAACTTACCAAATGTGCATAAAAAAAAAAGTACTTGCATCTGGTTTATTGTCTACCACAATACCAAGAACCGTGTCTTCGGCACATGGCACATACTGCAGGGACACAAAAGATGATGTCAAAAGAATTTGAGAATAGCATTTCTCAACATAAACTTTCACATAAGAGTACTAAGCAGAATGTACAAGTGCAACAATATATGATAATTTAACACACACCAATTTCTTGTTAAGAGATTCAACAATTAAATAATTTAGGTACTCAAGTAGGATGAATAAATATCCATAATCATTAAATACAAACTAATTACAACAGAAATATGACGTCAAGACTCATTAGCCCAAGTGGTCAGCATTTGAAGAAATAAGACCGAGAAACCGGTCAGTGGTTTGAATCCCCTTGAAACGCCATGTGCTTACATATTACAGGGAAGATGAAACGAGAGATTTAGGTAGCAGCTCATTGAGAGCCGGAAATGAAGGAAGGGTCTAACCGGATAGTGGATCGTGGAGGATGGTAACCCTAGGGATTCCTGGGGTGGAGATCGGTCCAAGCGGTGGATCGAGGCTAAAGTGCACATCATACAGGAAAATTGAGTATGCAAAGACTACATCGAACCATAGTCGGGATTCCGCAGTGCCTAGTAGGCATAGTCCAGGGAATAGGATATATAGAATTACCATTTCCACAAAGATCATAGCGGTGAAAGATCAATCGAAATTCCAGTTGACCCTGTATCTATACAAGCCTAAGAAGCACAGAGATTCCAAATATCAGTATTGTATCTATGTTGAATCATGTTCGACATAGATACAATATCATGTATGTGTCCTAGTTCATGTGATAGAAAGGTCTATGCTTTGCGCGATGGGGAGCCTAAACCTAGATCTCTCCCAAATAAAGTCACAAGTGAAGAACAAATGGTCCCTAGACTCATCCTCTTTACCGCATAAGCAACACTACTTATCCTCACAGGAGATCCCAAACATGGTAAGCATGTCCTGAGTAAGGTGTATGTTCCTGATAAAGACACATGGAAAGTTTAATCACCGTCCCTTTCGTCTACACACCACCTTCGTCTAATCAACCTCCTTATGATAGGCCATAATCTGGTTAACTGCCATTCGAAACTTGAATGTATCTCTTTTTATACCTTTACAAACCTAGTAGTCCTCCGTCTCCTGCCTATCAATCTCCACCGCACAGATGCCTTCCGTATGAGAAGCCTTGATCATCTTGCCTTGCCACAAATGCGCATCGTCGACCTTTGGAGTTCAAGGAAGGCGACCATGGGTTCTTGAAGATCTTGCCTACCCGGGGCACTATCTGATTCGGAGCCAGAGGCAAGCTGAGTCCGAGGTATATCGGACTGTCACGACCCGCGCTCGCGATATCGGGTACGAGTGCGTGGTCAAGTCCAGCCTACACTGTTGTCGACAGCGGTAGTCAGCTGTCTATACCCTTATCAATCTCCAAGTGATATACATGTCAATCCACAAGTCACAGCTCTAAAAACGATAAACAATCAAACACACGCATCCACGATTACCATGTTCCACTAATATGCTCTTAGTACATATTACATCTCATCTCGTCCGGAGACAAATCTTGTAAATCATAAATAATGTACAATCATCCAACTAAATACATCAAAGAATAGTACATTAACAAATCTCTACTAAATCTACAAGTAGCTCTACCGATTCGAGTGTCAACTCCCTGCTATCTGTATCAACTGTCCAGTCAAGATGGAGCAAAGTACGTCTACACAATACTAGAAGTAAAATGTGAAATAACACGAACAAGAAACAATAAAGAATAAGTACAATCAATATGCTCAAGTAACCATCTAACATATGATTTGAATACCTTTGTTGTGGTGGATAACTAGAAGTGGTCTGGCGCTTCGCATGTGACGTGCACCCACTACTCTCTACTATTTGAGAATGGGGTCATCCACACACGATTTTGGTATTTTTCTCTCGACATCAATAACAAGAACAATAAGAAATACATATGGACACGATACAAGGTACAACGACAAGAAATACAATGAACACGACACACAATCACCGTGTGTCCTTCTGTGTCATGAAGCATACAATAAAACAAATATATACTAGCAAGATGTACAATGTATAGGAACTAGCAATAAATGATAAATAATGATTTACAGGAATTTAAAGAGAAACTTGCAATGGAAAAGTAAATTACTAAACCAGCGCACACACACACACAAATTCTCAAAAATTAGGTTTTTTTTTTATAACTACAGTTACAATCAATAGATTATGAAGGAATTTGAGAGTAGTGATAATTAAACCAAAAATAGAGGATAGTGAAAATATAATTAACAATTGGAGAAGAAAGGGAGAAAGAAGTAAATACAAATAACTCATAATTAAACTAAACTAAACTATACAGTAAGATTTCTTTCTTGTAAACTTTGACTTGATTTGTTACAAGCAACCAATGGAGTATTCAATGCAACTTTAGCAACATTTGTTGCAGTATTTAGAGCATCATTAGTAAGGTCATCGAAATTTCTAAATTCTATATTCAAAATGTAAGAGCTTAATTTGTATAATAGTAAGATCCATCATAAATTTTAATTTCTAGATTCTCATGTTCTTTCCAATTTCTAGATTCTCGGATTCATTTCAATTTCTAGATTAAAAATGCAGAAGATCAATTTATAGAATAGTAAGATCCATCATAAGTTTTAATTTCTAAATTCTCATGTATAATCTGCCCACATGAGCTATAGATTGGACTTGAGAATTTCTATATTCAAAATGTATGAAATTATTTTGTAAAATAGTAAGTTATAATTTGGATCACAATTCTAGATTTATATTTTTTTTCAACATCAATTTTTTTTGAAACCAAAGCTCATTTTATTATTTTCTACTATTCTCATACAAATTCAACCAATTTGATAATTTTTTTTTTTTTAAATATGGGACTAAAAATGAAATTTTAAGCACGATCTACTAATCTTACAACGACTATGATATTTTGTTGATCGTAAATAAAGCCATTTAATGCAACAAAACATGGCCGGATCTAAAAAAAATGGAACTTAGGTGATCTTGACAACGTAGGGCTTTATTTGTTTGTTTTTTTTTTTTGTTTTTTTTTTTTACCTTTGTTAAATTTAGGAGCCATTTGTAAAAAATTGGAACTTAGTAAAATTTAGGCGACCTCTGTAAACTTTTGGAGCCTTTGTCAAATTTGGGGTCCTAGGACCTTGGAACCTGTTCTGTAACAAAATTGTAAAACATGTATGAAATTCCATAGTTTTCTTTCTTTTTTTATTATTTTTTTTTCTACCCGATACTCCCCCCCCCAACATTTCATAATTAACTATTCGAGACCCTCCCCACCCCCAACATCCCATAATTAACTACCCGAGATCGTAATGTTTTTTTTTCGGTCCCCAAGTTTTATAGCTTCCATGAGTTTGTCCAACTTCTTTTGAACTTTCTCAGAATGCTCGATCAACATGCCTCTGGTCCCGGCTCCAACCAAAGGAGAAATTATTCATTAGATCGGTCTCACCACATGGTAGTAAGTAGTGAGACTTTGCTCTCCATTAATAGCAGTATGATACACAATATGTCCGTGTCATGCTACTATTGGTGAAGAGCAAGATCTCATCACTAGGGGTGAGCATTTGGTTTACTCGGTTTCAATCAAACCGAAATAGTCAAAATCGGATAAATCGAAATTCTAAAATTCAAAACCGAACTCGAACCGAAATTAGTCAAAACTGAAACCGAACCGGACCGAATAATCGATTCGTTTTTTTCGGTTGGGCTATTGCTATTGTTGATCGAGCCCAAAAAAAAATTCGTGGTTAAATTATATTCAAAATTATAATATTTACATACACATTTGTAGTATTTCAAAGTTATGTCCAAAGTTGAACTAATTATTAAATTACTAAAATTTGACATAAAAATACATATATATAATTGTTGTTTTCAAAATATATATATATTTTTTTATCATAAAATATGTTTAGAATTGGAATTATATAAATAATTACATAAGTTTTATTCGGTTTTGGATCGAATCAAAAATCAAAACCGGTATTTCAAAATAAAATCGAAACGATTTTTTTCAAAGCAAACTCCAAAAACGAATAATGTTCACCACTACGAGAAATTATTGGGTGGTCCGGACTCACCACATGGCATAGATGAATGGTGAGCCCCGGCCAATCAAAGTTTGACATTTGGCAATTTAAACAATTTTTTTTTCCAATTGGAATAAAATACAAAACAAAAAATTTAGTTATATTTTTGTTTTAAAAAATATTATAAATAATTGAATTTTTTTTGCTTAAACACCAGGTGAGTTTATATGTTTTTCTTTTTCCAATTTATGTGTCAAATTTTGATTGGCTGGACTCACCATTCATCTATGCCATATGGCGAGTTCGGACCCCCCCAATAATTTTTCTATTTCTACTCATCTTTGCCACGTGGCGAGACGGGATTACTAAATAATTTCTCCAGCCCAAAGGGGATGGCATATGCTCTCTCTCTCTCTCTCCAGCGCAAGGGGGATGCGCATATGCTTTAAGGTGTGTTAAAGGGCGGGCGGCCTGGAACCCGGTCGGGTCAAATCCGGCCCGGCCCGGCCCGGACCCGGTCAACGGACCGGCCCGCTTCGGCCCACTCCCCCTCATAGGTTCGGGCTGGGTCGGAGGATCTGACTCGCAAGGCCGGCCCGTCCCAGCCCGTTGTCTGCTCCGTTCGGACTGAGCCGAATTCGGACGGCCCGGTTGGACCGGTCCGGTTCAGGTCCGGTTCGGCTGGATTAATTTTTTTTATATATAAATTATTAAAGTTATAAATTTATATCTATATAAATAACTTCTATATAAATAACTTTTTTAAATTTCAAGTTATAAATTTATATTTAAATTCAAAAAAAAGATTTATACATTTTTATAAGTTATTAAAAAAATTGCAACTTATAAATATTTATATTTTAATTTATACTTAAAGTTATATAAATATTGATATAAAGAAATTAAATAAATTTTCTAACAAATAAATTTATAAATTTTAAATTATACTAAACATATAACTTATAAATTTCAAATTATACTTAACATATAACTTATAAATTTCAAATAAATTTATACCTAAAGTTATACTTAATTATATAAAAAAAATTCTAACAAATAACTTATAAATTTTAAATTATACAAAAATAACATAGTAACAAAAAATCTATACATTTTAACTTGAATTTATTAACATATAAGTTATATCATATAGATTATATATAAAAAATACATAAACAAACGTAAAAGAAAAATTAATAAATCGGGCCGGTCCAGTCCGACCGTAAATCGGACCGGACCCAGACCGGTTCGGTCCGGTCCTCCCCAAACCGGATCATGGATCCGGACTAGATCCAGATTATTTTTGACCGGACTGAACCGAACCGGACCGACCCGACCCGTCTTTCCTCTCAGATTGAGTCCGATCCAGACCAAATCCGGTTGACTCGCACTGCTGGCCGGCCTGGACCGACCCAATACACACCCTGACTTATGCTCTCTTGGTGTGCAGTTACCCATAAATCCATCCTTCTTTGGGTGGAAACCGCTGTACCAATCTGTCTCGGCACCCGGAGAAATCGTACGAGACCTTGACAGCCGTAGATGTAACGCTTTCCAACTTTTACACCTTATTCTTCTTTTTGCACTCTCTTTCCTACACACTGCGAGAAAATAAGAGGTTCTCTCTTCTCCATTTAGCTTTACTCTCTATTTCTGTAAGTCTTCCTCTTCTCAATTCCTCTTTTTTATTTAGCTCCATAATTTTTTTTTAGAAGATCGCCAGTACGTAGTTCATGTTGAGATCTGTCCATTATTTGGTTGTTTATTTGAACTTGGAAGGTTAATTAGAAATTTCTGATAGAGTTTGCTTCAGATTACTCTGTATTTGTTAGCTATTTAATTTTTTTTGTGAAAGGGTTTTTTTTGGGGCGGCGGAATAGACTTAGTTTATAAAAGAGGAATTAATAGAGTAAATGGTAGCTTTTAATTTCCACCTTTTGTTGTGTAATTGTTACTGGGTGTAGAGATTCAGGAATTAGAGAGGTTGGGCTAGCAAGCACTGGCACAAGTGGTGAGCAGTTGATGACATAAGAGACTGGGAAACTGGTCAGGGATTTGTTGAGTCCTTCTGGGGGTGATATTCCCTTAATTATAAAGGGGATGAACCGCAATGTCGAGGAAACAACTTATTGGGAAAAAAAGATGTTACAAATGTAAATTGATGGAGACAAGACAAACCCAGGTGGTGGATCGAGGGAAAAGATGCTACAAATGCATAAATCGAGGATCGGTGTGCAGAGAATCATACCGAGCATAATCAGGGTTACATGCAGAGAGTGAGTGACATTTACCACTGCGTTGGAAACAAATTTCAAATACAAAAGATGGTTGAAAATGATTATGAATGGTCATTATCGTGTTAAGACATAATTGGGATATGAGAAAGTGATATTTCTTTGAATCAATTTTTTTTCTCGATCTATTTGAAACCTAGTTACTCCACAAAACATATTGTTGGGACGCACAACGGAAATAAATCCAAGAAAATCATAGAACACCTCAGAGAAAGTTCACAATCACAAAGACAAGGATTTACGTGGTTCGGCCATTATGTCTACTTCAACGGACGAGGGTGATTCAATTCCACTATGAAGAAGAAAAAAGAATTACAATTGCCCTCAACACTTATCTCCTTGTTCTCAAGAACTCTCTTAAAAAAAAAAGAAACTCGCAAAAAACTTTTGTGCTGAACTTATTCAACCACTTTCTGCTTTCTTATGTCGAACTTATTCAACAATCATTGAGCACAATTTGAGATGTCTAAAGGAGAAACCTTTGGCCCCTTTATATAGCATACCATATGTCTATACATGAAAATCCAACATAATGTAGGAATATAAATTCAATCTTATTCTCTAAAGATATGGTCAAATCCAACATTATGTAGGAATATGAATTCAATCTTATTTGTTAAAGATATGGTCAAAGGTCAAAGCCAATCTTCTTCAAAGATATGGTCAAATGGTCAAAGCCAATCTTCTTCAAATATATGGTCAAATATATTAGTCAATCTCCTTCAAAGATATGACAAATATATTTTCTTTCATATCTCTACCTCGACAAGATTTTGCCACAAAATCGAGCTGACATACTTCTTCATCGCACAGCTTCACCAAATCAACCACTCGTCAATTCCGTCCCGAAGGGCTCTCAAGCAATTGGAATGACTTGGAGCAAGTCCAAGCAATGTTGGAACTTGGCTCCAGGGACAACCTTAGTCAACATATCAGCGAGGTTGTCCTTGATATGCACCTTTTCGATTGCAATGTCTCCGTCTTCTATGACATCCTGTGTGAAGTGGTAGCGAACATCAATATGCTTGGTCCTTGCATGATGGACTTGATTCTTTGCCAAGTGGATAGCACTCATGCTATCACAATGCACATCAACTACATCCTGCATCACCCCTAAGTCATTAATCAAGCCGCGAAGCCATAGGCCGTCTTTCACTGTCTCTGTCAATGTTATATACTCTGCTTCCGTAGTCGACAAGGCAACCATATTCTGCAACATAGATCTCCAACTGACTGGCGCACCATGTAGAACAAACACATATCCAGTAGTTGACTTACGCCTATCCAAATCATCAGCATAGTCCAAATCCACATATCCACTGACCTGACTAAAGTCTCTACCTAAGTGTAATCCTACGTCAATGGTGCCCTTCAAGTACCTGAGGGCTTTTCAAAGAAGCAGGCAAGACCCTGGTCGAACCTTATCCACTTCATAGCCTCCCAGTGCTTCTTTCCTGGATTAGCCATAAAACGACTAACCACACTTACGACCTGTGCAATATCTGGTCGAGTGCATACTATAGCATACATCAAGCTGCCAACTGCACTTGCATAAGGAACTCGAGCCATGTGCTCCTTCTCATCTGTAGTAGGGGATAACTTGGATAAAAGCCTAAAATGACCAGCCAAGGGAGTAGGATCAGACTTTGCATCTTCCATACCAAAACGAGCAATGATCTTCTCAATATAAGACTTCTGAGACAAAGACAATCTTCGTTTCTCTCTCCCTTTTAATCTCCATCCCAAAATTTTTTGGCTCCACCCAAGTCCTTCATCTCAAACTCCGAGCTAAGTTGAGACCTCAGTTTATCTATCTCTGTCATGCTTTTTGAAGAAATAAGCATATCATCCACATTAAGCAATAGATAGATATAACCTCCACCACTAAGTTTATGAAAGTAAATGCAACAATCATACTTACTTCGGTAAAATCATGGCATGTCATGAAGGTGTCAAACCGCTTGTACCATTATCGTGGAAATTGCTTCAACCCATACAATGATTTTTTCAACAAACACATGATTTTTCTTGCCAACCATCTTGAAGCCTTCCGGTTGATGCATATAAATCTCTTCGTCAAGATCGCCATGCAAGAATGCCGTCTTCACATCGAGTTGCTCTAACTCGAGATCCTGATGAGCTACCAAGCTCAACAATACGCGAATAGAAGTGTGCTTGACCACCGGAGAAAAGATCTCATTGTAGTCCACCCCCTTATTCTGTGCGAAACCCTTTGCTACTAATCTTGCCTTGAACCGAGTGCCACCTGACTCTGGAGAAGCTTCCTTCTTCTTGTACACCCACTTACAGCCTATAGCTCGCTTGTCTTTGGGCAATGGAACCAAATCCTATGTACAGTTCTTGTGGAGAGACTCAATCTCTTCCTGCATAGCTACCATCCAGCTCTCGCTGCTAGTATCTTTGACAGCCTGTTTGAAGGTGATAGGCTCGTCATCTTCTACTGGCAGTGCATATGCCACCACATTCAACTGTCCATAGTGCTTGACCGGTTCATCAAATCCATACATGTGCACTGGCTGACCGGTCTCCTTGGCCTAGTAGTAGCCAAATAATCTTGCAACTGGTGTTGCTCTTCCTCTGGTTGTTCTTGTGAGGCTTGATGAATATCTTCAGAAACCTTCACCTCATCTGATTCATTCTCAGATGACTCAATCTCAACAGTTTGAGATTTGCTAGATTCATCACTATCCAAAAAAAAATTTCGTGATTAAATTATATTCAAAGCCTGTTTGAAGTATCAAGCTTCTCAAAGACCAATCGTCGAACACCTAGTGTGCTTCCATATAGGAAAGAATTTAGAGTATAATTTTAATTTCCTAACTGGAATTGATTAAACAAATATTGAAACCGATCAAGAAACAGGATCAAGAACGAAATCGATCAATTCGAAATCAAATCAGATAGGAGAACACAAAGGACTCACCGATCTTCGCCTGGGATTCATCGTCAACTTGCGGGGGGGATCCGCCGTCGGTCGCCACTCGTCGCGAATGCTGCCGTTCGCCGGAGAATAACCGATGTCGATGTCACCCTCACATTTTCACTCAAGGGTAGTTTGGTAATTGACATGGATAATATTTATTTTAGGATTAATTGTATTTAATATTTGTGCTTGCATGATTATTTAATTATTGTATTATTTATTTCTTGCTAGTTGTAGATTTGTTTTAGACTTGCGTAGTGGACCTAACCCATTTATTAGAATGCATGAACCGACATTTTGGATGAGTCTAGTTTGAGCCCATGAATTAGGCCCATGGATTAGGAGGTTGGATTAATAAGTGAAACCATTAGACTAGAACATTTCCTCCCTAATTAAATTCTTCTTGAGAGGCCCCAAGGGGTATTTGAGACACTTCACATTGCTTGGAGGGGGGGTTATATGGCCGGCCACCTATAGAGGAGAGAGAAACCATTTTATTTTACCAAATTTCTAAATTCTTAGATCTACAATTTTTCTTTTCCAATTTCCTTCTTTCCCTAATCAATTCTCCACCAATTCTGTACCAATTCCTTCCCTAATTCTTCATTGAGGCTTCTACATCAAGGATCTACAAGAAGGAAGTAAGGAGCAAGGAGGAGGAGGAGGCCAAGATCTACAAGGAGAGGAGCTACGTGGCATTTGTGAACTTTTTATTGAAAATCCATCTCCCAATAGGTACATTTCAGTTTTCCCCCTTCCAATAGACTCTAGATCTGAGATATAACCATGAGAAACCAACCCACATGCATAGGCTACCCATAGAAATTAGTTTTAGGTTCATCGGAGACCTACGGTGGAAGTTATGTGCATTTTGGTGCCAATTTTGGAGAAATTCCAAGATTGGCACATGTAGTGGTTGTCATTGGGTCTAATAGATCTAAATGACATATGATTGCTTGTTTGTGATTAGTGTCGTATCCACAATTGGGTACGTGTAGGCCGTATCTCATCAATTTGACGAAACAGGTTGATTTTGGGGGTTTTTCTGTAACCGCCGACGGAGGGGTAAAATGGCGGCGGAGGGGTAAAACGGCCGCGGGGGAACCGGTCGGGAAATTCATTCCCTTCGGTTACTGTAGCAAATGTAATGGGTTCGGGTCGGGTACGGGTTAGCGGGTCGAGTTCAAATCCAAATCTGACCCGATCCAATAGTATTGGGTCCGATTCGATTGGGCCGGTTTGGGTTGGTTTATTAATAAACAGGTTTAATCTGGTTCACTCTGGTTCATTTTGGTTTAATTAAAAATATAGTTTTTAGGTTTTTAAAAATAGTTCTGGGGTCCAATAAATTTCAGAAAAATTGCATTAAGTCTAATTATTTATTTTACATCAACAAATATTATTTTCATAATATTTAATAAAATCACAAAAATTATTTAATACCAGGAAAAATTTATTTTAATTAGTTAAAAACCACAAATTTTTTTCGAAAATTCATTTTTAATTTCTGAAAAGTTTTGGGGGTTTACATCATCTATAACTGTTCAATGAGTAGTACATAACTTGTAAATTATTCATATCAGCTAGTAGACTATGCCACCACACTGTGCTAAAGTAGTTCTATTCATGTTGATGTCTAGAAATACTTCGTATGTTAACTTAGTGTTTAGATCGTCAATGGTCATGGATAACTTGTGCACAAGGTATACCGTTCCTGCGAACGGTCGCCCGGGACACCGGGGCCGATTCGTCCCGGACGGAACAACAGTTAGTCGTGCTAGCAACTTAGCATGGGTGAGGCAGGAGTTTGTAGCGGGGCTCGCTACCCACGCTGCAAGCATCGCCGTCTACCCAGATTATACTCCATGATGGCTAGTCAAGACAGTGATCCTTATGTATATTTAAACTGTGCAGACTAACTATGTCTTCGTGGCAGAAAATGTCATGGTAAGTTTTGTACAGGTGGTTCAGACGGCTCAGGTAAAGTTACCGAACGATGGCATATTTTATTATGTCATTCCTTTCTATCATATATAAAAAATTGAATTAGGACAAGATAGAAAGATCACATAATAATAATGTTGCATGTTCACATGAATATGAAGTCGATTTTGGTATGTTGGGTTAGCTCGTCCTTACCGGTACTTTTTGAAGTACTGACCCTCGTTGCAGCAGGTTCCCCGAGCCGAGGCGACGCGGCGAGGAGCTGAAGCTTCCCCCAACCCTCCACTGATCCAGCGTGTCCGTGTTTTGTGACTTTTGGAGCTCAAGTACATAATCACAAGGAGCCAGCGCATATCTTTTGAAGTTTCTAGGCGATGGTGCTAACTCACACCCAAGGTGGTTTGTGCATTTTAAAATATTAGTAAGGATGTAATGTATGGATCGACTATCTTATTTTGCGTCCAAGTTGTAAGCCCGCGCGGCGTTCTTATTACTTTTGGGTCAAGAGTCTGTAACCAGATATTTATTATCAATAAAGAGAACTTTTCTATATCTCAATGTGTGATATCTTAATTGCGTACTCTATTGTATTTGTTCTAAAGTATATCATTATGCCTAGGCCTTGTGCACGTGCACCTTACACGTGCACGGTATCACGCCCAGGGGGCGATTATCGATTTAGCGTAAATTGGGGCATGACAGTATTCTCGGGGTATGGAGTACTCTGGCTTAGTCTGCCCCCGCTCTCTTATATTCTGGTTCTAGAACGTGATAACATGCTTGGACGAACTACATATAAGCATACCTTGCATTCTTACAGTATTTTACATGCTTAAATTTCTTTCTGTCTATCACATGTTTATTAGCTATTGTTCTGTTTTATTGTTATTTGATTTGTATTCCTCTCATAATATGCATAGTAGTTGAGTTGTTGTGTTCATCAAACGTTATAGTTTTTGTTTTGGTGTCGTGATTCATACTCGATTAGTTGAACCTGTATCGTACAGAAGTCATACCATATCATGGGGCGGGGAGAATGAGTATGTTATATTTAAACTTTTAGTTCCACTTTTTATTTTTCTCACCCTGAAAGTCTACACTAGGGGCGAGGTTTGATTGTTTGAGCAAACCTACGAGTCCACACTAGGACGAGGGTTGATTGTTTGACCAAACCTCCGAGTCTTCAATAAGGGCGAGGGTTTTGATTTTTATTGCCATATGTTTATGGAGGGACTTGGTATTTGTAAGTATATTTCTTTTAGCAGTTCACTTTTACATAGTTGTTCTTATATGCATGTTTCGTTTGTTTCTTAGTCATTTTTTCCTTGCCTTGCCTTTCGTTTATGAAATATTTTATATTGTATATATGACATGTATATTATGTATCTTGCTACGTCTCTTCTGAAGATCTGGTTTTCTTCCAGGTTAGTTGATTGAGCTATGCTGAGACTAGTAGGATTGTGTAAGGACTATATATGTAGGATACATGTATCAATAGTGGTACCTTCATCATTCTTCCTTGTTTATATTTTTTACCATGACTTTCACTACTGCTACAGCCTAGTATTTGCAAGCTTATTCTTTTCTCGAGCTTGTTCAGACATATGTATTACAGGGCGACCGATTGTATTACATATTTTCATTTTTTGTTCGTTTTTATGTTGATTGAGATATAGTTGTTGTAGTGATATATAGATAGATTTACCCTACTATAGACAGCGTATACGTGTTCGAGTTAGCCTAGAGTCTACTTAATACGTAACTGGTCATTGTCACGTATCCTAGCTACTCCTGTGTATTTTGGGACTAGTGCATGACATAGACTCAAAGACCATAGCGCCCCCATCCCTTAAGACGTCCAAAGTCATAATTTATATTTTATTTATCTAAATTTTTAAAGCAAAAAAAAAAAAAAAACTACTTGGCCATTTTGGATTTTTTTAGAGGCCAACCCAACGGAACTACTAAAGGCTAAAATCTTTTTTTTTAAAGTAAATGTGTTTCGCCTATTTAAAAAATATGTGTTATTTACTTTTATATTTAAAGTCCAACCCAATGGCACAATGATATTTCCTAAAGGCTAAAAAGCCTTTTTTTTCAACTGGACAACCACAATCGGTTGGGGCCTAGAAATTTCTCGGGTTATGGCCGTGATTAATTTGGATTTTGGTTTACTTGACCCAATCCGCCTCGACCCGCTTTTCTCTCTTGGCTGACCGAATCCGACCCAGGACCGGTCAAACCCTGTCAAAATTGGACCCTGTCCGGTCCGATAGACACCAGGGGTGAGCATTATTCGGTTTTGGACTAAAAACCGAACCAAACCTAATAAATCCTAATAAAACCTAATAAGAGATTCAGTTTGGTTTAAAAAATAAAATTGGTTCGGTTTCGGCTTTGAAAATGTTAAAATTTCTTATTCGGTTTCGATTGTGGTTGCACTTTTAGTCCAAAATAAAAAAACCGAATAAGACGTGTAATTATGTAAATGTCTTCAGTATATGCATATTTTGTAATTAAAAATGTATATATTTTGAAAAACATATTCTATGCATGTGTTTTGAAGTCCAACTTTGATAATTTAATAACTAGTTTAACTTTGGACGCAACTTTGAATTACAAATGTATGTATAAAAATTATAATTTTTAATATAATTTAACCACGATTACAACTTCAGTTCCGATCCATTAAACAATATAAATATTTCAACCGAAAAAATCGAATCATTTATTCGGTTCGGTTTGGTTTCGGTTTTGGCCAATTTTGGTTCGATCCAATTTTGGCTAATTTTGGTTCGGTTCGAATCGGTTTTGGTTGATTTGAATTTCGGTTTAGAATTTTAGTTTATTGGTTTTGACTATTTCGTTTTGCTTTAAACCGAACAAACTGATTTCTCACCCTTAATAGACACGACATATTTACTTATAAGATGCAATTTTGTCTCACATTTGATCTTTAATTTGATGCAAGAAGAGTCCAATATGGTTACACAACATAAGCATAAACATCAGTAACAAGCAACGAGAGGAGCCTTAATGAATGAATGAGCATTGTCTAACCAATTTTTTTTTTTTTTAAAGATATTAAGGACATATTAGAGAAGACTACGAGCTACAAAAGAACAATTTTCTAGGAACATGGCGAACTTGCTAGCTATCCTCATAAACTCCTCGTAAACAACTTTAATATAAAACAAAGAGTTGTCGAAACTTCAGATAAAGATAGATGAAAAACTGTCACTCCACCTCTCGAAAAGTCATCCATGAATTATTCTCTCGAGTTTTGTTAATTAGCATGGTTTTAATAATTCTCATGTAATTAATTTCTTGTACAATTTCTAGATAATATTTTAACAAACACAGCTTTGAGGAAGCTTTCATCTATATGAAATGTATGATGCCCTCATGCACTTTATATGAAATGTCATATATAACCATCCATTAAGTACCTTATCTCTGACCATAAAAATAAGATACAGTTCAAAATTGTGTTTTTTCATATGGCTTTTTTACAATTATTTTCTAGGTTTAAAGAGGTGGTGTTTCTAAAAATATTTGGGATATTGGAGCAAACTAAAGAAGTTAGACTTTGATATATAAAAAGCTGTAAGTAGAAATGTTTATTACTTTCAGTTTGAATTTTAGAGTTTTACCATTTTATTTGTCGATGTGTATTAGGCTTTTAAGAAAAATAATTTTATATATAATATCAAACCGATTGATACATCCACCTCCGTACAAGACTTTTTCGTATTAGTTCAACTTAAGTATCCTCTTCAATATTGTGGAGGATCATTATCAGCATTTTGTTAGCACAACTTAAGTATCCCCTTCAATATTGTGGAGAATTTTTTTTTTTTTTCCATCTCCAATACCTATATAGATGTTTAATACCTATATAAATGTTTCTAGAAAAATATAGGTTGTTAGATAGTGGGAAAAACAATGCAAGCTTGTGGTCCAGTGTTCCGCCGCTTCCTTTGCTGCTGCGCCAATGGCATCGGAGCTTCCCCTCCTCTCAACAACAACAAGAAGAAGCTAGTTTTCTTGGGCTCTCCCAAAGTCTCTCTCTTCTTCTTCTTCTTCTTCTTAAACTACATAGACATGCACACTAACTGTTTGTTAAAATGCTGACTTCTCCAGGTCGCCGCATCCGTTCTCGAGAGACTGTTCGACGCTTCCGAAGCTCCCGACTCTGCATTCCAGGTACTTGCGCCCAATTGGCCAGTTAAGATACGGACACGGAGACACCGGCACAGACACGGCACCGTTTGTTGATGATATTCGCTGTGGAACTTCTAAGCTTTGCTTGTAATGGCTATGTGTGCAAAAAATAAAGATGAGTGCTTTCTGTTCTTTTGTTAAATTAGTTAGTAGGTTTGAATTTATTTAATGGTGGGATTGTGGCTTGATGGCCGAAACGGTTGTTGGGTGTTTAGTATGCAAAGCTTTAAGGGGCTGTTTTAGTATTGTAGTATTGATGCATGCACGAAAGAAAGATACGAATATCAGAAAATGCAGTTTAAGAGGAATGCAAGATCGTTCTTTTGGTTGCCCTCTGTATTGTTCTATGTTTTCTTTCTATAAAATATATCAATTTGTGCATAGGAAACATTTACAGAAATCGAGCAACCGAAACGAGAATGATAAGATGGAGGATCGACAACATATTGAGAGGTAGAATAAGAAACTTGCGCTTTCTGTTTCGTTCTCTATCTAGTGTTCTTCTGCTTACGTACTTGTCATCGGTAGCACCGTCTATTATTGTAATTTTTGGTTTTGATTTCGGTTCAATTGTAACGGCCTGTGTCAATGTTTGATCTCGTAAGTTGATGGCTAGGATAGTTCATCATCATCATCATCATCATCTAAGCATTTCTCCCATTATAATTTGGTCGCCTGTTAATAAATCTCCGTAAAAGATTTGACATGGCCGGTTGTCGACCTGACTTGCCACATTTATAGTCAAGGTTGTTATGGGCATTGGGAGGCTTGTGCCATATAACCTAGACAACCACTTGGCTGGTGTAGACCTACATTCATTTTTAAGGTCGTGCAACCAAGAAGCACCCTCCACGTTCCCCTGGACTGTAAATAGTCCATATGAAGAGATTATAACAACACCGTTTTTGGCACTTATTGTTTTTGTTTTTCCGTCTTCCTTGTTGACTATGATGTGGTCATTTTGGTATACTATTTGACATTGCCTTTGGAACCGAAACTGAACAAAAAGCCTTCATTTCAAACAAAGGGGCAAAGCGAGGAAGATAAAAAAAAGCAAGCCTACCATTTCTCAACATTTGATGATAGCCCGAGATTGTCAAATGCCAGCCCGTTTTGATTCTTCTCTGAATCATCGAACGAAATGGTTGAACTAGAAGGGCTCCACAACATCGTGCTCACATTCCACTCTGATTCAAGTTTAATAAAGTGGTTTAGGTGTGTTTACGAGACTGATTATTTCTCTTATCCGGATTAGGCATAAGTAGGACTGGAGCGGACAAACAAGATAGATGACCAAAAATACTGCAAATACTATTGGTCACACCTTAAAAGAGTCCTTCATGTTCAAGGCAAGAAATGGAACAAATGCACATTATAAATATGATAGTCTGTTTGATATTTCACACATTTATTTTAGTTTAGTTTGATATTGTATCTCTGTATTTGGCTTCAAGCCTATTCAACCAGACATCTAAAATCTTTCTATTCAATATTCGATTAGCTGTAGTGCTATATGTAGAAGGTAGTTATCAGTTACTCATGTGTATACTCTATCTTTAGTCCCATATTGGGAGGCGTCTAGGAAGGGTGAGTCACCCTTACTTATATATATTGTACTCTTCATTTGCTAAATGTCTCGAGTCAATCATTAGTTGAGCCAATTTTTCAACATGATATCAGAGCAAGGTTACTTTTCAATCAAGCTCTCCTACCCCTTTGGTCCTTCTTAAAATCCTAGCCGCCTTCTTATTCCCAATCCCTAGCTGCCATCTCCTCCTAGACTTTTCTCGATAGAGGACTAAAGATGGAGTATATACAAGAGTAACTGATAACAATCTTCTCAGTATCAGTTCTAAGATAACATATTAGGATAGTGCAAGGTTTTTGCCTGAACACTAATGAGCAAGATTCAAGTCCTTGATTTTAGCAATTGGTAAGTATGGAAGTTTAATATTACTACTAAATATTTTTCATCGTATCTCTCATTTACGCCATTTCTGATCAGTATAGGACTGCTAGAGTAGTTTTATTTTATATTGATTGATTGCTTCTGTTATTATCTTGCACTGTTTTTGTTACATCCAGTAGACAAGTGGCACAAGCATTAACTAGCTTGGTTTAGCTTGCAGCAATTGTTACCCAGCCACCTTCAGGAAGGGATAGAGGGAGAAAGATGATGCCATCGCCTGTTGCACAACATGCCATAGAGAGAGGGTTTCCCCAATATCTCATTTTCACGCCCGAAAGAGCTGGGGAGGTATGGTTACTTTGCTAAACTTTGGTTTGCTCTAGGATTTAGGTATATGTGTTGCGTCATGCTAAATCTATTTTACGGCATTGTAGTCATCATATTTGTATGTTGTGACAATATCAAAATAGCAATGAGTGATCTTTTAGATTTATGCCCTTTTCATGCAGGAAGCTTTCTTGGCTGACTTTAGGTCTCTAAACCCAGAAATTTGTATAACAGCAGCATACGGGAATATCTTGCCTACAAAATTTCTCAACATTGCACCTTATGGTGAGTGATTTATTTACCTTGAGTCAACATATGAAGCAGAAATAAAACTTTAGCTGCTATTGGTTTAAATCTATGTATATGCTACACTATAGGGACACGACATGCACGTGATACTATGTTATATCATCAGATATTCAACTTAGTTGTAGTCCATATCAACTAGGCTAATGCTAAACATGCTTTCACCTCAGCTGAACTGACATGAAAGGCTTTCTGGCTCTCCAGTTTGAATGTTTGATAGAAGACAGATCAAATGATTCACAATACAGTCTCACTCACGCTAGTAGTCATTTTGACTGTAGATGTATCTTCCTGACTTGGAACAAATTATTTAAGTCATGAATCAAAGTACTGCTATACTGACATGAAATTGTTGATTTATAGAGGAATGTGTTGTTGATTTATATGGATGCTTGGCACTATCTTTTTGTTGGAATGTTGGGATGTAAGAGGCCACATATCCAGAAATTGAGCCTAGCTAAAAGCATTTACATGAACGAGCGTCAAGATATTAAATGATAGGATAAGAAATGAATGGCATTAGTAGGAAGTTGGAGGTGGTGTCAATGAGGTAAGTTGGGAGAAAATGGTTTGGACATTGCAATGCAGACCAAAAGGTGCATCTCTTAGAGAGATTGGATATTAATTAAAGGAGTTGCTAGAACTAGAGCTAGACTGGAACAAACTTGGATTGAGGTTGTCATAAGGATATTTCATTTGCTAATATTAGAGAGGAGATTACCCTTAACAAAGCTGTAAGGAAAGTAAGGATTCATTTTGACCCTTTGTAATGGATTGGGAATTGAGAAAAATGGGTTTTGTATTACGTAGGAGTGAGGCAATCCCAAAACGTGGATATTTGATGAATAATAGAACTTTGATGGGTACCTTGAGAACATTTTTTCTTTCTTCTCTCTTTATATCTATTTTTTCATTTTGTCTTGTCTTTTATTCTTCGTCTTCCACTTGCTTAAAAGTTAAATCCCATCTATCCCATCAAATAATAATCCAAGTTTTATCCCTTATTATAGTCGGTAGACCCAAGGTTAGAGAAACTAATGTGTAGTCGTGGGGACTTAGTTGTAAGTTTTACAGTTAGTTCTTCTCTTGCATGGCTGCATCAGCTAAGGATTTTTCTCCAATCTTTGATGGACATCTTCTTGACATAAAAGTCTACTGCATAAAAATCTCCATCTTCTATAGATAAAACCAGTATTTATGATCCAACAAGAAAGTTAACTGATTGCAATTAGAAATATAAGTTACTAGTTGGCCTTTTGTGTAATTCCATTTCTGGAACATCTCTTATACATAACTAAACAACTGTATATTTTCATGGGCTGATTAATTGCTTGTGACTGAAGAAAACTTCAAACTTAATTGTTTCCAGGAACTGTAAATATACACCCAAGTTTGTTGCCTCTATATCGTGGTGCTGCTCCTGTTCAAAGAGCATTGCAGGTCTGACATCGTTGTTTATGGTCTCAGTCACAATACTAGTTGTATGTCTTTGTAATATTATCTATAATTCCCTGTGTATAGGATGGGGTGACTGAATCGGGAGTGTCACTCGTGTATACAGTTCGTGCACTGGATGCTGGGCCAATTATTGCTTTCGAAAGAGTGGAAGTTGATGATTGTATTAAGGTAAATTATATTCTCTACTAGGAATTATTTTTGCTAGTAATTTGACTGTGTTGATATCTATGTTGTTAGTATCTTACGATAGACAATACATATCTTACGATGTATCTTAATGATACAATATACTACCATTTCCTTGCGGTTGATTCGATACATCACAAATAGGTTGATAGGTGTTATTGATTTTTTACTTAAGAGTCATCTAATGCATACTTAAGAATATGGGTGTTGAAACTAGAAGACTTGTAAAGATGAAGCAAATAAAATTTCTATGAGAAATTTATACTCTATATGGATTTAGAAGTATAGACCTAAATAACTAGAGTTACTGTATCATACATGATACGATATGCGATACACGAGAAGATATATGTGCTGACAACCCAGGTTGATATGTATAGCTGATTGTAAAGACCTGTTATAAGTGAGTTTTCCTTAAATAAGTTATAAATGGAACTGTTCATTTAATTATTATTTGAACAACAAGCATTACATTGCACAAGCATCTTTGATATGCTCAGTTAAATTATATGGTAGATGTTCTGTTTCGCTCTTGCGCTTGATTTCTTGGAAACTTTCTGAACCCAATTTCCCATGTTTGTCTTCTTTAATGGTTACTCCAATCACGAG
This sequence comes from Iris macrosiphon, assembly GCA_036927795.1. Taxonomy (NCBI): domain Eukaryota; kingdom Viridiplantae; phylum Streptophyta; class Magnoliopsida; order Asparagales; family Iridaceae; genus Iris; species Iris macrosiphon. The sequence continues at coordinate 100,314,569 of JAYESA010000016.1, read as the reverse complement.
TTGAAGCTTCCTTACTTGATATCTTCTTAAAATAGTAAAATACTGAGTCCCAATGCAACTTATTTTTTACTTTTCCTATTTTTCTATTAGGTTATCTTCCCTAGTGGCTGAGCTAGTTTATGACATTAGTCAGTAGGCTTCTTGACTTAAATTACAACACTTTCTGTTGGTTTCCTCATCATTTGATTATTTTGTTGCAAGCCTTTCTAATCTTGAGAGCTTCTTGTGTAGAACCTGCAGGTCTCTTCACAGCAATAAAGTAACTTTTGAATATTGAATGTTGTGATGTTTCTATGTTTTGTGATTGACTACATAATGTTGACATTTTTTTTTATCTAGAGGTATAACACATGTCTATATGTTCTTAGTTTCCACACTTCCATCAGCATAGTTTACACTAAAACATGAACTAATTTTGCTATATTGATATAATGATTTTTTTAATATAGCAATGTAAGTAAAGGAGAAGAAAAATCCTATTTGGTTATCAGGTTAGAACTCTTGATTTATTAGATCCAAAATAACCATTGCTTGTGTTAAAGAGCAGATTAGTTATCCTTATTTTATGTATTTTCCATTTCTAGATAAAGTTAGTGATATCATAAAATGCTTTCTAGTTCTATAAATATTGGCCAAGAGTCTTAATAAAATTTTATTCATTCTAGTTACAATGTAGCTTCCATTTTCAACATGGTATAAGAGGGAGGGTGATCCCGACCCTTGTTCTTTCCAAAAATAAGATCCTAGTCCGTCATCCAGTAGAAAAAAAATCCTTCTCCAAAATCCTAGCGCTGCCATCATCTTGCAGAGCCACCGTTATCTGTCCTCCTTCCTCCTTGAAGCCGCTGTCTTCCTATATCTGAACCCTTCGTCATCCCAAAACCCGGTTATCGTCGTCACAACCCAATACACTACACCGATCTCCACTTCAACGTCGTTGCAACCGGAGCCGCCAACCCCATCTCCTCTTCCTTTACTGTCCAGACCTCAATTGAAGTCTCATGTTCCGTCCGATTTCTTCCTCGACATCCTCCCTACTCGCCACCATTTCAATCACCTCCACTTTGATCAAAATATGTCAAAACCCTCATCGTCTTCTCCAACCCCGACCATTATTGTCGTGGTTCTCATCCATCAACATCTCCCTGCTCCACTACCGGCCTCTAGTTCTGCTGCCGTCCAGTCTAGTAGAAGTGCTCCCGTCCTCACTGGTCTAGTACCGACACCACACTGGTCTACCACCATGCCGATCCCCTATCTCACGTCCTCCAATAGCTCTGACCTTAAGCTTTACCAACCCACCTAAGCTCCGTGCGAGCTACTTCTTTCCCAGACATTTCTATCCCTCACCATCCTCTCCCTCGACCACTGCAGATGTCGACTCAAACGACTTGCCGCCAGCTCTTGTGAACCCCCTCTATCTCTTGCTCCTTCCATTACCACCATATATCCCCTTTTAGTTCCATCCATTAGAACTATATCCTAGTCTCTGATTATTCCTTCTTTTTTACTTTATTTGTCATGTAATATGAAGCAAAATGCATGTAAAAAAAAATGAATGGTAAGAAAATTGAGGGCTCCGCCCCAACCCTTGGACCCCCCGGCTCGTTTAGCTGCAAGCAGGACCATCGAATAACTAGCGTTTCCATATTTTCTTTTCGGAATTTCTTTAATATGGGAAGTCGGAGACTTTCAATTTTCATTTTTGGGATTTCTTTGGTATTCGAAAGCCTTAGTTGTCTTCACGATGATTTCTCGAAAATTTTCAATTTTCCAAGTCCCGACCAGTTTTAGATATTTTTCTTTCGAGATTTTTTCACATTCCCGATTCTTGGACCATTTAGGTAATTTTTCTTTTGGGATTTCTCGCTTTGTCGAGCCTTACCCACTTTAATTTTTTTTTCCGAGATTTGTTGTTTTTTCGAGCCCCATCCCACTTTGTTTGTTGCTTCTTGAATTTCTCGTTTTTCCGAGCTCCCACCCTCTTCGTATATTTTCTTCGAGGATTTCTGGCTTTTTCGAACTTTGACCCAATTTTTGATATTTCTTTCAAGCCTTGTTGCTTTCTCGAGTCCCGACCTACTTCAAATATTTTCTTTCGGAATTTCTCTATATTTTAAGTCCCGACCGACATTATATGTTTTCTTCTAGGGTTTCTCATTTTTCGAAATATGACCTTTTGGATGTCTTATTTCAGGATGTAAGTCTTTTCGATCCCAATCTACTTGGTTGCTTTCTTCCTGAAATTTCTTTGGTTTTCAAGCTCAAACTTTCTTGAGATTGTTTCTTCAATTTTCTTTTGGAATTTCTCACTTTCTTGGCCGCTTTCTTTCTAGGATTTCTTCAAGTTTTCTTTTGGGATTACTTGGCTGCTTTCTTTTACCAAGTTCCAGCTTGTGGGGGACGTGTTATAGAGTAAATCAGTTATCTTTATTTTATGCATTTATATATTTTTCATTTCTAGATAGGGTTAGTGATAACATTTCTCCTATATAGCTCTATAAATATTGGCCCAGAGCCACAATAAAATTATATTCATTCTAGTCACAATGTAGTCTCCACTTTTAGTAGTTTGCATTTCTATCTTCCCAAAAGTTTTATTTTGTTTGTCTACTTTACAAATAGTAAGTTCGAAAGAGAACCCCACTCAAGACCATGATCCTCAAAAGGAGGTCCACCCTTTATACGGTAGTGGAACTTCAGGTGGGTACCAAAGGGTTTTCAAAACACACACCGGACATTGAGTCCTCTTCTAGTAGCATCACTAAACAATGTAAAAGAACTTGAGCATCCTAAGTACAAGACCCATTCCTACGTTTTTTTTATCAAGATGGTTATTTTACCATCTAGGGGTAAGAGACCCATGTATCTTAAGGGTAAGCTTGGATTGAGGGGAAGTTAAGTGGGGTTAAGTGAAGGAAAGTTAAGTTAGGGGGAGGGGAGGCATTATGTATACCCTTGCTTGGATTGGAGGGAAAGTTAAGCGGGGTGTGTTTAATAACTCTTGCTTGGATTGAAGGTTTTGAGTGGGAGGTTGATTAATAAAAATACAGTAGTTATCAAAATATCCTTATTTACGACTTTTTAAACAACCCCACCCTCACTTCCCCTTGTTAACCCTCCGAATTGGAGGATAAAACAAGGTTAAACTTTCTCTCACTTAACTCTCTATGACCCCCCTCCTAAACCCCCACCCTCAAACCAAGTAGAATTTTTTGCCCCTCACATAACTCCCGCTTACTTAACTCTCTTCACCCTCGATCCAAGGAGACCCTAAAGGTTAACTCCTTAGCCTGCTGTTAGGGTTGGGTCCGAAATGGGTACCCTTTGATCCAGTTGGGAGTTGAAAATCATAGGACCTTGTTTTGATAGGTTCACCATTCCTCACCCACTTATTGCAGGTAAATTTCCCGTGACAGGTCGAATCTTATCCGTACAACTAGAATTCTAACTGTAGGTTGCCTAGACATTATGGAATATGAACACTGTTGGAGTTCTGCATTCAGCCGTACTGAACTGCAGGGATGGAACTACAACATGGCCTGAGGTGCCTCCCAGTGCCCCCACCTCCCTCACCATTATCATCATCATCATCACCAAGCCTTCCCCATCAGAACAGGGCCGCCTATGGAGCATAAGAAAGCTCTAAGAAAGATTTGAGAGTTCTTATCACCGACTGTTGACTAGACACCAACCTGAATCAATAACCATTTAATTGTATAAAAACAGGTCAATGTCCAATCCTGATAAGGGAGGCTGTGAAATTGATTCATAATCTGTAAGTCAACAACTTTCACAGTGGATAATAGTTTCTAGCAAGATCGCGCACCCCACGCACACACCCACACACCCCTCTGAATCCGCCAAAACAGATGCTCATAGAAAACCTTGCTCTAAATCCTTGACGTCATTGACTACCTTTGCATAACAAATGTTGTTCTACTGCAGTGACATGAATTGCAAGTACAATACAAAGGACACTGGATGAGCTATTGATTGGAACAATTATGTATTGAAACGTGGATTTTAGTGGCTTATAAAGATTAAAAAATAATAGGAACTAAAGAAGTGGGTGGGGTTTTCTAATAACTTTTGGTTTTCTAATAACTTTTTAAGATTAAAAAAATAATACAAAATAAAGAAGTTGCTTATAAAGATTAAATAATAATAGGAACTAAAGAGTTGAAATATTGAGAAGGCTAACAAGAAATAAAGAAGAATTAGTTAACAACAAGGAGAAAAAACTTGTATTAAAATATATTTTACTAATGCAAGGTGAAAACAATTTCACATGTATTAGGTACCACTATTTTAAGAACCAAAAGTCTGAAGGTTGACCCCATAAGTATCTTCTTTTGATGTAAGAAACTAGTATGCATATCCACAACTAAGGAAGTTTCTGGTCTGTTTATTTTTTATATTCTTGTCGTATGCAGCCCTAATGTTTGAGGACCAATCTAATCTATTGAGATTTGGATAGATTTCTTGGGATTTTTAGATTTATTAGAATCTTTTCAATTTTAGTATTAAGTTAGGATTCGATTTTCTATCTATTTAATGATTTGTTTGACTAGTTTGTTCCGAGGATAAGTTTCAAGAATTAGTCTCTTTATCTCTTGTATCTTCCAAATGCTATATAACATGCTATGTACTTGAGAAAGGAACAGACATGAATGAACGAAAGGAATTTGAGTTTATGTATAATGGTGTAAAGCCAAGATTATCTTAAACTTAAAGTTCCAAAAGTTCTCATCTGTTACTTGTCACCACCTTTTCACTTTTCTTCTTGTGTTATTTGAGATTGTTGAACGGGTTCGAGTTCATTCTTTTTCTAGAAACACAGGGTTCTTCGGTTCTTCGGTAAATTCCGAAGTTCATCTGTAGGTTTGTTGACAATTTTTTTGCATCTTGTTATAAATTGTTTTGTGATTTATATTAATAATGTTTTGTTCACAATTAAGCTCCTATTCCAACATTTAGTCTAATTGATTGCGATCCATAACCTAAATAACTTCAACCGAACTCTACCGATCTTTGTCCAATTAGATTTTTAGTCTTGTTTATGCATTTACGTAGCGAGAGAATTTTATGTTCAAACATGGGACATAGTGGTTTTACGTTCAAACATGGGAGAGTGAAGAAAGAATGACCGCTATAATGACTCTAAATGGTAAATAACTTTAGAAATCAAATAATAGCTGAGTTGAATCCTAGGTTTACTACACTTGGTGTTAGGATAGCGACTTTGAATGCTAGAGTCAACCAAATAGAAATGATACATGCCCTTGAACAACCCTACCACCAAACAGTCATATAAGACCATCTCATTCGGTAATGGGTACAATCGTAACTGGACTAAACACACCTCTTGACACAAATTATAACGACGAAAAAAATCCTATCAATTGTTTATCCGAGCCTGTCATACCTGTTAAGCTATCACCATTACCACTAAATCCTCCACCTAGTGAGTTTTTATAATTATTGAGTCTATCAGAACCCGAATCTCGCAAGTTGAGTTGGTGTCACTACATACATTTTAGTTGGATCCTCATCACGTGTTGTGAACAATTATTATTATATATTTCCCACAATCGTTTTTTACAAGTTGCAGAATTGGACAATTGGACAAAATATGCTTGACATGACAAATAAACACTACACCATGAGCTATCTCTTAGGTCCATCGACATCTTAGGGACGATCATACGTCATTCGATTCTTTTGAGAGAAGCAGTTGCCATTGATCTAGGAGTCTTATTGTTTCTTCCTCTGTGGTGTCCTTCCGACATTCTAGGATTTTCATGGTCATCACTCATCAGGTACTCCAGTACTGTCTCTGCCCCCTAGCCATCTTGGTTTCAAAATATTTTGTTTCAGACTTAGGTAAACCCTTGGAGGTGGTGAGAATGATGGAGGACCAATCAAATCTTATGAGATTTAGATAGATTTCTAGAGATTTAGATAGATTTCTAGAGATTTTTGGATTTATTAGAATCTTTTCAGTTTTAGTACATTAAGCCAGGATTTGATTTTCTAGTGTTTTGTTTGACTAGTTTGTTCTGAGCATAAGTATTAAGAATTCGTCTCTCACCTTTATCCATCTTGTTCTTGTTCGTCCCACTAAAGGAAAGGCTCGACAAAGGGAGGGCAGAATTAGTCTCTTATCACTTGTATCTTCCAAATGCTATAAATATCATACTATGTACTTGAGAAGGGAACAACGATGAATGAATAAAAGGAATTTGAGTTTATGTGTACCTCTCTGAAGCCAAGATCTATGTTACCTGGACTCGGATACGGGTGTCGGGTATGGATACATATCGAAGAGTCGGGTCCTTCAAACTCATAATTGAAGGACACACAAACTCGACTAAAAAGGATCCAAATTTTGGATACGGATACGGGGATATGACTATTAAAATAAATACATTTGAATATGGTTTCATAAAAATACACATCATGTAATTAAATTTGTATGGCTTCATAAAAGACATGTAATTAAATTTGCACGATTTCATAAAAAGACAATCTCTAATTAAATTTGCATGATTTCATAAAAAGACATCATATAATTAAATTTGTAAGGTTTCATAACTTTACTACCAATCCACCATATTAAAATAAACTATCTACTTCACTACCACAATAAAATAAACTATCTACTTCACTACTAGTCTTCCGATTGTCACAATATAAGACCATGAATGATCTGATTGTCACTATGGAGGATCGGATACGGATTCCATATCCATACCCATGTCCTACCCGGTGGACACGGGTACTTCTCTTAAAGTGGAGAGTCCGGTAACATAGGCCAAGATTATCTTAAAGTTCCAAAAGTTTTCACCTATTACTCGTCACCACCTTTCCACCTTTCTTCATAGTTATTTGAGATTGTTGAACGGCTGTGAGTTCCTTCTTATTCTAGAAGCGCGCGATTTTTCTTTGGTTCATTGGTAAATTCCAGTGCTCATCTCTAAGTCCGTAGACAAATTTTTGCATCGTGTTAGAAATTGTTTTGTAACTTATATTAGTAATATTTTGTTCTCAATTAAGCTCCCGTTCCAACGTTTTGTCTAATTGATTGCGATCCATAACCCAAATAGGGCCCAACCGAACCATACGGATCTTCATCCTGCGTCACCTAACCTCATCAGCTCATCTCAAAATTTCACGGTTAGAACATTTTCAATGTTTTTCCAAGTTCAAATTGATCATTAGGCATGTTATTCACGTGCACAAGCTAATGTAAATTTTACAAAGTTACCTTTGTTTATGGGAATATAGGCTGTTCTAGCTAAAATTAAATGGTGTAGTAGTTTTTCAAGTCACTTTAGTAATCCACTATAGGGCTTTTTGCTATGCTTATGCTTGTTCTATGCTATATTTCCTAACAAAATAATTATAAGTTGATAACCCAGTCACTGGTTGTGTTGAACCATTTGGTTGTGTCCAACTAGTCATCGATGATATTATTTGCTAATATTTCAATCTTCTTTACTTTAAATGGCAACATTTCAAGTTAAAGAATGCATAATATTACCTAGATGTTGTTCTAACTGCGCTCCCTATAGTAGTAAATAATATTAGCAATTAACATTTGTCTAACCAACCAACTGCATGGGAAGGACGCACAATAAGATCTAGAGGACAATCTATAAATATTTCAATCTTCTTTACTTTAAATGGCAACATTTCAAGTTAAAGAATGCTTAATATGACCTAAAGGTGTTGTTCTAACTGCGCTCCCTATAGTAGTAAATAATATTAGCAATTAGCATTTGTCTAACCAACTGCATGGGAAGGACGCACAATAAGATCTAGAGGACAATCTATATGGTCATTTCATAATTAATCATTTTGAGATTTGTAGGAGCCTAATTATAAAGCAACATCTATCCAATAATCTACCAAGAAACAACCCTAATAGATATTCATAATTGATCATTTGAATTCAAGATTTTGTTTGAGTTTACCAAGGAGTCGCAAAGACAATCCACATGTTGAGAAAGTTTGGATATTGCTCCAAGGACGACGTTTACTGACAATAATCCTCGTTCTCGAGATCTATGATTGGATATTTATATATTTCGGATTGTGTTGATTGGTTATGGTTCTCGATAACATTTGAAGAGTTAATGGGATTTTGGTAGGTTTTGTGTTGCTGGTTAACAAAGAAAGTGACTCATTTTAGTAACAACAACAACATCAAAGCTTTTATCCCAAATTTTTGGAGTCGGCTATTTGGATCATAGTCTTCTATTCACTTATGTTACATGTCGTATCTTTAACACTAACAAAAAATATATGCTTTTTTTAAAACCTTAATCCATGTTCGTTTAAGCCTACCTCTAGTTGTACCAACTCCTTTAACTACTATTTTATCGCTCCTTACTAGAATGTCTGTGGGCCTAGATTGCGTATGTCCAAGCCACCTAAGACAGTTTTTTCTTATCTTTTTCTCAACAAGCGCACCTCTAACTTCTCTCGAATAAGCTTATCCAATCTTTTGATGTATTGCCACTCATCCATCTTTGCATTCTCATTTCTGCTATACTAATTTTCTGGACATGTTGTTTCTTAATTGCCCAATACTTTTATCCATAAAGCATGGTTGTTCGTATAGACCTCCTATATCATTTTTCTTTAAACTTAAAATGTATCTTCCGATCACAAAGTACTCCAGAAGTACTCTTCCATTCTCATTTTAATTCTATGCATGACATTCTTCTCAATCTCTCTAACATAATCTCTCTAACATGATCAATAATTGATCCTAAATACCGAAAATTATTACTCTTAGGCATTTCTTGTCTATCTATATGTACTCTCCTACATTTCTCTTTGCGTTTTGGTTAAATTACATTTCATATAATATACTTTTGTTATACTAATTTAAAACTCCTTAGATTCCAAGATTTGTCTCCGTATCTTTATTTTAGCATCTAACCCTTCTTTATTTTCATCGACCAACACACAACAAACATCGTACACCATGGAACCTTCTCTTAGATATGCCTAATATCTCATCCATCACTAGTGCAAAAAACACAAAAGGTATAGATTTAATGATGTTTCTTGACGTAAGACAATAGTAATAGTTATTGTTTTACTACCTCCTATGATGTTTCACATAGTTGTCATGACTCCATCATATATATCCTTATAGTCTCAATATAGCTACTAGGAACTTGTTTCTTCTCGAAAGTCCACCATATTAACTCCCTAGGAACTCTGTCATAAGCTTTTTCTAAGTCAATGAAAACCATATGTAAATACCTATTTTCCAATAATTTTAGTGTTCCTACGGAGTGTAAATATGGATGCTAGGTTATGGTATGGGTTTGTAGAGATTTTTGAAGGATTAGAGAAGCTCTTGAGGCTATTAGGTGACTGCAATTGGGAGAGAAGGGTTTACTCCAGATTAAGATTGTATGGAGAGATTGTACGAATAATTTTAATCTTATTATAGGGCTTTTGGCAATCTCATCATCAACTCATATAGTAGACTTCTCTTATTTCCTTCAATGCCTAAAAATAAGATTTACACAAGGGAAGGAAGTGTTTACACGGAATTAGGGTTTATGAAGATATTACGAAGAATTTGAGTCTTATTCTAGGAATTTTGGTAATCCCAAACATTAACTAATAAAATAGACTTCTCTTGCTCTCTTCAATGCCTGAAAACAAGAGCTTACATTTGTTCATATAGGCCACACAAACTTGGCCTCTAAAAAATTCGAACCTAGTCAAACTTGCCATATATAACTAATACTAGGAAATAGCCCTGTCCAAAACCCAAACATATGCACTAAAGAATAAACCCAATAACTCGATGTCTCAAATTGGGAAAATATAACTAATCCTAGAAAATATTCATGTCCATCTATATAACTAAGTGCACCCAAACATGCACCCAAAAGTAAACCCAATAATTGGTCTAAAAGTGGAGTCCAACTCGAATCGGGCCCATATGTCTGACTAGTCCCCCGTCAGCACGAGTTGCTGATTTTATAGTTAATCATTATTTCAGGATTTGGAGCACTAGTTAAACGTATGCTTCTGTGGTTTTAGATTTATATTGTTTATATCTGCAGTTTAAAATTCTAGCACATCCTTCTAAAACAGTTATGTATTTTATTTGTATGTAGGCACCAGAGCTGCTTACGTTGTTATTTGATTTAGGTATTATGCTTGTCCCCTATTTATTCATATATATATATTTTTTGTGAAGTAGTTTTATGTAATAGTTTATGCCTCGTTTTGTTTGATACATGAGTAATTGAGCTATATGTTGTTAATCTCTTACTATACAAATATGAAGCAAAAGCTTTTCTATACTTATCACATAGGTGTATCGGATTGGGAAAAAGTCTTGTGCCATACATTTTCATATCATCCCATACGATACATCCTATACGGAACACCGATACGACAAGTCCGATCCCATCACCGATACATACTTTTTTGTTTTTATTTCACTTATTTACTTTTTTTTATCTGTCTATTTATTGAGATTTTCTTCTCCTTTGCTTTTGGCTTTTCTTCTTCTTTTCTTTTAGGTGTTCTATTGACTAATGTTTCTATTATGGACCTTATGGTGTTGAGTGGATAAATTTATGGATACTAATAACTTATAATAGTTGTCGAACTTGTGTTTTAGTTGCACCTTTAGTTCTCAACTTCATAATTATTGTCATTAGATGCTTAATTTCACTTAACTATTATTGTATGCCTCATTTCTTGGGCTAAAGGAGGATGTCATGACTTGCTCCTATAAATGTACTAAGGCTTCTTATGTTTTATTTACATCGATAAATTTAAATTATTTCTGAATTTCATAGTATCGTAGCTATAAATATTTGGAGAGAACCCTAAATCCAATTTTTTTCCCACATACTCCACCAAACTTCTTAGCTTAACTCTAGCCATCTCCCTAACCTAATTGCCCCCCCTAGCCCCACTACCCCCCGATCAGCCCTCCGCCGCTCATCCTACCCGACTCTCCTCTCAGGACAATACAAGCCCTATCTCCGTGTATAAACACCGTAAAGTTTCCTTGAAGACATCTACGACTCCGACCATAGTCATTTTTGTGTGAATGAACTTGGGAACCAAGTGCACGACTTAGCTTCCGGTGAAGCTACTACCACTTTTTATGACGCTAACATAACATCTGGCGAAGCTAACTGTCACGACCCGCACCCTGGATTTGGGCATGAGTCATGAGTACGTCCAGCCTACGTCGCAGTATCGACGGTAGAACGCTGTACAATAAGCCACAAGTATAATCTACAACTTACAACATATATACATCTCCACACTATACTTAATCACAGACACTAATTTAAATGAATACACTATAGATAATAATGAAATAATAGTCTCGATGCGGGTCCAAGAAGTCTCCCAAAAATAACTAAATATCCAAAGAATAATATTCAAAATACTCTAGAAAAATTGTCGGAGAACAATCCGGTCCAAAATAACTAACAAAACCAACTACTCTTCTAAACTACTCAATTGTAGATGGTATCTGAGCTGTTAACTCTCTATGATCCTCCTGAAGGGCAAGATCAAGCTCAACTTTCGTTAACATACGGTCTATAATGTGTAGGGATCGTATCCTCATCGTAGTCACCTAAAATATGGTTATCCAGTCAGGAAAGGAACGAGTACATCACAGTAAAAACAGTTCGAACACATGGTAGAAGCTATAAGACAATAAATAGTAAAGAATATATGATAGCAACAAAACTGAAATCACAATAAGGCAACAAGAATAACTAAATACTGAAGTCCTGTCATGGCAAAGATGTAGTACAATATCTCCAAGCAACATAGAAAATAACTGCAATGTATGGAAGAACAAGTAGGAACAAACTACTCTACGTGATTTGAAATACCTTGTTGATATGTGAACGGCTAAGGGTAAAATTCGGCAAACCACACGTGTCGTGCATGGCTGCTATTATTCCTGTAAGACCATGGGATGAAAATGGTAGTTCATATGTCCACTAAGTATTTTCCCTCCCTACGAGTACAACATGGATTCCGAACCAGTCACGAAGAAATAACAATAATCCAGAACAGTCATGTATCTCATAACAAGAATCCATTATACTAATCCGTGTAACAAGTGTCAAGAATCAAATAATCAATACTAAGCATGCATTATAGAGACAATCAAGCACTGAAAGTAATCACGGAAATGTACTCGCCTGTGGTCCTTAGTTGTGGTTGGATCAGGTCCCAATTCAGAGTCCAAATCCTACGTATGATATGTTACCATGCAAGAGATAATTTATTTTAATTTATTTAATTCTGGAATAATTACTCTCGAGTCCTATTTTAATCTTATTATTCTAATTTTTAGGTTAATTCCTAAATTTTGTCCAAAGAAACCAAATTTTATCAACTCGAGACTCGTGGCACGCAAATCGAGGCGATCTGTTGCAATCTGTCACGCCCCGATCTCCCGCAGGCTAAATCGGCCGTCCCCACTAGGCGAGAATGACCACGCCAGCGCTCCCGCGGAACGATCGCTTTGACCCATCTGGGCGTGATGCCGCACGGGCGTGAGCCACGTTCGTGCAAGGCCGTGGTTTATTGGCTGGCGGTATGAGTTCTAAGCCACATGATCGCACAGATTGTCCGAGTGCAGCGGAATTTATGAACGTATAGGCGATCGGTAACAAGTTCACTGTGTCGACAATAGCGGAAGCATTAAGTAACACAAGTTGAAGTAAAACAAGCTCTTTATTGATATAAACAATTGTTACAGGCGGCCAAGGCCGATGTTACAATTCGCTCAGATCTCTCTCTGAAACAGTAAAAGCGTGCCAAGTGGCTACAATTATGGAATGATTGTACAGGCGATGTTCAAGCGATGTTCCAACATTATGTCTTGTATATGTGCTTCTGTTCCGGACGCAGCATCCCAAGGCTCCAGAGTGAACTCTACGCCTTAGCACGCACGAAGGAGGCATCCGCACCGAACGAGGTTCTCCCGCACCTTGCAAACGATCTGGTGGGTTATCAGTACATTGGATGCACTGGTGGGGAGGCTACTCGCCCGCTCGACAAATCCAAACACGTATATAGGTTCCGTGGACCAACTATTATGTTGTCTTTCTAGTTGCCTTAGGATCAGTTTTATGGCATAATGAATAACCTAACTCGTGTGGCAGTGCGCCGTGCGACATAAGAGAAAACGCGGCGAGACTTACCAACTTACCATTTGTCCTTCCCTGTCCAAGGCAAACAAGTTATTTTAAGCACGAGCATTCATAATGAAAACCAAGGCAATAACATGTGCAAACACGAGTATTGTTATATCATGATCGTTCTCGTGTTCTGACCAAAAAGTTAACCGATACAAACTCGACTTCCATGCATGATTTCCTGTAGATTTCAGCGTCACAAACATGTTGGAATTTACGGCTCATCCGAATTCAAATTTGTTTGGAAATTATTGCACAAACAAAATCGTATTGTGCAACGGTGGTTGATTGCTAACCTAGAAGTTCTACAAAATTTACAGCATAGAAATAACTCGAATTAAATTATGGGAAAAACATATGTTAAACTTTGTCGTGTCAGCTTTCCGAAACTTCAAACGGTTCATGATTCTGATTCCTGGTTATCCCGGAATCGCGAAAACACGAAGACGCGTCTATTTTCGGAGATGCTGTGCTCTACGATTTTTCCAGAATTTAATACTCTGAATTTCGTGAAACAAATTACATATTCAGAAAACTAGCCTCAATACGGTTCTGACAAAAGAAACGGTGACGCGTTTGGAGTCCGGAGCTATCCGCAATGGCTTCTGGAAGATGAAAGAAACTCTAGATGACAACTCCTCAAAATCGGCTAGAAGAAATAACCCTAAACTTATATATATATATATATATATATATATATATATATATATATATATAGGGAAGAGAGAGAAAGCCAGTGGCTCGGAGTGCGCCACGTGGCGTCCATCCAGGCACTTCCTTCTAGATCGGACGACCAGGGTTCAGCCCGGCTTGGCTCGGCTGAGTCCGAGTCGAATTCGAACTCGGCTCGGCTCGATCGGTTACACCCGCACCCACGCCCGGGAGTCGCTGACAGGCGGACCCCGCCCTGTTTGCTGCGAAAGGCTGACGGGCGGGCCCCTTTTGGCTGACTGGGCAGGGAAATTTCTTTTATGGGTTTTCTTTTTTCAGAAAATAGTTTTAATTCAATTTTGCATAATTAACTCTTAATAAATATGTAAAAATATCAGAAAATTTCTAGAAAATTCTACAAAATATATTTGATTATTTAGAACCTAAAATAAAAGTTTGGGACGTTTTTAATTATGTTTGACACTAAAATAAATTCTTGAAAGTCCTAGAAAATTAGTGTTACTAGTTTTTAATCAATCAAAAATTGTGAAAAAAATTCAATAGCCCTAAATTAACCTAATAACAACATTTAAGCTAGAATTTCAGGATACAGATGTTATAAATCTACCTTCCTAAAAAAATTTCGTTGTCGAAATTTAAGGCAGAATAAATACAAGAAGGAAAATATCTCATGGTGCAAAAAAATAGGGATAACGCTCTCGCATCTCGTCCTCTTTCCCATGTGGATTCACCGGGAGAGTGATGCCTCCAAGGGAATTACTTGGTTATGAAGCACTTTATCCCTCCGGTCTAGGATCTCCACAGGCTGCTCCAGATAACGGAGGCTTGGTCCAACCTCAAGCTCCGAATGATCTAATACATGGCTAGGATTTGCCATGTATCGCCTTAGCTGGGACACATGGAACACGTTGTGTACTTCTTCCAATGTAGGCGGTAAGGCTAGTCGATAGGCTACTGCCCCGACCTTCTCCAGAACATTGAAAGGTCCGATGAATCTTGGACTAAGATTTCTACCTCCACCGAAACGAATCGTACCACGTGTCAGAGAGATACTCAAGAACACTAAGTCGCCAACCTCAAACTCTAGCGATCTTCGGTGGCTATCGGCCCACTGCTTCTGTTTGTCCTGAGCCACACGAAGTCTCTCTCTAATCTGCTTCACATTTTCTGCAGCATCAACTACCATCTCTGGTCCCAATAGTACTCTCGCCTACATCGTCCCAAGACAATGGAGTCCGACATTTCCTACCGTACAGAGCCTCAAAATGAGACATCTCGATACTGGCCTGATAGCTATTGTTGTATGCAAACTCTACCAGGTGAAGATGATCCTCCCATGAGCCACCAAAATCTAGTACATATGTCCGAAGTATATCCTCGAGCGTCTGAATAATCCTCTCTGACTATCCATCCGTCGAGGGTGGTAAGCAGTGATAAATTTGAGTTGGGTACCCAAGCTAGCCTGCAAACTCCTCCAAAAGTGAGACGTAAATCTGCTATCCCGATCGGAGATGATGCTCACTGGAACTCCATGCAGCCTGACTATCTGTCTCACATATAAATCGGCAATCTTCTCCGTGGACAATCCCACTTTGAAAGGCAAAAAGTGGGCTGATTTGCTCAGCCTGTCAATAATGACCCAAATCGCGTTATTCCCTCCTGGAGTGCGTGGAAGTCCGAAAACAAAATCCATCGTGATATGTTCCTATTTTCACTCAGGAATCAGTAGTGGCTGTAGCAATCCTCGTCTCTGCCTCTCGGCTTTGACCTGCTGACACACTAAACATCTGGAGACAAAACATGCTATCTCTCGCTTCATCCCATACCACAACACGTGTTCCCTCAGGTCCTTATACATCTTGTTAGTTCCCAGATGTATAGAATACTGGGAACGATGAGCCTCATGCATGATCTTTTCCCTTATGTGTCATGCCCCGATTTCGTGAATCGAAAGTCGTCCCCCGGGCGTGACGCCGTGCGGGCCTATGTTGCGCACCGCACAAGGCTAAAGTATTTTGCATAATGAGCACATATTCAGAGTATGCAGATAATTGAAACACAGATTTGAAACATGGAAAAGTTCTCTTTATTGATATATGAACATCTATTACAAACTCTTGAACGAGTCATAAGGATTGCCGCACGGGCTTACAAAATGTTGACACAAAATGAGATAGCAGTCCTGTACATTATATCCCTTTACTAAACTTTAAAATGTAAAGACCTCCCGAAGGGATGACGGCTTTCCCTCTGAGCTGCATTGTGTTTGGGTTGCAAGCTCTTTGCTTCAAAATACTTCAAAGGATGGCACGCTCAGGACGCGCCTACAGCTGGACTGGATCGGGAAGACGACTTCAGCTCATCGCTCGGATCTCCTTAGTACGGGGAATCTGTTTCAACGAGGGTCAGTACATCAAAATGTACTGGTGAAGGCGAGCTAACCCAACTATACTAATCAACACGTTTATATGAAGCATGCATATTATTTGTGGTCTTTCTATCTTGCCTTTCATTTTACAAGCAGTCATATATAATAAAACTACTGAAATGAACTTGCCACAGTTCGGTGACTTTTACCTGTCCGTCTGAACCACCTGCACAATACTTACCATGCCTTTCCTGCCACGAAGACACAAGTTAGCTTGCAACAGGTTTAAATATACGTGGTGATCACTGGCTTGATGCCATAATGGACGGGTTGTAGTCTTGGGTGAGAGTGGTATGCAACGCTAGGAACTCGAGGCGAAGCATGCCAACCCACCCGCTCGAGAGACTAACTTGAAGTTCCGTCCAGATCGGATCGGTGCCAGTGCCCCAGCGACCGTCCGCAGGAACCATTGACCTTGTGCACAAGTTGTCCGTGATCAAACGGTATGTTTACTAAGTTAACAATTCATGCAGTTGAGACAACACGAGTACAAGACAAGTAGCATTGAATGATTCATTTTGCATATCCTTCCTAAACAATTATTCGCATACAAGGTGTGTTCCATACTTAGCACAATTTATAGAAGAAGATGCATTCTAACTAAAAGTGAAGCATGTATAGAACATTTGAAACGAACTAGCATACAATAAGATAACAGTTCACATGTTTGATTGACAAGCATAATAATCCAAGCATATTCCCTTTTTATCTTGACATCTTTTAGTTATTACTGGTATCGTTTGATCGGGACAAAGAAGAATACAAGATTTTTAGGTGTGAAGACTTGGAAGAAGGGCCAACTGAATCGAATATAAGCCACTCACTTAGTTGGTTGGAAAGAAGAAGGAAAGCGGTGCTTCAGGACTCCGCTCGCGCGTCGTCTACTGCTCGTTCACCTGCATCCACGAACAACTTGATCAATACCTCTTCTACTCTTTCCAATCTCGGAATTGAATTGCAGTTCAATGAACGAAAATAATGAAATTCATCGAAACCGTTCAAGAAAACCCAAGCAAATCCGAAACCAACTCAAGGCACGAAAGCAACAAGCGACAACGAAAACTAGGCAACAAAAGATACAGCGGAGAGGTCCCTCCTGACTCTGCCGCTAAGTCGATTCCGGGGGCACGGTCCACTGAATATGGAAATCAATTCCGAAGAAGCAAATCCATAGAGGATGGGTTCTTGTTTCAATATATCCCGATCGAACGATACCATCTTTGTATTTCTTAACCGCGCTCCCCGAATAGGGGGGAACGGGGCACCACAGCAGGTCCCCACTAGGCACACATAACCTAGTCCCGTGCCTTAGTGAACCATCCTCAGCAATAGCGAAGTCCTCCATCAATCCTGGTTGCACCTGAGCTCTGAGGCTTCACAGACTCTCATCCTGGTACCGTGTATCTCGGATCTTCTCCATCAACCCCGACTGAATCTGCATGCCCATCATCTGCGTCTCCACTCCTGGAACAATAACCTCGATGCCCAGGCTATCCAAGTCTGCTAATAAGTGACGATCCGTTGACAAGTACATCGCTACTGGATATCTGCTCAAGGCATCGACAACTACGTTAGCCTTCCCTGGATGGTACTGTAGTGAAATATCGAAATCCTTCATCAGTTCTAGCCACCTGCGCTGCCTCATATTCAGCTCTTTCTGCGTAAAGACGTACTTCAAGCTCTTTTGGTCAGTGTGTATTTTCATACGCTCTCCGTACAGATAATGTCTCCACAACTTTAGAGCGAAGATCACCGCTGCTAATTCCAAGTCGCGAGTGGGATAGTTTTTCTCATGTGGCCGCAACTGTCTAGAAGCATATGCCACCACCTTCTTGTTCTGCTCAAGAACACATCCCAAGCCCTTCCCCGAAGCATCGCTATAAATGACAAATCCATCCGTCCCCGATGGCACCGTCAAAACAGGCGCTGTGGTCAATATCTTCTTAAGCTTATTAAATGCAGCCTGACATTCTTCGGTCTATACCAACTGCACATCCTTCCGAGTGAGTCTAGTTAATGGCTCTGCGATCCGAGAATTTTTTTTCACAAATTTTCTGTAATACCCGGCCAATCCTAAGAAGCTTCTGATCTCTGCAACAGAACTCAGAGTGTTCCAAGACTCTACAACATCAATCTTCTTTGGATCCACCGATATCCCGTCTCCAGTCACCACATGTCCAAGGAACTCTACAACTCACATTTCGAGAGAGTCCCATAGAGCTTCTCCTACCGAAGGGTCTCTAGCACAATCCTTAAATGCTTCTTGTGCTCTTCCAGTGTCTTCGAATAGACAAGAATATCATCTATGAATATTACTACGAACTTGTCAAGGTACTGGTGGAACACCTTGTTCATCAAGTTCATGAAGACTGTCGGGGCATTGGTCAACCCAAATGGCATCACCATAAACTCATATTGGACATCTTGTCCGAAATACAATTTTCGGAATATCTTCCTTCTTCACCTTCAACTGATGATAGCCAGATCTCAAATTAATATTTGAAAATACTCTCGCACCGCTCAACTGATCGAAAAGATCGTCTATCCTTGGTAGCGGGTCTTTGTTTTTGATGGTGAGGTTGTTCAGAGCCCTGTAATCAATGCACATTTGCACCGACCCATTTTTCTTTGGTACAAATAAGACCGGGACTCTCCACGGCGAAGAACTCGATCTAATGAAACCCTTGTCTAGCAATTCATCAACCTGCTTCTTCAATTCTGCCATCTCGTTGTTGATCCTGTAGACCTGTTGCGACACCGGCTCTGCCCCAGGCACTAAGTCAATAGAAAATTCAAGATCTCTGTCCGGGGGCAATCCTGTTAGCTCCTCAGGAAATGTCTAGAAACTCTGCAATAATAGGGTGTGGTAAGTCCTTCTCTGCTACCATGGCTCCACAAATAATTCCATCACTCTGCTCAACTCCTCCCCTAACAAACTCAAATTCTGGCTCTCCTGGAGGGCGGAAAAGTACACGTCCTCCACGACGGTCTATGCTAGCATGGTGCATACTCAACCAATCCATTCGGAGGACAATGTCAAAACTCGGAAGTGGCATTACGAGTAAACTAGCATCCAAATCATGGCCTTCCAAGGTAACACAACGCCCCTTGCAAGTATGACTGGCTAGGATAATGCCTCCACCAGTCGCGATCTTGCAACTCCTACTCAAGGGTTCTGTTATTAAACAATGCTTAAGCACAAAGGATGCAAATATGAAGCTATGCGATGCGAGTGGTGTGGGGAGAGCACCATTGGCTCTGGAACCGCACGCTCTAGTCTTGGGTGTCATTCTGAAATGTTAAAAACAACAAGAATTTAATTGATATGGCACAAGATAAGGTAGTATTCAAGAAGGACAATCAACTATAAAAGAGGTCCGATTGCTCGAAAGGAATTAATAAGGGTTTAGCAAGTTGAGTATATGGGATCCCTAATTGTGATTGCGTATTTTTCTATTCCTAGTATGTATATCCTATGGCAGGCTCACAGTCGTACATCTAACTTGAGTACCACTACAAGTTCGCAACCTTGTGCGAAACCTGACCAGCGTGGGCCACCATAAAAACGTGTCACGACCCGCACCCTGGATTTGGGCATGAGTCATGAGTACGTCCATCCTACGCCGCAGTGTCGGCGGTAGAACGCTGTACAATAAGCCACAAGTATAATCTACAACTCATAACATATATACATCTCCATACTATACTCAATCACATGCACTAATTTAAATGAATACAACATAGATAATAATGAAATAATAGTCTCGATGCGGGTCTAAGAAGTCTCCAAAAAATAACTAAATATCCAAAGAACAATATTCAAAATACTCTAGAAAATTTGCCGGAGAACAATCCGGTCCAAAATAACTAACAAAATCAACTATTCTTCTAAACTTCTCCATTGCAGACGGTATCTGAGTTGCTAACTTTCCCTGATCCTCCTGAAGGGCAAGATTAGGCTCAGCTATGTCGCTAACATACGATCCATAATGTGTAGGGATCGCATCCTCATCGTAGTCACCTAAAATATGGTTATCCAGTCAGGAAAGGATCGAGTACATCACAGTGAAAACAATTCCAACACATGGTAGAAGCTATAAGACAATAAATAGTAAAGAATATATGATAGCAACAAAACTGAAATCATAATAAAGCAACCAGAATAACTAAATACTGAAGTCTTGTCAGGGCAAAGATGTACAATATATCCAAGCAACATAAGAAATAACTGCAATGTATGGAAGAACAAGTAGGAACAAACTACTCTACGTAATTTGAAATATCTTGTTGACATGTGAACGGCTAAGGGTAAAATTCGGCAAACCTCACGTGTGGTGCATGGCTGCTATTATTCCTGTAAGACCATGGGATGGAAAATGGTACTTCACACGTCCACCAAGTATTTTTTCTCCCCACGAGTACAACATGGATTCCGAACCAGTCACGAAGAAATAACAATAATCCAGAACAGTCATGTATCTCATAACAAGAATCCATCATACTAATCCGTGTAACAAGTGTCAAGAATCAAATAATCAATACTAAGCATGCATTATAGAGACTATCAAGCACTGAAAGTAATCACAGAAATGTACTCGCCTGTGGTCCTTAGCTTTGGTTGGATCAGGTCCCAATTCAGAGTCCAAATCCTACGTATGATATGTTACCATGCAAGAGATAATTTATTTTAATTTATTTAATTTTGGAATAATTACTCTAAAATCCTATTTTAATCTTATTTTTCTGATTTTTAGGTTAATTCCTAAATTGTCCAAAGAAATCAAAATTTATCAACTCGAGACTTATGGCACGCAAATCGAGGCGATCTGTTGATCGAAAAGTCACAAGCTCGACTTTCATGCATGATTTTCGGTAGATTTCAGCGTCACAAACATGCTGGAATTTACGGCTCATCCGGATTCAAATTCGTTTGGAAATTATTTCACATAGATTGCTAACCTAGAAGTTCTACAGAATTTACAGCACAAAAATAACTCGAATTAAATTATATAAAAAACATATGTTAAACTTTGTCGTGTCAGATTTTTGAAACTTCAAACAGTTCGTGATTCTGATTCCTAGTTCTCCCGGAATCACGAAAACACAGATACGTGTCTATTTTTGGACATGATATGTTCTACGAATTTTCCAGAATTTAGTACTCTGAATTTCGTGAAACAAATTACATATTCAGAAAACTAACCTCAATACGGTTTTAACACAAGAAACAGGGACGCGTTTGGAGTCCGGAGCTATCCGCAATGACTTCTGGAAGAAAAAGGAAATCCTAGATGACAATTTCTCAAAATCGGCTAGAAGAAATAACCCTAAACTTTTCTAAATATATATATATATATATATATATATATATATATATATAGGGAAGAGAGAGAATGTCAGCGGCTCGGAGTGCGCCACATGGCGTCCATCCAGGCACTCCCGCCCAGATCGGACGGCCAAGGTTCAACCCGACTTGGCTCGGCTGAGTCCGAGTCGAATTTGAACTCGGCTCGGCTCGATCGGTTACACTCGCACCTACGCCCGCGAGTCGCTGACAGGCGGGCCCCACCCTTTTTGCTGCAGGAGGCTGACTGGCGGGCCCCTGTTGGCTGACTGGGCATGGTAATTTCTTTTATGGGTTTTCTTTTTTCAGAAAATAGTTTTTAATTCAGTTTTGCATAATTAACTCTTAATAAATATGTACAAATATCAGAAAATTTTCAAAAAATTCTAGAAAATATATTTTATTATTTAGAACATAAAATAAAAGTTTGGGACATTTTTAATTATGTTTGACACTAAAATAAATTCTTGAAAGTCCTAGGAAATTAGTGTTACTAGATTTTAATTAATTAAAAATTGTGAAAAATTCTAATAGCCCCAAATTAACCTAATAACAACATTTAAGCTAGAATTTCAGGATACAAATGTTACACTAACCCTTCGAAATTAGCCTAGCTAGGTTTAAAATATCTAGCGAAGATAACTTCTTCAACGGAGTTAAAGCTAACACCAGCTTCCGAAGAGCTAAAGATGTAACCTTATACAAGACAAAGACACCTGCTTACAACGAGACTACTACCAAAGCCTAAGACGAGACTACAAGCGCATACGACAAAGCTACAATACTTCCTTCAAGACTCCTCCCTTGCCTAGGCGTCCTTACTTGCTTCTCCCAGACAACTCCCTCTCCAACCCTTCATGATCTCTATGGTTCCTCAATGCCACCCGCATTACTGACTTGGTTTTGTACTTGCTTGAGGTCTGTCGCTTGGTTCTCTTATCTTTGAAGCTGCTCTACTTCAACATGGTGTTCTGATGTATGTGATCTCTTACCTCCTGGTAAGTTGGACAACTATCTTTGATGCACTAATCTTGTGTGTCCTTGACTATGGCCTCCCGATGACGACAAATGTGTTCCTGTTGATGTCTCTTCATCTTCAGTTGACTTCAAGACATATTTATGACTCACCACAATCTTTCTATACTGCAAAGAATTACTAGCAATGGTCCATAATTGAAAAATGTTTTAAATAACAAAATCTCAATCGTCACTTGATGGAGTCACTATCCTCAACATGCCTCTTGGTTTCAGAATGACAACTAGGTAATTGTTTGGTTGTCTAATTTTATGGATGCTCGTTGCTATAAACTCTATTATGTCTCTGAAAACTGTCAAAAAAAAAATTTGGATGCATCTTCGGTCTCTTTACTCGTCTGAAGACAATTTTTAGAAACTTTATATTTTTCACACCTTCTATAAGACCACATCTGGAGAAGATTTGCAGGACTTTGGTACCCTCTTCAACAACCTTCTTGAACAATGGAATGTCCTTCAGCCGATATCTTCCGATCCCGTAATTACTCGCCAACAACGAGAGGTCATTGTCGGTGTCATTTTCTTAGCTCGGTTACTATCTAATTTTGGGACTGTTCGCTCATTGGTTCTCTCAGCATAGCTCTCCTTCTCTGACGACCTTCCTGTCGATGGTTTATCGTGTGCCTATGTCATCTTCCATCTCTATCGAGTCCCGACTGTCCTTACTATCTCTGGTCAGGGTCGTGGTGGTCACTTTCAGTCTTGTTGAGGCACTTTTGATTCTTTTTCCGGAGGTTGGGGTGTTGCTTGTGAGCATCTTCTTTATCTGCTCGGGGTCACGGTACCTCAAGGTGTGTATCGGGTCCGGCCAGTTTGAGCCGCAGGGTTGACCTGTTTTGACCGGGCCTGGGGCGGCTTAGGCCAGAGTGAAGGCGGGCCGGGCCTGTCCAGACCAGAAGAGTGGGGGACTGAACCCAGCTCGGACCCAAGTTTGGTCGGGAGTGAGCCGGGCCGAACCCAGCCCGGACACAAGTTTGGTCGGGAGTAGGCCGGGCCGAACCGGGCTGGGTCCGGGCCGGTTTAGTGTTGGACCAATTTTATAAAAAAAAATCCCAAAAAATTGAAATTCGAGGAAAGAAGAAAGATAAATTTTATTAATGTAATTAAAATTAGTCATACATAAGAAAATCAGAAATATGATAATTTTTTTAATATATATTATTTTTGTTACATAAGTCATACAACTTATATTTGTGTTTTATCTTTAAAACCTCTCTTCAAAATTTCTTTGTAATACTCCAAATGAAATTTGTAGAGAGATTGAAAGTTGAAACTCAAAAATAAGTCGCAATAGGTTAAATATACCTATGACCTATCTAACAATAATAATACATATTAAAAAATGATACATTTTTTCAAGAAAATACAAGATTACTAGATACTCATACACTTTTTCATATACCTAAGTAGAATTTTTGTGCCACAATTAGGTTTCCATTAGAGTCATTTTCTACAATGCAAGCATTCAACAAGAACTCTATGCGATAATCTTCTTTGCGTATCGTGCTCATTGTAAACTCCGCTAAAATGATCCAAACATCTGATCTTCTTTCGAGTTGAGGTCCTTATTGCAGTACGGGTTGATGTTGCTGATCTTGCGGTTGCTGTGGTGGTTGATCATTTTTCATGACAGTAAATAGCCTCTTCACAATAGATTGCTTGTAAATATTGAAAGAGGAAAAAAAATTGTTGTGCTAAATTTGAAAGAATTATGTCCTAGGTATAGGAATTTTCGGGTGCCAAAATATCCCAAATACCCTTAAAATATAATTGTCATAAGGTATTTTGGTCATTTTCAGTAAAAGTGATCAAAATACCCTTCAAAAGGATTGAAAATTGCCATAAAATTGGGAATATTTTGGTAAAAATACCCTCAAATGTGTAATATAGCTGTTGGAGGGGTAAATGTCAAAAATATTTCTCCAACGATTTAAAAAACAATTAAATGAGGGGGGTATTCTGGTCGTTTACCCTCTATATTAATAATGCACAATAAGCCCTGTGGGGCCCATGGCCATGTGGTGGTGGTGGTGGGGGGGGGGGGGGGTGTATGAGATCGAGACTAGACCGGGTCACCGACCGGGCCGGTTTGGGCCGGGTCGGACGAATTTCACGGTCTGAACTTGAAGCATAATTATCCTGATGATACACCTACTACCACACATGCATCTGCTTCTACTTCTGCTCCTCCACCTTCTCTACCTGGTGGATCGATCCCCTTTTTCAATGATGAATGAAGTCAATTGCATCAACTTCTTTTCTCTGTAGCTATTGTCAATCTTTCTACTCAATCAGGTATCCGTCTCCTTTCTCATTCGTATTCTTAGGTTGCTGATTCCGGCGCCTTAAAACATCTCATAACCAACCCTTAAATCTTGCTTCTATCACTTATAAATTCATTTATATGGCTGATTGTACTACGGCTTAAGTTTGCTGTGCTGCTGGTTTATCGCTTACTCCGTCTTTACATTTAAAAAATATTTTCATTTTAACGCTGCATTATAACTTATTATTTATTCGTCAGCTTTCATATGATTCTAATTCTTCAATAACATTTTATTCACCTCACTTGTAATATAGTATCTTCTGATGAAGCAACAGATTGGTGGGGGTAATGGACAAAACGACCTTTACTATGTAGATCATCTGCCCAATACGTCAATGGTTGCTCCTATTTACTGCCCAGTATGTCAATGGTTGCTCCCTCTATTCAATAGCATAAGAGATTTGGACATCCTTTGTTATCTTCCTTACAAACTATGTTACCTAATCTATCATAATTTATTGTGAGTCATATATTCTTGGAAAGAAACAACGCTCTTCTTTTCATGTAGTTTATAAATAACATGATTCATCTTTTGCTTTGCTTCATAGTAATATTTTGGGTCCCATTAATTTTTTAAGTGTACCTAACTATAAATATTGTTACTTTTATTGATGACCACTCACGCATCACATAGTTATATCTTCTTCGTTCTAGATCGGATTTTTATTTGTTTTCCAAATCTTTGTGGCCGAAGTTTTTGATCAATTTGATGTTTACATCATGGTTCTCTTTAATAATGCTAAGGAGTATGTGAGCAACGAGTTTCAAGCATTCTTTCAGACTTATGACATACTTCATCAGACTTTATGTTCGTACCTCAGCAGAATGGTATTGCGGAAAGTAAGAATAGATACCTTCTTAAGGTAGCCCACTCTCTTCTTATTTATATGCATGTTTCCAAGAATCATGGAATTTTACGGTATTAGCTGCTTGTTTTTTATATAAACTGCATGGCCTCTCATGTCCTTGAGAACAAATTCTCTTTTTCCATCATTTTTTCGAAGGTTAAATCCTTTCGTGTTGCTCTAAAGGTTTTTAGTTTTTGTTATACTCATTATCTTGGATTTCAGGTGGATAAAATTAATGCGCTAGCTACTTGTATAATATTTATTTGTTATTCTCGTACACAAAAAGTAAATGCTTGTTTTGATCTCGCTACTTCGAAGTTGTTTGTCTCTTGTGATGTTACTTTTCTCGAGGATCAAGCCTATTTCACTTCTGATACACCATCTGCATCTCTATTGTCCACGATTTCTCTTCCTCTTATTCCTTCCTCTGAAATTGATATACCTATTTCTCCTGTCTCCCAGGTCTAGGTCTTTGGTTCCCTTTTTCCAGGTATATAGGCGTTGAGATAAGGTCATAACTCCACATGTCTCTATTTCTTCGGGTACCACTGCAGGTACTACAGTGCAACCTTTTGTTCATACTCCACCACTTCCGTTGACTTTAGATGAATATCTCTCTTCCTATTGCTCTTCACAAGGGTAAGTGCTCTTGTACTACTACCTATCCTATTTGTAACTTCATTTCTTATCACCATTGGACTCCATCTAGTCGTACATTTTTCTTCTTCTTTAGATGCCATTACTCTTCCTTCCTCGGTTCACGAAGCACTTCAAGATCCAGGTTGACATGCTGCTATGGTTGAGGAACTTGATGCACTGTATTCAAGGAAGTTAGGCGCTAGTCGGACGGGCACCTAGCATCTAACCTGCCTAGGCGACCGTACTTCAAAAATTATTAAAAAACCTACTGAAAATTGCAAAAAATGTCCATAAAATCTCAAAGTATGCATAGTTAAAAGGGGGGTGTCACGTCCCGATTTTGTCCAATCGATAATCGTCCCCCGGGCGTGATGCCGTGCACGCGTAAGATGCGCGTGCACAAGGCCTAGGCATAATGATAATCTTTAGAACACATGCAACAGAGTACGCAGATAAGATAACACACACATTGAGGCATATAAAAGTTTTCTTTTATTGATAATGAACATCTGATTACAGACTCTGGACCCAAAAGCGATAAGGATGCCACACGGGCTTACAACTTGGATATAAAATGAGATAGCCGTTTCCATACATCACATCCTTTACTAAAACTTCAAAATGATATAGACACCTGCTGGCGAAGCTATCGCCTTGTCTCGGAGCTGCATATAAGGGTTGCACGGGCTCCGGGTTCTTTGTACAAGCTCCAAAAAGGCACGAATGGAGTGCAACGAGTACTGGACTGGTTGGGGGAAGAAGAAGCTTCAGCTCCTCGCCGTGTCGCTTGGGCTCGAGGAACCTACTGCAACGAGGGTCAGTACTTTGAAAAGTACCGGTGAGGGCGAGCTAACCCAACTAACCAAATCCAAAGTTCATTCATATAAAGCATGCAATTTATTTGTGGTCTTTCTAACTTGCCTTAGTTCAATTCACATGCAAGCATTGCGTATTCAATTTACTGAAACAAACATGCCACCGTTAGGTGACTTTTACCTTCCCGTCTGAACTGCCTGCATAATACTTACCATGTCTTTCCCTGCCACGAAGACACCATTAGTTTGAGCAAGCAATGCAGAAATATATATATGTATTGGGTCATGGCACATCATTGCCACCGTAGACAATAGCTACAGGAAGACGATGACCCTTACATCGCAGGTAACAAGCCCCGCTACAAGGCTCCCGCTACAAGGCTCCCGCATTACCCGTGCTAGACTTGCTAGCGTAGCTATCTGAGTTCCGTCCGGAACGAATTGGCCCCAGTGCCCCGGGCACCGTTCGCAGGAACTAAACCTTGTGCACAAGTTGTCCGACCGAACTACGCATTGACACTAAGTTAATAGATAAAGCATTCAAACCACAAGAATGTACATATCTATTTTAGCATAGTGCATTTGGCATAGTCTACCTGTTCAAGTGATTGCATTTTATTATAGTTTGCACAAAACATCTATACAGTTATATAGAATAAGTTCTAGCTATAATTGAAGCATGAATATATAAACGCATAGCGGACAAGCACGCATCAATGTGATCGTTTGAGAATTCCAGGTGACAAGCATTACAAGTGTTTCAAGTCTAACTCTTCTTTTCGTTTGACTCAGTTCAATCTTATTATGATATCGTTGGAACGGGATGCACAAATAAGCAAATTTATTAAGAGTGAAGACTTGGAAGAAGGGTGCTAATCGAAGTAAAGTCACTCACAAGTTGGTGAACTAGGAGAGAAAATGGGAGAACTTCAAGACTCCGCTTGCGCGTCGTCTACCTGATCACCTGCACGCACCAACAAATGATCAATATCTCCTGCTTCGGTCTCCGAGATTCGATACGAAATGCGAAATCCTAAGGGCGAAGGCAATGAAATCCATCAAAACCGTTCAAGAAAACGCAAGTCATAAAATCAACAAGAAAGCAATCAAACAACATCGAAAACGGACAATGAAACCAGCGCAACGGAAAGGCCCCTCTCGACTTTGCCGCCGAGTCCTTCCTTGAGGCACGATCTGTTGAATATGTGACATGATTCCGAAGAAACTAATCCATAACGAGGAAATGATCTTGATTCAATCTGTCCCGATCGAACGGTATCAAGTATTTCTTAGCCGCGCTCCCCGAATAAGGGAAACGGGCACTACATCATAACCATCTAATAGAAAGTTTCGTCCTCGAAACTTAGGAATAGAACCTACCCTTAAGGAATAATGAGGGAAACCTTTCCCTCATATCAGATTCGAGTTCCCACGTCGATTCTTCGACCGCGTTGTTTCGCCAAAGAACACGCACTAGCGATATTGCCCGATTCCGCAACTGCTTTTCCTTATGCTCCAAGATCTGCACTGGTTCTTCGACGTACGACAAGTCCGTCTGCAGATCTAACTACCAAAGTCTACCACATGGTTCGGGTCATGCACATACTTTCTAAGTTGAGACACATGAAAAATATTGTGCACTTCAGATAGGGCTGGTGACCGTGCAATTTGATAGGCAACTAAAGTGACTCGTCTGAGAATTTCAAAAGGGCCAACAAATCTCGGACTTTACTTCCCCTTTACCCCGAATCTTGTAACTCCTCGCATGGGCGAGACCTTTAGAAACACGTGGTCACTCTCTTGGAACTTAAGGGGGCGACGACGAACATCGGAATAGCTCTTATGCCGCCTTTGTGTTACTTTTAATCGTTCTCGAATCAACCGAACATTTTGGACTGTTTGTTCAACCAGTTCCGGCCCAAGGATTTGCCTCTCCAACTTCATCCCAGCAGATCGGTGACCTACACTTTCGTCCATACAGAGCCTCGTACGGAGACATTTGTATGCTAGACTGATAACTGTTATGTGCAAATTCGGCTAGCCGCAGGTTGACGTCCCAACTTGACTTCGAATTAATTACGCAGAGGCGCAACATGTCTTCTAGTACTTGATTCACCCGTTCTGTTTGGCCGTCTGTTTGAGGATGGTAGGCTGAGCTGAAATTCAATCTTGGTCCCCAACGATGACTTAAGGCTTTCCCAGAAACGTGAGACGAACCGTCCGTCCCGATCTGATACTATGGAAACTGGCACTCCGTGCAGCCGGACTATCTCATCAAGGTAGGTCTGGACAAGGCGATCGGCGCTCCAAGTACTTTTAATGGCAATAAAGTGTGCAGACTTGGTTAACCGGTCGACGATGAGCCAGATTGCGTCGTTCCCCCGTTGTGTCCTTGGCAGGCCAACAATGAAGTCCATGCTTATGTGCTCCCACTTCCATTCTGGGATAGCAAGATTCTGCATTTCTCCGTCCGGCCTCTGATGCTCAGCTTTCACCCTCTGATAGGTTATGCATTTTGACACAAAGAGCGCCACATCTTTCTTCATGCCGTGCCACCAGAAGATAGTACGAAGATCTTTATATATTTTCGTGCTCCCGGGATGGATCGTATAGGCTGCATAGTGAGCTTCTGTAAGGATCTCCTTTTTGAGTTCTGAATCATTGGGGACGCATAGCCTTCCTTTAACTCGCAATACCCCTTTCTTATCTACTGCAAAGTCTTTCGCCTTCCCCGCTAGAACCTGCTCCCGCATTTTCCTGAGGAATAGGTCGTCCCTCTGAGTAGATGTGGCCCCCTCTCTATCAGGTTAGGTACAAATCGCATCTGAGCAACCCGCGTGCCGCGATATCGAATTCGGAGTTCGATGCCTAACTCTTCTAAGTCCCTTTGTAACCTGCTATCAACGGACAGAGATCCCGCAAAGACCCGACTCAACGCATCCGCTACCACATTTTCTTTACCAGGAGGGTAGTCTATTGTCAAGTCGTAATCCTTTATCAATTCTAGCCAACGCCGCTGTCGTAGGTTCAGATCCGCTTGGGTGAATAAGTACTTCAAACTCTTGTGATCGGTATAAATTCAGCAAGGTACTCTATAAAGGTAGTGTCGTCACAACTTCAGCCCGAACACAATTGCCGCTAATTCGAGATCATGCGTAGGATAATTCTTTTTGTGCTTTTTCAACTGCCTGGATGCATAGGTGATCACCCTATCCTGCTGCATAAGTACACACCCTAAGCCCTGCGCTGACGCGTCGCTGAAGATTTGGAATCCCGAGGTCTCGTCTGGTAGTGCAAGTAACGGGGCAGAGCTGTGGCGATGCTTTAACTCTTGAAATGAAGTTTCGCAGTCGGCGGACCACTCAAACGCGACTCCCTTCTGAGTGAGGCGAGTCAGAGGTGAGGCTAGTTTGAAAAAATCCTTTACGAACCGCCTGTAGTAGCCCGCTAGCCCGAGGAAGCTTCAAATTTCACTAACGGATGCAGGTCGCTTCCACTCGATGATGGCCTCCACCTTCTTTGGATCGACTGAAATTCCTCCCGCAGAAATGATGTGCCCAAGGAAAGATACGCTGCTCAGCCAGAATTCGCACTTACTCAGTTTCGCATATAACTTGTTGGCCCGAAGGGTCTATAGCACGGTCAGCAATTGCTCTGCATGCTCCTCCCCATTCTTCGAGTACACCAAGATATCATCGATGGACACTACTACAAAGCTATCGAGATACGGCCAGAACACACGGTTCATTAAATCTATAAAGGCGACAGGGGCATTGGTCAAACCGAACGGCATTACCAAAAACTCATAGTGGCCGTAGCGAGTGCGAAAGGCTGACTTCGGCACATCGTCAGGCTTAATCTTGAGATGATGGTAACCCGAGGGGAGATCAATTTTTGAGAACACTGTTGCAGCTTGTAATTGATCAAAGAGATCATCTATCCTGGGGACGGGGTACTTATTTCGGACAGTAGCCTTATTCAATTTCCGATAGTCGATGCAGAGCCGCATCGAGCCATCATTTTTCTTAACAAACAACACAGGCGCACCCCATAGAGACACTCAGGCGGATGTACCCAAGATCTGGCAACTCTTGCAACTGAATCTTTAACTCCTTCAGCTCTGCTGGGGCCATTCTATACGGAGTTTTGGAAATTGGTCGGATTTCTGGAAATGTGTCAATAGTGAACTCTATCTCTCGATCAGATGGCATACCGGGCAACTCGTCTGGAAACACATCAGGAAAATCTGCCACAATGGGAATGGACTCAACGTTTGCACAATCTTGCCGAGTGTCTCGAACGGACGCCAAGTACCCTACACAGTCGAAGTGAATCATCCGTCGAGCAGACATTACTGAGATCACCATGCAGGCATTCGACGCTTTCGACTGTGGACTGCACGAATAACAAAATTCGATCTCGCCAGGAAGACGAAACACGACTTTCTTCTCCGCACAATCGATAGTAGCTGAGCAAGCGCCAAGCCAATCCATTCCCAGAATAATGTCGTAGTCCCCTATGTCTAGAACTATCGCATCAAGTGACAATTTTTTTCCTCCGATGCAAATGCAACCGTCACGACAAACTGAATCGGCAGGCAAACTCGTGCCTGACGGGGTACTGACGCTAAGCCTTAGGCCTAGCGGTGTCTGAATAAATCCGTGCTCCCTAGCAAAGTTTGTTGACACAAAACTATGTGTAGCACCGGAATCAAATAGTACTCGTGCAGTTACATTATTGAATAGCAACATACCTGACACCACGGTGTTCGAGACAAGCGCCTCGTCCCTCGTTAAGGCATAAACCCGGCCCCCAGTGTTCGGATGACGCTCTTGTTGCTGCGCATGCCAATTAGCTTGGGGTCCTTGAATGAAATTTTGCTGCTCTGCACGGTGCTGAGGGACTCGGTTTGGACGATCAAGACAATCTCGAGCATAATGACCCAACCGACCACAGTTGAAGCATCCCTGATTTCGACATTCGCTAGCCTGGTGCCATGTACGGTTGCATTTTGCACAGCGCTGCCCCTGATTCCCCCCCGGATTGTTGCCCTGGTTGTCGCCATTATTCGGACGCTTATTAGCGTTGTTTCCTTCGGTATTACTAAAGCGCTTGTGATGAGAATGTTGTACATCGCCGGCAGTAGTTGAAGGATATTGCGGTTCTAGGACTAGGGTGTGATTTAGGACTTTCCTTATCGTCTCGTACTGTGGAGCGACTACGTGCGCATGAATGGAAGGTCGCAGGCCGCCTTCAAATCGTCTGGCTCGTCTTGCTGCATTGGGCAGGTAAGAACTAGCAAACTTGGCCAACCGGTTGAATTCTGCGGCATACTGCTTCACTGTCATCGTTCCTTGCTGCAGACGCACAAAATCGTTCTCTTTCTGACGACGAATGGGTGGGGGGATAAACTCCTCTTCAAATGTGCTACGGAAGATGGACCAAGGAATCATCTCGCCACCACCATCTGAGGAGAGAGATCTGCGGTGCACATCCCACCAATTGTGCGCATTCATTCGAAGCTGGAGTTGGGCACAGGCGACTCTCTTGTCGTCGGGTACTTCTAGCAGCTTAATGTGATCTTCTAGCTCGGCCAACCAATCTAGCGCCACAACAGGATCCTCCGTCCCTCGGAAGGACGTGTTGCAGACCTTTTTAAAGTCGGCAAAGTCGAAAGCAGTCACATCCTTCTTCTTTGCGGTTCGGGGTACTTCGACTTCATCTGTTGCTGGCTCCACCGGTGCCGCCACTGTTGTTGCGGATTGGTTAGAAGCCAAGGTCTGAACAATTTGTTGCAGAGCATCCACCTGCTTCTGTTGGATCTTAAATCGGGCCTCTAGATTTTTTTCGAACTTGTCCTGTCGGGCCTCATCCCTCTTTTGTTGCGCCTCTAGCATTTGCATCATTCGTTCAACCGGCTCAATGGAGGGTGCAGGTCGTTGGCTCTCAGAACTAGCCGAAGTGCCCGAAGTACTTGCATCAACTTGCCCTGTTGCTTGTGTTTGGACCATTCCTGCTAAAACAAGGAACTTACATCAGTCTCATAGAGTATTACAGACTCACTGTATGGAACGCATCTCATTTTGCACCAATTGATTTCAAGGGTTCAACTCGGAAGGGACAAAAGGGACAAGGTCATCTTAAAAAAACTTTCTGACACGAGATCAAAGGACCTGAAGCTTTGCTCTGATACCAATATGTCACGCTCCGATTTTGCCCAATCGATAATCGTCCCCCGGGTGTGATGCCGTGCACGCGTATGGTGCGCGTGCACAAGGCCTAGGCATAATGATAATCTTTAGAACACATGTAACAGAGTACGCAAATAAGATAACACACATTGAGGCATAGAAAAGTTTTCTTTTATTGATAATGAACATCTGATTACAGACTCTTGACCCAAAAGCGATAAGGATACCACACGGGCTTACAACTTGATACAAAATGAGATAGCCGTTTCCATGCATCACATCATTTACTAAAACTTCAAAATGATATAGACACCTGCTGGCGAAGCTATCGCCTTGCCTCGGAGCTGCATATAAGGGTTGCACGGGTTCCGGGTTCTTTGTACAAGCTCCAAAAAGGCACGAACGGAGTGCAACGAGTACTTGACTGGTTAGGGGAAGTAGAAGCTTCAGCTCCTCGCCGCGTCGCTTGGAACCTGCTGCAACGAGGGTCAGTACTTCGAAAAGTACCGGTGAGGGCGAGCTAACCCAACTAACAAAATCCAAAGTTCGTTCATATGAAGCATACAATTTATTTGTGGTCTTTCTAACTTGCCTTAGTTCAATTCACATGCAAGCATTGAGTATTCAATTTACAGAAACAAACATGCCACCGTTAGGTGACTTTTATCTTCCCGTCTGAACTGCCTGCATAATACTTACCATGTCCTTCCCTGCCACAAAGACACCATTAGTTTGAGCAAGCAATGCAGAAATATATATATGTACTGGGTCATGGCATATCATTGCCACCGTGGACAATAGCTACAGTAAGACGGTGACCCTTGCAGTGCGGGTAACAAGCCCCGCTACAAGGCTCCCGCATTACCCGTGCTAGACTTGCTAGCGTAGCTATCCGAGTTCCGCCCGGAACGAATCGGCCCCAGTGCCCCGGACATCGTTCGCACGAACTAAACCTTGTGCACAAGTTGTCCGACCGAACTACGCATTGACACTAAGTTAATAGATAGAGCATTCAAACCACAAGAATGTATATATCTACTTTAGCATAGTGCATTTGGCATAGTCTACCTGTTCAAGTGATTGCATTTCATTATAGTTTGCACAAAACGTCTGTACAGTTATATAGAATAAGTTCTAGCTACAACTGAAACATGAATATATAAATGCATAGCGGACAAGCACGCATCAATGTGATCATTTGAGAATTCCAGGTGACTAGCATTACAAGTATTTCAAGTCTAATTCTTCTTTTCGTTTGACTCAGTTCAATCTTATTATGATATTGTTGGAACATGATGCACAAATGAGCCAATTTATTGAGAGTGAAGACTTGGAAGAAGGGTGCTAATCGAAGTAAAGCCACTAACAAGTTGGTGAACTAGGAGAGAAAATGGGAGAACTTCAAGACTCCGCTTGCGCGTCGTCTACCCGATCACCTGCACGCACCAACAGATGATCAATATCTCCTACTTCGGTCTCCGAGGTTCGATACGAAATGCAAAATCCTAAGAACGAAGACAATGAAATCTATCGAAACCGTTCAAGAAAACGTAAGTCATAAAACCAACAAGAAAGCAACCAAGCGACATCAAAAACGGGCAAGGAAACCAGCGCAACGGAAAGGCCCCTCTCGACTCTGCCGCCGAGTCCTTCCTCGAGGCACGATCCGTTGAATATGGGACCTGATTCCGAAGAAACCAATCCATAACGAGAAAAGAATCTTGATTCAATCTGTCCCGATCGAACGATACCAAGTATTTCTTAGCCGCGCTTCCCGAATAGGGGGAACGGGGCACTACAGGGGGGGCGCTAGTCGGACGTACTTTACCTAACATTATGAGTTTGATTTTGTTAAGTCTTTTGCTTGTTGCTAAGTTGATTTCTGTTCGAGTTCTTCTATCTTTGACAGTTTCTAGGAATTGGTCTCTACATCAGTTGGACGTAAAGAATGCCTTCCTCAATGACGATCTTTCAGAGACTATTTTTTATGTAGCAATCTCCAGGGTTTGAGCGACGGAGGGAGTCGATGGCCTGTCTCCTAGATAAGTCCATATGGTCTACAATAGTCACCACATGCGTGGTTTGGCAAATTCAGTAGAGTCTTGCAACATATTGGGTTTCTTCATAGCAGCTTAGATATGTCCTTATTTACACATAAGAGGTCTCACGTCATAGTCATCTTAATTGTTTGTGGATGCCATTATCATCACTGGAGATGATTCTGCTGTTATTTTCAAGGTGAAAGAATACTTAGCCTCTCATTTTTATACAAAGCACCTTGGTCTATTGAGGTACTTTCTTGGTATTAAGGTATCGTGGAGTTCCGGATGAAAAAACTTTCTTAGCACAAATATGCATTGGATCTTCTATCTGAGACATGATTCCTATGTTGCAGCCCAATAGACACACCTATGGATTCCACAATCAAACTATCTAGATTGAACTCTTAATCAGATTCTCCTTTATCTGACCTAGGACGTTATAAACGACTGGTTAGAAAGCTAACTTATCTTACTATCACTTGTCCAGATATTGCTTACGCTGTGAGTACGGTGAGTCAATATATGCAAAATCCTTTGACCTCTCATCTTCAGGCTGTTGAAAGGATTCTATGCTACATAAAGGGAACTCCTGGACAAGGCCTTCTCTACAGAATTTCTAAACTGTTGCTCACAACCTTTGCAAATGCTGACTTTGCTGAATCAGTTGATGATCGTCGCTCAACCAGCGGTGATCTTGTCTTTATGGGAGAATTTGGTTACATGAAAGAGTAAGAAGCATAAAGTAATTGCTCGTTCTTCTGCTGAAGCCGAATATAGAGCTATGAACATGCTATCTCTGAGTTGATTTGGCTCAACTCCTTATAGATTTTGGGGTGCTCTCTCTTTTCGAGCCGCTTTCTACTATGATAACCAGGTTGCGATACATATTGCTGAGAATCTAGTCTTTAACGAAAGTAATAAGCATATCAAGATATGCTGTCACTTTATTTGAGACTTTATTTGAGAGTGACAAAAAATAGTTGTCATACAACACGTGTCTTCTTCAGCTCAGTTGGCATATATATTATCACCAAATCACTGCTTCGACATTTGTTTGCTCGACTGTTATCCAACATGGAATGATTGATATATATGCTCATCTTTAGGGGGGGGGGGGTGTCATTTAAATACCTCATACCACCTTTTAACTTCCCATCGCCTAGGCTAAGGATTTATTCCTATAAATGTACCAAGGTTCTCATATTTTATTCACATCAATAAATTGAAAGTTCTCTATGAATTCACTTAATTCTGAATTCCGCTTAATGATATTATCTATAGTTGCTTAATGTGTTCAATTTATCCTTATATGCTATGTTGTCATGGGCGACGCCTAGGCGGCCTAGGTGTGCAGGTATGGGCAAGGTTGCCTCGACTCGCGGAGGAAAAGTCCATTGCAGGCGACGGGCGGCTAGGCGCGCCTAGGCGGACGCTTGGAGTCGACTAGGAGAAGTCCCCAGGTGTGCCAAGGCGGGCGTGAGTTAATCGGACTTTAGGGTTTTTTTTCCAGACCCGATAAGCTTTGCAGGCTTAACTCGACCAAAAAAAGGGGAACGCACAGCAGAGGTGGCTGCTCACTCGACCAAAAAAAAGTCGACCAAAAAGAAAAAAAGGCGGCTGCTCACTTTAGGGTTCCACTCGAGCTCGATCGACGACCATGTAATCTACTTCTTCTTCTTCTTCTTCTTCTTCAGTTCTTCTTTTATCCAGATGTTATTATTTTGATGGTTCAGCTTTGGGGTTCTTATTTTAATGGATTTAAAAAAAAATGAAGACTCAGCGAGACTCACTGGCACTGCTGAGTTCTTTTTTCATCTTTTAAAAAAAAAAAAGACTTAGAGTGTATTCACTATTCATATGTTATTATTTTGATTGTTCAATGAATATGTAAGAAGCACTAAATTTTGTTTTTCCAGCATTTTAAGATGTCTTTTAGTGCTTCCACTCGTTTGAAACCCTCAAAAGATCCAGGATGGGATTATGGGCAACTATTGTCCAATGACAAGAATAGTGTGAAATGTGATTTATGTCTTGTAATAACAAAGGGTGGAATTCATAGGCGCACACAACATTTTGCTGGCATTGCTGCTGCCTAGTGCTGCTACTGGCCTACTGCTATCTGGTCTCTTTCTTGTTGCTGCCTGGTGCTGCAAGCCTGCAATTGCAGAAAAAATGCACAAAACTCTGGGCGGGTGCCTAGGCGTGCCTAGGCGCGGCGGGCCTAGTGTCGCCTCGCCTCGCCTAGCGTCTAATACAACATAGCTTATATGTTATATTAAGTTTTCAATGTATTTGTCAATGGGATTATGTATCTTACGATACACGATTATCGAGCAAACTGATACGTACAACTATATGACAACATTGCATATAATTAGGGCTAGATGTTGACATAAAATTTGTAACCTTGTACTAAACCTTCTGCTAACCTAGTCAAATTGCTTACTTTATAATTGGCCACCTAATGCCACTTTCATGTTCATTAATTCATTTCATGGTTAATTATAGCATGATAGGTAACGCGGGACGAAGACCTAGAAGAAATATGATTAGTATAAAAATTAAGAATTTAGAGAAATTTAGAGCGTAAACTTTAAATGAAATGTGAACAAGCAACTATTATAAATTTATCACAAATAATTTAAATAGAAAGAGAAAAATAATAATTAGGAATACTCGATTTGGAATAATGTGTTGATGGCATCAACATCGATGGTGGAGAAAGAAGTAAGATAAAGAGATCTTTTAGGATTTTGGTATCACACCATACAAACTTAAAATAGATTTCTCATTATTCAATTCTTCGATGAATAATTTACGAACCTACAAACTATTTATATGCTCTGGAAAAGAAAAAAGAAAAAGCCAATATCTAAATATTTATCCCTAAGATAACTTAAATCATAATCGATAAAACATATAAAAACAATCTTTATCTAAAAGATAACAAGAAATCTAAATTTGCTTCCTATCATTCTTCTCGGCTTCAAATTTTTTACCTCCTAATGAATAATGTAAGCGTAAAATCCGAGAAATATGCTCCTGGTAATGTCCTCAAAATCTTCCATGACGGAGGCCTCTGTTTCGACAAGGTAGTCAACATTGAGGCTTCTAACAAGACGATGGTACTGGCAACTATGAAAGTTGAAGAAGTCGAATGTCCTACATGGACCTATCATCAAGCACCTCAATAACTTGCACTTGTCTTGGTGTGTCAAAAAATACAATGATCGTCACTGCAAACTATTACGATGATTTGTAACAAAAAAATAATAAAAATTGTTTACGGACCTAACTATTGGGACAATTTTAAAATAGTTAGAAGACCTAATAGGTTTTTTAAATTCATTGGAATGATCAGACCTATTTAATTCTTCTAGTTAATTCTTCTAGTAATGATAAATAAATGTCAAAATTGATTTGTTTTGAACCTAGAATTAGTTTCAAGCAAAGACCTAATTTGTGTCTTAATTATGATAGGTTCATTAGATTCAACTAAAGGATACTTTAACGATGTGGTCAACTCCAGATTGAGCTCTACTTGTGTAAATAAGTCCACTGTTTTAGGTTCGTTAGGTTCAACTAATGAATACTCTAAGGATATTGTTGACTCCGATATGAAATTTATTTGTGTATCAATACTAGTCTTTTTCCTAACACCATGATTGCGA
Source organism: Iris macrosiphon (assembly GCA_036927795.1). Lineage (NCBI taxonomy): Eukaryota > Viridiplantae > Streptophyta > Magnoliopsida > Asparagales > Iridaceae > Iris > Iris macrosiphon. Next base: position 100,275,332 of record JAYESA010000016.1, on the reverse strand, counting down.
TATATAGCTTTACAAGTTTATTACATTTAGAATCTAAAAGATTCTTAAATTTTTTAATGAACTCTTCATGATCCATATTTTAGTTTTAATTGTTCTCTAGGTCTTTACCTACGAATGAAAATATATTCTTAAACGAGAGTCTAGCTCTGATACCAATTTGACTTGACGAAGACCTAGAAGAAATATGATTAGTATAAACTCGGGAATTTAGGAAAATTGGGAGAGCGGAAGCTTTAAATGAAACATGAACATTCACTTATTATAAATTTATCACAAATAATTTTAATAGAAAGACAAAAATAATTAGAATACCCAATTTGGAATAGCGTGTTGATGACGTCAACATCGAAGGCGGAGAAAGAATTATGACAGAGTTATCTACTTTAGGGTTTTGGCATCACACCATACAAAGTAAAAATAGATTTATCAATTTTCAATTCTTCGATGAAAAATTTATGAACGTACGAACTATTTATAGGCTGTGAAGGAATAAAAAGAAGATAAACCAATCTATAAAAGCTTATCCCCAAGATAACTTAAATCATAAATGATAAAACAGATAAAAACTCTATCTAAAATAAACAAAATTAATTAAAAGATAACAAGAAATGTAAAATTGGTTCCCATCAATAGGGGATGATGAACTTTATTGTGCAGCTTGTTTTTTTTTTTTTTCCGTCTGGCCTTTCCCAGGTCTCACTAGTCAAGCATCACCTACATTATTTCTTTTCATCTGCCTTTGCCTTGTCTAACTAGTCAAGCATCACGGACATTATTATTGGTTGTGTTTCTGGCCATAATCTTAACCCACTTGTTAAGCATAGAATTAGAAACTTCATGCTAAGTTATTTTTATTAGAAGTCTATAAATATGTGCAGCAAGAAGGCTGGATGTATGGAATTTTTATGTATTGTGTTCCTTTCAAGCCCATGCTTGATGGGAATGTTGTGGCGGTTGGTGGGTGGGGATATTGTTTTTTTTAAATTATGTGTTGCAAACAAGACTCGTGGGAGTGGAAAATGTGTTGGAACGTGGAAGCTTTCTTTTGAAATCCTAGATGTCAGATGATGATATGTCGGTGAAGACTGGATGCATCTTACTAGTCCTAGATGTTCACAGTAAAGAGTTGTAGAGGTATACAGTAAAATGATATCTTGGGTCAATTGTTTATTATCATATATCACATGTCCAACAAAGCTCTCCTTAATCTTTCGGAATCCTTGGGATTCTCTAGCTTCCTCAGTATCAAAAACTAGAATCCACCTTTCTGCCATACCATCCCTGCATTTTACTACCATCCTCGTCCTGATCCACTGCAACTCCATTTAGGGATGGATTCTGTCATTCAAACTGAACCTTTTGGTGCCCATTAGGTTCAATATTTAGAACTTGTAGTGGTTAATGATTAAAATAGTCACAGACGTGCTGCATATGATAGGGAAGTCATCCAGACTTGTTTTTAACCTGCTGGTGCACATGTGGTGATGGAAGAAGATAACATTGTTTTGGATGATTTAATAATCAGTGACGGCAAGGTGGTTCATATTTATTGTGATGCTGGGAAGATGGAGCTAGTTGACGGAATTTCAAGAGACTATGTTCAGTTTTAATCTGAGTTTCAGCCTTGCAGTTTCTATTATTGGATGCTCAAATTAACTATAATATATAGCTGTTGGGTTGGTGATTGGAGTCGTAGAATGAATCTGTAGGTTGGATTCCTAAGGTGTGCACCTCCCAGTAGATCGAATGAAATGAAGGTTTACAAATATATAGTCAAAGGAATGGATCCCTTGGGCCAGTAGCTACAGCAACTATTTGGTTGGCAGATTATGCAGGGCACATATTGGGAAATGCAAATTGGGAGGGTTAGAGCATGTTCAACATCGTGGAGAGTCAGATTAGAATAGTCCATGAGTTTCAAGAGTTTCAATATGTACTAATGACTTATAATGCCCAAGTTGGTGGTGGTGGAATGGAAAGCATTTGTCCTCTGGATGCCTGGATGGTGATAAATAACCTGCTATGACTAGCCTTCGACTAAAGTTTAACATCTTGATTTGTGAATAGTATAAAGTCAAATGGCTCTCACGTCCTAGAATTTGGAGAGGGCACTTGAAAAAGAAGATGCCTACGAATGATGTGTCAATGAGGAGATGTAAACCAGTGATAAGCTTGATTAAAAAAAAAATTTAACTTCCAAATTTGGAAGTAATCTTTGCACCAATATAAATGCTTAAGCCACTTGCTTTATCTACATAATGCTGAAATACGAACTCGTAAGAACTGATTTTGCCACAACAGTTTCCTACACTGCGTCCATATTTAGCACTTTGCTGTCACTTTTATGGTTACACAATCCACTTTAAATTGAAACTGCCCATATTATAATTACATCAAAATAACATTCCTGTATCCAATTCTTCTGGGTTTCTGTCTATATTGCTTCATAATATAAACTTCCTTGACAATATTCCTTCAGAATGATGGGAATTTACTGCTAATAAACTTAGATAGCTATCATTCCTCTATTTCTAGTACGTGCACTGTAACTACAAGTCTTTCTTTCTGTCTATACCATGTTAAGCAATGCTTGATAAATAAAGCTACTTCTGTTCAAGTTAATTTGACATATTTTTAGTTTTAGTTTCCTTTCTGCTTATAGATATTTCTTTTGTTCCATAGGATCGGATCTTCTTATCCGTGAACTGCCATCTCTTTTTGATGGGTCTGCAAAGCTGAACGCAAAACCACAGGATGATTCTAAAGCTACTTTAGCACCTAAGGTACGTTCTGGTGCATATGGAGACAAGATTAGTAAGTGTTTGAATATAAATAAGCTAAATTTGATGGGAGCTCTATTTGGTACCCACTTATATTTGCTGCTTTGCATACTTTTTTTTTTTTTTTTAACAAACCGGTGTTTAAACTTAGCTTTGGGGGAGTAAAAAAAAAATCTCTTTTCTCATCATTTTTTTTGACAAATGTTTCGTAAAATTGGACAATTTATTTTTCTCACACAACTACAAATGTTTCTTAAAACCAATTTTCTAATACTCTCTCCGTCACAGCAACAAAGACCATACAAAATTTTATTTCAAAAATTGTTTTCTAAAATATTTTTCCAAACGAAAATTTTAAACTTTTGTTTCTTAAAACCAATTTTCTAATGTAAGTAACCAAACGCAAAGTCGAAATTTGTGAAACTATAAAACAACTATATAACTTCTTTTTTGAAAATTGTTTTAAAATCAAAATGTCTGGAAACCTATACAAACAGACCCTTAGTTGTTTAATGTGGATTTCATCTTGTAGATTAGTTGCTCGTTTAGTATTTTGTGGCTTATTTAGTCACTTTATATATTACTGTTGAAACTTTTATCTGAATCCACAAGTTACTGCATTCCTTGTGCACAATCTAATATATGTTTGTTTATGCATGTACGTACATCTGAACCTATTGAGTCCTCTTACAAAAGATGTTTGATGTAGAGTCATCACTCCAATTCAACCCAACGATGAAGATCAGCCATATCTATCAGCCCCCTTCCTTGGTTCTCCTTAACGCCGCGGAGCCATTGATGTTCATATAACCAACTTGCCATCATCTAGCTTGGATTAGTCCAGAGAAAGACGCACTACTCATAGTTCAACACTTCTTGCCATCATCTAGCTTGGATTAGCCCAGAGAAAGACACTCCTCATAGTACAACACTTGTTGACATCAGTGTTCTAAATTTCATATATTTCTTAAGCTTCATCCTTACTGGATTAGCATAACGGTAAAGACTTACCCCACAGTTCAACACTTCCATCGACATGTTCCCAGTGCGTGTGTGTGTTGGGGTGGGGGGGGGGGGGGGGGTGGGGGTGTTACAGCCATTGGCTACCACGACATGAAAAAAGTTGGATATATCGCATTTGGGTATATGTTGGTTGAGATATTGCTCGGACATGACATGTTGGTCTGCTATACATCGGTTTGAATATGACTGTCATATACTCATAACAGTTATTTGGTTTTAATTGGAAATAATATTCTATTATGGCTTCCTTATTGCTTATGCTGTCAAATCACTGATCTTACATAAGTGGTTAACTGATACCAATATAGAATCACATGACAGTATATGCATGCTTCTAGATTGAATCATATTAAAAATGGGAGCAGCAAGCACCCTTTTGAATAAGTTCCTCTTATGGCCATTTACAACTTGATAATGTAAGAAAACTGCTAACTAAATAACATTGAGGTTATTCTTAAGCTTCTCCAACCGCAAGTTCATTTGTCTCAGTTTCCATTCAACACTGACATTATTGTTGATACCGGATCCTGGCATCTCGTCGTTCCACCTGACATAAGCTCCAACCATCACCCCTAAGAACAATGTTGAATGTGGAAAAGAGAATTCAAGTTGGACATATAATCTTATAGAATACAAAGAATATGAAATCATAAAATAGTACATGGATTTGGAGAACTTGAACTGGCTGTAAAGACAATGATCTATTATAGTCTTTAAAAAATTGAAATTGGCACAAGAGAAGGATATCAAAATGAAATGGTATGTAACTATTTAATTGATTTTGTTGTAAAATTGTGTTGGGTGGTAATAATGAGATTCACAATATACTTAAGGAATTATTAATTGTTTCATGTCCCACCTCATTTAAGCAAGCATGTTACCCAACTAGCAACTCTATAAAAGGGAGATGAATTGAGAGAAATATTGTGGTCAGAAATGAGTATAACAATGAAAATGCTCAATAGCAATTAATATAGAAGATTGGTGATTGATTAAGCAGGAAATTGATTATTTAAGTTGCAATAGTAGGCATATTGCTTCTAAATGGTTGGCCAAAAAGAATTGGGTTTTATAATAAAAAATTGTGTTATCTTCATAAAAGATTGGAGAAAGAAGTTGGTTCTAAATGGGTGTTAGTTGATTGTTGTTTGTAGTTATTTTTCTTCTTTACTTCCCTTTTGTCAAACTCACATTGTTCTACTATGGTGAGTCTGCATTTCATTCTATTCCATGTCTGATTCCTACACATATAAGCTAAGAAATTGGTTAAACATGCTCATATTGGATTTCTGAACCTGAAAATTCTGTCATATACCTTTTTCATTAGCTCTTAAGGCAGAGAAGCCTGAATCAGTTGATAGATTGTATGCTCCTACTCCTTGATGCTGAATCCACATTTATTGTAAAAAACCCGACAGGTGAAGCATCATAAGTAACAGGATCCATCTCAAGTTTTGTTTTCCTCATTTGCAGATAACTTCAGATGAATCTTGGTTGTCTTTTGACCAAGACGCTAGATCAGTACATAATAAGGTATCACATTATTGCTTCTTTGTATCTTTGGATGATGGAATTATAATCAACTTCTCCAGGTTCGAGCATTTGCAGGCTGGCCAGGAACCCGAGCTAGAGTGCAAGTAATTGGCGAGAACAATAATTCAAATGTCTTAGAAATCAAGGTCATTACAACAGGGATTTGTAAAACTGCTGGCGTAGATGGTGATGGAAATGACATCATGTTTGCCGGCGGTTCACTGCTGTTCCCATGTGCTGGACAATCATTGCTCGAGGTTCTCAGCATATACACAGCATATTCACGTCTACATACTTACAAAGTTCTTGTAAAAAAATTCTTTGAATTCATGTTTTGTAGGTACGTGAGCTTCAGCTCCCTGGGAAGAAGGTAATGAATGCTCGTGATTTTTGGAATGGTTTACGAGGACAGAAGCTGAAGTTAGTATAGAGTATAAACAAACTCCTTGTGTTGTGTTGCAAACTTTCAAGTGGTGATCTAACTTTCATCTCTTTCAACATTCTGCAATTTTTATCAGCTTATCTTCATGATAACTTGAAGTGCTTGTATGATGTGAACCTCAGGGTGTGTAATGGGTCGGGCCGGCCCGGGCCGGGCCGAGGACTGGTTTAACCGGGTTTGACCGAGTTCGGGTTGAAACCCAGGCGTGGACCGGACCGGTCCGGTCTGTAGGCGCTGAAGGCCGACCCAGCTCGAGCCCATGACCCGGTGGCTGGCGGTCCGAGTCGACTGGGCTGGGTCCGGACCGGTTCCGGGTTGGGCCGGGCCGGCCCGATTTTTTAATTTATATATATATATATATATATATATATATATATATATATATATATATGGGTAAACGGGATATGAGTTATAGTGCTCATATTCCTAAATGAGTCATGCACATGTGGACCAATAGGAATAGACTGCTACATCACATGTGCACCCATGTGCACTAGTACACTCTATTCCTATTGGTCCACATGGTTCATGTAGGAATATGAGCACTATGGCTCATATCTCGTTTCACCTATATATATATATATAAGTTATTAATTGTAAGTTAATAAATATAAATAAAAAGTTATTGAATTTGAATTAGTTAATAAGATTAAATGTAGATAACTTTAACTAAAAATTCCTCCCATATGAAAATTTCAGTATATAAAAGTATATATAAATTATATTAACGAAAGTATATATAAATTAAAATTTTTTTACTAACAAATAACTTATAAAATTTTATTTATTATATATATAATATAACTTATATTATATATAATATATATTAAAATAACTAACCGGACCGATCCGGACCGATCGCGAACCGTCCGGACTGCACCATTGATCAATCGGGCTGGGCCGGACTTGCGGGCCAATTTTTCCGACCCAGTCAGGACCCGCGGAGAGGGTGGGCCGGTTCGGGCCGGCCCATTGATCGACATTGATTGGCTCGGGCCCGGGCCGGGTTTTGGGCCGCCTGGCCCATCTTGGTGAACTTTATTAATTTTTTCTCTCTTTCAACATACAAATTATTGATGGTTTCTTTTTTCCTTTACCTTGGAGATCAAGGCTAGGTTTGGTATTCCCCAAAAATTTGGAATAAATGCTTGTTGTAAGACTATTTGGTATGCTTTTGCTTTTATGTTTTGAAGTAGCAACAAAGTTGTTTGGTAACACCAATTTTTGCTTATTTCTCCGGTAAGCTAGTTCACTTTTTTGGACAACTTTTAAAGAGGGAGGAAGCTTTCAAAAGCTGCTTCCGGTTCAACTCTTCTACAACAAAAGTTCTTATCCGTCTAAGTGGCTTCTGTCCATCAAACAAAATTCAAAATGGGTTCCATTGTTTTAGATGCTTGTTTCTTGGTTATAGGATGGATAAGTCTTGATGATGAAAGTTTGTTTCATCTCAAGTAGTGCAAAAAGCTACTTATTTGTAACAGATTGGCTATTTTATTTTAGGGAGCACAGTCCATAAAAGAATTGGAACATGGAATGTGACAATATATGTAAATCCTTTATCAAGTATGTATTATTGTGATCATCTACGGAAGTGGGTAGTTATTTTTTTTTTTTTGCCAATTATTTGATCTCCTGGCTTTGTTAAGAGACAGATACTGGTTATAGCTATGAAGTACAACTGAGTTGTTGCCACTAATAAGCTGCAGTTTTTGTTTCATTTTTGAATTAAATTGTACTGTAACCATTTGCCTATAACCTTTGACATTATCATTCATCAAATAACATCTACTTTGCAGCAGTTCTCTTTGGAGAATTCCTCCAATATTCTTTTCCCACATTTGTTTTCCACCCATGAGAATCAAAGGATTGTGTATATTTTATGTTCCGGTTTTGTTAATGAGGGTTATTTTATTTTAGGATTTTGTATAATATTAAAAATTTGCGTTTAGGTCTCCATATTGTTCAAAAGAGGGTTTGTGTATCGTCTTAACGGTTACTTGGATTGACTGTCTAAAATGGAGATCTAAACACAAATTTTAATTATTATATGCAAATTTTGATTATTATACGAGACTAAAACTAGACGGAAATATGCGAGGGTTGTGGGATTTTGTTATTTAGTTTTTTTTTATGACCAATTGAGAATGAGATTTGTGATACTTTTGTTTGTTTCTATCATAATCTTAGTAGCCATACAACCCTCCAGTCAGGATTCTTGAGTTGTAAGCATTCAACAATGCGGCCGGGACGAGAGACATTCGACAAAACTAAAAAAAATCTAAATCAGACAAACTCTTACATATTTTCATTTAGTTTTGGGGTCTCGTGTAATATTCAAAATTTGCGTTTATGACTCCATTTTGAACGGTCAGCGAAGTTAACTGTTAGAACGAGACCAAAATTCGATTTGGACAATATAAAGATTTAAACACAAATTTTTAATAGTATACGAGACCCTAAAACTAAATAATTCTTTAAAAAATTGTGTTCAACAATTTCCTTAACAATGACTTCATGAATTCTGGCTGGTGGGAAGATGTTGATTCTTGACTCGTTGCACCTGTAGACTACCAATCAAACATGATCAATATTGAGGGATCGATATGGCAACTTTAGAGGAGGGTGAATAGAGTGCAGCGGAAAATAATAACCCAATAAAAATTAAAGCAAGGCACCAACTAAGATATAGTAGCAATATAGTAAGTATGTGTAAAGTAAATAAAGTTTAGAAGAGCAAATGCAAACACAAATATTTATACTGGTTTTTCTCGTGGATTACTAATTCAGTTCCGAGAACTCTTGCTCGAAGTTAATCCACTATCATCACAAATAGCGTACACCATGTGCTTTGATTCGAAGGACACGTTGACTTCTTACAATACGAGCTTTGTTCCGAAGGGCACACCGACTTCTTACTTTACGAGCTTTGATCCGAAGGACTTATCGACTTCAGATAACCATAATCTTTGATCCGAAGAGCTTGACGACTTCAAACAAAATAGAATTCAAGTTGTTACAACTCGAACAGGCTTCTAACCGAGATCACACTTGGCACTAGAAGGCTGGGAGTTGATTTTGGAAATATGAATATTTAAAGCTCAAAATAGAATATGTTTGAAAGTGAGAGATGAATAAAATGAATGGAATTCAACATTTATTTATAGGATTTTTCTGCACCGAGTTCAGGCAGAGTTCGGTCCACAAACGTTCATAAATTCGAACGTTGTGAGCCTGATATTCAGGAAGACTGAGCCGAATCAGAAAATTGGTTACCACCCTGCCCGAGTTCGGCCCGAGTTCGGTCAGTCAGTTTCCAGAATGTTGGGTTGAGGTTTTGGCTATTTTGAGTGGACTAGGTTGTAAACTCCCTTGACCAAATTTAGGTCTACTTAGCTTAGATAGAGAGACTAGGGTTAGTTTGGAGCCATTTATAATTAGAACATAGTACTTTAGATTAATGTAGACAATATTCGTATCACTTTGTGCATCTTATCGTTGCTTCGATATTTGGAGCGCTACACTAGTATTTGCTTCCAAACAAATTTTATACACTTTTTCTAGATGTGCCAGCCTTCCATTCTGACATATGTGTAACTCATAAATACCCTCTCTTGTGCTTCATTTTAGTCGCACAAAATTCGTTACAAACGTCTATTCTTAAATCCAAATAAATCCAACTTTGCATCTTTGTCCGTTCTAATCGAAATTGGAGACATAACCTCGACCCGTTTTGTGCAACCCAATTTTTGATAATATTTTATTCTGAGTCTACTACGTCTATGACATTTGTGTCCTACCCAATTTTAATCCTATGCACTTCCAATTAATTAAAGAACACCATTGACACTAATTTTAATTAAATTGGTGTAATGACCCAACCCAACAAAAAACTAGACCCAACTCCAACGCAAACCCCCACTCACACCCTCAAGGTTCATACTAAACACCACACACCATTTTAACCCACTACATCATACCAAACATGGTATTTGTTCTCATCCAATCCCAATTTTTTTGTTTGTGCAATTTCTCAATTGTTAGAGGCTTTTGTGCAAATGGGCAATTAGGTGTCCACCTCCCATTGGAGCCAAGTCATGAAGAAACCCCCCCTCCATTGTTGACCGGCCCCCTAGGATTTTTCCCTCTATTTTGGGTGTACAACACACCACTTTTTCCTCCTTTCTCATCTACACCCTCCATTCAAAATCAAGCCCATCCTAGTCCTCCAATCCTTCATGAAAAACCTTCTCCCATCCCTAGAAATGTCTTGTGGCCGACCCTAATCCCAATGCAATCTTCCTCTCTCTCTCTCCTACATAAACACCTCCTCCCTCTCTCCATTTTTCCATTCACAGCCAATACACCCTCACCTGAACCCTAAACTACTTCTTCTTCTTCTTCCTCCCCAACCTTCCTCCTCCGACCTCCCTCCTCCTCCGAGCAACCATCACCACCCTGCCACCACAGTCACCGACCTTCCTCCTCCGACCTTCCTCCTCCACGACAGCAACCGCCACCGCCACATCAGCGCCGCAGTCACCACCTCTTCCATCACCATCTCGACCATCACCATTCCCCTCGACTTCCTCCTCCCCGACAGCAACCACCACCGCCACAACAACCATTGTCACCACCGCTTCCATCATCATCTCGACCATCACCATCCCGCCACCTTCCTCCTTCCCGGTCATCACCGCAGCCACGACCGCCACAGCCAACACCACCACCATCATCGACCACCCCTCCCTCCACCTTCCTCTTCCTTCCTCGACTTCCCTCTCTCCCCAGCAACCACCGCCAACACCACCACCACCTTAGCAACCATCGTCGACCTCCTCCACCACCTTCTCTTTACCATAACCACCTCCAACCGCCACGGCCATCTCTACCACCATCAACCTCTACACCCGCAACCTCTTCTCAATACCCCGACCATCACCATCACTCCACCATCACCACCTCCAACCGCCACGACCACCACCACCATCAGCCTCACCTTCACCCGACCGCAGCCACTACCATCACCTCGCCATGACCCCGGTACTACTACCATTGTACCTGCTGCTACTGTGCATCGCCGGAGCGACTCCACCCGTCGGAGACCGGCCACCCTCGAGCAGCGGACCGAGCATCCCCCCCTCGGTTTACGAGCACCCCTAGGTTTGCATGTTCACTCTTCCTTCATGTTGTTGTTGTTGTTGTTGTTGCATGGACCAATGTTGATTTGTGAACCTTAGTGCCTAGTGTATATATGTGCATGTATGGGAATAGTAGTTAGTGTTACTAAAAACTTCATGGAAATTAGGTTGTTAGTATGACATATGATTGTGTAGTCCCTAGGTGCTTACACTAAAGTACCATTTGTGTACTCTAACCTATTAGCTAGGACACGAGTTAGTGTTATACGATATTTGGAGTTGTAACGTATTTGGTAGTTAATTGTCTTGTTGTGCACGGTAATGGAAGACATGACGTACTCGTACATGGAGACCTAGATGGTTACCCATATCAAACTTGTCATTGAAATCTTAGTAAGTAGAATATCGAGTACCTATGTGTTAGAGGTGCAACTTAGTGCCTACACGAATCATAGTTGTGACCGCGATTGTAACATATGAGAAATGATACCTTAGGATGACTTGTAAATGTTGTGGGACAAGTAGACTAAGTGTACCCCTACTTCCTTGATCCTTGACTAGTCAGCCTTAGCTAACTTATTTAGTTAGAACGTTTATTTGGTTTAGACTCTGTGTGACTCATGACATTGCGTAAGTCGTACTCTTGTGCATGATTAGCATAGTGTAAGGTGGTGATTGATATTTATTGTTATATATTCATAGGCACCCAAGACGATTCTACCTTGGCTGCGGGTTCCGGATCCTTACTTGTGCACACCAGAGTTCCAGACAAGTATACCTTGTCTTGTTGTACTGTTTAAATTCAGTTATTATTAGTTTACATATTTTATTATTTTAATATTATATAACTGTGCGCATCCGAGAATGACTCAGGTGCAGTCAACGAAGGTGTTGACGTTAGGACTTGTGTTTGACCTAGTGTCTAGTGGACGCACCTAAATTTGTGGAGTTATTAATATGACTCCCCAGGCCATGACACGTATCATTGCACGTCACAGAGTGAGTTCATATAGGTACGCGTGCTTCATACTTGACTGACAATCGGTATGAGCAGTACGTGTGACGGTATTTAGCATAGTTGTATATTTCTTTAGTGACTTGCATTATAGTACGAGATGTCCACGTCGTATTCGCGACATATACATTGGCATTGGGCGGAAAAGACAATTAGTAGGCGTGTGGGACAGATATTTGCCTACCGTAGTTTCATAGTAAACTACGGGGTCGTGAGCCTCAGTGTTACCCGGTTATGAGCCATGTGTTACTCGGTTATGGGCTATGTGCTACCCGGTTATGGGCGTATATGCTTGTCGATACATCCGGCAGAGGTTACTAGCTACGCGCTATCATGATCGGTGATGTAGTCAGCAAATACTTCTGGCATCCAGTTTACAGCTAATGCCAGATACTTAGCCTCTGGCTTGATGCTACGGTTTATACCTTTTACCTACCCATACGTACCAATGTTGTCTTCAAGTGCATCTCACTTAGCTGGTTAGATCACCCTCGAGTTTACAGTATTTACTTTATGGCATATATTTTTGTATCTTGCTACGTCCCTTTGAGGACCTGGTTCCTTTCTAGATCCGGACGAGCACTTGTACCCGGCCATCTACGGAACAGGAGTAGAGACCATATTCGTGGCTGAGGACTTAGAGGCATTTCTAAAGGAGTTTCCGTGATTTGGGTATGCTGCTGTTTCGGACTAGAGCATTCTTATCTAGCTAGTTGATACTCTAGTCTAGTTATCTTACTTCTTTCCGTACTTTTATTTTATTACTGTATTTAGTGGGTTTTTTCCCATCAGACTATTTCAGATGTACTATGGATATTCAGACTCCTTGTATTTTATTTACCAGCACTTGCTTCAGTCTTTATTATATTGTATTCTGTGGATGAGATTAGATATTTACCTGATGTATGATAGCATATTGGACTTGATAGTAATTTAGGACAATGTAGTACGTTTTGTCGGGTCCATTAAATTAAAAAAATCCTTCGGAGTCGTATTAGCTGGCCATTGCCACGTGGCCTGGTCCCGTGTATTTTGGGACTGGAGTATGACATACTTTTAGTGGTGGTCCATGCAGGTCCTTCCGTTTATCGCTTGTGGTATGGTATCATGCCCAGCGAGTCTGCAATAGGATAGAAATTACTAGATCTCATCCACCTTGACTACCGCATTTGAAACTCTTTCGTATTTAATTATTTGAATATCTGCATCCTGTTTGTTTATTCTCGTACTCCTTTAATGTAGTTCTATCTCTTGCAGAGAGATGAACTTGCGTAGCGGACGCGAGGCATACGGTGCCATTGTGCCATCCGCCACTGCGCAGAGGGAGGATACATCCCTTGGACCACCTGGAGAGCAGCTACCACCACAGGCCCCGGTGATACCACATGCCCCATTGATACACCGGCACCATACTTCTCAGGACGATCTGATGCAGCAGCACGAGGGCCAGACTTCACAGACGGTCCCGACACAACATCTCGAGGGTCAGACTTCGAGGGCCCCGCCGATGCCGCAGCCCGATGGGCCGACGTCTCAGGAGACACCTACAGCACAGCCGGAGGTTCCATTGCCAACACCTCCACCCTTTCCACCTCAGATTCCATATCCAGAGGGACGGCCGCAGATGTTCCAGTTCTTCCAGGCCATGATGCAGGCACAGTGGCATCAGGTTAAGACTATGAGACAAAGCTTGATGGCAGTTCTGGAGAGGCCACCTACCCCAGCACCCGCACCAGCACATGTACCTGTTCAGCCAGCAGGTATAATTCGAAGGTTTCTTCAGATGGGCCCAGATACCTTTTCGGGCAGCGAGACCACAGAGAAGATCTCCGATTGGGTCGCCAATACGAAGATATTACTGGAGGCTTCTCAGCTACCTCCGGACCTTTGGATGACCGCAGTGGGGGCTCAATTAAAAGGCAATGTCCATCACTGGTGGGACTGCATAGAGCGCAGGAAGCAGACGTGGGAGTAATTTCTAGAATACTTCATTGTGAAGTACTTTTCGGATACTGTCAGGAATACGCTCTACTCTCAGTTCCTACATCTGGAGCAAGGGAACATGACTGTAGATGCGTATGACACGGAGTTCAGTCGACTTAGTAGATTTGGTGCCGTCCTGATGTAGAAGCATGAAAATACGTTGGGGTATTATACGCGTAAACCCCCCAACATGTATGAAGCCCGCGTAAAACAGAGCTCCAGCACTGTGTGGCATAAAATATGACTTCAGAGCCATTGGCGTACGACAGAGCTTCAACGCTATTCAGCGTAAAACAGAGCTCTAAAACAACCCGCGTAAAGCAGTACTTCTAGACTGCTTTGGCGTAAAAAGGTTGCTACATCGCCACTCTGACGTAAAATATGTCTGCTTTTAATGCAGTGTGAAGTTGTACGAGGAACTCTTCGTATTCCTCGAATGAACCTATCAGACAAAACAGTGAACCTGACTCCTGACAAAGAGTACTGCACGACGATCGAGAGGACGGCTGTAATGATGATTCTACACAGAGACCCAGACTATCGTTTAGTGACATAATCCTTGATATAAGACATTGTTTACGCATTCAAGGAATACGCTGCCTATTATACACATGCAGAAAAGAGTTTTTATGCTCAAGATGAGACAAAACCAAATGCCACGTCAAAAGCTGTTCTTCGTACAGAACTCGAGGCACGTCTCTGCAGTTAATGCACGAGATAGGGGCAGATCTCTGTATTTAATGCACGAGATTTGGTTCTATTTTTAATGACCGAGAAAGCTAAAACCAGGGCTAATACGCTCACGTCACCATCCTGGCATTTTACGTCAACCGGGCTATTTTTAACTATAGGAGTACGCCGTATGCTATCTCCTCGAAATACGCCAACTCAGGCTATATTTGCAAAGGTACGCGATAAGGCTATTTGGCCCAGAATATGCTCAAGACCTCAGTCATGAAGGATAATTGGCTAGTTTACGCTGGTTACCTACCTATGCAGTATCAAGCTTTACACAGAATTTGGCTTTTACGCCAACAAGACAGCTATTTGGCTTTTACGCCAACAAAACAGCTATTTGGCTTTTACGCCAACAAGACAGCTACTTTGCTTTTACGCCAACATGACAGCTATTTGGCTTTTACGCCAACAAGATAACTATTTGGCTTTTACGCCAACGAGACAGTTATTTGGCTTTTATGCCAACCATCTCTACGCGAGGGGTAGTTACCTACGTGGCTTGCATGCCGTGATCTTCGATGAGCGATTATACGCGTTATCTCATAATGGGATACGCGTCACACGCAGATTCAGGAGATCATTCAGACGTGGGTAGCAGTTATTATAACCGTCGCGTAAAAGGTGCAACTATTTCTGCTGTTTGGCTTCTACGCCGACTGGACATTTACTGTGTCCGAGCTCTATAAATAGAGACTTTCGGTCACAGGAGACGTGGGGAGATCAGAGATAAAAGGTCGGAATCAGTGGAGAAAACAGAGAGGAGATCAGAGAGAGAGCACATATAGAGAGTGTTGATTGACAACTTTGGCAACGAGAGTTCAATCCCTCCTGCAATCTTTGAAGCTTCTCCTTCTTCTACAACACTTCTTCATCATCGTATGGTCCAAGGGACAAAGTGATCGACCGCAAATCAGACTCCTATAGCAAATTTTCCCCAGAATCATTTTTTTTTGTACTTAACATCCTCGTATAGGATTAATTGTACTCCTTTTTTTTCTTGTTTGTAAACAAAGAAAGGGTTTCGTATAAACCTAGTTTCAATTTCTTTTGTTTATCATCAAACACAAGATGACGACTCTGCTGGGGACTACTTTCTCATCTGACGAGAAAGCCATTGCTCAACACGATGCTGTATCCGTTAGATCAACGAAGAAGATTTTGGTCGTCCAATTCGACCAATCTGCTTATGAAAATATGCTTCGCGCAGGGGGTAGCTCTCGTTTCCTCTCTGTCCAGGACAACAGAAAGCTGCATAAAGTATGGATGCCCCGGACATCCTCTACCCTTCCTGCATGCTCTCTCTCTCCGACCAACAAGGTTGTGACATCACAACCTATACGCCCTGTGCGTAAAAACCCGTCGCCCGTCTGTGACGTGGCAGACAAAGCTTTTGGCAATGCCTCAGTGCCAATCCAGAGGTCTAGAATACTCTCTGTGCGTAAAAACTTGTCTCCCGTCTCTGACGTGGCAGACATAATTTCTGACAAGGCCTCAGTGCCGATTCAGAAATTTTAAACGCGCCCTGCGCGTAAAACTTCGTCTCCCGTCTCTGACGTGGCAGACATAATTTCTGACAAGGCCTCAGCGCCAATTCAGAAATTTCAAATGCGTCCTGCGCGTAAAACTTTGTCTCCCGTCTCTGACGTGGCAGACATAATTTCTGACAAGGTCTCAGCGCCAATTCAGAAATTTCAAACGCGCCCTGCGCGTAAAAATGCATCTCCCATCTATAAGGAGGCAGATGGACCCTTGGATCACATCAAGGAAAAAGAGTGGCGAATATCCCGATCTCTAGGCTTGTACGCCACCAAGAGAAGAAGTTGTCCACTCTTCAGATTACGCATGATGCTGGAGGCCGTTTAAGGACTTCTCCTGTTTTACGCAAACCCGTACGAAGCTCCAGAGTACTCCAGGATAAGCTCGTCCGTGTAAAGAAGACCCGGTTCACGGGAACATACGCTCCTCAGACGGATGATGGATCGTATGCTACTCACATGGCTTAACTGCTGTATTCTTATGGCAGGGAGAGAGTTATGGTTCCCAATCTCCATACCCCAACTGATATAAAAAGGCATAATAAGTCTTCTCCTTCTTCTTCTGCCATTCCCTCTGATTTGCGTAATTTCTTGATCCAGAAGCACAAAGACAGGGGATCTTCTAATATGTCTATTACACCCCCTAAGGAGCATTATTGTAATAGTCATAAAGTTGTAGTTAACTACTGATGTTCTAAGAAAAAACGGTCAGTTTTCGACCGGTTGAACTACTCTTTGCCTTTACAGGAAGAAGAGCCGACATTCGCATCAGTAAACATGACTTCACACATTTCTAGATGAAGGTTAAGTTTAAGACGTCATCCCTCTAGAACTCCAACTTAAAGGAGATTTGACAGACTCCTTGAGAATATTGAAGCAGGTGTCTTTCGAAACACTCGCTCGAGGTCGCGACAATCAGCTTCATATTCTTTCGATTCCGACACTGGGGTCGCCAGTTTCCTGAATGTGATACTGACAGTATAGACTCAATCTCTACAGAGATCTATACGAATCCCTCAGTGGCATCCCGAGAAGCGGGAGTTTATGCCATTGGAGATGAACATGAATAAGCTTCCCCATCAGGAAGTACGGAACAACGCGTCGCTGTATTGGAGGCATCACTCAAAAAGATGCAGACCATGATGGAGAGTATGCACCAAATATTGGTGACTCAGCACACAGCTGCACTTGTTCCTCCGATTCAACTACGGGTGGAGGTAGATATACCATCAAGTCAGGAGCCGGTTCAAAATCAAGAATCAGCTGCTCCTCAACCTCTCAACCCGGAGAATGTATTACCTCCTATTGGAGTCACAATATAACCGACCTCTCACCTCTCTGCGATCCCTTTCCCAACTGAAGATCCTATGCAAGAAGTTCGGGAATTAAAAGTCCAATTTGATGCCGTGAAGCATAAGGATCAGCTCAAGAAGTTGGGGATCAACCAGCCATACCCAGCTATCTGGGACGAGATCCCTTTCCCACCAAAATACAAACCACAGGCTATGGTTTTGTTTGAGGGAAAGACGTCACAAAGCCAGTATATGAACTACTTCAGCATGATGACGGTGTTGTTGCAAGGGAATGACGCCCTTCTCACTCGAGTGTTCAAGGGTTGTCTCTCTGGCGTAGCCTATCAATGGTACCGTAGTCTTGCGGACAACTGCATTACCTCTTTTGAAGATTTCAAGACTCTGTTCTTCACTCGATTCTACGAGGGAGGAATGGACATGTCTATGTCATTGCTCATCGAAGTGAAGCAGAAAAAGAGAGAGAACGTTCGTACGTTTATTGAACGTTTTCATCAGGCTACTTTGCAGATGCCTCCCGGAGTTCCAGATTCCGCCTTGGTGGAAGAACCTTCTCCCATTGATCTCAGTGTTCACGGGACCATATCAGTTCCATGATTGGCCCTCGTTTATCATATCAGCGGTAGCTGCTGAAGATAACAGTTGGAAGGCACGTGACAACGGAATCATGATCTCTACCTCTGATAAAGGGAAGCGGTCATCCTCCAATAGCGACCATACTCGTGATTCCAAAGGAAAGAAAGCTCTGGCGATCAACACGTCCAGGCAAAATACTGTCACGCCCCAGTCCCAAAAATACGTAGGACTAGGACACGTAAGCATGCCAGCCGCATGGATATGGAAACTCCAATATATGGAAACCAAATCCATACGTACGCTGTAATATGAATATAAAATCCACAAGTGGTATAAAATGTAATACAAGTCACAGGGTAAAATCTAAATCTCATCCACCAAAATCATATAGAAATAAATAACCATTATCTATGAAACTAGATCCCAATAAGAAGTATCTAAGGATGATAGTTGGATGGAAACAAATCCACTACCAACTCGAATATAAGAGCAAATACAATATGAGTACAACACCACAACACAATATAAGAATACCAGCTATCCATCACAGCTCGAAGAGAAGACATCCTCGGATCACATGTAACCATCCAAATCTGCGCTCCTGCAAATACTCAAGAAAAGATACACCTGGCAGCGGACCAGGTCCTCAGAGGGACGTAACAAGATACAGAAAATACGAGCCAACTTGAATACAGTAAACATGCATATAATTTGAAAATAAATAAGTACGCTGTACAAGACAATCTATATGAATGCAAATGAGGACAACTTTTCGACGTATGGGCAAGGGTAGTCTACTCGATCTAAGCCTCACAACTCATGCACTCGTCCATGAACATCATCAGCCGGCATACCTCGGGGGTAGCGACCTTCGGACTCCATCAATCGACATACCTCGGGGGTAGCGACCATCGGACACGACCCACCATAGTGCGTGCTAGTGACTACGGTGTTACCAGAGTGGTTAAAGCCCATACGCCTAATGATTGTCCTCTATGATACTAAGTGTCAAGTGTGTGTCAACATATCTAATATATAGTAATGACTGAAAGAAAACTACACATGCAAGAATAAACAGAAATGCAATAAATATAAAGAAATATAAATAGCATGCAAAAGTACTGTAACAATTTGGCAAGGTATCTTGCCTGGGGTCCTGCTGCTGGTATGAATCAGAGTCCAAGTCACAGTCCAAATAGCCTATGTATTACAAATTTATCACGTCAAAAGATAATTTATTTTAATTTATTTAATTCTGGAATAATTACTCTAAAATCCTATTTTAATCTTATTATTCTGATTTTTATGTTAATTCCTAAATTTTGTCCAAAGAAACTAAATTTTATCAACTCGAGACTCATGGCACGCAAATCGAGGCGATCTGTTGACCGAAAAGTCAACCGACACAAACTCAACTTTCATGCATGATTTCCTGTAGATTTCAGCTTCAAAAATATGCTGGAATTTACGGCTCGTCCGAATTCAAATTCGTTTGGGAATTATGGCACATACAAATTTTGTATTGTGCACCGATGGTTAAATTCTAACCTAGAAGTTCTACAGAATTAACAGTATGTAAATACTTCGAAATAAATTATGGGAAAAATATATGTCGATTATCTCGACATTAGCTTTCCGAAACTTTAAACGGTTCGTGATTCTGATTCCTGGTTCTCCCGGAATCGCGAAAACATCGAAACACGTCTATTTTTGGACATGCTGTGCTCTACGAATTTTCCAGAATTTAATATTTATAATTTAGAAAAAAAATTTATATAATCAGAAATCTAACCTCATTATCGTTCTAACAAAAAAAACTGGAGCACGTTTGGAGTCCTGAGCTAGGAGATGTCGTCTTTTTAATTCGTCATAACTAGTAGAAAATGAGACTGAATTTATGACAAATTTTAACTATTTTTGGATGAAAAAGAGAGGAATTTGGGGAAGAAAAATATGAAGGATGAGGTATTTATAATGGTGGAGACTACTTAATTAAATACAACTAGGATTGGTTAATTTGGATAGGATTATGATGAATTTAAATAAGGATATGATATACATTAAGTTGCTTTCCTAGTAGGTTCAGGATTTGAATTAATTTAAAATAGAGTTTGAATTTATCTCAATAATTTATAATCTTAAATATAATTAAAGATAATACAAATAATTTATAAAATCTTATTAATATCTATTAACACTAAATTAGCATCTATCTAATATTAAGACTATATATATCCAAATAAATCCTAATTAATTTCAAAAATCTAAAATAACCTAAAAATGATTCTAAATAAATATTTATATAAGTAAATATATCGAGAAATTCATTTGTTAATTAAATAACAGAATACTCTAAAAAAATTCAATATCTATAATAATATAAAATATACACAAAATATCTATTTTGGGTGAGGGGGTTTACAATCTACCCAACTTACAAAAATTTCGTTCTCAAAATTAAAATAGAACATGGTTTCTCTCTATCTAATCTCACTTGATCACAATCTAAAAGAATTTACCTCAAGTTTAATAATACAATTTCTACCCAACTTAGAATTTACCCATCTATCACATAAGGCTCTTACACTTAAGAAAATATTTCTCAATTTATTTTCTCATGTCATTCAATCCTCAAAACTTTAACACCAACTATATCATATGTGATATGCCCTTAATCAATTATGAATGATAGTCACCAAATAATGTGATTGGCCTATGGGGTATATCTTGTACTATCCGTGTATCACTTATATCCAAGCACGAGATTTCGTCTTTCCGAAACAAGGGAAGACGGAAAGCAACAGAAAAGAGTTCAAGGAGGGGTAATAGAATGGAAGTATGGAAATCAAAGCATTTAAAGAATTCAAATGGGAATTGTCAAGACAGTTGTGGATTGAAATCTTAATTTGGTAATTTCCTATTCGCATGCTCACATCAGTACAGTTATGTACTTGATATGATATGCTTTGTCGTATCTAGAGGGTAAGTATATTTGTCTACTGGTCCACTATACATCTCAATCCACGTAAAATACTATTGCGAAGGGCGAATCAAGCGCATTATGGCTAGCTAGACCATAATATACTGATTTTGATTAGACAATTTATATTAGTGTGGTTGATCAGGCCCCAATAACACATATGTCATGAACAAGCTCGATATAAGATTAAGCTTACAAAAACTAGGCTATAATAGCAGCATAATTCAAGGTAGCACAGAAAATATAATGCTGGATTATGATGTGAGAAGTTACAAAATAATTCAAGTTCGCAAAAGCAAAAATAACATAAGCAATAATAATAAAAGACTCTACGATCTCTACAGTTATCATACAACCTCCTTATCTAAGTCGCTAGTCGACCAAATAGGGCAAGGACCTCTAAATTCTATGGTCTGAATAAACACTGTCGTCTTTTGCTAGCATGCGATAAATATCATTCGGTTACACTTCAATTAATAGGTCAAAAGACTATGTGATACTAGGTGTCAAACATTATGGTAAAACTTCTAACTAACTCTAGTAGTGTCTATACTACTCTCAAGTCTTCTTAATACATCAAGGGGTAATGGTATAACAATCTAAAGATAAGGAATTCTAGGTTCACTAGATATTCTAAATTTAGTGGTGTGTCTATATTCTCGTTGTATTTTTAATAGGTGTGCTACTCTAATTATCATCCTAATAACATGGGTTCCTATATTCTAGCAGAAGACTATACTCAAGGAACTATTAGGGAAGTACATGAATCAAGCAGGATACAATTGTTCAAAATAGAACAGATAGGAGGAGATGAATCACAGTCAATTGTGGATGAGATCCTATACTCTAGTCCTAGGTGCAGGCTTGTTCAGTACAGTAACGTAACCGGGACAATATGCTCTCGACCTGCATGGGCCACCACAAAAATATGTCACGCCCCAGTCCCAAAAATACGTAGGACTAGGACACGTAAGCATGCCAGCCGCATGGATATGGAAACTCCAATATATGGAAACCAAATCCATACGTACGCTGTAATATGAATATAAAATCCACTAGTGGTATAAAATGTAATACAAGTCACAGGCTAAAATCTAAATCTCATCCACCAAAATTATATAGAAATAAATAACCAGTATCTATGAAACTAGATCCCAATAAGAAGTATCTAAGGATGATAGTTGGATGGAAACAAATCCACTACCAACTCGAATATAAGAGCAAATACAATATGAGTACAACACCACAACACAATATAAGAATACCAGCTATCCATCACAGCTCGAAGAGAAGACATCCTCGGATCACATGTAACCATCCAAATCTGCGCTCCTGCAAATACTCAAGAAAAGATACACCTGGCAGCGGACCAGGTCCTCAGAGGGACGTAACAAGATACAGAAAATACGAGCCAACTTGAATACAGTAAACATGCATATAATTTGAAAATAAATAAGTACGCTGTACAAGATAATCTATATGAATGCAAATGAGGACAACTTTTCGACGTATGGGCAAGGGTAGTCTACTCGATCTAAGCCTCACAACTCATGCACTCATCCATGAACATCATCAGCCGGCATACCTCGGGGGTAGCGACCCTCGGACTCCATCAATCGACATACCTCGGGGGTAGCGACCATCGGACATGACCCACCATAGTGCGTGCTAGTGACTACGGTGTTACCAGAGTGGTTAAAGCCCATACGCCTAATGATTGTCCTCTATGATACTAAGTGTCAAGTGTGTGTCAACATATCTAATATATAGTAATGACTGAAAGAAAACTACACATGCAAGAATAAACAGAAATGCAATAAATATAAAGAAATATAAATAGCATGCAAAAGTACTGTAATAATTTGGCAAGGTATCTTGCCTGGGGTCCTGCTGCTGGTATGAATCAGAGTCCAAGTCACAGTCCAAATAGCCTATGTATTACAAATTTATCACGTCAAAAGATAATTTATTTTAATTTATTTAATTCTGGAATAATTACTCTAAAATTCTATTTTAATCTTATTATTCTGATTTTTATGTTAATTCCTAAATTTTGTCCAAAGAAACTAAATTTTATCAACTCGAGACTCATGGCACGCAAATCGAGGCGATCTGTTGACCGAAAAGTCAACCGACACAAACTCAACTTTCATGCATGATTTCCTGTAGATTTCAGCTTCAAAAATATGCTGGAATTTACGGCTCGTCCAAATTCAAATTCGTTTGGGAATTATGGCACATACAAATTTTGTATTGTGCACCGATGGTTAAATTCTAACCTAGAAGTTCTACAGAATTAACAGTATGTAAATACTTCGAAATAAATTATGGGAAAAATATATGTCGATTATCTCGACATTAGCTTTCCGAAACTTTAAACGGTTCGTGATTCTGATTCCTGGTTCTCCCGGAATCGCGAAAACATCGAAACACGTCTATTTTTGGACATGCTGTGCTCTACGAATTTTCCAGAATTTAATATTTATAATTTAGAAAAAAAATTTATATAATCAGAAATCTAACCTCATTATCGTTCTAACAAAAAAAACTGGAGCACGTTTGGAGTCCTGAGCTAGGAGATGTCGTCTTTTTAATTCGTCATAACTAGTAGAAAATGAGACTGAATTTATGACAAATTTTAACTATTTTTGGACGAAAAAAAGAGGAATTTGGGGAAGAAAAATATGAAGGATGAGGTATTTATAATGGTGGAGACTACTTAATTAAATACAACTAGGATTGGTTAATTTGGATAGGATTATGATGAATTTAAATAAGGATATGATATACATTAAGTTGCTTTCCTAGTAGGTTCGGGATTTGAATTAATTTAAAATAGAGTTTGAATTTATTTCAATAATTTATAATCTTAAATATAATTAAAGATAATACAAATAATTTATAAAATCTTATTAATATCTATTAACACTAAATTAGCATCTATCTAATATTAAGACTATATATATCCAAATAAATCCTAATTAATTTCAAAAATCTAAAATAACCTAAAAATGATTCTAAATAAATATTTATATAAGTAAATATATCGAGAAATTCATTTGCTAATTAAATAACAGAATACTCTAAAGAAATTCAATATCTATAATAATATAAAATATACACAAAATATCTATTTTGGGTGAGGGGGTTTACAAATACTCTGGCAACTACGCAGACGAAACCTGAGACTTCCAGGCCCATTGAAGAATATTCTTTTGACGATGACGATATTCCGAGCATATTCGATTGTCTAGTCAAAAGTGGCAAGCTTACTCTCCCCGAAGTAAAGCGGCCTAATGAAGTCGGCAGTACCAATAACCCTAAGTACTGCATTTTCCACAGATACGTACATCATCCCACAAAGGCGTGTTCGTACTAAAAAGGAAAATCCAGGAGTTGATCGACGCCAAGGCCATCACTCTGCGTAATAGCGAGAAAATGGTTACTGCCAATATGATCTCTCTCCAATTTGGCAATATGCCCCCTCAGAAAGTCCCGGATGGTGTAGTACCTATTCCACGGGTGATGATGAACAATGTTAATCTCCTTCCGACCAGGGGTCAAAATCATGACCTAGTACCCCTAACTACCAAGCGTGGGGAGATCATGTGGGTTCATCCTGATCTGGTGTCAGAGATTAAGGAAGAGACTCAAGCTGCTAAAACTAAGCCTAAAAAGAACTCAAGATGTAAACC
Organism: Iris macrosiphon; assembly: GCA_036927795.1. Classification (NCBI taxonomy): domain Eukaryota; kingdom Viridiplantae; phylum Streptophyta; class Magnoliopsida; order Asparagales; family Iridaceae; genus Iris; species Iris macrosiphon. The sequence goes on along the minus strand of JAYESA010000016.1, from coordinate 100,250,584 downwards.
ATGCCATATGGTTGCAATATTCCCGACATCAGAAGAAGAGGATTTGGCTACCGGAACCCGGTCAGGGAAAGCCCACCTCAAGGACTATGGAGAAAATCAGGAAGAAGCAACGATAGATACTTCGGCTGCCAAACTTCTAGAGCCTGAACCTGTTATACTAGAGGCAGGTCCTTCTAGACCAACTTCGGCGGACAAAGGCAAGCAAAAAGAAGTTCGTTTCGATAAACCTTTGAAGAATATTCAAAACAAAGGTTTAGAGAAACCTTATAACTTCGACATCTTGGCTCAATTGGCTAAAACCCCAGCCAGATTGTCCATTTTTGAGCTACTTAGGCTATCCAAAGACACTCGTCAAGCCTTGAGTGAAGCTCTAATGCAGGCAGATGTATGCTTGACTCAACTCAAATCCTCGGATAAAGAGCCTGTGGCATGTCCTCAATGCTATAGTGTGATGGAAGTGGTCCCTAACATCACTTTCACTCAGGAGGACATATTGTTGAAACATAACAAGCATGACAGGCCTCTCTATTATACCGGATACGTCGGCTCCATGGAGGTAGACCGGATTCATATAGATCTGGGATTGTCGATCATCATTATCCCTCATAGTCTGCTAAGACCGATGAGAATTCCTATAAGCGAACTGGCTTACACCACCACTACAATCGTGGGCTTCAATGCCAGGAAGAGCAAGCCGTTGGGGAAGCTTCGTCTAAGGATCCAGATTGGTGACCTTAGATCAGTGGCTACATGCTACGTCATTGATTCAGAGGTATCTTAAGACATTCTGTTGGGCAGATCATGGATCCACGATCACAATATTGTTCCTTCCACTCTACATCAATGCTTCAAATATATAGACGCCCAAGGGACAGTGAAGACAGAGTTGCTGATCTCAATCCTTTCAAAGGAGTTGAGTCCTACTATTCCGATGCCATATTGTACACCCAAGACTACATGAAGGAGGTGTCAGGCAAGATGGAGGAGGAATTCCACCGGGAGCCAAGAGAACCATCTGCTGAGCAACCTCTGTCAATCCAGGTGAATGGGCGGACTACCCATCCGAAAGTCATGAAACCCATGGCTATCCACTTGGACAAAACCAAATCAGGAGGAGGAAGTGATCCCCTAGTGATCACTCTGAACCAGAAGCCTCCACCTTTGGTCATCAACCTTAGGCGCGACACGCAGTTGACTGATGTAAATACAACCGGGAACGTAGTCTCTGACGATAATAAAGATTCTCTTTTCCAGTATACTGACGCTCAATTTCGTAATTAGAATCCTCCCCTCATAACGATATAGAGCCTATAGCACAAAAATTCTTGGAATCCATACTCCTATCAGCCGTATGTGTGGGAAGTAGCGTCAACATCTAATGTCATCACGACATATGGACCACATGAAGATTCTATCTTTGTTGTTCCACCTACTTGCAACAATCAGCATCCAATAGTCTTCGGTCGCATGCGGAACAAGCCGATTGTACAAGAAGATCCTCACGAGTTCGATGCTGGGAAAATGCAGGTTCACAGATATAGCCCACAGGCTTTGAAGATTATGCAAAGCATGTGTTATGACTTGAAGTCGGAGTCAGGCCTCAACTATGGAAAAGGCAGGCGAATGTCGTTGCATGGTGATCCCTACTGTCAACGAACTCATTTCGGGTTAGGGTATACCACATCTCTTGCCACTTCGAACAACACTGAGTCAAGTAAAGAGACCATTTCCTCTTTTCAGGATGGTTTATCGTCCTCCGACTCATATGATGAACTCGAACGAGTATTGTTAGTAAACACGGTATTGATAGATTCTCTCGAAGCAGAGAAACAAAAATCTGAACCGTTTGAAAATGAATCCTGGGCACATCAAATGGATACACAATGGGAACTTCGGTTCGAGCAGAGAGAACCATCCACTGAAGATAAAGTTATCCAAGTCGATGTTGGGGATGAATTTTTACCAAAGCCGATATTTATCAGTAACAATCTTTTCGAAGAAGAAAGGAAAGAAATGATCCAGCTGATAAAAAAATATATCGATGTCTTTGCGTGGAATTATGAGGATATGTCAGGTCTTGATCCAAAAATGGCTACCCATAAACTCAACATACTGCCCAATTCAAAGCCTGTAAAGCAACACCAACGCCGGTTCTGCCCGGATATGATGGATGCCATTGAAGCTGAAATCAAGAAATTGGTAGCCTGCGGGTTCATCCGGGAAGAACAACATCCTGATTGGGTCGCCAATGTTGTCCCGGTCATGAAGAAAAGTGGGAAATTTCGCATTTGTATCGACTTTCGAGATCTAAATGCGGCCTGCCCCAAGGATGAGTTTCCTCTTCCCATCACAGACGTCATGATCGATAATACGTGCGATTTTGAACGCATGTCTTTTATGGACGGATTTTCAGGATACAATCAGATTAAGATGAATCCTGAAGATGAGAAGCATACTGCCTTCCGTACACCACTGGGGGTATATTGCTATACAGCCATGCCTTTTGGATTGAAGAATACCGGGGCTACATATCAGCCAGCCATGAGTAACATATTTCATGAGCATCTACGCAAAAAGGTGGAATGTTACGTAGACGATATCGCCGTCAAAAGCCGCCTCCAGGATAATCACATCCAAGACTTGAAGACAGTGCTCGAGTTGATGCGCCAACATCAACTCAAAATGAACCCCACAAAGTCCTTTCTCGGTGTATCCAGTGGTAAATTCCTGGGATTTGTCATTACCTCTAAAGGTATTCAAGTTGACCATGATAAAGTAAAGGCTATCCTAGAAATGCGACCGCCCCGTAATCTGAGAGAGCTCAGGGGATTTCAAGGTCGTCTAGCTTATATCAGGAGATTCATATCCAACCTCTCCGGAAGATGTCAACCTTTTTCTCGTCTAATGAAGAAAGGTGTGTCATTCGTATGGGACGAAGCCTGTCAACAAGCGTTTAATGATATCAAACGCTATCTTACTAATCCTCCAGTTCTGGTACCTCCCGTCATAGGAAGACCATTTTTGTTGTATGTTCGAGCAATGGATCATTCTTTAGGGGCTCTCCTCGCACAGAAGAACAATGAGGGTCATGAATATGCTATCTACTATCTATGCAGGATGATGGTCGGAGATGAACACCGGTACAATCCAGTAGAAAAAGAATGCTTGACCCTAATGTTTGCCATTCAGAAGACGCGACATTACGTGACAGGCCAAACTATTCATATCATCTCAAGAATCAATCCTCTTCGGGTATTGATGAATAAGCCGAGCGTGCTTAATTTCCGACTCGCGACTTGGGTGATGTTATTAACACCATATGATATGGTGTAAGTCCCTCAGAAGTCCATAAAAGGTCAAGCCTTGGCTGATTTCTTAGCCGCTCATCCAATTCCGAAAACCTCCAAACTATACGACGACATTTCCGACGAAGTTGTATAATATAATTCAGCAATGGAAGGTGATATATGGCAGCTATTCTTCGATGGTGCCTCCCGGACTGGTCCCAAGGGAAATATGGTTTCAGGAGTAGGAATTGTTCTGGTGACTCCTGATAAACTCGTCATCTATCGAGCATATTCTCTTAGCGAACCCTGCTCTAATAATGTGGCAGAGTATAATGCCCTGCTAATCGGGCTTCAAGTCGCTAAAGAATTGGAGGTTGAATACCTGGAAGCTTTTGGTGATTCTCAGCTGATCGTCAATCAGGTCAGAGGAATATATAAAGTCCGCAATCCAGACCTCATTCCTTATCACCAAGCAACGATCGAGATAGCCATGTCTTTTAAAGGACTCTTCCTAGAGCACGTGCCTCGATCTCAAAATTTGGAAGTTGATTCTCTAGCCAGTCTAGCCGCAGATCTGGCTATTCCTATAAGAAGGCAGAATTTGGTGATCCTTCTCAACAGAGATCTATTCTGTGTGAAAAATAATTTTCACATAGAACGCAGCTACGCTGTAAACATGGTTCCTCCTAAGAGAGACTGGAGAAGCCCCTTTATAGACTTTGTAGCATACGAAATCTTACCAGAGGATCCTAAAGAAGCAGTATCTATCAAAAGATGACCACTACACTTCTATTTTGATGCTTCTTCACGAAGTCTATATCGCCGAACTTACGATGGACTACTGTTACAGTATCTCTCTGATGATGATACAAAGCAGGTTATCTGAGAAGCTCATGACGGTGTATATGGAGCACATCAACCCGGACCTAAGTTACAGGATCGTATCAGAAGAATGGGCTATTACTGGCCTACTATAGTTGTAGACGCCGTGAAGTATGCAAGACAATGCAAAGCCTGTCAGGTTCATACAGATTTATACATCAGCCTTCTGAGCATTTACATCCTACCACTGCATCATGGCCCTTTGAAGCATGGGGTGTGGATATCATTGGTCCTATTCATCCGTCGTCTTCTAGAGGACATCGGTTCATATTGGCTATCACCGATTATTTCTCTAAATGGGCGAAGGCGATCCCTCTTGCTGAGGTAAAGACATCCAACGTGATCAGCTTTATTAAGCATCATGTCATTTATCGCTTTGGGATACCCCGAAGGATAATTCATGACAACGGGCCTCAATTCATCAGCCAAGCATTTCACCGATTTTGCGATAAGAATCAGATACAAAATATGGCCTCAACGGCATATAATCCTGCTGCTAATGGTTTGGTGGAAGCCTTCAACAAAACCATCATCAAACTCTTGAAGAAGTTCGTCTCTTCGAACAAAAGAGATTGGAATGAGAAGCTGGGAGAATGCCTCTGGGCATACCGCACAACGGTACGAACACCAACGAGTTGTACCCTATTCTTATTAGTTTATGGCTGTGAATCAGTTCTTCCCATTGAAGTCCAAATTCTATCACTCAGAATAGCAGTGGCTAATGAGTTGACTCAGAAAAAGAATGATCAATTAAGGCTTCAAGAGCTAGAAGGATTAGACGAGAAACGCCTTCAAGCTCAACAACGCATTGTGTTCTACCAGGCATGCATTTCTAGGGCTTTTAATCAGAAAGTGAAGGAAAGAGTGTTCAAAGTTGGTGAGCTAGTTTTAGCTGTGAAGAGGCCAATGATCATTACGCACAAAAGTAAGGGCAAATTCCAGCCCAAATGGGAGGGCCCTTATGTGATTGAAACAACGTTTTCAAACGACGCTTACAGATTAGCCAAGCCTAATGGAGATCTGATAATGACTCCTATCAACGACAAATTCCTGAAGAAGTACTATGCTTAATCTCCCTTGCTTAAACGAAGTATGATAAAGATCTCATTCTGACGATACTACGTACAAAGATTGGTTGGATCATATTCTATCATGTTCTTATGACCTCTGAATATATATGTTTAACTAATTTGGAACTTCAAAACCTATCACGTCCATATTACCTCTGATAGTATTTTGTATACAAATTTAGTTGGATCATATTCTATCATGTCAATATAACGTCTGAATAGATATATCCAGCTAAAACTTACCGAAGGTATATCACGTCCATATTACCTCTGATATCACTTTCATCCTAGCCTATCATTTATATTCTAAAAATGATGGATCCACAAAATAAGAAGAAATATCTTTATTATCTCCGGGAATAGTAGATTACAAAAGAAGCAAAAAGTACATTATTGTGGAGGAACAGTTAAATCGCGAATCTGTTGCGCCAAAGCAGCCATCCTCTTATTCCTGGAGTTCAAGATGTTAGCGCGAGCCCGTTCCAGCCATGCCTCATCATCGCTCAAGCGAGATAGTTCGGACCGAGCATTAACAAAACTCGCGTGGATGACACCCGCATGTGCCAAGTTCTGCTGAGCTATCTTCATTTGGCCCTCAAACACATCATGAACTACCGACGTCTTGAGAAGCCTCTCCCTTGCCTGAGCGAGTTCAGCTTCTAATTCTCGAACCCTCGCTTCATTTTTCTCACGTTTGGCCTGGCACTTAGTTAGCTGAGGAATGACCTCCACCAAGATAGCTTGCTCGTCATCCATCTCTTGCTGCTGTTCCTGGATGGATTTGTTTAGTGATTCCATCTGATCAGCAAATTTTGCAGTTAAGGAGTCGTATTCAGCTTGAACCAGATCATCGATGCTGCCTCGGGATAGTTGCAAATATTCGTTAATGGGTTGTTCTAAACTATTAACTATTTGCTCTAGCGCATAGCTCTTTCAGCGTCATTGAAATTTCTAATCGACGCTATCGTAAGCTGAGAGGACGTCCGCAGAGCATCAAAGCCTAGGTTCTTCTCCAGCACCATGGATATCAACTCCTTCAAAGTGCGGTAGAATATGCTAGTGTATTATTCAACTAGCATAGCAAAGATCGGATGTACGTTGGGAGTGGCTGCAATACCGGTAAATCTTCCTTCAGAAATGACTGTAGAGGATGTTGCCACAGTCGTTGCTTCAACGGAGGACGCGACAAAAAAAGGGACACCACCAACGGTTGAAGCTGGTGGCATACTCAACGAAGGAGGCACCGTCGAGATAATGGGCTCATCCTCCTCTGACGTTATTTGGACTACTACTGGCAGGATGACATCCGAGAATGTTGCGGATGAAAGATCGGTAGCTTCAAAGCATGCTTCTTCGACGTCGAACACTGCCGTTTCATCGGCCGGATCCGCAACAAAGTCAGAAGTTGTGTCAACTCCGCCCTCCCCAGAGATGTCCTCACCTGAAAGGAAGACAAGAGAAATTTAATATCAATTTGATGTTAATTTTCCTGAAAGAAGCGTAAAGACAATATTTACCCATGGCCGATGGTATGTATGTTGCGTTTGCAGCCTGTACAGCTAAATTATTTCTTAATGATGCTAAACAAGCTGTCATACCTGGAGAAGAGGGTGCACCAACTGACGTTTGAGGGTAGTGTCACGCCCTAGTCCCAAAATACCGAGGGACTAGACACGTGGCAATGGCCAGCAGCACACACCGATGGACAAACCCAATTTAATGGATCCATCAGGGCGTACTTAAGCTGTAATACAACAATAAGGGTCTAGAAAGACTAATCTCATCCACAGAAATGAATACAACAATATCAAAATCATAAAGCAAGATCAAACTCAATAAAATATAAACTCGGAAAATAACCCGGTAATGAGTCTGATACATCTGTCAAGATACAAGAATAAAGATAACCACTGCAAATACTGAGTATGGAACAGTATATACTCAGAAGATACCCGCAGATATCACTCGTCTACTGGATCTGGTACTGCTCCAGTGCCTACTCCTGATAATGCTCCTGTTCCGTATACCTCGGGATAGATCTCGTCTGCTAATCCTGGGGACATAATCCGGATCCAGGTCCTCAGGGGACATAGCAAGGTACAAAATAATACAAGCCAAAATATATGCAGTGCAATAGTAAATGAAATAAACAGGGTAAGTATGTAACCATCTATGTGAAATGCAAGTGAGATCATCACTAGTACTCAGGCTGAGCCACTACAAGCTCTGTGTCGGAGAGCCGGTAGCAGTAATAACAAGTAATGCGTCTAGCTCTGCTGGAGAGTCTACAACCTCACAATAGTAGTAGATATATATAAAACAGTCTGTAGCCTGTGTGTCTCTCCCCACCCAATGTAACCACACGTCTTATGTCCATAACGTCTCATGCACATGTCACGCGAGATCATAGCTAATACAACCAGTCATATAATCTCTATGAATATAATGTCTATATCAATCCTGCATCCTATACAGAATTACCATGAATATCTCAGAAAGATTCTGTCTCATGAATAGTGTCAAGTGTCCTGGGTTATAATGTACTTGATAAGACAAGTACGAGAATGTAATGGGTCACGAATTTCCATCTCTAGGTGACGTTACCTAACTCTGCGTACAGTGTTGGCACCCGACTATTAATCGGACAGTAATTAAGTCACACGGTCCTAGGTTAAGCATGTACAACAATATAAATAAGCAAAGAAATATGTAACAAGACTACAAAGTTGGCAAGGTACACTAGCCTGGGGTTTGAATACCAACAGCTGTCCCTGTATCAGTGGATCCTGTAGGTACTCCTCCAAAACCTGAAATAATCATCACCAACAGTCTCAGAAAATATTAAATAGCTAGAAACGTTTGTCCTTAAGTCCAATTTAGACAGAGGGGGCAAAAATCACCGTTTTTGGTCAAAGCGGGGTCCACATGTGGGCCACTTTGCTCCAAAAAATGTGTCAGAACCAATGATCTCCAAATTTGTCCAACTTAGTGTCAAGAGGTCCAGAACATTGATACGAATCCAACAAAACTTCCAGAATTGGATTCCGATGAGCCGATCATAAAATCGCCCGTCAAGTGGAGCCGCGGGGCCCACAACACGCGATTTTGTCAACGTTCTCAGAATCGAACCAAACTTGGGTCACAGGACCAGCGTATTGCTACGAGTCCGATGGCGCAAGTTTTGTTTCGATCCAACGTGTGTACACAAAGTTACGATGTGTTCCAGAACAGACGGATACGGGATGTTGTCGGCGGATACGCGTTGATTTCGGTGTGCACGCACATCCAAATCAACTTCTGTAAAATCTCGCACGTCCGTATCAACGGCGCGCACATTTCGGTGAAGACCGCGCGCGACCAAGTTGTCTCGTTTGGCGGGGCGTACTCAGTTCCGGATAAAAATGGGGCATTATTTTTCCTATTTTTGGATTGCGGTTCGCGATCGCCACAGGACGCGACGCACCGAGCGGGTTGCACGGACATCGAGAGGGTTACACAGTCTATGCGTCACAACTGACGAAACAGAAAACGGAATAACGACGAGAGAGAACGGGTTACTTGAACAGGACTCCGTGGAACGAGAATTTCTCGTGTCCGGGTTACTATTTTGTGTCCTGTCTCGAGTCTGCTGTGTCCGGAGCAAGGGCGGCTGTGTCCGGGGCTAGGGCGGCTGTGTCCGGGTCAGGGTGCGGCTGAGACTCGCCGGGGCTTCGTCGTGGCAGCTCAGGGCTACGCCGAAGGGGTGGCACCGACGGAGGCGGCTAGGGTTAGGGTTAGGTCGTGGTGGACCGGGAAGGGGAGAAGGAGATCGGGGAGAGGTCGGGGCTGCTCGGCGCTGTGGATTCGTCGAAGAGGGTGGTGAGGGGAGTGGTGCTGGGCTGGGTAGGGCACGGCGAGGGGATCATCGTCGAGGCGGAGGACGGGGGGGAGTCGTCGGGGACGAAGGGGCTGTGGGGTGGCTGAGCTAGGGTAGAGGAGGAGGGGTTGGCGTTGAGGCGGGGGGCTCGACGGGGAGAGAGAGACAGGGGCTGAGGGTGGAGGAAGGAGGAGGGAAGGCGGAGCGGGGCTGAGGGTCGAGGTCTGCTCGGGGACGATGGTGGAGGAAGAAGAGGCGGTGGCAGTGGGCTGGGGGGTTCGAGGTGAGGGCGGCGGGCGAGGGTCGAGCGGGGGTCTGGGCGAAGGCGACGACGAGGGGAGACGCTCAGGCGGAGGGTGGCGGAAGAGATTAGGGTTTCGGCGTTGAGGGGATTATATACGTCGGAACAGTGAATCCGGTTAGAATTAGGACTACGGTTTTGTTGAGGGTTTCGGGTTCGGGTCGGGTTCACTTTGGATCCGACCCGACCCGTTAAGGACTGGGTTGGTTTGGTTTGGTCTGATAGCGGTTTGGGTTGGTTTGGTTTGGTTTATTTCAAAATAAACCGGGTTCAGTTTAGGGTTTAATTTGGTTTAAATCTACATTGGGTTTTAGGGCTTTAAAAATGCTTTCGGAGTCCAATAAATTCCCGAAAAATTATCTGATGTCCAGTTTTTTATTTTACACTAGAAAATATTATTTTTATAATATTTTAATATTAATTAACATTATTTAAAAATCCTTTAATAACAAAATACCTTAGTTTTAATTCCAAAAATTACAGAAAATTATGAGAAAAATGTTTTAAAAATATTCTGAAAAATCAGGGTGCTGACAATCTACCCAACTTATAAAAATTTCGTCCTCGAAATTAAAATTAAGCCATGGTCGAAGTCAAGGATGGTATAAGATTTGCATTGGTTAAATGCAAGGCTAGGTTTAACGGAGTGGGCGAAGTTGCGCGTTGCATATTCCGAAAATTATAGGAAAAATTCATATGAGCAAAAAATCGGTTTCTTCAAGTGTCATGTCCAATAGTATGGACACCTAAATGCTCTTTTGCATAAAAGCGACCAACCATTGAAATATTGCACCAAGATGGAAATGGAAGTTGGACATGTCTAGGACAAGGGTGTGGAATTTGTAGGAAGGCAGTGACTAGGAAAGTGCTCCAATTATCGAAGTAATGGTAAGGTGCGCTAAGTGATACCATATTGTAAAACTAAATAAAATACCATGTTCTATTTCTAAGTGGATTCGTGCTAGCCTCAGTCTCACTATCTAAGCCAAGTAGGTCAAATTCTTGGGTGAGGGGATTTCACAATCCAACCAACTTAGAACAATCCCGTCCTCAAAATTAAAATAAGGTATAATTTGTTAATCCTTCATGTACATAAGGCAAGTCAATCGCAATCTCCTTGCGATAATTAAAATCCCAATCATATCCATCGCAATCACTTCAAGGTTAAGATGATCACTGTTTCAATCAAAATTTAACCTATGGTTATCTCTTTTCACTTTCTCAAATTACCCACAGGCAAATTTTAAATTAAATCCATATAACATCTTCAAGCTTTACATACGCATATAAATTTGCCTCACGATCTCTAACTATCATAATTTCCTCTAGAAGTAATTCGAGTCCAATATTATTCCTATTTTTACTTATAAATTTTTGTATGCTTCAACTTTTTAAATTCCATTCACATCCTCAATATTTCAAATAGGTAGTCCAACCATAAAATTTTAATTCTTAATTCAAATCATCAAATAAAAATAATTTAATTACAGTCCTCCAATGTTCAAGTCTGAAATTCTATATTTATCCTCTAAATTCAAATTGATGATTTTATCTTTATTATTCAAAATTTAAATCATGTACCTAAGGTATAAATATTGGGTCCTCAATATCAAGATTTTAAAATTTATTAATCCTCATCATCTTGGTCATTCTTCTAAAATTCTCAAATTTAATATGGCTTGAACCTCTTCCAATCTAATCTTACTCGATCACAATCTAAAAGAAATTTCTCTCGAGTTGACGATGCACTGCTACCCAACTTATAATTTACCCATCTATCACATAAGGCTATATACTTTAAGAAAATATTCCTTAATTTATTTACTCCTGTCATTCAATCCTCAAAACTTCATTGCCGATTATATCATATATGATATGTCCTTAATTACGAAAGAATAATCCTCAAGTATGTGATCGGCCTATGGGTTATATCTAGTACTCTCTGTGTATCAATTTATACCAAGCACGAGGTTTTATCTTTCCGAAATAAGGGAAGACGGAGACCAATAATAAAGAGTTCAAGGGCAGCGTAATAGAATAGAAGTATTGGGATCAAGACGTTTAATGAATTCAATTGGGAATTGTCAAAGAAGTTGTGGATTAAAATCCTATTTTGGTAATCCTTTGTTTGCCTGCTCGTATTAGTACAGTTATATAACCGATACGATATGTCAGACATGTCTAGGGCAAGTATATTCGTCTACTAATCACTACATATCTTAATCCACGTAAAGTAGCGTTACGAAGGGCGAATCAAGCGCACTAAGGTTAGCTAGACCTTAATACACTGATTCTGAAATATATTATTGTGGGCCTCCCCAATAATACATATGTCATGAACAAGCTCGATAAAGAATAAGCTTGCAAAACTAGGCTATAAAATAGCAGCATTAGTCAAAGTAGTATATGAAATATAAATACGCTAGATCATGATGGAAGAAGGTGCAAATTATTCAAGTTCACAAAAACAAAACAAAATAAGCAACAATAATAAAATACTCTATAATCTCTACAGTTATCATACAACCTCCTTGTCTAAGTCGCTAGTCGACCAAATAGGGGCATAAACCTCTAACTTCTATTGTCTGAATGAACACTGTCATCCTTTGCTAGCATACAATTAATGTCATTCAATTACACTACCAAACTTATAAGAATTAAACTAGTACTGTGATAATCTTAAGAGGATCCTGCAAAATAACCTTGCACATGTAAATAAAATAGATACTCTTATTAGGGCATATGAGGAAAGATCTTGGTACTTTGTAGGGTCTCCTATTGCATTGTATAAGTAATGGTCATCTTAAGTCTTAATCATAGTGCTCATAGAACATGTGTCAATAGCGGGAATGAAAAGGTTACTAGTCTCAAGGAAAAGGGAATATAACTCGCATCGAGGTGGGGTACAAATTACGTGATTTAACACTAAGGGAAAATTATCGGGTCATAATCTACAAGATTAACTCAAACTTATCGAACTCTAACTACCAAACATAAAATTTTCAAATTCAAGACTACAGCTATAATCCTAGCAAACTATGGGTCCTTAACAAGGAATAAAATTACTTGGCCTACTATCAGAGTGTCAGATGGCACGAAATGAAAGACGGAGAAAAGAAGAACATATTTTAGTTGTTGCGCACTAGCGAACGTTAAGGTCGCAGATGAACAACATATAAACTTAAAATATGGTGCTCTAGATAATATCATAGTTTCCTAAGGTGAAGGTGGCGAGCAATTCTCCGTGTTTGAGGTATGATCTCATAGGGAATGTCATACTCGTTGCTCTGGGCTTCCTGAGGTACTGTCTGCTAATATCACGACACGAACCTATATCGTAACACTATCTCACTATGCACATTAGGTTCAGTCCTAACATTCGATCTCAGATTTCTATTGGTTCCTCAAAACTGGGGTCAAGCATTAGGGTCAAATCTCTAACTATCTCTTAGCAGTGCCTATACTACTCTTAGGTCATTCATGATTATAACGAGAAATAATGGTAAATTATTCTATAGGTGAGGGATGCTAGGGTTCATTAAGCGTTCTACGGAGGGGTGTGTCAATATCCTAGTTGTACTCTTAATAGGAAGGTTACCCTACTTATCATTCTATCAACAGGGACTTCTATATTCTAGGAGAAGGCTACACTCATGGAACTAATGAGAAGGCACATGAATCAAGCATGATGCAATTATTCAACGGAATAGATTGGAAGGAGGATGAGTCATAGTCAGTTGTGGATGAGATTCTATACTCTAATCCTAGGTGCAGGCTTGCTTGGTCCCTAAGTTGAAACCGAACGATTTAGTCGTAGACCTGCATGGGCCACCACAAAACCATGTCACGCCCCAGTCCCAAAATACCGAGGGACTAGACACGTGGCAATGGCCAGCAGCACACACCGATGGAAAAACCCAATTTAATGGATCCATCAGGGCGTACTTAAGCTGTAATACAACAATAAGGGTCTAGAAAGACTAATCTCATCTACAGAAATGAATACAACAATATCAAAATCATAAAGCAAGATCAAAATCAATAAAATATAAATTCGGGAAATAACCCGGTAATGAGTCTGATACATCTGTCAAGATACAAGAATAAAGATAACCACTGCAAATACTGAGTATGGAACAGTATATACTCAGAAGATACCCGCAGTGATCACTCGTCTACTGGATCTGGTACTGCTCCAGTGCCTGCTCTTGATAATGCTCCTACTCCGTATACCTCGGGATAGATCTCGTCTGCTAATCCTGGGAACATAATCCGGATCCAGGTCCTCAGGGGATATAGCTGTCACGTCCCGATCTTCCGCAGGCAAATCGGCCATTCCCGCTAGACGGGAATCACCCTCGCCAGCGCTCCCGCGGAACGATCGCTTGACCCATCCGGGCGTGATGCCACACGAGCGTGAATCGCGCCCGTGCAAGGCCGTGATTCATTGACTGGCGGTAAGAGTTCTAAGCCACAGAGTCGCACATATTGTCCGAGTGCAGCGGAGTCATGAACGTATAGCGATTCGGTAACAGGTTCACTGAGTCGACAATATAGCGGAAGCATTGAAACACAAGTTAAAGTAAAGCAAGCTCTTTATTGATATAAACATGTGTTACAGGCGGCGTATAGCCGAGATTACAAGTCGCTCAAGTCTCTCTCTCTGAAACAGTAAGAGCGTTCCAAGTGGCTACAACTGTGGAATGATTGTACAGGCGAGTTTGGGCTATGTTCACAATATTATGTCTTATATATGTGCTTCAGTTCCAGACGTACCGTTGCTTCGGAGTGATCTTCACGCCTAAGCACGCACGTTGGAGGCATCCGCACCGAACGAGGTTCTCCCGCACCCTGCACACAAACTGGTGGATTATCAGTACATTGAATGCACTGGTGGGGAAGCTACTCGCCCGCTCGACAAATCCAAACACGTAATACAGGTTCCGTGCACAGCTATTAAGTTGTCTTTCTAGTTGCCTTAGGATCAGTTTTATGCAAGATTTGAATAGTGCGTCGTGCAACATGAGAGAAAATACGGCGAGACTTACCAACTTACCATTTCTCCTTCCCTGTCCAAGGCAAACATTATTAATTTCAAGCACGGGGCAAGTATAAGCATTCAGGAGCATAGCATATGCAACATGCAAACACGAGAGTCATTGAACGGGACAGTTTGGTGTGCTCAGTTTTTCTTTGATGCGATACAATGACTCGCACGCGGATAGCCGCTAAGCGAGGATGACTTATCGAAATGAACATGAGTCGCTGGCATAGCCATTATGGAACGTAACGAGAGCACACGATGCGCTACGTTACGTGTGCATGAAAGAATGGAACGTAACGAGAATGGAACGTAACGAGAGCACACGATGCGCTACGAACCATTTCGTCCGAACACGATGGATTATACATGAAGTAGTCCAAGGCCAAGATGGATTGCAGCTAAAGTACACGATGTGCTACAAACCATCTCGCCCGCACACGATGGACTAAACATGATGTGGTCCCGGGAAAGTAGAATGCAACGAAAGTACACGAGGAGCTACAAACCACTCGCCCGAATACGAGGGACCACACGTGAAGTTCCATCCGGATCGGATCGGCCCCAGTGCCCCAGTGACCGTCCGTGGAACTATACCTCGTTTCTGAGTTGTCCACGACATGCACTTTCTTTTGGGTCTTTCAATTATCACGAGACACACGAGAATACGAGAACACGCGTGCACTAGAACACGAGAACACGAGTGCACGGGAATACGAGTACTCGAGTACACGGGATACTTGAATCATGATTCTGTACAGTGAATATCTTGCCTTGATGCATTCCCCTGGTTCGGGGCTGCCTGGTGACCTAACGGTCCCGGATACTTGCAGGTTCATTCAGGCATGGAACGACTACGTAGTAGTCTCCCGGGGTTTGGATGAAAATACGGTAACATTCAAGCAGACAAGCATGCGTTTCTAAGAAACATAAGCAGGCACGTTGCTCGGACCTGAAGGTAAGCCGAGAGTTGAAATCGTTAAGGGACTTAGCATGCGAGGGTCTGAATATAAGCAGTATTTCATTTTCCATGTTCTAGCAAGCAATACAAGTTGGGATTATTCCCTTAGCTAGGTGAGTTGGATTTATTAGCATGCAGGGGGTGAATCACCTAGCGACTAGCATGAACATTCCAGATTTTATGTGTGCTGGCTAAGCAAAGACAAGTTTACCGTAGCCACCCACCTTAGCGATGATTCGCCTCGGTAGAGCGATACGCCGAGCGAGCCTCTGAAAGCCTAAGCTGGATTCTTGTAGGGACAAGTCTGGATATCTTTTGCATTCTCTTTAAGGCAAAGCGGGTCGGGACAGTTGCACTATTGCCGTTTGAATCGGCATTCCGCTTGAGCGGAACGAGGTGTTACAATAGCAAGGTATAAAATAATACAAGCCAAAATATATGCAGTGCAATAGTAAATAAAATAAACAAGGTAAGTATGTAACCATCTATGTGAAATGCAAGTGAGAGCATCACTAGTACTCAGGCTGAGCCACTACAAGCTCTGTGTCGGGGAGCCGGTAGCAGTAATAACAAGTAATGTGTCTAGCTCTGCTGGAGAGTCTACGATATCACAATAGTAGTAGATATATATAAAATATCCTGTAGCCTGTGTGTCTCTCCCCACCCAATGTAACCACACGTCTCATGTCCATAATGTCTCATGCACATGTCACGCGAGATCATAGCTAATACAACCAGTCATATAATCTCTATGAATATAATGTCTATGTCAATCCTGCATCCTACACAGAATTACCATGAATATCTCAGAAAGATTCTGTCTCATGAATACTGTCAAGTGTCCTGGGTTATAATATACTTGATAAGACAAGTACTAGAATGTAAAGGGTCACGAATGTCCATCTCTAGGTGACGTTACCCAACTCTGCGTACAGTGTTGGCACCCGACTATTAATCGGACGCTAAGTAGGTCACACGGTCCTAGTTTAAGCATGTACAACAATATAAATAAGCAAGAAAATATGTAACAAGACTGCAAAATTGGCAAGGTACACTTGCCTGGGGTTTGAATACCAACAGCTGTCCCTGTATTAGTGGATCCTGTAGGTACTCCTCTAAAAGCTGAAATAATCATCACCAATAGTTTCAGAAAATATCAAATAGCTAGAAATGCCTGTCCTTAAGTCCAATTTGGACACAGGGGCAAAAATCACCATTTCTGGTCAAAGCGGGGTCCACATGTGGGCCGCTTTGCTCCAAAAAATATGTCAGAACCAATGGTCTCCAAATTCGTCCAACTTAGTGTCAACAAGTCCAGAACATTGATACGAACCCAACGGAACTTCCAAAATTGGATTCCGATGAGCCGATCACAAAATCGTCCGTCAAGTGGAGCCGCGGGCCCACGACACGTAATTTTTTCAACGTTTTCTGAATTGAACCAAACTTGGGTCACATGACCAGCGTATTGCTACGAGTCCGATGGCATAAGTTTCGTTTCGATCCGACGTGTGTACACAAAGTTACGACGTGTTCCAGAACAGACGGATACGGGACGTTGTCGGCGGATACGCGTTGATTCCGGTGTGCACGCACATCCAAATCAACTTATGCGAAATTTCGCACGTCCGTATCAATGGCGCGCATGTTTCGGTGAAGACCGCACGCGACCAAGTCATCCCGTTTGGCGGGGCGTACTCAGTTCTGGGTAAAAATGGGGCATTATTTTTTCCTGTTTTTGGATCGCGGTTCACGATCGCCACAGGACACGATGCATCGAACGGGTTGCACGGGTATCGAGAGGGTTACACAGTCTACGCGTCATAACTGACGGAACGAAAAATGAAAAAACGAGGAGAGAGAACGGGTTACCTGAACAGGGCTCCGTAGAACGAGAATTTCTCGTGTCCGGGTTACTATTTTGTGTCCTGTCTCGAGTTTGCTGTGTCCGGAGCTAGGGCGGCTGTGTCCGGGGCTAGGGCGGCTGTGTCCGGGTCAGGGTGCGGCTGAGACTCGCCGGGGCTTCGCCGTGGTGGCTCAGTGCTACGCCGGAGGGGCGGCGCCGACAGAGGCGGCTAGGGTTACGGTTAGGTCGTGGTGGACGTGGAATGGGAGAAGGAGATCGGGGAGAGGTCGGGGCTGCTCGGCGCTATGGAGTCATCGAAGAGGGTGGTGAGGGTAGTGGTTCTGGACTGGGCAGGGCACGGTGAGTGGATCGTCGTCGAGGCGGAGGACGGGGGGAGGGGGGAGTCGTCGGGTACGAAGGGGCTGCGGTATGGCTGAGCTAGGGTAGAGGAGGAGGGGTTGGCGTTGAGGCGAGGGGCTCGATGGGGAGAGAGAGACAGGGGCTGAGGGCGGAGGAAGGAGGAGGGAAGGCGGAGCGGGGCTGAAGGTCGAGGTCTGCTCGGGGACGATGGTGGAGAAAGAAGAGGCGGTGGCAGTGGGCTGGGGGGTTCGAGGTGAGGGCGGCGGGCGAGGGTCGAGCGGGGGTCGTCGGGGGTCTGGGCGAAGGCGACGGCGAGGGGAGACGGTCAGGCGGAGGGCGGCGGAAGAGATTAGGGTTTCGGCATTGAGGGGATTATATACGTCGGAAAAGTGAATCCGGTTAGAATTAGGACTAGGGTTTCGTTGAGGGTTTCGGGTCCGGGTCGGGTTCACTTTGGATCCAACTCGACCCGTTAAGGGCTGGGTTGGTTTGGTTTAGTCTGACTGCGGTTTGGGTTGGTTTGGTTTGGTTTATTTTAAAATAAACCGGGTTCAGTTTAGGGTTTAATTTGGTTTAAATCTACATTGGTTTTTAGGGCTTTAAAAATGCTTTCGGAGTCCAATAAATTCTCGGAAAATTACCCTATGTCCAGTTTTTTATTTTACACTAGAAAATATTATTTTTGTAATATTTTAATATTAATTAACATTATTTAAAAATCTTTTAATCATAAAATACCTTAGTTTTAATTCCAAAAATTACAAAAAATTGTGAGAAAAATGTTTAAAAAATATTTTAAAAAATCAGGGTGCTGACAGGTAGTCATCCCAGTCGTCACCCAGATCCACTCGAGGTTCATTGGGTGGAATCTTGCTGGAAATACTTACAGACGAAGGAGGGGTTATTCCCATTATTTGTCTGGATAAAGGTAGATTGATTCTTAATATGCTTGGTCTCGAAGGCGACCTCGAAGCACTACCAGTAGTGGTAGTAGCGGCAGCAACCATGAGCAAAGAATCTCCAGCGCTGTCAGCTGGAACTGTGGAGGTTCCCTCTCTAAAAGGCGAAGGACCTCTGATCAAAGAATCATCCCCAGCAGGGGAAAAAACCGACTCACTCCTAGAGGCCCCCTTGGTGGAAACCCTTTTCGGACCCCTGACCGTCTTCTTTTTGCGGGGGGAAGGCTCTTTCAAAGTGGAAGCCTTTCGCTTATTGGAGATAATGAGAGGCTCTGCTGGCGGAGCTATTACGCCTCTCGGTATTATCAACAAGTACTCGTCTGCCCCGGTAGTGTCTTCACCTTCATCCTAGGAAACAGACGGTATCTCCTCCCTTCCAGTGGACTTCCGGAAGGGCATCCTGAAACTTCCATACACATCAAAATCGCGATAGAAGGTATTGATGGACGTATAAAACTGTGCGTACGAGTGAAGAATGCACAACTCCATGGAGAGAGAAGTCGCAGGCACAGCAAAGAATGCTCCGGTACAGCCCGTGATGAAATATCACCATCCTCTGGCTCCATCAATAAGTCCACCTTTGGACTTGAAGCTGGTTATAGGATTCCCCACGTGGAACTGGTCGTACCCAAATTGCCTGGCGAACCGGCTAGGCAGATAAGGCTCCAAGTAGCAGTGGTCCTCACTTCTGTACAGCAAGTGGGAAGGTCTAATACAGACCAACCAGTAAAAGGCTTCAGAAGAAAGAATAGTCCTCCCTTGGCCTGCATCCTAAAGTTTCGTCCCCTGTTGATTGATATATACGGGGGAGATGGTACAGAAGAGCTTCCAGCCATGGGCAAAATTTAATGCTCGTCGGCAATCTATGATGCTTGCCATATTCCAAAGGGAATTCTTGTAATTCAACAAGAAGTTATTTCCCGAACTGCTGGCAGAGCCGGGAGACATCACTCTAGTGTTATGAAGGATTAACCATCCCATCAGGTATATGAATGGTAATTCCACTCTGGGATATCCTTTACGCTGCGTATCATCTGCAAGCAGCCCATCAGTAAGGGCCCTCAGGCCAGCTTGTATTCTATATACCATGGCGGGAAGCAGGCCTAATCTTGCTCCAAACACCAAACACATTGCGGGTCATATGGTGTTGCGATGGATGCGATCCGCAGACGCGATGCCTGGCACTACCCATCGGCGTAACCAGACAAAGAGAAAGCCAGCCAGTTGAGCTTTCCTTAACAGAGGCTTGTGAACTGAAGGCTTTAGTGCCTGCAGGATAAGCCCCTATCTCCTCATCGAGAATATAATCTGAAGCCCTTGCGTCTTTAATGAGGTCATCGATCGTGTTGGCACTAAGCATGCTCAGGAGGTTCAAGGGCTTATCTCTGCTATCTACAACCTTGTCTGGCTTAGCATTTTTGGCCTGCTGGAAGAAGAGGTAGGATGCCCACTTTTTGATATGAGCCAAATCAGAGGGCTCTTTGTAGAAAGTGGTGCAGGCAAGATAGTGGCACATCAGCTCCTGGTACACTGCCACTGCCCGAGGGTTTGTATCCCTCAGCTCCCTGTTCGTGGGAACGTACTCTTCATAAGGAGTGTCCCCCATTGACAGCTTTGAAATCTCTGTCATCTCATGAAGGGCCAGGCCCAACTTGTCACGCCCCAGTCCCAAAATGTCGAGGGACAGGGCACATGGCAATGGCCAGCAGCACGTACCGATGGACAACCCAATTTAATGGATCCATCAGGGCATGCTTAAGCTGTAGTCTAACAGGAATTAGGGCAATTATTACAAGTCACGGGTTATTCTATTCTTATCCACAACAGATAATCACAGATTAAAAGACAGAGTAATGCAAATAGAAATAACTGTCAAATCTCAATAAATTCCTCGGGAAACAATCCGAGCACAAGTCTGTTACATCAAATGCAAATAGATGTGAATTAAAGGAACTGGAAATAGAAACAGAAACAGAAATAACTGACTATAACCAGCAATTGCTCAGGAGAAGTCCTCTGGTACGATCTCGTCCTCGGGTTCTGGTACAGCTCCTGGAAGTGCTCCTGTATGGTGTATCTCTGGATGGTTCTCTTCGGCTATACCTGGGGACATAATCCGGATCCAGGTCCTCAGGGGACATAACAAGGTACAGATAATACAAGCCAAAATATAAGCAGTGCAGAAATTAAATGAAACAGCAGGGTAAACTATGTAACCAGCTAGGTGATAAATGCAAGTTGAAAGCATCGCTAGAACTCAGGCTGAAGCTGCTACAAGCTCTGTGTCGGGGAGCCGGTAGCAGTGATATCATGTAGTTGTCTAGCTCAATGGGAGACTACGACGCCGGCATAATATAAAATCAACCTGTAGCCTGTGTAACTCTCCCCACCCAAAGTAATCACGCATATCATGACCATAATATCTCATGTCCATGTCAAGCGGGATCATAGCTAATGCAACAAGTCATAAAGTCTCTAGGAACATATGTCAATGTCAAGTCCTGTATCCTATACAGAATCACCATGAATGTCTCAGGAAGACTCTGTCTCATAAATAGTGTCAAGTGTCCTGGGTTCTGTTGTACTTGATAGGACAAGTACCAAGAGTAAGGGTATCGAATGTCCATCTCTAATGACGTACCCAACACCACGTACGGTGATGGCACCCGACTATGATCGGACACTAAGTACGTCACACGTTTCCTAGGTTAAGCAGTTAAAACAAGTTTATATGAATTTATACAAGAACTCCAGCAAAATATTATCACAGGAACTACTGAGAATTGACGAGCTTTACTTGCCCATTGATGCTAAATTAAGCCAAGGAAATAAATAACAGACTGCAGGGTTTGGCAAGGTACACTTGCCTGTGTTTTCGGTTCCAATTGCGGCTCTGACTTCAGCTGAATTTGCAGGCGGTACTCCGGTTGCTGAAATAAATATTACCATCAGATCTAGAAAATATCAATCAGCTAAAAACGCCTATCTTTGGGTCCAATTTGGAGACAAGGGCAAAATGGCAGTTTCGGGTCAAAACAGGGTCCACATGTACGCCCGCTTTGCACCGAAAAATGTGTCAGGGTCAACGGTCTCCAAATTTACCAAACTTAGTGTCAACAGGTCAGGAACGCTGATACGAACCCAACGGAACTTTCAAAATTGAATTTCGATGAGCCGATCACAAAATCGCCCGTCGAGCGGGGCCTATGGGGCCCACGACACGCGATTTTGTCAACGTTCTCAGAATCGAACCAAACATGGGTCACAGGACCAGTGTATCGCTACGAGTCCGATGGCGCAAGTTTTGTTTCAATCCGATGTGTGTACACAAAGTTAGGATGAAATACAGAAAAGGCGGATACGGGACGATGTCCGCGGATACGCGTTGATTTCGGTGTGCACGTACACCCGAATCAGCTTCCGCGAAATCCTGCACGTCCGTATCGACGACGCGCACGTGTCTGTGAAGACCGCGCGTGACCAAGTCGTCCCGTTTGGCGGGGCATACTCGGTTCCGAGGTAAAACAGGGTCTGGTTTTTCCTGTTTTTGGATCACGGTGTGCGATCACCACAGGACGCGATGCCCCGAACGGTTTATCCGGGCACCGAGAGGGTCATACAGGCTTCGCAACGCAATTTACGGAATCGAAAACAGAGCTACGAGCAAGAAGATACACGTACCTGAACGGGGCCCGAAAACCGGGATCGGAATCGTGTCCGACACGTGTCCGACACGTGTCGGATACAGGGCAAGAATTAGGGTTAGGGTTCAGGCTGGGCGGCGGCTTGGCGGCCGGGCTGAGGCGGAGGGGGCCGGTGCACGCGGTGAGGCGGTAGCCGGGGCTCGCGGCGGCGCGGGGAGCTGCTCGAGCTGCTGCTTCCTTCGATGGCCGGAGGACGGCTGAGCGGGGCGCCGGAGGGGAGGAGCAGGGCTGGCTGGGCGTGGCGCTGGCGGCATGGTGGTCGACGGCGTCTCCGGGGCTCCCGAAGAAGACGCTGGGGACGAAGGCTAGGGTGGCCGGAGAGGGGTGGACGAGGGTATAAATAGGGCTGGGGGGAGGAGGTCGTGGCCGAGGGGGTGGCCGAGTCTGGCGGCGCAGCGGACGGAGCGGAGCGTGGCCGAGCGGAGCGGCTGGAGGACGCGGCGGGCGGCACGGCGCCGGACGCGGGCAGGGGGGGAGACTGGGTCGTGGGGGAGGCCGGGCTAGCGGGTCTCGGGTCGGGTCTGGCGGATCCGACCCGACCCGATAGGGGCGAGCGGTTGGGCTGGGCCGGGCCCAATGGGCTGGGCCAGGCTACGGGCTGGGCCGGGTTAATTTATAAAAATAAATAAATAATTAATTAAATCAATAAATAAATAATAATAAATAAATAAATAATTAAATAAATAGTTTTAGGTGTTTTAAAAATATATCCGGGGCCCAATAAATTCTAAAAAAATTGCCCTAAGTCCAGTTTTTCATTTTACACCCAAAAATATTATTTTCATAATATTTTAATATTGTATATTATCCTTTAAAAATCATTTAATAATTAAAACCCTGTTTTTAATTACAGAAAAATACCAGAAAATTCCAGAAAATTGAGAAAATTCCAAAATTAAAAAATTTGAAAAATCAGGGGGTTTACACAACTCCCCTAGCGGAGTGGCGAAAGTTCCAGTGAGCGAGTTGTATCACTCCATCAAGGCTAAGAACAAGTTGGGATTGACAGGCAGCCCAACACTAGTGGCACTCACAGCCGCAAACAAACCAATATTTTCTAGCTCTACTTGGAAGTGCTTCACGGCCCAGGCAGTTAAGCTGGCCCATCGAAGATTCCCGGGGCTAAGCCATCCACTGGTCCGAGGGTTAACCTTAGGGTACACTCCTCCCTGCCCCATAAAGTTATTACAGAAAGTCGATATTTGAACCGGTTGGATCAGTGAAGTGTCTTCACTCGGGACGCTGCCCGGCAGTAATCCTCTGAAAGGCATAACAGGGCCTGAAGGACTGCTCACATAGACTCCTTGGTTCGATACTTTCTTGTATGAGATCTTCCCTGGCCGCCCATGAAGATCTGGAGTAAGAGTCTACATCATCTTTCTAGGATGTGTGGCATGGAAGAATGCCGAGATAGGGTAATCTCTGGGCATCCTGGGCAGATACATGACTGTGCCCTCAGCAGTAAACACCCAATTTTCCTTCTTGGGCTTAGTCTGGGATTGTTTATCGATAACATTCCCGAATAAGAAACCTGGTTTCTTATATTCAGTCCCATCTATGTACGTCAGGGGCTCCCCACTGATCATACTCAGCAGCATTCGTTCTCCTTGGGACAAGATCAGAGTTCCTCTTTCTTGAGGATACTCGGTTCCAGAGATGGGAAATGTCACATGGGACAAGTCCTCCAGATAATTGGAATTCAACATCCCAGCAGCAAAGCCCAACACTTCAGCCAAAGGAGGGATCTGCAAGTCCACTGCAAAATACAAGAAAATAAGTCAGTTTTTATGCTAGATGCTACACTCTTGCAGTATACACCAAAGACTAACAGTCTGAGCTTTTACGCCAGACTGCAAAAACTTGAGTCTTACGCTGGAATCTATTTTTCGGTGCGTAAATCTCAAGGTTGGCAGAATACGCCCAAATCTAACCGTCTGAGCTTTTTACGTCAGACTGCAAGAATTTGAGTTTTTATCGAAATTTATATCCAGCGTGTAAAACTCAAAGTTCGTAGTATACGCCAAGTTTCGACAGTCTGAGTTTTTTTACGCCAGACTGCGAAAAGATGGAGTTTTTACGCTGACACATTAGAAATATGGGCGTATTATTTCGCATACACGTACAACGTGTACGGAAGGTCCTCTATTACTCTCGAAGTCTTTATCTGTGATGCCCGGAGCGCAGCTCATCGGAGGAGCACTTCGTTCAGATCGGGGCTCGCTCAGCCTAATGGGGGTTGCTCGTGCTTGAGCAGAGGAGCGAGATGAGGAAGCAGTTTTCTTTCCCTTAGCAGTGGAAGCTTGTTTCGATGCCATAGCGAAGCTCAAAGTTCTCAGAAAAGAGATGAAGATGAAGAGTTCTCAAAGAGACGAAGGGTTTTACAAAGACAGATGAAGGGTTTCTCTCTCAAGACCTTGGGCTATTTATAGAGTTCTGATAACTCTTCGAATCCCTAACCAAATCCGATATTTAATAGTCAGTTATGATTTGGGACCACGTCAGCCTATCATTTGAAAAAAGAAGACGGACAGTTAGTGGGTCCAGATTTTACGTGCAGAACAAATCTATGGTTTTACGCTCAGAAGCTACAGAAGGCCAATTACAAGGGTTTACGCAGAAAATGCTCCTTTTTTTGGCTACAAAATATTCCAAGTGCCTGAAACACACAGAGGTCATCATTGAAGATGACTCTTCTCCTTGGGCCATTGGAAGTTCATTCGAAGTCTAGCCAGAATCTTTTTCATCTAAAGTTCAAGTATGGCCTGTTTGGCGGACATTTCTTGCCCTATTTCAAGGGATTTTTGAGAAAATCATTCTTGAAGATGATGGTCTGAGCAGAAATTCTTCGTATCAGAGAAGTGACAGTTCAGAATTCTATGCGACTCCTCGTCCAAAAATAGCATGACAGTTGGATCTTCAAGACAACTTAATGCTAAAGAGCTTTTTACGCATCTTCCGTTACGCATAAAATTCGGGACGTGATCGGATAATCGTTTATCAGAGTCAGCATAAAATTATTCAGACGTGTCGAAGCGGCACATTATCAGACTTCCTCACAGCAAATATGGCAAATCAGTAATGCATAAAAGAAGACAAGTCTATTAATCATGATTACATTGATAGAAATCCAGTTTACAAAGAATTTTTCATTTTTTATGATTACATATGATGGAAATCCTTTTTTTTACAAAGGATTTCTCATTAAAGGTCACACTGGGAATCTGTTGCGCCGGGTTCTCATATTGGTGGAGATCTTTTTCTTCTTTTGCGGCACTTCATCGGCTTCTGCGGCCGATGAACAAGAAAATAATTAATGGCGGGAGGATACATAATTGGGCATGTATCAATTATTCAAGCCCACCCTCCATACGCCATGGCAGACACGCCCTAGAATTGTGTTAGGAATTCAGACCCAACACAATACTGAAAGACAGGGCCAAACTGCCTACCTACGTCCAGCTTCATAATAGGGGAAAATACAGCTAGCAAGTTGTGTGGTCCAATGCGACCCTTCCTCTCTCCTGGACGAATCGCCATATGAAATTGCTGATTATCCCGAGCAAAGGAAGCTATGATATCCTTCCATGATCCATCGTTGCAGAGGATATTTGCTCGAAGATGCCTCCTTTTACGGCTTCTTACATGCTGGAAGAACATGATCTTCTTCTTCCTCGGGTCAGCCCAATGGATCTCGACAACCATCTTTTTTGGGGAAGGAAGTATGGAAAAACAAGTTCACTCGCTTGCCTTTATATAGGCAGAAGAGAACATACCAAATCCCAACAAATTCCTAAAATTTGTCGAGAAATCAGCCTCGCAGAATGAGTCAAATTTGACCATTTCATGCTTCATTCAAAGTATTTCAAATTACGAGGAATTTGAAAACTTTGAAGGGGGTCTTGTAGAAGCATAAAAAATACGTTGGAAAATTATACGCATAAAACCCCCAACATGCATGAAGCCCGCGTAAAACAGAGCTCCAGCACTGTGTGGCATAAAATATGACTTCAGAGCCATTGGCGTACGACAAAGCTTCAACGTTATTCAGCGTAAAATAGAGCTCTAAAATAACCCACATAAAGCAGTACTTCCAGACTGCTTTGGCGTAAAAAGGTTGCTACATTACCACTCTGACGTAAAATATATCTGCTTTTAATGCAGCGTGAAGTCGTACGAGAAACTCTTCGTATTCCTTGAATGAACCTGTCAGACAAAACAGTGAACCTGACTCCTGACAAAGAGTACTGCACGACGATCGAGAGGATGGCTGTAATGATGATTCTGCACAGAGACCCAGACTGTCGTTTAGTGACATAATCCTTGATATAAGACATTGTTTACGAATTCAAGGAATACACTGCCTATTCTACACAGACATAGATGAGTTTTTACACTCAAGATAGACGAAACCAAATACCACATCAAAAGCTGTTCTTCGTACAGAACTCGAGGCACGTCTCTGCAGTTAATCCGCGAGATAGGGGCAGATCTCTGCATTTAATGCACGAGATTTGGTTCTATTTTTAATGACCGAGAAAGCTAAAACCAGGGCTAATACGCTCACGTCACCATCCTGGCATTTTACGCCAACCAGACTATTTTAATCTATAGGAGTACGCCGTGCTATCTCCTCGAAATACGTCAACCAGGCTGTTTGCAACTATAGGAGTACGCCGTATGCTATCTTCTCGAAATATGCCAACTTAGACTATATTTGGAAAGGTATGCGATAAGGCTATTTGGCCCAGAATATGCTCAATGTAATGCCCGCCACCGCACGGTGTGTTACGCTGAGTCGGATTGAATAAACAAATACTGGTTCCATTTGATTTGTTAGATTTTGGGAAGAAGTATTGATTGAGTTGTTTCATGTGCAGATGGCTAGCGGGTTCGATGGAAATCAGGTGTTCATTCAGAGCAGTACTGAGATAGCTGAGTTGGAATGATAATGCCATCTTCCTTAGTCCGATCGGTCGGATGATTTGTAGAGCACGGCCTGCTCGCACGGTCATACCAGTTGAGTAGATCGCGCTTGCATCGGACCACGGGTTCAAGGGATTGGCCGTATCGGCAGGACAGGATGCCTAACAGGATCAATCATTGTGAGTGGGCTCTTTCCCTTCTCCTCTACTCCTTCATGCCTAATAATATGGAAAACACGTAAAAGGCTTGAACACTTGGGCTAAAACATTGAGAATCACTACACTGAGGCGTGCATAGAGTGTACGTCGTTGGCTTGGTAGGATTGTGGCTTGATATGATTTACGCATTGGATAGTTGGAGCGATAGTTGGATTATTCATTTGAGGCAGTCGGTTGGATAAGTGGGATTATACTTGGACTGTTGGAATTATACAAGATGGAATGATATAATAGAAATATCGGGAATCCGGGCGAGCGAGCGTGCATCCATGCACGAGTATCACTGGGTCGCTTTGTCTTGCAAAGCGAGCAGTTGTGGTTCGAAACCGAACAACTGTATAGGCGAGGGTATTGTGCCACTGTTGGGGCATTATGCCAAGGGATTATTCGGAGTGTGGGGTGTTGCACCCAATGTGAAATACTGTGTTGGGAAGCGGCAATGTGAAGTGTGGGCACAACTTGGGCACAACTTGAGAGATTGTGCTTATGAGTATTTTGGTGCCTTGGGGTATATATATTGAGGTCGAAATTTGGACTCCTTGGTTTGGATATGTTGGAAGAATGGTTATGGATGCTTCGGCTGGATATCGGTTGAACGAGTCTAGGATCGCTTGGTGGGGCGAGAATGTTCGATCCTCTCATCATACCTACTTTCTGCATGTCACGGACAACCTGTG
The DNA here is from genome assembly GCA_036927795.1 of Iris macrosiphon. Classification (NCBI taxonomy): domain Eukaryota; kingdom Viridiplantae; phylum Streptophyta; class Magnoliopsida; order Asparagales; family Iridaceae; genus Iris; species Iris macrosiphon. The sequence continues at coordinate 100,222,499 of JAYESA010000016.1, read as the reverse complement.
TACACAAGGGTTTGACATTTCCTCGAAACGGCTTCCCGGGGCACTGGGATCGTATCGATCCGGAGGGAAATATTGATTCGTGCTAGTCACGATGCATTGCGGGACCTCCAGCGGGGCTTGCTACCCGGGCTGATAGGGCGCGCCGTTAATGCTTGGATTTTGTCCTTTATGGCTTTGCCAGTGACTTCATATAGATAAGAGTTGGCTTGTTTTTCTTTTGTTGGTTTGGCTTTCGTGTAGGCGCGGCCACCTTGCCTCGGCAAGAGTGTGCACTCGAGATTGGAATATAAACTGTTGGTTGAGGATGGATATTGAGGCAAGACTGATGGTTCGATATGTTATCGTGCAAGCGATGGCATTGAGTTAGACGGGTCGGATATATTTAACTGCTTGTCGTTTGGTTTGAGTTGAATGTTTGCATGCTTAAACTGCTTTACAGCTTTCCTTAACATGTCATCCCTATGCCATGAAAAGAATCTAGGATTCAAACTAGAAAGATCACCATATAACTGTTTGCATTCACTATTTTTACTTAGTGTCGGCTTAGACAAGTGGGTTACCCCGCTCACCAGTACGGTTGTGTACTGACCCACGTTTGTGGGCAATATTTCAGGTACACAGGCGTAGTGGCGCTGCTTGGATATACGGGACAAGATGTATGAACTGTAAGTACCTTTGTGGGCTAGAGAAAAGAGCAAGAGCATTTCATCGTCTTCGTGGCATCGCCTTTGTGGCATTGCCTTGGGACATTTTATTTGGACCCTATCGTGAGCTTCGCTGCGTATTACTCTGATGTGTGCTTGGTACACAATACTTGACTTCCGCTGCAACTTGGTTGATTCAATGATAACATTTGGTGTTTGACAACATCGCCTTGTACGAGCGCAACTCCAGGCTCGTACGGCATCACGTCCCGATTAGAACGATTGTCCCGCGGGAGAGCTGCAACGTGGTGATTTCACGTTCAGCGGGGACTATTGAGCTTGCGGAAGATTGGGGCGTGGCAAATTGGTATCAGAGCGCCCGGTTCATTTCTTCGGACTTGGTCCTTCGCTTCATCACAAACTCTAAATAGCTCCCGCGTGTCGTTTAGCTCTTGACTCTACTCAGCGCCTCATCGGATGTTTCATACAATAAGTCTATTTATTGCTAGTTGTGGCTGCATATTATTCTTTATTGGGTTGCCTTGGTTGGTTTTCGTAGGATCGCTTAGCCTCGTTAGGTGTTGTTGAATTCGTGCAGCAAGTTGGTTGGCGTTGTTGCATTTGTGCAACAAATGTGGGCTTTCGTTGGGTTGGCTTGGCTTATCGTTCTGGAGTTTCTGGTTGCCTCAATGGATCAGTTGGTTGGCTAACAAGATTTGGTTATGCGGCATGTTTTGAGTAGAAACTTTCGATGAGAATGGATCCTTGCACGAGTTGCTCGTCAAGCGATTGTGTTGGATATAAGTTAGAATTTCGGCTGTGGCGCATCGGTTGGGCAGATTTGAGTTTGGCTTGAGAAATATCAGATAAGTTGGCATAAGTTGCTCGTACAACAAACGTGTGGAACCATTAGGAATTGGGTTGGACTACTTGGAATACAATCGTTCAGACGATTGCTTGTGTTGCGAAAGTATCAGACGGTTTGAGAATAGTTGGAAGTATCGAGAATGGGATATGGCACGAGTTGCATAGCGGGATTGATAGGAATAGTGGGATAATTCAAGCATTGCCTGAGTTTTTGTGTCAGACTTAAGATGGAAATGTCATGATCATACCTAAGGGATGGTTCGAACGGATCTTGGATTCGTGCAAGGAAATTGTAATGTGAGTAGCGACTTGATTCGGAGTGGTATATGGGATACCACATTTTGAGCAAGGCATTGGAATACTTTGGTTAGACATCTATGGAAATTGCCTGGACGGACTCGGATAACAAATACAAGTCGGTTGGTGCAAATCGACTGAGTTGGAAAGAATGAAAATGGAGCAAGCGAATATTGAGTTATGATTCGATAGAATTACCTCGGAATAGTCGGTTTGGGATAGACGCTGGTTGACGCAGATTTTGCACGAGGGCAACTATATTTCCAAGTGGTATATAGTGCAATGGAATTTGACTCGGATATCCTTCGATACATTAAACTTGAGAACTCAAGAACGGAATCGGGCAAATGGAAGTATCATTGGGCTTAAGAGATGGGCAGAATCGGAACGAACATTTGGGTTACGCTTGAGCAAAGCGATGGGATTATCGGAAGGATAGCGAGCATGAACTACGATTTTGGGCAACACATTTGAGCTGTTGGTTGAGCAAAGAAACACGATATTGGTCTGGAGGGATAATGAGATGGATTCACACAAACTTGAAGGATTTTGGATATTGCTGCTCGAGAAGTCGACTCAGGTTTAGCGAAAATAGAATTTTGGGCAAGATGGTGCAACGATGGTAGACGGATTCTCCGGAAAGACGTTGACGAATTGTGGCAACAACGGAAGGCAAAGATTTTGGCGGACAGGCTTTTAAAGATAGCTAAATGTGGAAGCAACGTCGGAACAAATCACTGTGCTGCTCGAGTAAGTTGGACGTGCATTGTGGAACGCGGCAAATGGATAAGAATTGGAGCAAGTCTTTGGTTTTGAGAATCATTGCAATTTGTAGTACGAGAATCGAACATGCAATTCGGGAATTTGATGGATTCAGGACAGAATGACGGATTGATGGAAGACGGTTTCAACGAGCGCGGTGCTCGGATTCGGAAGTTCGCTCGGATGGAATGGTTGGATTTTGATTCGGATTTGCAGATGAGATATAGCATGGTTCATAGTAACTGTCCATCGTGATGATTACAATTATCGAGCGTAACTTCGGGACAGCTGACCCTAAGCGACCTTGTCCGTTGAATCGGATATGGATATGGTAGACCCATAGAATGACCCTTGAGGCGGCGTATTTGGGAATGCGTCGAAGGCAGATGTGAGCAATAAGATTTGGCTTATTGACTGAGTGTTGGATTTGAGAGACCCTTGGGATAGTCTTCAGCTGAAGATGCAGCTGAAAGATCGAAGCGATGGTGGGATTGGCCTAAGTCAACTGATGAGATTCAGAGTCGGAGATTTTTATCGATGGCATCGCCTCTGACTCATCGTGCCCTGGAAGAGAATAACATTCATATGAATTGACGACTGTGAAACTAGCTCGTGAAGTTAAAGCAATGGCTCGTTCAGATCAAATTCTTGCGAATACTGGAAGGGACAGATTTGCCTCAGATTTACAAGATGTCTCAAAAATTTGTCTGGGAAGCGTGCTCGTTCGGAAGGCAAAGGTGATATTCTATGCTTCGAGGCAGTGGAAGCAGCGCGAAGTACTATTCCATGCGCAACCTAAGAATTGTGGCGAGTGTATCCACATTGAAATCGTGGCGACACTATACCTTTGGCGTGGCGATGAGATCTTCGTGGATCACACGAACCTCAATATAGATGTTCACCCTGTGAGATATTGAGATTGAGGAAGAGGTGTTGGACTGAGCTGATGAAGCAAAGTTGATATTTGGGTAAGTTGCCTAGCTGGGGTAGTATTTTTTGAGTTGATCGTTCGGTGCATGAGATATATTTGGAGATGTTGCTAGTGCGGATTCAGAAATAGTTGGATGGATTGAGTTGGAACATGAACTGATTGAGTCAGTGGAAATCTGCATAATTGAGAATAGTGCTCGAGCGGATGTGTTGGAATGGAAATCATGATTGGTTCAATTGGGAGTGAAGCTAATGCATGCCTCGGACATAAAGATACCCTTGTAACTTGTCCAAATTCGCTATCGCAAAGCTCGGCTGAAATGCATGTATTTTAGGGATGCCTTAAATATGTGTATCGATCCAAAACTAAGCGATACGAAGAATTCGTATTGAGCTGCAAGGAGGATGTGGGAATATAGAATTTGTACGAGCATTCAGCAGTACGAGATGTTGAGTTAGAATCGTGAATATGTGAGTTGCATAGAGCAGATCCATGGAATTGGACAAACGACATGTGATAGGAATGAGTACCAGCACGGTTCGTGGACGAACCTGATTCTAAGTGGTATATTATGTAACGCCCGCCACCGTACGGTGCGTTACGCTGAGTCGGATTGAATGAACAAATGCTGGTTCCATTTAATTTGTTAGATTTTGGGAAGAAGTATTGATTGAGTTGTTTTATGTGCAGATGGCTAGCGGGTTCGATGGAAATTAGGTGTTCATTCAGAGCAGTACTGAGATAGCTGAGTTGGAATGATAATGCCATCTTCCTTAGTCCGATCGGTCGGATGATTTGTAGAGCACGGCCTGCTCGCACGGTCATACCAGTTGAGTAGATCGTGCTTGCATCGGACCACGGGTTCAAGGGATTGGCCGTATCGGCAGGACAGGATGCCTAACGGGATCAATCATTGTGAGTGGGCTCTTTTCCTTCTCCTCTACTCCTTCATGCCTAATAATATGGAAAACACGTAAAAGGCTTGAACACTTGGGCTGAAACATTGAGAATCACTACACTGAGGCGTACATAGAGTGTACGTCGTTGGCTTGGTAGGATTGTGGCTTGATATGATTTACGCATTGGATAGTTGGAGCGATAGTTGGATTATTCATTTGAGGCAGCCGGTTGGATAAGTGGGATTATACTTGGACTGTTGGAATTATACAAGATGGAATGATATAATAGAAATATCGGGAATCCGGGCGAGCGAGCGTGGGGTATTGTGCCACTGTTGGGGCATTATGCCAAGGGATTATTCGGAGTGTGGGGTGTTGCACCTAATGTGAAATACTGTGTTGGGAAGCGGCAATGTGAAGTATGGGCATAACTTGGACACAACTTGAGAGATTGTGCTTATGAGTATTTTGGTGCCTTGGGATATATATATTGAGGTCGAGATTTGGACTCCTTGGTTTGGATATGTTGGAAGAATGGTTATGGATGCTTCGGCTGGATATCGGTTGAACGAGTCTAGGATCGCTTGGTGGGGCAAGAATGTTCGATCCTCTCGTCATACCTACTTTCTGCATGTCACGGACAACCTGTGTACACAAGGGTTTGACATTTCCTCGAAACGGCTTCCCGGGGCACTGGGACCGTATCGATCCGGAGGGAAATATTGATTCATGCTAGTCACGATGCATTGCGGGACCTCCAGCGGGGCTTGCTACCCGGGCTGATAGGGCGCGCCGTTAATGCTTGGATTTTGTCCTTTATGGCTTTGCCAGTGACTTCATATAGATAAGAGTTGGCTTGTTTTTCTTTTGTTGGTTTGGCTTTCGTGTAGGCGCGGCTACCTTGCCTCGGCAAGAGTGTGCACTCGAGATTGGGATATAAACTGTTGGTTGAGGATGGATATTGAGGCAAGACTGATGGTTCGATATGTTATCGTGCAAGCGATGGCATTGAGTTAGACGGGTCGGATATATTTAACTGCTTGTCGTTTGGTTTGAGTTGAATGTTTGCATGCTTAAACTGCTTTACAGCTTTCCTTAACATGTCATCCCTATGCCATGAAAAGAATCTAGGATTCAAACTAGAAAGATCACCATATAACTGTTTGCATTCACTATTTTTACTTAGTGTCGGCTTAGACGAGTGGGTTACCCCGCTCACCAGTACGGTTGTGTACTGACCCACGTTTGTGGGCAATATTTCAGGTACACAGGCGTAGTGGCGCTTCTTGGATATACGGGACAAGATGTATGAACTGTAAGTACCTTTGTGGGCTAGAGAAAAGAGCAAGAGCATTTCATCGTCTTCGTGGCATCGCCTTTGTGGCATTGCCTCGGGACATTTTATTTGGACCCTATCGTGAGCTTTGCTGCGTATTACTCTGATGTGTGCTTGGTACACAATACTTGACTTCCGCTGTAACTTGGTTGATTCAATGATAACATTTGGTGTTTGACAACATCGCCTTGTACGAGCGCAACTCCAGGCTCGTACGGCATCACGTCCCGATTAGAACGATTGTCTCGCGGGAGAGCTGCAACGTGGTGATTTCACGTTCAGCGGGGACTATTGAGCTTGCTGGAGATTGGGGCGTGGCAAGACCTCAGTCAGGAAGGATAATTGGCTAGTTTACGCTGGTTACCTACCTATGCAGCATCAAGCTTTACGCAGAATTTGGCTTTTACGCCAACAAGACAGCTATTTGGCTTTTACGCCAACCAGACAGCAATTTGACTTTTACGCCAACAAGACAGCTACTTGGCTTTTACGCCAACAGAACAGCTATTTGGCTTTTACACCAACAAGATAACTATTTGGCTTTTATGCCAACGAGACAGTTATTTGGCTTTTATGGCAACCATCTCTACGCGAGGGACAATTACCTACGTGGCTTGCATGCCGTGATCTTCGATGAGCGATTATACGTGTTACCTCATAATGGGACACGCGTCACACGCAGATTCAAGAGATCATTCAGACGTGGATAGCAGTTATTGTAACCGCCACGTAAAAGGTGCAACTCTTTCTGCTGTTTGGCTTCAACGTCGACTGGACAGTTACTGTGTCTGAGCTCTATAAATAGAGACTTTCGGTCATAGGAGACGGGGGGAGATCGGAGAGAAAAGGTCAGAATCAGTGGAGAAAAGCAGAGATGAGATCAGAGAGAGAGCACATACAAGGAGTGTTGATTGACAACTTTGGCAACGAGAGTTCAATCCCTCCTGCAATCTTTGAAGCTTCTCCTTCTTCTACAACACTTCTTCGTCATCGTGTGGTCCAAGGGATAAAGTGATCGACCGCAGATCAGACTCCTATAGCAATTTTTCCCTAGAATTAATTTTTTTGTACATAACATCCTCATATAGGATTAATTGTACTCTTTTTTTTCTTGTTTGTAAACAAAGAAAGGATTTCGTATAAACCTAGTTTCAATTTTTTTGTTTATCATCAAACACCTGATATCCAATAATCTAGAGAAGGCCAGGAGATTCCATCATGGTATGACGTATGAGCTACAGAGGTAAACTACCACCCAGGCGAGGATCTCTCACGAGGAGGTTCTGTCAGAGGCTAGGATCCAGGAGGCTATTGGCAGAGGATCGAGGCATCACAGTGTAGCTGCACCAGTTAAGTCACAACCAGGAGTAGGAGGACCGATCCGTCATCCAGGGGTGCAGACACAACAGAGGATTGTGCCGTATCAGTAGAGAGAGCTACCGACATGTCACTTTTGCAGAAAGAAGGGACATGTTCAGAAAGATTGCAGAAGAAGGTTAGGACAGTGTTTGAGGTTTGGATCGAACCAACATCAGGCTCAGGAGTGTTCCCAGTATGCCAATAGAGCCCAACAGATAGTGCAGAGGCCAGCAGCACCAGTCCAGAGGATACTACCCCAAACAGGAGGTCAACGTCCACCAGCACCCGGTGGACTTCAGAGGGGACCACTCCTGGCCCCACAGGAGGCACAGTTTGATCGAGCCAGACAACATGCCAGAGGGCAGAGGCGCAGACAGGCCTTAGCACTAGTAGTGATTGAGGAGGAACTAGAAGGGGAAGCTATCACAGGTACCATTTTAGTTTCATCATTACCTGCGACTGTATTGTTTGATTCTGGTGCTACACTATCTTTTATATCTAGTAGTTTCGTAGCTATGCATATAGTAGCTACTTTTTTCTTACTTAAGAGTTAGAAGATTCTTACCGGAGGAGGCATCGTACGGGCTACCAGCACTATTAGAACGTGCTCGATAGTCGTGTGTGGTCGGGAGATGATAGCATAATTTTTGGTATTTTTGATGCCAAATTTTGACGTTGTGCTTGGTATGGACTGGTTGAGCTAGTACAATGCCATATTGTATTGCCGGAGAGGTAGCGTCATTTTTAGATCGCCAGATCACCTGGAGTTCGAGTACATGCGGGGAACTATCGAGCAAGGAGTAGGCCAGACAACTGGAGTTTACATGGCTATGGAGACGGCACCCCCACCGATAGTTGCATAGTTCGAGGATGTTTTTCCGGAGGAGTTGCCAGGCCTACCGCCAGATAGAGAGGTAGAGTTTACTATTGAGTTGGTACCCGGAGCAGCGCCGGTATCTTCAAATATATACCGGTTGGCAAAGAGGGAACTGGATAAGCTGAAGCTATAGTTAGAGGAGTTGCAGATCAAGGGATTTGTCCATCCTAGTGCACCACCCTAGGGAGCACCAGTGTTGTTTGTACCAAAGAAGAATAAGACATTCTGTATGTGGATTGATTACAGAGCCCTTAATGCTTTGACTATCAAGAACAAGTACCCCCTACCGCGGATTGATGATTTATTTGACCAGCTGACAGGAGCAGTGGTGTTCATGAAGATTGACTTGAGATCAGGGTATCATCATATAAAAGTGTGGAGAGAAGATATTCCAATGACGACATTCATGACTCGTTATGGCCACTATGAGTTCTTGGTGATGCCTTTTGGACTGACGAATGTGCATGCAGTATTTATGAACCTGATGAACAGAGTCTTCCACGAATATTTGGACCAGTTCATGTTTGTCTTCATCGACGATATCTTGGTGTTTTCAAAAAGCCATAAGGAGCTTGGGGAGCACTTGAGGTTAGTGTTGGAAACGCTGAGGCGTGAGAGACTCTATGCCAAGTTGAGCAAGTGTGAGTTCCTCCTAGACCGTGTCTCTTTCCTCAGACGTGTTATCTCAGAAGATGGTATTTCAGTAGATCCAGTGAAAATTTCGTCAGTAGAGACGTGGCCGACCCCTACCAATGTCTTAGAGGTAAGGAGTGTCCTAGGACTTGCCAGATATTACCGGAGGTTCGTAGAAAACTTCGCGAGGATCGCAGAGCTGATGACCCGCTTGACCTTCATGGAGCAGGAGTTTATTTGGACAGAGGAGTGTTAGACAGCGTTCGATGAACTGAAGAAGCGTCTGACTACGGCACATATCTTGACTATACCTTCTGGACCCGGAGGATTTGTGATCTACATCGATGCATCTGGGAAGGGATTAGGATGTGTCTTGATGCAGCATGAGAAAGTTGTAGCCTATGCCTCTAGGCAGCTGAGGACCCATGAGAAGAACTATCCCACTCACGACTTGGAGCTTGCCGTAGTGATCTTTGTCCTGAAGCTTTGGAGGCACTACCTATACGGAGAGCGGGTGAAGATATTCACAGATCACAAAAGCCTAAAGTACGTCTATACTCAGAAGGACCTGAACCAGAGACAAAGACGTTGGCTAGAGGTGATGACAGACTTTGAGATTGAGTTACAGTACCATCCGGAAAAGGCCAACGTGGTAGCTGACGCATTGAGCAGGAGGTCCATGGCATTCTTTTTGACTGCCCAGCAACACCTATTGAGAGATCTGGAGCAGTTGGGTATAGAGGTTATTATGCCCGGGGCAGACGGCCAGTTGTCGAGTTTTCAGGTGCAATCAATATTGGTTGAGAGGATCAAGGCTGCCTTGCCAACAGATGCCAGATTCTAAAGTCTTCGACAGAGGACAGAGGCCGGGATGCAGATAAGATTTTGCATACACGAGGACGGAACTTTGAGATGTGGAGATCGTCTCTATGTTTCGAATGGAGAACTTTGTCAGAAGCTGATATCGGAGGCGTACAGTTCATCATACTCTATTCATCCAGGAGGCACAAAGATGTACAGAGACTTTAGGTAGTACTATTGGTGGCATAGAATGAAGAGGGAGTTAGCCCGCTTTGTGGTGAAGTGCCTGGTGTGTCAGCAGGTTAAGGTTGAGCATCAGAGGTCTGCAGGTTTACTTCAGCCGCTCCCGATACCTAAGTGGAAATGGGAGAACATCACTATAGACTTCGTTACGGGCTTTCCAAGGAGTCCTAGTGGTCGAAATGCGGTGTGGGTGATCGTAGATCGACTCACTAAGTCCGTTCACTTTTTACCTTTCAGAGTTGGACAGTCTACAAAGGTCTTAGAAGATATGTATATAAGGGAGATTGTGCGATTGCATGGGGTGCCAATCAGTATAGTGTCTGACAGGAATACGAGGTTAACATATTACTTTTGGTAGAGTATGTAAGACAGTCTCGGTACCCGCCTGAAGTTCATCACATCGTATCACCCGCAGACGGATGGCCAGTCCAAACGCACCATTCAGATACTGGAGGACATGTTGAGGGCGTGCATGCTTGATTTTAGTGGATCATGGGAGGACCATTTATATTTGGTCAAATTTTCTACAATAATAGCTATTAAGCGAGCATGCAGATGGATCCCTATGAGGCGTTGTATGACAGGAAGTATCGTTCCTCAGTGTGCTGGAGTGATGTGGACAAGAGACAGATTCTTGGACCAAAGTTGGTTGTTCGTACAGTGGAGAAGGTAAAGAAGATCCAAGGGCACCTGTGAGCAGCTCAGGACATACATAAGCATTGGACAAATGCGCATCGACGACCCCTAGAGTTCCAGGTTGGAGATCATATATTTTTAAAAATCTCGCCTACCCGAGGGACCATCAGGTTTGGAGGTAGAGAAAAGCTGAGTCCGAGGTACAACGGACCATTCGATGTGTTGGAGCGCATCAGGGAGGTTGCTTATAGATTAGCATTGCCACAGACATTAGAAGGAGTTCATGACATCTTCCATGTATCTCAGTTAAGGAGGTACATGCCAGATCTGAGTCATGTGCTTGACCACTCGGAGATCACTGTCGGGCTGAGTTTGTCATATCAGGAGGAGCCTGTAGAGATTCTGGACAGAAGCGAGAAGGTGTTGCAAGGTCAGACTATCCCTTTAGTTCATGTCGTATGGAGGCATCATGCACCAGACGAGTCGACCTGGGAACGAGAGGATGATATTCGACAACATTTTTTCCATCTCTTTGAAGGCCTAACTATGTAGTAGCATTTAATTTCAGTCAATAGTTTTTACCATAAGTCTGTTTTAATTTTTAGGATAAAATGCTCTAAGGAGGGTAGATTGTAAACCCCTCGACCAAATTTAGGTCTACTTAGCTTAGATAGAGAGACTAGTGTTAGTTTGGAGCCATTTAGAATTAGAACATAGTATTTTAGATTAATGTACACAATATTCGTATCACTTTGTGCACCTTACCGTTGCTTCGATATTTGGAGCGCTACACTAGCATTTGCTTCCAAATAAATTTCACACACTTTTCCTAGACATGCCAGCCTTCCATTTTGACCTTTGTGTAACTCATAAATACCCTCTCTTATGCTTTATTTTAGTCGTACAAAATTCGTTACAAACGTCTATTCTTAAATCCAAATAAATTCAACTTTGCATCTTTGTCCGTTCCAATCAAAATTGGAGACACAACCTTGACCCGTTTTGTGCAACCCAATTTATGACAATATTCTATTCTGAGTCTACTACGTCTATAATACTTGTGTCCTACCTAATTTTAATCCTATGCACTTCCAATTAATTAAAGAACACCATTGACAGTAATTTTAATTAAATTGGTGTAATGATCCAACCTAACCCAAAATTAGATCCAACTCCAACCCAACCCACCACTCACACCCTCAAGGTTCATACTAAATACCACACACCATTTTATCCCACTACATCACACTAAACATGGTATTTTTCCTCATCTAATCCTAATTTTTCCATTTGTGCAATTTCCTAATTGTTAGGGACTTTTGTGCAAATTGGCAATTAGGTGTCCACCTCCCATTGGAGCTAAGTCATGAAGAAACCTCCCCTCCATTGTTGACCGGTCCCCTAGGATTTTTTTCTCTATTTTGGGTGTACAACACACCGTATTTTTCTCCTATCTCATCTACACCCTCCATTCAAAATTAAGCCCATCATAGCCCTCCAATCCTTCATGAAGAACCTTCCTCCCATCCCTAGAAATGTATTGTGGTCGGCCCTAAGCCCAATGCCATCCTCCTCTCTCTCTCCTATATAAATACCTCCTCACTCTCTTTATTTTTCATTCACAGCCAACACACCCTCACCCGAACCCTAAACTTCTTCTTCTTATTCTTCTTCTTCTTTCTCCCCGACCTTCCTTCTCCGACTTTCCTCCTCCTCCGAGCAACCATCACCACCCCTCCACCACAGTCATCGACCTTCCTCCTACACGACAGCAACCGCCACCGCCACAACAGTACCGCAGTCACCACCTCTTCCATTACCATCTCGACCATCACCATTCCCTTCGACTTCCTCCTCCCTGACAACAACTACCACCGCCACAGCAACCATCGTCACCACCGCTTCTATCATCATCGCGACCATCACCATCACCACCACCATCACGCCACCTTCCTCCTTCCCGGCCATCACCGCAGCCATGACTACCACAGTCAACACCACCACCATCATCGACCACCACTCCCTCCACCTTTCTCTTTCTTCCTTGATTTTCGCTCCTCGAGCAACCACCGCCAACACCGCCACCACCTTAGCAACCACCGTCGACCTCCTCCACCACCTTCTCTCTACCATCACCATCTCCAACCGCCACGACCATCTCCACCACCATCAATCTCTACATCTGCAACCTCTTCTCATCACCCCGACCATCACCATTACTCCACCATCACCACTAACAACCGCTAAGGCCACCGCCACTATCAGCCACCACCATCACCTCGCCACGATCCCGCTGCTGCTGCCATTGTAGCTGCTGCTACTGTGCATTATCGGAGCACGTCCACCCGCCGGAGACCAGCCACCCTCGAGCAGCGGACCGAGCATCCCCCTCTCGGTTTAAGAGCACCCCTAGTGACTAGTGTATATATGTGCATGTATGGGAATAGTGGTTAGTGTTACTAAAAACTTCATGGAAATTAGGTTGTTAATATGTCATATGATTGTGTAGTCCCTAGATGCTTAGACTAAAGTACCATTTGTGCATTCTAACCTATTAGCTAGGACACGGGTTAGTGTTATACGATATTTGGAGTTGTAACATATTTGGTAGTTAATTGTCTTGTTGTGAACGGTATTGGAGGATATGCCGTACTCGTACATGAAGACCTAGATGGTTACCCATATCAAACTTGTCATGAAAATCTTAGTAAGTAGAATACTGAGTACCCATGTATTAGAGGTGCAACTTAGCGCCTACACGAATCATAGTTGTGACCGCGATTGTAATATATGAGAAATGATACTTTAGGATGACTTATAAATATTGTGGGACAAGTAGACTAAGTGTACCCCTACTTCCTTGATCCTTAACTAGTCAACCTTAGCCAACTTATTTAGTTAGAACATTTATTTGGTTTAGACTCTGCGTGACTCATAACGTTGCGTAAGTCATACTCTTGTGCATGATTAGCATAGTGTAAGGTGGTGATTGATATTTATTGTTATATATTCACAGACACCCAAGACGATTCTACCTTGACTGCAGGTTTGTGCACACCAGAGTTCCAGGCAAGTATATCTTATCTTGTTGTACTGTTTAAATTCAGTTATTATTAGTTTACATATTTTATTATTTTAATATTATATAACGGTGCGCATCCGAGAATGACTCGGGTGCAGTCAACGAAGGAGTTGAAGTTAGGACTTGTGTTTGACCTAGTGTCGAGTGGACGCACCTAAAATTTTGGAGTTATCAATATGACTTCCCAGGCCTTAAAACGTATCATTGCACATCACAGAGTGAGTTCATGTAGGGACGCGTGCTTCATACTTGACTTTCCATCGGTGTGAGCAACATGTGTGACGGTATTTAGCATACTTTTATATTTCTTTAGTGACTTGGATTATAGTATGAGATGTCCACGTCGTATTCATGACATGTACATTGGCATTAGACGGGAAGGACAATTAGTAGGCGTATGGAATAAACATTTGGCCACCGTAGTTTCAGAGTAAACTACGAGGTCATGAGCCTCAGTGTTACCCGATTATGGGCCATGTATTACCCAGTTATGGGCTATGTGCTACCCGATTATGGGCGTATATGCTTGTTGATACATCCGACAGAGGTTACTAGCTGCGCGCTATCATGATCGGTGGTGTAGTCAGCATATACTTCTGGCATCCAGTTTACAGCTAATGCCAGATAGTTAGACTCTGGCTTAACGCTACGCTTTATACCTTTTACCTACCTATATGTACCAAGGTTGTCTTCAAGTGCATCTCACTTAGCTGGTTAGATCACCCTCGAGTTTACAATATTTACTTTATGGCATATATTTTTGTATCTTGTTACGTCCCTCTAAGGACCTGGTTCCTTTCCATATCTAGACGAGCACTAGTACCCGACCATCTACGGAACATGAGTAGAGACCGGATTCGTGGTTGAGGACTTAGAGGCATTTCCAGAGCTGTTTCAATAATTTGGGTACGCTGCTGTTTCGGACTAGAGCATTCTTATCTAGCTAGTTGATACTCTAGTCTAGTTATCTTACTTCTTTCTGTACTTTTATTTTATTATTGTATTTAGTGGGTTTGTCCTCATCAGACCATTTCAGATATACTGTGGATATTCAGACTTCTTGTATTTCATTTACCAGCACTTGCTTCAGTCTTTATTATATTATATTCTGTGGATGAGATTAGATATTTACCTGATGTTTGATAACATATTGGACTTGATAGAAATTTAGGACAACGTAGTACGCTTTGTCGGGTCCATTAAATTGGGAAATTCTTCGGAGTCGTATTAGCTGACCATTGCCACATGGCCTGGTCCCGTGTGACATAGGAATACGCAATACGCCATCTACGCATTCGACCAGACTCTGGTCCGACTCGAATACGTATAAGCTGTAAACTACTAGCAACTATCTAAATAATCCAGTAAATATAAACATCTATGTCTCAATCCATAATATACAGAAATATACAAGAAAAAGCTCCATGTGCTAAAGTCGGCTTCCCAATAACACACAAACTCGAATAGACTCGAGAAAAAATACGAGTCTATAAAAACTAGGCTACAACAGCAGATGAATAATCAATATGAATAAAGTAACCATAATTTCGGTAGAAATGATATGAGTACCTGGTACCAATGCCCGCAAGACAAACAACTCCATCAGCAACTCCAAATGCTCCGTAATCGTCTATGCTGCAAAACTAGCAGGGGACCAGGTCCTTAGAGGGACGTAACAAGGTACAAAAATACAACATGCCAAGTATAACAGAAAGAAGCAAGTGTAACGGCGGTGTAATCTAGCATAACCAATTAAGTGAGACACAGTTTAAAGACAATGTTCGATGCATGGGCTATCCAAAATAAAATCGTAGCTTCGGACACGAAAATACACGGGACGTACCGCAGCTCCGGGCAAAGAGTCACACGGGTGATACAACTACTCTAGATACATGATCACTACAGAAATAATACATATACATATATAAGTGTGTGCAGAGGAGCCCAAACGTCTAGTACTGTCTTCCCCTTCCCAAGCGGTCAACGGTTGTGCGCTGAACCTGAATCTCTATCTAGCAGTCTCGTCATACAAAAGTAACTATCAGTCAATGGAAGCCTTAGGTCGTCCCAGGTTCCGGTCATGATATCAGTACCAGGATACGATGAAAGTGTCTGAATGTGTCATAGGGTTACGATATACACAGGTACGTACATCGAGGTGTTACGAACATCTATCATTCGTTACCAAACGTTATCGACGAAAGTCTGCACCCGGTTGTGACCCGGACGCGAAGTAATGATTCTAATCAAATACGCGCACAATGTATGTAATAAAACAATAAATATCTGGTAACTGAAATACAGGGTGGCAAGGTACACTTGCCTGTATCCTGCTGCTGAAGATGGTCTCCGGTACATCGTCCAAGTCTGCGGGTCCCGTAGTACCTAGAGACGAGATACAAGCTCAATTAATAAACTATTACGCTGCTGAAATAAGGTGTGACACACGTCTAACATATGTTCAAACTTAGTTATGACTCACATGGATACGAAGCTAGAGGGTTGACCAAGGTTGACTTAGGGTATGTTACATCTAATCCAATTAATCATCTGTACAATATCATCAAACAAATCCTCGATCTCCTATAAATTATGTTGTTTATCAACAGTTCAAGCCATGATCAAACCTCAGACTTCATCCTGGTGTTCATAGACGCTAACATGCATATTTAAATATCATCCTCGAAATAAATAATTAATAATTATCCAAACCCTCGATTACAAATATAGTCCGTACATTATTTGAACATCGCTCCCCAATAATCTAGACACTCCTCAAATAAAATCATTATTATTTATCAGTCCTCCATATCTGATTAATGGTTGGATATCACTCTCCCATTTTCCCAACAATTTAACCCGTTGCTCAATAATATTCAGTGTTTTAATATTGCATCCTCATCTCACAATAATTAACATGCTCCTTAATAAATTCATTATTATGCAGGTAACAAAAGTACACTAAACTCTAAGATTCACATCCAGCATATAAAAATCAGAAGTATCAACCTTGTATTTAACCAACAATTACATAAATTAGAAATGTAACCAAACCTAAAACTTAAACATATATAAATCCTAAGTAAGTAAGTTATATATAACAAATCCACAATATTAGACTAACCAAATCAATATTATACTACAAAAGGGAATGGGTGAGAGTTTACATCGGTGGTGGTGGTGCGAGCACGAAGATGCCACTGGTTCTTCCATCTCCTTAACAGGTATAGTGCCCTCATCTTACATGAGCTCGATGTTGTTCCCCACCACGCGTCCGAGCCTGCACAATAGCAGTGCTGAAACAGGGAGCATGCTGCACAATGCAGTCGGGGCTCAAAGTTTTGGCGTCGGCTGGCACAGCAATAAAGACGTCAATGGTGGTGTTTGTCCAATGTTTGGAGAGTCGAGGCTGCTGCGGTGGGACATTGCTGTGCAGTAGGTGGAAGTCGGTCTGGGGAATGGCCGGAGAATGGCTCGAGAGGGTGCGGGTGGATATTGGAGATGGCGGTCTTGGAGGAGGTGCTGTCGTGTGGTGGTATTGATGGTGATGACAATGAGAGGCAAGGTGGCCGGAGGGAAGTCGGTCGGATGGGAGTTGGCCGGAGGGAATGGTGGTGGTGCTGCGGGTGGTGGTGCAAGGGGGAGTGCTCGGTCGAGGTGAGGCCGGAGTAGTGGTGCTGGTGATGGCGGCCGCGGAAAGGTTGGTCGATGGAGAGGCCAGAGTAGAAAAGGTGGCCGGGTAATTTTGGTCATGTGGCACGTCGGAGGAGGAGGCCGGTGATGGCCGCTGGAGGTGGTAGCAGTGTTGATGGTGATGGTGATGGAGGTCGGTCGACAGTAGCAGCGGGAATGGTGGTGGTGGTAAAGTTGCTGACGAAGCCGCGGGGGGTGGCAACCGGCCGATGGAGTGGTGAAGGCGTACAAACGGCAGGAACAGTGGGTTCGTGGCGGCAGCGGGGAGTTGCTGGAGCTCGTCGGGGTTAAGGGCCGGTCAGGTGGCAGTTGGCCGAGATCGGGTTCTCAAGAAAAGAGAAGTGGAGAGGAAGAAGAAGAAGAAGAAGAAGAAGAAGAAGAAGAAGAAGAAGAAAGGAAAGGAAGGAGAAGGCTTCAATTTTGATGTAGGAGGAGGAAGGAGAGAGAGGGGTAAGGTTTTCAAGGTTTAGGGATTAGGGCCGGCATGGGGAGATGTGAAGTGAGGACACATTTTATAGGGAGTTATGTAAGGATTGTGTGGTGAGGTTGAGCTCCAAATTCAAATGGATGGCTAGGATTCATCATGAGGGAATTGTGTTCACATAATAGAGAGGAAGGGATGGACAAAACCGGTCAATGGTTGAGGGGGCTTCTTCATTTGGGGTTAAACCAATGAGGTGATGACACCTAGTACAATATTTGCAAATAAGCCCCTAAAATTTGGGTATTTGCACAAACACATGAAATGATGGAAAAATGGTGGGAGAATTGGTGTTTGGTGTTTTGTAGGGTGAAGGGGTGTTGTGTGTTCTGTATGGGTTTAATTTAAAGGGAGTATGGGGATTAAATTAGGATTAGTCAAAGTTGGTATCCCCACTTTAATTAGAATAAATTGTCATGTGCTCTTAAATTAAATGGGGGCACATAGGGTCTCAATTGGGAGTGATACAAAGGTCATGAACGGTGTAGGCTTGGTGTCAGTCTTGGACCCTTTAATTGGTCTGGCTCAACGGGTTGAGTTGGTGTCTCAAAATTGATGGCAACGACACAGGTGCGTGACACATGATTAAATATAGATTTTGGTTACGGAAGTTTGTGCAATTAAATTAGAGCACAAGGGATTATGATTTTGAGTGACGGAAAAGTCTAGCGCCTAAATTGGCGTGTCAAGTCTAGAATGCAATAACTTGTTGGAAATTATGGGCTAATATTGGGCTCCGAATATTGCAACAACGATAGGGTGCACCAAGGGTTAGAATTAAAATAATAAGACATCTGCAACCTTAATTATAAACCTCAAATACTTGATGCTAAACCAAAATTTTCTAACCCAAAACCAGTCTATCTATAGAAATAAATGAGGGGATTTATATCCTTCCCAACTTAGAAAAATTTTGTTCCCGAAATTAAAAGTAAAGCACGATAATAACTACGAGAATTTAAAAGCAAACTGGTAATCAATTACGGTACGTAAATTCGTAACTTGGTCCTCAAATAAATACGAGAAACGCTGTCGAATGGAATCCTCGCGCTCCCAGGTAGACTTGGCTGACGAATGATGCTTCCATGCAACGCTGACCAGTCGAATAGTCTGACCTCTCAAAGTCTTCTCACTGTGATCGAGTATCTCCACTGGCTGCTCTACGTAAGATCAACTGGGCCCGACTGTAATCTCCGAATGATCAAGCACGTGGCTAGAGTCTGCCACGTATCTCCTGAACTGTGATACGTGAAGTACGTCATGCACTCCTTCTAATGATAGAGCCAATGCTAGACGATAAGCCACTTCGCCAACTCATTCCAAGATGTCAAAAGGTCCGATGTACCTCGGACTCAGCTTGCCTCTGCCTCAGAATCTGATGGTACCACGAGTAGGTAATATCTTCAAAAATACATGGTCACCTTCCTTGAACTCCAAAGGTCTGCGGTGCACATCTGTCCAATGATTCTGTCTGTCCTGTGCTGCGCGCAGGTGGCTCTGAATCTGTTTTATTTTCTTCACTGTCTGTGTTACGAACTCTGGACCAAGTATTTGACACTCTCCCACGTCACTCCAACATACCGGTGACCTACACTTCCTGCCGTACAGTGCCTCATAAGGTGCCATCTGTATGCTAGCGTGGTAGCTGTTATTGTAGGAGAATTCTACCAAGTATAGATGGTCCTCCCAAGATCCTCCAAAGTCGATCATGCACAAACATATCCTCTAGTATCTGTATCATGTGCTCTGACTGGCCATCAGTTTGTGGATGATATGCAGTGCTGAACTTGAGACGAGTTTCTAGACTCTCATGCATACTCTGCTAAAAAGGTGACATGAATCTGGAATCACGATCTGATACAATGCTGACAGGTACTCCATGTAGTCGTACTATCTACCTCATATACAT
The DNA here is from genome assembly GCA_036927795.1 of Iris macrosiphon. Classification (NCBI taxonomy): domain Eukaryota; kingdom Viridiplantae; phylum Streptophyta; class Magnoliopsida; order Asparagales; family Iridaceae; genus Iris; species Iris macrosiphon. Next base: position 100,203,049 of record JAYESA010000016.1, on the reverse strand, counting down.
GTCAGCTAATATCTCCGTGGACTGCCCAACTCTGAAGGGCAAAAATATGCAGACTTGGTAAGTCTCTCTACGATAACCCATACTGCATCCTTCCCACTAGGGCTCCTCGGGAATCCTGTGACGAAGTCTATGGTAATGTATTCCCACTTTCACTCAAAAATAGGAAACGACTGCAATAGTCTTGCAGTCCTCTGATGTTCAGCCTTGACTTGCTGACAGACCAAATATCTTGCCACGAATCTTGTAATCTCTCTCTTCATCCCATGCCACCAGTAGTGTTGTCTTAAATCTTGGTACATCTTCGTACCCCCGGGATAAATAGAATAAATAGAGCTATGAGCCTCGGTCGTCAACTCCTGACATAGCTCGCCACTCGGAACGTATAGGCGATCTCCATACCTCAATGTTCCGTCTTCATAAATCATGAGTCCCGTCTACATGCCGGCATCCGTCCTCTCTCGCAGCCATCGCAATCTCACATCTGTAGGCAAGGCTGCCTTGATCCTCTCAACCAAAGTAGACTGAACCTTGAGACTGGCCATCTGTCCATCCATGCCTGGCAATACAATCTCTATCCCGAGCTCCTGAAGATCCTCTAACAATTGGCACTGAGTCGTCAAAAAGTATGCCATGGGCTTCCTGCTTAAGGCATCTGCTACTACATTCGCCTTGCCAGGGTGGTACTATAACTCTATATCATAATCTGTCATCAACTCTAGCCAGCACCTCTGTCTCATGTTGAGCTTCTTCTGAGTGTAGACATACTTCAGACTGTTATGATCTGTGTAAATCTCAACACGCTCTCCATAAAGGTACTGTCGCCATAGCTTTAGTACAAATATCACTGCAGATAGCTCTAGATCATGCGTCGGATAGTTCTTCTTATGAACTCTCAGCTGTCTCAATGCGTAGGCTATCACTTTGTCGTGTTGTATCAGTACACATCCTAATCCGCTCCCAGACGCATCACTGTACACTATAAATCCTCTTGATCCTGAAGGAAGTATCAAAATTTGTGCTGATGTCAAACGCTTCTTCAGCTCATCGAAAGCCGTTTGACACTCTTCGGTCCAGATAAACTCTTCGCCTTTACGCGTCAGTCGTGTCATAGGCACAACAATCCTCGAGAAATTTTCTACGAACCTCCGATAATATCCGACAAGTTCGAGAAAGCTCATAATCTCTGTAACTGATGTAGGAGTTGGCCATGTCTCAACTGCAGCTATCTTCTCCGGGTCAACTGATAGTCCATCTCCGGTGATTATGTGTCCCAGGAAGGGTACTCTATCTAAACAGAACTCACATTTGCTGAGCTTGGCGTACAGCCTCTCCTGTCTCAGCGTCTCCAACATGATCCTGAGATATCTCTCGTGCTCCTCCTGACTCTTAGAATATACCAAGATGTCATCGATGAACACCACTACGAACTTATCTAAGTACTGGTGGAAAACAATGTTCATCAGGCTCATAAATACTGCTGGTGTATTGATTAAACCAAACGGCATGACTAGAAACTCATAGTGCCCGTACCTTGATCTGATGATAGCCGGATCTGAGATCGATCTTCGAGATTACATATGCGCCACTTAGTTGATTCAAATAAATTATCGATGCACGACATGGGTACTTGCTGTCACATCCCGATCTTCCGCCGAAATCGGCCGTCCCCGCTAGGCGCGAATCACCGCGCCAGCGCTCCCGCGGGACGTACGTTTCCATCGGGACGCGATGCCGCACGAGCCTGGGATTGCGCCCGTGCAAGGCAAATACCGAAACGGCCGTTGATAACTAGTTCACAGAGTCGTCAAAGCGAAAACATAACATGAACACAAATATTGAATCCAAATCTTGCTCTTTATTGATATGAAGTAAAGATTACAAGCGGCGCTAGGCCGAGATTACAAGTCGCTCATGCTCTCTCTCTCTTACAACGAATATGCCCTTAGGCTCAGAACCGATACAAACGATCTTGGATGATGTTCTCATACATTATGTCTCATATATGCGAGCTCCAGGTCCGTGCGCTACGCTCCAAGACGCCAAGTGCGGTCCGGCGCCTCCTTGCGTTAAGCGATATCCGAATCCGTACGAGTTTCCCCTGCACCCTGCATGCAGACTGGTTGGGTATCAGTACATTGAATGCACTGGTGGGGAGGCCTCTCGCCCACGCCACAAAACAAACACGTTCATTAGTTATGTGCACCGACTGATTTTTGTTGTCTTTCTATTCTTTTTTGCCTTAGGATCAATTACATGGCAATATAATGAAAGTAATCTCCGTGTCAGCTCAAGAGTGTCATAATAATGAACAATTGAGTTCACCTTACCATTTCTTACCATTCGGCCTTCCCTGTCATATGCAGCAATATAAGCAATAATTTACGGAATAACAAGAATAACTATAAAACCCAAGTGTTATGCCGTGCCTCTGCCTCACAAGACCTATTTTACAAGAACTATGTGTGATACCGTGCATCCATTCTACTTATGCAAATTATCTTGCAAACGCACTCCTTCCCATTTCTTCTTTATTCAATGCGGATAGCCGCTATGCAAACATGACTTATCTATATGAAGGTCACTGGCTCTGCTAGCCATATTGGACATAATTTGCGATGGACGGCCGTCTTCCCAGCTCAATTGCTAGCCTTGCTGGGCCTCCTAGCCGTCTAACGAGTCGACGCCCATCCAGGTCGGTAGCAAGCCTTGCTGGATGTCTCGCCCTCGTCCGCTAGTCATCAGCTAGCGTACTGCCAGGACTACACTGGCACTGTCCTCCCGGGCCGACACGATTCGGATGCCTCAGCAATCGTGTCGAGGACTCTCTCTACCTGGTGCGCAACCAGTTGTCCGTGACCATGCAACTACTCCCCCACATTCCATTCCTAGCCGAGGACAACTCTCGGATCTATCTTAGCCGAGGACTACACTCGGATCTTTTCTTCTTCATGCAGCTCTCTGATTAGAGACTGCCTCGGTGATCAGCATATCCCGAGTACCTTCCTTACCTTCCATCTCCTGACTCGGAACGACTACTTGATAGCCTTCCCCGTCTATGCATGCAACCTGATTTTACTCTATCTCGTGTCATATTCTATGCGGTGCAACGCCTCAGTATGAACTCACACTACTTTACAGCATATATGAAGAATTTACTACATTCCATCCCAACAATCCCGACTACGCAAATAGCAAGTAAAATCTCCATGTTCTATACGATGATAAGGCGGGGTTATCCCCTTAGCTATGTGCGTTCATCTCTTTTATTAGAATGCAAAGGTTATCGCCCAAAAACTAGCATGTGACAATCATTTTCTTAGTGTGCAGCTAAGTAGAGACAGGTTCACCGGGGCCACCCACCTTAGCGATGTATCACATCGGTCGAGCGAGACTCCGGACGCGTCTCCGATAGCCCAAGTCTGACTCCATTGAAGATCCCAGCATAAATCCCTTGCATCGAACGAGATATCTCGCTGAGCAAGGCGGTTGAATCGCTACACTTGTGCCGTTTGAATCGGCCCTCCGGGTTGAGCGGAGCGGGCCGTTACATTATACACCACTCAGAACAAGTCTCGTCCTCGAGACTTCCTGAGCGCAACTTGTATAATCGCCCAACTTTCTAAACCAAACTCTATGCATCTCACCTAACTCCCAAAGACTATCTTAATACCACAATCATTTGTTTTCTCACCGTGCACTACGCCAATGTTGGCCAATTCTCATCGAACGACTCTATCGTTCAATGCTATCGAGTTATACTCAACACCCTCGTCGTACTCCCGACTCAAAATCTACTGCACCTAGCATAGGGCTGTAATACCCAAGCACGGAGTATCTATAACTCAATGGGCAATACAACTCATAATTGGGTAGGCTTGCCCAGCTTATTGTGTTATCTCCATAGAAACCCAACGCACCCAAACACATTGACAGTTTACTTGACGACATCTATCGAAACCATCGTTGCGCCTAAACCCAAAAGTTTGAATCTTGACTAATTTTTCGAATCTCGTTTGCATCAAATCTCACTGAGTCACCGCCAATCTCGCTAAGTAAATCGCTTCCAATCCTCTACGTTTTTCTGACTCAATCTATATTGCGCCTTAGCACAAAGCTAAGTTGCCCACCTTGGGTACGCTCTAATCCTTTAAGTCTTTGGTTCAATCGAACTTAACTTCCTATTCGTTTTACTCGTTCCGTTCGCACGAGTTCTTAATCATTTTTTTATCTAAATGATCCATTCGTTCAACTATTGCATTCCCAACTCAGTCTCGCACTGCGCCTTAGCGCAGAACTATCTCGGTAGCACGGGAAACGATACATTCTTTCCTTTATGAAAGCTTAGGTTGAGGCTAACTTATTTCAGTTGTCATACTCATCCATGCGAATCCGAACATTTTTCTTTGCAGCTGCATCAGAGTTATGCATATCGCTAAGTCTGGATCGTACCCATATTCAAGACGTCTCCCAAATATGTGTATTTTAACCAAGCTTAGTGACAGCTAAGTCTGACAAGCTACTCGTGAAAATCTTTCAAAACGCGGATCGTCCTGCTATATAAATGACCGAACACTGGTTCGATTCAGTTATCATCTACTCCAATCTCACCAAATTTCAAGTTTAGCATTACTAATAGCAACGCACATCACCCACGCGATGATCCAACTCAACACGCCAACTTACCTTCAATATCACCAACTCTAATCGTGAGAGTCCGTCCGACAATTCTCCAATATCGTCTTATTCCTCACCGTCGCATAACCGATCCAACCAAATCAATTATTAACCGAGTCCTATCTCGCATTGCATTTGTTTCAACATGAACGTTGCTAGTATACACTTCACAGTGTTAAGTCCTAACTCTAAATCTCGTTGCCCCAGTTCCATCATTCTTCCCGAATAATACTCTGAAGTCGGCCACTCCAGTTAACTCAAGGCACAGGGTCATCTGCCTAGCCACTAGGTCAGTTCGCAAGGTCATAGGTACAATTCAATTTTACGACTCATCGTGCAATCGCGTTGCACAACGCTCGCCCCAAACACCCTAAGGTCAAACCATTGTTCCTTTATACAGGTATTCTACCCAAGCTCGTTTCACTCAGATTTTTAAACATCGAGCACAGATCATCCTATCACACCAACACGCTCGTTCAACCGAACCCACGATACGCCCACGTTGTAGGCTCAATCCATCGATTCACACACACTTATCTTTATCATCACGTTTTGATAGAATTCACCAATCCATCCTCTACTACGCTTGTATCACTAAGCCATAATTCCATTATAAATTATCGATGTATATCATAAACTCTAAGTCATCCAACTCGATCTGCGTATTCCGTTCATAAAACCATCCCGCACATCTTACTTCACGTTGCTAGACTAACTCCTTACCAAAAATGTGGTGCCCCGTTCCCCCTATTCGGGGAGCGCGGCTAAGAAATACTAGACGGTATCGTTCGATCGGGATAGATTGAATCAAGAACTCATCCTCGTTATGGATTTGTCTCTTCGGAATCGATTCCCATATTCAGTGGACCGTGTCCCCGGGATCGACTTAGCGGCAGAGTCAGGAGGGACCTCTCCGCTGCATTCTTTGTTGCCTAGTTTTCGCTGTCGCTTGTTGCTTTCGTGCCTTGAGTTGGTTTTCGGATTTGCTTGGGTTTTCTTGAACGGTTTCGATGGTTTTCATTGCTTTCGTTCTTAGGACTGCACTTCAATTCCGATAAGGGAAAGAGAGAAAGAAGTACTGATCAGCTGTTCGTGTCAATACAGGTGAACCAGCTGTAGGCGTCGCTCGAGCGGACTCCTAAAGCACTTCTTTCCTTTTCCTTCTAACTACCAAAGTGAGTGGCTACCAACCCGATTAGCTAGCCCTACTTGCTAGTCTTCACATCTAAATCTTGTGTTCGTGCTTTGCCCGATCAAACGATACCAAGTAAATAACTAAAAGATATCAAGATAATAAGGGAATAGATTTGGGAAATATTGCTTGTCAACGAAACCTGTGAACGGTTACTTACTTATATGCTTGCTCGTTTGGAATGTTCATCATATGCATAAATATAAGTTAGAATGTATATTTTTTCTTAAAAACTGTGCTATGTATAGAACTCATTTTCAATGCAATAACTCAACAGGAAGACTATGCAAAAGTAGATCTTGCCCTGTTATTGCCCTGTGCCTGATTTGCCTCAAATGTTAACTTAGTGTACTGCGTTGATCACGGACAACTTGTGCACAAGGTCTTAGTTCCTGCGGACGGTCGCTGGGGCACTGGCACCGATCCGATCCGGACGGAACTCACGATAGTCGCCTGCTTCGGATCGAGTGGCTTGTGGCACCTCCTGTTCTCTGCGCCGCACGCCATTCTGTCCCGAGACTAGCCCGTCCATTATGGCAACGTGCCAGTGATCCCCTCGTATATTTAAACCTGTTGCTACTAACTTGTGTCTTCTTGGCAGGGAAGGCAAGGTAAGTATTATGCAGGTGGTTCAGACGGGCAGGTAAATGTCACCGAACGGTGGCGAGTCATTTCAATGATTCTATATATATGTCTTGCTGTAAAATGAACTAAGGCAAGATAGAAACCCACAAATATGCATGCTTCATTAAAACAACGTGTTGATTGGTATAGTTGGGATAGCTTGCCTTCACCAGTAAGTTTTGATGTACTGACCCTCGTTGAAACAGGTTCCCCACGCTAAGGAGAGCTGAGCGAGGAGCAGGAGACAAACCCCCAATCCAGTCCAGCTATAGGCACGCCTCGACCGTGCCAACCTTTGAAGCATTTTGAAGAAGAAGAAGCATTTTGAAGTTAGAAGCTAGCCACCAAGCAACCATGCAACTTCGTGGCAAAGCAGTCATTCCGACGCAAGGTCTTATATTTTGAGTTTAGTAAAGGATGTAATGTAAAGGACTGCTATCTCATTTTGTGTCAACACTTTTGTAAGCCCATAGAGGCAATCCTTATGACTCAGTTCAAGAAGTTTGTAATAGATGTTCATATTATCAATAAAAGAGAACTTTTCCATGTTTCAATATGTGTTTCAATTATCTGCGTACTCTGAATATGTGCTCGCTATGCGAAACAAAAATACTTAGCCTTGTGCGGAGCGCAACCTAGGCCCGCACGGCGGTCACGCCCGGGGGACGACTATCGATTCCGCGGAATCGGGGCGTGATATGTTGGTATCAGAGCACAGCTTCAAAGTTTCTTTGACTTGAACTAAAAAAGTTTCCTTAACGATAAATCCCTGTGCGAACTCCTGAACTCGTTAAGGCCAAAATGAGATACGTTCATGCAATAAGTCCATAATATATTATGATCCTGATGTAAATTACCTTCCTTTCAAGGAACGACGCAAGCGCAACCATCAGCGCTGGCGCCAGGCGAGACAAGGACTCAGGAGAGCAGTTCCGGAACTTCAGGAAGCTCTCGGAGCCAACGGGGCATGTCTCGATCAGATTCCCTTCAGCAGGTGATGCAAATGTTCACGGAGCAACGACAGAGGGATGATGCCCGCCAAGCCAAGTTCGAGAGCAACCTAGAGGCCCGGCTCTCAGTCCAACAAAAGCAGGTAGATACCCTACAGCAGCTTGTTCAGACCCTGGCCTTCAACCATTCTGCCGCAACGACAGCTACACCAGTGGAGCAGCCAGTGCTTGAAGTCGAACCACTGCTAGTGCCAAGGACGAGGGAAGTGACTGCCTTCCCCTTTGGCAACTTCAAGAAGGTCTGTAATACGCCGTTTAATGGGACTGAGGACCCGATCGTGGCCCTAGATTGGCTCGCCGAGCTTGAAGATCATTTTTCTCTCCTAGAAGTGCCGGAAGACAAGTGCGTCACCTGTGCCCAACTATTGCTTCGCCTCAACGCGCACGACTGGTGGGACGTGCATCGACGATCTCTTCAACTTGGCCATGGAGAGGAGGCGATCGCGTGGACGACTTTTCGTGCCGCGTTCGAGGAGGAGTTTATACCCCCACCACTACGACGTCAACGGGAAAACGATTTCATTCAACTCCGGCAGGGCAGCATGACGGTGAAGCAATACTCGGCAGAATTCAATAAACTGGCCAAATTTGCTACCGCTTATCTACCGGATGCAGCGAGTCATGCCAGACGATTCGAAGGAGGGCTACGTCCTGGCATTCACGGACACGTAGCCGTTCCGCAGTATCAGACGATACGGGAAGTATTAAACCATGCCCTTTCGCTCGAACCGCAGTATCCTCACGTTGCCGCCGGCGCTGTGCAACCTTCCAATCATAAACGCCAAGGCAACGATAGAGAAAACAACGCTGCAAAGTGTCAAAATAACGGCGGTCGTCAGCGAAAAAACCAGGGGCAGCGTTGCACCTACTGCAACAGAAGAGGGCACACCGAGAATGTCTGTCGCAAGCGGCTCGGCACTTGCCTCAGATGCGGCGATCCTGGCCATCAGATTAGCAGCTGTCCGCTTCATACACCGCAACAACCAGATCAGACTCTGGCTCCTCAGGCAAATCGAGCGGCGCCTCAGCCAGGGCGTAATCAAGCTCAAGGCCGAGTCTACACCTTGACACGGGAAGAAGCTCTAGCTTCGGATACCGTCGTGTCAGGTACCTTACTTTTCAATAATATACCTGCTCGCGTTCTATTTGATTCAGGTGCAACCCATAGCTTTATTTCTATAAACTTTGCCACGGAGAACAATGTTAAAATGACTCCGTTGCATTTAGATTTAAGCGTTAGCACCCCATCTGGTACAAAAATTCCTGTCTGTTCAGCATGCCTAGGTGGTTATATCTGTATTGGGGAGAGAAAGCTGTCACTTGATGTTTTAGTTCTTGATGTACGGGACTATGATATCATTTTGGGAATTGACTGGCTAGGCGCGTACACGGCAACTATTGAGTGTGCAGAGAAGCGAGTCATTTTCCGTCTGCCCGGAGAAGCCGTATTCTGTTACACCAGTAGTCCAGCGAACAATGCGACCAGGGCCTGCATGGTGATTTCGGCAAAATCTGCTCGGCGAATGCTCTACACAGGCTGCGAGGGATTCCTAGCATCGGTTCGGGACGCACGGCAGGACTACGCAAACGTCGAGTCAACTTCCGTTGAGGCAGAGTTCCCCGATGTGTTCCCGAGCGAACTATCCGGTATGCCGCCAGACCGAGAGATTGAATTCACTATCGACACATTTCTAAATACACAGCCAATTTCCAAGCCTCCGTACAAAATGGCACCTGCAGAGCTGAATGAATTAAAGCGCCAACTCCAGGAATTACTTGATCGCGGGTTCATCCGTCCGAGCGTGTCTCCTTGGGGCGCTCCCGTGCTCTTTGTGAAGAAAAAGGACGGAACTCTACGCCTCTGCATAGACTATAGGGAATTAAACAAAGTCACAATCAGGAACAAATATCCTCTGCCACGGATAGATGACTTGTTTGATCAGTTACAAGGGGCAACGGTGTTTTCTAAAATTGATCTTCGCTCGGGTTACCACCAGCTGAAGATTAAGCCAGAAGACGTGCCCAAGACTGCTTTCAGAACCCGCTACGGCCATTACGAGTTTTCTGTGATGCCCTTTGGACTGATGAATGCTCCTGCTGCATTCATAGATATGATGAACCGTGTCTTTAGGCCCTTCATCGATAAATTCGTGGTGGTGTTTATCGATGATATCTTAGTGTACTCGAAGACTAGGGATGAGCACGCAGGACACCTGCGGATGGTGCTGCAAACCCTTCGAGACCACAAGTTGTATGCCAAATTAAGCAAATCAGAATTTTGGCTGGACAGTATCTCATTTTTGGGGCATATCATCTCCTCGGAAGGCATCTCAGTTGATCCGAAGAAGATAGAAGCAATCACGCAGTGGAAACGACCGGAGTCAGTTAGCGACATCCGAAGTTTCCTTGGTCTGGCAGGGTACTACCGGAGATTTATACAAAATTTTGCTAGGATTGCTTCGCCCTTGACTCAGTTGACACGAAAGGGTGCGAAGTTTACTTGGACAGAGGACTGTGAAGCTTCATTTACGGAGTTAAAGCAGCGCCTCATCTCTGCCCCAATTCTTACTCTGCCGAACGGACCAGATGACTTTAAAATATATAGTGATGCCTCAGGAAAGGGTCTAGGATGTGTCCTAATGCAGCGCGACAAGGTGATAGCCTACGCTTCTAGACAGCTAAAGCCACACGAGCAGAATTACCCAACGCATGATCTCGAACTTGCCGCGGTAGTGTTTGCATTGAAGCTGTGGCGTCACTATCTTTATGGCGTGCCGTGTGAGATTTATACGGACCATAAGAGTTTGAAATATTTGTACACTCAAAAGGATTTGAATCTTCGGCAGCGGCGATGGCTTGAACTCCTGAGCGACTTCGATCTCACGATCAGATACACGCCTGGAAAGGGAAACATAGTAGCTAACGCGTTGAGTTGAGTGTTTGTAGGGAGTTTGGTTATTGATGATAGACTGTGCCGAGATCTTGAATCACTGGGTATTACATTGAAAATAAGATATAAGAAGTGGGCGCAAGTAGCTCAACTGCGCTTCGAGCCCGACTTGTTACACAAAGTGAAGGCCGCTCAGAAGGACGACCCGTTCCTGCAGAAGATACATGCCCTCATCTTGGCAGGAAAGGCGTCCGACTTTGCGGTAAGCACGGATGGGATGCTTCGAGTAAAGGGAAGACTATGTGTTCCGAACGACGCGGCCCTCAGACAAGAGATACTCACGGAAGCTCACTATGCTAGTTATACTTCTCATCCGGGTAGCACTAAGATGTATCGGGATCTTCGTACGGCGTTTTGGTGGCACGGCTTAAAACGGGATATGGCGCAGTTTGTGTCGCATTGCATGGCTTGTCAACGAGTAAAGGCCGAACACCAGAAACCAGGCGGAGAGCTTCAGAACCTTGCTATTCCGGAGTGGAAATGGGATGATATAACGATGGACTTTATTGTTGGCTTGCCGAGGACGCAACGGGGACATGATGCAGTCTGGGTTATCGTCGATCGACTCACCAAGTCAGCTCACTTTCTGCCTATCAAATCTACTTGGAGTGCCGACCGCCTGGCTCAGATATATCTCAACGAAATCATCCGACTCCACGGCGTGCCCGTAACCATAGTCTCCGATCGAGATGGTCAATTTATATCACGTTTCTGGGGAAGCCTGCAGTCAGCAATGGGGACGAAGTTAAAGTTTAGCTCCGCCTACCATCCACAGACCGACGGCCAAACCGAACGTGTCAACCAGATCCTCGAAGACATGCTGTGACTCTACGCCTTGGACACGAAGACTAGTTGGGACCTTCATCTACCTCTAGCCGAATTTGCTTACAACAATAGTTATCAATCAAGCATTCAAATGGCGCCGTATGAGGCGTTATACGGGCGGAAGTGTAGATCTCCAATCTATTGGGACGAAGTCGGGGAGCGGCAAGTACTTGGCCCTGAGCTCGTGGAGCAGACCGTCCAGAAGGTTCGGCTGATTCGGGACAGATTAAAGATAGCTCAAAGTCGTCAGAAGAGCTATGCGGATGTTCATCGCAGACCGCTAGAGTTTCAAGTAGGAGACCGGGTATTCCTCAAGGTTTCGCCCATGCGAGGGGTCAGCAGGTTCGGAGCAAAGGGAAAGCTAAGTCCACGATTTGTCGGCCCGTTCGAAATACTAAAGTGGGTTGCTTCAGTTGCTTATCAGATCGCTCTACCACCATCCCTAGTTGACGTACATAATATATTCCATGTTTCCCAACTTAGAAAATATGTGTACGATCCAAGCCACGTGGTAGACCTGGGACAACTGAACCTTCAGCCCGACTTGACGTATGTAGAACAGCCGGTACAAATTTTGGATAGAAATAAAAAGCTGCTTCGGACCCGTTCGGTTCCTCTAGTGCGCGTGCTTTGGCGGAATCACTCTGTCGAGGAATCTACTTGGGAGCTCGAATCCGATATGAGGGAACGGTTCCCCTCATTATTTCCTAGTGGTAGGTTTTATTCCTTAAGTTTCGGGACAAAACTTCCAATTAGTTGGGTAGGATGTGGTGCCCCGTTCCCCCTATTCGGGGAGCGCGGCTAACAAATACTAGACGGTATCGTTCGATCGGGATAGATTGAATCAAGAACTCATCCTCGTTATGGATTTGTCTTTTCGGAATCGATTCCCATATTCAGTGGACCGTGCCCCCGGGATCGACTTAGCGGCAGAGTCAGGAGGGACGTCTCCGCTGCATTCTTTGTTGCCTAGTTTTTGCTGTCGCTTGTTGCTTTCGTGCCTTGAGTTGGTTTTCGGATTTGCTTGGGTTTTCTTGAACGGTTTCGATGGTTTTCATTGCTTTCGTTCTTGGGACTGCACTTCAATTCCGATAAGGGAAAGAGAGGAAGAAGTACTGATCAGCTGTTCGTGTCAATACAGGTAAACCAGCTGTAGGCGTCGCTCGAGCGGACTCCTAAAGCACTTCTTTCCTTTTCCTTCCAACTACCAAAGTGAGTGGCTACCAACCCGATTAGCTAGCCCTACTTGCTAGTCTTCACATCTAAATCTTGTGTTCGTGCTTTGCCCGATCAAACGATACCAAGTAAATAACTAAAAGATATCAAGATAATAAGGGAATAGACTTGGGAAATATTGCTTGTCAACGAAACCTGTGAACGGTTACTTACTTATATGCTTGCTCTTTTGGAATGTTCATCATATGCATAAATATAAGCTAGAATGTATATTTCTTCTTAAAAACTGTGCTATGTATAGAACTCATTTTCAATGCAATAACTCAACAGGAAGACTATGCAAAAGTAGATCTTGCCCTGTTATTGCCCTGTGCCTGATTTGCCTCAAATGTTAACTTAGTGTACTGCGTTGATCACGGACAACTTGTGCACAAGGTCTTAGTTCCTGCGGACGGTCGCTGGGGCACTGGCACCGATCCGATCCGGACGGAACTCACGATAGTCGCCTGCTTCGGATCGAGTGGCTTGTGGCGCCTCCTGTTCTCTGCGCCGCACGCCATTCCGTCCCGAGACTAGCCCGTCCATTATGGCAACATGCCAGTGATCCCCTCGTATATTTAAACCTGTTGCTACTAACTTGTGTCTTCTTGGCAGGGAAGGCAAGGTAAGTATTATGCAGGTGGTTCAGACGGGCAGGTAAATGTCACTGAACGGTGGCGAGTCATTTCAATGATTCTATATATATGTCTTGCTGTAAAATAAACTAAGGCAAGATAGAAACCCACAAATATGCATGCTTCATTAAAACAACGTGTTGATTGGTATAGTTGGGATAGCTTGCCTTCACCAGTACGTTTCGATGTACTGACCCTCGTTGAAACAGGTTCCCCGCGCTAAGGAGAGCCGAGCGAGGAGCAGGAGACAAACCCCCAATCCAGTCCAGCTGTAGGTACGCCTCGACCGTGCCAACCTTTGAAGCATTTTGAAGAAGAAGAAGCATTTTGTAGTTAGAAGCTAGCCACCAAGCAACCATGCAACTTCGTGGCAAAGCAGTCGTTCCGACGCAAGGTCTTATATTTTGAGTTTAGTAAAGGATGTAATGTAAAGGACTGCTATCTCATTTTGTGTCAACACTTTTGTAAGCCCATAGAGGCAATCCTTATGACTCAGTTCAAGGAGTTTGTAATAGATGTTCATATTATCAATAAAAGAGAACTTTTCCATGTTTCAATATGTGTTTCAATTATCTGCGTACTCTGAATATGTGCTCGCTATGCGAAACAAAAATACTTAGCCTTGTGCGGAGCGCAACCTAGGCCCGCACGGCGGTCACGCCCGGGGAACGACTATCGATTCCGCGGAATCGGGGCGTGACAAAAAATCCTTAGACTCATTATATCCTGAAACTTGTCTTATCGTATCGAACCACAAGTCAAAGTGATCCTTCAATTGTCACGTTCCGGTCTCCCGCAAGTTCAATCATCCCCGTCGAATGTGATATCACCACGCCAACGCTCCCACAGAATGATTGTCCTAATCCGGACGCGACGCATGTGCGAGCAAGAAGTCGTACTCGCACAAGACAAGAAGGTCAATTGTTATGGTTATCATCGAACGAACAGACACCTTATCTTCACCTTTCGTTTTATCCCAAGTTGTACATTGATCCACCAAGCCATGTTCTTCTTAAAACCGTTCTTACCGCCACCAAGTTCGCCTAACCAAACCGTCCAACTTCAACATTACCATTTGATCGTTTCTTAGTCTACTCTTAGCATTCCTCAACCAACTAAATTTAATTCCAAACCCAAGTCTATCCCATTTGATACGTTCCATCATCGAGTTCGTTTGGAATAATCACCGAATATTTTCCCTTGAGTTCGATTATCCCCGCCGTACGTGAATCACCACGCCAGCGCTCCCGCAGGATAATCGTTCTCGCTGGGACAGATTTCGAATGTTATCTTTCTGAACTTGATTTCAGGATCGCTCTACCAAACTCCAAGCCAAATCTGTTACCGCTTAACTCGATCCATCCAAATCATAATTTCTACTAACTTGCATCAATCCGAGCTATCTTCCAACTATTATTATGGTCTAAAATCTCCCAAAATTTGAAATCATCTCATTCGTACTCAAACCGAACTCTATCGAGCGATATCCTACTCAAATCAAAATTTTTCATACACGCTATCCTTCGTTTGCTCCATTATTTCCGAGCGCACTTACTCTGATCATATTTCAAATTATTCAATCACAACTCAAGTTCTTAACTCACTTGTTTCAACTCAAAATTGCTCGTACAATCCTTTAAGTTTCCCCATCCATGTAATCAATTCCAATTTCCATGAATTCCTATTCGATGCAAGCTTTATCCCTTATTCAACTCATTGTAACTCGTTCGAACCAAATATTGCGTGATCCTCCAAGCTCGCTTACTTGTTAGGCATTGTTTATTTATACTAAGGCCTTACCCGATCTCATCGCTTGCTGCTAGACTCGCTTAATACTCCAAAATCCTTGATTTGTTCGAATACTTCTAAACCGACCCATACACCACTCAGGGTTCGAGTTATACTCCATGAATCTACACAACTCATCATATCCATAATTCGCATAATCGAACATGGGACTTATCGTACACACCACTCAGGAATCGAGTCATCCTTAGAACTCCTGAATCATGTCCGCATCCTTCCCTCGTATTCCCAATTCGTTCCTTAGAATTCCAAAACGATCCCTATTTGTCGCCTTAGCGATCTTAGACTCATATACACCTCTATTCATAGTCCTCCATACAGACTATGCTTAAAATCATAACTTATCGCTATGAATAACCGTACAAACTATATATGAAAATTTTTATACACGATTCCCATCAATCGCCTTAGCGGCACTCCGATAGCGTCTCTATCGATTTTCCTACTAAGTCAAACCTTCTTCTTATCCGAACAACACCCAAATCTCGCTGCAACTCGCTAGCACCAAGGGTCATGGTGCATTTTACTCAATACAACTTGGCCAAAAGACCAAGTGCATAGGCCACTGTCTTAACGATATATCGTCTCGCATCACAATCCCGTTCAAGCTAGCTTACAATTCATACGCACTTTTCGAAAATATTTAGACTTATTGTATGGAACATCCATCGAAACACCGAGAGAGAGCATCTACCACTTCTTCAAACACACAAGTTCAAGACTGAGAGAATCGAAACAAATTCCAAGGACGTAAAGCCGTGCTCTGATACCAATATGTCATGCCCCGATCTCCCGCCGGAATCGGCCGTCCCCGCTAGGCGCGAATCACCGTGCCAGCGCTCCCGTGGGACGTACGTTTCTATCGGGACGCGATGCCACACGAGCCTGGGATTGCGCCCGTGCAAGGCAAATACCGAAACGGCCGTTGATAACTAGTTCACAGAGTCGTCAAAGCGAAAACATAACATGAACACAAATATTGAATCCAAATCTTGCTCTTTATTGATATGAAGTAAAGATTACAAGCGGCGCTAGGCCGAGATTACAAGTCGCTCATGCTCTCTCTCTCTTACAACGAACATGCCCTTAGGCTCAGAACCGATGCAAACGATCTTGGATGATGATGATGTTCTCATACATTATGTCTCATATATGCGAGCTCCAGGTCCGTGCGCCACGCTCCAAGATGCCAAGTGCGGTCCGGCGCCTCCTTGCGTTAAGCGATCTCCGAATCCGTACGAGTTTCCCCTGCACCCTGCATGCAGACTGGTTGGGTATCAGTACATTGAATGCACTGGTGGGGAGGCCTCTCGCCCACGCCACAAAACAAACACGTTCATTAGTTATGTGCACCGACTGATTTTTATTGTCTTTCTATTCTTTTTTGCCTTAGGATCAATTATATGGCAATATAATGAAAGTAATCTCCATGTCAGCTCAAGAGTGTCATAATAATGAACAATTGAGTTCACCTTACCATTTCTTACCATTCGGCCTTCCCTGTCATATGCAGCAATATAAGCAATAATTTACGGAATAACAAGAACAACTATAAAATCCAAGTGTTATGCCGTGCCTCTGCCTCACAAGACCTGTTTTACTATAACTATGTGTGATACCGTGCATCCATTCTACTTATGCAAATTATCGTGCAAACGTACTCCTTCCCGTTTCTCCTTTATTCAATGCGGATAGCCGCTATGCAAACATGACTTATCTATATGAAGGTCACTGGCTCTGCTAGCCATATTGGACATAATCTGCGATGGACGGCCGTCTTCCCAGCTCAGTTGCTAGCCTTGCTGGGCCTCCTAGCCGTCTAACGAGTCGACGCCCATCCAGGTCGGTAGCAAGCCTTGCTGGATGTCTCGCCCTCGCCCGCTAGTCATCAGCTAGCGTACTGCCAGGACTACACTGGCACTGTCCTCCCGGGCCGACACGATTCGGATGCCTCAGCAATCGTGTCGAGGACTCTCTCTACCTGGTGCGCAACCAGTTGTCCGTGACCATGCAACTACTCCCCCACATTCCATTCCTAGCCGAGGACAACTCTCGGATCTATCTTAGCCGAGGACTACACTCGGATCTTTTCTTCTTCACGCAGCTCTCTGATTAGAGTCTGCCTCGGTGATCAGCATATCCCGAGTACCTTCCTTACCTTCCATCTCCTGACTCGGAACGACTACTTGATAGCCTTCCCCGTCTATGCATGCAACCTGATTTTACTCTATCTCGTGTCATATTCTATGCGGTGCAACGCCTCAGTATGAACTCACACTACTTTACATCATATATGAAGAATTTACTACATTCCATCCCAACAATCCCGACTACGCAAATAGCAAGTAAAATCTCCATGTTCTATACGATGATAAGGCAGGGTTATCCCCTTAGCTATGTGCGTTCATCTCTTTTATTAGCATGCAAATGTTATCGCCCAAAAACTAGCATGTGACAATCATTTTCTTAGTGTGCAGCTAAGTAGAGACAGGTTCACCGGGGCCACCCACCTTAGCGATGTATCGCATCGGTCGAGCGAGACTCCGGACGCGTCTCTGATAGCCTAAGTCTGACTCCATTGAAGATCCCATCATAAATCCCTTGCATCGAACGAGACATCTCGCTGAGCAAGGCGGTTGAATCGCTACACTTGTGCCGTTTGAATCGGCCCTCCGGGTTGAGCGGAGCGGGTCGTTACACTTGCTCTTTATCGCTACGGCATTTAATATCCTGTAATCGATACACAAACGTACCGTCCCATCCTTCTTCAACACTAATAAGATGGGTGCTCCCTATGGAGAAACACTAGCCCGAATGAAACCCTCATCTAAGAGGTCATCTACTATGGACCTTCAATTCAACCAACTCTATCAGTGCGAGTCTGTAGACAGGGAAAGTAACTGGCTCGGCTCTGGGAGTCAATTCTATAGCAACTCTATCTCTCTGTCAAGTGGCAGGCCTGAAAGATTCTCTAGAAACACATCCTCAAACTCCGATATAATGCGGGGGTACACTGGTTCACCTTTTGCAATATGTGCCCCTAAGGTAGATGGGCCCCATGCTCCTGGGCTCCCCGAAGAAAATCAAACTCAAGGTAATTTGGTGGTCTAAATATAGTGCAACCACGTCGACAATCTAGCGTCGAATGGTATTGGATCAACCAATCTATTCCTAGGTCAATGTCATAGTCTAGACTTAACCTCATAATAAATTCTTCCGTTGTGTTTACAACACTAATTCTCCAAAAGAAAAATTCTTCCTTGCCTAATGTATAATTTCTCTCTCCTCAAAATTTTTCCTAAAATTTTATTCCTAAAATTTCTTCTTTCTGTTATTTATTGCTCCGGGTCACATAGTGCAATTATAATAATGGTATCACCCCAAGCACATACTAGAATTTCTGGTATCAGATCATCATCTTCCAGGTGAGAGCCTAAAATTTTATCTCCTCTAGCCCATAATATCGTTCCTGGTATCGCTATCATATACAACAACTCATTTCTAGCATCGGGCTATGCATTTACATAAATTATTCTAGAGGGTTATGATCAACAATCTTTCTAGCTTCCAGTACTTTCCAATTCACTGCTATCTCAAGTACGGGTAGGGTACTACTGGGTCCAATTCTCTTGCTAACCTTCTACACTAGTTCTAGAATCCAAAAAGAACCTATCAATCTATCCTACTAAGGGTAACAGTCTTCTCAGAGAATATTACACGAATTCTGTCTTCTGCCGTCTGAAATACGATCTTCTTCTGGAAGAAACCATCAGGCACAAGCATTCGTCCTTCCGAAATAATAGGAGATGAGAAACAATTATAACGATATTGATAAAAAAGGAACGAATACAATTTGGGAAGTCCAATGGCGATAATCAATTACGAAGGAAGTTTTTAAAATCGATTATGGATTGAGAGCCTATTCAACAATAAATTATAATATTTATTCCTAATTTGCAGGCTCGCTTGACACAGTCAGGTGACCAAGACGATTTAAATAGGACCTGCATGGGCCACCACAAAAATATGTCACGCCCTAGTCCCAAAATACGTAGGACCAAGAATACGCGACACGCTAGCTACGTATTCGACCAGACTCTGGTCCGACTCGAATACGTATAAGTTGTAAACTACTAGCAACTATCTAAATAATCCAGTAAATATAAACATCTATGTCTCAATCCATAATGTACAAAAATATACAAGAAAGAGCTCCATGTGCTAAAGTCGATCGTCCAATAACCCACAAACTCGAATAGACTCGAGAAGAAATATGAGTCTATAAAAACTATGCTACAACAGCAGATGAATAATCAATATGAATAAAGTAATCATAATGCCGGTAGAAATGATATGAGTATCTGGTACCAATGCCCGCAAGACAAACAACTCCATCAGCAACTCCAAATGCTCCGTAATCGTCTATGCTGTAAAACTGGCAGGGGACCAGGTCCTCAGAGGGACGTAACAAGGTACAAAAATACAGCATACCAAGTATAACAGAAAGAAGCAAGTGTAACGATGGTGTAATCTAGCATAACCAACTAAGTGAGACACAGTTTAAAGACAATGTTCGACGCATGAGCTATCCAAAATAAAATCGTAGCTCCGGACACGGAAACACACGGAACGTACCGCAGCTCCGGGCAAAGAGTCACACGGGTGATACAACTACTCTAGATACAGGATCACTACAGAAATAATACATATATAAGCGCGTGCAGAGGAGCCCAAACGTCTAGTAACTGTCTTCCCTTTCCCAAGCGGTCAACGGTTGTGCGCTGAACCTGAACCTCTATCTATAAGTCTGATTTTGAGTGACGAAAAAGTCTAGCACCTAAATTGGTGTGTCAAGTCTAGAACGCAATAACTTGTTGGAAATTATGGGCTAATATTGGGCTCCGAATATTGCAACAATGGTAGAGTGCACCAAGGGTTAGAATTAAAATAATCAGACATCTGCAACCTTAATTCTAAACCTCAAATACTTGATGCTAAACCAAAATTTTCTAACCCAAAATCAGTCTATCTATAGAAATAAATGAGGGGGGTTTACACATAGGTTCTGGTTTAGTTTGGGTTTGAGCTCCTTAGTGCCAACAGTGAACCCGATGTACATTTGTCCTATAAACAAGATATAAAATACATAATAAAAGTGCAAAACCAGAGCATTTGATGACGGCAATCTTCTAACATTAATTTGAGCATACTTGAAGACGTCTTTTTTTTTGACGATAGTTGTCCAAAGATAAACAAATATGGAAATCTGTATACCTTTTGGGGGCAGCAGATCCCCCCCCCCGAATGCGAGGCTCCGAAGATGTCGTAGGCGATTCAGAAAAATCTTCTGGTATAACGTCGTCTTTGGCTTATCGTCTTTTCTTTGTTGCATATGTCCATGCTGATCTTGTTTACTGCTTGTCTGCAAATACATGTTAGACGAATAAAACAATATACACAGTAGCAAATATTATAACATTAATGCATATTTGAACAATGCTGAGTTTAAGTAGAAGTTACTATAGTGATTGTATGATTATCATAATACTAAACTTAATCGATTAACCATATTAAAAAACTCAACTTAAATATTAGGCTAATAAATATTATTTACTATAAGGCTAGAAAGTAATATAGTTAGTAGTTATAGGTTAAAATGACACCCTGGCCTATAACCACCACCTTGTGTGTCATCATTCTAAATCTCGCTACAGCAGCCTGAAACAAAGCTATCTATTCTTGGTGTTAAACGGGAAGTTACTGTACCCGAAATTGGTACTGAAGGGGCTTAGCTCCTGAACGACGGCTTGCATCAGCGTGCAAGTCAAGAACATGCACTACTTACTTCATGGGGTGGGGAGACTCAAGGTTGGTCATGCTGCCTAACTGCTCTTCTCTGTTCTTTGTTACGTTAGGCTCATTTGTGACCGGTGACCTCTTTGGTATAGAATCGACGACTTCAATTGTTTCTGCCTCTGTAGCTCTGGTTGGCGTTGGTTGTGCTGGGGGAGGACGATTCAGAGAGTTTATACGCGAGTGCTAAGACATCCAAGACGTGCACATCTAGGATTGGGTCTATTTCATGAGCCATATTCGTTGGCTCTGTTGTAAAAACTCCTAAAAAATGCAAATTAGAAAATATAAAATTAAAGACAAGAAATAGTATAGGATTCGAGGCACGTTACACACTGTCCTTATAATAGAATTTTGTCCCACGAACAGTGTAGTGGGTTCCTGGCGATCTATCCCCGAGATACAACGAATCCTTCGATTCACTTAACCGTGCACCCGGTGGCGAATTCTACGAACGATCACAACCTTGTCCGAAGAATAGAGATTGGACGGAGGAGTTTTTGGAGGAATTAAGGTTCTGGTGTTTTCCTTTTCTTTTTCATCTCTGTACGATTGTTTTTTCGTTCCGAACAGAGAGCGAGAGAGAGAAGAAGAAAAACTGATTTCTGTTTTTCAGATCTCAGGATCGTGTCCTGGATATATCTCTCACGTAACCTTTCCCACTCTTTCCGTAACGGGATTACATGAGAATGGTTCTGCAGAAGACCAGCAACCCACCAGACCAAATCAACGGAAATAAAAAATAAAATAAAATAAGTTATGAAATAAACACGTAAAAATGTGCATTAAATCGCGCACACCGCTTGCGGGTTGGATGAGATCTAGCCCATCCCCTATAAAGCCCACTTACCCACTAAGAGGGGTAAACCAATATATGGAAAGGAGAATCCCATGTGAAAATAAAAGAAAGGAGTTATTTTTGTTGAATCATATGGTAAATAAATCTAACAGGCTCTACCGGTTCTCTGGTGCGAGGAGCAGTTGTACTCTCTTGCAGCTACAGTAGATCTTGAGCTCTGAGAAGAAGGATTTTTAGCTACTCTCTTATTCTTCTTCTTCGGCTGTCAAAGACTTCTCGATCGGTCTTCGTCGGCCTCTGTCTGCAACCGTTTCCTGCGATCCATGAAGTTAATTGTCGCTCATCTTGAAGCCTTTGTAGAACTTATTTATGGTGCAGTAGAAGTTCGTGAAGGCGATAATAGTGTACAATTGAGGGTCTCTTGCTGGCAAGGTCAATTGAGCCTTAGTACAACCCTCATTAAAATACCGCCAAGCTCTAGCACTATCCAAGATGTTGCCGTTCTACTTCAGGATCGTATCAAATCGACGACTTGGCATATACGACTTTAGTGGTCTCTGCTTCGGTATATTAGATGAGAGATGGACGGATGATGAGAAGTCATTCGAAAGCTCTCATGGGCAGTTCTTATCTGTTGGTGCCAGAATCGGTAAAACAGTGCCCGGCTTCAAATCCTTGGAGAAGGGCAAGAAAATGGCTGGACACCAACCTTAATGCTAGAAAAATCAAGTTCCTATGAAGATGGTATGTAGAGCTCAAACTGTCAGGAATCACATAAATGTTGGTGATAATCTTGTTAGTTTGTTTAGATTTTTTAGTTGGTTTAGATTATTAGTTGGTTTAGATTGATAAGTTGTTTGTTGAAACAACTTTGATATATTTATTATTTAGTCTATCTCTTTACATCAAATGTTCAACTATATATAGCTACCATTTCATTCAATAAAGATCACCAAGTTATTCATCCTCCACAAAACTTGTGTCCTGTTTCCTCTTTACTGGGCTATTTTTCTATATTTGGTATCAGAGCTCGGGTTGAGGAACAGAGAAGCTATGGCAACCAACGATGACCAAAGCCCCACGATATCGACGTCATTCACCTTCAAGTACCTCATGCTGACACGGACCAACTACGCGGATTGGGCTCTCTTAATGAGAGTCAACATGCAGGCATAAGGCCTGTGGGAGGCGATCGAACCCGGGAAAGCCGACTACCGCGACGACAGGATGGCCCTGTCCGTCATACTCCGTGCCGTGCCGCCAGATATGCTGCGGACACTGGCAGTGAAAGCCACTGCCAAGGAATCATGGGACGCTGTGAAGATGATACGGATGGGGGTCAAGCGCGTGCGCGAGGCCAAGGCGCAGAAATTGTGCGCTGACTTCGAATCAATAAAGTTCAAGGACGGCGAGTCCGTCGAGGACTTTGCGATGCGGCTCACGGGACTCGTCAGCGACCTGCAACTACTCGGCGACGAAATGGACGACGAGAAGGTAGTTAAAAAATTTCTTCGAGTCATTCCATCCAAGTACACACAAGTCGCCATCGCTATTGAGACTTTAGTGGATCTCAAGACGCTGTCAATTGAAGAGCTTACCGGTCGTCTTCTAGCTGTCGAGGAGCGGTACGATCTTGGCAGCAACTCCGACGACACAAGTAGCCGCCTTCTCCTCTCCGAAGAAGAGTGGATCGCTCGCACGAAGCAGAGGAAGGAAGGCGACGCCTACTCCGACGATGGCAAAAGTTATGGTCGTGGGCGCGGCAAGCCAAGAGGTCGTGGCCGCGGCAACACGAACTACGGCAACGGCAACGCGTGTTGTGGCACGCGTGACAAGAATGGTGAGTGCCACAATTGTGGCATCTACGGCCACTGGGCGAAGGACTGCCGCAAGCCGAAGCGTGATGAGCGTGCCAATCTGACGCAAATCGACGACGATGAACCAACACTGCTTATGGCCATACTTTATGAGGAAAAAGTGCAGATCCATGAAGAGAAGGTGCAACAAAGATTAAAAGGCGACGAGAAGGACGAGAACCACCTATGGTATCTTGACAATGAGGCTGCAGCTTCGGATGGCCTCTCTGAAGCTGAAGATGAAGTTTGTGCCTTGCCAAATGATCCTGAATGCTCTCCTGGCGCTCTTGTCTTGGAGAGGCTCCCTTCTGGGCGGAAGTACTGGTCTGATTCTCCCAAAGGGTCTAGTGGAAACTCCCCTTCAGCTCATGGACAATCAAACTTTTCATCAGATGTTAACTCACATGCCAATGATAAAATAACAGAAATGACCTCTTCATTAACAGAAGTCGAAGAAGAAAGTGCACTATCAAAATGCCACTTCCAGGCCTATGAAGATAGGGTTAGCCAATTGGAAGAATCTCTGGGCAAATCTAGTTTGAGGAACTTAAAGCTTGAAGAAGAGTTAAAAAATCTTTCAGAGATGCACGGTGAGCATATGGAACGAGCTTCTGTAGCACATCAACGTAGTGTCGAACTGGAAGGCTTGGTTCATATATCAAATTCTAAAGCGAAAGATGCTGAAAAGAAGTTGGGTGAATTGGAGGTATTACTTGAAGCTGCTAAACAACAAACTCAGGAATTTGAACAACTTCTCAACATATCAGAAGCAAAATGCAAAGATGCTGAAATGGAATCAAATCAGCTTGCGAGCAGAGTTTCTGAGTTATCTACAGAACTAGAAGCATTCCAGACAAAATCAGAAAGCCTCGAATTTGTGTTGCATGCTGCAAATGAAAAAGAGAGGGATTTAACGGATACGTTGAATGTGGTTACTGAAGAAAGGAAGACATTTGAAGATATGTTGAATACTTCATTTGAAAAGCTTTCACAAGCTGAGAATAGAAAAGTTGTTGGTGGTAATGGCTCCAGCCGGCGTGTAGGGCATAAACCTTTACCCTCAAAGGTTTCTTGTACTACTACATGTGCAAATAGACCTGCAAAGGTCATGAATGACCCCACTTTAAAAAAGAAGGTTCTATCTGCATTGCCTCATTCTTCGAGTCAGAAGAATGCTTACTCTGAACAGAAGAGGAGACCGAGTGAAAGGATGTATGAAGTTAGACCAACACCAAGACAGCCACCGCCTTTGTCCAAACCTCCGCCTTCTCAGAAAATCCGTGTCTGGGATGGCCATGAGGACCAGTTGAAGAAGAAGCCGTTGAAAAGGAGAACTGATGAGGACGACGAAGAGAATCCTTTCCTAATGATCAAAAGAAAGTGAAGCATTGATGCAACAAGATTAAGGGAGTGATTGTTGGTGATAATCTTGTTAGTTTGTTTAGATTGTTTAGTTGGTTTAGATTATTAGTTGGTTTAGATTGATAAGTTGTTTGTTGAAACAACTTTGATATATTTATTATTTAGTCTATCTCTTTACATTAAATGTTCAACTATATATAGCTACCATTTCATTCAATAAAGATCACCAAGTTATTCATCCTCCACAAAATTTGTGTCCTGTTTCCTCTTTACTGGGCTATTTTTCTACAGTAAAGACGTAACCATAAAGCAATATATCTTGCTATGGATGCTTTGTTGGGGAAGGGATGTGAGGCGTGGTGATGGTAAGTTGTACACATGGGCGCCCTTCTTATATCTCCCCGCATCCTCAGAAAGCGGAACGTCCTCCTCTTTCAATTCATCTATCTGATGTGCAATTTGGATGCCAACCATGGGTGCCACGATTTTGTACCGAGTGGCTGACTCCTCTGCCTGTAGTACGAAGAGGTAGAAGTGGCACATCACTTTCTGTTGGATTGTATCTCGTTTTCGGTTGAACGTTCAAAGGAGGAGACGACACGTAGTTGGTAATTTAGTCCTATATCGAATATGAGATGAGATCACGAGGAGTAGATAAAAAATTTCTTTTAAGACATATGGGTCCAATCCAATATTCCACCTCATGGGCCAACTCCGGTTCGGATCACACCACGTTCCCAACACTTTCTTGTATACATCGATGAGATATGGGTTATTCTTTCTTCCAGTCAGCTATCTCATTGTTGCAAGGAGTATATTCTTCGTATGGATCATGTTCCGTGGAAGTTTAGACACTTCATGCATTTCATGGAATGCAAATCCTATTTCTCCGACCGATGTGAAGAATGTTCCGGTTCTTGTGTTGTAAAGCTCTACCGGTGCTAAGAACTTGATATTTTGCTCGAAACTGTAGCAAGTGGCTCTGATGACATGATACGACCCTGTTCTCTTTAGGGTTGTATCGTAGTATCCAATACCCATTTGGCTAATTGACCTTATCATTGGTTAATTCCCGCAAGGTTGAAGTACTAACTGTGTTGCATCCCATCGAAGGACCCAGTACGTCTGTGCTCAGAAAGTGGTGCCAGTGACAGGGAACTACAAAATGACAAAATTTTACTCTAATTAGACACGTGAAATAGTCTTTTACGTCGTTTAATTAAATTTAAATTTTCGCATAGAAACGTCAAGCAAAGAAAATTTGCGCATAAAGCAGGCACACGTGAAAACATGAAGTTTTTGCGTAGCACGAGTCTACGTAAAAATTAGCAGAGACAGTATGTTCACTTTACAAAGTTCAAGTGCTAAACTAAAGTTCTAAGTTAAAAAATTGACTTTCGTTAAATGAGGCCAATTAATTCAGCATTAAATGCTGATTTACAGTTGGTGACGCAAAATATTTACTGACAGCTGACAGATTTGGTACATATTGTGATATTTTAGTACTTTTTCATCTTCACTCCATCTAGCTCAACGACAGCAAATTTTGTGCTATAGTGCTCTGCATGCAAAGACGATCAATGTTATATTTCTATGCTTTTGATTCAAAGTATTTCGAATATATATAGATGTTCAAAAACTTTGAAGGAGATCTTGTAAAAACATAGTAAAATGATAAAATTTAAAGTCACTCTTGAGAATAAAATTGTGTCATTCTAAAAAGTGCAATTTAGCTTCTATAAAGCATTTCTACACAGAGGACTTTCGCACAAAAATTCGAACAGCTATCCACACTAAGGAACTTGGCAACAACAAAGCTCCCCTCACTGTTGTCCACGCTAGAGAAACACTCCCCCATGTGGAAGACAATGGTCGCATAGAGAACATTGCCATGTAATTGGCCGAGTTAGTAATAAGACAAATCAGTCATTATTATAATGATACAGTACTCTACGCTGAGGAGTTTCTTTGTTTGGAGGTGAAGTCTTAGATCAACGACGGTCTTTGTTGAAGATTTTCCATGCTACATTGCTCTACTACGCTGAGAAGACTCTCTACGTGAAAGACATGTATAACATCAGTGCTAATGTGTCAGGCCATAAATGTTCCATGCTAATAATTTTCAATGCTATAATATTTTACATTGAGAATATGCTATTATTAGCTGCTAAGCTTAAGCTCAGTTGTACACGCGGAGGAGCCACTCCATACTCCCTAAAGGCAATGAATTAATTACTGACATTTCGAATCCAGAAGCAATTAGAATTTGAAGTGATTGTAATTAAGCAGTTGTAATCATGAAAATTAATGACATTTCTCGAAAACTAATGCTACGTGGTATGCATATAATGATTTATTGTACGTTTACATCTGTTTGAATTAAAAATTTATGTCCAGTGAAGACATCATTTCAGCGTTAGTGCCTTCTGTGCGGATATGAGTGAAAAAAATACAGATTTGCTCATTTTGCATACGAAAACCAGCAGTTATACATTCCAGTATGAACATGCTATAAATTTGTGCTGCCAAGACATTGAAAGTATCAATTCTTGAACCAAGAGTCGACTTGATGCTATCCTTTGTTCTCCACAGTGTTCGTGCGCTAAAGACTTAGCAAGTTCTTCCATCTTTACATCGGATAGTCAACGGAGCATAGCGATCACATGTCGATCGGTTCTCCACCGCTACATTCTCTGGTTCTCTAGTTTCTTTCTGTTGTACATAGATTTTTTTTGAAATTACACTTCTGTAACATAATTTCTTTATATTAGAAAAAATAACAAGATTTTATTTTTAAAAAATAGTACTTTTTCTATACGAAAACAAATGGCGACTCTGCCGGGGACCACCTTCACCATTGACGAGAAGGTTATGGAGCAATCTGAAGTCGCACTGATGGAAACAATTCAAGACACAATAGTTGTAGTGTTCAACCAACAAGCTTTCGAAGATATGTTCTCTGAGGGGTACTCAAATTCCACATACATGCTCAAACCGCGAAGAATCGAAAGGTTTGGCTACCCAAACCACGGTCCTCCTATCCCAATGTGGCCAATGACAAGGGTAAGGCATGATGCCATGTGGCGACGATATTACTCTTGTAGGCGGCTCTTGTCACGCCCTAGTCCCAAAATATAAAGGGACTAGCCACGTGGCAATGGCCGGCAGCACAACTCCAATGGACAAATACAATTTAATTGATCCGTTAAAGTGCACTTAAACTGTAATATAAATAATAAATGTCTACAACACCTGTCACAGTCTATATATCTAATCTCATCCATAAATAAATAATCAAGAGCCAAGATGATTAACCAGTCTCAATAGCCAATAATCATAAATGAAACTGTCCATCACAATATAGTAAATAAATGTTACGGGGAACAACCCGTATCAAAATAATGAAAAGAGAAAATAACCAAGTACATATGTCCAATAGTCACAAAGCCAAGTCCAATATTTAAGAATCACTAAGCATAATAAATAAAGAGAAACTGTGAACTCATGAGAAGTCCTCCGGCACAATCTCGTCCTCTAGTGCAAGTACTGCTCCAATATCAGCTCTTTACTTGTAAATCTTGGGATAAACCTCCCGATCTACACCTGGGGACATAATCCAGATTCAGGTCCTCATAGGACATAACAAGGTATAATAAACACTCAAGCCAGAAGTAAACAGTATAATGCTATAATACAGGAAAAACTACTATAATCAACTATGTGATATGCAAATGAGAGTATGGACTCGTACCCCGGGCAGGTACTCACGTAAGATCTCAATGGACACTTCCGTCGGCTAATAGTACACTCAAGGCTCCGTGTGGGGGAACCCAGAGAAGGCTAGTGTGTGTGTGTGTATGTGTGTGTATATATATATATATATATATATATATATATATATATATATATATATATATATATATATATATACACTTTAGATTTCGCATAGGGAAACCTAAAGCCTAATAAACAAATAGATAAGTAATAAGTAGAATATGCCCAGAGCATGTTGAAGACTCTCCCCTCCTAATGTAACCTCACATCTCAATCATGACACACAAGATCCTGACCTCTAATTATCAACACAAGTCATGGACACACTATATATATAGTCGATTCGGGTATGCGTGTACACCGGAATCAATGCGTATCCGCGGACACCGTCCCGTATCCGCCCTTTCTGGAACGTGCCCTAACTTTGTGTACACACATCGGATTGAAACGAAACTTGCGCCATCGGACTCGTAGCGATACGCTGGTCCTGTGATCCAAGTTTGGTTCGATTCTGAGAACGTTGACGAAATCGCGTGTCGTGGGCCCCACGGGCCCCACTCGACGGGCGATTTTGTGATCGGCTCATCGAAATCCAATTCTGGAAGTTTCGTTGGGTTCGTATCATCGTTCCTGACCTATTGACACTAAGTTTGGCAAATTTGGAGACCTTTGTCCCTGACACATTTTTCGGTGCAAAGCGGGCCCACATGTGGACCCCGTTTTGACCCAAAATTGCCATTTTTGCCCTTGTCTCCAAACTGGACTCAAGGACAGGCTTTCTAGCTGATTGATATTTTTTGGATCTGATGGTGATGTTTATTTCAGTAACCGGAGTACCGCCTGCAAATTCAGCTAAAGTCAAAGCCGCAATTGGAGCCGGAACCACAGGCAAGTGTACCTTGCCAAACCCTGCAGCTTTGCTACTTATTTTCCTTGACTTGTTTATTCATCGAAGGGCAAGTAGAGCTTGCCAACTCGCAGTGATTCCTGTTATAGTATTTTACTTGAGTTCTTGTAGATTTCATATATAAACTTGTTTAACTGTTCAACCCAGGACCGAGTGACTTTACTTAGCGTATGATTACTAGTCGGGTGCCAACCCCGTACGCGGAGTTGTGTAACGTCACATAGAGATGGATATCGAGACCCTATGTATTCTCGTACCTGTCTTATCAAGTACATCAGAACCCAGGACACTTGACACTATTCATGAGACAGAGTCTTCCTGAGACATTCATGGTGATTCTGTATAGGATACAGGTTTCATGACATATTCTTTACATATATGTTT
Organism: Iris macrosiphon; assembly: GCA_036927795.1. NCBI lineage: Eukaryota > Viridiplantae > Streptophyta > Magnoliopsida > Asparagales > Iridaceae > Iris > Iris macrosiphon. The sequence goes on along the minus strand of JAYESA010000016.1, from coordinate 100,173,183 downwards.
AGAGCTTATTATGACTTGCTGCATTAGATATGATCTTGCATGACATGGACATGGGGCCACATGGACATGAGACGTGTGATTACATTGGGTGGGGAGAGACACACAGGCTACAGGCTGATCTTATATATATACATGAAACCCCTATTATTGTGAGGCACAAGACTCTAAACCCGAGCTTGACCCTTTACGTGTTATTACTGCTACCGGCTCCCCGACACAGAGCTTGTAGTGGCTTCAGCCTGAGTTCTAGTGCTGCTCTCATATTGCATATCACTTAGCTGGTTACATAGTTTACCCTATTATTTATTTATTGCTGCACTGCTTACTTATTTTGGCTTGAGTTATTTTGTACCTTGTTATGTCCCCTGAGGACCTGGATTTGGATTATGTCCCCAGGTATAGCCGAAGAGATCCATCCAGAGATACACCGTACAGGAGCACTTCCAGGAGCTGTACCAGGACCTGAGGACGAGATCGTACCAGAGGACTTCTCCTGAGCATTGGCTGTATATAGTCGGTTATTTTTGTTTCTATTTCTAGTTCCTTTATTTCCTGTCTATTTGTTTTGATGTATCAGACTTGTTCTCGGATTATCCACCGAGACACTTTTATTGAGATTTGATAGTTATTTCTATTTGAATTATTCTGGCATTTAATCTGTGATTATCTGTTGTGGATGAGATTAGAATAGTCTGTGACTTGTAACATTGATTTTATTTACTGTTAGACTACAACTTAAGCATGCTCTGATGGATCCATTAAATTGGAATGTCCATCGGTGCGTGCTGCTGGCCATTGCCACGTGTCCAGTTCTTCGACATTTTGGGAATGGGGCATGATATTGGCAATGTACACAACAACCATAGTCCCTGAATCTCGTCGTCGAACTTGACTCCCATCGAGGATAACTGATCAAACACGCCCTAGAACTCACTCAACTGATCCATAATAGATGTCCCATCTTTGTACCGCAGACCCATCATCATCCGGATCAGGAACAATTTTATTACTCCGATCTTCTTCGTATACAAAGATTCCAGCTTATCCCACAGTGTCCTCGCATGCTCAATACTGGCAACGTGGTTGTACATGTTCTCGTCAACGAACTGCCTAATATACTCACACACCTGTGTATGCTCGAAATTTAAGTCCTCTTCGAATTTGTCACTAGGCCTCTCAGAAGCAAATACCGGCATATGCAGTTTCTTGACAAATAACAGATCCTTCATCTTGATCATCCAGTAATGATAGTTGGTACCGTTCAGGTTTACCATGCGCATCGACTTTGCGTCTATCTCTCCTTCCTGGTTTGCCTGTCAACTCCTGACATCCTTCTAAAATTTTAGAACCTGGCTCTGATACCACTTTGTTAGGAACGAAAGTGCAGAAATCGTTCCCCAAACGAGAGATTACCTGCGAAAGAACTGAGAAAAATGCGCAAACTAAAAACGCCAAACACAAATCGCAGACACAAAGATTTTTGACCTGGAAAACCCTTGCAAAAAAAACACAGGACGATCGGAGTCCAACCCTGAAAAGCCTCCACTAATGGAATAAGAAATACACTGATTTCTTACAAACTGCTCACCGATTCAAACGGATCACCACAACTCTTTTGGAACAGAAAATAGATTATAACCACGAAGAAGAAAGACAACGATAAATACTCGAAACTGATCTCCTTCTTCGAAACGGCCTCCAATCCTTCTTTCTTCTCTCCAATGTTGCAATGTCACTTTTGCCTCCTTTTCTCTCCTTGTTGGTATATATATATATATATATATATATATATATATATATATATATATTTAGAAAGATATTTTAGGGACAGGAGACACCTATATATATAGCCTTAAACCCACAACTAGCATTCCTATTATAGATAAGAATATCCAATCCAAATCCAAATCCAAATCCATTGACATATTCCTATTATATGTAGGAATATCCAATCCAAATTCATTGAGATATTCCTATTATATTTAGGAATATACAATCCAAATAAATTGAGGTATTCCTATTATATGTAGAAATACTCAATTCTATTCCGAGGTATTTTTCAAATAGGTTGAAAATCCCACCCACTCCAATACATGTGAATATATATAGTTGGCAAGTAACCCCGGCCGTGTTCGAAATTATTATCCATACAACTTATTTAGTTGTATATTGCAACATATATCATATTAATGCATACCTTGAGCGATGTACTTGCCATTAATTAAGTAGGTAATTTGTAATAACTAAGAATAATGCTATTCGTAGTTCCAAAGTATTCCTTCAAACTATTCTTCCTTATGTGACAGCTAACATGACGGTTAATGTGACAGCTGACATGACGGTTAATGTGACAAATTTTATAATTAAAATTAACATTAAATTTTTTGGAGGTCCCTAAGTATTTGGATGTTTATAAATAAGGGTAAATAAGGATTTGATGAGGGTAGAAACCATGTTTGGTGTGTTGTAGTAAAAAAAATTGGTGTGTGGTATTTTGTATGAACCATGAGGGTATGAGTGCAGGTTTGGGTTGGTGTTGGGTCTAGTTTTGGGTTAGGTTGAGTCATTGCAGTAATTTAGTTAAAATTAGTGTCAATAGCGTTCTTTAATTAATTGGAAGTGTGTATGATTTAAATTGGGTAGGACACAAGTGTCATGGACATAGTAGACTCAGAGTAGATTATTGTCATATATTTGGTTACGAGAAAAAGGTCAAGGTTGTATCTCCAATTTCAATTAGAACGGACAAAGATGCAAAGTTGGATTTATTTGAATTTAAAATTAGATATTTGTAACGAATATCGTGCGACTAAAATGAACCACAAGAGAGGGTGTTTATGAGATACACAAAGGTCAGAATGGAAGAGTGGTATGTCTATGGCAAGGGTGTAAAATTTGTTTGAAAGCAAAATCTAGAGTAGCGCTCAAAATATCGAAACAATGACAAGATGCACCAAGTGATACAAAATTTTGTACATTAATTTAAAATATCATGTTCTAATTCTAAATGGCTTCAAACTAACCCTAGTTTCTCTCTAATCCAAGTAGACCTAAATTTGGTCGAGGGGGTTTACAGTGGACGAAAATGTGTGCAATTAGATCGCCAATATTAAACACGTTAGAATAATATGGAAGAAGCTAGAATCCTTGTATGCAAAGAATAACGGGGTAAACTAGTTGTTCCTGATCCAAAAAATAATGGGTCAAAGGTACAAGGATGGTACATCTATTATGGATTACCTGAGTGAGTTACAGGGTATGGTTTACTAATTATCCTATATGGGAATAAAGTTTGACGATACAGTTCAAGGACTATGGTTGCTATGTACGTTGTCAGAATCGTGGAAAATAGTACGAGTGTCCATAATCGCTTCTTCTCCTAAATGTGTGGTTAGTCTGGAGTTTGCCAAGAGCAGGGTATTAAATAAAGAGATGTAGAAGAAATCTTAGGGCACTTCATCTGCATCTAATTTAGAGGCGATTATTTCCTAGAGCCATGGCAGGAATAAAAGAAAGGGTCCGGGCGGTGGCATAGAAAAGTGCAGAGGCAAGTCTAATAGTCTCTACGAGGACTCCGAGAGCTACTATTGTGGCAAGAACGATCACATAAAGCAAAACTAGTTCACCTGGAAGAGAGAAAAGATGGGCAATAAGGGGAAACAGAGTGAGAACACAATAGAGGATGCCTCATCAAATTAAGAAAATGTCATCATTACGGGTGATGAGGTTGTTATGAATCTTATTTGCGGTAACCATTCTTGGGTGGTGGACTAAGGGGCTTCAATGCACATATCTCACAATATGGCACTTCTTTCTACTTACACAACTAGAAACTATGGAGTATTAAAGACGAACAATAGGAATGTGTCAAAGGCTCTTGCTATTGGAGATATACATTTAAGAACAAATACAAGAGCAACTCTTATGCTCAAAGATGTTCGTCATATCCTCGATATTGGTTTGAACTTGGTATCGGTTGAAAGGTTGCTGATAAGGGATTCTTTAATCTCTTTGGGAACTACCAGTAGAAGCTTTTCAGAGGTTCGGTGATAATTGCCAGAGGAAGCAAGATGTTTAGTCTCTATTATATGGAAGAGAGCGCATGAGGTGAACGTAGCAGTGATGCTTCTACCATGTTATGGCATAAGCAGCTGATGTCATGCCCCGACTCAACAGAGTCGATAGTCGTCCCCCGGGCATGATGTCGTATATGCCTATGTTGCGCATCGTGTAATATAAGAATGTGCATTTTTGGTAATTCTTTTGAACATAGAGTATAAATCACATTACAGCAAAAAGTTGAACCCAGAGTATAGGAAGAAACAACTTTTTTATTTAATAACTTGCAGAGTAATTTACATAGAGTTGAATACATTGCTATATCATCTTGGCTATATTTCTTTAAAATAACAAAAAGACAAAACAAGATGCCATGAAGTAATACTTGTTATCCTATACATTACACCCTTGTATTAATTGAAACAAAATGTCTTCAAAATGAATATGCTTCAACTATACTTCAAAATAGGAAGAGCTTCAAGTTGCCTCTTCGATCTTCAACTTCATCTTAGTACTGTGCACCCTCAAATTTCTCGACACTTGAAGAATTGGGGGATCAGTTCATTTGGAAATGCAATGGTGAGTGGGATGAACCCATTCGCCTAAACCGACGCTGCTTATTAAGGGAAGCATGCATTCAAAGTTATCTTGCTATCAGGAACTATGGTAAATTATAGTTCATATCATAAGATTAATTGAAAGTAGTAACATAGAATTTATATCACTCATCGGTGATAGCTTACTCAACCGATGTACCCGTCCTTGCATTAAAACATATATAATACTTACCGCCCTGCATAACACAATATGTTAGCATGTGTTCTATATTATAGGGGGTCATTGGTGATAATCGACACCACGAAGGACTATCACATGGCATTGCGACGTAGTCCTATCAGTCTGGGTTGCAAGCCCCACTGGAGGTCCCGTAATTCCTCGCGCCGAAGCACGTTCTGAATAATTTTCCCTAGGTTAATTCAGTTCCAGTGTACCGGATCCCATTTCGAGGAAAGCCAAACCTTGTGCACAAGTTGTCCATAACAATACGAATGCGTGAACAATTTATCTATGAAATATATGCATAACACGGAACAAAATTAAGCAGTATTATTTATATACTCATGCAATAGTTCATTTTTCTCTAATCCGTATGTTTCAATTTGGTGACACATTTGTACCAAATACTCTGAGGCACCATGCCTGTCATGCCCCAGAACCTGAATACTAGAAAGTGGGACAGACAAGGCAAACTACGTATACTTAGAGCACTCCAGTACTCCGTATATACGATGAAGCTATAAGACATGAGGGGTCACTACTACAAACCAACAGTCAAGCCTAGGTCCAACAAACCCTAGTGTCTCAATCACAAGAACAACATGAATAATAACAAGATGTAAGATCAGCTAAAATATAATATTAAAGCATCCCAAACTGTAATATATAGATGATCATGATGCTAGTAAATACAGAATAAATAAACTAGCCAGAATCTGAGTTATACATGACAAACCCTAGGATATGTCAATCATGCTAATGTCTGTAGGCTAACTGATCAAACAAAAATATGAGCTAAATACATGCTCAGTGGCTAAACGTCCAAAAATAGAATATACATCAGGGTAGGGAAGTAAGAAAATTCACTCAAGCAATCTTGTGCTCCTGGTGGCCACCATCCTCGGGAAAGTACGAAAGATCCTCCGATACTACTACTGGATCTATCCATGCAAAACCAGAATACTGGAAAATAAGGAAATAACAAGTATTAAAAGTAAAGGTGATCATGTGAAGCCTAAACTAACCATTAACCATAAATTATGATAAATACATAAGTACGGCTTGATACCTTTAACTAACTAGGGTTATCACGCTCTAATATTGTTTGGACAGACTAAGTGAGTACGTCACTCAGGTGTTGTTGGGTCATCATAAAATCTTGTAGGACATCCATCGGTGCTCGGGCAACACCCTCTGGCTGCTCGGGCTGAACTGGGTACACAGGTGGTGCCTACTGATCCGATATTGCCGGCCTATCTGCCTCAGGATCTGCTCTAAACTCTGCCACTGAATGTTGAGGCCAATCTCCAGGAATATGCTGGGCTCCCGAATGCTGACCCTCCTCAAGCTGCACTCGATCCATCTGGTCGATAGTAATAGGAACAGTGCCCCTGAAAGTTAAGGATACTAGAATCAATCGAAGAATATGATAAATCAACAAATAAGTGGATATCAGATCAAGAATTAGGCATGGAGAGAAAATAACTAGGGATCAAGAGAAATATTTTAGGATTGAGACATCTAGCAATAGTAACAACCCCCACATATCTGTAAAAACCAGATCAAATCTGCTCAGACATACATAATCTGCTCAGACATACCTGCATGGGCCATCACTAAAACTGTGTCACGCCCTAGAACCAGAATACTGGAAAATAGGATATACAAGGCCAACTACATATACTTAGAGCACTCTGGTACTCCATATATACGGTAAAGTTGTAAGACATGAGGGTTCATTACTACAAACCAACAGTCAAGCCTAGGTCTAATAAACCCTTGTGTCTCAATCACAAGAACAACAAAAATAATAAGAAAATATAAGATCAGCTAAAGCATAATAGTAAAGTATCCCAAACTATAATAAACTAGCCAGAATCTGAGTCATACATAATCAATCCTAGGATATGTCAATCATGCTAATGCCCGTAGGCTAACTGATCAAACCAAAACACGATCTAAACACGTGTTTGGTGGCTAAATGACCAAAAATAGATGTACATCAGGGTGGGGAAGTATAAAAACTCACTCAAGCGGTCTGGTGCTCCTGGTGGCCAACATCCTCAAGAAAGTACGGAAGATCATCCGGTGCTACTACTGTATCTGGACTTGCAAAACCAGTAGGGTCAGACCCCCAAATAGCAAGTACCACGAAGCTAATCTAGAAACTTAAACCAATAACATAATCAATAAAATACTGGACAGTAAAGACTGAATTTAAAAGATCTCAGGATAATAACTACTATAAAACCTGCAACGAGACATATTCGGATCTGATAATCAATAAGAAAATAACAAGTACTAAAAGTAAAGGTGATCATATAAAGCCTAGAGTAACCATCAACCATAAATCACGGCAACTCACATAAGTACGGCTTGATACCTTTAACTAACTAAGGTTATCATAATCCTTAAATTACTAAATTTATAATGCAACGCGATGCTAGAGTTACTTCTGATCCTGGCCGACAGGTAGGTTAGGTCTATTCCTCATGCAGTCCGTCTGGGATATCCATACACACAATCAACATGATACTCATCAAGATACGCCATAATATAAATCACTGGATACTCCTCAAGATAACAGTATCAATAACCGGGACTGCATGTAATCTAGGAAAATCCTTAGCCATGTACTAAGTGAATCTCTAGTTATTTAACCCTTAGCTATTTTTTGTATGAATTTGGGTGTGGCATTCCAAAGAATGCATCCTAAACATAATGCAAAAAAATTAAGTTCTAATAGTAATATAAACAGGTTTAATATACATTGCACAACCGGACTCATGTAAGTCACGACAATAACCAAGCCACGTATCACCAAATGAAGCCAGGTAAATCCAAGTGAAGCTACATCAATCCAGGTGAATCCAGGTAAAGCCATATGAAACCAGGTAAAGCCATATACAACCATGTGAAGCTATATCCAACCAGATAAAACCATATAAAACCAAGTCAAGCTATATCCGATGAAGCCATGTAAAGTCATTCCAAGTTAAGTCCAGTCAATCCTGTCATCACGTGTAGGCGGGCAAGCCGGGTGGAATCGAGTAAATGAGTCAATTCAAGTCATGTCATCTGAAGCCATGTAAGTTCATGTCAAAGATTAGGTCAAGTCGTAGCGTGTCCAAGCAAAAGCCAGAAGTTTCAACATAAAATCACGAAAAATAAAAAATTTCTAAAGAAAGTACTCGATCAGTATACCATTGGTACAGTCCAGTACACCGTCGGTACACCAGTCCAGAGATAAAAAAATGTAACAAGATCTGGATTCCAATAAATTGGTATATCGTCGGTATATTGTAGTATGCCATCGGTATGCCATTCCAAGTAGGCAAAAAGTTACTGAAAAAGAAAGTTCCACAAATCGGTATATCGTCGGCACAATCCACTACACCATCGGTATGCTATCCAAGACAAATATCTAACAATGTCGTTAAGATTGGTATATCGTCAGCATAACTCAGTACACCATCGGTATGCCGATAGGGTTCATACGAAAATATCTAGAAATCAAGTCGGTTAAAATCGGTATACCTTCGGTACAATGTAGTATGCCGTCGGTATGTCGGTTTCCAAGAATAAACTTAGTTAAATCAAGTCTGATTTTTGGGACCTAAATCAAGCCCTGAAAATTACCAGAACCAAGTTTAACAAGAAGTCTAGGGTAAGTTTTATATCACAATATGGACTAAATCTCGCGGTCACAAATCTGATACTATTTTTGTTACCGAGTTACCAAAAAGGGACGGAACAAGATTCTACTAGAATTCAAAATCGAGACAGTCACTAGGCTAGATATTACGATATGAACAACTATAAAAAAACAAGGCTAAGCTAAAAATCAATAACCAATCCTCAAGAAAAGTAAAATGATTGAAAGTAAAAGAAGTTCACGAAATCGGCAATGTGTACTTGCCTAACGCGAGCTCCCAACCTAAATCCTCTAGTCGACTACCACGAAGGGGTTTAGTAACCACACTCCAGGTCTCAAGACCACACTTCCAAGCTTGAGATAAAAATAAAGAAGAGAGGAGAGAGAAAGGGAAAGGGAAAGAATAAAATAAAATATCTCGAGTACTATTTATAGAGAAAATATCGCAAAAATATCTCGAAAGTGAAACAAATATCTGTCGGATAGTATACCGTCGGTATACCAGTCATGTAGTAAAGTTCAATTTTGAAAATTTTTGGGCTTCCTCGAGATCCAATAAAATACAATAACTAGCACAAAAATATGTATCCGCATAAAATATGAATACTGTGAGACGAGTCTCACATCGCCACAACCAATATTTCGTATACCGCAATCCTTCCATCAGTTCTTTGGTTTCGAACCATAACTGCTCGCTTCATGTACGAAGATCTTATTATAAGTCTCATGTATAAATGCACTCGATGAAAATAGTTATCCCATATTCTATTTCTTAGTGGTAAGCATGCATTGTGGCTATCATTTTCTGGTTACATTAAATCGGGCATTGTCGATTTGAACATTTTGAGGTATAAGAATTTGTTGACGTGAATGATTAGAAAAGAAGGGACCGAACTATCCACCAATCAGAGAATATGTCGAGAGAAGGAGACATGCTTTTCAATGATCAAATATCTGTTACACGTGTTCCTGTAATGGCACCAACATTGTGTTAGAATAATTCTTCTATCTTTTCTCACAAAATTCTTAAAAATGAATGCAGACATAGACAACAAAGCACATTCATCAAAACCAAGAAACAAAAATGTTCACAAAAACATAAAATGAACAGTGTAGAAGCATAAAAAGTACGTCGCTTGAAGATTGTGCAATTTTCTACAAATAAACTTAGTAGGAAAAAAATGGCGCCATTTTACTCTGTTTCAAAGGATGGCACACTTTTAAGTTATTTTCGTCAACAAAGACAAGCGCACAAATCGCATGTCTATAATTTTTCTAAATATTAAATACAATAAATCTGACAGCCGAACAGAAGTCGAGGAGTCAGAAGGCTTCATTATAGCTGAGCTGCAGCGTACAGACCCAGGTTGTCATTTAGCGACCCAGTCATTGTGCCAATTTCTTCAAAGGTGCGCCGATGTGCCAATTTTAATAAAAGTATACCGCTGGGCCAATTTCTTCAAAAGTGCGTTGCTGTGCCAACTTTATCAAAATGTGTCATTTCTCCAATTTTAAGAAAAGTGCATCGCTGTGCCAATTTTATCAAAAGTGCGTCGCTGTGCCAACTTCATTAAAAGTGCACAATTGCGCCAATTTTAATCAAAGTGCGTCACTGTGCCAACTTCTTTAAAAGTGTATTATTGTGCCAACTTCATAAAAAGTGTGTCGCTGAGCCATTTTTTCCAAAAAAATGCGCCGTTGTGCCAACTTCATCAAAAGTGCATTGCTGGCCAATTTCTTCGAAAGAATGCTTGTATAGCCATTCCAAAAGTGCGCCAATCTCTAGATCACTTCCAAAGTGCACCTATTATCATAACTGACAGTGTGGAGTTATGATTACGTGTCCTACATGCCATATTTCTCGTAAAATGTGTACAAACAACAGTTTCCCACGACATACGCTTTCCTCGTATAGGAAGCTACGTGTCAAGCAGGCAGCAAGTTGTGCACCCACTCATTAAGAACGTGGGCTGTTAGTTGTCACACCCCAGCCCCAAAATATATAGGACTAGGAATGCGTAAGCATGCTAGCCGTATGTATATGGCACTCCAATATATGGAAACTATAACACACGTACGCTGTAATATGAATAATAATTCACCAGTGGTATATATATAAGTCACAAGTCACAGGACATAACTCTAAATCTCATCCACAGAAATCATAAAGAAATAAATAACCAATAACTAAGTAACTAAACTCAATATGAAGTATCAGAGGATGATAGTTGGGTAAAAAAATCCACTGCCAAACTAGAATATAAAAGCAACAATCTAAGTACATCCATTAATAAGCAATAAGGCTCGAAGAGAAGTATAAATCCCCTAACCCAAAATTAGGCCTACTTGGCTTAGAAAGAAAAATTAGGGCTAGTTTGAATCCAATTAGAAATAGAACACGATATTTATTTTAATTTTATAATATTTATATCCCTTAGCGCACCTTACCGTTGCTTCGATAATTAGAGCACTACACAAGCCTTTACCTTCCTACAAATTTCACACTCTTGTCCTAGACATGACCTTCTATTCTGACTTTGGTATAACTTATAATTATACTCTCTTGTGCTACATTTTAGTCGCACAACATTCATCGTAGACGTTTATATTTAATTCTAAATAAAATTAACTTTGTATCCTTGTGCGTTTCAATCGAAATTGGAGACACAATCTTGATCGTTTTATGCAACCCAAATTAATGATAATATTCTACTCTAAGCCATCTATGTCCATGACACTGGTGTCCCACCTAATTTTATCTTCATGTACTTCTAATTAATTTCAGAACACCATACGTATTAATTTTAATTAAATTAATCCAATTTCTATCTTTGTGTAATTTTTTAATTATTGGTCATTTTTATGCAAAAATACATTAAGGTATCCCTACCATTGGACAATACATGAAAAAATCTATTTTTTCTTTCATACGAATTTTTGTATAATTTTCGGAATGTGCAACGTGCAATATCGCCCCCTCATTTAATCCTATTCTTGTACTTTAAAACAATATAAATTATAGCCCTCCAAACATCCCCATGACAAGCCAAGGCCTACCCCAAGTTGGATGTTGACCAAGCCCAATCCCTTTAGGTCAACACTCAACCCCTTTCACATGTATAAATATATTTTTCCTTTTTTTTTACCTAAAATCAATACCCAAAACCTAAAGCCAGCCGATTCTTCTCTTCCCATCTACTGTTCACCATCTTTTCTCCCGTCGTTTTTAACCAGAACTGTCGGACTCCGTCGATAACCCGACGCTATCCTGACCAACTCGCCGGACCAGAGCCCTCCGCTTGAAACCACTCCAACTCGATGTCTCAACCGAACCCCACTACCATCTCGACGACGACCATTCCCGCCTCTCCTCGTCGATCGGACCTCGTTCCGACCGCTAAATACTGCACTCGCTAGTCGACGATGAACCGCTGCACCTGAGCACGCGACGCATGAACAGGAGCCAACCCGATCGCCTGAGAGTCGCTGCACGCCGCCAAAGTCGACCCCGTACAACTGAACACCTGGCCATCTCGATTCGCCTGAGCTCCTCCTCTCCTTCCTGTCATCCTCCTCTTGTCGAGCCCCGGGCAGACCACGCCGGAGCCCGGCCTCCTCCGTCGCACCTTCCTCTGCAACACCACCACGGACCTCCATGACTCGACCTCCACCAACCAGAGACACCTATGCCCTCCTCCGTACGACCATACCACCACCATTCCCTGAACTCCTCCCCCTTCCTCCCTGAGAACCTCCTCCCATCGACCTCCACCTCTCCCTGCTCTCTCCTCCTCCTCGAACCGAGCCTCCTCTTTCCTGCCCACCACCCATCAGCACCACTGTCCTCCTTAGTCGGACCTCCCCCCTGGCCGGAGCACAATTAGCACCTCATCATCATCAATCAATCATCATAATCATCATCATCTCATTAACATCATCATCATCATCATACCCGTCCCCATCATCACCATTCATTATCACCATCATCATCTCATTATTATTACCTTCATCATCATCTAATAATCACCATCATCATCCACATTATCACCATTATCCCAATCACCCTCCATATTATCACCATTATCCCCATCATCATCCTCGTCATCACCATCATCCCAATCATCTCATCCTCATCATCACCATCATCCCAATCACCATCCTCGTCATCACCATCATCCTATTATCATCCATATTATCACCATTATCATTATTTCTATCATTATTACCATCATCATCACTATTGTAATCATTATCACCTTAAACATAACCAACACCATCACCCTCGTCATCATCCTTAATATCGATATCGTTGTCGTCGTCGTGGACCCGTCACCTTTGTCGAAGATAACCTGCAGCAGCCACCCCCGATTCTCGTGCCTGTGCACGCTGACCCCGAAGATCTATTGGATTGGTCTACGCGACTTCCGTAGCGGGTTATTGGGACTTTGTAGCTTTCTTGCCAAGCAAGTATACCTTGCCAAATTATTTACAGTACTTTGCATGCTATTTATATTTATATTTTTGTATATTCATTGCATGTATAGTTTCATTCAGTTATTACTATATATTATATATATTGACACATACTTGACACCCAGTATCATGAGAGGACAATTATTATGCGTATGGGCTTTAACCACTCTGGTAAACTGTCGTATCTAGCTCGCACTACGGTAGTGTATCGCGCTAGTAGTTACCCCCGAGGTATATCGATTTCTTGTGTCGCGCTGGTCGCTACCTACGAGGTATATCAATTTTTGATGTCCCCTGACGTATGTGTGAGTTATGAGATTTAGATCGAGTAGCCTACCCTTGCCCATACGTCAAAAAGTTGTCCTCATTTGCATTTATATAGATTATCTTGTACAACATACTTATATATTTTTAAACATTATGCATGTTTACTGTATTCAATTGGCTTGCTTCTATGTATCTTGTTACATCCCTCTGAGGACCTGATCCCTTGCCAGGTATAGACGACCATGAGTATCCGCAGGAGTACGGACTCGGACCTGACGCTTTACTTTCTGCCGAGGAGACCCTACCCACTGAGCATCATTGATTATCTCTAGAGCTGGATCTTTTAGCTGACACTTTTATCATTACCTTATTTATATTAGAATTTTACCCTTCTCTCTTATTTTGTTTTGATATAGTCTTTGATAGTAGATTTGTCTCCACCCGACTATCATTTATGGATTATTCAGACTCTTTATTCTAGTTTAGTTTTTTTTTTGTGACTGGTTGTGTGGATGAGATTAGTATTTCTGTGACTTGTGATAATATAGATACCACACGTAAGTTTTATTCATATTACAGCCTACGTGTGTATTATGGTATCCATATATTAGAGTTGCCATATACATACGGCTAGCATGCTTATGTGTTCCTAGTCCTACGTATTTTGGGAGTGGGGCGTGACATATTTTTGTGGTGGCCCATGCAGGTCGAGAGCATATTATCTCGGTTATGTTATTGTACCGAGCAAGCCTGAAACTAGGATTAGAGTATAGGATCTCATCCACAATTGACTATGACTCATCTTTCTTCCAATCTGTTCTATCTAAATAATCGCATCCTGCTTGATTCTTGTGCTTCCCAAATAGTTCCTTGAGTATAGCCTTCCCCTAGAACATAGGAACCCTTGTTGTTAGAATAATAATTAGGGTAATATCCCTACCAAGAATATAACTAGGGTATTGACACGACACTAAGTTTAGGATACCAAATAAACCCTAGCACCCCATACCTATAAACTAGATGACCATTACCTATGGAGTTTTATAATAGGATACCCTAATAATTACCAATATCTTTTCTCGTATACCCTAATAGGATTTTCTACTTTATCCTTAAGATGGTACAATATTATTTAATTCTTTTAAGTTGGGTAGTATGCCTCATAACATAGTATCACATAGTCCTATTGACCCATTGATAAAGTATAACTGAATGACACCAACTATAGACTTGCATAAGAAGATAGTATTTATTCAGACAGTAGAACTTAGAGGCCCATACCCCTATTTAGTCGACTAACAACGTAGACAAGGAGTTAGTATGACAACTGTAGAGACTGTAGAGTCTTACCTTCTTTGTGAACTTGAATTATTTTGATTTTGTAACTTCTCTCATTATAAATCTAGCGTATTTATATGTTCTGAACTACCTTGACTTATGCTGCTATTATAGCCTAGTTTTGTAAGCTTACTCTTTTATTGAGCTTGATCATGATATATGTATTATTGGATATACATAGTAATATATTTCAGAATCAATGTATTATGGTCTGATCAACCATAGTGTGCTTGGTTCACCCCTCGTATGACAATTTATGTGGATTGAGATAAAAATTTACTTATCTTCTTAGACAAATGTACTTTCCCTCTAGACATGTATGAGTGTATCGTATCGGTTACATAACTATACTGATACGAGCATACGAATAAAAAATTACCAAATAGGATTTTAATCCATAACTGCCTTGACAATTACCATTTGAATTCTTTAAACACCTTGATCCTCATACTTCTATCCTATTACCTCTCCCTTGAACTCTTTATTATTGTTTTCCGTCTTCCCTTATTTCGGAAAGACAAAATCTCGTACTTGGTATAAGTTTGATACACTTATAGTACTAGATATACCCCATAGGCTAACCACATGACTTGGTGACTCTCTTTTATAATTGATTAAGGGCATATCATAGGTAATATGTTTGGTGTTAAAACTTTGAGGATTGAATAACATGATTAAATAATTTAAGGAATATTTTCTTAGATGTATAGCCTTAGGTGATAGATGGGTAAATTCTAAGTTGGGTAGAAACCACATTGTTAAACTTGATATAAATTCTTTTATATTATGATCAAGTGAGATTAGATGGAGAGAAACCATGCCTTATTTTAATTTCGAGGACAAAATTATTTTAAGTTGGGTAGATTGTAAACCCCCCACCCAAAATTAGGCCTACTTGGCTTAGAAAGAGAAACTAGGGCTAGTTTGAATCCAATTAGAAATAGAATATGGTATTTATTTTAATTTTGTAATATTTATATCACTTAGTGCACCTTACCGTTGCTTCGATAATTGGAGCACTACACTAGTCTTTACCTTCCTATAAATTTCATACTCTTGCCCTAGACATGACCGCCTTCTATTCTGACCCCTGTGTAAGTTATAATTATACTCTCTTGTGCTATATTTTAGTCGCACAACATTCATCGTAGACGTTTACATTTAATTCTAAATAAAATCAACTTTGTACTCTTGTGCGTTCTAATCAAAATTGGAGACACAATCTTGATCGTTTTATGCAACCCAAATTAATGATAATATTCTACTCTGAGACCTCTATGTCCATGACACTGGTGTCCCACCTAATTTTATCTCTATGTATTTCTAATTAATTCCAGAACACCTTGTGCATTAATTTTAATTAAATTAATCCAATTTCCATCCTTGTGCAATTTTCTAATTGTTGGTCACTTTTATGCAAAAAATATATTAAGGTGTCCCCACCAATGGACAATATATGAAGAAACCCATTTTTTTCTTCATACGAATTTTCCCATAATTTTTGGAATGTGCAACGTACAACATCGCCCCCTCATTTAACCCTATCCTTGTATTTTTAAATAATGTAAATTATAGCCCTCCAAACATCCCCATGACAAGCCAAGGCCTTCCCCAAGTTGGATGTTGACCAATCCCAATCCCTTTAGGTCAACACTAAACCCCCTTCACATGTATAAATATATTTTTCCTATTTTTTTTACCTAAAATCAACACCCAAAACCTAAAGCCAGCCGATTCTTCTCTTCCCATCTATTATTCATCGTCTCCCCCATATTTCCTTTCGCCGTTTTCCACCAGAATCGTCAGACTCCGTCGACAACCCGATGCCATCCCGACCAACCCGTCGGACTAGAGCCCTCCGCCTGAAACCACTCCAACTCGATGTCTCAACTGAAACCCGCTACCATCTCAACGACGACCATCCCCGCCTCTCCTCGTCGATCGGACCTCGTCCCGATCGCTGAACGCTGCACTCGCCAGCCGACAATGAACTGTTGCACCTGAGCACGCGATGCCTGCACAGCAGCCAACCCGACCGCCTAAGAGTCGTTGTACGCTGCCGGAGTCGACCCTGTACGACTGAACACCCGGTCATTTTGATTCGCCTGAGCTCCTCCTTTCCTTCCTGCCATCCTCCTCTTGTCGACCCCTGGGCAGACCAAGTCGGAGCCCGGCCTCCTCCACCGTACCTCCCTCTGCAATACCACTACGAACCTCCACGACTCGACCTCCACCAACCAGAGCCGCTTGTACCCTCCTCCGCACGACCACACCACCAGCACACCACCACCATTCCCTGAAATCCTCCCCCTTCCTCCCTGAGAACCTCCTCCCATCGACCTCTACCTCTCCCTGCTCTCTCCTCCTCCTCCTCGAACCGAGCCTCTTCTTTTCTGCCCACCACCCATCACCACCACTGTCCTCCTTAGCCGGACCTCCCCCCTGGCCGGAGCATAATCAGCACCTCATCATCATTATCATCAATTATCATTATCATTATCATCTCATTAACATCATCATCATCATCACACCCATCCCCATCATCACCATTTATTATCACCATCACCATCTCATTATTATTACATTCATCATCATCTAATAATCACCATCATCATCCACATCATCACCATCATCCCAATCACCCTCCATATCATCACCATTATCCCCATCATCATCCTCGTCATCACTATTATCCCAATCATCTCATCCTTATCATCACCATCATCCCAATCACTATCCTTATCATCACCATCACCCCATCATCACCATTATCATCATTTCCATCATCATTACCATCATCATCATCACTATTGTAATTATTATCACCTTAACCATAACCAACACTATCACCCTCATCATTATCCTCAACATCAATATCGTTGTTGTCATCGTGGACCCGTCACCCTCGCCGAAGACAACCTGCAACAGTCACCCACGATTCCCGTGCATGTGCATACTAACCCCGAGGATCTATTGGATTATTCTACGTGACTTCCGGAGCGGGTTATTGGAATTTTGCAGCTTTATTGCCAGACAAATATACCTTGCCAAATTATTTACAGTACTTTGCATGCTATTTATATTTATATTTCTGTATATTCATTGCATGTGTAGTTTCGTTCAGTTATTATTATATATTAGATATGTTGACATACACTTGACACCTAGTATCATGATAGGACAATCATTAGGTGTATGGGCTTGAACTACTCTGGTAAACCGTAGTATCTAGCTTGCACTACGATAGTGTGTCATACTGGTTGCTACCCCCAAGGTATGTTAATTTCTGGTGTCGCGTTGGTCGCTACCCCCGAGGTATATCGATTTTTGATGTCTCCTGACGTGTGTGTGAGTTATGAGATTTAGATCAAGTAGCCTACCCTTGCCCATACGTCGAAAAGTTATCCTCATTTGCATTCATATAGATTGTCTTGTACAACATACTTATATATTTTCAAATATTATGCATGTTTACTGTATTCAATTTGCTTGTTTCTATGTATCTTGTTATGTCCCTCTGAGGACCTGGTCCCTTGTCAGGTATAGATGACCATGAGTATCTGCAGGAGTACAGACCCGGACCTGACGCTTTATTTTCTGCCGAGGAGACCCTATCCACTGAGCATCATTGATTATCTCTAGAGCTGGATCTTTTAGCTGACACTTTTATCATCACCTTATTTTATATTAGAGATTTTACCCTTCTCTCTTATTTTTGTTTTGATATAGTCTTTGGTAGTGGATTTGTCTTCACCCGACTATAATTTATGGATTATTCAGACTCTTTATTCTAGTTTAGTTATATATTTTTCTGTGACTTGTTGTGTGGATGAGATTAGTATTTCTGTGACTTGTGATAATATAGATACCACATGTGAGTTTTATTCATATTACAGCATACGTGTGTATTATGGTATCCATATATTGGAGTTAACATATACATATGGCTGGCATGCTTACGTGTTTCTAGTCCTACGTATTTTGGGACTGGGATGTGACAAGAAGACCTCCTCGAAACATAAGTAACCAGTCCGGATCTGCGTTTCTATGAATACTCATGAACGTCTACACCTGGAAAGGGACCAGGTCCTCAGAGGGACATAACAAGATACAAAGAAGCATGCCAATAAAGTACTGAAATAAACATCCAATGGGTCGCCTGACAATCTATGTGAAAATAGTTTGAGAACAACTTTTTCAACAAGTGGGCTATCTGGCCATAAATAGGATTGGCATGATTCTCTCGAAGAATTAGGGGCCTATAAAGCATGTCGTCTTCTGAACGCCAGAGGCCGCCAGTAATATCAGGGTCATCACCGCCACGTATCTCCTGCGGAGCATACGGGTTACAGAAAAGAAATTGCAAAGGAGCCCAAATGCCTTACTTGTTGTTCTTTCTACCCTATGCTCTAAGCATGTCATATCCATGACACGATAATAGCTACTACGCCGAGGCGGAGTGCAAGTATTGGCGTTGTAACTTTGGTTCATAGCCTATCGTTTAGTACAATAGCCCAACCCTACAATCAAACAAGGACAAGGATTGGACCACCATACTACAATAGTGTATGTCCATGGACTACTAATAACTGCTAAGTCTTCTACCATACAATTTCTATCAACAGTTATCCCTAATGCACGTCCCATACGTACAGGAGGCGAGCCTATCACGCAAGTCCGTGATCTATATGAGACTCACAACTCGTGTAAAAAATGTATTACGGCTAATAAAACCTAAGAATGCCTAATGATAATGGGGTGGTCTCATAAACTAGATCACATGCATATACATAATAAAAACAGAATACGACGACACCGTCGTTGCATCCAAGTTTCCTTGGACGTGTAGTTTAAATAGCAGTTAAAATATATGAACTAAATGACAGAAATAAAATGCATGCATCATATAAAATATAAATTATAGTACAATGTCAAGGTATACTTGCCTAGCAAGAAAGCTGCGTAGTACCAATAACCTGCCCTTGAAGTCGCACAGAACAATCCGATATCCTATATACATATAATATAATACAACAAAACATCAGTCATTACACTAGCACATACACAACCATATTTATACTGGAGTCAGAGGGTACACTAGGGGTGACACTGGTCAATTAACAAGGTCAACTGCGCATCTAATTACGCGGGTGTCACGTCTTCAAATACTGTACATAATCAGACAGTCAACTAACACTTGTCTAGCCAGTACGCCGGTGTACACAAGGCAGACAATTCCTTAATATTCATGTCACAAAGTCAAGGTAAATATGCAGGCAAAATCCACGGTATCCTAAGATCATACAGCAAGTAAACATATATATAGTCATAATTATTATTTAGCATTTATTTAATTATACAATACATATATATATACCCAATTAAACAATATATGCATACGCGTACGTATACGTATACGAGTTGGGTTTACCGACTCAGGGTCTGATGTCAACTAACTGTCATAAAGCAATACTAATGTCCTAATAACATACACACAAGCACACATAAAAAGGAAAAGAAGGATAGGTTCGAAACTCGGGGTTAGCGTGCACATGCACGGGAATTGGGGTGATTGTTGTAGGTTATCTTTAGCGAGGGTGACGGGTACGATGACGACGATGACAAGGGTAATAATAATTGGGTTAATGCTGATGATGATGAGGATGGTGATTGGTGATGATGATAGTTAAGGTGATAATGATTCACATAGATGATTAGGGTAATAAGATGGTGATAATGAGATGATGAGATGATAATGATAAGATGATGATGATAAGATTATGAGATGATGATGATGAGATGATGATGGTGATGATGTGGATGATGATAGGGATGATGGTGATGATGATAGGGAAGATGTAAATGGCTTCTCGTCGGAGTCCGGCCAGGGGGAGGTCCGGCGAGGATGAGAAGGTTAAGCAGGGAGAGGAAGGAGGACAGGGAGCAGGGAAAGAAAGGGTGGCGGTGGTGATGAGCGGCTCAAGGAGGCAGAGTTGCTACTGGCAGGAAGAAGGAAGTTCAGGCGAGTGTCGGGTGGAGGAGAGTCGTAGAGAGGAGTGGTGGTCGTGGCAGTGCTCAAGGGCGAGGAGATGGCCGCGGGTCATGGTCGAACAAGTGTCGGGGATGAGGAGGATGGGGATGAGGCATTTAATGGTGATGGGGACGATGGTGGTGGTGATACAATCTGCCGGAGGAGGTCGGCTCGGGATTCAGGCGGTCTTCTGCTCATCGACGGAGAGGGACAATGGGGAGGGTTGTGTTTGTCGAGCTCCGGTGGGTCGGGTGGAGGTTGATGACAATGGTGAAGAATATGGTGGCTCTGCGGGGAGAAGGCCAGGGAGATGGGAACAAGGAAGAACTCAGGCGAGGTGGCTGGTGCTCGGGGCCGAGACTGCTCCACGTTGGTGGAGGCTGGGGTATGAACGTCTATGCGGGCGGAGGAGAAGGAGATCAGGGTGGAGAAGGTCGGGGTCGAGTGATCGTGCTCCGGCGGGTTAGTCGTCCAGGCGAGGGGGCGGAGATGATGGTAGTTTATGAGGTCAGGGTCAACGGGGTTGTTGTGCAGCGGGGTAAAGTCGTGGTCGACCAGGTGGTTGTGCATCGGGGGGAAGATGGCGTGCATGCGGTTCGGCTCCGACGCGGGCTGGGGTGCATGGTAGGGTTGGCAGCAGCTCGATGCAGGCAAGTCGAGGTAGGCTCCTGCCGGCGGGTCTGCTCCGGTCATTCTGAGGAAGGGGATGAATCGGAAGGGAGGAAAGGGTCGGCTAGGGTTGGTTTGGGGATGTGTGAATGAATAGAAAAAGGGAAAAAAAAGTTGTATTTATATATGTGGGGAATAGGGTTGGGGGTTGACCTAGGTAGTTGGGCTTTGGTCAATATTCTACTTGGAGTGGGCTTGGCTTCACATGGGGATATTTAGAGGGCTATAATTTGCATTATTTAAAATGCAAGGCTAGGGTTAAATGAGGGCGATGTTGTGTGTTTGCACATTCCAAAAATTATGGAGAAAATTTATATGAAGGAAAAATATGTTTCTTCATGTATTGTGTCCAATGATGTGGACACCTCAATACACTTTTGCATAAAAGCGCCCAATAATTAAAAAAAATGCACAAAGATAAAAATTAGATTAATTTAATTAAAATTATTATAATTGGTGTTCTAAAATTAATTAGAAGTACATGGGGCTAAAATTAGGTAGAACACAAGTGTCATGGACATAGAGGGCTCAGAATGGAATATTATCATAAATTGGTCGTGTTCTATTTCTAATTGGATTTAAACTAGCCCTAGTCTCTCTATCTAAGCCAAGTAGGCCTAATTTTGGGTGAGGGATTTATATTAGTCCACCAAAAGTGAGCGCACAATACGGATTGCCCAAAGTGCATGCACACTATCATAACTGCTCTAAAATTCTATAAATATAGGATCATTGTGTATGTTACAAAGGCAAAAAAGGGCTAGAATTTTTAAGTCTTTGAAATTCAAGAACAGAATGAGAGAAATAGAAGCTTGTCATGCCATTGTTGCCAAAGATTTCTTATTGCTCAACTCTTCAAGTTGTTGACAATATCCTTGTATTTCTTCGTCGATGTATAGTCCAAGGAGTAAAGTGATCGCCCGCAGATCAGATCTCTATAACTATACTTTTCTAGAATTAATTATACTTAGATCCCTTTTAGGATCGTTTGTACTTTGTTTTCTTCTTTAAAAGTTTGTATTATAAAAGTTTTATTTAAACTTTTCTTCGCAAACAAGATGGCAACTCTACTGGGAACCTTGGTGCTCAGTTGCTACGTTTATTTGTTTAAACTTGTCTTCGTTTAAACTTTTTTCACAAACAAGATAGAGACTCAGTTGGGGACGTCCTTATCCTCTGACGAGAAGGTGATAGCTTAACTCAATGTTGCATCGGTCGATTCGATGCTGAATACATTGGTCATAAATTTTAACCAATAAGCATATAAAAAAATGCTCCATTCCGGGGGTAGTGCTAACCCCTCATCCGCTCTCAACTCGAGGAGAACCCACAAATTATAGTTGCCCAAGCTTCGTCATGCATATCCCAAAGTTGTTGCCAAGAAGAAAAAAAATTATTATGATTGACGGGAACTACCTGGTCAATTCTGTCAACCAAACTCAGGTCGATAATTTGGTGGATAATTCTCTTGTGTTAAACAAGGGATACAAATCGTGCAACTCATGAAATATCAAGCAAAAGGTGATCCAAATCCAAGATTCTGAGTCCCTTTCGTTAAACGAGGGATACAAATCGTGCAACTCGTGCAATATCAAGCAAAGGGTAATCTACACCCAAGCTTCTGTACCCGTACATGTTCGTTGTAATATGCGGGGCAAGCAAGTCATGGACACCGCTGTCCAAACCAATCTCTCTACAGGCGCACTCTTCAAAGAAAGACAAAAGTTAGTCATGAAGAATCATTCTCCTAACATCATGATTATACGTACAGTGGAGGAAAAGTCATGTGCCACTCCTTAGAAGCCTACTATTAGTGCGATATGCCAACATCTTCGTACAAATTTAAATGCACGTAGACAAACTGCGCTAACTCTGCCTACACCGCAGAAAGTGCGCCAGGTAGGGTTAACCTCTTCACAATATACTGATGGTGTATGAGGTGACGAATCATTCGCTAATCAAGCTAGCACTTCACTCTACACACAGGGAACCAAAAATGTGTATAAAAGATTCAATATATCTCATGTAAAGAGGCAAATTTTGCCTTCATCCTCCTCTTCTATTCCCTATTTCAATTTATGTGAGCTTATTGTACAAAAGCGTAAATAGAGAGATCCTTCTGACTTTACAACAGTGTTTCCTAATAAATATTATTGCAATTGTCATTGTAATCAAATATTTGTGTACATCAGCAAAATTGTCTGTGTTTGACCGGTTGACCTATACCATGTCTCCCAAACCTGGACATGCAAAGCAAGTTGACAACAAGGTGTATAATGATGATGAACCGGTTTTTACTACACCGTACATGGTTTCATATCTTTCCTGTGGTGGGAGACAATCAAGATAAAGTTCTTCAAGAACACCTAGCCAGAGAAAATTTGACCGACTTGTCGACTCCTTTGAAGGAGTATACTAAAATACCCATTCTCGAAGACGAGGTCTCATTCTTTACGGGAATCCCCATTCATCAGAATCTGAGGCTGGGAGTAGCAATCCCCCTAATTCTAAAATTGACAGTGTAGACTCCAACTACACAGTTCTTTCTACCAATCCCTTTGTTGTACACAAAAATGTTAGCATCTACGCCATCGGTGACGAACAAGATACTTCTCTTTCTGAAGCTATCGAACAATGCCTTAACTCATTAGAGGCCGCTCTTAGGGACATACACACTATGATGCAAAATATGCATCAAATAATGACAGTCCAATATTCTACTACACCAATACTTGTCCAAGTGGCTTCATCCATACCTGCACAGCCTACTCCTGGAATAACACCTTTGTAGTATAACACTAATCCAGAAGCAGTCTTAATCCAAGATTCAACAGCGCTAACTCTTAATCCTCTTAATACTGGGAGTGGACCTCCACCGGTGATAATACATGTTCAACCAGGATCTTATCAGTCAGCTGCACCACTCTGACCAAAAGATCCTCTCGAAGCTATCCAGGAGTTGCGTGCACAGGTCGATATTTTAAAGTACAAAGACCAACTACGTAAGCTGGGAGTGAAACAACCTTATCCTCCTCATTGGGATAATGTTTCATTCCCTCCAAAATATAAACCCCAATCAATAGTCTTATTTGAAGGCAGGACATCGTCGAGTCAATATATTAATTATTTTAATATGATGAAGGGTCACATACAAAAAGAAGATGCTCTCATCACCAGATTGTTCATGGGATATTTGGCCAGCATAGCCTATGATTAGTATCGTAGTTTACCTGATAACTGCATATCCTCGTTTGATGATATAAAGTATATTTTTCTATCACGATTCTACGAGCGAGGTATGGATAAGATAATGTCTTCGCTCATTGATATCAAACAGAAGGAGAATAATTGCGCTCGTGAATTCATAGGGAATTTCAGGCAAGCAACTCTGAAGTTACCCTCCAGTATTTCAGACTCCGCATTCATCGATACTTGCAAAAAGAACCAACTGCCTATAGATTAAAATAAGATCTACATCAAATATTTTTTTTAATCTCCAGTAACTCGTAGCCTATACGACCTCTCAAACTATTACCTATATTTATTTTTGAATAAGATATGTGTAATGGGTCCTCAAAGTTTTCCAGCGGGATAATACTCAGATCCAACGGAATACTCGCGTTGAGATCATCTAACTGATTCTCTCCAACAAAAATATTTTACTCTTAAAGCCTAGTTGTTTTAAGGACATTCTATTCCTGATCCCTAGTTGGGTTAGAAATAATCTCACATGTTTATATACCAGTCAATAAGTGTAATATAATTTATGTTCATATTACCTCTGAATCATATTCCATTTATTATTCCCAAAAGAGAAGATAATAGTTCGCCCTTGAACTACTCTTTCTTCTCTTCCCCAGTGGAGTAAACTAGTGAGCTATCACGTCCATATCACCTCTAATAGTATTGCATCCTGCAAAATTTATTATTTGTACTTAGCATGAGTATGCATTGGGTGATAAATCTACTAAATTCCCCCACATAATTATATTTTTCTATGTACATGTTACCTTTGAGCAAATATATTCGGTGGGATCCAATTCAAAAATATATCATGTCCATATTACCTCTAATCTCGTTTTCACTCTAACCTATTATTTGTATCTAATGTCAGATGCATAATAAATAAATAAATAAATAGTTACATAATAAACAATCGTTATTCAAAAAGCAACAAAATTTTCTATTCATCTTCTAATAAAGGCTTACATATGTGAAAGAAAAAATAGCCCCTATGTATTAAGGATCAGAATATTTGGCTTAGCAGTGTGTATAAACATCACAAGGGCATGTAAAATACAAACGTCAGAATATATAAAAAATCGACGGGTAGCCGTTATTTTGGCCTATTTTTCTCGTTCCACCAAGACAACAGACAGAATAAGGAGATCATCAACATCAGTCTGGGGCAGAAAGGAATAAAGGACCAATGAGGTCATCAAAAATATTTGCTCTACTTAATTGTACATGGATCACTTCCTTCTCCTCCTTAGTAGAGGACAACATAATAGCAATGGAAGACTGACCGGGGTCAACTTTAACCGGTGAAAGAGCAGTTAATACATCAGTCTCCTTGATTTTCTTCTTCGAAGCATCTTGTGAAGCCATTATGATAAAGACTAGTTTGTAAGAGGAGTAAAGAATTGAACAAACAACTCCAGTATTTATTAAGGAGAAAATGACAGTTTGAATCCCCAAACATGATTCATTAGTAAAAATACACGATGATTTGTTTCCTAGGAAGGCAAAACTCAAAACGCTAAATACGACGGTTGGGAGTCTGTGTACCAGTCCAAAACTTCTACCGTTCCCACATACACACACATGATCTCATGTAAGAAAGGGTGTCATAATACGCGTAAAAGAATATGTGTATCCGTCAGTTGGTATAACTACGCATAAATACACATACTATTTGGATGACAGAAGAAGTATAGTGTGTGCAATACTCGGTCCATTTCAAGGCACATTTTTGTTGAGGTAAAAATAGCTGAATCCCGGTTGGGATTCTAATCCAAACCCTATAATCAGCACAAGGGCTATATTAAGAGAGTGATTCCAGCAGTCTTAAGGATAATATGTCAGTTCAGCATAAACGAGGAAGCTTATGATATACTTTCATGCTCTATTACATGAAGAGCTCAGTGGCAACAATCTCCAAATGAGCCTCTCAACCATCATTGAGAAGCATTTCCACTTACGTCTTCTCAGCAACCATCAAAGCCAATAGCGCCATGTTGTTACGGTCAACTTCTTAGATTCACGCTTAACAGTGACCGTGCTCAAGTCTCACAGCAAGAAAAAGATAAGTCTGGGAATGTTAGTAAAGTTTTAGTCCTATTTACAGGAGAAGACGTGCCAAATTCAGCATAGTTCTTGAAAACAGCTCCTGAAAAGTCGCCCGTATCTCCTCAAAGACCACGTCAAACCAAAGAACAAGTCAAAACTGAATAAATTGACAAGATACATGCATGCTCCGCGGTTACATCAACAAAACTGTTGGGATTCTGCCCAAAGTGCGCGCATAAAATCTCAATAACTTTTTATGCTTCTAATTCAAATTATTTTGAATTCATCTGAACGAATTCAGAAACTTTCAAGTGGGTCTTGTATAAGCATAAAAAGTGTACCTCTTAAAGATGGCACAGTTTTCTACAAATAAACTTAGTATAGGAAAAATGTCGCACTTTTACTCTGTTTCAAAGGATGGCGCACTTTTAAGCTATTTTTGTCAACAAAGACAGGTGAACAAATCGCATGTATATTTTTCCTCTAAATATTAAATGCAATGAATCTGACAGCCGAACAGCAGTTGAGGAGTCAGAAGTCATCATTACAGCTGAGTTACAGCACGCAGACTCAGGTTATCGTTTAACGACCCAGTCATTGTGCCAAATTTATTAAAAGTACACCGTTGGGCCAATTTCTTTAAAAGTGCGCCACTGTGCCAATTTCTTCAAAAGTGCACCGCTGTGCCAACTTCATCAAAAGTGCGCTGTTACGCCAATTTCTTCAATAGTGCACCGCTATGCCAATTTCAATAAAAGTGCACCGCTGAGCCAATTTCTTCAAAAGTGTGCTGATATATGAACTTTATCAAAAGTGCGTTGTTGTACCAATTTCAATAAAAGTACGCCGCTTGCCAATTTCTTCAAAAGTGGGTCGCTATGCCAACTTCATCAAAAGTGCGTCGTTGGCCAATTTTAATAAAAGTGCACCATTGTACCAACTTCTTTAAAAGTGTGTCGTTGTGCCAACTTTATCAAAAGTGCGTCGCTGAGCTAATTTCTTCAATAAATGCATCGTTGTGTCGACTTTATCAAAAGTGTATTGCTGGCTAATTTCTTCAAAAGAGCACTTGTATAGCCATTCCAAAAGTGCGCCAATCTCCAAACTACTTCCAAAGTGCACCTATTATCATAATTAATAGTGAGAAGTTATGATTACGTGCCCTACATGCCATGCTTCTCGTGTAACGTATACAAACAACTGTCCTCCATGACCTATGCTTTCCTCGTATAGGAAGCTTCATGTCAAGCAGGCAGCAAGTTGTGCAACCACTCATTAACAATGTGGGGTGTTAGTCTACCAAAAGTGTGCGCACAGTAAGGATTGTCCAAAGTGCGCACACACTGTCATAACTGCTCTAAAATCCTATAAATATAGGATCATTGTGTATATTACAAAGGCAAAAAAAGTGCAAGAATTTTTAAGTCTTTGAAATTCAAGAATAGAATGAGAGAAATAGAAGCTTGTCATGCCATTGTTGCCTTATTACTCAACTCTTCAAGTTGTTCACAAAATCTTTGTATTTCTTCGTCGACATATGGTCCAAGGAGTAAAGTGATCTCCCACAGATCAAATCTCTACAGCTATACTTCCCCAGAATCAATTATACTTAGATTCCTATTTAGGATCTCTTGTACTCTTATTTCTTCTTTAAAAGTTTGTAATACAAAAGTTTCGTTTAAACTTTTTTCGCAAACAAACAGGTCCCGTAAAGGGACTCTTATATAGAGCTTACTCGTCGAGACATAGTCCACTCTATCTTGGACTTAATCTAACATAAGTCAATCTATGAGTTGGAATGGTTCTCGTTTATTCGTCTAAATTGATTCGACGCCGAAAGGCTATTCGATACTAAGTTACGACTTAGACAAACTAGCCAGAAGCCCATTACATAGTGCAGCTTTCGGTCGAAATGGGGCACAATATAATATACCACCAAGAAATTTTTTCCATAAAACTTAAGAACAATATCCTACCTCCAACTGGACAAACAATGAAGGATAATTCTCCTTCATCTCTCCCTCCATCTCCTATGTTGACTACTCGACTGAATGGTTCTGCTACTGAACGCGAACCAAGAATATCGAACTATTTCGCAGAATCTTCTCTTTACGGTCCAAGATTTGCATATGTGCCTCTGAATATGACAAGTCTGTATGCATTACTAGCTGATCGAAACTAACCACTTGACTTGGATGATGCACATACTTCTAAAGTTGAGAAACATGGAAGACATCATACATTTTACCCAAGACTGGAGGTAGTACAATCCGATAAGCTACAGCTACAACTCTCTCGATCGAGGATCTCGAAGGGACTAACAAACCTTGGACTCAGTTTGCTATTAACTCTAAACCGTATCACACCTCACATTGGTGTTAATTTTAAGAACATGTGGTCCCTGACCATAAATTTCAATGGTCGCTGATAGGTATCTACATAACTCTTTTGTCGACTTTGTGTAATGCGAAGTCTATCTCGAATCATACGGACCTTCTCAACGGCCAGCTCCACTAGTTTTGGTGCAAGTACCTATCGCTCATCGACTTCATCACAGCATATCGATGATCGACACTTCCTTCTCTGTAGAGTGTCTCATACGGTGTCATCTGTATGCTTGACTGATAGCTATTGTTATACACAAATTTTGCCAACGAAAGTTATTGCCCGATTTCAAAGAATCGAAAGTAGCCATGGACGTGATATCGTACAAGCCTAGATTACACTTGTACAATACAAGAAGATAAACAAGTCATGGTATTTCTCAGGAACATCGATATAGCTACCAGCGAAAATAAGCAGAAAAATTAAAGTCATAAAGGAATAGATTAAAAAATATCTCTTTATTGATAATAATATTTAAGTATATAGCTTAAAACAGATTATATTGATATTTGGACACTTGGCTTACATTGATATATGTCGTCTTGGCTTACAATCTCACTGATATAACTGAATTATACTTTTCCATACGTTATGTCCTTTGTACCAGAATATGACTCTAATGGAAGAAGAGCTTCTACGCTTTCCAATAATGCTTCGATGCCCCGGGATAGTTCCAACCACTCCCCAATGCTTAGTACCTGGGGATACCCATAAACATGGGTCAGTACATATCGCGTACTGGTGAGCAGAAACTAGTCCACTCGCCTAAACCAACACTAAGTAATCATATGAGAACATGTACATTAATTTATTTATCTTTCTATTAGGGACTAGATTCATTTCAATGTGATCAAGATATCAGCAGCATAGTGAAAGCATGTTATAGGATCAGTAGTATGCATTGAATATATAAAATTAAAGCATATCACTTATTAGCTATTCTTATCAATAGCCTACTTGTCATATCACTACAAAACAAAGATTAGCGATACAATAATCAATATTAATAGTTCTAGCGAATAATCTGTTAAGCAAGCATAATTGTTCTCGTCAACATGCAACCTAACTATATGAGGATCATTGGCATTATTTCACCATATAGGAATTTACCACGGTACGCAGTGCACCTCCTCAGGAAGGTAGCTAGCCTCCACTGAGAATCCCGTAATACCTTATGCCTATAAGCACATCCGAATATTTCCCCCTAGGACAAAGCAGTACCCGATGCCCCGGGTCCAGATTAAGAAAACTTACTACCTTGTGCATAAGTTATACATGACCATGCAACGCTTATGCAAATAAAATCTTTAGCATAATTGCACGGTACAAAGAATATAAATAAATAAAATCTTTAGCATAATAGCATAACATTCTTATGTCCCATATGGGTTGGTGACCCATAGGTTTTATCTTACTTTCTTACTGGGGACTTATCAGTCCATACTTTCTTCCTTTCATAATTCTTGTGCACTTATGCACTTCATAGCTGTATAGATATTCAATGTTCTATTCTCAGCACGACAAGCATATAAAGTGGTTTTGCACAGTGATACTTATTTTCTTAAATGTGACTTACAATACAACATTCTTGTGACAATGGCATTAGCAGTTCATTACTCCGATGTTTTATTGATTACAATAGTATTGAAAAATGCATCTTTATAATTTATGTGGACTAGAGCAGCATTTAGTTAAGGGACACATAAGAGAAATACTAGCATTTATTTTATTAGGACATGAAAGAGTAGAGGAGAAGGGACAAATCTACTCACTTATAAAAATAACATTTCCATGTCACGATCCCACATTCTTCCACGATCCCTCAAGAATGATCTCACATGTTGCATAGTCTTCTAACTTAGCATAATCATATATTCGAACCAAGCCACATAAGATATCCATCCGACCAAGTTAAGAAGTACTGCATTATCACACCAAGCATCTCAATTTTTTGCGCACTTGTATCCCATCGGTCTGATCTATCTATAATTCTAGCATAATGCCTTTTCGCGGAGCGGGACATTATAGGGGTGAGGTTCTCAACAATACTTTTTATATTATTAATTTATCTTCCAGTGCTCTTTTAAAGGCTGATGATATACCTGAAATAGTATGGTATGACAAAGAGCTATCATATAGTCACCTTTTATTATTTGGTTGTAAGGTCTTCATGCATGTACCGAAGGACGAGAGATCCTAATTTCAGCCAAAAATGAGGTAGTATATTTTTGTCGGCTATGGTCGGGATGGATTTGGCTATAGGCTCTACGATCCGGTAGAAAAAAAAAGATCTACAAAAGCAAGGACATGGTATTCATCGAGGATTAGACCATGACCAATACTCGGGATTCTGAGATACCTTATGAGGATGAAGAATTGCTTGAGTTAGTGTCATCATACTTTAAACTATTTCTAGAGGACACTACAATAAATCCAATTATGGGGGAGCTAGTACATAAAGATGCTCCCAGTCTTGATCATCAGCCTACTAATAGTGGTCAGGGTGTCACGTCCCAGTCCTAAAATATCGAGGGACTGGATGCGCGGCAATGGCCAACAGCACGCACCGATGGACAAACCCAATTTAATGGATCCATCGGGGCATACTTAAGATGTATTACAATAGTCAGGGTTTACTATTCTCATCCACAGATTAAACGCAGCAATATCAATAAAAAGTAATAAACAACATCCAGTCACAAGTAAATAAAATCGGGGAACAACCCGATATTAAGTCTGTTTACAAAAGTTTATTTAAACAGAAAATAAAGAGTTTATTTGCCATAAAAATTGAGCATGGAAGAAGCAGATGTTCAGGAGAAGTCCTCAGCGATCACCTCGTCCTCAGGTTCTGGTACTGCTCCGAGAAGTGCTCCTGTTCCGTACACCTCAGGGTAGATCTCGTCTGCTAATCCTGGGGACATAATCCGGATCCAGGTCCTCAGGGGACATAGCAAGGTACAGATAAAATAATCCAAAAATAATGCAGTACAGAAATAAAGGAAACAATAGGGTAAATAAATAACCAGCTAAGTGATAATACAAGTGAGAGTTTTAGTCATACTCAGGTTGAGACTACCACAGGATCAGTGTCGATTAAACCCATAGTAGTATTCTCTCGAAAGGCCAGAACTTGCGCCATAGCTCTGTATTAGAGACTAAGACACCTCCAGATGACAATAATTATAATATAATCAGCCTTGATATGGTAATACTCTCCCCACCCAATGTAATCTCACGTCACAGTTCACGATGTTCATGTTACGCAAGATCAGAACTAATGCAATAAGTCAGGATAAAATCTAAGCATGTAAAGATGTCATAAACCTGTATCCTATACAGAATTACCTTGAATATTTTAGGAAGATTTTGTCTCATGATTCGTGTCAGGTGTCCTGGGTATAATGTACTTGATATGGCAAGTACGAGAATGTAAATGTCACGATATCCATCTCTAGGTGACGTTACACAACTCCGCGTACGGTATTGTCACTCGACTATTAATCGGAAGCTAAGTAAGTCACACGGTCCTAGGTTTAAGCATAAACAACAGTCACATGAATAAATTAAGAGAATAAAAATGAATCAATATACTATAATTATGGCATGGTACACTTGCCTGGGTTTCGGCTCCAATTGTAGCTCTGGTAGCAGTAGGATTTGCAGGCAGTACTCCGGTTGCTGAAATAGACATCACCATCAGATCCATAAAATATTAATCAGCTAGAAACGCCTGTCCTTGAGTCCAATTTGGACACAGGGGCAAAAATGACATTTCGGGTCAAAACGGGTTCCACATGTAGGCCGCTTTGCACCAAAAAATGTGTCAGGGTCAAAGGTCTCCAAATCTGTCCAACTCAGTGTCCATAGGTCAGGAACGATGATACGAACCCAACGGAACTTTCAGAATTGGATTCCGATGAGCCGATCACAAAATCGCCCGTCAAGTGGAGCTTGTGGGGCCCACGATACGCGATTCTGTCAACGTTCTCAGAATCAAACCAAACTTGGGTCACAGGACCAGCGTATTGCTACGAGTCCGATGGCGTAAGATTTGTCTCGATCCGACGTGTGTACACTAAGTTACAGCAAGATTCAGAAAGGTCGGATATGGGGCGTTGTCGGCGGATACGCGTTGATTTTGGTGTGCACGCACATCCAAATCAACTTCTGCGAAATCCCGCACGTCCGTATCAACGACGCGCACGTATCGGTGAAGACCGCACGCGACCAAGTCGTCCCGTTTAGCAGGGCATACTCGATTTCGGGGTAAAACAGGGCGTTGGTTTTCCTATTTTTGGATCGCGGTTCGCGATCACCACAGGACGCGATGCACCGAGCGGGTTGCACGGGCATCGAGAGGGTCATGCAGGCTACGTGATGCAACAGACGGAATCAAAATCGGGGCAGCGAGGAGAGAGAAATGGGTACCTGAACAGGGTTCCAAAAACCTGAATTCTCCGTGTCTGCATCGCGTCCGAGTCGTGTCTAGGGTTAGGGTTGTGTCCGGTCAGAGGCGGCTGTGTCCGTGTCCGCCCAAGGGTTAGGGTTCAGTCGTGTCTGAGCTCGCTGGAGGCTGGAGGGTGCCAGAGACGGCTGAGGCGGCGACTCGCGGGGAGCAGCGACGAGGTTAGGCGGCCGACAGCGGCGGGGAGTCGTCGGGCGGCCGGAGACTGCTGCGGCGAGGGGTTGTCGAGGCTCTGCAGGGTCAGAGGAGGGCAGGAGGAGGTTTTGGAGAAGGAGGGGAGTCGCCGGCGGAGGTCGGGCGGCTGAGGACTGGTCGGCGGAGGTCGAGGTCACCGGTGAAGCGGGGCGGAGGAGGAGAAAGAGGATCAAGCTAGGGCTTTTATAGGCCGGAGAGGTGGCGGTTATGGGAGGGGAAACGGCGTGTCGCCGGAGGTTGCAGGGAGGCCGAGCGGCGGAGGGAGGCCAAGCGACGGCGGTTGGCCGGTCGGAGGGGAGGTAAGGAGTCGGGGGTCGTCGGGTTAGGTGTGATGAGTGGCTAGCGGGTTTCGGGCGGACGGGTCGGGTCAGGTCAGGCAGATCCGGCCCGATCCAAAAACAATTGCGGGTCGGGTCGGGCTAGCGGGTCGGGTCTGTATTTTGGGCCCGGATCCGACCCAATAAGGATTTGGGTTTAGTTAAACCGGTTTGGTTCATCTATTAGTTTGGTTTATTTAAAATAAACCCAGTTTATTTGGTTTAATTAAATAATTAGTTTTTAAGGCTTTTAAAATATTTTTGGGGTCCAATAAATTCCCGAAAAATTATCCTATATCTAGTTTTTCATTTTATACCAAAAAATATTATTTTCATAATATTTTATAATTATTTAACATTATTTAAAAATTATTTAATAATTAAAACACCTTAGTTTAATTTCAGAAAAATCTCAGAAAATTCCAGAAAATTATGAAAAATTCCAAATTAAAATTCTTGAAAATCAGGGGGTTTACAATCTACCCCCCTTAAGAGGATTACGTCCTCGCAATCAAAGAATAACCGGTTAACAGAGATGACACGGTTGCAAAATTTATTCGAATCACAATACTATGAAGAAAATCAAGGTTGAGGGTTTAAACACATAGGAAAAATCATTTTCCTAAGCAATGGAAGTTATGCAATTCCCAATGTTGAAAATCTAGAAAATTACAGTTTAGAAAACTAGGTTATTCTTTAAAACATATCAGGTTAACATTTATAAAACATTCTAGTTTATTTAGCAAGTTCAAAATTACTAGGTGATCACTAGGTTATCTATTATTAACAAGTTAAAACCATCAAGTTAAGTCTAGGGCCACGAACCAACGACACGAACTAAAGCAATACTAGAAACAGAACTACAAAAGCTTACGCGCATTAGCTACTCCATGATTCTGAGCGTCTTTCATAGTCATTGCGAAAGCTTGTCCGCGTCCTTGAGGTGGTGCCCTCTGCTGTTGCTGGGCTTGCTGGTAGGGTGCTGCTTGAAGTGCCAAGGGTGGCCTTGGTTGATGTCCTCCTGGTGCTGGTAGAGCTTGTTGGTTTGCCCTTGGTGCTCCTTCTCCACGTTCAGGGCAATCCCTTACCGAATGCTGACGGGATCCGCATGCTAAACACAATCCTAATCTGCGTTGGCATTCCTTGGCGAGATGGCCTGCTTTACCACAGTAGTGACAAGTAGAAAGGACTATTACTTGTGGTGTAGATGCTTTCTGTTGTTGCTGTAGGTGAGGTCTCTTTGCAGCTTCTTCTTGTGGTGCTCTGGCTGTTGTTGATGGGGAAGGCCGCTTCAGACTAGTCTCTCTCCTGGTGACGCGCTCCATGCGTCGGGCTGCAGCAAGGACGTCCGAGTACAAAGTTGGTACAACGGATCCAATTAGTTTCTGTAACTCGAAGTTGAGTCCATCGAAAAACTTCTCGGCCTTCTCTTCTTCTGTCGGGATCAATGTTGGGGCAAAGCGACTTAGACGAATGAACTCGACGTTATACTCTTCCACCGTCATAGCATCCTGAGTGAGGCGATTGAACTTGTCCTGAAGTTCTGATCGAGTAATAGCCGAAATGTACATCTCTTGAAAGAGTCTGGAGAACTCTTCCCAAGTGACCTGGTCTGGTCCGAGCCGTGTCTTTTCGGATAGCCACCAGTGAAGAGCATTGTCCGTCAATTGCATTCTGACGGCAGTCATCCAACGTTCCCGTGGAAGCTCAGCTGCTTCTAATTAATGCCGAATGTTGGTGAGCCATTCATGAACTTCTGTTGGTCCCTCCTTGCCAGAAAAGGTACGGGGCTTCAGTTGGCGGAAATCGGTGATAGAGCCCGTCATTGGTCGTCGAGCTGGTAGGTTGACCTGCTCTAGTGCATTTACTATATTGTTCCTCAAGTACTCAGCCTCGCGACAATGGGCCTTATTTTGGACTTGTTGCTGGGCTTGCATCATTGCGTAGATCATTTGGAATATCTGTTGCCCGTCTATAGGTTGCCCTTGTGGGAATACAGGCATCGGTGGAACGAACTGCGGCGGAGGTGGAATGTCATCACGCCGAAATCTAGAAGCTTGCTGATCTGCTTGGCTGCTTCGGTGAGTAGAGGAATCTCCACTCAATGGCGTCACTTCATCTTCTCCGTAGGTGGCTACATCACCTATTGGTGTTCTTGCTGGAGTTCCGTCATTTGCTCGTGAATCCATTACTCTGCATCAAAATAAACTATAAGAGGCGCACAAGAATCAAGGCAAGATGCAAGTCAAAAATTAGTTCGAATACGACACAGATATCAAAAACGATTCAAACAAGTGGATAAGATCCTAAAAACTTATCCTATTTTTTATTGCAGGCCTGTTCGGTCCCTAAGTTGAAATCGAACAATTTAGTCGTTGACCTGCATGGGCCACCACAAAAACCATGTCACGCCCCAGTCCCAAAATATCGAGGGACTGGATGCACGGCAATGGCCAGCAGCACGCACCGATGGACAAACCCAATTTAATGGATCCATCGGGGCATACTTAAGCTGTATTACAATAGTCAGGGTTTACTATTCTCATCCACAGATTAAACACAGCAATATCAATAAAAAGTAATAAACAACATCCAGTCACAAGTAAATAAAATTGGAGAACAACCCGATATTAAGTCTGTTTACAAAAGTTTATTTAAAAAGAAAATAAAGAGTTTATTTGCCATAAAAACTGAGCATGGAAGAAGCAGATGTTCAGGAGAAGTCCTCAGCGATTACCTCGTCCTCAGGTTCTGGTACTGCTCCGAGAAGTGCTCATGTTCCGTACACCTCAGGGTAGATCTCGTCTGCTAATCCTGGGAACATAATCCGGATCCAGGTCCTCAGGGGACATAGCAAGGTACAGATAAAACAAGCCAAAAATAATGCAGTACAGAAATAAAGGAAACAATAGGGTAAATAAATAACCAGCTAAGTGATAATGTAAGTGAGAGTTTTAGTCATACTCAGGCTGAGACTACTACAGGATCAGTGTCGGTTAAACCCATAGTAGTATTCTCTTGAAGGGCCAGAACTTGCGCCATAGCTCTGTATCAGAGACTAAGACACCTCCAGATGACAATAATTATAATATAATCAGCCTTGATATGATAATACTCTCCCCACCCAATGTAATTTCACGTCACAGTTCACGATGTTCATGTTACGCAAGATCAGAACTAATGCAATAAGTCAGGATAAAATCTAAGCATGTAAAGATGTCATAAACCTGTATCCTATACAGAATCACCTTGAATATTTCAGGAAGATTCTGTCTCATGATTCGTGTCAGGTGTCCTGGGTATAATGTACTTGATATGGCAAGTACGAGAATGTAAATGTCACGATATCCATCTTTAGGTGACGTTACACAACCCCACGTACGGTGTTGGCACCCGACTATTAATCGGAAGCTAAGTAAGTCACACGGTCCTAGGTTTAAGCATGAACAACAGTCACAGAAATTAATCAAGAGAACAAAAATGAATCAATATACTGCAATTATGGCAAGGTACACTTGCTTGGGGTTTCGGCTCCAATTGTAGCTCTGGTAGCAGCCAGATTTGCAGGCAGTACTCCGGTTGCTGAAATAGATATCACCATCAGATCCAGAAAATATTAATCAGCTAGAAACGCCTGTCCTTGAGTCCAATTTGGACACAGGGGCAAAAATGACATTTCGGGTCAAAGCGAGGTCCACATGTGGGCGCTTTGCACCGAAAAATGTGTCGGGGACAAAGATCTCCAAATCTGTCCAACTCAGTGTCAACAGGTCAGGAACGATGATACGAACCAAATGGAACTTCCAGAATTGGATTCTAAGGAGCCGATCACAAAATCGCCCGTCAAGTGGAGCTTGTGGGGCCCACGATACGCGATTCTGTCAACGTTCTCAGAATCGAACCAAACTTGGGTCACAGTGTAAACCCCCTCACCCAAAATTAGGGCTACCTGGTTTAGATAGTGAAATTAGGGCTAGTTTGAACCAATTTGAATTAGAACGCGACCTTTATTTAATTATGCATTAATTTATATCGCGTAGCGTGCCTTCCCGTTGCTTCGTTAATTAGAGTACCTCACTTGCCATTGCCTAACTAGAAACTCCATGATCTCATCCTAGGCATGCCCATCTACGATTCCGACCCTTGTGCAACTTATAACATTGCCCTCTGATACTATATTTTAGCCGCACAACAAACGTCGCAGACGTTATTTACTAATTATAAATTCCAATTTTGTACCCTCGTGCGTTCTAATCGAAATTGGGGACACAATCTTGACCGTTTTGTATAAACCAAATTTTATTAATATTCTGCACTGTCCCCTCTACACCCTGACACTTGTGCCCCGCCTAAATCTAATCCCATGTACTCCTAATTAATTCTAGAACATCGTGCGCGTTCCGATTAAATTAATTAAATCCAATTTCCGCCTTTGTGCAATTTTCCAATTGTTGGGGGGCTATTATGCAAAAATGCATTGAGGTGTCCCCACCGTTGGACGATACGGGAAGAAACCCAATTTTTCCCTTCGCGTGGATTTTCCCGTAATTTTCGGGATGTGCAACGCGCGCACATCGTCCCCGATCTAAATTCTCGCCTTGTATTTAATTAATGCAATTTCTAGCCTTCTCAAACATCCCCATGCAAGCCCAAGGCCCATCACAATGAGATGTTGACCAAAGTCAAATTCACCTAGGTCAAACCCTAAAATCCACATGTATATAAATACAATAATTCTTTCCTTCTTTTCTTCATTGATTCCAAAACACCAACTCCAATTTCAGCCGACCCCTTCCCTATATTCCTGTTCACTCTTCCCCTTCCTTCAGCCCGACTCCTAGACGCCACGACAAGCAGCCCCGCCACGGCTATCACCTCCGCCTGGCCATCACCACTTGCCACCACCATCAGCACGATCACCCCGCTTCTCCTCCCTCTCCTCCGACTCCTTCCTCCCACCGGATCCCCTCGACCCACTGCTAAACTCGCCGGGATCCCCCATCGCAGACCATCCCGACTCCGACTCCTCCTCCTTTCGTTCTCTCCCCGATCTCCTCCTCCGAGCACAGGCCGACGTCATCGCCGACCTGAGCCTCCCCTGACCCCGTCGGAGCTCTCGCCTGAGAGCAGCGCCGTATCTCCCTGTGCGCCATCTTCCCATCTCCTCTTGCTGGCCGTAGCCCGACCACCGGAGCAGCGTTTCCTCCCTCGTCGACGTCCCCAGCACATCCTCCTCCACTCTCCTCCTCGACCACCGCACGATCACCACCTCCTCTTGCTGGCCGGAGCCCCACTGGCCGGAGCAGATCCCCAGCAGCCATCATCATCGGTCATCCTCACCATCACCACAACTCCCTATGCTCTTCATCATCTTCCCCATCACCACGACTCGCCGGAAAAGCCCTGGCCGGACTTCGGCAGTCCACCACTCACCACCACCATTATCATCATCATTACTTCATCATCATCGCATCCCTTCATCATCATCGTAGTCATCGACGTCGTAGGCGTCGCCTTCACAAACAGCATTACCATTAGCAACACCATCCATTATCACCATCATCACCACCTCAAATAATCACCATCATCACCACCTCAAATAATCACCATCATCATTACCATAATCATCCTCATCATCGACCCTAACTAGTCATCACCAACACCATCGTCCTCGTCATCACCATTACACACATTTCCATCTTCATCAAACCATCTTCATCGCCATTGTTCACCATCATCGTCCTCGCCATCGTTATTATCGTCATCACCTTAACTAACATTGGCATCGTCATCATTCGTCCTCAACACATAAAC
Source organism: Iris macrosiphon (assembly GCA_036927795.1). Taxonomy (NCBI): domain Eukaryota; kingdom Viridiplantae; phylum Streptophyta; class Magnoliopsida; order Asparagales; family Iridaceae; genus Iris; species Iris macrosiphon. Next base: position 100,133,446 of record JAYESA010000016.1, on the reverse strand, counting down.
CCTAACCACCCTCGTCATCACCATCTTCGTCATCTGCAATTATCATCGTCACCCCCTATTAGCTTCACCACCATCACCATTGGTATCACCATCATTACTTCCATCATAACCCTCATCATCATCATCTTACCCTTAACCATCATCGTATCAGCAGCCATCAACCCCCACCATCATTCTCAACATCAACATCTCATCCTAGTCATCACCATCGCCCACAGCATTACCCCTTAACTATTATCATCCCCATCCATGTAATCATCCTTATCTCATTATCCTCGTCATCATCGTGTCATCATCATCACCACCATCATCGTAGCCAGCCGTCATCATCAACCTATCATCGTTAACATCGTCCATCATCATTACCGTCGCCATCGTCGTCATCGTGGAACCGTCACCCTTACCCGACGACCCGTAGCAGACATCCTCGATTCCCGTACCTGTGCACACTGCCCCGGAGACCTGTTGGATTATCTGCGCGACTTCAGGAGCAGATTATTGGTGCTTCGCAGCCGCTTGCCAGGCAAGTATACCTTGCCTTTGTTATACTGTTTAAATTCTGTACATTAGATGCATGTTTATTATCTTAAATTGTGCGCGTCCGAGAGAGACTCGGGTGCAGTCAACGGATACGTTGACGTTAGGATAGTGTCTGGCCTAGTGTCTAGTAGACCCACCTAGAGTCGTGGAGTTATCGGTATGACTCCCAGGCCTTGACACATTTTCGTACACGTGTTGTGAGTCTCATGTAGGGCACGGTCCTGCGTATGTGGTTGGCCACCTGTACGTGTAGGCGTGCGACGGATAGGGTATAACTGCTAATAGTGATGCATGTTAGAAGACTTAGCAGTTATTAGTAGGTGGAGCATAGACTGTCATGATACAATGGCCCGATCCTTGTCCTTGTTTGGTTGTAAGGATGGGCTACTGTTCTAGTGATAGACTATGACGCGTGTTGTGGATACAACATGCTTAGATCATTGGGCGGGGAGGACAACTTGTAGGCGTATGGGACACCCCACTTCCTTTACACTGATGCCACACTCGACGGAGTGATATGGACGATATATACTACACTGATGCCACACTCGACGGAGTGATATGGACGATATATACTACACTGATGCCACACTCTTCGGGGTGATATGGACGTTATATTATACAGATGCCATGCTCTTCGGAGATGGACGTTATCATACTGTGCCCTTCTATGGGGGCATATGTGGCATATACTAGCCAGTTGTCACGATTGGTGAATTACGTCAGCATATGTCTAGCCTACACCTTCCCATATACTCAAGTTGTCCTCAAAGTGCATTTCACTTAGATGGTTAGGTCACCCTTGAGTTTTCACAGTATTTACTTTATTGGCATGTGTTTAAGTATACTTGTTATGTCCCTCTGAGGACCTGGTCCGCTGCCAGGTGTACCTGTTCTTGAGTATTTGCAGGAGCGCAGATTTGGATGGTTATAGATGCTTCGTGGATGTCTTCTCTTCGAGCCGTGATCGATAGCTGGTATACTTATATTGGGCCTGATTGTGTTGTACTCATATTGTATTTACTTTTCCATTTGAGTTGGTAGTGGATTTGTTTCCATCCAACTATCATCCCTAGATACTTCTTATTGAGATCTAGTTCCATAGATACTGGTTATATATTTATATTGATTTTCGTGGATGAGATCTAGATTATACCATGTGACTTGTGACATATGTTTATACCACTTGTGGATTTGATATTCATATTACAGCGTACGTGTGGATTTGGTTTCCATATATTGGAGTTGCCATATCCATGCGGCTGGCATGTTTACGTGTCCTAGTCCTACGTATTTTGGGACTGGGGCGTGACATATTTTTGTGGTGGCCCATGCAGGTCAAGAGCATATTGTCTCGGTTACGTTACTGTGCCGAGCAAGCCTGCACCTAGGACTAGAATATAGGATCTCATTCACATTGACTATGATTCATCTTCCTCCTATCTGTTCTATTTGAACAATTGTATCTTGCTTGATTCCTGTACTTCCCTAATAATTCTTTAAGTATAGCCTTCTCCTAGAATATAGAAGTTCCTGTTATTAGGATGATAATTATGGTAGCACACCTATTTAGAATACAACGAGATTATAGATACACCACTAAGTTTAGAATATCTAGCGAACCCTAGAATTCTTTATCCCTATAATTGGTTTACCATTACCCCGGATGTATTATGAGGACTTGAGAGTAGTATAGACACTACTAGAGTTAGTTAGAAGGTTACCATAATGTTTGCCCCTAGCAATGAGGAACCAATAGAAAACCAAAAACTTAATATTTGGACTGAACCTAACCTTCATAGTTGGATAATATTGGAACTATAAACTTAGATCATTGTCTTATTATTAATAGACAGCACCCTAGGAAGCCTAGAGGAATGTAATCAACACTTCTCCCTTGATCATACCCCGAACATAGCAACTAACACCCCACTCCCCTTAGAGAACCATGATGCTATCTAGAGCCCTCTATCTTTATTTTTTTATTGTTTCCCTGCGACCATAGCGCTCGCTATTTTACGACGGCTAATTACGTTTCTTCTCTTCATCTTTCAACTCGTGCCATCTGACACTTCGGATAGTAGGCCAAGTAATTTTATTCTTTGTTAAGGGCTCATAGTTTGCTAGGATTATAGTTGTAGCCTTGATTGTGAAATTTTTATGCTTGGTAGTTAGAACTTGATAAGTTTAAGTTGTTTTGTAGATTGTGACCGATGATTAACCCTTAGTTTTTAAACCGTGTAATTTTTACCCTCACTTCGATACGAGTTAGATCCCTTCCCCTTAACGGCTAGTAACTCTTCTATCCCTACGATTGACACATGTCCTATGAGCACTTGACCCTTACCTATCTAATGCAATAGGAGACCCTAATAAGAGTTTATGTTCTATGTACATGTGCAAGATTATTTTGTAGGATCCTCTTAAGATAATCACAGTATTAGTTAATTCTTTTAAGTTGGGCAGTATACCTCACCACCTAGTATCACACAGTCCTCTTAAAATCCATTGGTGAAGTATAACCAAATGACACCAACCTTAGACTTGCATAAGAAGATAACATTAATTGTATGCTAGCAGTAGACGACAGTATTAATTCAGACGGTAGAATTTAGAGGTTCATGCCCTATTCTGTCGACTAGCAACTTAGACAAGGAGGTTGTATGATAACTGTAGAGATCGTAGGGTCTTTTGTTATTGTTGCTTATGTTGTTTTGTTTTTGCAACTTGAATTATTTTGTAACATCTCTCATCATAATCCAGCGTATCTATAATCTCTGTACTACCTTGACTTATGCTGCTATTATAGCCTAGTTTTGCAGGCTTATCCTTTATCGAGCCTGTTCATGACATGTATTATTGGAGTACTACACTAATATATTTCAGAATCAGTGTATTACGGTCTGATCAACCTTAGTACGCTTGGTTTGCCCTTCGCATAACTACTTTACGTGGATTGAGATATGTAGGGATTAGTAGACGAATATACTTGCCCTAGACATGTCAGAGCATATCATATCAAGTACATAACTGTACCAATACGAGCATGCGAATACGGATTTACCAAATAAGATTTCAGTCCACAACTGCCTTGACAATTCCCATTTGGATTCCTTGAAACGCCTTGATCCCTATACTTGCATTCTATTACTTCTCCCTTGAACTCTTATTTATTGATCTACGTCTTTCCTTATTTCGAAAAGACGAAACGTCTTGCTTGGTATAAGTTTGATATATAGATAGTACTAGGTATCCCCCATGGGTCAATCACATTGTTTGGTGACTACCTTTTATAAGTGATTAAGGGCATATCAGGGAGGATATATTTGGTGTTAAAAGACTGAGGATTAAATAACATGATCAAATAAATTGGGACATAGCCTTCTTAGAGGTATAGCCTTAGATGATAGATGGGTAAATTCTAAGTTGGGTAGAAACTACCATGTTAACTTAAGGAGGATTCTTTAGACTGTAATCAAGTGAGGTTAGATAGAAAAACCCTACCCTAGTTTAATTTCGAGGACGAAATTGTTTTAAGTTGGGTAGATTGTAAACCCCCTCACCCAAAATTAGGGCTACCTGGTTTAGATAGTGAAATTAGGGCTAGTTTGAACCAATTTGAATTAGAACGCGACCTTTATTTAATTATGCATTAATTTATATCGCGTAGCGTGCCTTCCCGTTGCTTCGTTAATTAGAGTACCTCACTTGCCATTGCCTAACTAGAAACTCCATGATCTCATCCTAGGCATGCCCATCTACGATTCCGACCCTTGTGCAACTTATAACATTGCCCTCTGATACTATATTTTAGCCGCACAACAAACGTCGCAGACGTTATTTACTAATTATAAATTCCAATTTTGTACCCTCGTGCATTTCAATCGAAATTGGGGACACAATCTTGACCGTTTTGTATAAACCAAATTTTATTAATATTCTACACTGTCCCCTCTACGCCCTGACACTTGTACCCCGCCTAAATCTAATCCCATGTACTCCTAATTAATTCTAGAACATCGTGCGCGTTCCGATTAAATTAATTAAATCCAATTTCCGCCTTTGTGCAATTTTCCAATTGTTGGGGGGCTATTATGCAAAAATGCATTGAGGTGTCCCCACCGTTGGACGATACGGGAAGAAACCCAATTTTTCCCTTCGCGTGGATTTTCCCGTAATTTTCGGGATGTGCAACGCGCGCACATCGTCCCCGATCTAAATTCTCGCCTTGTATTTAATTAATGCAATTTCTAGCCTTCTCAAACATCCCCATGCAAGCCCAAGGCCCATCACAATGAGATGTTGACCAAAGTCAAATTCACCTAGGTCAAACCCTAAAATCCACATGTATATAAATACAATAATTCTTTCCTTCTTTTCTTCATTGATTCCAAAACACCAACTCCAATTTCAGCCGACCCCTTCCCTATATTCCTGTTCACTCTTCCCCTTCCTTCAGCCCGACTCCTAGACGCCACGACAAGCAGCCCCGCCACGGCTATCACCTTCGCCTGGCCATCACCACTTGCCACCACCATCAGCACGATCACCCCGCTTCTCCTCCCTCTCCTCCGACTCCTTCCTCCCACCGGATCCCCTCGACCCACTGCTAAACTCGCCGGGATCCCCCATCGCAGACCATCCCGACTCCGACTCCTCCTCCTTTCGTTCTCTCCCCGATCTCCTCCTCCGAGCACAGGCCAACGTCATCGCCGACCTGAGCCTCCCCTGACCCCGTCGGAGCTCTCGCCTGAGAGCAGCGCCGTATCTCCCTGTGCGCCATCTTCCCATCTCCTCTTGCTGGCCGTAGCCCGACCACCGGAGCAGCGTTTCCTCCCTCGTCGACGTCCCCAGCACATCCTCCTCCACTCTCCTCCTCGACCACCGCACGATCACCACCTCCTCTTGCTGGCCGGAGCCCCACTGGCCGGAGCAGATCCCCAGCAGCCATCATCATCGGTCATCCTCACCATCACCACAACTCCCTATGCTCTTCATCATCTTCCCCATCACCACGACTCGCCGGAAAAGCCCTGGCCGGACTTCGGCAGTCCACCACTCACCACCACCATTATCATCATCATTACTTTATCATCATCGCATCCCTTCATCATCATCGTAGTCATCGACGTCGTAGGCGTCGCCTTCACAAACAGCATTACCATTAGCAACACCATCCATTATCACCATCATCACCACCTCAAATAATCACCATCATCACCACCTCAAATAATCACCATCATCATTACCATAATCATCCTCATCATCGACCCTAACTAGTCATCACCAACACCATCGTCCTCGTCATCACCATTACACACATTTCCATCTTCATCAAACCATCTTCATCGCCATTGTTCACCATCATCGTCCTCGCCATCGTTATTATCGTCATCACCTTAACTAACATTGGCATCGTCATCATTCGTCCTCAACACATAAACCCTAACCACCCTCGTCATCACCATCTTCGTCATCTGCAATTATCATCGTCACCCCCTATTAGCTTCACCACCATCACCATTGGTATCACCATCATTACTTCCATCATAACCCTCATCATCATCATCTTACCCTTAACCATCATCGTATCAGCAGCCATCAACCCCCACCATCATTCTCAACATCAACATCTCATCCTAGTCATCACCATCGCCCACAGCATTACCCCTTAACTATTATCATCCCCATCCATGTAATCATCCTTATCTCATTATCCTCGTCATCATCGTGTCATCATCATCACCACCATCATCGTAGCCAGCCGTCATCATCAACCTATCATCGTTAACATCGTCCATCATCATTACCGTCGCCATCGTCGTCATCGTGGAACCGTCACCCTTACCCGACGACCCGTAGCAGACATCCTCGATTCCCGTACCTGTGCACACTGCCCCGGAGACCTGTTGGATTATCTGTGCGACTTCAGGAGCAGATTATTGGTGCTTCGCAGCCGCTTGCCAGGCAAGTATACCTTGCCTTTGTTATACTGTTTAAATTCTGTACATTAGATGCATGTTTATTATCTTAAATTGTGCGCGTCCGAGAGAGACTCGGGTGCAGTCAACGGATACGTTGACGTTAGGATAGTGTCTGGCCTAGTGTCTAGTAGACCCACCTAGAGTCGTGGAGTTATCGGTATGACTCCCAGGCCTTGACACATTTTCGTACACGTGTTGTGAGTCTCATGTAGGGCACGGTCCTGCGTATGTGGTTGGCCACCTGTACGTGTAGGCGTGCGACGGATAGGGTATAACTGCTAATAGTGATGCATGTTAGAAGACTTAGCAGTTATTAGTAGGTGGAGCATAGACTGTCATGATACAATGGCCCGATCCTTGTCCTTGTTTGGTTGTAAGGATGGGCTACTGTTCTAGTGATAGACTATGACGCGTGTTGTGGATACAACATGCTTAGATCATTGGGCGGGGAGGACAACTTGTAGGCGTATGGGACACCCCACTTCCTTTACACTGATGCCACACTCGACGGAGTGATATGGACGATATATACTACACTGATGCCACACTCGACGGAGTGATATGGACGATATATACTACACTGATGCCACACTCTTCGGGGTGATATGGACGTTATATTATACAGATGCCATGCTCTTCGGAGATGGACGTTATCATACTGTGCCCTTCTATGGGGGCATATGTGGCATATACTAGCCAGTTGTCACGATTGGTGAATTACGTCAGCATATGTCTAGCCTACACCTTCCCATATACTCAAGTTGTCCTCAAAGTGCATTTCACTTAGATGGTTAGGTCACCCTTGAGTTTTCACAGTATTTACTTTATTGGCATGTGTTTAAGTATACTTGTTATGTCCCTCTGAGGACCTGGTCCGCTGCCAGGTGTACCTGTTCTTGAGTATTTGCAGGAGCGCAGATTTGGATGGTTATAGATGCTTCGTGGATGTCTTCTCTTCGAGACGTGATCGATAGCTGGTATACTTATATTGGGCCTGATTGTGTTGTACTCATATTGTATTTACTTTTCCATTTGAGTTGGTAGTGGATTTGTTTCCATCCAACTATCATCCCTAGATACTTCTTATTGAGATCTAGTTCCATAGATACTGGTTATATATTTATATTGATTTTCGTGGATGAGATCTAGATTATACCATGTGACTTGTGACATATGTTTATACCACTTGTGGATTTGATATTCATATTACAGCGTACGTGTGGATTTGGTTTCCATATATTGGAGTTGCCATATCCATGCGGCTGGCATGTTTACGTGTCCTAGTCCTACGTATTTTGGGACTGGGGCGTGACACACAGGACCAGCGTATTGCTACGAGTTCGATGGTGCAAGTTTCGTCTCGATCCGACGTGTGTACACTAAGTTACAGCGAGATTCAGAAAGGTCGGATACGGGGCATTGTCGGCGGATACGCGTTGATTCCGGTGTGCACGCACATCCAAATCAACTTCTGCAAAATCCTGCACGTCCGTATCAACGACGCGCACATATCGATGAAGACCGCAAGCGACCAAGTCATCCCGTTTGGCGGGGCATACTCGGTTCCGGGGTAAAATAGGGCGATAGTTTTCCTGTTTTTGGATCGCGGTTCGCGATCACCACAGGACGCGATGCACCGAGCGGGTTGCACGGGCATCGAGAGGGTCATGCAGGCTACGCGATGCAATAGAAGAAATCGAAATCGGGGCAGCGAGGAGAGAGAAATGGGTACCTGAACAGGGTTCCAAAAACCTGAATTCTCCGTGTCCGCGTCGCGTCCGAGTTGTGTCTAGGGTTAGGGTTGTGTCCGGTCAGAGGCGGCTATGTCCGTTTCCACCCTAGGGTTGGGGTTCAGTCGTGTCTGAGCTCGCCAGAGGCTGGAGGGTTCCAAAGACGGCTGAGGCAGCGACGCGCGGGGAGCAGCGGCGAGGTTAGGCGGCCGGCAGCGATGGAGAGTCATCGGGCGACCGGAGACTGCTGCAGCGAGGGGTTGCCGAGGCTCTACGGGGTCGAAGGAGGGCAGTAGGAGGTTCTGGAGTAGGAGGGGAGTCGCCGGCGGAGGTCGGGCGGCTGAGGACTGGTCGACGGAGGTCGGGGTCACCGGTGAAGCGGGGCGGAGAAGGAGAAAGAGGATCGAGCTAGGGCTTTTATAGGCCGAAGAGGTGGCGGTTATGGGAGGGGAAACGGTGGGTCGCCGGAGGTTGCAGGGAGGCCGAGCGGCAGAGGGAGGCCAAGCGACGGCGGTTGGCCGGCCGGATGGGAGGTGAGATGTCGGGGGTCGTCGGGTTAGGGGAGATGAGTGGCTAGCGGGTTTCGGGCGGACGGGTCGGGTCAGGCGGATCCGGCCCGATCCAAAAACAATTGCGGGTCGGGTTGGGCTAGCGGGTCGGGTCTGGGTTTTGGGCCCGGATCCGACCCAATAAGGATTTGGGTTTAGTTAAACCGGTTCGGTTCATCTATTGGTTTGGTTTGGTTTATTTAAAATAAACCCGGTTTATTTGGTTTAATTAAATAATTAGTTGTTAAGGCTTTTTAAATGTTTTCGGGGTCCAATAAATTCTTGAAAAATTACCCTATGTCTAGTTTTTTATTTTACACCAGAAAATATTATTTTCATAATATTTTATAATTATTTAACATCATTTAAAAATTATTTAATAATTAAAACACCTTAGTTTAATTTCAGAAAAATCTCAAAAAATTCTAGAAAATTGTGAAAAATTCCAAATTAAAATTCTTAAAAATCAGGGGATTTACAAAGGGTGACCCTTACGAGGATGAGCATACCGAGAAGACTGTTCCTGAAGGGAATGATGATGTTGGTATAGACCCTCACGAGGATGAGCATGCCTAGAGGTTTCGTTGAGGCAGAGCATAAGAGAGCGTCAATAATCCATGAGGTACTTGTAGAAGCATAGAAAATTTGAAAGCCATGCAGGCCGCATAGAGCCCATGCACCCTCAAAAAGAAAGCAGGTTGCAAAAGAGCCACAGAAAGTACATGTGGCCAAGGTGCTCGTCCAGCCTGTAAAATATCCATGCGACCGAACATCCAAGATGTTGGTGGTCGTATAGGATCCTTGCCACAATAATTATGACCTATCTGACATGGCATTTATTGTACTAAATTGGTTCGAGACTCGTAAAGATGGCGGCACGTGAAAAGACAAAAATATCACATCAACGCATTAATGACCTTGTTAGATGAACAATGTCACGTAGTCACCCGTATGCGTCCTGAGTCTATGCGGCCACGTCAATATGTGTCCAAAGTGTCCATCAGACCCAGCCTAAACGAAAGTACATATGCAGCCAACACGTTATGTGGCCCTCATCTCTAAAGATATTTTTTGTTATAACTGAAAGGATCTTCACACAGTCAATGATGAATACGTGTCTAGCTGACCAAGTCACACCTCGAGATATCATCAACAATCTATTCCAATCGAGGCCACTTGGCAGCACGCCCGTGGTATGCGGCTATAGTTGCAACCGTAATCTATTGAAGGAGTCATATGCGGCCACCAAACAAAGGCATATGCGACACCTATAGCCCGTCAGCATGATGGCTATAAGTAGCAGGGTAGCACACTCACAAGCAGGGCGAGCAACGTACGTGTGCACAAGCCAGGAGAGAAAAGAGAAGAGAGCATCTTTATTCCTTCGTCGGACCGTTAACTGAGTAAAGGAGTCACTGCAGTACTCGATCTCCATAGTCACATTTCTCAGATAAAAAAATATTGTACTTAGATCTTCTATTTAGGATTTTTTTGTACTTCTTTTGTTTATATTCAATAAAGTTCTTTTCAGCACTTATAATGGCAAACAAGATGGCAACTCTGCTGGGAAAATCCTTCTCCTCCAATAAGAAGGTCGTGACGTAAGCCTTCGAAAAAATGCTCTTAGAGGGCAGTGCTTTGCCAAGGCTGGCAAAGCCTAAGAAGACCCATAGGACATGGATAGCCAAGGCAGTTGTGCCTCGTAAAACTACAGAGTATGCGCTCCCCGTCACTCTCCCTGCCGCAGGAAACACATATCATCCGTCCACCCGAGCTGTCCCCACTCATGCGGCAGCCTCTTCTAACAAGGAAAGTGATCAGCACTTAAGCTCTGGCTGAGAAAAATACTACCATGCCAGTAGTTCGAGTGCTAAGGCATATTCCATGTCGCCACAACAAAGGCCACAAAATAAGGCTCATGTGGCATCAGGCTCCAACCGCAGGCAGAAGATTATATGCGGCCTCGATGGCAATAGAAGTTTTATCTTCTTCATGGATTTATATTTTTGTGTATTAAATTAATTATTAAAATTATATAAAAATTATATTTTTGGGTATATAATTAATAATAGGATATTGTGAAATTTTTTTGAAATTTATTGGGCTCCAAAACTAATTTTTTTTGATAGCTAAATGCATTATTTTAATTAAACCAACTTAAACCAACCCAAACCAAACCAAACTGAACCAAATTGAACCAAACTGAACCAAACTAGACCAAAATAATCAAATGAACCAAATCCTAATCAACCCATACCCGCAAAGCCAGAACCCGACCCGCCCCCTTTACCTTCAGAAATGCACCCGACTCCTTCCTTCCCCTCCCCAAAAATTGCTGTCGGCCACCCCTTTCATCTCATCGTAACCGGCCATCCTCCACCCTATAAAACCCCTAGCATAGCCGAACCTCACCACCTACAACCCCTCTTCCATTTTCAACCCTCGTCGACCGCCGCAGCCGCCACCGTGGCCGCCGACGATCGCCGCAAGACGGGCCACCAAATTCTGAGTGAATAGCAGCAGTAAGGTACTCAACTTCTCACGTATCTCCCTGCACAGAAATTCAAATATTGATCTGTCAAATCCTATATGAACACCACATGACCCTCTTGAATCCTATATAATTAGTTCGGGGTATCGTGTCCTGTGTCGATCGCTATTCGCGACGCAAAACGAGAAAAAATGACCAAATTTATAGTTCAGAAAACTGTCCCAAACACCCATGTTCATAGCCTTTTTCTTCCAACCTAGTTAATATTTTTAAATTCTACTTGAACAGTAAATTAGATAACATAACCGAGATTTAATTTCTTTAATTAGTTTATTTTAATTTATTATATGTTGTGATTTATTCGTGGTTGAAGTTGACCAAAAACTTAATTTTTTAAACCCAAATTTTTTTGAAACTGGGTGCGTCTCGCTAAACGAGGCTACTTTATCGTATGCGAATTGTATCAAAAGGCGCGTATCTCTATCATGGACATATGAAATTTGTCACCCTCATATTTCCAATTAAGGGTAGTTTGGTAATTGACACGGGAATTTTATTTTTAGGAGGATTGTATTTAATTTTGTGCATGAGTAATTAATTATTAGTTGTATTGTTTAGTGTTTGATTAGACATAGTATTTATTTTAGACTTGTGTAGTGAACCTAACCTATTTTATTAGATGCATGAACCCAACATTTGGACTAGTCTAAGTTGAGCCCATGAATTAGGCCCATGGATTAGGAGATTTATTTAATTAGTGAAACCATTAGACTAGAACCTTCCCCCTTAATTAATTTCTTCATGAGAGGCCCCAAGGGGTATTTGGGACATTATACATTGCTTGGAGAGGGGTTTATGACCAGCCATAATTAGAAGGAGAGAGAGTGCTCTCATTCTATTTCTTTCCCAAAATTTCTAGATCTATTTTTCCCTCTTCCAATTTTCCTCCATTCCCCCATAAATTCTCCATCAATTCTTTTCAAATCTCTTTCTAAATTCATCATTAAGGCTTCTACACTAAGGATCTACAAGAAGGAAGTAAGGAGCAAGGAGGAGGAGGCCACGATCTACAAGGAGAGGAGCTACTTTGCATTTGGAGACTTTTTATTGGGAATCCATCTCCCAATAGGTACATTTCAGTTTTTCCCCTTCTATTAGACTCTAGATCTGAGATTTTACCATGAGAAACCAACCCACATGCATAGATTACCCATAGGATTTGGTTTTGGGACGATCGGAGACCTACGGTGGAAGTTACGTGCATTTTGGTGCCAATTTTGGGGGAATTCCGAAATTGGCACATATTGTGTTTGTCAATTGGTCAATTAGACCAAATTGACATATGATTGTTTATTTGTAGCTTGTGTCATGTCCACAATTGGATATGTGTAGGCCGTACCTAGTCAATTTGACGAAACGGGTTAATTTTGGAGATTTTCCTCCGACACGGGGCCTTGTGCATATCGTATTGAGACACGGACACGTAGACACACTAGTTACTATACATGTTGCCTATAATTTATGAATTTGACTTGCTCGTGTCCTCCGGGATGCGTTTGGTTGTATGTTGGAGCCGTATCGCACACGTATCATAGAACAAGTGTGATACGGGTGCGATGCACCCCATGTGTTTGATGTTTTGTTTTTCTCTTTATACGTGCAAGTGTATTTATATATGTATAAGCTATCTATGTAATTTATAGAGTATATAATAGTGTATTTTAGGTTATGTGTATTTGTGTGGGTTTATGTGTACATAATAGAGTATCTAGATACATATCACTATTTGTGTATATAGATATATACGTGTGCTTGTGTTATATGTATATGTATGTATATATATGTGTTGACTAATATATTTCTGTGGGTTTGATTACATGTGTGTGTATATTTGCATATATCTATTTGTGTGGGAGTGTAGCTATATACATATGCATATATATATATATATATACATAGGTAATTAGTGTAGCCTTGTGTCAGTGTTTTGTATATGTGTGTGTCTATGTGTGTATACATACTAGAGTAGATAGTGATATATATATATATATATATATATATATATATATATATATATATATACATGTATGCTTGTGTACTTGAATATATGTATATGTGTGTGATTATGCATAATAGTGATTATATGTATAGATGCTTATATAGATTTGAGAGAGATTGATATCAGTGTGCTACATTGAGTTGTGTGTTTGTGAGCGAGCAGTCAGGGAACTGTGCAGTGCAAAGCGGGCTCGTGCACATCTAGGAGGGCATGGCTGCAGTTTAGTTATGCAGCAGTACAGCACCAGTTCAAATTCAGTCCCAGTATGAAGTTCAACCACAGAGTATCAACAAAAGAGTAGCAGCAAAGGTTTCGGTCACTGAAGGGGATGCAAGCAACTGCAGTGCAGCAGATCGACTGAGGTAGAATCAATCCAGCAGGAATAGAGCTTCTGCATTGACAGCAAGAAGGAGGAGAGCAGTTCGTAGAAGTATCAGTAGATGCAGGGCAGTGCATTGTGCCACCAATTCAGCAGTATGCAGCAAGAGCTGCAGCTCGTGCACAGGAAGGGATGCAGAGCAGTGGCCAATGCAGTATCAGCACGAAGGGGAGGGAAGCTCAGGCAAGTGCACACAGGGAGCTGCTCGAGCAAAGCCTTGCACAGCAACAATGAGCAGCAACTAGTTGTGTTCAGAGTGCAGCTCGAGTCCAGGGTAGTATGTTCAGCAAGAAGAGGGGAGGTCTGCAATATCAGTAGGCAGGTTCAGTATCAGCAAAGGGGGCAGTCAATTGCTCGGGTGAGCTCGTGCACAACAAGCAACAACCTCGAGCAACCTGCAGTGCATCACCAGCATCAAACCTGTAGCATAGCCACCAGTGTGAAACCAACTACAATAGCATTTCCAGCAGCTTCCAGCTAACAATAGCTGCAGTGTGCAGCCATCAGTGCAAGTATCAGTCTCACCAACTGCTCAGGAGAACATAACAACTTGTGCACAGGTAGTTCAGCACAGTTTCAGTATGCTGCACAACAAGTGGCTTTAGCAATGTGAGCTCGTGCAGTATCAGCACTGTATCAGTGACAGGTATCAGTTCAAGGCAGGCAAGGTAAGGTAAGGGGTTCAGTTAGTTTAGAGGCCTAGTAGTTATTTAAGAGTTAGTTAATAGTTATGTAAGTAGTTAGTTAGTTGTTTATTTGTTAGTTAGTTAGTTATGTACTTTATATGTAGATAGTTAGCTATTTATACTTATATCTTGTATTAGTGGTGGTATTGTATTATAGTAGGTATATATGTAGTATGGTATATATTTATGTTAGTAGTTTAGACATTATATAGTTAGTATTAGTTTTGGGTTTTATATTGTGTATTAGCTATATGTTAGAGTTTTGGGTTACCACGGGATACCAAGGTATTACCAAGGTATTGGGCCAATACCCAAGGGTTTGAGATTGGGTATCGGTTTAGGTGCGATACGTTTTGGTGCAAGGCCAAGGTATCCTATTTAATTGTTTTGATATAGTATTTTAATATTTGGCTTGTATACATATATAAAACCCTATTTTCATATTCAAAACCTACGTATCCTATGATACGGCATTTTGTGTGTATCCTGGTAGCTTAGCATAGCTAGTATAGCTTAGTTTCATAGTATTTTGACTTAGTATCATAGTATTAGACTTATACACCCTAGACATAGTCGGTTTGACTTAGAAATGGCTTTGTGACCTGGATATTGACAAGTTTAACTTAAACTTATTCCAACACCTTGTATTAATGTGATATTCCATATATAGGTTATGTGACACCAGTTGGAACACAGTTTGACATTCATTGCTTGGACGACAGGCGAGTATATTCTCTGATAGTTTTTATTAATTGCTAATTACTATAATGCAAGAATTTAGAAATATTTTACATGACTCTTGACACATTGGAACACGGACTAGTATACACATGGATCAGTCATGGGATGTTACATATATATTGTTTATTGTTTCTCGTGTTCTCAATGTTTAACTTAGACAATGTTTCGTGTTCAACATTCATGTTTAACTTAGACAATTTTTCGTGTTCAATGTTCAATGTTCAATAGTTCGTGTTCAAGATTTATTGTTTACATGGCCTTGAGTATCTTGTATCACAACGTGTCATGGTTGGATCCATTGTACTAGTTGGGGGAAAGGGAAATGATAGCTAGGTATGTGAACAAATCCTAGACAATGTTTCATGTTAACTTAGATAATGTTTATCTAACGTTAAAGTAAACAATGTTCACCCAAGCCGATCACATATCTATCTAGTATTTCAATCACTTAGCATAGTTACAGTACTTCACCATATTGTTCATTGTTTACCTGTTTTTCCACCATAGTTGATATTATTCATTGCTTCTCGTCTTGTATTATATTCTCTATTTCTGTTTATAGTCATTATCAATTAATTGGAACTGCTATTGAGTTGTACTTTGCTCCATTCCTAACTGGAAAATATTTTTCAGATGAATGGTTAGAGAGGATATGTCCCACTCACTATGGACTGACAGATGGAGTATCACCCGAGGATAGTGCCAGAGACTGAGGCCTTTTAGATTTATATACCTTGTAGTAGTTAGTTCTATTTTAGACATTGGTTGTATTATTGTTGGAGATCTGGAGTTGTGTATAGTTTTGAGATGGTTATGTGATGTATTAAGATTTGTACTTCTTATTCTTTCTATTCCATATCGTACGTACATCTTCCTTCAGTTTTATATGTGATTGAGTATTATTTGGTATTGAGATGGCATGGCAGTATTTTATATACTTTGTGTGAGATTTAGATAGTATAGTAGACCAAGACAGCGTTCTACCGCCGATTATGCGGCATAGGCTGGACGTACCCACGTACTCGTGCCCCTATACCGGGTACGGGTCGTGACAAAATTTTGCAGAAGTTGATTTGGATGTGCATGCACACCGGAATCAACGCGTATCCGTCGAAAAGTCCCGTATCGACTAGTTCTGACACTCGTCATAATTTTGTTTGTGCTTATCATTTTGCAATAAAACTTATGCCATTAGATTTGTAGCATTATGCTGGTCCTGTGACCCAAGTTTGGTTCAATTCCGAGAACATTGACGAAACCCTATTTTTGTGGGCCCTACGGTTCCACTTGACTGGCAATTTTATGACCGGCTCATCGGAATCTAGTTTTGGATGTTCTATTAGATTTATATTATCGTTCTGAACTTGTAGACATTATATTTAATGAATTTAGAGAACTTTGTCTTTGGCATATTTTTTGGTGCGAAGTGGGCCACATGTGGACTCCGCTTTGACCAGAAATTGTCAATTATGCCCATGTATTCAAATTGGACTTATGTGCAGTCAATTCTAGCTATTTCAAGTTTTTTAAGAGCGATGGTAATATTTGTTTCAGCATCTGGAGGCTTACCTGGAGATTCCACTTTTATCGAAGCAACTGACGGAGCTCAAAACACAATCAAATGTACCTTGTCAAACTTGCAGTAGTTCCTTTGATATTATTTTCTTGAGTTATTTTCTGTGATGTACCTGTTCAACCTAGTACCGTTAGATGTTTCTTAACGTCTGAACAAGATTCAGGTGTCGACGCCGTGGAGTCGTATAACGTCACTTGGAGAGTTGATACCACGATCCTATATATTTTCGTGCTTGCTTTACCAATTATGTCATACCATAGGATACTTGATACTATTTACGTGATAGAATCTTTCCTAAGCTATTTATGGTAATTTTGTATAGGCTTACAGGATTCGTGACATAAGACTTGCATATACATAGATATTATTATGACTCGTTGTACTAGCTAGAGGTCATGATCTTGCGTGTTGTGTACATGAGACGTCGTGGACATGAGACGTGTGATTACATTGGGTAGAAAAAGACACACAGGCTACCGGTTGATTACACACATATATATTTATTATTGCAGTACTTTAGTCTCTGTTCCAGAGCTTGGCCCATTACGTGATATTACTGCTACCGGCTTCCCGACATAGAGCTTGTAGTAGTCTCAGCCTAAGTACTAATGATGCTCTCATTTGCATATCACATAGCTGGTTACATAGCTTACCTTGAGATATATTTTTATATACTGTATTTTATTTGGCTTGAGTTATTCTTATACCTTGCTATGTCCCCTGAGGACCTGGATCCGGATTTTGTTCCCAGGTACAACAGAAGAGGAATATCCCGAGATTTACAGGACTGGTGCTGACACTGGAGCAGTACTGGCACCAGAGGTCGAGGTTGTGCTAGAGGATTTGTCCTGAGTATTATGTTATATACTCAGTTATTTCTGCTTCCAAATATTCTATATCTTGACTCTTGGATTATTGTATTAACTTATTATCGGGTTGTTCCCCGAGACACTTTTTATTGGAACTTGTTGATGGATTATATTTATTTTTATCTATTATATTGATTAGTCTATCATATTAAATTGTGTTTACTTTTTATGGATGAGATTAGAATTAGACTATGACATATATCTTAGACCATGGTATTTATTTTACAGCTTAAGTACACTCTAATGGGTCCATTAAATTGGGTTTTGTAAACCCCCCTGAATTTTCAAATTATTAAATCTTAGATTTTTCCCAATTTTCTGGAATTTTCTGGGAATTTTCTGTAATTAAAATCAAGATTTTCAATTAATAAATGATTTTTAATTAGTAATAAATAATATTAAAATATCATGAAAATAACATTTTTTGGTGTAAAATGAAAAATTGGACTTAGGGTAATTTTTCTGGATTTTTCTGGGCCTCAGACCTATTTTTAAATGCCTAAAAACTATTTTTATTAATTAATTAATTATTTAATTATTTATTTATTATTTATTATTTTATTTATTTATTTTCTTTTCTTTTTCCTTGGGCCGGCCCGGCCCAATGGACCGGCCCAGCAGCCCAACCCAGCCCGCTTCTTTCCGGGTCGGGTCGGGTCTGCCCGGACCCGACCCGCGTGCCGCCCGACCCGGGCGACCGGTTCCCCCTCTCTCCCTCGCCTCCGCGTCGCGCGCCGCCTCCGCCGCTCCCTCCCCGCACCGGCCGGCCACCTCACCCCCTCGGCCCGCCTTCCGCGGCCACCTCACCCCCTCGGCCCGCCTTCCGCGGCCACCTCACCCCCACGGCCCGCCTTCCGCGGCCGACACCGCCCTATATAAACCCTCCCCTCTCTTCCTCCTCCGCCTCACACCCTAACTCCGGCCATCCCTCCCGCCGGCGAACCTCCACCACTCCCTCCAGCCGCCTAGCCCCCCCTCGGCTCCGTCCCCGACTTCCCAGACCCGGCCGCCTGTCTTCCTCCTCCGCCTCGCCTCCTCGAACGCTGCCTCCGGCCACGACGAGCAGCAGCGGCACCAACTCCAGCCGCTCCGGCCGCCTCCGGCCTCTGCGCCGCCTCCGCCCAGCTCGCCGGCGCCGCCCAGCCCTCCGGTCGGCTTCCCCCACCGCATCGACGCCTCAGCCGCCGTAGCCGGCCGATTTCCCCCTGAACCCTAACCCTAGCCCTAATTTGGACTTCGTGTCGACACGACACGGACACGCCTCGAACCTGAATTTTCAGGTCCCCTTCAGGTACGCGTAACTTTCGCCTCGTAGCTCCGTTTCCATTTCCGCAAATTATTTTGTGAAGCCTGTATGACCCTCTCGGTGTCCGGACAAACTGTTCGGGACATCGCGTCCTGTGGTGATCGCACACCGCGATCCAAAAACAGGAAAAAACCAGACCCTGTTTCACCCCCGGAACTGAGTACGCCCCGCCAAACGGGACGGCTTGGTCGCGTGCGGTCTTCACAGATACGTACGCATCGTCGATACGGACGTGTGAGACTTCGCGAAAGCTGATTCGGGTGTGCGTGCACACCGGAATCAACGCGTATCCGCGGACGTCGTCCCGTATCCGACTTTTCTGCAATTTACCCTAACTTCGTGCACACACGTCGGATCGAGACAAAACTTGCGCCATCGGACTCGTAGCAATACGCTGGTCCTGTGGGTCAAGTTTGGTTCGATTCTGAGAACGTTGACGAAATCGCGTGTCGTGGGCCCCACAAGCCCCGCTCGACGGGCGATTTTGTGTTCGGCTCATCGGAATCCAAATCTGGAAGTTCCGTTGGGTTCGTATCAGCGTTCCTGACCTGTTGACACTAAGTTTGGTGAATTTGGAGACCTTTGACCCGGACGCATTTTTCGGGGCAAAGCGGGCCCACCGGCGGACCCCGTTTTGACCCGAAACTGCCGTTTTTGCCCTTG
The DNA here is from genome assembly GCA_036927795.1 of Iris macrosiphon. Classification (NCBI taxonomy): domain Eukaryota; kingdom Viridiplantae; phylum Streptophyta; class Magnoliopsida; order Asparagales; family Iridaceae; genus Iris; species Iris macrosiphon. The sequence goes on along the minus strand of JAYESA010000016.1, from coordinate 100,113,874 downwards.
TCTCCAAATTGGACCCAAGGATAGGCGTTTCTAGCTATTTGATACCTTCTGAGAGTGATGGTAATGTCTATTTCAGCTTTTGGACTCATCTCTGGACTTTTCCCCCAAGAACCTAACTAATCAGATCCAAACAACAGGCAAGTACCTGCACCTCAAGTTAATCTTCATATATTGTGATAATTAATTCCCTGTCTTACATGTACCCTTGATGATTACACATTGTGTTAGAAATGTTGAACTTCATGTCTTGAATATTGGTAGTTCCTGTCTTATTTTTTATGTCGGGTGGGAGAATACTAGGAGGCATGTAGTTTACCCTTTCCCCTGTCGTGACTGCTAGCTTTTGGTACACGACTGTACCATCAGCCTGATACTCGATTATTCCTGACTGCTAGCCGCCTATGGCGTGCCTGATTAGCCTTATAAACCCCTACATGCCAACTATGTATTCTAAAAACAAACACAAGTACACACATATAGTTTCTGGTTATTTCTTGCTGGCTATTGTAGTTTCATTTCCTGCTTCATTTATTTCTGTTTCTCATATTCCTGTTTACAGTTAACTCTGAGATAATAATGTTCTGTTAATACTGTTTCTCAACATGATAGCCAATATTTAATTGTCATAAAATATTTAGTTTAACCTTGTTGTGCACTGTGTACTTTGCTCCTTTCCTGACTGGATCTGTTGATTTAGGCGATGATGAGGACCTTGCTCCTACTTATTATGGTCCCTATGAGGGGACTGATGATACCTATGAGGAGCCAGAACCCACCCAGGAGACCCCTGCTGCTGAGTAGCTAGTAGTAGCTATCTTTCATTTCTATTTCTTATCTTATTTATCGGGTTTGTCCCCGATTTGAATATTGAATTTCTGTATTTAAACATTTGAATCTGTTGTCACATTTATTTTCAGTTGCAATCTTAAGTTTCATTTCTCCTTATTATCTTGCCTATGTTGTTGTGAATGAGCTAGTTAGTAATTATGGATTGACCTAGACAGCGTACTACCGCCGACTCTGCGGCGTAGGCTGGACGTACCCACGCACTCGTGCCCGAACTTCCGGGTGCGGGTCGTGACACGTTTGCCAATTGGAGTTGTGCTGCTGGCCATTGTCACGTGGCTAGTCCCTCGGTATTTTAGGACAGGGGAGTGACATGGTTTTTGTGGTGGCCCATGCAGGTATACAACTATATTGCTTTAGTTTTAACTAAGGAACCAAGCAAGCCTGCAAATAGGATAGGATAAATTATAGGATCCCATCCACTTGTTAATCTATTCTTGACCTCTATATCAACTTCAAAATAATTTCTTGACTTGTATCATATCTTGATTCCTCTGTACGATTCTCATAGTTTACTTTAAATGCGGAGTAATGGACCCACGAGCCGGCGACGAGACTCCCGTAGGTACACCATAAGGTGCTGTGGTCATCTACGATAATGGAGTGACACCATTGGTGGAGATCCATCCACTCAACAAAGTAATCAAGCAGATCAGCACGCCTCAAGATTCCTGTCACGCCCCAGTCCCAAAATACGTAGGACTAGGAATACGTAACACGCCAGTCGTATGTATACGAACTCCAATATATGGAAACCATATACACACGTACGCTGTATATGAATATCCAATCCACTATGGTAATATATGTCACAACAAGTCACACGCAGTTCTATATCTCATCCACAGCACAAATAATAGAATAATGAAAATCAATAACTGAATGTCAAAGAAGCAGTCTCAAAATAGAATCTCAAAGTGTGATAGTTGGGTGGAAACAAATCCACTGCAATTCGACTATAATAAACTACTAAAGAGAGAAGAGAAATAAACTCTACTATAAGAATAAATGTCTAGAAAAGAATAGCAACTATAATCTCTAAACAGCTGCAATGAATCACATATAATCAGAAGGTAAGATCTCCTCAGACTGATAGGTAGCGTCAGGTCCAGGTCCATACTCCTGCGGGTACTCCTGCTCACCTATATCTGGAAGGGACCAGGTCCTTAGAGGGACGTAACAAGATACAAAAAGCATATGCCAATAAAGTACTGAAAATAAACATCCATTGGGTCGCCTAACCGTCTAAGTGAATGCAGTTAAGAACACCTTTCCCCACAAGTGAGCTATCTGGCTGAAAACTGGGATTTGGCATGGTTCTCTTTTGAAGATCGAGGGGCCCAAAGGCACGTCGTCTTTTGAACGGCGGAGGCCCGCCAATGTAAAATATATATATGGGTCATCACCATCCGTATCTCCAGCGGAGAATCCGGGCGTCACAGAAAAAGTGCAAAGGAGCTCAAATGCGGTACTTGTTGTTCTCCCCACCCAATGCTCTAAGCATGTCATGTCCATGACACGATAAACCTCTAATAACCGCCAGGTCTACTAGCATGCAAAGTTTCTATTGGCAGTTATCCCTATCCGTCGCACGACCTATACGTACCAGTGGCTAGCCGAGTACGCAAGTCCGTGTCCTACATGTGACTCACACTCGTGTAAGAATAGTGTCATGGCCAATGAAACATAAATGCCTTATGAAAATGGGGTAGTCTCATAAAGTAGGTCTAATGCATATACATAAATAAAAACATAGTACGACGACACCGTCGTTGCACCCAAGTTTCCTTGGACGCGCAGTTTATATAGCAGTTAAAATAAATAAACTAAATAAACAGAAAATAAACATGCATGCCTCATATGGAATGTAAAAAAAGTACAATGGCAAGGTATACTTGCCTGGCAAGAAATCTGTAAAGTGTACGCGCCCAAATGTCAAGGACACTGAACCTGGAACTAAGGACTCCGAACAAATATCTCCGGATGCTAAAATAAACATCACCAACGTTTCCGGAATGAGCAAAATAGCTAAAAAGCACATCCCTTTTGTCCAATTTGGACACAGGAGCAAAACGGTAATTTCGGATAAAAGTGGGGTCCAAGTGTGGCCCACTTTGCACCGAAAAGCGTACCAAGGGTAACAGTCTCTAAATGGGACAAACTATAGGTCAAATAACTTTAGATGTCAATACGAACCCAACGGTATGTCCAAATGTGGATTCCGATGGACCGGACAGAATTTTGTCCAAAAAGTCAACTATGGGGCCCGCCAATTGGCGATCTGGTCAACCATCTCAGAAATGCGTGAAAATTGGGTCACAGGACCAGCGCATTACCACGAGTCCAGTGGCGCAAGTTTCGTCGCAATCTGACAAGCGTGCACAAAATACGCGCGAGTTCCACAAAAGTTGCGATACGGTGTGTGTCCGCGGATACGGTCTGATTCCGGTGCGCACACGCGTCCGAATTAGTCTCCACGAATTTTCACGTGTCCGGTTACGCTGCGTGCACCATTCGGTACAATTGGCACACGGCGGGGCGGTCCAGTTTGGCGGGGAGCGCTCCGTTTTCCAACTTTTGGAAAACTGAAAAAAGTGGGTGCGCGCAGTTTTGTGACGAATATAATTATGTCCACAGCAACCAATAGCATAGGGTTATTTAACAGAAAATAAACTAGGACAGGTATTCTACAGGTATCAAAAAGAATTACCAAATTCGGATCTCTGTGGTGGGAGATACGAACTCGGCAATATGGGTGGTCATTCTGGAATTTTGCGATTCCAGAATTCTGTCTGCTCGCGCCGACTTGGACGTTGTTTTTCACCTAGGGGTACACGTTTTTCGAGGTTGGCTATAAAACAAATATGGAAGAGGGTTAAGGGGTGAGCATACCTATGAAGACGGAACAGCGTTTGGTTGAGCGAGTCGACGGAAAATCACTCCGGAGCGAAGGTGCTTCGAGTGGAATTCTGCAGGGCGCGAGGTCGGAGTCGTCGGGATGGTTGGATGGCTTGGTGGGGCTTCTCTGGCTGCGGTGACGGCTCTAGATGGGAAGAGGAGGTCTGGAGTTTTAGGTTAGGGTTTGAGAGAGAAATATATATATATATATATATATATATATATATATATATTAAGATAGGAAGAGAGAGGGTTGGAGCGGACGGGTTTGGCCGAAGGGTCGGGTTGAAGGGGGTTCCGCAGAAGGCTAATGAAATTTTCCTAAGTTGCCTTTGCAACTTGCTGATAGGGGGCGGTCAAATGGCTGCAAGTGGGCGGAAGGCTCAAGTATATTGCTAAGAATTGCTGTAAGGATTCCTAAGCAAATACTAAGGAATGGTTACTTAGTTGTGTTATTATTATTATTATTATTATTATTATTATTATTATATTCTTATTAAATAGTTCTTTTCTTAATCTTTTCTTTTATTAATATATATATATATATATATATATATATATATATATATATATATATATATTTGTGTATACATATATATTATATATATTCTCATAAGAAAATTTATAGATTAGGGTAATGCATAATATTAGGCTAGCAACTGCTTAAGGGGTCTCCTACATGGAATAAATTCCGAAAAATTCCTGATGGTCCCATAAGTCATCTAAGTGCCCGAACACCTAACATAAAAATTATTAAAAATCTAATTCTCCTATTTAGACCTAATTACTATAATTTAATTAATAATTAATAAATAAAAGGGTATATACGATTTTCTAGGAAGGGGGTTTTACATTCTACCCAACTTGTAAAAATTTTGTCCTCGAAATTAAAATTAAGCCATGATAGAATGCAAGGATGGTATAAGATATAAATTAACAATATAAATTCATACCTTGGTCTGCGAATAGGTTCGGAAAACGCTTGCGCATGTCATCCTCGCGCTCCCAAGTTGATTCTCCTGGCGCGCCATGCCTCCATACTACGCGAACCAAGGGAATAGACTGGTTCCTCAATACCTTCTCTCGACTATCAAGGATTCCCACGGGTTGCTCTTGGTATGACAAGCTCGGCCCAATGGTGATCTCTGAATGGTCGAGAACCTGACTGCTGTCTGCCACATATCACCTGAGCTGCGACACATGGAATACGTCATGTACTCCCTCCAATGAAAGTGGTAGCGCAAGTCGATATGCCACCTCTCCAACTCTCTCGAGCACGTCAAATGGTCCAATATACCTTGGACTCAACTTGTCGCGTCCTCCGAATCGGATGGTGCCTCTGGTCGGTGATATCCTCAAGAAGACGTGATCGCCCTCTTTGAACTCCAAGGGACGACGATGAAGGTCTACCCACTGCTTCTGCCTGTCTTGCGCTGCTCGCAAGTGTCCCTGAATCTTCTTGACTGTCTCTACGGTGTTGACCACCAACTCGGATCCCAGAATCTGACGTTCTTCCACGTCGCTCCAACACACAGGAGACCTACATTTTCTTCCATACAATACTTCAAACGGAGCCATCTGAATACTCGCTTGATAACTATTATTGTAAGAAAACTCTACAAGATGTAGGTGGTCCTCCCATGATCCTCCAAAGTCTAATATGCAAGCCCTCAACATGTCCTCCAAGGTCTGAATAGTACGCTCCGACTGCCCATCTGTCTGCGGGTGGTAAGATGTACTGAACTTCAGACGAGTACCAAGACTCTCTTGCATGCTCCTCCAAAAGTGCGATATGAAGCGCGAATCTCTGTCCGATATAATACTGACTGGTATGCCGTGCAATCTTACAATCTGCCTCATATATAAATTAGCTAAAGCCTCTGTAGACTGACCCACTCTAAAAGGTATAAAATGGGCTGACTTGGTGAGTCGGTCCACTATTACCCACACTGCATCTCTCCCACTTGGACTCTTGGGAAAACCCGTGACGAAGTCCATAGTGATGTGCTCCCACTTCCACTCTGGAATCGGAAGTGGTTGCAATAATCCTGCTGTCCTCTGGTGCTCCGCCTTCACTTGTTGACATACCAGACATTTAGCTACAAAATGAGCTATCTCTCTCTTCATTCCATGCCACCAAAAGTGTTGTCGTAAGTCACGATACATTTTGGTGCTTCCAGGATGAATAGAATAAATCGAACTATGAGCCTCTGTCATCAGCTCCTGTCGAATCTCTCCATTTGGAACATAAAGACGATCACCACATCGTAATGTCTCATCCTCATGAATGCGCAATCCGGTCTGCTCTCCGGCCTCTGTTCTTTCCTTTAGTCTTCTGAATCTGGCATCTGTAGGCAAAGCTGCCTTAATCCTCTCAACCAATGATGATTGAACTTGTAAGTTGGCTAGTGTCCCATCTGCTCCGGGTAATATCACTTCAATGCCAAGCTCTTGCAAGTCCTCCAATAGTTCCCTCTGTGCTGTCAAGAAGTAAACTGCTGGCTTTCGGCTTAACGCGTCTGCTACCACGTTAGCCTTGCCTGGATGATAATATAGCTCTATCTCGAAATCTTTCATCAACTCGAGCCATCGACGTTGCCTCATATTTAACTCCTTCTGCGTGAAGACGTACTTGAGGCTTTTGTGGTCTGTATAGATTTCTATTCGTTTTCCATATAAGTAATGTCTCCATAGCTTCAGAGCAAATACAACGGCTGCAAGTTCAAAGTCATGAGTCGGATAATTCTTCTCATGTACTCGTAACTACCTAGATGCATATGCAATCACCTTGCCATGCTGCATCAATACGCATCCTAAGCCTTTTCCTGATGCGTCACTGTAGATCACATAACCTCCTGATCCTGACGGAATCGCCAATACTGGTGCTGTAGTCAGTCGTTTTTTTAACTCTTCAAAGGCGGCTTGACACTCGTCGTTCCATATAAATTCTTGATCCTTACAAGTCAAACGAGTCATAGGTGCCACTATCCTTGAGAAGTTTTCCATGAACCGTCGGTAATATCCCGCAAGTCCAAGGAAACTCCTCACCTCTGCTGCTAATTTAGGAACAGGCCATGTCTCAACTGCTGAGATCTTCTCTGGATCAACAGAAATACCATCTCCTGTAACAACATGTCCAAGAAATGAAACTCTGTCCAAGAAGAACTCACATTTGCTGAGTTTAGCATATAACTGCTCTCTCCTCAAAGTCTCTAGAACAATCCGCATGTGCTCCTCGTGCTCCTCGTGGCTCTTCGAATAGACAAGTATATCATCTATGAAGACGACCACGAACTGGTCCAAGTACTGGTGGAAGACTCGATTCATCAAGTCCATGAAGATCGCTGGAGCATTGGTCAATCCAAATGGCATGACCAAAAACTCGTAGTGCCCATATCTTGTTCTGAATGCGGTCTTCGAAATATCCTGCTTTCGTACCTTCACTTGGTGATATCCCGATCTCAAATCTATCTTTGAGAATACCTTAGCTCCACTGAGTTGATCAAACAGGTCATCAATGCGTGGCAATGGATATTTGTTCTTCACTGTCACTGCATTCAAGGCTCTGTAGTCAATGCACATACGTACTGACCCATCCTTCTTGGGTACAAACAACACTGGTGCTCCCCAGGGTGATGCACTCGGTCGGATGAAACCTTTCTCCTCTAGCTCTTTTAACTGTGCCTTCAGCTCGTCCATCTCCTTCTTTGCCAGTCTGTAAACATGCGATGCTATAGGTGCTGCTCCGGGTGCTAGTTCAATTGAAAACTCTACGTCTCTGTCTGGGGGTAGTCCTGGCAAATCCTCTGGAAAGACGTCTTGAAATTCTGAAATAATGGGATGATAGACAACATCGTCCATCGCGAGCTACATACCATCAAGGATTTCTGTGGATCCTCGGGCAAACTCAAGTTCAGGCTGGCCTGGTACCTTAAAAAGAATGCTTCCTCCAAAGCAATCGAAGAAAGCATGGTACTTGCTTAGCCAGTCCATTCCAAGCACAATATCAAAAGATGGCATAGGAAGGACTAAGAGTTGGGCGTTCATCTCTCTGCCACGTATCACTATAGGACCCGTTCTACAAACTCGACTAACTGGTACAACTCCTCCTCCGGTTAGAATTCTAACACAACTAGATAATGGTGTAGAAGCAATATTATGTTTGGCAATAAAACTAGATGATATGAATGAGTGGGTGGCTCCCGTATCAAATAATGTCACAGCAGGAAAAGTAAAAGCAAGGGTAATACCTGCTATGACATCCACCTCATGATCCAGGTCATCTACCTCCAATGCAAAAGCTCGCCCGTTCCTCTGTGGTTGTCCATGTCCAGTCCTCATATACTGCTCCTCCTGAGTGGGTAGCGGTGGTCCTCTCTGAAATCCTCCTGCTGCTGGGGGTCGAGGTGCTCCCGGTCCGGTCATCTGCTGGGCTGGCTTCGGTGCTGGAAGCGCTAATCTCTGAACTGGCGGTGGAAGTGTCTGCTGCATGTGGCAGTCTTTCACCATGTGCTGTCCAGAGCCACATCTCCTACACTGACCCAAGCGGGTCCGATAATCTCTCGCAACATGTCCGATCCTTCCACAATAATTACATTAGGGTTTCTCCAGAATCTGGTACGGTGCTGCTTGGTGTTGCTGATGCTGTTGTGCCAAGGGACGTCTGATAGGTCCCCCCTGTTGTGTCCTGGCTGGTCCCTGCTGTATCTTTGCTGATCCTTGTTGTGTCCTCAGCTGACCTCCTTTTCCTCTGCTAATGGTTTCCTGAAATCTGGCCTCTGTCAGTAGTTCAGCATAAGAGACTCGGGACTGCGAGCTTGTATAATGTTGAAGCTCCTGGGTCAGTCCTCGATGAAATCTCTTAGCCTTAGCCAAGTCATTTGGTATCAAAGCAGCGCCATATTTGCTGAGTCGACTAAACTCGGCATCATACTCGTCCACAGTTTGGTTCCCTTGCTCCAAGTGAAGAAACTGATCATACAAGATGTCCCTGACAGTGTCCGGGAAGTACTTTCCCTCAAAGCACTCCAAGAACTGCTCCCAAGTCTGGTAAGTACCCAACTGGCGCTCCATGGATTCCCACCAGTGATGAGCATTACCATTTAGAAGCGTCCGTACACCCGTCATCCATAGGTCCGTAGGTAACTGTGATGCCTCCAGTAGCTTCTGCGTGTGAGTGATCCAGTTGGTAGTCTCCTCCGGGCTCTCAGTACCCTTGTACTACCTTGGGCCAATCTGAACAAAATCCTTGACTGATCCAACCCTAACTCGAGGTACTGGAGCTAGTGCTTGGGCTGGTACAGTAGCATGTGCAGCCATCCTCTCCAGTGCTGCCAAAAATTCTTGTCTCTGCTCGACTGCCTGCTGCCTCTGCTCGGCTGCCTGCTGCCTCTGTTCCTGTATCATCATCTGAAAGAATTGGAACATCTGCGCTTGGCCATCTTGCGGTACTGGGACAGGTGGAAGGTTCCCAATAGGTGAAGCGGGAGGATCAGATGGAACTGGGGTGTGAGTCTGTCCATCTGGTCCCGGAAGCCTAGGAACCGTTGGGGTCCCTCCTTGAGTCTGACCATTGACTCCAGAAGTTGCGTCGCCATTGGCGGCAGTACATCCATTCTGCAAATCCATCTCTCTGCAGTTGATGTACGAAATGATTAGAAAAAGTACAGGAATCAAACAGGATGCAAGTATTAAATAGGAAGGATGAGTTTCAATCAAGCGTGGATGAGATCCTTATACTCTATTCCTATACGCAGGCTTGTTGGTACAGTTACGTAACCGAGACAATATATTCTAGACCTGCATGGACCACCACAAAAATATGTCACGCCCCAGTCCCAAAATACGTAGGACTAGGAATACGTAACACGCCAGCCGTATGTATACGAACTCCAATATATGGAAACCATATACACACGTACGCTGTATATGAATATCCAATCTACTGTGGTAATATATGTTACAACAAGTCACACGCAGCTCTATATCTCATCCACAGCACAAATAATAGAATAATGGAAATCAATAACTGAATGTCAAAGAAGCAGTCTCAAAATAGAATCTCAAAGTGTGATAGTCGGGTGGAAACAAATCCACTGCAATTCGACTATAATAAACTACTAAAGAGAGAAGAGAAATAAACTCTACTATAAGAATAAATGTCTAGAAAAGAATAGCAACTAGAATCTCTAAACATCTGCAATGAATCACATATAATCATAAGGTAAGATCTCCTCAGACTGATAGGTAGCGTCAGGTCCAGGTCCATACTCCTGCGGGTACTCCTGCTCACCTATATCTGGAAGGGACCAGGTCCTCAGAGAGACGTAACAAGATACAAAAAGCACATGCCAATAAAGTACTGAAAATAAACATCCATTGGGTTGCCTAACCGTCTAAGTGAATGCAGTTAAGAACACCTTTCCCCACAAGTGAGCTATCTGGCTGAAAACTGGGATTTGGCATGGTTCTCTTTTGAAGATCCAGGGGCCCAAAGGCACGTCGTCTTTTGAACGGCGGAGGCCCGCCAATGTACAATATATATATGGGTCATCACCACCCGTATCTCCAGCGGAGAATCCGGGCGTCACAAAAAAAGTGCAAAGGAGCTCAAATGCGGTACTTGTTGTTCTCTCCACCCAATGCTCTAAGCATGTCATGTCCATGACATGATAAACCTCTAATAACCGCCATGTCTACTAGCATGCAAAGTTTCTATTGGCAGTTATCCCTATCCGTCGTACGGCCTATACGTACCAGTGGCCAGCCGAGTACGCAAGTCCGTGTCCTACATGTGACTCACACTCGTGTAAGAATAGTGTCATGGCCAATGAAACATAAATGCCTCATGAAAATGGGGTAGTCTCATAAAGTAGGTCTAATGCATATACATAAATAAAAACATAGTACGACGACACCGTCGTTGCACCCAAGTTTCCTTGGACGCGCAGTTTATATAGCAGTTAAAATAAATAAACTAAATAAACAGAAAATAAATATGCATGCCTCATATGGAATGTAAAAACAGTACAATGGCAAGGTATACTTGCCTGGCAAGAAATCTGTAAAGTGTACGCGCCCAAATGTCAAGGACACTGAACCTGGAACTAAGGACTCCGAACAAACGTCTCTGGATGCTGAAATAAATATCACCAACGTTTCCGGAATGAGCAAAATAGCTAAAAAGCACATCCCTTTCGTCCAATTTGGACACAGGGGCAAAACGGTAATTTCGGATAAAAGTAGGGTCCAAGTGTGGCCCACTTTGCACCGAAAAGCGTGCTAAGGGTAACAGTCTCTAAATGGGATAAACTATAGGTCAAACAACTCTAGATGTCAATACGAACCCAACGGTATATCCAAATGTGGATTCCGATGGGCCGGACAGAATTTTGTCCAAAAAGTCAATTGTGGGGCCCGCCAATTGGCGATCTGGTCAACCGTCTCAGAAATGCATGAAAATTGGGTCACAGGACCAGCGCGTTACCACGAGTCCAGTGGTGTAAGTTTCGTCGCAATCTGACAAGCGTGCACAAAATACGTGCGAGTTCCACAAAAGTTGTGACACGGTGTGTGTCCGCGGATACGGTCTGATTTCGGCGCGCACACGCGTCCGAATCAGTCTCCACGAATTTTCACGTGTCCGGTTACGCTGCGTGCACCATTCGGTACACTTGGCACACGGCGGGGCGGTCCCGTTTGGCGGGGCGCGCTCCGTTTTCCAACTTTTTTAAAACTGGAAAAAGTGGGTGCGCGCAGTTTTGTGACGAATATAATTATGTCCACAGCAACCAATAGCATAGGGTTATTTAACAGAAAATAAACTAGGTTAGGTATTCTACAGGTATCAAAAAGAATCACCGAATTCGGATCTCTGTGGTGGGAGATACGAACTCGGCAATATGGGTGGTCATTCTAGAATTTTACGATTCCAGAATTCTGTCTGCTCGTGCCGACTTGAACGCTATTTTTCACCTAGGGGTACACGTTTTCCGAGGTTGGCTATAAAATAAATATGGAAGAGGGTTAAGGGGTGAGCATACCTATGATGACGGAACAACGTTTGGTTGAGCGAGTCGACGGAAAATCACTCCGGAGCGAAGGTGCTTCGAGTGAGATTCTGCAGGGCGCGAGGTCGGAGTCGTCGGGATGGTTGGATGGCTTGGTGGGGCTTCTCTGGCTGTGGTGATGGCTCTAGATGGGAAGAGGAGGTCTGGAGTTTTAGGTTAGGTTTTGAGAGAGAAATATATATATATATATATATATATATATATATATATATATATATATATATATATATATATATATATATATATATATATTAAGATAGGAAGAGAGAGGGTTGGAGCGGACGGGTTTGGCCGAAGGGTCGGGTTGAAGGGGGTTCCGCTGAAGGCTAATGAAATTTTCCTAAGTTGCCTTTGCAACTTGCTGATAGGGGGCGGTCAAATGGCTGCAAGTGGGCGGAAGGCTCAAGTATATTGCTAAGAATTGGTGGATGGATTCCTAAGCAAATACTAAGGAATGGTTACTTAGTTGTGTTATTATTATTATTATTATTATTATATTCTTATTAAATAGTTCTTTTCTTAATCTTTTCTTTTCTTAATATATATATATATATTTGTGTATACATATATATTATATATATTCTCATAAGAAAATTTATAGATTAGGGTAATGCACAATATTAGGCTAGCAACTGCTTAAGGGGTCTCCTACATAGAATAAATTCCAAAAAATTTCTGATGGTCCCATAAGTCATCTAAGTGCCCGAACACCTAACATAAAAATTATTAAAAATCTAATTCTCCTATTTAGACCTAATTACTATAATTTAATTAATAATTAATAAATAAAAGGGTATATATAATTTTTTAGGAATGGGGTTTTACAGTTCCGGCGAGACGATATTCTACCACCGCCGCAGTTTACTCCACCGATGCCCATTTTCTCCCAGGATAGCTTATGGATGGACAACAGATGTTCCAAATATTCTACGCAATAATGCAAGTCCAACAATAGGTTTATTAAGAGGCTCGGCGTCACGAGACAGAGAACTTGAGAAACAGTATAGTGACCGCACTGGAGTAGGTGAACTCGTCAGCTAGACGGCCATCGACGGGATCTATCACTGATTTCCGCCGACTTAAGACTTGTACCTTTTCAGGCAAGGAGGAGCCCAATGAAGTTCATGAGTGGCTCACAAATACTGAACACCAATTCGAAGCAGCTGAGCTTCCGAGGGAGCGGTGGATGACTTCCATCAGGATGCAGTTGACGAGCAATGCACAACATTGGTGGCTATCTGAGGAGAGACGGCTTAGACCGGACCGAGTCACTTAGGAGGAGTTCTATAGACTCTTCCAGGAGATATATATTCCAGCCATTACCAGAGCGGAAGTTAGAGATAAGTTTAACCCCCTCATTCAAGGCAACATGATGGTAGAAGATTATAATGCAAAGTTCATCCGTTTGGGTTGCTTCGCTCCTACTCTGATTCCAACTGTCACATCCCAACCCAAAATATGTAGGACTAGAAATATGTTAGCATGCCAGCCGTATGTATATGGAGACTCCAATATATGGAAACCATAACACATACGTATGTTGTATTATAAATAATAATTCATAAGTGGTATATAGTTGTCACAAGTCACATGATATAACTAAATCTCATCCACAAAATTATAAAGAAATAAATGATCAAATATGTCAATGAACCAAATATGAAGTAGTTGAGAGAAACTAATAGTTGGATGGAGACAAATCCACTACCAAACTAGAATTTAAAAGTAAATATAATAAGTACATCATCTAATGATCAAAGAGGCTCGAAGGGATGACCTCCTCGAAAGATAACGAAGTAGCAAGTCCTGATCTGTGCTCCTGAGAATAGTCACGATCGTCTACACCTAGAAAAGTACTAGGTCCTCAGATAGACGTAACAAGATACATAAAAGTATGCCAATAAAGTACTGAAAATAACATCCAAAGGGTTGCCTAACCGTCTATATGAATGCATTTTTTAGAACAACTTTCCAACACGTGGGCTAACTATCTGGCTAAAATGGGATTGGCATAATTCTCTCGGAGAATCAGAAAACTAAAAAGCATGACGTCTTTGGAACGTCAAAGGCCACCTGTAGATAATATAGGGGTCATCTGACCACGCATCTTCGACGGAGCGTGCGAGTTATACAAGTAAAGTGCAAAGGAGCCCAAACGCCTTACTTGTTGTTCTCCCCACCCCATGCTCTATTCATGCCATATCTATGATATGATGAGACCTCTAATAACTACTAAGTCTTCTAGCATGCAAATTTTATTAGCAGTTATTCCCTATCGCATGTCCCGTACGTACTGATGATCAGTCAATACGTAAATCCGTGATCTATATGAGACTCATAACTTGTGTAAGAAATGTGTCACAGCCAATAAAATATAAGAATACATCATGATAATGGGGTGGTCTCATAAAACTAGGTTAACATGCATAATATATAATAAAGACAAAATACGATGCCACCGTCGTTGCACCCAAGTTATTCTTGGATGCGCAGTTTATATAGCAGTTAAAATATATGAACTAAATAACATAAATAAAATGTATGCACCATATGGAATGTAAATCACAGTACAATGGAAATGTATACTTACCTGGAAAAAAAACTATGTAATGTAAGCGTCATGGACATCAAGCACAAGGGATCAGAAACTATGATATCCGAATGAATGTCTTCGGATGCTGAAATAAACATCACCAAAGTCTTCGAAATCAGCAAAATAGCTAGAAAATACTACCATTTCGTCCAATTTGGACACAGGGACAAAATGATAATTTTGGATCAAAGCGGGTTCCAAGTTGGCACTTTGCACTGAAATACGTGCCAGGGATAAAGGTCTCTAAATGGACAAATTATAGGTTACACAAATTATAAACGACAATACGAGCTCAACGATATGTCCATTTTTGGAGTCCGGTGAACCGATCATAAATTCGCCCTTCAAGTCAAACCGTGGGGCCCGCTAATAGGCGGCTCAGTCAACTATCTCAGAATCGCGTGAAACTTGGGTCACAGGACCAGCGTGATACCATGAATCCAATGGTGCAAGTTTTATCGTATTTCGATCAGCGTATACAAAGTGGGATAGTTGTTTGCAAAAGTCACGATATGAAAACTTTTACGGATACGGGTTGATTCCGACGCGCACGCACGTCCGAATCAACTTTCGCGAAAGCCCACACGTCAAGATATACCATAAGCGCCTTTCGGTATAATTGGTATACGATAAGGCCGTCCCGTTTGGCGGGGCACACTCTGTATCATAAAATTTTAATTTTAAAATATCAAGTTTTTGGTCATTTTGGAGGCCGAATCATTTAACAACTAAAACAAATTAATAAAAACTAAAAGAACAGTAAAATTCTTGGTTATATTGAGAAGAATATCTTTTAATTAGATTTTGAAAATATTAAATGGGTTGGTGGAAAATTGGACATGAACATGGGGGTTTGGGTCGAATTTTTGGACTGTTCTTGGTCAGTTTTTTGGCCAACTTATGGTCGATTTTTCGACTAATCCAGGATACAAAAACTCGTCCCGCTTGGAGAAAATCCTAGAGAGTTAGGTTGTGAATGTGTACGAAAAAATCTCTCATAAAAAGAATGAGAGATGAGAGAGATACATCACCTCGAAGAGGGGAACGTCGGGTCATGGCTGTGCACTGTCAATCCGTGCGCGGGCTGCTGCTCCAGCGGCGGTCGCCTGCCGGTATAGCGGCTGTCGACGGCGTCGGGGAGGTCGGCGCAGGAGGAAGGGGATTGGGGTTAGGGTTTGATGGTTTTGTAATATTTGTGGGTGTATATATACAGAGAGATCGACAGAGGGGGAGGGAATCGGCGGGTTTTGGGTTCCAAGCGGGTGGGTCGGGAATAGGTTTTGTTTACGTTGGTTTAGGTTAAGGTTTTTAGTTAGGTTTTTGCTTTTTTTTCTTTTTTTTCTTTTCCTTATTATTATTATTATTATTATTATTATTATTATTATTATTATTATTATTATTATTATTATTATTATTATCTTTTCTTATTAATAACTATATATTTATTAACATATATATTTACATATATAGATGAGGTTATATAAAAAATCCAAAAAGAATATTTACACACAAAATAAATTCTAAAAAATTTTACTTTGTAAAGCTTTAATAAAATACTACACCCAAAATATTTTATGAAATATTTTGTAATTAAGAATTAGATATTTATCTAGTTATAATAAATCAAATAACTGTATCATCCAATTAACTAAGTAAATAATTAAATGGATAACCAACAAAATAGGATAATAGTAAATAATATGTGAATCTTACAAAAAGAGAAATTGTCTAATTTGGCATGAAAATTTATGGGATACTAATTGTAGGAAGTTGAGATAGGAAAATAACCACAAATAAATTATATATATATATATAATATATAAATATTTAACACTACTAATGCTAATGGATCAAATTTTGTGCCACAAAAAGATCATACAGGCAGTGTCTCCGGTGTAGGCTACTTCCTATGATGGGCGATACAGATTTTGAGGCTATCCTATAACATTAATACCCAAACCACGGTGAAGTGTCATAATAAAATTATTGGATTTTAATTGATTTAAAATAATAATCTAAAATAAATACAAGAAATATAAAATACACACAAGATACCTATTTTTGGGTGGGGGGTTTACACCGATAGAAGAGAAGAATGCGAAGAAGTTTTTCGACGGACTTAGCTTTGAGCTACGAAGATTGATCGGATCTGTTGTACCTACTTTATACACGGATATCCTTGCTACAATACGACATTTGGAGCGCGTCACCAGGAGAGAGTTCAGCCTAAAATGGTCGTTCATATCAGCACCAGCCAGAGCACCACAAGGGGAGTCTGCAAAGCGACCCGAGAGGAATCTACCACAGAGAGCAGCATCAAGTGCCACATCCCTTCCTACTTGTCACTACTATGGCAAGGTAGGCCATATTGAGAGAGAATGCAGATGCAAGTTGGGACTATACTTGATTTGCGGATCCAACCAACATCCAGCCAAGAACTTCCCTGAGAGTCGAGAGAGAGCACAGATGGTAGACCAACCAGCTTTACTAGTACCGAGACCAGTCCAGCAGCCACCTAGGCCAGTTTATCCAGCATTGGGAGCACCACAGACGAATATTGGAGGAGTTCGACCACCAGCTCCAAGAGGGTATCAGCCGAGGACACCTTTGGCACCATAGGCAGTACTATTCTAGCAGGCTCGGCAGCAGAGAGGACCAGCTCAGGGACGAGGATAGGCATTTGCATTGGCTATTGAAGAGGAAGCTACTGCATGAGAGGTTATAGCAGGTACTATATTAGTAGCTTCAATACCTGATATAGCTTTATTTGATTATGGAGCATCACATTCATTCATAGCTGCTAGCTTAGTAGCCACACATAGCTACCGTACCCCTTCCGAAGACTAAGAGAATTCTTATGGGAGGTAGAATTATCCCAATTAGTGACATTTATAGATCTTGTTCGGTAGTAGTCTGTGGGAGAGAGATGCGAGCTTAATTCTTGATCTTTTCCATGTCGGATTATGATATTGTACTTGGTATGGACTGGATTAGTAAGTACCATGCCACTCTAGATTGCCGGCTTGGACGGGTTATATTTAGACCACTTGGACATCCAGAGTTTGAGTTTCTTCGGAGAACCAAAGAGCAAGGTGTTCAGCCTACACTTAGGGTACTCTCTGCAGAAGGGGAGTCCGAGTAACCAAAGGTTGTATTTGAGTTTGTAGATGTATTTCTATACGATCTTCCAGGCTTACCACCTGATCAAAAAATAGAATTCACAATAGACTTGACTCCAGGAGCGGAGCCTATCACTTCATCAGTGTACTGGCTAGCACCTAAGGAGTTGGCAGAATTGAAGAAGCAAGTTGATGATCTTCTGGAGAAGGATTTTATTTGGCCCAATATTTTACCATGGGGAGCACCCATACTATTTGTACCGAAGAAGGATAGGACGGTACGCCTGTGTATTGACTACAGGGCACTAAATGCTGTTACCATCAAGGAACGGTATCCCTTGCCACGCATTGATGATCTATTCGATCAGTTGAGTAGTGCTAGTATTTTCTCAAAGATCGATCTTAGATCCGGTTATCACCAGATTAGAGTGCAGAAAGAGGATATACTGAAGACAACCTTCAGGACCAAGTATGGACACTATGAGTTCTTAGTTATGCCATTTGGTTTAACCAACGCACCAGCTGTGTTCATGAGTTTGATGAACAGAGTTTTTCATCAGTACTTGGACAAGTTCATGGTGATGTTTATTGATGATATTTTGATATATTTCAAGAGCCACGAAGAGCACGAGGAGCATCTCAAAATCGTGCTAGAGACACTGAGACAGAAGAAGTTGTATGCCAAACTCAGTAAATATAAGTTTTGTCTGGATAGGGTGCCTTTCCTGGGATATCATCTCAGAAGAAGGACTTTTAGTTGATCCGGAGAAGGTTGCTGCAATATAAACTTGGCCTACACCTACATCAGTTACGGAAGTAAAAAGTTTTCTCTGACTTGCTGGATACTATCAGAGGTTCGTAGAGAATTTCTCAAGGATTGCGGAGCCTATGACACTGTTAACGCGTAAGGACCAGGAGTTTGCATAGACGAAAGATTGTCAGAAGGCCTTTGAGGAGTTGAAGAGGCGATTGACGACAGCACCGGTCTTGACTCTTCCTTCAGGATCGGGAGGATACGTTATTTATAGTGATGTGTCAGGCAGTGGACTGGGATGTGTTTTGATGCAACATGGCAAAGTTATCGCTTATGCATCGAGATAATTGAAGGTTCATGAGAAAAACTACCTGACGCACGATCATGAGCTAGCTGCAGTAATATTTGCATTAAAGATATTGAGGCAGTATCTTTATGGAGAGAAGATGGAAATCTTCACTGATCATAAGAGTTTGAAGTATGTTTATACTCAGAAAGAGATCAATATAAGACAGAGACGTTGGCTAAAGTTGATAGTCGATTTTGATATAGAATTAAAGTACCATCCGGGTAAGGCAAATATCGTAACAGATGCATTCAATAGGAAGCCCATAGCTTATTTCTTGACGATGCAGCCCCAGCTATTAGAGGATCTACATAAGCTCAAAATAGAGGTTATTTTGCCAAGTCAGAGTGCGTTGTTGGCAAATCTTAAAGTTAAGTCATTGCTAGTGGAGAGGATTAAGACGTCATTACCCACAGATGCTAGGTTCATAAAACTTAAAGAGAAGACAAAAGTTGGCATGCTGACGGGACTTCAAATTCATGAGGATGGGACGTTAAAATGCGAAAATTTCATATATGTTACGAATGGGGAGTTGATACATGAGTTGATGTCTGAAGCACATAGCTCCATGTACTCTATTCATCTGAAAGGTACGAAGATGTACCAAGATTTGAGGTAGTACTATTGGTGGCATGGGATGAAGAGAGAGATTGTATAATTTATGGCAAAATATTTGATCTGTCAGCAAGTTAAGGCTGAGCATCAGAGAACCGCTGGTATGTTACACCCGCTTTCCATACCCGAATAGAAGTGGAAACATATCACTATGGATTTCATTACAGGATTTCCAAGAAGCCCCAGTGGGAAGGATGCAGTCTGGGTTATTGTGGATCGACTCACCAAATCGGCACATTTTTTGCCGTTCAGGGTTGGACAGTCCACGGATATTCTAGCCGACATATATATACGACAGATCGTAAGGTTACATGGAGTACCAGTTAGTATTGTATCTGATCGTGACTCAAGATTCACATTCCATTTTTGACAAAGCATGCAGGAGAGTCTTGGCACCCGACTCAAGTTCAATATTGCTTACCATCCATAGACAGACGGTCAGTCAGAGTGCACGATTCAGATCATGTAGGATATGCTGAGGTCGTGTATGTTAGACTTCGGAGGGTCTTGGGAAGACTATTTGTACTTGGTGGAGTTCTCTTATAATAACAGCTACCAGGCGAGCATCCAGATGGCACCTTTTGATGCGTTATATGGCAGAAAGTGCAGGTCACCGATATGTTGGAGTAAAGTTGGAGAGCGTCAGATCCTCGATCCGGAGTTAGTGATGCAGACAATTGAGAAGGTGAAGCAAATTCAGAGTCATCTTCGTGCAGCTCAGGCAGACAAAAGTATTGGACTAACACATACCGCCGACCTTTGGAGTTCAAGGAAGTAGAACATGTATTCTTGAGGATCTCCCCTACTCGATGTACTATTCGATTTGAGAGCAGGGGCAAGCTGAGCCCAAGGTACATTGGGCCGTTTAATATTTTGGAACATATTAGTGAGGTGGCATATCGTCTTGTATTACCCCCACCTCTAGAGGGAGTGCATGATGTATTCCATGTCTCACAACTGAGAAGGTACAAGACTGACCCAAGTCACGTAGTCGACCATTCTGAAATTTCAGTGGGACCTAGCTTGAGGTATGAAGAGCAGCCAGTTGGGATAATTAACATTAGTGAGAAGATATTACGAGGTTAGACGATTAGATTGTTTCGGGTAGCTTGGAAACATCACTCCCCCAGCGAATCTACTTGGGAATGAGAGGATATCATACGCCAGCGTTATCCTCACCTATTCGAAGATGCAGGTATGACCTAAGAACTACCTATAGGTTACCATGATTATTTTTAAATTCCTTAGCAGTTAATTTTTAATTTTGAGAATATAATTCTTTTAAGGTGGGTAGATTGTAAACACCCTAATTTTTAGAATTTAATTTAAAATTTTATTAATTATTATTTAGAAAAAAACTATTATTTTTAGTTAATTATAATAAATATTCTTCATGGATTTATATATTTGTGTATTGAATTAATTATTAAAATTATGCAAAAATTATACTTTTGGGTGTATAACTAATAATAGGATATTGCGTAATTTTTTTGGAATTTATTAGGCTCCAAAACTAAATTTTTTGATAGCTAAATGCATGATTTTAATTAAACCAACTTAAACCAACCCAAACCAAACCAAACTAAACCAAATTGAACCAAACCAAACCAAACTAGACCAAATCAATTAAATGAACCGAATCCTAACCGAACCGTACCCGTAGACCCGGAACCTGGCCTGTCCCCCTTCACCTTCAGAAATGCACCCGACTCCTCCCTTTCTCTCCCCCAAAACCGCCGTCGACCACTCCTTTTATCTCCCCGCAACCGGCCATCCTCTACCCAATAAAACCCCTAGCATAGTTAACCCTCACCACCCACAACCCCTCTTCCATTTCCAACCCTCGTCGACTGCCGTCGTCGTCGCCGCTGTGGCCGCCGCAAGACAGGCCGCCCAATTTCGAGTGAACAACAACAGTAAGGTACTCAACTTCTCACTCTCATATCTCCCTACAAAGAAACCCAAATGTCGATCTGTCGAATCCTATGTGAACACCACATGACCTTCTTAAATCCTGTATAATTAGTTCGGGGTATCGTATCATGTGTCGGTCGCTATTCGTAACGCAAAATAAGAAAAAATGACCAAATTTATAGTTCAGAAAACTATCCCAAACATCCATGTTCACGACCGTTTTTCTTCCAATCAAGTTAATATTTTTAAATTTTACTTGAACATTAAATTAGACAACATAACCGAGATTTAATTTCTTTAATTAGTTTATTTTAATTTTTGTATGTTGTGACTTATTCGTGGTTGAAGTTGACCAAAAACTTGGTTTTTTAAACCCAATTTTTTTTTTAAATGGGGTGCGTCCCGCTAAACGAGATAACTTTGTCATGTGCAAATTATATCAAAAGGCGTGTATCGCCAATATAGACGTATTAGATTTTGCGAAAGTTGATTTGGATGTGCGTGCACACCGAAATCAACGCATATTCGTCGAAAAGCCCTATATCGGCCAGTTCTGACACTCGTCATAATTTTTTGTGTGCTTGTCATTTCACAACAAAACTTGTTCCATCTGATTCATAGCGTTATGCTAGTCCTATGACCCAAGTTTGGTTCAATTCTGAGAACGTTGATGAAATCCTATTTTTGTGGGCCCTATGGTTCCACTTGACGGATAATTTCATGACCGGCTCATTAGAATCCAGTTCTGGATGTTCCATTGGATTTGTATCATCATTCTAAACTTGTAGACACTAAGTTTGACAAATTTGGAAAACTTTATCTCTAGTATATTTTTCGGTGCGAAGTGGGCCACATGTGGACCCCGCTTTGACCAGAAACTGTCAATTCTGTTCCTGTATCCAAATTGGACTTATGGGTAGTTAATCCAAGCTATTTCAAGTATTCTGAGAGGGATGATAATGTTTGTTTCAGTATCCGGAGGCGTACCTGGAGATTCCACTTATATCGGAGCAACTGACGGAGCTCAGAACACAGGCAAGTATACCTTGCCAAACTTGCAGTAGTTACTTTGATATTCTTTAATTGAGTTATTTTCTATGATGTACCCATTCAACCTAGGACCGTTAGATATTACTTAACGTCCGAACAAGATTCGGGTGTCGACGTCGTATGCGGAGTCGTGTAACATCACTTAAAGAGTTGATACCACTATCCTAAATATTTTTATGCTTGCTTTACCAAGTACGTCATACCATAGGAGACTTAACACTATTCATGTGATAGAATCTTTCTTGAGATATTCATGGTGATTCTGTATAGGCTTATAGGATTCGTGATATAAGACTTGCATATACATTGATATTATTATGACTCGCTGTACTAGCTAGGGGTCATGATCTTGCGTGTTATGTACATGAGACACCGTGGACATGAGACGTATAATTACATTGGGTGGGGAGAGACACACAAGCTACAGGATGATTACATACATATGTATTTATTATTGCGGTGATTTAGTCTCTGTTCCAGACCTTGTCCCATTACGTGATATTAATGCTACCGGCTCCCCGACACAGAACTTGTAGTAGTCTCAGCCTGAGTACTAGTGATGCTCTCATTTACATATCACATAGCTGGTTACATAGCTTGTCCTAAGATCTATTTTTATATACTGTATTTTATTTGGCTTGAGTTATTCTTGTACCTTCCTATGTCCCCAGAGGACCTCGATCTGAATTTTGTCCCCAGGTACAACAGAAGAGGAATATCCCAAGATTTATGGGACTGGAGCTGACGTTGGAGCAGTACTGGCACCAGAGGTCGAGGTTGTGCCAGAAGAATTCTCCTGAGTATTCTATTATGTACTCAGTTATTTCTGCTTCCAGTTATTCTATAACTTGACTCTTAGATTATTGTATTAACTTATTATTGGGTTGTTCTCCGAGATACTTTTTATTGAAACTTGTTGATGGACTATATTTATTTTTATCTATTATATTGATTAGTCTATCATATTGAATTGTGTTTACTTTCTGTGGATGAGATTAGAATTAGACTGTGACATGTATCTTAGACCATGGTATTTATTTTACAGCTTAAGTACACTCTAACGGGTCCATTAAATTAGGTTTGCCCATTGGAGTTGTGCTACTGGCCATTGCCACGTGGCTAGTTCTTCGGTATTTTGGGACTGGGGCGTGATAACCGCTAACTGTTATTCGTGCCCCTGATGGAAAGCTATACAAAATTGACCCATGCATCCAGCCTGCAGTGGCAAATGGACAGGGTCGGTCTCGAAAGTCTTCCGCTAACGACCCAGGGAAAGTTCTTGTACGAACCTCAGGTCAGGAAGCAAATACAACACCTACACACCTATGTGGTCGGTCTACCCGTGCTCATAATGAGGGTGTAAAGGTAAATCACCCCTCGCTTGACTTGCGTAACGTGATCAATCACAAGCACAATATAAGGGAAATAACTATGGCATGTGAGGTTTCCTCTCTACGGCATTATTGCGCCAACATTGTCATCAATTACTGCTGCGCCAAGGTAGCAGCACTTGCAGACAGGCAATCGACATTCCAACGACTGCAACCAAGAGGACCCATCTGACAATATTTCAGAGAGTAGGTGTAAACACCAAAGGAGGAAGGGCTTCCCTTTGCCTCATGTTACTCTACTTAGAAGTCCCCCTCCACGAGGGGAGGTAGGAGTCTAGTACATCCAATCATTCACTATCGATCAGTGCATCAAGGAACCGGAGGCAAGCTGCAGTGCCCATAGAAAGTGTATTCCTGGGTACGTGCTAGCCGTTCCTTGAGACCCAATATGACTCAGCAAGCTGGGGGTAGTGATCACTTAGAACTCTATAAAACCCCAATATTCTGAGGAGACAGAGATTTCCAAGGAACCGACGCTAAGATTCCTCGGGGTATCTACCATTATCAAGAAGACGTGGCTTTTACGAATTCGAAGAGGATGCATCACTGCCAACATTCCCTGAGGACTATTCACTGCAAGAGTCCGAGGCAGAAAGTGCAACGTCCACCGTCCCATCCATCTCTCCCTATGTGAGAATAGTGTACATGACAAGGGATGATCACGTAGGCGCCAGCGATCGATATTGACTCGAGACCCTCAAGTTCATTATGCAAACCATGAGCGCGATAATGCAAGCCTTGACCCAAATAATACTGGAGATCAAGACAAATATAGCCTTAAATGCAACTGCTTCACCCGTTGGCGGCAATTATGCCTTGCCCGGATTATCTGCTCCTTTTGCAGTCAATGAAGCCCGAAAAGCAATCAGGGAGGCTCGAGAACTTCGAGTCCGCCTGGACTCACTGGGTAATCGGAACAATATACGCGAGCTCGAAGTACGATAACTATACCCCCTCGAGTAGAGAGATGTGTCATATCCGCCCAAGTACAAGCCCTTCAACATGACTCTGTTTGAAGAAAAACCCTCTCCTCAACAGTAAATGAGCTACTTCGAGAAGGCTACGGGGCATCTGTCTCACAACGACGCTCTCCTCATCAAACTCTTTGTCGGGGCATTGTCGGGAGTGAATTTTGATTGGTTTTGCAGTCTCCAAGACAATTGTATCTCATCGTTTGATGAACTCAAAAGCCTTTTTCTCGTCCGATTCTATAATGAAAAAAACTACATAATGATGTCCTCTCTGATAGAAATCATGCAAAGAGAGAAAGAGCATGTACTAGAATATATCAAACGATATAGGCAAGTTGCGCTGAAGTTTTTCCCCGACAATCCTGAATCCACGCTGATGGACACATGCCAAAGGAATATTTTTCCGCAATCAGGCTATGGATGGGCGGCACTTAGTTCAAAGACTAGACGACGTTCATCATAAATATTGTCGATGCTGAAAGGAAGGTAAAGGATGCTCGACTGCTAGGCATATAAATTCTCGTCGTCGAAGATAGGGGAAGACATTTTTACAATAATAACAACAACAACAACAATAACAACAACAACAACAACAGCGACAACAATGTCCGTGATGGCAAAAAAAAATATGGCCTTGTTGCCAATCTAGCTAAGAAGCCCGAACAGAAGCCTGTAGAGGCTCCAAAATTGAAGGAAACTTACTCCTTCGAAGATGAGGACGTCATGGCAATCTTTGACATATTAATGAAGGGCAATAAGCTTCGTCTTCCCGACATCAAATATCCTGAGGAGGAAGATAAGGTCGATGATCCCAAGTACTGCCACTAACACCAGTACGTCCACCATTCAATGAAGGATGGTATACACTAAAGTGATACATCCAGTGCTTGCTCGACCAAAGCCCTTACCTTGGACTTCGATGATAAGACAGTCATTGCCAACATGATATCCAATTCGATGACTTTCCAGCAATGGAGGCCCATGATGGTGTGATCCCAATTCCAAGGGCAATGATGGAGGTTGGCAACCTCCCTTAAGCTCGCAACCAAGCATTCGGGCTAGTACCACTTAGCACCCCTCAAGGAGAGGTTATGTGGGTTCACCTAGATCTTGTTCTAGCTTGATGTAGCAAGCAATGCCCTCCGTCGTCAAGTCCAAAGGAAGAAAATCAAAATCTTGCCACATGGTTTTCTTCACTACCGAGGAAGCCATAGTGGAGGTAACTAGGTCAGGCCTTGCCTACCAGCAGGACTACGATGCTTCCGACAATGGTGCATCTCCAATCAATACACATGCTATATCTGATCCGGGTCGGTCTCAAATCCCCGCAACAGACAGACAAAATAGACTTTCTTTGACAAGCCTCTATGGAAGGATACACCACTGGGGCTAGAAAAGCCCTACAACTTTGACATATTGGCACAACTCGCTAATACTCCAGCTAAACTATCGCTCTTTGAGCTCCTTCGCTTCTCCAAAGACACCCGGGGTGCTCTAAACGAGGTGTTACAGAACGTTGATACTTACCTGGCCCAAGTCAAGCCACCGGTCGAGGACCCCACCGTATATCTCCACTACAACAATGTAATTGAGACAATACCCAACATCACGTTCTCGCAGCAAAAATATTATTAAAGAACAATAGACACGATCACCCCCTATATTATACAGGGTATATCAACGCCATCAAAGTAAACCAGATGCACATCAACCCCGGTTTATCCATTAGCATCATCCCGCGAAGTCTGCTTCAGACCCTGGGCATCCCTATGCACCGGCTGGCAGCAACCAATTATTGCCATCAGTGGCTTCAATGCTGGAAGAAGCTACCCTATGGGTAAGATTTATTTGAAATATCAGATCGGTGATTTGAAAACAGAGGTCACTTGCTACATCATAGACGTAGACGTATCCTATAACTTCTTGTTGGGGTGTCCATGGATACATGAGTACATGATCATACCGTCAACCATGTACCAATGCTTAAAGTACGTCGATAATTATGGCATTGTCAAGATGGAGTTTGCTGACGTTAATCTGTTGAAAGGGGTCGAGGCCTATTACTCCAACTCCATCCTCTACAAGAAAGTCCACCAAGACAAAGGTTGCAATAATATCGATGACAAAGCGGAAGCCGCTATAACATCGGGCGAACCCTTGAGGATCCATCTCAAAGTAAGTATCCCTGACACCGCTCCTTCCCTTATGGTGAAGTTGTACAGGAAGGCACCAAAACCCCTAGTCGTTCATCTACAAAGGCCAAATTATGCGTCTAAAGAAGATCATGTACCTACTATTGCTTCAGAACCACCGGTGGTAAAACTTTACAGGAGACCTCCTAAGCCGCCACGCACATTGGAAACGGAGCTTGGGAAAGATGAATTGGAAGAGTACATAGCTGCTCATGCTGATGTTCCTTCCCTAGATGATGTAATTTCCCAAAAAAAGATACCTTACCTTATGAATAAAAGGTTATCTTTGAACTACTACGAGGTCGCACATTTAAGTGCTTTGTACTCTCTAGAGCACGATCTAGGCCCGTAACTGCATATACAGGTAACTACCTATGCAGTGAACCAAATTTTCTGTACTCAAAATTTTTACTCACAGTGCCAGTAAGGAAGATGGGAGACAAACTCATCATCTTTGATAGAATAGAATGTCCTCAGTCCATCATCCTGAAGTAACAAGAACCAGAACCTAGGGATAGAAGGATACAAATATACCGCTACAGCTCACAAGCCAATCACCTTATACAGAAGATGGATTATTATCTTAAAAGCAACCGAGTCCTGAATTATGACAAAGGATGATGACTGCCTCTATGTCTCATCACTCCTGCAAGCAAGTCCCAGGATTACTACCATAAGACTCAACATGGTCTAGGGTACGTTACACCTCCATCTACTCTCGAAGACTTAGAGGAGTTGGGCGAAGTGTATTCTCACTCTTCAGAATCCTTCGCTTGGGACTCCGATCTAAGCATATGCGACATGCTTAAAAAGATGCTATATATTAATATAGCATCCGTTCACCCAGAAGAAGACGATGATGACCCACTTGAACCCTTCGAGGTTGAGCCATGGGCCCAACGCTTGGACGCATAGTGGGAGCTTTGGTTCGAGCGATGAGAAGCTCCCACTGAGGACAAAGTTGTACAAGTCGATCTGGGCGACGAATCTGCCCCTAAAACTATCTTCATGAGCAAACGTTTGTCTGATGAAGATCATGAATCCCTACTGCAACTCATAAGAGAATATATCAATGTCTTTGCTTGGATCTATTAAGATAAGTCAGGATTAGACCCCTGGATCGCAGTCCACAAGCTCAACATCTTGCCAAATGCTAAGCCAGTAAAGCAATAACAACGACGGTTCCGTCCAGACATTATGAAAGCCAAAGCAGCTGAAGTGGATAAACAAATAGCCAATGGATTCATCTGCGAGGAAGAACATCCAGATTGGGTAGCCAACATTATGCTAGTCATCAAAAAGAACGAAAAGATTCAGATCTACATTGACTTTTGTGATCTAAATTCGGCATGCCCGAAGGATAATTTTCCCCTCCTGATCATAGACATCATGATCGATAGAACATGTGGCTTCGAGCGTATGTCCTTCATAGACGAATTTTTGGACTATAAACAGATCAAGATATCCCTAATCGACGAGAAGTATACATCGTTCTTAACACAATAGGGATATATTGCTACACAGTCATGCCCTTTGGTTTGAAGAATACAGATGCTACATACCATCGAGCTATGAGCACCATCTTTCGTAAATATCTGTGTAAGACAATTGAGTGTTATGTCGACGACATCATTGTCAAAAGTTGCTTCCAAGACGACCACCTCCAAGATCTGAGGACGGTATTTGATCTAATTCGGGCGTACCAGCTGAAAGTGAACCCTACAAAGTCCTTCTTGGGTGTCTCTAGTAGAAAATTTTTGGGTTTTATCATAACTTCAAAGGGCATTCATATAGACCCTGACAAGACCAAAGTAATCATCAAAATGCACCCGCCAAAGAACCTTAGGAAACTTCGTAGCCTTCAAGGAAGGTTGGCATACATCAGGCAGTTCATATCAAACCTCTCTGGATGTTGTCAGTTGTTCACTCAGCTCATGAAGAAGGGAATCTCCTTTGTCTGGACCGAAGAATGCCAGCAGACATTCGACGACATCAAGAGGTATCTTACAAGTCCTCCAGTCTTTGTGGCCCCTATTATGGGAAGACCTTTCTTGCTATATGTGCGTGTGATGGATCACTCCCTCGATGCTCTACTAGCCTAGAAGAGTGATGTAGTTCATGAGTAGGCCATATATTATCTCAACAAAATGATGGTCGACGTAGAGCACAGGTATAATACTGTTGAGAAGGTATATCTTGATGTGGTCTTCGCTATCGGGAAGACTCAATATTATATAGTTGGACAAACAATCCATGTGATCTCGTGAGTTAACCCTTTCAGGGTTGTTATGACGAAGCCAGGGGAGCTTAAGTCCCGCTTGGCTACATGGGCGATACTATTATCGCTATATGACATGGTATTCGTTCTATAGAAGGCAGTCAAGAGCCAAGCATTGGCCAATTTTTTGGCAGTTCATCCAGTGCCAGAAACTTCAAAACTCTGTGAGGAGATCCCAAACGAAGTGGTGGACTCAAATGCGACCACGTGCAAGGCCGTCTAGTGAATGTTCTTCGACGATGCTTCAAGAATAGGGACCAAAGGCAATATCGTCGTGAGAGTCGGGATAGTACTGATTTCTTTCTATGATTTAATAATCCACCGTGCTTACTCTCTCACAGAATCGTGCTCCAACAATATAACAGAGTATAATGCTCTCATTATTGGACTCCAACTCACTAAAGAAGTGGGGGTGGGATACCTGGAGGCATATGACGACTCAAAGTTGATCGTTAGTCAAATTCGGGGAGAATACGAAGTCCGGCACAAAGATTTAATCCCTATTATCAAGCCATAATTAGTATAATTTTTAATTTCGAGTGCTTCTTTATAGAGCACCTACCCCGACAACAGAATATCGAGGCCGACGCTCTGACCGGCCTCGCAGCCTCTTTTGCCATTCCGGTCAATACTCATGAACTGGTCACTGTGGTCACCCAAGAACTAGTGTGCCCCAAAAACAACCTCAGCACGTGCGTGAGCTGATCAGTAGAGACAGACACCAGTACCCAAGACTAGAGACTTTAATTCACGACTACGCAGTCTATAGGATCCTTCTTGAGGACTCAAAGGAGGCTACTCCAATCAAGAGACGATCCCTCCGGTTCTATTACGATGCGGATACTAAGATGTTGTATCACCATTCCTATGATGGGCTTCTAGTATGATGTTTATCTAATACGGAGGCGAAGCAAGCACTCCATGAAGCTCACGAAGGTGTTTGGGGTACACATCAACCCGGTTCGAAGCTACAGGATCGTCTTCGGAGTATGGATTATTATTGGCCAAAAATGGTAGAAAATGTCATTGACTATGCGATAAAATACAAATATGTCAAATCTACACAGATTTCATCCACCAACCCTCAGAATTTCTACACCCAATGGTAGCATATTGGTCGTTCGAAGCATAGAAAATAGACATTATTGGGTCGATTACTCCACCTTCGTCTAAGGGACATCGGTTCATCTTAGCTATCACCGACTACTTCTCCAAGTGGGTAAAAGTTGTACCACTGTAAAGATATTAAACATGATCATCTTTGTCAAGCATCACATTATATACCGCTTCGGCTTGCAACAGAGGATCATTTACGATAAAGGTCCACAGTTTGTAAGCCACACATCCAACCAATTTTGTGACAAAAATTGAATCCAGAATGTAGCCTCGACTGCCTACTACCCAACAGCAAATGGTCTAGTAGAAGCATTTAATAAGACCCTCATAAAGCTACTTAAGAAGTTTGTGTCATCCAATAAACGCGACTGGAATGAGAAGCTGGGCGAGTGTCATTGGGCCTATCGCACAACAGTCCGGACACCAACTGGCGGTACACTATTCTCCCTAGTCTACGAAAGCAAAGCTGTCCTTCCTCTCGAATTCAAAATCCCCTTATTCCAGGTGGCCCTTTCCAACAAGTTGACAAATGACAACAATCACCGTCGACAGCTACAAGTGTTAGAAGCACTTGACGAAAAGCGACTCTTAGCTCAACAGCGCATTGAGCTATACCAAGCACGCCTCTTAGGAACCTTTAATAAATGGGTCAAGAAGAGAACTTTCCAAGTGGGTGACCTCGTCTTGACAGTAAAAAGACCGATGGTTATGACCCACAAGACGGCCGGTAAATTCTAACCTAAATGGGAGAGATCGTTCATCTTGGAGTCCATGTTCTCCAACGTCACCTACCGTCTTGCAAAATACAATGACGACTTGCTCATGATGCCTATCAATGACAAGTTGCTCAAAAAGTACTATGTCTAAGCTAGACTTGTACTCCCCTTATTATCAGCAAGACAACTAAGTTGTACAATATTTACCTTCCTGTTGTTCATCCCCAGCAAGTGTATAAACATAATATGCACTTCTTCTTTACAAATCACGATAAAAGTCATTATCTGTATTCAGGAGTCCTAAATACGTAATAGATAATAGATCCTTAAAAAACTCCCCAGTGGAGCAATTCTCAGGTATGTCCACACATTCGGAAGACCACTTAAAATCAGTTCTCCTGGGAATTAGCTCACGACCACGTTACCTATGAGCTACCGTCCTCACATCCTCCCCAGTAGAGTTTGCCATGTCCTTCTTACCGCTGAGAAACCTTTCTACTTGACTATCGATTATCACGTCTGTAGTGCCTCAAATCCCGAACCCATCGGGATGCACACTATATAATTAGGCTTGTGGCTAGTCTGTCTGAGTCGTAGTTTGGTATTTAGAATCTTTGGCATCCTTTTGCCACGGACAAAATGCGATGATCATTTTCAACTCATGGATAGGCCTCTATTAAAATGAGTCCAATAGTTTTTGTGCTTTGTTGCTTGGTTTTCTTGATGTCGTTTTGGGATTTTATTTTGGTGTTGCTTTCGATTTGCTTGGTTTTTGCTATTGGATTTTTTGCTTGGATCTTTAATTCTTCGAGAGTTCGGGAGAAAGGATAGGCAAGGATTCTAATCTGGTGCTCATGCTATTACAGGTTAGCGTAACTGACGTTTGATCGTTGCTAGGCGGGACTCCTTCTTTCAGCACTTTTCGTAATCGGTTGGTGGTTCGGACCATTCTTTCCTATTTTTTTACGTCCATATCTCTAATGTTTCAAATGTTTAATCACCGATGCCTAGCTGAACGCCTAGAAAATCCTTATCCACGATGCATGCCAGCCACTAAGAAAGTAACATAGAATTATAGACTAATTTGTATATTCATGAACACGATATAAACATGAGCTCCAAAATACAAGCGACAGTTGTGGATCGAAACCAAGGAACTGCCCGATGGAATGCGGCATCTGAAATATTGGTTGCGGCCTGGTGCCTCGGAGAGTTTGGACCCACGGGACACCAAAATCGGAGTACGACTTTAAGAAAATATAAAATATTGCATAAGTATATATATTGCTTCTTTACTTCTTCTATTTTATCTCATGCATTGTATGATAGTTCAACTATTCACGCATTTGTATGGTCTGGGACAACTTGTGCACAAGATTTGGCATTTCCTCAAAATGGTATTCTGGGGCACTGGAACAGTATCGACCCGGGGGGGGGAATATTTGATCGTGCTAGTCGCGATGCATTGTGGGACCTTCAGCAGGGCTTGCTACCCGGGCTAACAGGACACGTCGTAATGCCTTGGATAAGTCTCCATGGTGTCGATCACACCAATGACCGCATATAGATATAACACATGCTAATCTATTATCTTATGCAGATGGTAAGTATACTTGTGTTTCGTTGCAGGGAAGGCATGCATCGGTTGAGTAAGAAATCGATGTGCTTTATGGGTTCAACGTTATTTTTGTTCCTCTAAAATCATGCAACTGATATGAGCTGAATTCACTTAGTTCTTAATGGCAAGATCATTTTAGTGCATGCTCGCACCTAATAAGCTAGTGTTGATTTAGGCGAGTGGGTTTGTCCCGCTCACCAGTACAGCTGAGTACTGACCCACATTGTGGACAATTATTTTAGGCACTCAGAGTCTGCTATGCTAGTGGATAGACGAGAAGGCGTTAGAAGCTCTTCTATTTTGAAGTATAGTTGAAGCCAGTTTATTTTGGAGGCATGAATTTCCAATTTATACAAGGGCATAATGTATGAACGACAAGGTTTATCTGATGGGGCACGCCCTACCTTTTAAGTTTTTCTTTTGTAATGCAAACCAAGTAGCCGAGAGGCGCATCAAATGTAAAATCTATGTAAATTACTCTGAATTATCAATGAAAAGTATATTTTCTTCCTATACTTTGAATTCAACTATCTGTGAATATGTTTTCTAACTTGTGTTTCAAATAGTTTTCTATCATTGCATATTCTTTCCTTTTGCGAGCGCAACTCCAGGCTTGTACGGCATCACGCCTAAGCGAGGACGATTGATCCTTGCGAGATTGGGGTATGACATGTTGGTATTAAAGCATGACTTCACTTCCTTGGGTTTTTAAAAAATATTCTAGGAATTTGATGTGCCTCTCGATTGAATTGCATTCGATGTCCGCTGCATGAGATGAATCGCCCTATACAATAAGCCCATAGATAAAAAAAATTATTATTTTTGGAGTGTTAACAAGCTACTCTCTTTTGTAGCAATGGTAAAGAAAAATACTGCCGCTGCAAGCAGTGCTTAGCCTGTCCAGTGCGATCCAAAAAGTTTTAGAGAATCCGGAGGGGCGGGTTCAATCGATATGACTGGGAGGCTCATTCATCTAATGGAGGTACAGCAACAGCAAGCTGCCACTCAACAGGCACAGATTCTGGTGCAGTTCACTTCTCAACAGAAGTAGATGGATACCATCATGCAATTGATCACATCTTTGGTGCCCAGCAATGACACAGCCACGGTGACGCCTGTCGTACCGTCAGTGGTGGTAGTAGAAAACGAATTTAAGGAAACACAGCCTCCCGCTAAGAATACATACAGAGCGATTGAGTTCACTAAGATGCACCCACCAACGTTCAACGGACGAGCAGAACCAGATGTAGTGATGGGATGGATTACAAAACTTGAATGACTCTTCAACCTAGTTGGCATTAAAGGGTCCAAATGATTGGCTTTTGCATCAGTACAACTGGAACTGCGGGCGCATGATTGGTAGAAAGCCACCAAGCAAGAGATTTATGATGCCAATCTCAACTGTATGATCACCTGGGAGATATTCAAATCTGCCTTCATTGAACAATATATCCCAAGGGCCATGCGGCAACCAAAGAAAGATGACTTCAGCAATCAGGTACAATAAAGTATGTTGGTTGATGACTATTATTCGGTGTTCGCAAGACTCGCGAAGTTTGTTGGATACTTCTTTCCTAACCAGCAGGCGTGGTGCTATTATTTTCAGAAAGGTTTGAATGATGACCTGTGTAAACCCCCTCGACCAGATTCCAGCATTTTAGGATTATTTTTAACCATTTAGGATTTATGGCAATATTTTAAATTATTTTGCTTACATATCCTATTGACTTGTGCACCTGTCCATCACCAAATTATTTTAAGCTTTACCTTGACTGTTATCCCTGAACAAAGTTCACATACCTCTCCTAGACATGACAATCTACTATCCTGTATTTTGTGCAACTCCCAGATACTTTATTTTGAGCCTCGTTTGAGACGCACAAATATCGTTACCAATGTACGTATTTAAATCCCTAGACCTGTACCCATCCCTGTTCCAACAGACATTAGAGGTCCAACATGCACCTGTTTTGCCCAGACAAAAATACGATAATATTCTGCACTGAGTATACTACATTTAGTATATTGACACCATGCTAAAATTATGGCCCTACCTACCTCTAAATAATTAGAGAACACCGTGCGCAGTATTTATTAATTAATTAATACGATGGCCCGTATCACCCAAGAAAACCAGGCCCAGTCCCTGCCCAGACTCACCCCCACCCCCTCAGGACCCTCATACAGCAATTTCCCTCAGTTCTGTGAATTTTAGTATTTTTAGGAATCGGATGTTTTCTCAGACAATTTCGTAAATTGCACAAATTTCCAAAATAGGACCTTTACACAATTTATGAAATTACAGGGACTTTCTGCAAATTTTAGTGCGAGGTGTCACCCCCTCATTGGCCGGTGAACCTGCACCGTCCATTTGGAGGCGGGACCCACCCGAAAATATCCAGAAAATAACTTGTAAATATCTCAAGATATTTTACTTAAAATATCTATATAATTTTTCTATAAAAGAAAATAAAATAAAATAAAAAGAAAAGAAAATCCCAAACCCTTTCCCTGACCTAGCCGTCGGCTACCCCCCCCCCCCCCCCGCCGGAGTAGCTCCGCCCCCGCGGCGAGCCGACCCCCCCATCGCCGGAGCCGACCCCCCCCCCCCCCGCGGCGAGTCAACCCCCCCCCCCCCCGCCGGCCTCGACTCCCCTACCTCCTCCATGTTCTCCACTTCCCCCCTTTTCTCCGACCTCGCCGGTGAGCCGACCCCCTCACGTCTCCGCCACCACCGCCACCCCCATCACAGCCAACCCCACTGCCACCATCTTCACCACCACCCCCACTCGGCCACTCCCCGAGCAGCCCGCCATCACACCCGGCCGCCCTCGCCTCGCCGACTCCGCTCCTCCTCCTCCTCCTCAGCTCCGACTGAGCTCCCCGACCTCCTCCCCTCGATTCTTCTCCTCCTCCTCGGCTGAGCAAGCCGCCCACCACTACTACCATCATCACCATCAACCACCTCCTCCTTCTCCTCCCCGCCTGGACCCACCCTCGACTCCGGCCAGCTCCGCCGCCCTCACTCCGGTTCAGTTCTCCCCCCCCCCAACCGGCCTAGGCACAGCCACACGACTCCTCCTCCTCCTCACCTTGGTCCTTCTCCCCCCCCCACAGCCGTGTAGCCATCCCCCCCCCCGATCCGGCCAGTGCTACCTCGACGACCTTGTACAGCCCCACTCCGATTCAGCTTCTTCCTCGTCCGGTCGGCTGACCCGCAGAGGCTCCGGACCACCCCGCAGCGACCCCGACTCGAGCAGTACCGGACACGGCACAGTACCGGACACGACAGCAGCTGGACACAGCCCGGACACGTCCAAGACACAAATCCTGTGTCAAGACGACTCACGGACACGCGGAATTCAGTTTCTACGGAGCCCTGTTCAGGTAACCCGTTCTATCTCCTCGTAGTTCTGTTTTTAATTTTGTCAGTTGTGACATGTAGGCTACGTAACCCTCTCGATGCCCGTGTGACCCGCTCGGTGCATCGTATCCTGTGGCGATCGCGAACCGCGGTCCAAAAACAGGAAAAACAACGACCCGATTCACCCCGGAACTGAGTATGCCCCGCCAAACGGGATGACTTGGTCGCACACGGTCTTTACCGAAACGTGCGTGCCGTTGATACGGACGTGCGGGATTTTGCAGAAGTTGATTTGGATGTCCGTGCACACCAAAATCAACGCATATCCGCCGACAACGTCCTGTATCCGCCTGTTCTAGAACACGCTGCAACTTTGTGTACACACGTCGGATCGAAACGAAACTTGTGCCATCGGACTCGTAGCAATACGTTGGTCCTGTGATCCAAGTTTGGTTCGATTCTGAGAACGTCGATAAAATCCCGTATCGTGGGCCCCACAGGCTCCACTTGACGGGCAATTTTGTGATCGGCACATCAAAATCCAGTTCTGGACATTCCGTTGGGTTCGTATCGACGTTCTAGACTTGTTGACACTAAGTTTGGCAAATTTGGAGACCTTTAATCCTGACACGTTTTTTAGTGCAAAGCGGCCCACATGTGGACCCCGCTTTGACCGGAACTGTCATTTTTACCCCTGTGTCCAAATTGGACTTAAGAACAGGTATTTCTAGTTATTTGATATTTTTTGAGACTGTTAGTGATGTTTATTTCAGCATCCGGAGACATTTATTCGGAGGCCATAGTTTCTGACTTTTGGCATTTGACATCTGGACGTTATATTTACAGCTCTCTTGCCAGGCAAGTATACCTTACCTTGTTGTACTGTTTAAATTCAGTTATTGTTAGTTACATGTTTAATTATTATATAAATGTGTGCGTCCGAGCAGACTCGGGTGCAGTCAACGAAGGCGTTGACGTTAGGACTTGTATCTGACCTAGTGTCTAGTAGACCCACCTAAAGTTGTGGAGTTATTGATATGACTCCCCAGGCCTTGACACATATTATTACACGTCACAGAGTGAGTTCATATAGGGACGCGTGTCTCATGCGCGACTGGCCATCAGTATGAGCAACACGTGTAACGGTATGAGCTTAGTTGTTTACTTTATTGAGACTTGTATCATAGTAGGAGATGTCCACGTCGTTTTCACGACTTGTACATCTATATTGGGCGGGGAAGACATCTAGTAGGCGTATGGGACACCCCCCTTCCTTGAGTTTTTATCCTTCGTACCATGCTCCTCGGAGATGGTCGATTGCAGAGTGCCCATGCGTCTGGGGGCATATGACACATATACTAGCCAGTCATGACGATTGGTGAATTACGTCAGCATATGTCTAGCCTACACTTTCCCATGCGTACTACCAGGTCTTCAAATTGTATTCACTTAGATGATTAGCATATCCCATTTATTTATTCAGTATTTACATACATGGCATGTTGTTTTTTTTGTATCTTGTTATGTCCCTCTGAGGATCTGGTCCCTTGCCAGGTATAGATGTTCATGAGTATTCACGGGAGCGCAGATCCGGACATGCTACTTATATTCCGAGGAGGTCTTCTCTTCGAGCCTCGTAATTGTCAGATGCTGTTCTCATATGGTGTGTATCTGGTTCATTTTATATTCTATTTCGGCAGTAGATTTGTTTCCATCCGACTGTCATTCTTTAGATACTTATTATTGAGATCTAGTTACATGATTATTGGTTATTCATATTTGATTTCTGTGGATGAGATTTAGACATTACCCTGTGACTTGTGATCAGTTTTACCACTTATGAATTATTGTTTATTATACAGCGTACGCACGTATATATGGTTTCCATATATTGGAGTTGCCATATATACGGGCGGCTGGCATGGTTACGTATCCTAGTCCTACGTATTTTGGGACTGGGGCGTGACAACCTGCATCGGGATGTCATAAATCAAAAGTGTCAGACCTACCGGGAATATTATGAAGCTGCCCTTAATAGTGAATGGATCTTTGAAAGTAATTCACAAATATAAATGTACAAACTCCCCGTACCAATTTTAACAAGCATCCTCATAAAATGGGAGGGTCTGGAGCACCGAAGCATTCGCACACGTCTGAGCACAGGGGACCACCTCAGGGACCGTATTACCATAGGTGCGGCAAGATGGTACATCGGGTGACTGAGTGCCGAGTCGTAGGGTGCTTCAAATATGGCCGTTTGGACCATAAATCATGTGAATGTCGAGACCTAAGGTTGATCGTCAGACAACAGTCAAACCAGAACAAGGGACCTCCAACACATGGCGCCAATGCTGTGCCAGAGAACCCATAATGCTAGGGTGACCAAGGCTGAGTCTATGTATTGACTCAGGATGAGGCATCTTCCTCTGACACTATTGTGATAGGTACCTTACTTTTCAAAGATTTTCCCACCAAAGTCTTTTTCGATTTAGGTTCTACGCATAGTTTCATATCTGCTGATTTTATTGTTGAGAATAAATTACTTCTACTCCATTAAATATGAACCTTTCCGTGAGTACCCCTCGGGAGTCGACATGCTCGCCAATACGATATGTAGGGATGGCTATATTTGCATCGGAGGCAGAAAGCTTTCCTTAGATGCCATTATCCTAGAAATTAAGGAATATGACATTATTCTCGGAATAGACTGGTTGGGTGCTTGTCATGCAACAATCGAGTACGCGGAGAAGCGAGTCATATTTTGTCTACCCGACGAGGCAGACTTCTACTATTCGTGCAGCGTTGCACCAAAGACGGCAATGGTGATATCAGCAATTACGGCTAGGCGATTGTTGTATTCGGACTGTGAAGGGTACTTAGCCTCTATTTGAGACACCCGATAGGAAGGTGCAGATGCATCTCAAGCTGATGTCTAGCAAATTTCTTCGATGTGTTCCCGGATGAGCTGCTTAAAATGCCTCATGATCGAGAGATCAAATTCTTTATTGACACATTTCCGGATATGCGACCGATATTGAAGGAACCCTACCGAATGGCCTCAGCAAAGCTAAAGGAACTGAAGGTGCAGTTGCAAGATCTGTTGGACCAAGGATACATTCGCCCAAACGTTTATCCATGGGGAGCTCCGGTGCTATTCGTAAAGAAGAAGAACGGATCCATGCGACTATGCATAGACTACCGAGAAATGAATAAGGCTACCGTGCGGAACAAGTACCTGTTACCAAGGATAGGTGACATGTTTGATCAACTATAGGGTGCAACAGAATTCTCTAAAATTGATCTCAGGTCGGGCTACCACCAGTTAAAAATCAAATCCGGTGAAGTCCCCAAGTCAGCGTTCCGAACCCTATATGGGCACTATAAATTTCTTGTAATACCGTTCGGCTTGACGAATGCCCAACAGCTTTTATGGATCTGATGAACCACATATTCCGGCCGTTTGTGGACAAGTTTGTGGTCGTATTTATTATAAACCCCCATATTTTTAAATATTATATTTAACTAATTAATCATGGAATTTAATTATAGTATTTTGTAGTATATTAGAAAATATAAATTTATTGAATTTAATTATTAGGTAAATGTACATTTAGAAACTTATGGAGGAAAATTATTATTTTATCTTATTTTATTTTATATAGAAAAATTATTGTAGAAGAATGAAAGATTATTTTTATATACTAATATAATTTTCTGGAATTTATATATTTATATATATATATTGATTAATAAAAAGAAAAGAAAAGAATAGAAAAGAAAAGAATGGAAAAAGAATAAAGGAAAGGAAAGAAAAAGAATGAAAATTAAAACCAATAACCTATAACCCGCTAACCCTTAACTACCCAACCCGCCTAAGCCTAAACCCCCCGAGCCCTGTAGCCGCGTGAGTACCCCCTTGTTTCCCTTCTCTGCTATATATATATATATATATATATATATATATATATATATATATATATATATAACTTCACTCATTCCCCATAAATCTATGTCCACCCTCCTCTGACCTGTGCCGTCGTCGACCTCTGACATGTCGCCGCTGCCCGGAGCACGCCGCAGCACCGCCTGGACTCGCCGCGTCGCGTCCACACAAGCGCGAGCACCGCAGAAATTACCTCAACGTACCCCTGTTCATGTTCTATTTCTCGCTCCATCTTGCGACCAAATTTGATCCCGTCTTCACTGGTATGTTCACGACCTATCCCTCTTCCAACTCTCTGTATTAGTTTTCATCGAACAGCGCGTAACCCTAGGTGAAAATCGAGACCAAGTTGAAGAAAAACCACGACTTTTAACTTCAGAAAATTATTGCGATGACCCATGTTTAAGGACCAATATCTCCTACCACAGAGATCCAAACTTAAATTTTCTTTTTGATATGTGAAGAATATATAACCGAGATTATTTTCTATTAATTAGATTATTTTATTTGGTGTTATGTGCAGAATTAAATTAGGTTAAAAACCCATAAAAACTTATTTTTACAATGATAAAATTTGTGATACGGAATGTGCCCCACCAAACGGGACTGCCTCATCGCATACCAGTTGCACCGAAAGGCGCATATGGTATCCAGACGTGTAAACTTTTGCAAAAACTGATTTGGACGTATGTGCGCGTCAGAATCACCCTGTATCCGTAAAAAGGTCATGTATCGCAACTTTTGTAAAATATCGCACCATTTAGTGTACGCTCGTCAGAATGCGACAAAACTTATACCATTGGATTCATGGTATCACGCTGGTCCTGTGACCCAAGTTTCACGCGATTCCGAGATAGTTGACCAAGCCGTCTATTTGTGGGCCCCACGGTTGACTTTTAGGGCAAATTTGTGTTCGGCTCACCGAAATTCAAAATTGGACGTACCGTTGAGTTCATATTGACGTTTATAATTAGTTTGATCTATAATTTGTCCCATTTAGAGACCTTTATCTCTGGCACACTTTTCAGTGTGAAGTGGCCCACATGTGGACCCGTTTTGACCCAAAATTATCGTTTTGTCCCTGTGTCCAAATTGAACGAAAGGGTAGTATTTTCTAGCTATCTCACTTATTTTGGGAATATTGGTGATGTTTATTTCAGCATCCGGAGACGTTCATTCTGATGCCATAGTTTCTGATCCATTGTGCCTAACGTCTGGACGCTTACACTTTGCAGCTTTCTTGCCATGCAAGATACCTTGCCAAATTGCTTACAGTATTTTGCATGCTTATTATATTTTTATATATTTTTTGCATGTGTATTTTTTTAGTCATAATTATATACTATATATATATTGACACACACTTGACACATAGTATCATGGAAGGGGAGGACAATCAGTAGGCGTATGGGCTATAACCACTCTGGTAAACCGTAGTAACTAGCACGCACTATGGTAGGGTCGCTACCCTCGCAGTATGTCAGCTGATGGAGTCATGATGGTCGCTACCCTCGCGGTATGTCGGCTGATGATGTCCCTGACGTGTGTGTGAGTTGTGAGATTAGATCGAGTAGCCTACCCATGCCCATACGTCGAAAAGTTGTCCTCATTATGCATATTCATATAGATTGTCTTGTACAGTGTACTTATATACTTTCTATCTATTATGAATGTTTACTGTATTCAAATTGGCATACTTCTATGTATTTTGTTACGTCCCTCTGAGGACCTGGTCCCTTTTCAGGTGTAGACGATCATGACTATTCGCAGGAGCACGGATCAGGACTTGCTACTTATCTCTTTCAAGGAGGTCTTCTCTTCGAGTCTTATTGTTCATTAGACGTCTTATGTGGTTTCTCTTATGTTCTAGTTGGTAGTGGATTTATTTCCACCCGACTATCATTCTTGATACTTTATATTGAGATTCAGTTATATAGTAGATTGGTTATTTATTTTTATTTGATTCTGTGGATGAGATTTAGTTATGCCCTGTGACTTATGGTAATATATATACCACTTGTGAATTATTATTCATAATACAGCGTACGTATGTGTTATGGTTTTCATATATTGGAGTCTCCATATACATACGGCTGGCATGCTTACATATTTCTAGTCCTACGTATTTTGGGACTGGGGCATGACATATTTTTGTGGTGGCCATACAAGTCGACAGCATATTGTCTCGATTATGTTACTGTACCAAGCAAGCCTGTGCATAGGATTAGAGTATAGGATCTCATCTACTTATTTAATCACCTCCTTTGATTCGTTCCACATTCTTATTTGATTGCTTGCATTGCATCTTGCTTGATCCTTTCACAACGTCAATCTTATCTTTCTTTTGTGCTTGATAGGGGTTAGGAAGATAATTTATACTAGGTATATACACTCTGTTGTTCAATAACACTATTAGTTAAATTATTGTAAGTTGGATAGTATGCCTCATAACCTAGTAACACATAGTCCTCTTGCTCCATTAATAAAGTATAATTGAATGACACCAACTATAGGCTTGCAGAAGAAGATAATGTTTATCTATAATATAGAACTTTAGTGTTTATCTAGACTGTAGAACTTATAGGCCCATACCCCCATTTGGTCGACTATAGACTTAGACAAGTAGTTAGTATGGCAACTGTAGAGGCACAACACCGATCTTCTTGGTGAACTTAAATTATTTTGTACCTTCCTCCATCAAAATCAAGCGTACTTATATTTTTTGTACTACCTCGACTTATGCTGCTATTATAGCCTAGTTTTGCAAGCTTATTCTTTTATCGAGCTTGTTCATGACATATGTATTATTAGGGGCCCACACTAATACATTGTCTAAATCAGAATCAGTATATTATGGTCTGATCAACCTTAGTACGCTTGGTTCGATCATCGTATCACTACTTTACGTGAATTGAGATATAGTTGACACAACTTGTTAGACGAATATACTTGCCCTCTAGATTGGTCAGAGCATATCATGTTAGGTACATAATTGTGTTGATGTAAACTTACGAATAGGAATTTACCAAAATAAGATTTTAATCCACAACTGCCTTGGCAACTCCCTTTCGAATTCTCTAATCTCTTTGAATCCCGTACTTGTATTCTATCACCTCCTCCTTGAATCATTTATTGTTGTTTTTCGTCTTCCCCTATTTCGGAAAGATGAACGTTCGTGCTTAATATAAGTTTGATACGCGAAGAGTACTAGATATACCCATAGGCCAATCACACTACTTTGTGACTATCTTTTGTAATTAAGGACAGATCACAATGTGATATATGTTGATATTGTAACTAGATGGAAAACCCCCGATGCTAATGGATGACATGAGTAGCAGTAGTAGTATTCTATTTCCTATCACCACTTCGTCCCCTTGGGTGGCTCATTTTCTCTTCTATAACCATTCTTTATCTCGTGCTTAATTCTTTCTATCGTAGTTGCATCTTTTTGTGCCATTATGAATTATTTGATTTACTTCAACCCCACCCTTATTTTGTTAGTTAAAAACATAACCAGGTTAGTAATGATTAATAACTAAAAGATGAGTTCATAATTGTAACCCTTGTGTATATGCACTATAACAATATCTGTATTCTCTTATTATTTTTAAACCGTAAGTAGCATCCTTTAGTCTAACAAGAATTAATTGGATTGTTAAAATAGTTCATACTTCAAATAGTTTTATAAAGTTAGTCAAGACCTTAACTGTTGCCCTAAAACTTAGACTAAACTTAGGAAAGAGTTGAAGGCACTTGTTACGAAATGATGACTATGACAAATCATTGGCAAAGTAGCAAAGTAGCGACAGCTGCAGCTAGACCATTATAGTAGAGTAGTCGAAGTATTTGCAAACATACCGGCCAGGTGGCGTGGCAGTATTAGACTACGATACTTGACGGTTATAAAAAAAATTATGGTTATGAGATTCCAGACAGGTATACCAAAATTCTCGACCCAATGAATAAATTCGTCTAACAACCTAGACAATAGCTTTAAGAGACTTGACTACTAGTAGAATTCTTATAAGTTGGGTAGTATAGACGAGTTAGAGGATAATAGAATAGGGTATGGACAATAAATGAGAAGTGTTAGAATGACAGACCATGACTTTCAAGAAGCACTGCTAGATAGCAATGAAGTGTAATAGCTATAGTGATTTATTATGAATATGGGTTAGTATCAATTTCGAGGATAAAATTTTTGTAAGTTGGGTAGAATGTAAAACTCCATATTTTTAAATATTATATTTAACTAATTAACTATGGAATTTAATTATAGTATTTTGTAGTATATTAGAAAATATAAATTTATTGAATTTAATTATTAGGTAAATGTGCATTTAGAAACTTATGGAGGAAAACTATTATTTTATCTTATTTTATTTTATGTAGAAAAATTGTTGTAGAAGAATGAAAGATTATTTTTATATACTAATATAATTTTCTGGAATATATATATATATATATATATATATATATATATATATATATATATTGATTAATAAAAAGAAAAGAAAAGAATAGAAAACAAAAAGAAAAGAATGGAAAAAGAATAAAGGAAAGGAAAGAAAAAGAATGAAAATCAAAACCAATAACCTATAAACCCGCTAACCCTTAACTACCCAACCTGCCTAAGCCTAAACCCCCCGAGCCCTGTAGCCGCGTGAGTACCCCCTTGTTTCCCTTCTCTTCTCTCTCTCTCTCTATATATATATATAACTTCACTCATTCCACATAAACCCTAACCCTAATTTATCTCCACCCTCATCTGACCTATATCGTCGCCG
Organism: Iris macrosiphon; assembly: GCA_036927795.1. Taxonomy (NCBI): domain Eukaryota; kingdom Viridiplantae; phylum Streptophyta; class Magnoliopsida; order Asparagales; family Iridaceae; genus Iris; species Iris macrosiphon. Next base: position 100,069,291 of record JAYESA010000016.1, on the reverse strand, counting down.
ACCTCTGACCTGCCCACCGCCCAGAGCAAGCCGCAGCACCGCCTGGACCCGCCGTGTCGCGTCCGCACAAGCGCGAGCACCACAGAAATTACTGTAACGTACCCATGTTCACGTTTTGTTTTCTGCTCCATCTTGCGACCAAATTTGATCCCGTCTTCACCGGTATGTTCAAGACCTATCCCTCTTCTAACTCTGTGTATTAGTTTCCATCGAACAGCGTATAACCCTAGGTGAAAATTGAGACCAAGTTGGAAAAAAACCACGACTTTTAACTTCAAAAAATTGTTGCGATGACCCATGTTTAAGGACCAATATCTCCCACCACAGAGATCCAAACTTAAATTTTCTTTTTGATATATGAAGACTATATAACCGAGATTATTTTTTGTCAATTAGATTATTTTATTTGGTGTTATGTGCAGAATTAAATTAGATTAAAAACCCATAAAAATATATTTTTAAAATAATAAAATTTGTGATATGGAGCGCGTCCCGCCAAACGGGACCGTCTTATCGCGTACCAGTTACACCAAAAGGTGCGTATGGTATGTCCTAACGTATGGGCTTTCACGAAAACTGATTTGGACGTATGTGCACGTCAGAATCACCTCGTATCCGTAAAAAGGCCCTATATCGCGACTTTGTAAAATACCGTACCATTTAGTGTACGCTCGTCAAAATATAACGAAACTTGCACCATTGGATTCGCGGTATCACGCTGGTCCTGTGACCAAAGTTTCACCCAATTCCGAGATAGTTGACCAAGCCACCTATTTGTTGGCCCTACTGTTGACTTTTAAGGAAAATTTGTGTTCGGCTCACCGGAATCCAAAATTGGACGTACCGTTGAGTTCGTATTGACGTTTAAAATTGGTTTGACCTATAATTTGTCCCATTTACAGGAGCACGGATCAGGAGTTGCTACTTATCTCTTTCGAGGAGGTCTTCTCTTCGAGCCTCATTATTCATTGACGTCTTATGTGGTTTCTCTTATGTTCTAGTTGGTAGTGGATTTATTTCCACCCGACTATTATTCTTGATACTTCATATTGAGATTCAGTTATATAGTAGATTGGTTATTTATTTCTATTTGATTATGTGGATGAGATTTAGTTATGTCATGTGACTTGTGATAATACATATACCACTTGTGAATTATTGTTCATAATACAGCGTACGTATGTGTTATGGTTTCCATATATTGGAGTCTCCATATACATATGGCTGGCATGCTTACGTATTCCTAGTCCTACATATTTTGAGACTGGGGCGTGACATATTTTTTGGTGGCCCATGCAGGTCGAGAGCATATGGTCTCGGTTATGTTACTGTACCGAGCAAGCCTGCGCATAGAATTAGAGTATAGGATCTCATCTACTTATTTAATCACCTCTCTTGATTCTTTCCGCATTTTTCTTTGATTGCTTGTATTGCATCTTGCTTAATCCTTTCACAACGTTAATCTTATCTTTCTTTCTTGCTTGATAGGGGTTAGGAAGATGATTTATACTAGGTATATACACTCTGTTGTTCAATAACACTATTAGTTAAATTATTGTAAGTTGGGTAGTATACCTCATAACCTAGTAACACATAGTCCTATTGCCCCATTAATAAAGTGTAATTGAATGACACCAACTATAGGCTTGCATAAGAAGATAGTGTTTATCTAGACTATAGAACTTTAGTGTTTATCTAGACTGTAGAACTTATAGGCCCATACCCCCATTTGGTCGACTGTAGACTTAGACAAGTAGTTAGTATGGCAACTATAGAAAATCATGACAGAGGCATACTATGCAAAGTATTTCTTACATCCGGGGAGCACCAAGATGTACAAGTGTCACGCCCCAGTCCCAAAATGCTGAGGGACTGGAGAGGCGCGGCAATGGCCAGCAGCACGCACCGATGGACAACCCAATTTAATGGATCCATCAGGGCATGCTTAAGCTGTAGTCTAGCAGGAAATAGAGCAATTGTTACAGGTCACAAACTAATCTAATCTCATCCACAACAGATAATCACAAATTAAATGCCAGAAATAATGTAATAGAATAACTATCAATCTCACTAAATATCTCGGTGAACAATCCGAGATTATGTCTGATACATCAATGCCTATAGACAGGAAATAAAGGAACTGGAAAGAGAAATAAATGACTACATACGGCCAATGCTCAGGAGAAGTCCTCTGGTGCGAGCTCGTCTTCAGGTCCTGGTACAGCTCCTGGAAGTGCTCTGGTACGGGGTATCTCTGGATGGATCTCTTCAGCTATACCTGGGGACATAGTCCATTCCAGGTCCTCAGGGGACATAACAAGGTACAGATAATACAAGCCAAAATATAAGCAGTGCAGCAGAATTAAATAAAACAGCAGGGTAAACTATGTAACCAGCTAAGTGACAATGCAAGTTGAGAGCATCACTAGAACTCAGGCTGAGACCGCTACAAGCTCTGTGTCGGGGAGCCGGTAGCAGTAATAACACGTAAAGGGTCTAGCTCTGCTGGAGAGTCTACGACCTCACACTAATTATATATATATATGAAAATAGCCTGTAGCCTGTGTGTCTCTCCCCACCCAATGTAATCACATGTCTCATGTCCATGACATGCAAGATCATAACTAATGCAGCAGTCATATAATGTCTAGGAATAAACTGTCCATGTCTTACCTGTATCTTATACAGAATCATCGTGAATATCTCAAGAAGATTCTGTCCATGATAGTGTCAAGTGTCCTGGGTTTTGTTGTACTTGATAGGACAAGTACCAAGAGTAAGGGTATCGAATATCCATCTCTAAATGACGTACCCAACACCGCGTACGGTGTTGGCACCCGACTATGATCGGACACTCGGTACGTCACACGTTTCCTAGGTTAAGCAGTTAAAATAAGTTATAATTAAAACAAAGAAATATGCAACAAGACTATAAAGTTGGCAAGGTATACTTGCCCTCTGATATATAACTAAGCCAAGAAATATTTAGTAAAGACTGCAGGTTTTGGCGAGGTACACTTGCCTGTGGTTCCGGCTCGGTTTGAAGTTCTGACTTCAGCGGAAATTGCAGGCGATACTCCGGTTGCTGTAATAAATATCACCATCAGATCCAGAAAATATCAATCAGCTAGAAACGCCTGTCCTTGGGTCCAATTTGGAGACAAGGGCAAAAACGGCAGTTTCGGGCCAAAACGGGGTCCACCGGTGGGCCCGCTTTGCACCGAAAAACGTGTCAGGGTCAATGGTCTCCAAATTCACCAAACTTAGTGTCAACAGGTCAGGAACGCTGATACGAACCCAACGGAACTTTCAGAATTGGATTCCGGTGAGCCGATCACAAAATCGCCCGTCGAGCGGGGCTTGTGGGGCCCACGACACGCGATTTCGTCAACGTTCTCAGAATCGAACCAAACTTGACCCACAGGACCAGCGTATTGCTACGAGTCCGATGGTGCAAGTTTCGTCTCGATCCGACGTGTGTACACAAAGTTAGGGCGCGTTCCAGAAAGTACAGATACGGGGCGATGTCCGCGGATACGCGTTGATTCCGGTGTGTACGCACACCCGAATCAGCTTCCGTGAAATTCCATACGTCCGTATCGACGAGCGCACGTATCTGTGAAGACCGCGCACGACCAAGTCGTCCCGTTTGGCGGGGCGTACTCGGTTCCGGGGTGAAACAGGGTCTAGTTTTTTCCTGTTTTTGGATCGCGGTGTGCGATCACCACAGGACGCGATGCCCCGAGCGGTTTGTCCGGGCACCGAGAGGGTCATACAGGCTTCGCAACGCAATTTGCGGAATCAAAAACAGAGCTACGAGGCGAAAGTTACAAGTACCTGAAGGGACCCGAGAAACCGGGGTTCGAGTTGTGTCCGACACGTGTCCGACTCGTGTCGGACACAGGGAAGATTCTAGGGTTAGGGCTTGGAGTCCCTCGCCGGAGGACGGCGCTCTGCGGCCAGGCGGAGGCGGAGGGGACCGGCGCTAGGGCGGCGAGGCGCGCGGCGGTGAGGCGGAGGCGATCGAGGCCGGCCTGAGGCGCGCGGCAGGCGGCGCGGCTGCTGCTGTTCCTCGCTGCTGCGGCTGGGAGAAGAGGGGCGGCGGAGGCTGACGGAGGAGGAGGGCCGGGCTGGACGGCGGCGTCAGCGCTGCGGCGGTGGAGGCTGACGGAGGAGGAGGGCCAGGCTGGGCGGCGGCGTCAGCGTTGCGGCGGTGGAGGCTGTCGGAGGAGGAGGGCCGGGCTGGGCGGCTTGGTGTCGACGGCCAAGGGGGGGAAGGTCGAGGGTTATATAAGGGGGAAGAGGGTGGCGTCGAGGGCCGGGGAAGGCGGAGGGGCTGGCCGAGGGGTAAGGGCGACGTGGGGGCGAGGTGGCCGGCCGGTGCGGCGCCGGACGCGGGCACGAGGGCTGGGTCGGGGTGAGGGAGAGAGGAGCGGGTACGGGTTTGCGGGTCGGGCGGCGGATGTAACGCCCCGTTCGTCCCGTTCCCCCTATTCGGGTAGCGCGGCCAAGAAATACTTACGACCGTTCGATCGGGACAGATTGAATTAAGATCCTTTCCTCGTTATGGATTGGTTTCTTCGGAATCAGGTCCCATAATCAATGGATCGTGCCTCAAGGAAGGACTCGACGGCAGAGTAGAGAGAGGCCTTTCCGTTGTGTTGGTTTTCCTTGCCCGTTTTCGATTGCCGCTTGGTTGCGTACTTGTTGGTTTTAGGACTTGCATTTTCTTGAACGGTTTTAATGGATTTCATTGCTTTCGTTCTTAGGATTTCGTATTTCGTATCGAGCCTTGGAGACCGAAGCAGGAGGTATTGATCATTCGTTGGTGCGTGCAGGTGATCGGGTAGACGGCGCGCGAGCGGAGTCTTAGGGATCTCTACTTCTTCTTCCTATACAACCAACGTGTGAGTGGCTCTATTTCGATAAGCACCTTCTTTCCAAGGGCCCCGTTCATAATAAAATTGACTCAGTTGTGCATTAAATCAAACGACACCACTTAAGTAATAAGTTGGATAACAAGACAAGATAAGAAGTAGGCTTGGAACACCCATTGCTTGTCATACAAAACCTTGCATAAATTTATTGATGCATGCATGTTCGTTGGATGTTTAATGGGTTGGTATTTACTGATAGTTCAAAGTGCTCTTTTATAAGTTCAAGGTGTTCTTTTATAAACTGCTGCATGTTATTTCATATAACTGTTGGTTGGTTGTGATAGTACAGTAAAGCAGTTTAATACATGATGTTCTTTAAATCGCTGGTAAGTAAATCTGTGAAGTAGAGTTCATAGAAATGGTCATGGGAATTCTTGTGCACAAGGGATCCAGGTTCCTGCGAGCGGTTACCGGGGCACCGGGCCGTTTCGACCCGGGCGGAATCTACTTTCTTAGTCCTGGGAGCGGGGAATTGTAGTGGGGCTAGCTACCCGCGCTGCAAGCGTCGCCGCCAGCCCAGACTAAACCCATGATGGCTGGTAGACAACAAAGAAAGATGTTATGTACATTTAAACTGTGCAGACTAACTATGTCTTCGTGACAGGGAAGGCTATGGTAAGTTGTACAGGTGGTTCAGACGGGACAGGTAAAGTCACCGAACGGTGGCATGTGGAGTTATGTTATTTTGTTCTTGCATACCTGCTAAATGAAATCTGAACTAGGCAAGAATAGAAACCCACCTAAGCACATAAATGTTGCATGTTCATTAAAACTCATCTAAAGAGCTTGGTAAAGTTGAGCAGCTAGCCTTCACCAGTACTTTTCGAAGTACTGACCCTCGTTGTAGCAGGTTCCCCGGCGCAAGGCAACGCAGCGAGGAGCTGAAGCTCTCTCCGGACTTTGGGGATTCTTGGCGGGTCGTGGCCAAGACTTTGGAGGCTCAAGCTAGAAGCCTTCCCCTCTCTCTCCGTTGCGGAAACAACGCTAGCGATGGTGCTTCCCCGCACCCAAGGAGTTTTGTGCTTTGAAACTATGTAAAGGGACATAATGTATGGATCGGCTATCTCATTTTGCGTCCAAGTTTGTAAGCCCGTGGGGCATTTTATACTTTTGAGTCAAGCAATGTAACAAGATGTTCATTATAAATAAAAGAGAAACTTTTCTATGCCTCAACCTTGTGTTATCTTATTCGTCTACTCTGTTGCATTGATCTAAAGAATATCCTTATGCCTAAGGCCTGGTGCGCGCGCGCCCTACGCGTGCACGGCATCACGCCCCCTGGGACGATTATCGGTTAGCCGAGAGATTGGGGCGTGACATATTGGTATCAGAGCATGCTTCAGATCCTTTGATCTCACAAAAGAAAGTTTCTAAAGAGGACTTTGTTCCTTCCGAGTAGACCCTTGAATTCGCTTGGCCAAAATGAGATGCGTTCCATACAATAAGTCTAAATATTTTGAAAAGTGCGTGGGAATTATACGATTGCTTGGACGGGATTATGATGTGAGGGCTTTTGTCCCAACTCATAGAGGATGTTGCGAGAAGAGACTCGTGTTATAATTGGCAAGTTATATGTCTATATAAAAATACCAAACGAGTAGAGTGCGAGATAAGAATATCGTTCAGACAGTGGTCCATGCACATGGCCTTTTGGCCGAATTGTGTTAAGTATTATGCACCAAGACTCTCGGTGCTAGTGAGTTGCAGCGAGAATTGGGTATTGTTGGGATGAGAATAAAGTTGACTTGGAGGGAAATCGATAGAGACGTTATCGGATTGCCGCTAAGGCGAGTAACGGGAATCGTGTAGGGAATTTTCGGAAATAGTTGGACGGTTATTCATAGCGATAAGTCATGATTTGAAGCATAGTCTGTATAGAGGACTATGAATACAGGTGTGTACGAGTCTAAGATCGCTAAGGCGATAAATAGGGACTGTGTTGGAGTTCTAAAGAACGAATTGGGCATACGAGTGAAGGATGCGAACGCGAATCAGGAGTTATTAGGATGACTCAATTCCTGAGTAGTGTATGCGATAAGTCCCCTGTTCGATTATACAATTTGTGGATATAATGAGTTGTAAAGATTCAAGGAGTATAACTCGAACCCGGAGTGGTGTATTTGTTGGCTTAGAAATGCTTGAACGAAGTCGTGGATTCAGAGAGTTAAGCGAGTCTAGCGACAAGCGACGAGATTGGGTAAAGTCTTAGTATAAATAAACAGTGCCTAGCAAGCAAACGAACTCGGAGAAAGCATACAATGTTTAGTTCGAACGAGTTACAATGAGTTGAATAAGGGATAAGGCTTACATCGAATAGAAATTCAGGGAAATTGGAATCGATATCATGATCGGAAAAGACTTAGAGGATTGTACGAGCGAGTTTGAGTTGAAACAAGCAAATTACAAACTTGAGTCGAGATTGAATAATCTGAGATGCGATCGAATTAAGTGCAATTAGAAATAATGGAGTGAACGAATGATAGCGTGCATGGAAAATTTGGATTTGAGTAGGATATCGCTCGATAAAATTCGGTTTGAGTATGGATGCGATGATTTCAAATTTTGGGAGATTTAGACCATAACAATGGTTGGAAAATAGTATGGATTGATGCAAGTTAGTAAAAATTATGAATTTGATGGATTGAGTTAAGCGGTAATAGATTTGGCTTGGAGTTTGGAAGAACGATCTTGAAATCAAGTTCGGGAAGATAATATTCGAAATCTGTCCCAGCGAAAACGATTATCCTGCGGGAGCGTCGGCGTGGTGATTTCACGTACGGTAGGGATGAGCAAACTCAAGAAAACAGGTTCGGTGATTATTCCAAAAACGAACTCGATGAATGGAACGTATCAATGGGATAGACTTGGGTTTGGGAATTGATCTTAGTTGTTTGAGGAATACTAAGAGTAGACTAAGAAAATGAGTCTAAGGATTTTTCCTGAGGAGTTAGTCTAGAAACGTAAAGTAAGAGGTGTTGGACGTTTTCATGAACGGATACGTAGATTGTGCTGGACGACTTAGAGTTCATGATATACATCGATGGTTTATAATGGAATTGTGGCTTGATGATACAGGCGTAGAAAATGATGGATTGGTGAATTCTATCAAACATGATAAAAGAGATAGTGTATGTGAATCAATGGGTTGAACCTGCAACGTGGGCGTATCGTGGGTTCGGTTGAACGAGCGTGTTGGTGTGATAGGATGATCTGTGCTCGATGTTTAGAAATCTGAGTGAAACGAGCTTGGATAGAATACCCGTGTAAAGGAACAATGGTTTGACCTTAGGGTGTTTGGGGCGAGCGTTGTGCAACACGGTTGCGCGATGAATCGCAAACTTGAGTTGTACCTATGACTGTGTGTGCTGGCCTAGGGACTAGGCAGACGACCCTATGCCTTGAGTTAAACTGGAGTGGCTGACTTCAGAGTATCGTTCGGGAAGAATGATAGAACTGGGGCAACAAGACTTAGAGTTAGAATTTGGAATTGGGAATATACACTAGCAACGTTCGCGTTGAAACAAACGTAAGACAAGATAGGACTCGGGTGATAATTGATTTGGTTGGATAGGTTACGCGACGGTAAAGGATAAGACGATAGCTGGATCGAACAAGAGTTCGGTCATTCATATAGCAGGACGATCCGCGTTTCGAAAGATTTTCACGAGTAGCTTGTCAGACTTAGCTGTCACTGAGCTTGGTTGAAATACACATATTTGGGGGACGCCTTGAATATGGGTACGATCCAGACTTAGCGATATGCATAACTCGGATGCAGCTGCAAAGGAAAATGTTCGGATTCGCATGGATGAGCATGGCAACTGAAATGATTTAGCCTCAACCTAAATTTTTATAGAGGAAAGATTGTATCGTTCCTCGTGCTACCGGGATAGTTCTGCGCTAAGGCGCAGTACGAGATTGAGTTTGGGGATGCAATAGTTGAACTAATAGATCATTCGGATGAAATGATTAAGCACTCGGGCGAACGGAACGAGTAAAAACGAATAGAAAGTTAAGTTCGATTGAGCCAAGGGTGCGAAGGACTTGAGCGTACCCCAGGTAAGCAATTTAGCTCTGCGCTAAGGCGCAATATAGACTGAGTCAGAAAACGTTGGTGATTGGGTGCGAATTTATTTAGTGAGATTGGACGATGACTCAGAGAGATTTGATGCAAAAACGAGATTGGAAAATTGTCGATATTCGAGCTTTTGGGTTAGGCGTAACGACGGGTTTCGATAGGCAACGTCAAGTAATAGGCTCAAATGCGTTGGGTTCCTATGTTGATAACATAACTAGTTGGGCAAGTCCACCCAATTATGAGTCGTAAGTGCTCGTTGAGCTATAGAATACCATGTGCTTGGGTAATATAGCCCTGCGCTAGGTGCAGTAGATTTTGAGACGGAAGTGCAACGATCGAGTTGAGTATAACTCGATAGCATTGAACGATAGAGTCGTTCGATGAGAACTGGCCAACATTGGCGTAACGCATGGCGAGAAAATAGAGGATTGTAGTATTGAGACAGTCCTTGAAGGATAAGACAAGATGTATAGAAAAGTTTAGAAGTTATGCGATAGCACGAGATGCGCTCAGAAAGTCTCGAGGACGGAACTTGTTCTGAGTGGTATATGGCGTAACAACCCGCTCCGCTCAACCCGGAGGGCCGATTCAAACGGCACAAGTGTAGCTATTTAACCGCCTTGCTCAGCGAGATGGCTCGTGCGATGCAAAAGCTTTCATACTGGGATCCTCAATGGAGTCAGACTTAGACTATCAGAAGCGCATCCGGAGTCTAGCTCGACCGATGCGATACATCGCTAAGGTGGGTGACCCCGGTGAACCTGTCTCTTCTTAGCTGCACACTAAGAAAATGAACGTTACGTGCTAGTTTACAGGCGATAACCTTTGCATGCTAATAAAAGAGATGAACGCACATAGCTAAGGGGATAACCCCGCTTTATTATCGTGTAGAACATGGAAATCTTACTCGCTAGTTGCGTAGTCGACTTGGGTCAGTTGAATCTGCAAGCGGACTTGTCGTACGCGGCAGAGCCTGTCTAAATTTTGGATCGTAAAAGGAAGCAGTTGCGGAACCGAACGTCTCGCTAGTACGCGTACTGTGGCGAAACCACTCGGTCGAGGAGTCGACCTGGGAACTTGAATCTGATATGAGGGGAAAATTTCTCTCATTATTCCTTAGTGGTAGGTTCTATTCTTAAGTTTCGGGACGAAACTTCCTATTAGATGGTTATGATGTAACGCCCCGTTCGTCCCGTTCCCCCTATTCGGGGAGCGCGGCCAAGAAATACTTACGACCGTTCGATCGGGACAGATTGAATTAAGATCCTTTCCTCGTTATGGATTGGTTTCTTCGGAATCAGGTCCCATAATCAATGGATCGTGCCTCAAGGAAGGACTCGGCGGCAGAGTAGAGAGAGGCCTTTCCGTTGTGTTGGTTTTCCTTGCCCGTTTTCGATTGCCGCTTGGTTGCGTACTTGTTGGTTTTAGGACTTGCGTTTTCTTGAACGGTTTCAATGGATTTCATTGCTTTCGTTCTTAGGATTTCGTATTTCGTATCGAGCCTTGGAGACCGAAGCAGGAGGTATTGATCATCCGTTGGTGCGTGCAGGTGATCGGGTAGACGGCGCGCGAGCGGAGTCTTAGGGATCTCTACTTCTTCTTCCTATACAACCAACGTGTGAGTGGCTCTATTTCGATAAGCACCTTCTTTCCAAGGGCCCCGTTCATAATAAAATTGACTCAGTTGTGCATTAAATCAAACGACACCACTTAAGTAATAAGTTGGATAACAAGACAAGATAAGAAGTAGGCTTGGAACACCCATTGCTTGTCATACAAAACCTTGCATAAATTTATTGATGCATGCATGTTCGTTGGATGTTTAATGGGTTGGTATTTACTGATAGTTCAAAGTGCTCTTTTATAAGTTCAAGGTGTTCTTTTATAAACTGCTGCATGTTATTTCATATAACTGTTGGTTGGTTGTGATAGTACAGTAAAGCAGTTTAATACATGATGTTCTTTAAATCGCTGGTAAGTAAATCTGTGAAGTAGAGTTCATAGAAATGGTCATGGGAATTCTTGTGCACAAGGGATCCAGGTTCCTGCGAGCGGTTACCGGGGCACCGGGCCGTTTCGACCCGGGCGGAATCTACTTTCTTAGTCCTGGGAGCGGGGAATTGTAGTGGGGCTAGCTACCCGCGCTGCAAGCGTCGCCGCCAGCCCAGACTAAACCCATGATGGCTGGTAGACAACAAAGAAAGATGTTATGTACATTTAAACTGTGCAGACTAACTATGTCTTCGTGACAGGGAAGGCTATGGTAAGTTGTACAGGTGGTTCAGACGGGACAGGTAAAGTCACCGAACGGTGGCATGTGGAGTTATGTTATTTTGTTCTTGCATACCTGCTAAATGAAATCTGAACTAGGCAAGAATAGAAACCCACCTAAGCACATAAATGTTGCATGTTCATTAAAACTCATCTAAAGAGCTTGGTAAAGTTGAGCAGCTAGCCTTCACCAGTACTTTTCGAAGTACTGACCCTCGTTGTAGCAGGTTCCCCGGCGCAAGGCAACGCAGCGAGGAGCTGAAGCTCTCTCCGGACTTTGGGGATTCTTGGCGGGTCGTGGCCAAGACTTTGGAGGCTCAAGCTAGAAGTCTTCCCCTCTCTCTCCGTTGCGGAAACAACGCTAGCGATGGTGCTTCCCCGCACCCAAGGAGTTTTGTGCTTTGAAACTATGTAAAGGGACATAATGTATGGATCGGCTATCTCATTTTGCGTCCAAGTTTGTAAGCCCGTGGGGCATTTTATACTTTTGAGTCAAGCAATGTAACAAGATGTTCATTATAAATAAAAGAGAAACTTTTCTATGCCTCAACCTTGTGTTATCTTATTCGTCTACTCTGTTGCATTGATCTAAAGAATATCCTTATGCCTAAGGCCTGGTGCGCCCGCGCCCTACGCGTGCACGGCATCACGCCCCCTGGGACGATTATCGGTTAGCCGAGAGATCGGGGCGTGACAGCGGATCCGACCCGACCCGCTGGGCAGGGTCTGGGCCGGGTTCGGGCTGGGCCCGGTGGGCCGGGTCCAGCGGGCTGGGCTGGGCTGGGTTAGGTTAGGAATAATAATAATAATAATAATAATAATAATAATAATAAATAATTAATTAATTAATTAAATAAATAGTTTTAGGTGTTTTAAAAATAGGTCCGGGGCCCAATAAATTCCAGGAAAAATTATCCTAAGTCCAGTTTTTCATTTTACACCCAAAAATATTATTTTCATAATATTTTAATATTGTTTAATATCATTTAAAATTATTGAATAATTAAAACCCTGTTTTTAAATTACAGAAAATTCCCAGAAAATTACAGAAAATCTGTGAAAAATCCAGATTTTTAAAATTTAGAAAAATCAGGGGGTTTACAACAAGGACTTGCACAGGACCTTCTGGTGGCACGGTATGAATCGGGATGTGGCGACGTTTGTGTCACAGTGTATAGCCTATCAACAGGTAAAAGCTGAACATCAGAGGCCCGGCGGGGAGGTGCAGAACCTCGCTATTCCCGAGTAAAAATGGGACAATATCGCTATAGATTTTATCGTGGGCTTCCCAAAGACACAGCGGGGGCATGATGCGATTTGGGTCATAGTTGATCGTTTGACCAAATTTGTCACTTCCTCTCTATCAAAGTTACATGGAGCGTCGATCAGTTAGCACAGATTTATATTGACGAGATTGTCCGACTACATGGAGTACCTGTCTCAATCGTTTCGGACCATGATGGACATTTTTTATCTCATTTTTGGACTAGCCTACACTCTGGTTTGGGCACCAAGCTAAAGTTCAGTACCGCATATCATCCCCAGAATGACGGCCAGACGGAGAGGATAAATTAGATACTTAAGGATATGTTACGACTGTGTGCAATTGATCTAAAGACTAGTTGGGACACACACCTTCCATTAGCGGAGTTCGCGTACAACAACAGTTAACAATCGAGCATCTAGATGGCACCGTATAAAGCACTCTATGGATGGAAGTATCGATCTCTAATCTGTTGGGATGAAGTCGATGAATGACAGGTACTCGGACCAGAGCTAGTGGAGCAGGCCATTGAGGAAGTTTTCTTGATCCAAGAAACACTCTGCACTGCGCAGAACCGATAGAAGAGCTATGTCGATGCTCATCGTAGACCCTTGGAGTTTATGGTCGGAGATCACATCTTCTTGAAAGTGGCACCAATGTAGGGAGTGATGCGCTTCGCTATTAAGGGCAAATTGAGTCCCATATTTGTTAGCCCATTTGAAATACTTGAGCGAGTAGCAGTTGTGGCCTATCGAACTGCACCACCCCCCGCATTGGCTGAAGTGCACGATGTCTTCAATGTCTCTCAACTTCAGAAGTATGTGCATGATATGAGTCATGTGGTTAGCTTCGAGCAATTAGAACTGCCCACAGACTTATCGTACTCAGAGGAGCATGTGCAGATCTTGGATCACAAAGAGAAGGTGCTACAGAATTGTACAATATCCTTGGTTCGCATGTTATGGTGGAACCATTCAGTAAAGAAATTAACGTGGGAGATGGATTCAAAGATGAAGGACAAGTATCCTTCATTATTCGTTCAGTCGGAGGTAAGATCTTGTTCTTAAATTTTGGGACAACTTTTTCTTAGTAGTATATTATGTAGTGCCTCAAATCCCGATCCGACAGGGATATGCACAATATAATTGGGCTTGTAGCTAGTCTGTTTGAGTCATAGTTTGGTATTTAGAATCTTCGGCATCCTTTTTCTATGGACAAAATGTGATGATCATTTTCAACTCATGGATAGGCCTCTATTGAAATGAGTCCAATAGTTTTCGTGCTTTGTTGCTTGGTTTTCTTGATGTCGCTTTGGGATTTTGTTTTGGTGTTGCTTTCGATTTGCTTGGTTTTTGTTGTTGGCTTTCTCACTTGGAGCTTTTATTCTTGGGGAGTTCAAAAGAAATGATAGGTAAGGATTCTAACCCGGTGCTCGTGCTATTACAGGTCCGCGTAACTGACATTTGATCGTCGTTAGACGAGACTCCTTCTTTTAGCACTTTTCTTAATCAGTGGGTGGTTCGGACCCTTCTTTCCTACTTCTTTACGTCCATATCTCTAATATTTCAAACGTTCAATCGATGATGCCCGACTGAATGCCTAGAAAATCCTTAGCCACAATGCATGCCAGCCACTAAGAAAGGAACATGGAATTGTAGACTAACTTGTATATTTATGAACACGATATAAGCACGAGCTCCAAAATACAAGCGGTGGTTGTGGTTCAAAACCAAGGAACTGCTTGATGGAATGCGACATCTAAAATATTAGTTGCAGCATGGTGCCTTAGAGAGTTTGGATCCCCGAAACACCAAAATTAGAACACGACTTTGAGAAAATATGAACTATTACACACACACACACACACACACACACACACACACACACATATATATATATATTGTTGCTTTATTTCTTCTGTTTTATCTCATGCATTATATGATAATTAAACTGTTCACACATTGCATGGTCTGGGACAACTTGTGCACAATGTTTGGTATTTCCTTGAAAAGGTATTCCGAGGCACTGGAACCGTATCGACTCGGGGGAAAATATTTGACCGTGCTAGTCGTAATGCATTGCGGGACCTTCAGCAGGGCTTGCTACCAGGGTTGACAGGGCACACCGCAATGCCTTAGATTAGTCCCCATGGTGTCGATCACACCAATGACCGCATATCGATAGAACACATGCTAATATATTATCTTATGCATATGGTAAGTATACTTGTGTTTCGTTGCAGGAAAGGCGTGCATCGGTTGAGTAAGCAACTGATGTGCTTTATGGGTTCAACGTTATTTTTGTTCCTCTAAAATCATGCAACTGATATGAACTGAATTCACTTAGTTATCAATAGCAAGATCATTTTAATCCATTCTCGCCCCTAATAAGCAAGTGTTGATTTAGGCGAGTGGGTTCGTCCCGCTCACCAATACAGCTGAGTACTGACCCACATTGTGGGCAATTATTTTAGGCACTCAGAGTGTGCATCGTTAGTGGATAGACGATAAGGCGTTAGAAGCTCTTCTATTTTGAAGTATAGTTGAAGCCAGTTCATTTTGGAGGCGTGGATTTTTAATCTATACAAGGGCATAATGTACGGACAACAAGGTTTATCTAATGGAGCGTGCCCTACCGTTTGAGTTTTTCTTTTGTAATGCAAACCAAGTAGCCGAGAGGTGCATCAAATATAAACTCTATGTAAATTACTCTGAATTATCAATAAAAAGTATGTTTTCTTCCTATAGTTTGAATTCAACTATCTGTGAATGTGTTTTCTAACTTATGTTTCAAATGGTTTCCTATTACTGGCATCACGCCCAAGCGAGGACGATTGACCCTTTCGGGATCCATGCATGGCACATGATGTTCATCCTCGTCTACTGGATCAGTTCTTGAAAAACTAACGCATAAGGCTGGCATTCTCTTCGAATGACGGGTTCTATGATATCCTTGCATGCTCCATCATGGAAAGCACGAGCGAGGACAAAACCTGCATAAAGAAAATGCACGACATCCGTAAAATAAATAATTATGAATGGTTCAGACGACTCTTCATCCATGTGAAAGAGATGAGCTTGCCGCATGCCCTGACCGAGTCCATGCGACAAGCTGGAGGTTACCGTATGTCAAGGATAAGCTGTCATCCATATGGTTAACCCATGTGGAGAGCTCGTGCATGTTCTCGATGGTCGCTCGCCCATGTGACAGAGATGAGATTATCGTATGCTCCTGCCGAGTCCATGCGTCAAGGTGAAGGTCGCCGCATGATCAGGATAAGCCTATGCGGCTGACCCATGTAGAGAGCCCATGCATATTCTCGATGATCTCTCATATATTCGACCAGATTGCTCTATCCGAGTCCATGCGACAAGGTAAAGGTTGCTGCATGTTCAGGAATGCGCTCACCCATGCGACAGACCCATATGAAAAGTTTATGCATGTTCCAGATGATCCCTCATCCATGCGATAAATCTATGTGAAAAGTCTGCTTTTGTTCTAGATAATTTCTTATCCACGCAGCAAGACTGTGTACTTGTGTTCCTATGTCATTGATATCCCTACACAAGAAATATGGCGCTCCCCTAACTCTGAGTAGAGCATCGGAGTCAGGGGCCATGGATCAATCTCACCCCTGACAAAACCCTCGACGAAAGGAGCAGCGATCGTCGACATTTTTATGAAGGAGGAGGGAGTTGGGAAACAAAGTTCTCTCTCCTCCAGGAACCGCTTATTTATAGGCCTCTAGACCGCGTGAAGAGATCGAGGTAATGAACCAAGTAGTTAATTTGTACGATCCACTTTAATCTTCTTGGAAATTGAGTCTCGATTCTTGCATCAAGATATGGCACATAATCCCAAGAAATATCCTTAGAGATAGAGCCAAATCTCGTTATTTAATATTCTGACAGCCTTGGCAGAATCGTCTATGTTGCAATGTGCCTATGCGATATCATAACTATATGGCCGAAAGTGCTCGACCATGCTTCTTGTTCAAAGTACTAAACTTGTTATTTTAAAAACTTTGAAGAGGGACTTGTAGAAGCATAGAAAATCTGAAAGCCATGCAAGCTGCATAGATCCCATGCACCCTCAAAGAGAAAGCAGACCGAATAGGAGCCACATAAAGCACATGTGGTCGAGGGGCTCATCTAGCCTGTAAAATATTTATGCGGCCCAAACATCCAAGAAGTTGGTGGACACATAGGATCATTGCCACAACAATTATGACATGTCTGACATGACATTTATTGTACTGAAACACTTCGAGACACGTGAAGACGGCGGTACATGAAAAGACAAAAATATTACATCAATGCATTAATGACCCTGTCAGATGAATATTGTCACGTGGTCACTCGTATGCGTCTTCGAGTCTATGCGGCATCGTCATCATGCGGCCAAAGTTTCCATCAGAAGCCTAAACGAAAGTTCATATGCAGCCAATATGCTATGCAGCCCTCAGCCGAAAGGATCTTCACACAGTCAGTGTTGACTACGTGGCTAGCTAACTGTCACGCCACAAATCTCCCGCAAGCCCGATAGTCCCCGCTGAACGTGAATCACCACGTTACAGCTCTCCCGCGGGACAATCGTTCTTATCGGGACGTGATGCCGTACAAGCCTAAGATGCGCTTGCACAAGGCCAAAGCTTTGAACAAGGGCAAGTAAGCTATTCAATACTGAAGCAGCGGCACATATATATCAGAAAAGTAAAGAAAACAGTGGCATATGAAAATGGGCTCTTTTATTGATAATCAGAAGTGTTACAAGCGGCGTATGGCCGAGGTTACAGATCGCTCAAGCACACTTCTCTCGATTACAATAACACCGTTCCATACATTATGTCCCTCTATACAAAAGCAGCTCAAATCAGGCACATCTCGATGCGGCTCAAGACATTGACTCCAGATTTTCGGTTCCTTGGGATGAGGCACGGCTATCGCTTTCTCGGACGAACGAGCACCTGAGAACAAGCAAACTGTTGGTGGGTCAGCACTTTATGCAAGTACTGGTGAGATAAATTAACTGAACAGAAGCTACACCCCCTGAAACCCACACTAAGTAATCATGTGGCAAAAATATTGCATTACTTGTGATCTTGCTAGTTTTACTTAGGTTTATTTCATGCAGTTCAGAACTATAGTCAGGTTACATCTTTAAAAACATAACTTTGAAACAGTTTTGCATATTCAAACTATAAGCATACGAATCGGGACAGTGTTCTATCGTGCAGTGCGCAGCATGTATTGTGCACATAATCTAACTCTTGGGGCAAAGTTCTTATAGCAGACTGAGCATATCGAATTAAGGCAACATATCAAATGGACTATCATACTTTTAAGCACACAGAATGACTAGCTTATATGAATTCGGTCCCCGAGAAACTCAGGATCGGTAGCGGTAATCCAGCTAACCAATGACTCACATTCTGATACTATTAGCAGCTGAGACCGAGGTTCAGCTCTCCCGCACTAATAGTCATTGTCTGACCGATGCAATGCATGAAGCCCTATCAGATAATCTCTACGATGCAGACAAAATGAATGAGCAGACTTATGCATAAACTTATATTTCTTACCCCATAGCCGAACGGTTATCCCTGCAGCAGACACACAAGTTAGTCATAATTTACATATTCATAACTAATATATCAATCACTGGTGTCATCAATTGATAGGTATGCAAGAAGGTGAACCTAGAATGCGCCCTATCTATATGACGGTCCATGGGTCGCCCCATGATTAGCAGCAGTTGCCCAAGGTTCAGCTCTTCACTAGCACGCACGGGTGTCGGCAGCTGTCACACGAGGTCCAGCTCTACCAACACACCCGAGTACTAGCAGCTGTGACATCATGGGTTCTGCACCACACTAATAGACATATCGCCCCACTAGACCCCCTTACGGGCCGTATACCTCAGGGCGATCCAAAAATCTCTTCCGGACCGAGCGATTCCCAGTGCCCTAGGAATCGTTCGAGAGACAAGACCTTGTGCACAAGTTGTCCGAGACCAATGCAATGACATAACACATAGTGCAAGCAAAACAATGATCAAGCAAAACATATGCAGTCTTAGCGAAACACATCTTATCGAAACGAAGCACATCTTATCACATTACTAATAGCACACCCCACTAGACCCTTACGAGCCGTATCCTCAGGGCGTACTATTAGTCGCTGCATTCACATATTTCACTTATAGCATTTCGATATAGCAAACAGACAAGCGAAACATATTAAGGCAAGCACGATTGATTTCATAGTTAACATGCAATAACTATCTCTTCTTCTTAGCATATTCAAAGGGACATATTCGAGCCATTCATTTACTTATCTTTCTTAGCATAGCATAGGTTCGTTTGATAGCTGTGTCGGTGGTTCTAAGCATGTAACATTTCTTATTCTCTTTAGCATAGCAATGGTTCTATCTTATTCTGACAAGCATTTATATTCTCTTAGTTAGGCAGTAGATTCGTTTCGATGACAAGCTATGTGAGTTCTCTTATTAGCATACTGAGTCGGTTCTATCATACTTCTTATGAAACAATCTTCTTTAAGCAAATAAGCATTCAAAAACCCATATTCATTATTAAGTCGTGCAAGAATCAGATAATGCAGTTCTGCCCACTCACATTGATTAATCGGTCGGGAACTCTCCGAGAAGACTTCCGTTCGAGCAAGCAAGGCGATATCACTTGTACATAGTGCCTACGCAGAGCGGGGCACTACATACTTACCCACCAACAAAGAGTTTCGTCCTCGAAACTCAAGGAGAAACTCACGAAAACACAGAGCAGCGATAGTCCTCATCCCTCACCTTCCTTACTCAAAACACAACAATCCCGAAATCACATATCACATCTCAAGCAAATGAAAACAAATCCAAAAAACTTTTGTGCGCACATTTGAGAATATCTATGGACTTATTGTATGGAACGTTCATTGCAGCACAACACAACTCAAAGTTGGAGGCAACGGAATGGGAAAAGAATCGAGTCGCTCTGATACCATTATGTCATGCCCCAAATCTCCCGCAAGCCCGATAGTCCCCGCTGAACATGAATCACCACGTTACAGCTCTTCCGCGGGACAATCGTTCTTATCGGGACGTGATGCCGTGCAAGCCTAAGATGCGCTTGCACAAGGCCAAAGCTTTGAACAAGGGCAAATAAGCTATTCGATACTAAAGCAGCGGCACATATATATCAGAAAAGCAAAGAACACAGTGGCATATGAAAATGGGCTCTTTTATTGATAATCAGAAGTGTTACAAGCGGCGCATGGCCGAGGTTACAGATCGCTCAAGCACACTTCTCTCGATTACAATAACATCGTTCCATACATTATGTCCCTCTATACAAAAGCAGCTCAAATCAGGCACATCTCGATGCGGCTCAAGACATCGACTCCAGATTTTCGGTTCCTTGGGATGAGGCACGGCTATCGCTTCCTCGGACGAACGAGCACCTGAGAACAAGCAAACTGTTGGTGGGTCAGCACTTTATGCAAGTACTGGTGAGATAAATCAACTGAACAGAAGCTATACCCCCTGAAACCCACACTAAGTAATCATGTGGCAAAAATATTGCATTACTAGTGATCTTGCTAGTTTTACTTAGGTTTATTTCATGCTGTTCAGAACTATAGTCAGATTACATCTTTAAAAATATAACTTTGAAACAGTTTTGCATATTCAAACTATAAGCATACGAATCGGGACAGTGTTCTATCGTGCAGTGCGCAGCATGTATTGTGCACATAATCTAACTCTTGGGGCAAAGTTCTTATAGCAGACTGAGCATATCGAATTAAGGCAACATATCAAATGGACTATCATACTTTTAAGCACACAAAATGACTAGCTTATATGAATTCGGTCCCCGAGAAACTCAGGATCGGTAGCGGTAATCCAGCTAACCAATGACTCACATTCTGATACTATTAGCAGCTGAGACCGAGGTTCAGCTCTCCCGCACTAATAGTCATTGTCTGACCGATGCAATGCATGAAGCCCTATCAGATAATCTCTACGATGCAGACAAAATGAATGAGCAGACTTGTGCATAAACTTATATTTCTTACCCCATAGCCGAACGGTTATCCCTGCATCAGACACACAAGTTAGTCATAATTTACATATTCATCACTAATGTATCAATCACTGGTGTCATCAATCGATAGGTATGCAAGAAGGTGAACCTAGCATGCGTCCTATCTATATGACGGTCCATGGGTCGCCCCATGATTAGCAGCAGTTGCCCAAGGTTCAGCTCTTCACTAGCACGCACAGGTGTCGGCAGCTGTCACACGAGGTCCAGCTCTACCAACACACCCGAGTACTAGCAGCTGTGACATCATGGGTTCTGCACCACACTAATAGACATATCGCCCCACTAGACCCCCTTACGGGCCGTATACCTCAGGGCGATCCAAAAATCTCTTCCGGACTGAGCGATTCCCAGTGCCCTAGGAATCGTTCGAGAGACAAGACCTTGTGCACAAGTTGTCCGAGACCAATGCAATGACATAACACATAGTGCAAGCAAAACAATGATCAAGCAAAACATATGCAGTCTTAGCGAAACACATCTTATCGAAACGAAGCACATCTTATCACATTACTAATAGCACACCCCACTAGACCCTTGCGAGCCGTATCCTCAGGGCGTACTATTAGTCACTGCATTCACATATTTCACTTATAGCATTTCGATATAGCAAACAGACAAGCGAAACATATTAAGGCAAGCACGATTGATTTCATAGTTAACATGCAATAACTATCTCTTCTTCTTAGCATATTCAAAGGGACATATTCGAGCCATTCATTTACTTATCTTTCTTAGCATAGCATAGGTTCGTTTGATAGCTGTGTCGGTGGTTCTAAGCATGTAACATTTCTTATTCTCTTTAGCATAGCAATGGTTCTATCTTATTCTGACAAGCATTTATATTCTCTTAGTTAGACAGTAGATTCGTTTCGATGACAAGCTATGTGAGTTCTCTTATTAGCATACTGAGTCGGTTCTATCATACTTCTTATGAAACAATCTTCTTTAAGCAAATAAGCATTCAAAAACTCAGATTCATTATTAAGTCGTGCAAGAATCAGATAATGCAGTTCTGCCCACTCACATTGATTAATCGGTCGGGAACTCTCCGACAAGACTTCCGTTCGAGCAAGCAAGGCGATATCACTTGTACATAGTGCCTACGCGGAGCGGGGCACTACACTAACCAAGTCATAAAACCTCGAGATATCATCAACAACCTATCCCAAATGATGCCACATGGCAGCACGCCCGTGGTATGCGGCTATATTTACAACCATAATCGATTGAAGGAGCTCTATGCGGCCACCAAACAGAGGCATATGCGGTACCTATAGCCCGTCAGCATGACGACTATAAGTAGCAGGGTAGCACACCTACAAGCAGGGCGAGCAACATACATGTGCACAAGCTCAAGAGAGAAAAAATAGAAGAGAGCATCTCCATTCTCTCGTTAGACCATCAATGAAGTAAAGGATTGCTGCGATACTCGATCTCCATCGTCACATTTTCCAGATTAAAAAATATTGTACTTAAATCTTCTGTCTAAGATTTTTTTATACTTTTTTTTGTTTGTATTCAACCAAGTTCTTTTCAGCAGTTGTAATTGCAAACAGTACTCACCAGATGAGTATGTGTTGTTGATTGACAGGAAAATCTCGAAAGCTTTGCAAAGGCGATGGAAGATGAATATATGCAAGAGTGAATTCAGGCCATACAGAAGAAGATGTGTTACTTACATGCAAACTCTACTTATGTGCTGGTATAATTGCGAAAAGGCAAGAAGGCATTGAAGATTGGATGGGTGTTCAGAGTGTAGCAGACAGAAGATGCTACTCGCCCTCGGTACAAATTGATTCTGGTAGTTAAAGCCTACAATCAGCAGAAGGGCATGGATTTTGATGAGATCTTCTTGCTAGTCACCAAATTATCATCTATCCAGGTGCTGCTAGCGTTAACAGTCAGTTTTAATTTAGAGGTTGGGCAGATGGACGTGAAGACGACATTCCTCTAAGGTGATTGAAAAAAGAATTATATATAGAGCAGTCAGAGGGATTCTGTGTACGGGGTAAGTCACATTTAGTTTGCGGTTGAAGAAGAGTTTGTATGGTCTTAATCAGGCTTTGAGGCAATGGTACAAAAAGTTTGAGTCAACTATGTAGGAGCATGGTTATGCGCGTATGACTTCGGATCACTGTGTGTTTGTGAAAAAATTTGCCGAGGATGATTTTATTATTTTATTGCTCCATGTGGATGATATGCTATTGGTGGGTTGAAATACCACAAGGATAGCGGAGTTGAAGTACCAATTGGGTGCATCCTGCCCAATTGGGTGCATCATTCTCTATGAAGGATTTGGGTGCATTGAAGACTATCCTTAGGATAGGGATCAGCCAAGATAGAGAGAGAGAGAGTCCAAGTTGCTTTACTTGTCCCAAAAAAAGTATATTTACCGGGTACTTTTAGTGTTTTGGGATGGACGGGTCAAAGAAAGTGGACAACCCCCTTGCAGCTCACTTTAAGATCATTTTGGAGTAGTGTCCATCTACCGATGACGAAAATGAATATATGGAGCGGGTTCCGTATGATTCACTTGTGGGAAGTCACATGTATGTCATTGTGTGTACAAGGTCAAACATTTCTAACGTAGTTGGCATGGTTAGCAGTTATATTTCCAATATTGGAAGGGTACATTGGAGTGCGATCAAATAGGTTCTTTGATATCTTCAGGAAAATGCTGATTGTAAGCTTTTATTTGGTAATGATGAGCCAGATCTTGTTGGATAAACTAACGTTAGGATACTAGGAGATCACATTTTGTAACCCCTCTATTCTATAAAATCCAATAAATAAATTTTCGATAGTTTTCTTTAGTTTAATATTAATAATGATAATAATATTAATGGTTCTATTAATAATTAATAATAGTAATAAACCCTATAGTAAGTAATTTCTAACTGAGTACTGCTAAATAATTATTACATATATAAACTATTGTATTATTCCTAGTAGTGTATTTGTGTAAGTATATATCTATAGCATTAATTAAATGTTTAAACCTTACGGTCACACTGGACTATTGGCAACCGAGCCCACCCCGTCAGAACCCATTAAACCCTTTAGTATCAGGCTATTAAAACTAGCCAATCGATCAAACCCAACAGCCCAATCCTTTAGTTCATTCCCAAGCCCAACCCACTTGATCGGGCCCAGACACGTTATGGTAAGCCTGACTCACCCGTTAGTGAATCCAACCTATTAAGACTCTCAGAGCCAGAGTCCTGAATAGAGTACACGTCCCCATCTTCGTCTTCAATATGAGATACCTCGATCCCTACTTTAAGGTTTCGTCACCCACACTCCCCCGATCCACCCAATCCCCCGATCCACCTAATCCCGAGTTGGAGATGGCCAGGTTTAGAGCCAGACTCCACCGGCTGCGAAGCTTCAGGAAGCACCGAGACTTCACCATCGCCTCCCTCCAAGTCAACGATCCGCGGCCACCCCATCTCAACCGTGCGTTGCCACCGCCTTAGCCCCGATCAATCCCCACCGTCTACCGCTAACGACTCAACCTCCTCGCTACCGCTTTTATCTCCCATAAAAAGGACCCCAGACTTTCCTGTTCGCCAGGGCCGGCCCTGGCCCAGGGCGGACAGGGCGACCACCCAGGACCCCATGGGGCAGGAGGGCCCAAATTTTTTTTTGTTTAAATATATAAATAATTTAGTACCGAAAGTAGAACTAGTATTTACCATGGATCCTTCTTATCAAAAAGCAATTGTAGTTTAGTGGTTATTACATTAGACGTGCACATAAGAAGTTCTTAGTTCAAATCTTGGTGGAGTCATATTTTTTATTTTACTTTTTTTTTTTTTTTTTTACATTATGTATCGGACCACATTTTGAAAGTTTGTCCCGGACCTCCATGAGCTCAGGCCCGGCCCTGCTGTTCGCCATCTCCAACACGCCAGTGAAGCCATGCCAAACTCCTTCCTCTCCCTCCTCCTCCCATCATTTTCCCACGAGCCTTGATCTCGACCAATCGGCCTGTTGGTTTTGGTTTTGATTTTCTTGCAAAAGCTCAAGTTCCTCCTTCTTTCTTTAGTTCCACATCGGATGGGACAAAGCTCTCTTGCGTACATATATTAGTTTCTCTTCTTTGCTCTATTAAGTTGTTGTGTGGGGAACCCCTTGGGCCACACGCGCACGCCGCCGCCGCCGTCCGGCCCGGCTCGGTTCGGGTACGCGCCCACATCTGCGGGCGCCGAATGCCGATTATAATTTTTTCATTTATTTTTTTGTACGTTGGAAATTAATTTCTGAACGTTACAATTGTTTTGAACCGTCGAAAATTATATATGTGTCTGTCTTCTTTGTAAAAGATTAGAACTTTTTCTCTCCAAAAAATTGTTGTGCCAACTGATTTGTAATCCGTTCTTCGTCTTCATCTCCAAGCTCTGGGCAGAGCTAAGTCCTGGTCGTTCTCTCCAAGTCGTGTGCGGCAACGAGATACCGGTAGTGCGGGAGTTTTACCACTAAGAGCTTCGGGAACGTCTGCACACAGATCCCGAATAAACTCTTAGGGCAGTACTTCGTGCACGACTTTCCCAGAGGTTGGTAACATCTGGTTAATTTTATTTTTGTATTCTGAAATTTTTCAAAAAGAAAACAACAAATTCTAACACGGCCACGGCGATCCTTCGCAAACTCCTCCGGCGTTGATCAGTTCCCGACTGCGACGACGGATCCAGACGACGACGGTGCCCCAGTGATGAGCGACGTTCGACGGCGATCGACTTCTTAGCAGTAGCGTGCTGATATCCTCTGACGTCATGTTTGATCATCGATCGAGTCGACAGTAACCTCCAGTCCGGTCAGTATGATGTTTAAATTCTTTTTCCTTGGTTTTGAATCACTTCTCTAAAATTTTGATCATCCGAAATCAAGGAAGAACGTCGGAATTGGTTTCGGTTCATCTGCACATTAGATGTTCGCTTGTTTGCCGCTGAAGAGTTCTACCGTTCTTGATCGATCTAGTGACTGGATCGATCGTTTGTCCGATAACTGTGCGTGCCCGATACAAGGGGACTCACTGATCTCGACTCTGTTAGGTATATATCGCCTACTTTATTCTTGATTCAATTTTGGTAAGGGAAGCGTGTCTGCCGTGTCCACATCTTGGATACGACACAGTATCGAGTATCAGAGAAGGCCTTCTACTTCTCCTCGTTTTGATTTGAGCGGGAAGTTAATTTCAAACATTCCTATTTGACTGATAACAGTAGGGTAGAATTAAATTTGTATGTTTGAACTGTGGTCAAGTATCTTCTGATCTAATATTCAATTTGTTTGGTTCGGGTGAAACATAACGTTCACAATTAGGTTAACCATGAGACCTTTATTGAAATTGAACATTCCAATTATGAGTTACTTGTGAAGCCAGGCCTTAGTGTCTGAATTGGGCCAGAGCATGGTCAGATCAGTTCAGTGCAACCACAGGTCTTAGCTTGTAGGAATAGGTTAAGAGAGTACTGAACCTATTTAATTAGTGAATAATCATGGGATAGGTATTAGTTAAAGGAATCAAGAGTTTATTAAAAATCAAGAATTTAGTTAGAATTATTTTGTTAATAAGTTAGTTGAAATCAGTTATTTGTAAATTAAGAAGTAGTTGGAACCTTTAGACTAATTTAGAAAATTATTTGAGATTGGAGACCGACAATTGGACAATGTCTTCTAGGAGGATCATACCATTCCACACCATCCATTGCGGACTTGAGGCAAGTATTCTACTCAATGGCTTATACTTTAATTCTTTCTCCTGTTTCATTACATAATAGGACACAGTATTATTGATTGTTCATCGTTTCATTGTTACATTGTTCCATTATTCCATTGGTTATTGTATCGTATTGGTGTCGGAAGGAAAAGTATTTGTGTGTCATGTGGGCTACCCCATTTATACCCATTGCCTTCATTGCATGATAGCGATCGTACACTACACGTGCGAGGCGCCAGATTTAGCCCTTAGCCGCCCACATGTACATTCAGATATTTCACACACTTAGTAGTATATATTGTTTCTTTCATGCATATTGACTGCGATTGCATCTGCCCATTGTACTTCCTTTTGTTGCATTATACTTTTGTTGTCAATTTCATATATTGTTACTTTATAGCATTGTGTAGTCTACTTTTCTCCATTCCGACAGGATACCGTGGCAGGTGATGATGACTATCCGACCTATTATGGTCCATAGGGAGACTTGGTAGAGGCAGGCCGGGACCTGAAGATTACTCCTGATATTTAGACTTGTCATTTGTAGTTTTCATTTGTGATCAGTGTATGTGTTATGGATGTTATGTTGTGTAGTGGTGATCTGATGATGAGGTTGTTGTGTCTTTACTATTCATCGGGTTTGTTCCCGAATATCACTTGTAAAATACATAATAAAAAGTAATAAGTGGATTGAGGTGATTGTTCATGGGGAACACGAGCTGTGATGAGTTGATTAATTAAAAATATTGTGATGACAATTGAGGTATAGACAACTGACTACCGCTGTCAACGACAGCGTAGGCTGGACATTCACAACCCGTACTCGATATCACGGACGCGGGGCATGACAACTTTGGACTACATTATGATGTTTGTTGGTGGGCCAGTTTTGTGGCAGTCGTGGCAGCAGAAGTGTGTTGTCCTGTCTACTACAGAGGCAGAGTTCATTGCGTCGACGAAGGCTTGTAAGGAGTTACACTAGATGAAGAAATTTATGCAAGAAATGGGGCTTAAAAAAGAGCAATATGTTTTGCTTTACGACATCCATAGTGCAATTTATTTTGGCAAGAACCTGGTATTTCATAGTTGGTCCAACCATATTATAGTTCGATATAATTGGATACGAGATGTGTTTGAGACGAAGAAAATGACGCTTGAGAAGATTCACACAGAGGACAATGGAGACAATGGAGGAGATATGCTCATGAAGGCTCTACCAAGAGGGAGGTTTGAGTACTACAGTAGGATCGTCCGTTTTACGAGCTCCTCCACCTAGTTGGAATTATGGAGATTTGTTTGTGTTTGGTGGAATTTCCAAACTATGTGAATAATACCCCGAAATACGACAAGCACTATCCGTGTGTCGAAGAAGTTCGGAGAGTCGGAGGTGTGACGAAAAGGAGGCAAAATTCAGAATTTATTGGGAGAATACATTGTGGTGGATATATCGCCAGTGTACTGCCGTCTCTACAAAAAATGCGATTTTTCTCCAGCAGCTTTTATTTGTCGATATGGTATAGGTATACCGCTAGTCGGAAGTTGAAGTCATTTTTTGGTGTATTTGTACACCGTTGGTTCAAATCAATGGTCTAAATTTGATGTGGATTTTGTAGAAGATATATAGGTATATTTTCCTAACCCGAAATCATATTTTGTCTGCCAGAGAGATCAAAGGAAGAGTTTTTCTCAACAACATATTTTGCAATTTTTGGAGAAAAGAAAGAAGTGATTGATGCTACATAGAAGGAGAGACAAGTTCGGATCTCATTGTCTTTGGTTCTTTGAAACTCTATAATCCGTTTTCATCGTCCAAGTAGTTATGATGATCTGATGATCGGTGGAAAAATTTGTAAAATATGTAATTCTCTAATTCATTAGTGAAAGCTTATCCAGAGTCGGAGTCGGACTCCGATTGTCTCACAGTTTTTTTCGCAAGACTTTCCACGTGAAAAATTGTTGTGTTTGCTTATTTGTGATTTTGGTTTGGGAAAACGGTTTCCATGAGCCTAATCAAAATAGGATTGGACCATTGACTTCAAAAAATGAATAGTTGAAAGCAAGATAACACTAACATCCAAAAATTAGATGAGAAATATAGAAACAACACACTTAGATTAACCACCTCAAACTCAAGATCTACATAGAACATTTGTTTACAACTTCACATTGATCTTGATGTCCACAACAGACCTTCATGTCTTCTTCTTCTTCTTCTTCTTCTTCTTCTTTTTAATGCATATATATAATAGAGCTGTAAAATTTATGTATTAAGGAAGGAGACAATGGTTTATGGAATCGGATATATGACAACCTTTCCAGTAGCTCTTCCTGTTTCGAGATAAGAGAATGCCTCAATCACCTTCGAGAACGGGAAAGGCCCCTTTGGATCCACGATTGGCTTGACCTTCCCGCTCTCGAGAAACGGGTTCAGCGTCGTCAACCCAGAGCCATCGGACGTGACTACAAATCTAAACCCGGGTGGTGAGACGGCGCCGGTCAGGACCACCACGCTCCCACCTTCTTTCACGGCCTTCACTGCTTTCTCACCCTGACCTGCATATAAGGTTACACTCTAGAGTGAGTCATTGTGTAATAAGCGCTTATGCATCTTCATAAAACAGCATACTACATAAAATGCATGAATATTAAAAAATCTTTCAAGATAATTGATGATAATAATAGGAAAAGATGATTTTCTTTCCATTAGATCCCAACTAAAAGAAATATATATATATATATATACCAAGGTTCACATTATTGGAATCTGTATCGGTTCATTCCTATGTTTTTGGAATCGTGATATTATCAATATCGACAATTTCGGATCAGAATATCGAATTTTTTGATATCGTAAAACAAATAACTATTAATAAATTGTTAACATTTGAGAATATATATATTTTCTATATTTAGACAATAATTTTAACTACTTTTAGTGCTTTTTTTTTTAAATTGAATAAAATAGTAGTCACCCTTGTAGATTGGTTTACATGCGATTGATAAGTTTTTTTTTTTTTCATGATTTTACAACTTTATTATGCTTTTATACCCTTGTTGATTGGTCTTTTTCGTTCAATTTTCTTTGCCAAATTGACCGAAAAAGAGATTACTAATGTCGGTATCGATCAGTATCGGATTGGGACATGTCAGACCGTATCGATATCGGCCAATACTGCAAACTATGATATATACACATCAGATTCAGTGCATAGTGATTTATGTTAGTCTGGTTCTTCCCATTTGAAAGAGAAGCAGGTAACTTACCAACAGCATCGTAGACTACATCGAATTTCTCCGGCAGTTCCTCAAAGTTTTCCTTGGTATAATCGATTGCTAAATCAACTCCTAGACTCCTCAGAAGCTCCAGTTTTCCGGTGCTGGCGGTGGCGGCAACTTTCGATGCGCCATAGACCTGCTTAGCTAGCTGCAAAAGAAAAGAAAAAAAGAGAAGGAATTAATATGAGGTTTGACAATATCATCAGAAGAAAATTGGCTTTCAAGAGAAGTACTGCTTTCAACTTCAAGAAAGCACAATATATTTGGCAACAAATTAAATTGAGCACAATTCTTATCAGTGATGAGATCAGAAGGTGATTTCTTTTATGGATAATTGTGATAAGAGTAAATACACAAGAACATGGACATATATGAGAGAGAAAATTTTTCAGAGTGAAATCAGAATAAAATCGCGGTGTTTGTGTTTGCTCTTTCCAACTCTTACTTTACTGCATATTCATAATTAATATATTTGTTGGTACATATACTGTCTTTACGTAGTTTAATTTTTAATTGGAGTTTATTATTTCCGCTGCACACATGCACTCTATTCACCCCCCCCCCCCCCCCCCCCTTCTAGAGTTGTCCTAACGGTCCTACAATTGGTATTAGAGCAGGTACTCTCTTGATACAGGCTTAAAACTCCTAGTATACTTATATGGCAACCTTGAGACCCTTGTACACCAATAATGGTGAAGGCCAGTCTACAAATAGACCACCCATATTTGATGGTACCAATTACACATATTGGAAAACATGGATGAATTTTTACTTAAAATCACTTGGTTTTGACGTATGGACTAATGTTATTGAAGGTTACAGAAAATCTACTATCATTTCTCCTCTTACTTTCAATATTGTTAACAAACCTTATTATGACTACACGGAAGAAGAAAAGAGATTATCTTGTCGTAATGCAAAAGCAATGAATGCTCTTTACTTTGCTTTAGACAATAATGAACTTAATCATATTTCTTCTTGTGGAACCTCATATGAGATCTGAAAACTTCTTGAAGCTACTTATAAGAACATGCATGAAGAAGAAGCTAGCGATATGGAAGTAGAAGAAAATGCTAAGACAAGCATATGGTGTGAAAGCGAAGCAAGAAATTCTGAAGAAGAAAAGAATCCTCGCAACTCTGCAAATGTGTGCTTAATGACATTTGATCAGATATCTACGAACCCCCTATATGATGACTTTACATTTGATGAACTAGGTGATACCTTTAGTGACCTTCTAGATGATCACAAAGCACTGCTTGATAAATTCAAAAAGTCGAAAAAGGAACTCAAGGCACACAAACTTGAGATTGATAGATTGTCCACTCCTAGATAATATCAGAAAGACACAATCCCCAAGTGATTCAGATGAATTAGCATCAGTTAGATTGAACTTACACGAAGCACTTCTTAGAAATGAGCAAGAGGACAAGGATTATATCAAGCTCAAAGAAGATTATAAAATAGAGAAGAAAAAAAGTAGTAATGCACTTATTAGAATTGATGTCTTAACTGCTAGATATACTGAGTTATATGACACATCAAAAAAGTTAAAAATTAGATTAGGAAAACAGCATGCACAGGCTGCTTCTCAATCTAACACGTGTCACTCAAAATCCAAGGACACTCATAAGACACAACCCAAGAAGACCAAACCTTATAATCATGCATTTTATTACAAATATCCATGCAAGACACAATACACCACTTCACATAGTCATATTCACCATATTGTTTCTAACACTTATGTCCATGCTACATGTCATTACTGTGGTCTACAAGGACACATTTCACAACAGTGTAATATTAAACAGTTGGTTAGTATGAACAAGTTTATGTTGATACCAAAAGCTAACAAATATGGATTCAAATCTTGGATACCAAAGTTTCTGCCTAATGATATAGGTAGAATGTCATGTGTCGGAATTTAGCACCAAGGAGAATGCTGACAGTTGCAAAGCTACAAATGTCATCTTCCAAGCAATTATACCAACATAAGTATAGCAACAAAAGCTACTTTGGTAACATAAAAAAAATGTTTCCTTCCTAACTGGCTAAATTATAGAATCAAGCATGTCTTTAATTTTTTAATTGTTAATATGAGACTTATGATACTAGCATGATTAGTTAATTCTTATTATTTCATCTAGCATGACTAGTGGTTGAGTGTTTTTAGATGTTTTATTGACTATTGCACATGACTAAATATGGATTTGAATCATATGTTCTTAGATCACCTTATTTATTTAGTGCATATTTTTCAAGTATATATTTTTCATCTTTTTGAAATAAGATTTACGATATTTGCTTAATTCTTTTGTTAACTCTGAACATCATTTTGCTGATATCTTTACTAATCCTCTAGCCAAGTATCACCTTAACTTTATTTGTCAAGAATTAGGAATTCTGAATTTGAATTATGTATGAAGACTTAAATTGTCTGAAATTCTTTTAAATCTAAGTTTTGTAAAAGTAAAAATTATTTTGGGTATAAGCCGAAAGGGCCCTTATGTCAAAAGGCAAAAATAGCCTAAGCGACACGGTACTTAAGTGTCTTCCGACAACCGCTAGCTGAGATCCGGCCCCTACAGTTAACCCCAGATGATCGACACTTTATAGAATCATGATTTGTTAAGGTCTTTTCTGCAATTTATTGTTCCAAAGACAACGAATTCAATGTCTACTTTTTGACTTAAAGTTGGCAACTGTTATCGTCAAGAACTAAAATTTCTAGTTTTAACTAGGCGTTTAAAATTACTGGTGACGATCAGTAATTATTAGCTCATTACTGGTGACGATCAGTAATTATTGGCTCGGTCTTTAGTAGAAATTGATGCTGATGATATTCTAGTTACAATTGGTATGTTTTCTAGGCTATATCTTTCCTATATTCTGCACTATGAAAGCTTTTTTGATTGTGTTCATAGTATATGGAGTATCTGTAAAAGTTCATGATTATCTATATTTAGATAGGTCATACTTTGCAGGAGAGCATTCCAGTCATCTGAATATTTCATTCTCAAGGATTTTGGTTATTTCCTTTACATTCATGTTTATCTAAAGAATATTCATATAACATGCTAAAGTAATTGAGTTCAAATGCATGAATAATGGATACTCTGATAGATTTTTTTTAACTTTTGACAGAAATTTATTCATTTATGTCATTAAATAGTATCAATAATTTATAATTATGTCTTATTTTTATTCACTTTGTGTTTCATATGTTGTCTATATTTGCTCCACGAGCTATATCATTTTGATGAAATGACAAAGTGGGACAAAAATGACCGATACGCAAGACAAGTACAACAGTACAAAAGGACGAAAGAAGCAATACAGGAGAAAACAAAGACCGATAATGCGCCTATACCGTCATTCAGGAATTACGAGAGAGCAAGGACCGATGATACGCCATTCAGGAATTACGGGTGAACCTTGTACTTTTCAAAGATCTATGCCCAGGTATGAATAGTGATGTATCGATCACAGTTTGTCAATTATCAAAATGAGAAAGATTGTTGGCCCAAATGGGTAACCGTCAACTCGATTTCGATAATCGACTAATTATGATCTGATATGGCTCAATACGGCACATAAAATGACAAACGTTGCATCTCCGTTACCCTACTGAAGACATGCTGCAACAAGTCTACAAGCTGTGTTATTGAGTCTGTATTTTATATTCATTGAGTCTAGGACAAAACGTACATCGGATTCGTGTTGGCATTAGAAAACTCAAACCCATATTAAACCAGAACCTAGTCCACTCAAAACAGCCTGAACCAAACCAAACCTGGACCCAACATTTTGGAAACAGACCAACAGAGTTCGGACAGAACTCGGGACAAACTCGAGGCGAACTCGGTCACCCTAAGCCCCAGTTTGCAACGTTACTCCGTGAGACCAGGATTCTAACGTTAGATTTTCTGAACGTTTGGGCATCCGAACTCGGCCCGAACTCGATTCAGAAAAATCATATAAATAGAGATTGAATTCCGCATTCTTATTAACTCATTCACTCACATTCATATATCTATCTTCCTGAGCTATAAACATTCTTCATTTTGAAGATCAACTCCCAACCTTCTAGTGTCAACGCGGTTCCGATTTAGAAATTTGATAAGAGTTGTAAAAAGCTTGGTTTTTCAAGTTCTCTAGTGTTTGAAGTCGACATGCCCTTCGGATCAAACGTACGTGTGAAGTCTTTCGAGCCTTCGGATCAAAGCTCGATGTTGTAAGAAGTTTGCAAGCCTTTGGATCAAAGCTTGTGATTCACTATTGGTGATTATAGTGGATACAACTCCGAGCAAGAGTTCTCGGGTCTAGACTAGTCCTCTCAGAGAAAAAACCAGGATAAAATTGCGATATTTGCTATTCTGAACTCTTACTTTACTACATATTCATAATTGATATATCTGTTTGTACATATACTGCCTTTATGTGGCTTAATTTTTAATTGGGGTTTATTATTTCCGCTGCACACACGCACTTTATTCGTCCCCCCTCTAGAGTTGCCCTAACGGTCCTACAAGTAGGGCCTTCGTTGAATGTCTAGCACCCATCTTGATTTACTACTACATATAGGAAAGTTTGTAACGAGTTTGTGACGTGCAGCTTATTCCTCCTCGAGAGAGACGGTGAATGCATGAAAGCGGTTAGAGGAATTGGTTGAAGCTGACAGTTGCTTGAAGTTGATCGAAAGGACTTAACAACGCCTACGACCAGGACTTACCGACTCGGGGTTCCGTTTAAGTGACTTCTCAATCACTTCTCCTTCTTCCTGTTCCTAACCAAGCCGGTCCTGTAATAAGCCGGACAAGACTTTGAACTTGGACAACCCCATCTGCTAGGACAACCTCCCAGACTCAGCGTGATCCCACCAAAGATCGGGGTCACAAATGACACCCCAGGACCGGCTCACAATAACAGTCAAGAAACAACTAAAATTAGTTTCGAATAGGACAACACAACCCTCCAGACCGGCCTGTTCCTAACTCCTTCCCGGGCACAGTTCCCAAATATTTGTGTCAAGGCTAACTGGAATGCTAGTAGTAAGTCTGGGGTGGGGGCTTCAATGACATGTAAGAAGCTTTTCCTAATTGGCAAGGATGTTGTAATTAAATATCTTGGAAAATTAAATTCACACTCTGATCAATGGTGCATATATACCTGAATGACTAAGGATCCAACTCCACCTGCACCACCCAACACAAGAATAGATTTCCCGGGAGAGAAGCCTGCTTTCTCCAAGCCTTGCATTGCTGTCTCAATGGCAAGAGGCAGGCCAGCAGCCTGCACAAAGTCGAGATTCTTTGGTTTTATAGCCAACAGCTTCTCCTCCACAGCCGTGTACTCAGCGATGGATCCGAACTGCTTAGGGAACTCCAGAGCCTTCTCGTTGATGTCTCCGTACACTTCATCTCCTTCTTTCAGATTCTTCACTTGGCTACCCACCTTAACGACCACACCAGCCACATCGTAACCAGGAACAGTCTACAAATAATTAATACATAGGTACATAGGAGAATTAATTAGGTATCTATAAATATCAAGATTACTACAAAACAACCGTACATACATATAGCTGTGTCCTTGTGTCCAGATTTTAAAGAGCGGTTGTGGCAGACATTCCGTGTCTGTGTCTGTGTCCATGTCCATGAATCATTCAAATAAGTTGTTACCATTGTTATTTCCATATGAGTCGGTCCACATTTAGTTCCGTCATAGTCTACTCCAGTCCATCCGAGATCGAATTTCTGTTTCCGCACCCCTTGGTGGGGGATGATGTAACATACCCCATATCGGTTGTCCACTTTGGACAGTTTTTTTTTTTCTCCTCAAGAGTTTTGGTGAATTATCTTGATATATTTATACATTTTGAAGTTTATTAAGAGAAATATATAAAGGAGGAGGAGTACTCACTGGCAGAGGAGAATCTGTAGCCTTAAACTTCCCCTGCCTCCTCTTGAAGTCCACCGGGTTAATAGCAGCCGCTACAACCTTGAGGAGGACCTGGTCCTCCTTCACCTCCGGCACCACCACCTCCTCGTCGAACCTCAGCACAGTACTGGCGTCTCCGTACGCGTCGTAGACCCATGCCTTCATCTTCGAAGGGACTGCGGACGAGCCGACGGCCGGGACTGTTTCCGTTTCGGAACTCGCGGAGGCCCTCAACGAAGGAACAAGTTGATGGCTCCTACTGCTCCAAGTAGTAGTAGCATTGCTTTTTCTTCTACTAGTACTGGGGCTGCTGATGATTTTTTTGGCGGCCGGAAGGGAGAGTTTGTTGTTGGAGGAAGAAGAAGAAGAAGAGGAGGAGAAGAAGGGTGACGAGAGGGAAGGAGGGCTTGTGAAAGGAAGGAGAGCTGCTTCCATTGTTTTTTCGATGGCTACGAACGAGTGGTTATGGCGGGGGTTATCTTCAATTCTAGACCAACTCGTAATATATATTTTTCCAGTGGTTTCCTGATGAATCTAGAAGTTACCAAGGAACCTAGCGGAAAGAAAAGAATCATCGGACGTCCGATCCAGCTTTCCTTGTTTCGGGGTTCAAGCGTCGAGTGTGAAACGGATATATCTCACTGAAGTTTCAAGAGTTCCAACCTCATGTTTGAGAAGGAAAAGAAAAAAAAAAAAAATAATTGAGAGAGAAATTTTTTTTGGTGGAAATTAAACTGAGCGGTTGTCTTTGCTTGTTTGGATACGCAAAAAAATAAAGAAAAGAAAAAGTGAAAAAAATTTAATTTTTTTTTTGTGGGTTGAAAATGTAAGTACTATTTAGTTATTGATTCTCTCAAATCATAATTTATGCTTAGCTTTTTGAGAGATAGATAGATAAAATCTTCAAAAATTCTCTAACATCTCTCCATTTTTCTTCTAGAGAGAATTTACTTTTTATTGGAACCCACATGAACTTTACCCTCAAATTTCTCTCCTCCATTTTCTCTCCCCCTTTTCCAAACAACATTATTTTTCATTTTTTTCTTCAACTTTTTCCTCCCCCCTTTCCCTAAATACTATTATTTTTCATTTTTCTCCGATTTTTCCTTCCCCCTTCCCAAACAATATGTTAAATCCTTAGAGGAGGAAAATGTGGTTGGGAAAGCAGTGACGTAGCCAGAATTTTAATTTATGAAGCACAATACTTACTATTAAAATAATAATAAATAATAATAATAATACATTTATAATCCCAAAAGTACTATATATTAATATCAAATGTCATAAACTATTACAATCATTAAATGACCATTTTTTTTGACAATAAAATCATTCGAGACTTCATATTCTGAAAATATTGAATATATCTTCATTCTCAAAGGCATCAAATACATCTCTTTCAATATATGGCAACAAACAATCATTCATCATCTTATCTCCCAACCGATTACGTAATGAAGTTTTAATGATTTTTATTGCAGACAACTCTTTACAGTTGCGGTTGCAACGAGTAATAACATTGCCAACTTCAAGAGAATATACCAATTGATATGTACGATGCTTCTTTAACTGAACCATCTTTCTAGCAAGCCCACTAACCTCCGTAATCTCAGAAAATTGATCATCGGAGTGCACAACAAAAATGTAGTTATCAAGTTGATGATCAAGGTATATTAACTCCATGCTAGAAAAAATTGATGGGTAACATTTAGCAAAATAAAGCAATTTTCTCTTATCATAAG
This sequence comes from Iris macrosiphon, assembly GCA_036927795.1. NCBI lineage: Eukaryota > Viridiplantae > Streptophyta > Magnoliopsida > Asparagales > Iridaceae > Iris > Iris macrosiphon. Next base: position 100,031,945 of record JAYESA010000016.1, on the reverse strand, counting down.
TAGAGAATTAATCATTTGGATCAAGATAAGCCATACACAACAACTATGTATTTACCTCATTAAAACGATCGTTCAACTCTTGAAGTTGCAAATCAATCACTTCATAAAATAATTCAACGCGATAATGATGAAGATTTATTTTTCCTTCAAACACAACCAAAATATGATGAAATAGCGATGTTTTTAGCGACGTCGTCAGTTAACGTCGCTAATTTTAAAGAATTTAGCGACTCAATAAATAATTGTCGATGTACGTTGTTGTTTGCGACGAATAGCGACGGTACTTGGATTTTTTTGAAAGAATAGTCGCTATATATTTTTTTAACGTCGTTAAACGTCGCTAAAGTTTTTGATTTAACGATGTTTGGTGACGTTTTTACCGATGCTGTTAATTTTTTAATTGGCGACATTTATAAATGTATGAAGTCATCAGTAAATGTTTTTTAATGGCGACGTTTAGCGCAAAGTCGCTAATATTTTTTAGCATTAACGACATTTAGCAACTATATAAAAGTCGCTATTAGCGACGTTTACCGACGTCTGGATCAGACGTCGCTAATTTATTTTCAATATAGCGGTCAGGTTTTTCTTTCGCCCTATTATCAAGCGAAAATTTCCAAAAGTTTTTCTTCCCCCCTAACCCCTCGTCGACGACCCCCACTGCCGACAGTGCTCCGCTGACCCCTCTCCGACCGTGCTCTACTACCGACAATCCCCCCTCATCCTCCTCCACCGAGCTCCTCCTCCTCCTCTCCGAGCTCCTCCTCCTCAACCGCCTATGCCGACCCCCTCCTCCTCTCGGCCATCCCCTTCCTCTGTCAACCCCGAAGATCAGGTAAACCCTAACCCTAGCTATTTGACATGGACATGACACAGACACGAACACAACACAGACATAGACACGACACAAAATAAGACACAGACATATACACTAACACGACACTGGACATGACAGAGACCCTAACCCTAGCCCTATCTCTCTTCTAGTTAGTTGTCTGAGTTAATTAGATGCAGCCTTGGGTATCGGCATCGTGTACAATACGATGCAGATCTCGACTCAAGGAGAGTCGTATACACGGACACGGAAATAACTCTTCAAAGTCGAGACATGACACAATATTGGCTTCTTCTAGAACTCATACCCAACTTGGGTTAGAGCAATGTCAAACATATCCTTGACGCAAGAGTTCGTGTTCGGGTGGTTATGGCGCGACATTGGTATATCTATCACATAACCAAGGATACAGCGTCCCCCTCGGCCCCGACGACCCCCCTCAGCTCCCCTCAACCCCGATGACCCCCCTCCTCGGTCAGAGGGTCATGTAACCTATATTTGGAGTGAGTGTCATGAATGGAGTGTGTATCTAGGGTGTAGCGTATGTGTGTGTGTGTGTGTGTGTGTGTGTGTGTGTGTGTGTGTGTGTAATAGCAGCAGCAAGGAATAACAATAGCAATAGCAGCAGCAACTTGCACCGTGTGCAAGTGAGTGCACATTGTATACATGTGTGTGTTTGAGTGTGTTTAGTGAGTGAGTGCTAGTGAGTTAGTATAGGTTAAGTGTTTAAGTGTTTAGTGAGGGTATGTATATTAGGATGGAATATCAAAGGATATTTGAGTTTTGGTTTAGTATCCCAAGATACTTGAGTAGGTATCAATATACTAAAAAACATGGATAAGTTATTGAGTATGGGGTATTGAGTTAATTATGAATATCTTAAGTACCTAGGGTACTAAATGTCAAGTGATACCTAGATACCAACTGCATATATAGCTACATATATAGGATTAGCTATATAAGTTAAGTGGTAAATAGTTTCACATAGATAATACTCATTATAAAAGTAGAATAACTAGGTTTATGTTACAAGCTAGATAAATATAAGTTAAGTGGTAAATAGTTTCACATATATAATACTTATTATAAAAGTAGAATAACTAGGAACGTTTGTCGTCACCTACAAAGTCAAGTGTCCATGTGAGCCATTGTCATGCCCAGTCCCAAAATATAATGGGACCGACAAGCAACTAGGCCAGCTGATACATCTAGATTATGTTCCCAATTTAATGGCCCTATCTAGATGTACTACGCTGTGAATATAAAATTAATTCCACAACTAATACTAAGCATGCAACAGGTACAAATAATCTCATCCAAAGAACATAAGTAAGAAATGCTAAAATAAATACTTGAAATGAAACATAAGGAGTCTGAATGACATAATACAACCCAAATAAGTCTGATGGGGACAAAACTACTGAATACAATACTAAAATAAAAGTATAAAAATACATAAAAGATAAGTAGACAGGAACCTCAGCTAACTAGGTAAAGATGCTCCAGTCCTAGGCGGAAGGCCTACCAGTGATCATGAAAACTCTGAAGGTAGCACCTCAAGCTCCTCCTCGGTAGCGTATCTCGTCTTCTGCCCGAGCCCGTACACGGTCGGATAGTACGTCTAGTCCAGATCTGGAAGGAAACCAGGTCCTCAGATGGACGTAACAAGATACAAAAATACATGTCAAATATAAATACTGAATAATTAAAAAGGGTGTGCTAACCATCTAAGTGAATGCAAACTAAGGACAACATTGGTACGTATGGGTAGGTATAGGCATAAATGTATAAAAACTATAATGCTCCGAAGAATGGGGCATCTGAATATATAAAACTATAATGCTCCGTAGAACGCGACATTTGAATATACAAACCATAACGCTCTGTAGAATCTGACATCTGAATATAGGGGGTCATTAGTTCCGTAGTTCCGCTGGACACTACTGTTACCAATGTGTGTGTCCTATACGCCTACCAGTTGTCCTCCCTGCCCAATACAAATGTACAAGTCGAATATACGACGTGAACACTTCATAACTAATATGCCGGGTCACAAGTAGCTAGAACTAACATGACTTCGCACTAACTGTGATGCGTGTCGCACGCACCGATAGCTAGTCATTGCCCCAACTCGTATCCCAACATGAGTTTATTATCATGACGTGAGTAATGTTTGACATAGTCTTGGGAGATATCAAAATACCTCCACAATATTAGGTGAGTTTGCTAAAGACTAAGTCGCTACACTACTTATCGACGCAATCGTCAACTGCACCCGAGTCATTCTCGGACACGCACAGTTATATATAATAATTGCAAAAAAAACTCATGCACATATAATAACTTGAATTAAGCAGTAAATAAGGCAAGGTATACTTTCCTGAATGCTCACGCTGTGAATATAAAAGTCCTGCTCCTAAAGCCTCGCCCGAATGATCCAACGAGCCTATACATAATATAATATAATAGCAATCAGTCATTATGCTAAGATATGCTAAGTACGTATGGGAGTACATCTATACACCTAACCTAGAACTAACTCAAGTAAGGAGGAGTTTCTAACTAGGTCAACAAATATAGTTGACTAGACAATAGTCTAAAATGCACATGTAAGACCCCTAATTCTGAAAACCGTAATAATTATTTAATTTATTTAGTAATTACGAGCTAAATAGAAGGAATAGATTTTTATTAATTTTCATTTGAGGTGTTTTTGTAATTAGAGGATTTATGGGGTCATTATAAATTTTTTCTAATTTATTCCATGTAGGAGACACTTTGGACAGTTGCTAGCTTAACCATATGCACCAATATAATTTCTAGAATTTTCTAAGTATATATATATATAAAAATAGTTTATTAGAAAAAGAAAGAAAAAGAAAATAAAAGAAAATGGGTTTGGATTCCTATTGGATTTTAACCCGAAACCCGTTATCCTCAAACCCAAACCCATTAGAAAAATATCAACAGTAGCAGTAGCAAAAACCAACTTTGTTATTTCCTTCTCTGCGCGTAAAATAACCCCACACGTAAAACAGAATCCCACCGCTTAATTTCTTTCTCCGCGCGTAAAACAGACACCACCGCCTCATTCCACCGCCTCTTTACCTATTATTACTAAACTCTCCTCAATCGCAACCAAAACCAATGAAAAGAAAGAAACATCAGCAGCCTCCACCGCCTCTTACCCCTATATATTACAACTCTTCCAAACCCTAACCCACTTTTTCTTCTTACAATAAACTTAACACTGTTTGGACGTACACTATACAGGACTCTTGCTCGGCAAGTATACCTTGCCATCGTACTATTATTTATATTCCAGCTGAAACATGCATGTTTAATTCTGCTTATATAGATATTTATGTATGTATATGTCACGCCCCAGTCCCAATAATACGTAGGACTAGAACACGTAAGCATGCCAGCCGCATGGATATGGCACTCCAATATATGGAAACCATAACCCATACGTACGCTGTAATCTGAATATAAACTCACATGTGGTATATATAATGTCATAAGTCACAGATATGCTAATCTCATCCACACAACAAGTCATAGAAAAGAAATACTAACTAGAATAAGGAGTCTGAAATATCCAGAAAATAATAGTCGGGTGGAGACAAATCCACTACCAATGACTATAACCAAAACTAAAATGAGAGAGGAGTATAAATTCTCCAATATAAAATAATATGAAGACAGAAGTGCATCAGCGAAAAGAATCCATCGCTAGATAATCAACGATGCTCAGAAGGTAAGACCTCCTCGACAGAAAAGGATGCGTCAGGTCCAGGCCCGTACTCCTGCAAATACTCAAGAGCAGATACACCTGGCAGAGGACCAGGTCCTCAGAGGGACGTAACAAGATACAGAAAATATGAGCCAACTTGAACACAGTAAACATGCATATAATTTGAAAATAAATAAGTATGCTGTACCAGACAATCTAAATGAATGCAAATGAGGACAACTTTTTGACGTATGGGCAAGGGTAGGCTACTCGATCTACCTCACAACTCACACACACGTCAATGGACATCAGAAATCGACATACCGCGGGGGTAGCGACCAGCGAGACTCCAGAAATCGACATACCGCGGGGGTAGCGACCAGCGCGACACACGCCCGTAGTGCGAGCTATATACTACGGTTTACCAGAGTGGTTAAAAGCCCATACGCCTAATGATTGTCCTCTATGATACTAAGTGTCAAGTGTGTGTCAACATATCTAATATATAGTAATGACTGAAAGGAACTACACATGCAATAAATAAACAGAATGAAATAATTATACAGAAATATACTAAGCATGCAAAGTACTGTAAACAATTTGGCAAGGTATCTTGCCTGGTAAGAAAGCTGCAAGGTGTACTGTCCAGAAGTCAAACGCACAGGACCAAAAGCTATGGCCGCAGAACAATGTCTCCGGATGCTGAAATAAACATCATCAACATTTCTAGAATGAGCAAAATAGCTAAAAAGTACTTCCCTTTCGTCCAATTTGGACACAGGGGAAAAACGGTAATTTCGGGTAAAAGTGGGGTCCACATGTGGCCCACTTTGCACCGAAAAGCATGCCAAGGGTAACAGTCTCTAAATGGGACAAACTATAGGTCAAACAACTCTAAATGTCAATACGAACCCAACGGTATGTCCAAATGTGGATTCCGATGGGCCGAACTCAATTTTGTCCAAAAAAGTCAACTGTGGGGCCCGCCAATTGGCGATCTGGTCAACCGTCTCAGAAATGCGTGAAAATTGGGTCACAGGACCAGCGCATTACCACGAGTCCAGTGGCGCAAGTTTCTTCGCAATCTGACAAGCATGCACAAAATACGCGCGAGTTCCACAAAAGTTGCGACACGGGGTGTGTCCGCGGATACGGCCTGATTTCGGCGCGCACACGCGTCCGAATCAGTCCCCACGAATTTCACGTGTCCGGTTACGCTGCGTGTACCGTTCGGTACACTTGGTACACGGCGGAGCGGTCCCGTTTGGGGGGGTGCGCTCCGTTTTCCCACTTTTAGAAATCTGGAAAAAGTGGGTGCGCGCAATTTTGTGACGAATATAATTCTGTCCACAGCAACTAATAGCATAGGGTTATTTAACAGAAAATAAACTAGGTCAGGTGTTCTACAGGTATCAAAAAGAATCACCGAATTCGGATCCCTGTGGTGGGAGATACGAACTCGGCAATATGGGTGGTCATTATAGAATTCTGCGATTCCAGAATTCTGTCTGCTCGCGCCGACTTGGGCGCTGTTTTTCACCTAGGGACACACGTTTTCCGAGGTTGGCTATAAAACAACTATGGAAGAGGGTTGAGGGGTGATCATACCTATGAAGACGGGACAGCGTTTGGTTGAGCGAGTCGATGGGAAATCACGCCGGAGCGAAGGTGCATCGAGTAGGATTCTGCAAGGCACGAGGTCGGAGTCGACGGGATGGTTGGATGGCTTGGCGGGGCTTCTCTGGCTGCGGTGACGGCTCTAGATGGGAAGAGGAAGTCTAAAAATTTAGGTTAGGGTTTTTGAGAGCTAACTATATATATATATATATATATATATATATATATATATATATATATATATATATATATATATATTATAGGGAGAGAGAGAGGGATGGGCGGTCGGGTTTTGCGTGAAGGAAGGGTCTCTGGCCGCTGAAGTGGGGCGGGTCAATCAGCAAGTGCTGATAGGGGCTTTAAGTGGCGGTCAAATGGAAGTAAATCACTAAGGATGGGAAGAATAGCAAATGCTAATGCAATGGGCCGCCAAAGCAAATGCTAATGCAATGGGCGGCCAAAGCAAATGCTAATGCAATGGGCTAAAGTTGCTGAATGGTTCCCTGGGCATTTGTTAAGTTGCAGCAAGTCACTTTTGAAGGAAGTTTGCTAAAGAGTCTGTGTAGTATTTGCTAAGGGATACTTAGTAGCAGTATTAATATTATTATTATTATTATATTATTAACCTTCTTTAATAATTCTTCTTTTGCTTTCTTTCTTTTCCTTTATAAATATATATATACATATATATATATATATTTGTATATACATATATATTATATATATACTCATAAAAAAATTCATGGATTAAAATAATGCACACCGTTAGGCTAGCAACTGCTTAAGGGGTCTCCTACATGGAATAAATTTTGAAAAAATTCCTGATGGTCCCATAAGTCCTCTAAGTGCCCGAACACCTAAAATAAAAATTATTAAAAATATATTTCTCCTATTTAGCCCCTAATTACCATAATTAAATTATTAATTAATAAAAATAATAAATATAAATTTTTTTAAAAAAAATAGGGGTTTTACATTCTACCCAACTTACAAAAAATTTCGTCCTCGAAATTGACACTAACCCATATTCATAATGATAACTATAACTATTACACTACATTGGTATCTAGTAGGACTCCTAAAACCCATGGTCTGTCATTCTAACACTTTCTCATCTATTGTCCATACACTATTATATCATCCTCTAACTTGTCTACACTACCCAACTTACAAGAATTCTACTAGTGGTCACCTTCTTTGAAGCTATTGTCTAGATTGTAAGGCAATTATATTTATTGGGTCGAGAATCTTGGGATACCTGTCTGGAATCTCATAACTATGACTTTTCCCATAACCGTCAAGTATCATAGTCTAATACTGCCTCGCCACCTGGCCAGTATGGCTGCAAGTAATTCGACTACTTCTACCATAATCGTCTGGCGGCAACTGTCGCTACCTTGCCAGCGATTTGTCATAGTCATCAGTTCGTAACAAGTGCCTTCAACTCTTTCCTAGGCATAGTCTAAGTTTTTAGGGAGACACTTAAGGTCTTGACTAACTATTAGGGCTATGATCTAGCTCAAGTGATCTAACAATTTCTACTATGCTACATGGTGCTACTTAAGGGTTAAACTAATAAAGAATACAGATATTGCTATAGTGCATATACATATATTAGGAACTCATCCTTAGCTATCAAGCATCACTTAACACATTTATATTTAACTAACAAAATAGGGGTGAAGTTGATATCAAACAATTCATAATGGCACGAAAGATATGACTATGATAGGAAGAGTTACGCACGAGATAAGGAATGAATACAAAAGGAGGAGATGAGTCACCCAAGAGGGCGAGATAAGGATAGGGGAAGAATACTACTACTGCTACTCATGTCATCCATTAGCATCGCTTGTATGCCACCTGGATAGAATAAAAATATATCCTCATAACTGCTAGACTATCATATATATAATTCTACATCTATTTGTGTATCTAAGATCTTGTGTCACAATGGGGTTATGAGTATGCAAAGACATTTATAACTAAAAGGTCGTACATGTATCTACGGCTTCCTGTGTCTGTTCTTCCATACTTGTCATAATGAGTGCTTGGCCTTGTCCTTGGTTGTTTAACTGGGGTCTAGTCCCCTCCATTTGTGCAGACTGCAGAAGCAGTGGTGGGTCCCTTTGGTCTTCTATACTTGAGGGTGTCTGCGGTGTTCCTGATTCTACTGCCATAGACCTCTGGTTCTGCTGAGGGCATCTTCGGGTTTGATGGTGACTTGATCCACATATCATGCACAGCCCCAATCGACGATGACAGTCTCTATGAATATGACCTACCTTACCACAAAAGTGACAAGTACGGGGGTCCTTGGTTGGATATGGTGCAGCACTATCTGATTGTTGGCGTGTCAAAGGGTGTCGAATGGGTCCTCCTTGCTGTATCCTTACTGGTCCTTGGTGACTTCTCTATTGAATTCCGTTTCCCTTGCTGATGGCCTCCTGGATCCTGGCCTCTGTCAATAGCTCGGCATAAGAGATCCGGGACTGGGAGCTAGTGTAGTGCTGGAGCTCCTGAGTCAGTCCGCGGTGAAACCTCTTAGCCTTCTCCAAGTCATTAGGTATTAGGACTGTGCCATACTTACTGAGACGGCTAAATTCTGCGTCATACTCATCAACCGTCTTGTCCCCTTGCTCTAGATGGAGGAACTGATCATACAATGCGTCCCTTACAGTATCCGGGAAGTACTTCCTCTCAAAGCATTCTAAGAATTATTCCCAAGTCTGACGCGTACCCAACTGGCGCTCCATTAATTTCCACCAGTGATGCGCGTTGCCTTCTAACTGAGTCCTCACGCCTATCATCCATAGGTCAGAAGGTAATTGTGATGCCTCTAACAACTTCTTGGTATTGGCAATCCAGTTTGTGGTCTCCTCTGGACTCTCATTGCCATTATATGGCTTAGGGCCCATCTGCACAAAGTCCTTGACTGAACCGACCCGATCTTGTGGTACTGAAGCTAGTGCCTGGGTTGGTACAGGGGCTAGTGCAGCCATTCTCTCAAGTGCTGCCAGAAATTCTAGCCTTTGCTCTGCTGTTTGCTGCCTCTGTTCTGCTGTTTGCTGCCTCTGTTCTTGCATTACCATCTGGAAGAATTTGAACAGCTGCGCTTGGCCATCTTGCGGTGCTAGTGGAGCTGGAAAAGTCCCATTAGGTATCGTGGAAGGGGTTGATGGGATTGATTGCTAGTTGGTCCATCCGGTCCAGGAAAAAGAGGTGTCGTTGAGGTCACTCCTAGTGGTTGGTCGTCGTCCCCTGGAGACGTGTTGTCCCCGGTGGCGGCATGCCCGTTATGCAAATTCATCTCTCTGCAAGAGATGGACGAAGGATTAAGAAGAGTACATGAATCAAGCAGGATGCAAGAACTTAAGTAGGACATGTTGGAAGGAAGGTAAGTTATTGTCAAGTGTGGATGAGATCTAAAAGTCTAATCCTAGGTGCAGGCCCGCTCGGTACAGTTACGTAACCGAAACGGCTAACTTGACCTGCATGGGCCACCACAAAAACATGTCACGCCCCAGTCCCAATAATACGTAGGACTAGAACACGTAAGCATGACAGCCGCATGGATATGGCACTCCAATATATGGAAACCATAACCCATACGTACGCTGTAATCTGAATATAAACTCACATGTGGTATATATAATGTCACAAGTCACAGATATGCTAATCTCATCCACACAACAAGTCATAGAAAAGAAATACTAACTAGAATAAGGAGTCTGAAATATCCAGAAAACAATAGTCGGGTGGAGACAAATCCACTACCAATGACTATAACCAAAACTAAAATGAGAGAGGAGTATAAAGTCTCCAATATAAAATAATATGAAGACAGAAGTGCATCAGCGAAAAGAATCCATCGCTAGATAATCAATGATGCTCAGAAGGTAAGACCTCATCGACAGAAAAGGATGCGTCAGGTCCAGGCCCGTACTCCTGCAAATACTCAAGAGCAGATACACCTGGCAGAGGACCAAGTCCTCAGAGGGACGTAACAAGATACAGAAAATACGAGCCAACTTGAACACAGTAAACATGCATATAATTTGAAAATAAATAAGTACGCTGTACCAGACAATCTAAATGAATGCAAATGAGGACAACTTTTCGACGTATGGGCAAGGGTAGGCTACTCGATCTACCTCACAACTCACACACACGTCAATGGACATCAGAAATTGATATAACGCGGGGGTAGCGACCAGCGAGACTCCAGAAATCGACATACCGCGGGGGTAGCGACCAGCGCAACACACGCCCGTAGTGCGAGCTATATACTACGGTTTACCAGAGTGGTTAAAAGCCCATACGCCTAATGATTGTCCTCTATGATACTAAGTGTCAAGTGTGTGTCAACATATCTAATATATAGTAATGACTGAAAGGAACTACACATGCAATAAATAAACAGAATGAAATAATTATACAGAAATATACTAAGCATGCAAAGTATTGTAAACAATTTGGCAAGGTATCTTGCCTGGTAAGAAAGCTGCAAGGTGTATTGTCCAGAAGTCAAACGCACAGGACCAAAAGCTATGGCCGCAGAACAATGTCTCCGGATGCTGAAATAAACATCACCAACGTTTCTAGAATGAGCAAAATAGCTAAAAAGCACTTTCCTTTCGTCCAATTTGGACACAGGGGCAAAACGGTAATTTCGGGTAAAAGTGGGGTCCACATGTGGCCCACTTTGCACCGAAAAGCGTGCCAAGGATTACAGTCTCTAAATGGGACAAACTATAGGTCAAACAACTCTAAATGTCAATACGAACCCAACGGTATGTCCAAATGTAGATTCCGATGGGCCGAACTCAATTTTGTCCAAAAAATTCAACTGTGGGGCCCGCCAATTGGCGATCTGGTCAACCGTCTCAGAAATGCGTGAAAATTGGGTCACAGGACCAGCGCATTACCACGAGTCCAGTGGCATAAGTTTCGTCGTAATCTGACAAGCGTGCACAAAATATGCGCGAGTTCCACAAAAGTTGCGACACTGGGTGTGTCCGCGGATACGGCCTGATTTCGGCGCGCACACACGTCCGAATCAGTCCCCATGAATTTTCACGTGTCCGGTTACGCTGCGTGTACCGTTCGGTACACTTGGTACACGGTGGGGCGGTCCCGTTTGGCGGGGCGCGCTCCGTTTTCCCACTTTTGAAAATCAGGAAAAAGTGGGTGCGCGCAATTTTGTGACGAATATAATTCTGTCCACAGCAACTAATAGCATAGGGTTATTTAACAAAAAATAAACTAGATCAGGTGTTCTACAGGTATCAAAAAGAATCACCGAATTTGGATCCCTGTGGTGGGAGATACGAACTCGGCAATATGGGTGGTCATTATGGAATTCTGCGATTCCAGAATTCTGTCTGCTCGCGCCGACTTGGGCACTGTTTTTCACCTAGGGGCACACATTTTCCGAGGTTGGCTATAAAACAACTATGGAAGAGGGTTGAGGGGTGATCATACCTATGAAGACGGGACAGCGTTTGGTTGAGCGAGTCGACGGGAAATCACGCCGGAGCGAAGGTGCCTCGAGTGGGATTCTACAGGGCGCGAGGTCGGAGTCGACGGGATGGTTGGATGGCTTGGCGGGGCTTCTCTGGCTGCGGTGACGGCTCTAGATGGGAAGAGGAAGTCTGGAAATTTAGGTTAGGGTTTTGATAGCTAACTTATAGGGAGAGAGAGAGGGATGGGCGGTCGGGTTTTGCGTGAAGGAAGGGTCTCTAGCCGCTGAAGTGGGGCGGGTCAATCAGCAAGTGCTGATAGGGGCTTTAAGTGGCGGTCAAATGGAAGTAAATCACTAAGGATGGGAAGAATAGCAAATGCTAATGCAATGGGCGGCCAAAGCAAATGCTAATGCAATGGGCTAAAGTTGCTGAATGGTTCCCTGGGCATTTGTTAAGTTGCAGCAAGTCACTTTTGAAGGAAGTTTTCTAAAGAGTCTGTGTAGTATTTGCTAAGGGATACTTAGTAGCAGTATTAATATTATTATTATTATTATATTATTAACCTTCTTTAATAATTCTTCTTTTGCTTTCTTTCTTTTCCTTTATAAATATATATATATACATATATATATATATATATATATTTGTATATACATATATATTATATATATACTCATAAGAAAATTCATGGATTAGAATAATGCACACCGTTAGGCTAGCAACTGCTTAAGGGATCTCCTACATGGAATAAATTTCGAAAAAATTTCTGATGGTCCCATAAGTCCTCTAAGTACCCGAACACCTAAAATAAAAATTATTAAAAATCTATTTCTCCTATTTAGCCCCTAATTACCATAATTAAATTATTAATTAATAAAAATAATAAATACAATTTTTTTTTTAAAATAGGGGTTTTACAGTATATTTTTGGACCTACTTTATGAGACCACCCCAGTATTATGGAGCATCATTAGGTTCATTGGCTGTGACACAGTCGTTACACGAGTTGTGAGTCTCATATAGATCACGGACTGCATGACAGGTTGGCCTCATGTACGCATGGGCCGTACGTTAGGGATGACTGCTGATAGAAACTTTGTATGCTAGTAGACCTGGCAGTTATTTAGAGGTTATCGTGTCATGGATGTGGCATGCTTAGAGCATGGGATGGGAAAAATAACAAGTAAGACATTTGGGCTCCTTTGCACTTTCCTTTTTGTTCGCCCGGAAGCTCCGCCGGAGCGACGAGTGGTGATGACCCCATATATATTACAGGCGGCCTCTGCCGTTCAAAAGACGACATGCTTTGAGGCCCCTGATTCTCCGAGAGAATCATGCCAATCCCACTATATGGCCAGATAGCCCACTTGTGGAAAGTTGTTCTCAATTGTATTCACTTAGACGGTTAGGCGACCCATTGGATGTTTACTTTTCAGTACTTATTGGCATATTATTATGTATCTTGTTACGTCCCTCTGAAGACCTGGTCCCTTTCCAGATATAGACGAGCAGGAGTATCCGTAGGAGTACGGACCTGGACCGGATACTACTTACTAGACTGAGGAGGTCTTACCTTCAGAGTATCTGTGATTTTATTACCGCTGTTTTAGTATAGTCGTTTTGTAGTGGATTTGTTTCCATCCGACTATCAGATTTTGATACTCATCTTTGATATTAAGTTATTATTCAGCTCTTTATTTCTACTGATTATTTGTGCTGTGGATGAGATATAGATTCTGTGTGACTTGTTATGATAGTATATTACCACTGGTGGATTGAATATTCATGTACAGCGTACGTGTGTATATGGTTTTCATATATTGGAGTTCGTATACATACGGCTGGGCGTGTTACGTATTCCTAGTCCTACGTATTTTGGGACTAGGGCGTGACAGCACAAGTTCCAAGTTCCTCTAATCCCAATATTAACCTCAATGTAGTGTCATAACTTAGGTGCATTGATCTTGTGTTAGGGTAGGGCACACCATAATCATGTAAATATCACATACTACACCCTTAAGTTCAATAGTCAAAACTCCATAATATTTTTATGTATCTAGCTATTATGAAATGCCAAATGTCTGGACATTAAGTAAACTAGGTGAAAATCACTTTATAAACCATGGTATTACACATATTAAAGCCTAAACATCATCCATACATACCTAGTTATATTACCCTCATTAATATAGTGTTAAAATATGCTATGCAACCAACTCTTTTATACCTAGATGCTAAAAAAATTTGGAGCACACAAGCATTCACCCAAAACAAATATTTCAAACTTAATCATACTCCTCAAATGTAATAGAATGCAACCCTGTCATTTGCTATAAAAAATCTGAGAAGGTGAGGTCTTAAACATGGGTTTTTTATTAGTTTTTAGTTTTTAAACAAGTGTTTGACAAGGATTACCATGTTGTATATATTCATGTGAATGTGTCAACCACATTAGTGCACAAATGCATCAGTAGTTCTAAGGAGAAGAAGCACATGTGATGATCATGAAGAACAAGATGAAGGAGAAGGGGAAGAAGGATGGTACCTAGATGCTTGAATGGAGAGGGGAAAGGAGATGCTCGGATTTGGCTTGATGGAAAAGAAGAAGAGACCAGCAGTAGCAGCAAACTAAGCAGTGGCAGCAGCAGCTAAAAGCAGTAGTAGCAGCAGCTACAAGCAGTAGTAGCAGCAAATGTTGTAGTCACAGCAAGGTTGAGGGAGTGGTAGCTGATGGGGGTCATGAGTATGCAATAACACATATAACTAAGGTCGTACCTGTATCTACGGCTTCCTGTGGCCGCGCTCTCTTGTTTGTCATCATGAGTGCTTGGCCTATGGGGTATATCTAGTACTATTCGTGTATCAAACTTATACTAAGCACGAGCGTTCGTTTTTCCGAAATAGGGGAAGACGAAAAACAACAATAAAGAGTTCAAGGAGGAGGTGATATAATACAAGTACGGGATTCGAAGGGATTAAAGAATTTTGAAAGGGAGTTGCCAAGGCAGTTGTGGATTAAAATCTTATTTTGATAAATTCATATATGCATGTTCATATCAGAACAGTTATGTACTTGACATGATATGCTCGGACCAGTCTAGAGGGCAAGTATATTCGTCTAACAAGTTGAGTCAACTATATTTAAATCCACATAAAGTAGTAATACAAAGAGCGAACCAAGTGCACTACGGTTGATCAGACCATAATACACCGATTCTACTTTAGACAATGTATTAGTGTGGGCCCCCAATAATACATATGTCATGAACAAGCTTAATAAAAGAATAAGCTTGCAAAACTAGGCTATAATAGCAGCATAAGTCGAGGTAGTAAAAATATAAGTACGCTTGATTATGATGGAGGAAGGTACTGAATAATCTAAGTTCACCAAGAAGATCGGTGTTGTGCCTCTACAGTTGCCATACTAATTTCTTGTCTAAGTCTAAAGTCAACCAAATGGGTGTATGGCCTCTAAGATTTACAGTCTAGATAAACACTAAAGTTCTATAGTCTAGATAAATACTATCTTCTTATGCAAGCCTATAGTTGGTGTCATTCATTAGCTTCATTAATGGGTAAAAAGATTATATGTTACTAGGTTATGAGACATACTATCCAACTTACAATAATTTAACTAATAGTGTAATTGAATACTAGAGGGTATATACCTAGTATAAGTCATCTTCCTAACCCCTATCAAGCACGAGAGAAGATCGACGTTAAGAAGGGATCAAGAAAGATGCAATGCAAGCAATCAAATGAGAATGCAAAACAAAATCAAGGGAGGTGATAAATAAGTGGATGAGATCCTATATTCTAATCTTATGCGCAGGCTTGATCAGTACAGTAACGTAACCGAGACAATATGCGCTCGACCTGCATGGGCCACCACAAAAATATGTCACGCCCCAGTCCCAAAATACGTAGGACTAGAAACACATAAGAATGCCAGCCGTATGGATATGGCAACTCCAATATATGGAAACCAAAATCCACACGTACGCTGTAATATGAATATCAATCCACAAGTGGTATAAACATATGTCACAAGTCACAGGGTATAAGCTAAATCTCATCTACGAAAATCAAATATAAATAAATAACCAGTATCTATGAAACTAGATATCAATATAAGTATCTAAGGATGATAGTTGGATGGAAACAAATCCACTACCAACTCGAAGGTAAAGGTACAATACAATAAACACAATATAAGAATACCAGCTAACGACCACGACTCAAAGAGAAGACATCCATGAAACATATATAACCATCCGAATCTGCGCTCCTGCAAATACTCAAGAACAGATACACCTGGAAGGGGGCCAGGTCCTCAGAGGGACGTAACAAGATACAGAATAACAAGCCAATTTGAATACAGTAAACATGCATAATAGGTAGAAAATATGTAAGTACGTTGTACAAGACAAACTATATGAATGCAAATGAGGACAACTTTTTGACGTATGGGCAAGGGTAGGCTACTCGATCTAAGCCTTACAACTCACACACCCGCCAATGGACATCAGAAATCGTCATACCTCGGGGGTAGCGACCAGCGCGACTCTACAAAAATCGACATACCTTGGGGGTAGCGACCAGCGCGACACACGCCCGTAGTGCGAGCTATATACTATGGTTTACCAGAGTGGTTAAAAGCCCATACGCCTAATGATTGTCCTCTATGATACTAAGTGTCAAGTGTGTGTCAACATATCTAATATATAGTAATGACTGAAAGGAACTATACATGCAATAAATAAACAGAAATGCAATAAATATACAAAAATATACTGTCACGCCCCAGTCCCAAGCTACCGAGGGATCGGACGCGTGATAATGGCCAGCAGTACGCACCGATGGACCAACTCAATATAATGGATCCATCAGGGCATACTTAAGCTGTAAAACAAGTCTACGACAATCATGGCACAACTAATCTCATCCACACAAGATATAAAATATGATCCACATAATAAATGAGGAATATAAATCATCAGCAAGTCTCACAAAGTACTTCGGGGAACAACCCGATAAATATCTAGTACAATGGTTCTACAGACCAAAAAAGAAAAGACTGAAATAATAAATAAAAACTGAGCATGAACATGGATGCTCAAGAGAAGTCTTCAGCTAAGACCTCGCCATCAGATGGTGGTACAGCTCCTGGATCGGCTCCTCCTGCTGCAGTCCCGTAAACCTCGGGGTAAACCTGTTCTGCAAAATCTGGGGACAAAATCCATATCCAGGTCCTCAGGGGACATAGCAAGGTACAGGAAATAAAACAAGCCAGAATATAAACAGTGCAGCAATAATGAGATAAGCAGGGTAAGTATGTAACATCTGTATAATGCAAGAGAGAATATCATAGTACTCAGGTTGAACCTCTACAAGCTCTGTGTAGGGGAGCCTGTAGCAGGGGTATCATGGGGTGGTCTAGCTCAGCGGAAGACTGAGTAGCCGACATAATAATATCAACCTGTAGCCTGTGAATCTATCCAGCAATAGATGGAACAATAAGGGAATACTAAAATAACCAGCTAAGTGATATGCAAGATAAGAGCAGCACTAGAACTCAGGCTGAAGCATACTACAAGCTCTGTGTAGGGGAGCCGGTAGCAGCAGTAAATATGAGTAATGGGCCAAGCTCGGCTATAGAGTCTTGTGCCTCACGGTAATAGGGGTGTATATATATAATCAGCCTGTAGTCTGTGTGTCTCTTCCCACCCAATATAACCACACAAATCATGAACATAACGTCTCACGTCCATGTCCGCGGGGTCATAACTAATGCACAAGTCATAATGTATCTAGAATATAGTATCTCTATAAGTCCTGCAACCTATACAGGATCACCACGAATATCTCGGGAAGATCCTGTCTCATGATCAGTGTCCAGTGTCCTGGGTCAAGTGTACTTGGTATGACCAGTACGAGAAGATAAAGTGTCACGTATGTCCATATCTAGATGACATTACCCAACACCGCGTACGATGTTGGCACCCGACTGATAATCGGACGCTAAGTATGTCAAACGGTCCTAGGTTGAGCATGCACAGTAATATATATATAGCAAGGAAAATAAATAACTAAGCTGCAGAGTTTGGCAAGGTACACTTGCCTGATGTCCGAATATCAACTGTCGTCCTGGGATCTGTGGAACCGGTAGGGGCTACTCCAGATGCTGTAATAAATATCATCAACAGTCTCAGAAGGTATCAAACTGCTAGAAATGCCTGTCCTTACGTCCAATTTGGACACAGGGGCAAAATGGTCATTTCCGGACCAAAGCGGGTTCCACTTGTGGCCCACTTTGCACCGAAAAGCGTGTCAGGGTCAAAGGTCTCCAAATTAGTCAAACTCAGTGCCTACAAGTCAGGAACGATGATACGAACCCAACGGAACTTCCAGAATTGGATTCCGATGAGCCGATCACAAAATCACCGGTCAAGTGGAGCCTGTGGGGCCCACGATACGTGGTTTTGTCAACGTCCTCAGAATCGAACCAAACTTGGCTCACAGGACCAGCGTATTGCTACGAGTCCGATGGCGCAAGTTTCGTCTCGATCCGACGTGTGTACACGAAGTTACAGCGCGTTCCAGAAAGGACGGATACGGTGTGTCGTCGGCGGATACGCGTTGATTTCGGGGTGCACGCACCTCTGAATCGACTTCTGCGAAATCCTACACGACCGTATCAACGTCGCGCACAGTTTGGTAAAGACCGCGTGCGACCAAGTCGTCCCGATTGGCGGGGCGGACTCAGTTCCGGGGTGAAACGGGGTGTTATTTTTCCTGTTTTTGGATCGCGGTGTGCGATCACCACAGGACGCGATGCTCCGAGCGAATTGCACGGGCACCGAGAGGGTTATACAGTCTACGCATAGCAATTTACAGAAACGGAATCGGAGTTGCGATGAGGGTGAAAACAGTACCTGAACAGGGCTCCGTGAATGCTGAAATCTGCGTGTCCGTGAGTACTGTTCGTGTCCTGGTTGATCTCTTGTCTCCTCGCGTCCGGGGTCTGCTGTCCCGGTTCCGAGGTTGACCGGGTCCGCTGAGTCGGGACTAGATCGGCGGGTGGCCGGCCTAGGGATCTGCGGTAGCTGTCGTAGCGAGCGGAGGATCCTCGCGGACGGCGGCGAAGCCGAGAGCAGCGGGGAATCGATTCAGCGGGGTTGTTGAACTGGCGGTATAGTCGGGTGGTGGTGGTCGACAAGGGGTTGTCGTGAGGGGTCGGTGGGCCGGAGACTGAAGAGGGTCGGGGTGTTCGGGATCGGAGTCGGTCGACAGGGTCGAACTCGCCCGGGGGATCAGCTACCCGTGGACGGCGGCGATGAGATGGGCGGTGAGGGGTGATCGAACGGCGGGGTTACAGGCGATGGGAAGCGGCGGCGCCGTTGATCAGCTGCCGGCGGGGTAGCTAGGTGGTCGATGGCTAGCTTGATGGCGGCGGGAGGTTAGGGTTTAGGGGTTGCTCGTCCGTGAGGGATGGATGAAGTCGGCGGCGGGGGATCAAACTAGGGTTTCGGTGGCGGCTGGTAGTTGGGGATGGGGGCAACACGGATGTCGAGGCAGCCCCCTTATAGCTGCTACAGGAACTCCGGTAGCTAGGGTTTCCCTGCGGGTTTCGGGTTGGCTTGGGTCGGATTGGTTTGGTTCGCTTGGGTTCGGTTTACAATCCAATTGCTTTTGGTCCTCGATACGTTGCTCCGGTGTCCGATTAATTCACCGAAAAATGCCATGCGTCCGGTTCTCCATCATACACAATAAATTTTTACTTCCAGAATATTTTAACCCCATCTAGCCACACTTAAAATTATTTCTTTAAATCACACTCATCCTGGTTTTAAGTTTCCAAAAATTCCCAAAACGAAATAACTTCATTTAAAATTATTCTCAAAAATTTAGGGTGTTTACAATCTTCCCTCCTTAAAAGGATTGCGTCCTCGCAATCAAAGAATAAGTTACTAAAGAAGGGTTATGGAAATACAAGGTGACCTAGTTTACAACTGCCTCCTCGAACAAATGGGGATATCGTTGACGCATACTATCTTCTCGTTCCCAAGTCGATTCGCCTGGTGAATGATGTTTCCATGCTACTCGGACCAGTCTGATTGTCTGTCCCCGCAATGTCTTCTCACTGACGTCGAGGATGCCAACTGGTTGTTCCTCATACCTCAAGCTCGGGCCTACTGCGATCTCTGAATGATCGACTACGTGACTTGGGTCGGTCACGTACCTTCGCAGCTGTGAGACGTGGAATACGTCATGCACTCCCTCTAAGGATGGAGGTAATGCAAGACGATAAGCCACCTCACCAACGTGCTCTAGAATGTCAAATGGCCCAATATACCTTGGGCTCAGCTTGCCTCTGCTCCCGAATCTGATAGTACCCCGAGTGGGCAAAATCCTCAAGAATACGTGATCCCCTTTTTGAACTCTAGGGGACGTCTGTGCGTGTCTGCCCAATGCTTCTGTCGGTCCTGAGCTGCCCGTAGATGATTCTGAATCTGCTTCACCTTCTCCACTGTCTGTGTGACCAATTCTGGTCCCAGTATCTGACGTTCACCGACGTCACTCCAGCATATAGGTGACCTGCACTTCCTTCCGTATAAAGCTTCGAAGGGTGCCATCTGAATGCTGGCCTGATAACTGTTATTGTAGGAGAACTCTACTAAATGCAAATGATCTTCCCAAGATCCTCCAAAGTCTAGCATACATGATCGTAACATGTCCTCCAATATCTGAATGGTGCGTTCCGATTGGCCATCTGTCTGCGGGTGGTATGCCGTGCTGAACTTGAGTC
The DNA here is from genome assembly GCA_036927795.1 of Iris macrosiphon. Classification (NCBI taxonomy): domain Eukaryota; kingdom Viridiplantae; phylum Streptophyta; class Magnoliopsida; order Asparagales; family Iridaceae; genus Iris; species Iris macrosiphon. Next base: position 100,011,483 of record JAYESA010000016.1, on the reverse strand, counting down.
TGGTGCCGAGACTCTCTTGCATGCTTCTCCAGAAATGAGATGTAAATCTCGAATCTCGATCCGATACAATACTAACAGGTACTCCATGTAATTTGACGATTTGTCGCATATACATGTCAGCTAGTACCTCTGTGGTCTGTCCAACTCTAAATGGCAAGAAGTGTGCCGATTTAGTGAGTCGATCCACGATCACCCATACTGCGTCTCTTCCGCTGGGGCTCTTCGGAAATCCTGTGACAAAGTCCATCGTGATGTGCTCCCACTTCCATTCCGGTATCGGAAGCGGCTGTAACATCCCTGCGGTCCTCTGATGCTCGGCCTTTACCTGCTGGCAGACTAAGCATCTAGCCACAAACCTTGCGATCTCTCTCTTCATTCCATGCCACCAGTAATACTGTCTCAAGTCCCTGTACATCTTAGTTCCTCCCGGGTGAACAGAGTACATAGAGCTATGTGCTTCCGTCATCAACTCCTGTCTCAATTCTCCGTTTGGAACATACAGGCGATTTCCAAACCTCAAGGTCCCGTCTTCGTGGATGCGAAGTCCTGTCTGAATGCCGGCTTCTGTCCTTTCTTTGAGTCTTCGGAATCTAGCATCGGTGGGCAATGCCTCCTTAATCTTCTCCACGAGGGATGACTGAATCTCAAGATTAGCCATCAATCCATTCTGTCCCGGTAAGACGACCTCTATCTGTAACTCCCGCAAATCTCTCAATAACTCGGGCTGCACCGTCAAGAAATAGGCCATAGACTTCCTGCTCAGTGCGTCTGCAACAACATTCGCCTTCCCCGGATGATACTGCAGATCGATGTCAAAATCTACCATCAGTTCCAGCCAGCGTCTCTGCCTCATGTTTAGCTCCTTCTGAGTATATACATACTTCAGACTCTTGTGATCGGTGAAGATTTCTACCCTCTCTCCATAAAGATAGTGCCTCCATATCTTCAATGCAAATATCACTGCTGCTAATTCCAGATCATGTGTTGGGTAGTTCTTCTCGTGGTCCTTCAACTGTCTCGACGCATAAGCAATGACCTTGCCATGTTGCATCAAAACACATCCTAGTCCACTGCCTGATGCATCACTGTAAACAACAAAACCTCCCGACCCCGAAGGAAGAGTCAAGACAGGTGCTGTTGTTAATCTTCTCTTCAGTTCTTCAAAAGCCTTCTGGCAGTCTTCTGTCCATATAAACTCCTGGTCCTTCCGTGTCAGCTTCGTCATTGGTTCTGCAATCCTTGAGAAATTTTCTACGAACCTTCGGTAATATCCCGCAAGTCCGAGAAAACTTCTCACCTCTGCGACTGATGTGGGTGTAGGCCAAGTCTCTATTGCTGCCACCTTCTCTGGATCTACGGAAAGTCCTTCTCCTGATATGATGTGTCCCAAGAAAGGTACTTTGTCCATACAGAACTCACACTTACTAAGCTTGGCATATAACTTCTCCTGTCTCAAGGTCTCTAACACGATTCTAAGATGTTCCTCGTGCTCTTCAGGGCTCTTGGAATATATGAGGATGTCGTCAATGAATACCACTACGAATTTATCCAAGAACTGATGAAAGACCCTGTTCATTAAGCTCATAAACACTGCTGGTGCGTTGGTTAAGCCAAACGGCATCACCAAGAACTCATAATGCCCATACTTTGTCCTGAAAGCTGTCTTCGGGATGTCTTCCTTCCTTACCTTGATCTGATGATAGCCGGATCGAAGGTCAATCTTCGAAAATACCCTTGCACCACTCAATTGATCGAATAGATCATCAATGCGGGGTAGGGGATACCTGTTCTTGATGGTTACAGCATTGAGTGCCCGGTAATCAATGCATAACCGTACTGTTCCATCCTTCTTCGGCACAAATAATATGGGTGCCTCCCAAGGTGAAACACTGGGCCGAATGAAACCCTTTTCCAAAAGATCATCAACCTGTGCTTTCAACTCAACTAACTCCTTGGGTGCTAGTCGATAAACTGTTGAAGTGATTGGCTCTGCTCCTGGAGTTAAGTCTATTATGAATTCTATTTCCCGATCAGGCGGTAAACCTGGAAGATCATCAGGAAATACATCCACAAATTCTGATATGACTCTCGGGTAACCTGTCTCCCCTTCTACAGATAGTACCCTAAGAGTAGGCTGAACTCCTTGCTCTACTGCTCCTCGGAGAAACTCAAATTCTGGATGTCCAGGCGGTCTAAATATAACCCGCCCAATTCGGCAATCAAGAGTCGCATGGTACTGACTTAACCAGTCCATACCAAGTACGACGTCATAATCCGGCATAGAAAATATCAGAAACTGTGCTCGCATTTCTCGGCCACATACGACTACAGAACATGATCTACAGACATCACTAACTGGAATAATACCGCCTCCCGTAAGAATCCTCTTCATCTTCGGGAGGGGTGCGGTAGCTACTCTATGGGTGGCTACAAAGCTAGCTGCTATAAATGAATGTGATGCTCCAGAATCAAATAATGCTACTGCAGGTAATGAAGCTACTAAAATAGTACCTGCGATGACCTCGCCTGCTGTAGCCTCCTCCTCAACAGCTAAGGTGAATGCCTGTCCTCGGCCCTGGGCTTGGCCTCGCTGCTGCTGAGCCTGCTGAAATAAAGCTGCCTGCGGTGCTAGGGGTGGTCTCTGCTGATTCCCTCCTGGGGCTGGTGGTCTGACTCCACCAACTCCTGCCTGCTGTGCTCCTACGGCTGGATGCGCTGGTCGTGGTGCAGGCAAAGCTAATCTCGGTGCTCCCTCTCTTCGCTCGGTGCAGTCTCTGGTCTGATGCTGGTTGGACCCGCAAGCTAGGCAGAGTCCCAACTTGCGTCGGCATTCTCTCTCAATGTGTCCTACCTTGCCGCAGTGATGACAAGTAGGAAGGGATATGGCCCTGTGCGCTGCTCTATCTGGCGTACTCCTCTGGAATCGTTTTGCAGAATCTCCATGTGCTGCCTTGGTTGGTGCGGAGGTGTTTGGCCTCTTCAGATTCGATTCCCTTCTAGTGACGCGCTCCATGCGTCGCGCTGCTGCTAGAACATCAGTATAATTTGTAGGTGCCACTGAGCCAATCAATCTTTGGAGTTCGAACTTCAACCCGTCAAAGAACTTTTCCGCTTTCTCCTCCTCTGTCGAAATCAATGTTGGAGCAAAGCGGCTCAGGCGAATAAATTCAGAATTGTATTCTTCTACTGTCATGCTGCCCTGGATGAGGCGGTTGAACTTGTCCCTGAGCTTTGACCTTGCAACTGCCGGGATGTACATCTCTTGGAAGAGTCTGGAGAACTCTTCCCATGTGACTCTGTCCTGTCCAAGTCTCCTTTCTTCTGCTAACCACCAGTGGTGCGCATTATCAGTTAACTGCATTCTGACTGCAGTCATCCATCTCTCTCTTGGAAGTTCAGCGGCTTCCAGCTGATGCTGAATGTTTGTGAGCCACTCATGAACTTCCGTTGGCCCTTCTTTACCAGAAAATGTGCGAGGGGGCCAGGTCCTCAGAGGGACGTAACAAGATACAGAATAACAAGCCAATTTGAATACAGTAAACATGCATAATAGGTAGAAAATATGTAAGTACGTTGTACAAGACAAACTATATGAATGCAAATGAGGACAACTTTTTGACGTATGGGCAAGGGTAGGCTACTCGATCTAAGCCTTACAACTCACACACCCGCCAATGGACATCAGAAATCGTCATACCTCGGGGGTAGCGACCAGCGCGACTCTACAAAAATCGACATACCTTGGGGGTAGCGACCAGCGCGACACACGCCCGTAGTGCGAGCTATATACTATGGTTTACCAGAGTGGTTAAAAGCCCATACGCCTAATAATTGTCCTCTATGATACTAAGTGTCAAGTGTGTGTCAACATATCTAATATATAGTAATGACTGAAAGGAACTATACATGCAATAAATAAACAGAAATGCAATAAATATACAAAAATATACTGTCACGCCCCAGTCCCAAGCTACCGAGGGATCGGACGCGTGATAATGGCCAGCAGTACGCACCGATGGACCAACTCAATATAATGGATCCATCAGGGCATACTTAAGCTGTAAAACAAGTCTACGACAATCATGGCACAACTAATCTCATCCACACAAGATATAAAATATGATCCACATAATAAATGAGGAATGTAAATCATCAGCAAGTCTCACAAAGTACTTCGGGGAACAACCCGATAAATATCTAGTACAATGGTTCTACAGACCAGAAAAGAAAAGACTGAAATAATAAATAAAAACTGAGCATGAACATGGATGCTCAAGAGAAGTCTTCAGCTAAGACCTCGCCATCAGATGGTGGTACAGCTCCTGGATCGGCTCCTCCTGCTGCAGTCCCGTAAACCTCGGGGTAAACCTGTTCTGCAAAATCTGGGGACAAAATCCATATCCAGGTCCTCAGGGGACATAGCAAGGTACAGGAAATAAAACAAGCCAGAATATAAACAGTGCAGCAATAATGAGATAAGCAGGGTAAGTATGTAACATCTGTATAATGCAAGAGAGAATATCATAGTACTCAGGTTGAACCTCTACAAGCTCTGTGTAGGGGAGCCTGTAGCAGGGGTATCATGGGGTGGTCTAGCTCAGCGGGAGACTGAGTAGCCGACATAATAATATCAACCTGTAGCCTGTGAATCTATCCAGCAATAGATGGAACAATAAGGGAATACTAAAATAACCAGCTAAGTGATATGCAAGATAAGAGCAGCACTAGAACTCAGGCTGAAGCATACTACAAGCTCTGTGTAGGGGAGCCGGTAGCAGCAGTAAATATGAGTAATGGGCCAAGCTCGGCTATAGAGTCTTGTGCCTCACGGTAATAGGGGTGTATATATATAATCAGCCTGTAGTCTGTGTGTCTCTTCCCACCCAATATAACCACACAAATCATGAACATAACGTCTCACGTCCATGTCCGCGGGGTCATAACTAATGCACAAGTCATAATGTATCTAGAATATAGTATCTCTATAAGTCCTGCAACCTATACAGGATCACCACGAATATCTCGGGAAGATCTTGTCTCATGATCAGTGTCCAGTGTCCTGGGTCAAGTGTACTTGGTATGACCAGTACGAGAAGATAAAGTGTCACGTATGTCCATATCTAGATGACATTACCCAACACCGCGTACGATGTTGGCACCCGACTGATAATCGGACGCTAAGTATGTCAAACGGTCCTAGGTTGAGCATGCACAGTAATATATATATAGCAAGGAAAATAAATAACTAAGCTGCAGAGTTTGGCAAGGTACACTTGCCTGATGTCCGAATATCAACTGTCGTCCTGGGATCTGTGGAACCGGTAGGGGCTACTCCAGATGCTGTAATAAATATCATCAACAGTCTCAGAAGGTATCAAACTGCTAGAAATGCCTGTCCTTACGTCCAATTTGGACACAGGGGCAAAATGGTCATTTCCGGACCAAAGCGGGTTCCACTTGTGGCCCACTTTGCACCGAAAAGCGTGTCAGGGTCAAAGGTCTCCAAATTAGTCAAACTCAGTGCCTACAAGTCAGGAACGATGATACGAACCCAACGGAACTTCCAGAATTAGATTCCGATGAGCCGATCACAAAATCACCGGTCAAGTGGAGCCTGTGGGGCCCACGATACGTGGTTTTGTCAACGTCCTCAGAATCGAACCAAACTTGGCTCACAGGACCAGCGTATTGCTACGAGTCCGATGGCGCAAGTTTCGTCTCGATCCGACGTGTGTACACGAAGTTACAGCGCGTTCCAGAAAGGACGGATACGGTGTGTCGTCGGCGGATACGCGTTGATTCCGGGGTGCACGCACCTCTGAATCGACTTCTGCGAAATCCTACACGACCGTATCAACGTCGCACACAGTTTGGTAAAGACCGCGTGCGACCAAGTCGTCCCGATTGGCGGGGCGGACTCAGTTCCGGGGTGAAACGGGGTGTTATTTTTCCTGTTTTTGGATCGCGGTGTGCGATCACCACAGGACGCGATGCTCCGAGCGAATTGCACGGGCACCGAGAGGGTTATACAGTCTACGCATAGCAATTTACAGAAACGGAATCGGAGTTGCGATGAGGGTGAAAACAGTACCTGAACAGGGCTCCGTGAATGCTGAAATCTGCGTGTCCGTGAGTACTGTTCGTGTCCTGGTTGATCTCTTGTCTCCTCGCGTCCGGGGTCTGCTGTCCCGGTTCCGAGGTTGACCGGGTCCGCTGAGTCGGGACTAGATCGGCGGGTGGCCGGCCTAGGGATCTGCGGTAGCTGTCGTAGCGAGCGGAGGATCCTCGCGGACGGCGGCGAAGCCGAGAGCAGCGGGGAATCGATTCAGCGGGGTTGTTGAACTGGCGGTATAGTCGGGTGGTGGTGGTCGACAAGGGGCTGTCGTGAGGGGTCGGTGGGCCGGAGACTGAAGAGGGTCGGGGTGTTCGGGATCGGAGTCGGTCGACAGGGTCGAACTCGCCCGGGGGATCAGCTACCCGTGGACGGCGGCGATGAGATGGGCGGTGAGGGGTGATCGAACGGCGGGGTTACAGGCGATGGGAAGCGGCGGCGCCGTTGATCAGCTGCCGGCGGGGTAGCTAGGTGGTCGACGGCTAGCTTGATGGCGGCGGGAGGTTAGGGTTTAGGGGTTGCTCGTCCGTGAGGGATGGATGAAGTCGGCGGCGGGGGATCAAACTAGGGTTTCGGTGGCGGCTGGTAGTTGGGGATGGGGGCAACACAGATGTCGAGGCAGCCCCCTTATAGCTGCTACAGGAACTCCGGTAGCTAGGGTTTCCCTGCGGGTTTCGGGTTGGCTTGGGTCGGATTGGTTTGGTTCGCTTGGGTTCGGTTTACAATCCAATTGCTTTTGGTCCTCGATACGTTGCTCCGGTGTCCGATTAATTCACCGAAAAATACCATGCGTCCGGTTCTCCATCATACACAATAAATTTTTACTTCCAGAATATTTTAACCCCATCTAGCCACACTTAAAATTATTTCTTTAAATCACACTCATCCTGGTTTTAAGTTTCCAAAAATTCCCAAAACGAAATAACTTCATTTAAAATTATTCTCAAAAATTTAGGGTGTTTACATATACTAAGCATGTAAAATACTGTAAGCAATTTGGCAAGGTATCTTGCCTGGTCTGAAAAGGATGAAGTCTCAACTCAAGGTGTCGCCCGATCTACCCGTCACATAAATTAAACAAGTTAGGTTACAAAAGTGGGTGAATAATTTTCGCTATTTTAATCTATTTTAACTCTGAATAAAATAACCTAAATTAGTATTTTAATCTTATTATAATCTAATTTTATTGTTAAGCTCTAATTTTGGTCCAAAAAAAGTCAACTTTAAGGATTTGTGATCCGTGGCACGCAAATCGAGGCAATCCGTTGACCAAAAAGTCAACCGACTCAAATCCTGGATTTGTGTGTGGAATCCTATATATTTCAATGCTATATGAACACTGGAATCGACAATTTCATAAAATCATAAGTTGGTAAAGAGTTATGGCCACAAGGGTACACAGATGACAGTTTTTAGTGGTTTCCTATTTACGTCTACGTTGCACAAATTTTACAGTAGAATAAATTTATATATTAAATTCTATAAAAATAATTATATAAAATTTTATCATTTCATATTTTCGAAACTTCAAACGGCTCGTAATTCCGAGTTCGAGATCTCCCGTAATCTCAAAAATACCAACATGCGTCTGATTTCGGACAACTGACACTTTTAGAATTTTTTGGAAAAATATGTTCTTAAATTATTAAAATAAATTATATAATCAGAAAACTAACCTTGATATAGTTCTAACAAAAAAAACTGGAGCACGTTTGGAATCCGGAGGTAGGAGATATCGTCTTTTTAATTCGTCATAACTAGTAGAAAATGAGGCTGAATTTATGACGAATTTTGACTATTTTTGGACGAAAAAGAGAGGAATTTGGGGAAGAAAAATATGAAGGATGAGATATTTATAATGGTGGACACTACTTAATTAAATACGACTATGATTGGTTAATTTGGATAGGATTATGTTGAATTTAAATAAGGATAGGATATGCATGAAGTTGCTTTCCTAGTAGGTTCATGATTTGAATTAATTTAAATAGAGTTTAAATTTATCTCAATAATTTATAATCTTAAATATAATTAAATATAATACAAATAATTTATAAAATCTTATTAATATCTATTAACACTAAATTAGCATCTATCTAATATTAAGACTATATATATCCAAATAAATCCTAAATGATTTTAAAAATCTAAATAAATTTCTTAAAATTCTAAATAAATTACAGAAAAATATAATTAAATATTTTAAACTAAAATATATATTTTGTAGGAACAACATGCAAGTATGGTCATATAGTAAATCATAGAAGTCCTAGAAATTTATGTTCCCTAAGTTTTAATTACCAAAAATTCTAGAAAAATCTCCAAAATCTAAAATAACCTAAAATAATTCTAAATAAATATTTATATAAGTAAATATATCAAAAATTTTATTTTCTAATTAACTAAGAGAATACTCTAAAAAAAAATTAATATCTATAATAAATATAATAATATAAAATACACACAAAATATCTATTTTTGGTGAGGGGGTTTACAATCTACCCAACTTATAAAAATTTTGTCCTCGAAATTGACACTAACCCATATTCATAATAATCACTATAGTTATTACACTACATAGCTATCTAGCAGTGCTTCCTAAAAGTCATGGTCTGTCATTTTAACACTTCTCATTTATTGTCCATACACTATCCTATTATCCTCTAACTCGTCTACACTACCCAACTTACAAAAGTTCTACTAGTAGTCACAGTCTCTTGAGGCTATTGTCTAGGTTGTAAGACGAATATATTTATTGGGTCGAGAATCTTGGGGTACTTGTCTTGAATCTCACAACCATGATTTTTCTTTGTAACCGTCAAGTATTGTAGTCTAATACTGCCATGCCAACTGACCAATATGTCTGCAAATACTTCGACTACTTTACTACAACGGTCTAGCTGCAGCTGTCGCTACTTTGCCAGCGATTTGTCATAGTTGTCAGTTCGTAACAAGTGCCTTCAATTCTTTCCTAGGCATAAGTCTAAGTTTTTGGGCAACAGTTAAAGTCTTGACTAACTTATAAAACTATAAAAAGTATAAACTAGTTCAAACAGTCTAACAAATTCCTATTAGCCTAAGGGATGCTATACATGGTTTTTAAAATAATAAGTGGATACAGATATTGCTATAGGTCATATACATAAGGGTTATTATTAAGAACTCATCCTTTAGTTATTAATCATCTACTAAACTATTTATGTTTTAACTAACAAAACTAAGGACGGGGTCGAAGTAGACCAACAATTCATGTTGGCACAAAAAAGACGTACCTACGATAGGGAGAATTAAGCACGAGATAATGAATGGATACAGAAGAGAAGATGAGCCACCCAAGGGGGCGAGGTGGTGATAGAAAAAGAATACTACTACTGCTACTCGCGTCATCTATTAGCATCGCGTGTATGCCATCTGGGTAAAATATCAGTATATCCTCATAACTGCTAAACCAACACCTATATAATTCTATGTCTACTATGCACCTAAGATCTCGTGTCATAAAGGGGGTTATGAGTATGCAATAACACATATAACTAAGGTCGTACCTGTATCTACAGCTTCCTGTGGCCGCGCTCTCTTGTTTGTCATAATGAGTGCTTGGCCTATGGGGTATATCTAGTACTATTCGTGTATCAAACTTATACTAAGCACGAGCGTTCGTCTTTCCGAAATAGGGGAAGACGGAAAACAACAATAAAGAGTTCAAGGAGGAGGTGATATAATACAAGTACGGGATTCGAAGGGATTAAAGAATTTTGAAAGGGAGTTGCCAAGGCAGTTGTGGATTGAAATCTTATTTTGGTAAATTCATATATGCATGTTTATATCAGAACAGTTATGTACCTGACATGATATGCTCGGACCAGTCTAGAGGGCAAGTATATTCGTCTAACAAGTTGAGTCAACTATATCTTAATCCACATAAAGTAGTGATACAAAGAGCGAACCAAGTGCACTACGGTTGATCAGACCATAATACACCGATTCTAATTTAGACAATGTATTAGTGTGGGCCCCCAATAATACATATGTCATGAACAAGCTTAATAAAAGAATAAGCTTGCAAAACTAGGCTATAATAGCAGCATAAGTCGAGGTAGTAAAAATATAAGTACGCTTGATTATGATGGAGGAAGGTACTGAATAATCTAAGTTCACCAAGAAGATCGGTGTTGTGCCTCTACAGTTGCCATACTAATTTCTTGTCTAAGTCTAAAGTCAACCAAATGGGTGTATGGCCTCTAAGATTTACAGTCTAGATAAACACTAAAGTTCTATAGTCTAGATAAATACTATCTTCTTATGCAAGCCTATAGTTGGTGTCATTCATTAGCTTCATTAATGGGTAAAAAGATTATGTGTTACTAGGTTATGAGACATACTATCCAACTTACAATAATTTAACTAATAGTGTTATTGAATACTAGAGGGTATATACCTAGTATAAGTCATCTTCCTAACCTCTATCAAGCACGAGAGAAGATCGACCTTAAGAAGGGATCAAGAAAGATGCAATGCAAGCAATCAAATAAGAATGCGAAACAAAATCAAGGGAGGTGATAAATAAGTAGATGAGATCCTGTATTCTAATCCTATGCGCATTATTGATCGATACAGTGACGTAACCGAGACAATATGCTCTCCACCTGCATGGGCCACCACAAAAATATGTCACGCCCCAGTCCCAAAATACGTAGGACTAGAAACACGTAAGCATGCCAGCCGTATGGATATGGCAACTCCAATATATGGAAACCAAAATCCACATGTACGCTGTAATATGAATATCAATCCACAAGTAGTATAAACATATGTCACAAGTCACAAGGTATAAGCTAAATCTCATCCACGAAAATCAAATATAAATAAATAACCAGTATCTATGAAACTAGATATTAATATAAGTATCTAAGGATGATAGTTGGATGGAAACAAATCCACTACCAACTCGAAGGTAAAGGTACAACACAATAAACACAATATAAGAATACCAGCTAACGACCACGGCTCGAAGAGAAGACATCCACGAAACATATATAACCATCCGAATCTGCGCACCTGCAAATACTCAAGAACAGATACACCTGGAATGAGACCAGGTCCTCAGAGGGACGTAACAAGATACAGAATAGCAAGCCAATTTGAATACAGTAAACATGCATAATAGGTAGAAAATATGTAAGTATGCTGTACAAGATAATCTATATGAATGCAAATGAGGACAACTTTTCGACGTATGGGCAAGGGTAGGCTACTCGATCTAAGCCTCACAACTCACACACCCGCCAGTGGACATCAGAAATCGTCATACCTCGGGGGTAGCGACCAGCGCGACTCTATAGAAATCGACATACCTCGGGGGTAGCGACCAGCGCGACACACGTCCGTAGTGCGAGCTATATACTGTGGTTTACCAGAGTGGTTAAAAGCCCATACGCCTAATGATTGTCCTCTATGATACTAAGTGTCAAGTGTGTGTCAACATATCTAATATATAGTAATGACTGAAAGGAAGTACACATGCAATAAATAAACAAAAATGCAATAAATATACAGAAATATACTAAGCATGCAAAATACTATAAGCAATTTGGCAATGTATCTTGCCTGGTCTGAAAAGTATGAAGTCCCAACTCAAGGCGTCGCCCGATCTACCCGTCACATAAATTAAACAAGTTAGGTTACAAAAGTGGGTGAATAGTTTTCACTATTTTAATCTATTTTAACTCTGAATAAAATAACCTAAATTAGTATTTTAATCTTATTATAATCTGATTTTATTGTTAAGCTCTAATTTTGGTCCAAAGAAAGTCAACTTTAAGGATTTGTGATCCATGGCACGCAAATCGAGGCAATCCGTTGACCAAAAAGTCAACCGACTCAAATCCTGGATTTATGTGTGGAATCCTATATATTTCAATGCTATATGAACACTGGAATAGACAATTTTATAAAATCACAAGTCGGTAAAGAGTTATGGCCACAAGGGTACACAGATGATAGTTTTTAGTGGTTTCCTATTTACGTCTACATTGCACAAATTTTACAGTAGAATAAATTTACATATTAAATTCTATAAAAATAATTTTATAAAATTTTATTATTTCAGATTTTCGAAACTTCAAACGGTTCATAATTCCGAGTTCGAGATCTCCCGTAATCTCAAAAACACCAACATGCGTCTGATTTCGGACAACTGACACTTTTAGAATTTTTTGAAAAAATATGTTCATAAATTATTAAAATAAATTATATAATCAGAAAACTAACCTTGATATAGTTCTAACAAAAAAAAAACTGGAGCCCATTTGGAGTCCGGAGCTAGGAGATAACCTCTTTTTAATTCGTCATAACTAGTAGAAAATAAGGCTGGATTTATGACAAATTTTGACTATTTTTTGATGAAAAAGAGAGGAATTTGGGGAAGAAAAATATGAAGGATGAGGTATTTATAATGGTGGACACTACTTAATTAAATACGACTAGGATTGGTTAATTTGGATAGGATTATGTTGAATTTAAATAAGGATAGGATATGCATGAAGTTGCTTTCCTAGTAGGTTCAGGATTTGAATTAATTTAAAATAGAGTTTGAATTTATCTCAATAATTTATAATCTTAGATATAATTAAAGATAATACAAATAATTTATAAAATCTTATTAATATCTATTAACACTAAATTAGCATATATCTAATATTAAGACTATATATATCCAAATAAATCCTAAATAATTTTAAAATCTAAATAAATTTCTTAAAATTCTAAATAAATTACAGAAAAATATAATTAAATATTTTAAACTAAAATAAATATTTGGTAGGAACAACATGTAAGTATGGTCATATAGTAAATCATAGAAGTCTTAAAAATTTATGTTCCCTAAGTTTTAATTACCAAAAATTCTAGAAAAATCTCCAAAAATCTAAAATAACCTAAAATAATTCTAAATAAATTTTTATATAAGTAAATATATCAAATTTATTTTCTAATTAACTAAGATAATACTCTAAAAAAAATTAATATCTATAATAAATATAATAATATAAAATACGCACAAAATATCTATTTTTGGTGAGGGGTTTACAGCCCGACAGTGATCTCCGAGTGATCAAGCACATGACTCGGATCTGACACATACCTCCTCAATTGAGATACATAGAAGACGTCATGAACTCCCTCCAATGACCGTGGCAATGCTAAGATGTAGGCAACCTCTCCGACGCGTTCTAACACGTCAAATGGTCTAATGTGCCTCGGACTCAGCTTTCCTCTGCCTCCAAACCTGAAGGTCCCTCTGGTAGGTGAGATCTTCAGAAATACATGATATCCACTGGAACTCTAGAGGTCGTCGGTGCACATCTGCCCAATACTTTTTCCTGTCCTGTGCTGCTCACAGGTGCCCCTAGATCTGCTTTACCTTCTCCATTATACGAACAACTAACTCTGGTCCAAGAATATGCCTCTCGCCCATATCACTCTAGCACACTAGGTAACGATACTTCCTGCTTTACAATGCCTCAAAGGGAGCCACCTGAATGCTCGCCCGATAGCTATTATTATAGAAAAACTCGACCAAATACAAATGGTCCTCCCATGATCCACCGAAATCAAGCATGCACGCCCTCAATATGTCCTTCAATGTCTGAATTGTGTGCTCGGACTGGCTAACCGTCCGCGGGTGATACGATGTGTTAAACTTCAGGCGGATCCCAAGACTCTCTTATATACTCCGCCAAAATATGATGTGAACCTCGTATCCCTGTCAGATACTATGCTAACTGGCACCCCATGCAGTCGCATAATCTTTCTCATATACATCTCTGCTAAGACCTCTGTAGATTGTCCAACTCTGAAGGGTAAAAGTGAGCGGAGTTGGTGAGTCGGTCCACGATCACCCACACAATATTATGACCACTACGACTCCTCGGGAAGCCCATAACGAAGTCCATAGTGATGTTCTCCTATTTCCACTCAGTTATCGGGAGTGGCTGAAGTAAGCCTGCAAATATCTGATGCTCAGCCTTGACTTGCTGACACCAGGCACTTTGCTACAAAGTGGGATATTTCTCTCTTTATTCTATGCCACGAGTAGTACTGTCAAAAGTCTCTATACATCTTTGTGCCACCTGGATGGATAGAGTATGTTGAACTGTGCGCCTCCATTATCAGCTCCTGATGAAGCTCTCCGTTCGGAAGATAGAGACGATCTTCGTATCTCAAAGTCCCGTCCTCATGTATGCGCAATATGTTCTACATCCCGACCAATGACGATTGTACCTGAAGGCTCGTCAACTGGCCGTATGCTCCTGGCATAATGATCTATATTCCTAACTTCTGCAGGTCCTTTAATAGATGTTGATGGGTAGTCAATAGAAATGCCATGGGCCTCATGCTCAACGTGTCAGCTACTACGTTGGCCTTCCCCGGGTGGTACTGTAGCTCAATCTCAAAATCTGTCATCACCTCTAGCCAACGTCTTTACCTTAGGTTTAGGTCTTTTTGAGTATAGATGTACTTCAGGCTCTTATGATCTGTGTATATCTCCACCTGTTCTCCATATAGGTAGTGCCTCTAAAGCTTCAGAGCAAAAATTACTACGACAAGCTCCAAGTCATGAGTGGGATAGTTATAGTCATGGGTCCTCAGCTGCCTAGAGGCATAGGCCACAACCTTCCTATGTTGCATCAAGACGCATTGTAATCCATTTTTTGACGTACCATTATAGATCACAAATCCCCCGGGTCCAGAAGGTATAGTCATTATAAGTGTAGTGGTCAGCCGCTTCTTTAGCTCATTGAACGCCGTCTGACACTCCTATATCCAAATGAACTCCTGCTCCTTGTGGGTCAAGCGGGTCATTGGCTCTGTGATCCTCGCGAAGTTCTCTACGAACCTTTGGTAATATCCGACAAATCCTAGGAAACTCCTCACCTCTGAGACGTTGGTAGGGGTCAGCCACGTCTCTACTGTTATGATCTTATCGGATCTATTGAAATACCATCTCCTGAGATGACATATCCGAGAAAAAAGACACGGTCTAGGAGGAACTCATACTTGCTCAACTTGGCATAGAGCCTATTACGCTTCAACATCTCCAATATTGTCCTCAGGTGCTCCTCGTTCTCCTCATGGCTCTTCGAATACACCAGTATGTCGTCGATAAAGACTACCACAAACCGGTCCAAGTACTGGTGGAAGACTCTTTTCATCAGGTTCATGAACACAGCAGGCGCATTCGTCAATCCAAAAGGCATCACCAAGAACTCGTAGTGGCAATAGCGAATCCTGAATGCCGTCTTTGGAATATCTTCTCTCCTTACCTTCACCTGATGGTATCCCGATCTCAAGTCGATATTCGAGAATACCCAAGCTCCTGTCAGCTGGTCGAACAAGTCATCAATCTGCGATAGAGGGTACTTGTTCTTGATAGTCAAAGCATTAAGGGCTTTGTAATCAATGCACATACAAAATATTCTATCATTTTTTGGTACAAACAATACTAGTTCTCCCCAGGGTGATGCACTCAGACGGACAAATCTCTTGTTCTACAACTCCTCTAACTATAGTTTTAGCTCATCCAGTTCCTTCTTTGCCAACCGGTACATATTTGAAGATACCGGTGCTGCTCCTGGTAACAACTCAATGGTGAACTCCACATCTCTATATGGCGGTAAGCCTGGCAACTCCCCCGGAAAGACATCCTTGAACTCTGCAACTATCGGTGGGGGCGCTGTCTCCATAGCCATATAAACTCCATCTGTTTAGCCTACTCCTTGCTCGATGGTCCCCCGCATGAACTCGAACTCCGGGCGATCTGGCGGTCTAAAAATGATGCTACCCCTCCGGCAATCCAGTATGGCATGTACTGGCTCAACCAGTCCATCCCCAACACAACGTCGAAGTTTGGCATCGGGAATACCAAAATTTGAGCTCTCATCTCCCGATCCCACACGACTACCGAGCATGTTCTAATAGTACTAATAACCGGCACGATACCTCCTCCGATAAGAATCTTCCAACTGTTTGGTAAGGGGGAAGTGGCTACCCTATGCATAACTATGAAACTACTAGATACAAATGATAGTGTATCACCAAAATCAAATAATATAGTTGCAGATAATGATGCTACTAAAATGGTACCTGTGATAGCTTTTCTCTCTGGTTCTTCTTCTGTTGCCGCTAATGCAAAGGCTTGGCCTCGCCTCTGTCCTCCCGCCTGCTATTTGTCTCGATCAAACTGTGCCTCATGTGGGGTCGGTGGTTGTCCCCTCTGAAACCCATCGGGTGTAGGTGGACGCTGACCTCCTGCCTGGAATGGTACCCCCTAGACTGGTGCAGGAGGCCTCTGTCTTGCCTGCGGTGCAGTATCCCTGTGCTGTGGGCAACTCGGGCAAGGTGCTGGCTTGCCCCATAAATCATACATAATTCCATCTTATTCTGGCAATCCCTGAGAACATGTACCCACTTGCCATAGTAGTTACAAGATGGGAGCTCCCTTGGTTGTTACAGTGCGCTCCTCGGCTATGATTGCACTCTAGGACAACGGATCGGTCCTCCCACTCTGGACTGTGCTCTGGCTGGTGCAGCCACACCGGGATGCCTCTGCCTCATCAATCCTCTGCCAATAGCCTCCTGGATCCTGGCCTTTGTCAGAACCTTCTCATAAGAGATCCTCGCGTGCGAGCTAGTAAATCTCTGGAGCTCTCAAGTCAGTTCGTTGTGTAACCTCTTGGTCTTCTCTAAATTATTTGGTATCATGACGGTAAAAAATCTGATAAAATGACTGAACTCTATGTCATGCGCGTCTACAATCATGTTTCCTTGCTCCAGATGCAGGAACTGAGAGTAGAGCGCATTCCCGACCGTAGTCGAAAAGTACTTCGTATTGAAGTATTCCAAAAACTACTCCCATGTCTGCTTCTTGCCGACGCTATGCCCCTTAGAGTCCTACCAGTGATAGGCACTTTCTTTCAACTAGGCCCTCACCGCGGTTACCCATAGGTCCAGAGGTAGCTGAGAAGCATCCAGTAGAATCTCCGTATTGGCTACCCAATCTAAAATCTCCTCGACAGTCTCACTACCCGTAAAGGTCTCCGTACTCATCTGATAAAACCACAGGTGCAGGTGCAGGTGGCCTATCCAAAATTGTCATCAAGCTCTGTCTCATAGCCTCGGTCTGATGCCACTGTGCTTACATTATGGCCTAAAAGAACTAAAAATTTTATGGATGACCCTCCGGTTGCAGCATCTGAGGTAGAAAGGCTTCGTACGACATCTAATGCCAGTACGGTTCGTACAGCATCTGAGGTGGAAAGGGTGGAGGTGGTGGCAACAAAACCTTCGACTGCGCTGTTAGTGCCTACTGAGATGTGGATCCCTTGGACTGTGGCATCGGCGTGGCCCTAGAAGTCTGGCCCCCGTGTTGCTGTGTCGAAACAACTTACAAAGTCTGGCCCTCATGCTGTTATGTCGGAATAGCTTGTGAAGTCTGGTGCCAGTGTATCAACGGGGTCTAAGGTATCACCGAAACCTGTGGTGGTGGCTGCTCTCCAAGTGGCCCCGGGGATCTATCCTCCATCTGCACGTTATCAGATGTTACAATTATACCGTATGCCGCGCTGTCATAACCCACACCCAGCGTAGGGGCACGAGTATATGGGTACGTCCAGCCTACATCGCAACATCGATGGTAGAACGTTGTCTGGTTAAACTATGCTATCTAACAATAATGATCATCAAGGTATATAATGCCACCAATGAAATATGAATACTCAATCACAGAACTATAAGATGGAACAATCGCACGAATATGATATAAAGAACTGAAGAGTCAAAATATATCTCACAAGATAAAATATAATATCTAATGAGTCTCAAGTATAATAAAGTACTAACTATCAAAGCTGGAGACAAATCCAGTACAATATAAGCCTATCTACTAAGCTACTGATAAAGTGTCATCTGTCTCAACCGGGATGAGTTCCTCCTGAGCCACAGTCTCTACCTCTAAGCCAACTATGTCTTGAGGCCTGTAGTGAGTGGGATACCACTCCTCAGTATCATCTGGAAAAAATATATCTCGTCAGGAAAGGAGCAAAGTACACCTCTAGCAGTAGTTCCAATAAATGATAAATACTATGTAACAGTAAATAGAGAGCATAAACAAGATACAAAATACAATAACAAGAGATATGCAATATAGGAATACTGTAATTAAATACAAGAAAATGAGCATCATGAAAAAGAGCAAGAAATACTACTACTATGTGAGTGAGTACTAGGGTCGACATGTGATCGGCTTGGGAACTTGCACAAGGATTAGGGCCTGGTTAATCATATGTACGTGTATAATCAACACCCACAAGTAACAAGGCATGCACAAGGAGGGTATGATCACATATCTACACTAACACTCTCCGCCCCTGATGGTTATAGTGGATCCAACCATGGTACGCTATGACACAAGATTTACTAGGTAGATAGCTAGTCTCCCCAGAAATCAATGTCTGTATATGTACAAGAAGAACAAGGAACAAGGCTTATACAAGATACACCATAATACCAAGGAATAACATTTCATGATGAGATCTGGATATACCAATCCGTATAACCATCGTGTCAAAAAATTAAGGATATCAACACTAAATACAAGAAACATAGATGATATCATAAATGAGAAACTATCATAGAATATACTCGCCTAGAATCTGGTGAACAGTATCAAAGATATCTGAAATTGTGCCTCGAAGACCTAAATATGGAACATTACATTAATACAAGGTTTAAAAATAATAAATAAGTTAAACCAGTCAATTTCTAGGTCATTAGGCCAAATCTAAGTCAAAACAGTCAAACTAGGTCAACTCTAGGTCAAACTAGTCAAACTTGGTCAAACTAGTCAAACTTGGTCAAACTAGCTATTTCTAGGTTGTATGGGTCCATCTCTAGGATATTGGGTCCATACACTATGTAACTAGGCTATACTAGTTATGTTAGGATACTAGTGTATCATAACTATTTAGTATCAATAAATAACACTATACATATAAATACTAGTTAATACTAACTCTATATTGATTACCTTGGATTTGAGCCACCTTGGTATCAATACCTAGCTACCCTCTTGGTATTCAATTTCAAATACCCTATGATACCTCATACCTTACTATTACCTTGGTGTATCTGTAGGTAATACTAGAACTTAGCACTTAACCATACTAATACTAACTCAAACTAACATATACTAATATCAAACTAACTTAATACATACTAACATTTATCACTAACCAATGATACTTAACTCTATGTATATTAACTGATACATGCCTAACTTCCATACATTATATGATTGAACTAACATCTAACAATAACTAACATCAACTACTAACAAAAACTAACTAACAGTCCTAAATTTACCAGTTGATACATGACTGAAACTAACCTATCAACTAACTCTAATATACATTAACTAACTAAAACGTAACCAAATGCTAATTGTCACACTGCTGCCTCCCTCAAAGAACTAAACCTGACCTCACATTGTTGTGCACACTGTGTGCACAGTCCTGCACAAACCCGATTGTGCACAGATGTGCACAGTCCCCCCATCTCACTGCTGTTGTTGCACTTGCACAGTGAGCAAGCATGCACTACAGACCCCCTATCAACTCTCTATTTCATCAACACAATACCCCAAATCAGTCATTATCAGCCCTGAATGCTCCCCCACAACAGTCGGGTAAACCCCCAACAGTGTACACACTTCAAAACAGTCCAGTGTACACAAATAGCCCACACTTAATAGCCCCCCATCTATATACATCCAATTATCAACACCTAGTATAAAACAAAAACAAGTATATATATATATATATATATATATATATATATATATATATATATATATATATATATATATATATATACATCAACACAATTTAAATTAGATATTAATTACACTAGAAAAGAGTAGAATACATTCCATCAAACACATGGAGTACACCGTACCTGTATCACACTCAATCTATGATACGCTTGCGATACGGTTCCAACACAACACCTAATACCTCACAAATAATGTGAGCAAGACTAGAATCACAATTATAAGCAATATAAAGTGTTAGCTACTCAACTACATGTCTGTGTCAAAATGTGACATGTTCAACCCCCCGTGTCGAAGAAAAAACTCAAAAATTAACCCATATCAACAAATTTCCATGATACAGCCTACACATATCCAATTGTGGACATAATACTAGTCTCACACAATCAAACACATATCAATTTGGTCTAATTGACCTATTGACCAACACATGGTACACTAGTCTCAGATTTTCTCCAAATTGGGCACAAAACACATCATAACTTTCACAATAGAGGTCCCTAGTAGTCAATTCTTCTTCCTATGGGTAGCTCTAGTCTATAGGTGGGTTCTAATAATTAAACTACATATTTAGAGTTTAATTAGAAGAAAAAATTAAATTGTACCTATTGGAAGATGGATTTCCAATGCAAGTCTCCAATTGGATGCAAAGAGCCCTCAACTTGTGCACTCCTCACCTCCTTGTAGATCCTTGCCTCCTTCTTGCTCCAAAAGCCTCCAATGGTGAGTAGAGAAGGAATTGAAAGAGAATTTGGGTAGGGATTGGTGTAGGAAAGAGGGAATTTGGGGAAAAAATTAGATCTAAATTTGGAATAAAGAGAGGAGAGAGAAACTTATCTCCCTTAAATAGTGGTCGGCCCCTCCTTGGCCTCTAAGAAATATACAATGTCTATTTTACCCCTATAGGCTTGTCATGAAGAAATGATTAAGGAAGGAAGGTTCTATTCATAACGGTTTGACTAATTAAATCATTAACTTAATGAATTGGGCTTGTGGTTAGGCTCAAGTCTAACTAACATAAATGTTGGTCCATGAATCAATTCTAATCTTGTTAGGTCCACTAACACAAGTCCAAAAATATAATATAACATCTAACAATAAATAAATAATACAATAAATAAATATTTAACATGCATAATAATAAATTAATTATGAAATGACCAAATTACCCTCAGTCAGAAAAGTGGCAGTAATACGCACGTCCGCTACGCAAGTTCATCTCTCTGCAGGAGATATGACTAAATTAAAAGAGTACAGAAACAAACAAACAAACAAACAAACAAACAAACAAACATGATACAAAAATTCAAATAGTTAAATATGAAGGAGGTCAAAGATAGTACTCAATATGGATGAGATATAATAACTTCTAATCCTATTACAGGCTCGCAAGGATATCATCAAACCATAAACGATAATTCGCGACCTGCATGGGCTACCACTAAAATTATGTCACGTCCCAGTCCCAAAATATAATGGGACCGACACGCAACTAGGCCAGCTGATACATCTATATTAGGTTTCCAATTTAATGGCCCTATCTAGGTATACTACGTTATGAATATGAAACTAAGTCCACAACTAATACTAAGCATGCAACAGGTACAACTAATTTTATCCACATAATATAAGTAAGAAATACTAAAATAAATACTGAAAACGAAACATAAGTAGTCAGAATGTCATAATACAACCCAAATAAGTCTGATGGGGACAAACCCACTGAATACAATACTAAAATAAAAGTATGGAAAGACAGATAAGATAAGTGGACAGGAACCTCAGCTAACTAGGTAAAGATGCTCCAGTCCTAGGCGGAAGGCCTACCAGTGATCATAGAAACTCTGAAGGTAGCACCTCAAGCTCCTCCTCGGTAGCGTACCTTGTCTTCTGCCCGAGCCCGTACACGGTCGGATAGTACGTCTAGTCCAGATCTGGAAGGGAACTAGGTCCTCAGATGGACGTAACAAGATACAAAAATACATGTCAAATATAAATACTGAATAATTAAAAAGGGTGTGTTAACCATCTAAGTGAATGCAAATTAAGGACAACATTGGTACGTATGGGTAGGTATAGGCATAAATGTATAAAAATGTACAATTCGAATACATGACGTGTACACTTCGTAACTAATATGTCGGGTCATAAGTAGCTAGAACTAACATGACTTTGCACTAACCGGGAAGCGTGTCGTACGTACCAATAGCTAGTCGGATGCGCCGACTCGCATCCCAACATGAGTTTATCATCATGACGTAAGTAATGTGTGATATGGTCTTGGGGGATATCAAAATACCTCCACAACATTAGGTGAGTTTGTTAAAGACTAAGTCGCTATACTACTCATCGACGCAATTGTCGACTGCACCTGAGTCATTCTCGGAAGTGCATAGTTATATATAATAATTGCAACAACAACTCATGCAAATATAATAACTTGAATTAAACAGTAAATAAGGCAAGGTATACTTTCCTGAATCCTCATGCTGCGAATATAAAATTCCTTCACACGAAGTCTCGCCCGAACAATCCAACGAGCCTATACATAATATAATATAATATAATATAATATAATATAATATAATATAATATAATATAATATAATATAATATAATATAATATAATATAATATAATATAATATAATATAAATTAGTCATTATGCTAAGATACGTTAAGTATGTACGAGAGTACATCTATACACCTCACCTAGAACTAACTCAAGTAAGGGGTTTCTAACTAGGTCAACAAACATGGTTGACTAGTCAAGAGTCTAAAATGCACAAGTGCCAAGTCCCTCTAATCTCAATATTAACCTCAATGTAGTGTCATAACTTAGGTGCATTAATCTCGTATTAGGGTAGGACACACCATAATCATGTAAATGTCACATACTACACCCTTAAGTTCAATAGTCAAAACACTACAATATTTCCATGTATCTACCCATTATGAAATGCCAAATGTTATGTGTCCCCAAGTTAATCAAATATGGACATTAAGTAAACTAGGTGCAAATCACTCTATAAATTACGGTATTACACATATTAAAGCCTAAACATCATCCATACATATCTAGGTATATTGCCCCCATTAATATAGTGTTAAAACATGCTATGCAATCAACTCTTCTATACCTAGATGCTAAAAAAATTTGGAGCACACAAACATTCACCCAAAACAAATATTTCAAACTTAATCATACTCCCCAAATGTAATAGAATGCAACCCTATCATTTGCTATCAAAATTTAAGAATGTGCGATCTTAAACATGGGTTTTAAATTAGTTTTTAAATAAGTGTTTGACAAGGATTACCATGTTATATATATTCATATGAATGTGTCAACCACATTAGTGCATAAATGCATCCATAGTTCTAAGAAGAAGAAGCACATGTGATGATCATGAAGAAAAAGATGAAGGAGAAGGGAAAGGAGGATGGTACCTATATGCTTGAATGGAGAAGGGGAAGGAGATGCTCGGACTTGGCTTGATGGAGAAGAATAAAAGACCAGCAGTAGCAGTGTTTGTGGTATTAAACGAAAGAATGAAAGTGTATTTCAATGACGGGGTTTATACGAAACCCGCGCCCTTTGGTTTACAAACAAACTTGTACAATTTAATCCTATACGAGGATGTGGGAGTATAATTTATTTAATCTGGATATAAATTGCTATAGGTGTCTGATCTGCAGTCGATTACTTTAGCCCTTGGACCACACGATGTTTAAGAAGTGCCGTGGAAGACAGGTAGCAGCTTCGAAGGTTGCAGAAGAGGGTGGATGCATGATGCCAAAGTCGTCGATCCCTGCTCTTTACCTGAGCTCCGGACTCTCTCTCTCTCTCTCTCTCTCTCTCTCTCTCTCTTGACCTCCGATTCGATCTTCAAGTTTGAGGTTTTTCGACCTTGTTCGATTCTTCTTTCAAAGTTTCGACCTTTGTTCCCTATTGATAGGGGTCTCTATTTATAGAGTTTTGGTGACAGTGACCACTCCGTCGGTGTAAAAATCGAGGAGTAGAAAGTACAGCAGCCTTTTACACAACGGTTAAAATAACCAATGCCTGCGTATAGATGACCTTTTGAGTGAGCATGTGACGCGTGTCCAACTAAGGGGACAAAACGCGTATATCTGCTGCAAAGATCATGGCGTAGAAGCCACGTAGGTAGGTATCCCTTGTGTAGAAGAGGTTGGCGTAGAAGTCAAATGACTGTCACCCTGGCGTAGAAGCCAAGTAGGCATAGAAGCCGAATAGGCATAAAAGCCGAACAGGCGTAGAAGCCGAATAGGCATAGAAGCCGAACAGGCGCAGAAGCCGAATGGTCGTAGAGGCCGAGTGGGCGTAGAAGCCGAATGGGCGTAGAAGCCGCGTGAGCACAGATCCTGAATGGGCGTAGAAGCCGCTGCGTACCGTGCCAGAGTGCTGATGTGGACGTCTTAGCCGAAATTACGGCTTTTGAAGATATAATTAAATCTCTTGCAGAGATTTGCTACCATCTTATGCATTAAATGCGGAGGCGTGTTTTGAAGGTCTGCAGCCCTTCTGTGCATCCGTCGCAGAGACGTGCCTTGAGAGAAACTGTCACTGCTCTGTGCAATTAGACGTGGAGACGTGCCTCGAGCCCCGTACGAAGTGCAGCTTTTGACGTGGCAGGCGGTTGGTCTACTGCGGAGCGCAAAACAACTCATGTTTGCCTATGTAAAATAAGGCAGCGTATTTCCTTGTACGCGAAAGAGCAGTTTACGCTGAGGGAACGTCAGTAAACGATGGTTCGGTGATATTTTAACCAAATTATCTGCATTAAATGCAGAGATCTGCCATCATACTGTAGTGCGCGTCCCGAGGGGTCTGTCCTCGTTTCCATCCGTCGTCTGGATAGCCGTGCAGCACTTTTTGTCAGGAGTCAGAGGTCAGGTTCACTGCGTGACTTGACAGGTTCATTTCGGGGAAGACGAAGCATTCCTCGTAGGCTTTAACGCTGCTTTGAGAGCGGATGAGTTTTACGCCATGGAGGCGATGAAGAACCCTGTTTACGCTGGAGCGGCCTGGACGTACTGCACTTACGCGGATGGTCCTTTGAGCTTATACTTCACGCTGTATTTTAGTGGAAAAAGCTCTGTTGCACACTTGATGGCTCTGAAGGCCTCTGTTTACGCTGCTCTGCATCAGTATACTGCGTAGCTCCTCCCAGCATATTTTTCATGCTTCTACAAGACCCCCTTCAAAGCTTTTAAATTCCTCAGAATTTGAAACGCTTTGAATGAAGCATGAACGGCCCCTCGTAACTCAAAACATTTCTGAATGGAGCGTTGAAACGGTCGATGCGGACTTTATGGCAGATTTATTGGGGACCGTTGTGATCTCTTTCGCCTATAAAAAGGCTGGAGGGGTTAACCTGTTCTCCCCATATTCCCATCACCATGCAGAGATGATCGCCGGAGTTCGTCGGGTCGACCTGAGGAAGAAGGAGATCATGTTCTTCCAGCATGTAGGGAGCCGAAAAAGACGGCATCTTCGAGCAAGTGCCCACTGCAACGATGGATCATGGAAGGATATCTTAGCCTCCCTTGCTCGGGATAATCAGCAACTTTATATGGTAGTTCTTCGGGAGAGACAAAGAATCGTATTTCACCACGCTGCTTGCAAGTGGTGCCTTCTCCAGTTACCTCTGGTGACGAGAGGCAGACAGACCGGCTAGAGTGGCAGTGGTCTGTAGGAAAGCAGAATTACCCTGCTTTCCTTCTGTTGGAGGATGGGTCATATGCCCAGTTTTGTATCCTCCTGCCACTGATCATCTTCTTGGAAGAAGAAGACCTTCACCCATGCGAGAACCTGTCAGAACAGATTCTGAGCGATCTTCAGACGATGATGGGGGAACTCCTTTTGTAGACGGAGTTTCCCTCATATGTAATCATAAAAAATAGAGAAAAACCCTTTGTAGATTGGATTTCTCTCATATGTAATCATGATTTTGATTTTTAATAAAATCGTCTTCTTCTTCATATGATCATCTTGCCATACGTTGCTGTGAAGTCTGAATATGTGTAGCTTCGACACGTCTGATTCTTTACGCCAACTCTGATAAGAAGAGTATTAGGCCCTATCCTTTACGCGTAGCGAATAGTCCGTAGAACGCTGTTAAGCATTTTTGAACATTTAGAACTGTTCTGTTGCTAGGACTGAGGGACCGCGTAGAATTCTGAACTGTTGCTTCTGATGAACAAAAATTTCGTTCAGACTTCGTCTTCAAGAATGACCTCTCGAAACTCCCTTGGAACAGGGTCGAGGGATGGTTGTCAAACTGAGTTGCCATAGACGAGATGTTCAGACTGGAGTCTGGATGAATCTCCAATTTTGGACCCAAAAAGAGTAATTTCTTAATGTTTGAACTCTGTATGTTTTGGGTACTTGGGATCAAGAACGAGTATCTTCTGTGTGAACTCTTTGCAATTGACCGCTTCGGGGACTGTTCGGATATGCGGAAAGTCGTGGAGCGTAAAATCATCAGTCTGTAGCCTCTGGGCGTAAAACACCATCGAGCGTAAAATCATCGACTTGTGGTTCCTGAGCGTGAATTCATAGGTTCGTAGCCTCTCGAGCATAAAAGCTACCGAGCACAAAGGCATCCGGGCGTAAAACCATAGACTTATAGCTGTCGAACGTAAAGCCGTAGATTCGTAGCTGTCGAGCGTAGAACTGCTCCTTTAGCGTAGGACTGGAGATCTGTAGCCTGTGAGCGTAGAACACCATCGAGCGTGAAATCATAGACTTGTGGTTCCTGAGCGTGAAATCGTAGGTTCGTAGCCTCTCGAGCATAAAAGCTACCGAGCACAAAGGCATCCGGACGTAAAACCATAGACTTATAGCTGTCGAACGTAAAGCCGTAGATTCGTAGCTGTCGAGCGTAGAAAGCTCCTTTAGCGTAGAACTGTAGATCTGTAGCTCCTGAAAAGAAAATTTCTCCGAGCGTGAAGTTTGCGGATTTGTTGCTTCTGAGCGTAAACTGAGCGCCACCGAGCGTGAGATCATCGATTTGGTATCTGCTGAGCGTAAAGTCGTAGGTTTGTTGCCTCTCGAGCATAAAAGCTACCGAACACAAAGGCATCCGGGCGAAAAACCATAGACTTATAGCTTGCGAGCGTAACCGTAGATCTGTTGCTGTCGAGCGTAGAAAGCTCCTTTAGCGTAGAAACCACCGAACTGCTTTGCGCGAAGAATTTTTCGAATTCGCTGACTGTCCGTCTTTCGAGAGTAGTGGGCTGACGTGGCATCCAATCATAACAACTATTAATTGCGAGATTTGGTTAGGGTCTCGAGGAGTCCGTCCGAGGATTCGAGGAGTCGACCCAAACTCTATATATATCCCAAGCTTTTGAGAGAAAAACTTTTTATCTGTCTTCTGCGAAAGAGAGCTTTCGACTGTTCGAGTTTTTCTTCGTTCTTTCTTCGAGCACTTCGAGTCTTCAGAAATGGCGCCGAAACAAACCCCCTCCACTAAGGGAAAGAGTATAGGTTCTCCTTCTCATTCTCCTGCCCCAGCGAGAGAGTCTTCGGTCGGGCAAGGCGAACTTCCTTCTGAGCGAAGTATCCCGTCGACGAGCAGCGCACCCGGTCTTAGAGGTAGAGCCTTTGGGATGACAAAAAACGATGAAAAATCCTTCGCACACGTTGAACGTGACCGCGCTAGGTCGTCTTCTGTGCTGATAGCCTCTTTGAGGAAGATGATGCACGGAGGCATTTTCATCTTTTACGCCCACATTTCTAATGTGCCAGCGTAAAAACTCCATATTTTCGTAGTTCCGAGAGTAAAAGCTCTGGCTACCGAAAATTGGCGTATATCATAAAATTTGAGTTTTACGCTTGTGGAGGGGACTTTCGACATAAAATAACAAATTTGTACAATCCTGGCGTAGAGTACAGACTGTCGTTTCTTTGGTCAGTATGTTTGTGCAAGATTTGTAATGACATATTTTCCTTGTACTTTTGCAGTTGATTTGGGTGAGTCTCCACTGGCCAAGGTGATGGGTTCCGTTGCCGGGATGCTGCACTCGAACTATCTGGAGGATCTGTCCCACGTGGCATTTCCCATCTCCAGACCCCAGTATCCTGAGGGAAGGGGATTTTTGATATCGGCTCAGGGCGAGCGGACGCTGCTGAATATGATCAACGGAGAGCCCCTGACCTACGTCGACGGGGAGCAGTACATAAAGCCGGCTTTCCTCTTTGGGGACATGATTGACAAACAGTCCCAAACGAAGCCCAAGAGGGAACCCTGGGTTTTCTCTGCCGGGAATTTGGTCTTGTATCTGCCAACGATGCCGAGGGATTATCCCATCTCGACTTTCTTCCATGCGACGCATCGCAGGAGGATGTCGTGGACGCTGACTCCCGATCTTTACGGAAAGTCGGGGAAGATCTTTCATCTGAAAGGGGCTGACCAAGGGTCGTTTGTCAGTCGCCCTTCCGGCGTTGTGACGTTGTTCAGGGGACTGTGCCCGGGCAGTGTCCCGAGTGAAGACAGCTCAGTGATCCAGCCGGTCCAATTACCGACCTTCTGCAATGACTTTATGGGACGAGGTGGGTTATATCCCAAGGAGAATCCTCGGTGCAATGGGTGCATCACCCCAACAAACCTCCGATGGACTTGCCTAGTTAACTGGGCCTTGAAGCACTTTCGGAGAGAGCTGGAGGGCATTGGACTGTATGTCGCTGTGAGTGCGACGAGCGTTGGGTTGCCTCCCAACCCTAATTTGTTCTTGGCACTGATGGAGCGATACATCTCGCTTACTGGGACCTTTACCACTCCACTGGGGGAGCTGGGATTGGCCCTTCATGAGATGGCAGTTGTCTCGAGACTGCCGATGGGGGATACCCCATATGAAGAGTATGTTCCCACCAACCGGGAGTTGGAGGACTTGGACGCTCGGGTGGCGGAAGTCTATCAGGAGTTGATGTGTCAATACTTCGCGTGTACTACTTTTTATAACGAGCCTTCTGATTTGGCTCACACCACTAAGTGGATGTCCTACCTCTTCTTCCACCGAGCCAGGGCCGCCAAGTCGAAGAAAGCCTCGGGGGGCAAGAATGAGCCCATGAACTGTTTGGGCGTGCTTAGTGCCCAGGTCGTTGAGGATCTTATGGAGGAGGCTAAAGCTCAGATCAGATTCTCGTTGAGGGGGTAGGAAAGTACCCTGAAGGCACTAAGGCCTATAGTTACTTGAGGCGCTGCCGCAGGCCTCTGTCTAAGGAAGCCCAGCTGGCCGGTTTCCTCTCGATATGGCTGCGTCGAGTAGTAGTGCCTGGTATTGCGTCCACGGACCGCATTCACCGGAACATCCTGTGGCCGGCAGTGCGCCTGGTGTTCGGGGCAAGACTGGGCTTGCTTTCTGCCATGGTGTGCCGTATACAGGCTGGCCTGAGAGCCATGACTGATGGGTTGCTCGTCGATGAAGCTCGGCGTGAGAGTTTTCCCCGGGTGGAATTACCATACCTGTACTTGATTGGATGGTTAATTCTCCACATCCCCCGGGTGATGTCTTCCGGCTCTGGTAGCAGCTCGGGGGATAATTCTTACTGAACTACAAGGACTCTCCCTAGAATGTGACCACAACTTTGGATTGTCGGCTGGTGCTGAACCTCAGTCACGGCTGGAAGCTCCTCTGCGTCGTCCCCTCCGTGCATCGCAATCAGTCAGGGATGAGGCTTGAGGATTCAGGTGGAGAGAAGACCGATCTTTTTTCGGAAGCTTTCAATTAGTTGGTCTGCATTAGACCCTCCCATCTGCTGTACAGGAGCGAAGACCATTGTTTCTTCGAGCCCTACTTGCCTAGTCGGTTCGCCAGGCAGTTTGGGTATGATCAGTTGCACGTGGGCAATGCCGTCACCAGCTTCAGGTCCAAGGGCGGACTCATTGATGGAGCCAGAGGGTGGCGATATTTTATCATGGGTTGCACGGGAGCAATCTTTATTGTGTCGGTCGTTACAACCTCCACGGAGCTCCGCATCCTCCATTCTTACGTCCAGTTCTATGTGGCGGTTAACACCTTCCATCGCGATTTTGACATGCGTGGAAGCTTCAGGGTGCCTTCTCCCAAGCCTGGGGGAAGAGTTGAAGTCCCTTCGGTTTCTTCTGACGAGGGTGAGGAGTCTGGCACTCCGGATGAGCCTTTGGTGTCGGTGCCGAGGTGTGAAGTGCCTCCGCCTGCGGGGGCTTTGGTAGTCTCTTCTGGGAAGCGACGGGCTTCTGCTCCGAAGGAAGCTTCTCTTCGTAAGAGGAGGAAGGAGACGGTTGCTCGTCCTCTCCGCATTCTTGGTATTGAGGCTCCTGGGAGTGAGCCTGCATCTCCCTATATCAGGGATGATTCTTTGGCTGGAGGTTCCTCGCCTTTTAGAGAGGGACCTTCTACCGTTCCGGCCGGCGACGCCGGAGAATCTTTGCTAGAGGTTGCTGTCGTTGCTACTGCTCCAGGTAGTGGGACGAGATTGCCTGTGTGGCCACGGCAGATGGGAGAATCTTTCCCTAGACCAGCAACGAATAAAACTCCCGCTGTGTCAGCGAGCACGCCTAGCGAGATTCCAGTTGACGAACCTCGACTACGTCTTGGTGAAGGCTTAGCAGAACTCCGGGGTACCCCGAAGCGATAAATAATGTGATGTTTGATGAAACTGATCATATTAGACGCCTTCACCTCAGCAAGAGGGGTCGTCTCTGCCCATTTGGAGAAGTAATCCGTGATGGCCAGTATGAACCGGTGACCCCTGGAAGAAGACGGATGAATAGGACCGATGATATCCATACCCCATGCTTCGAAAGGCCAGGATGCGACCGTAGGATGTAGATGTTCAGACGGTTGATGTATGAAGTCTGCATGAACCTGACAGGCTCTGCATTGTCTTGCATACCGTATTGCATCTGCGATCATAGTAGGCCAGTAATAGCCCATTCTCCTTATGCGATCCTGTAGCTTAGGACCGGGTTGATGCGCTCCGCATACGCCATCGTGAGTTTTCCGGATAATTTGCTGTGCTTCGTCTTCAGACAGACATCTCAATAGCAGTCTGTCGTAGGTCCGGCGATATAGGCATTGTGAAGATGCATCGTAGTAGAAGCGTAATGATCGTCTTTTGACGGATACTGCTTCTTTGGGGTCCTCCGGCAAGATTTCGTATGCGACGAAATCTATGAAAGGACTTCTCCAGTCTCTTCTAGGGGGATCTGTGTTCACAGCGTAGCTGCGTTCTATGTGAAAGTTATTCTTTACACATAATAAATCTCTGTTAAGAAGGATTACCGAATCCTGCCTTCTTATAGGAGTGGCTAAATCTGCAGCTAGACTGGCTAGGGCATCAGTTTCCAGATTCTGAGATCGAGGTACATGCTCTAGGAAGAACCCTTTGAATGTCATGGCTATCTCGACCGTTGCTTGGTGATAGGGGATGAGGTCTGGATTTTGGACTTCATATATCCCTCTGACTTGATTGACGACAAGCAGATAATCACCGAAAGCTTCCAGGGACTCGACCCCCAGCTCTTTGGCGACTTGGAGCCCGATTAGCAGAGCGTTGTACTCTGTCACATTGTTGGAGCAGGGCTCGCTAAGAGAATATGCTCGGTAGATGACGAGCTGATCAGGAGTGACCAGGACGACTCCTACTCCTGAAACGACGTTTCCCCTAGGACCGGTTCTGGAGGCACCATCGAAGAAGAGTTGCCATGCGTCACTTTCCATTACGAAATTATATTCTGTAACTTCGTCGGGAATGTCCTCGTATAATTTGGAGGCCTCCGGGATCGGATGAGCAGCTAGAAAGTCAGCCAGCGCTTGGCCCTTGATGGACTTCTGCGGTACGTATACCATATCATATGGTGTTAATAGCATCGCCCAAGTCACGAGTCAGAAATTAAGAGCACTGGGCTTGCTCATCAGTACTCGAAGAGGGTTGATCCTGGAGATGATATGAATAGTCTGGCCGGCGACATAGTATCGCGCCTTCTGGATAGCGAACATCAGAGTCAAGCATTCTTTCTCCACTGGGTTGTACCGGTGTTCGGCTCCGACCATCATCCTACTGAGGTAGTAGATAACCTGTTCATGACCCATGTCATTCTTCTGTGCGAGAAGAGCTCCTAGTGAATGATCCATCGCTCGAACGTACAGCAAGAATGGTCTTCCCATGACGGGAGGCACCAGAACTGGCGGACTGGTGAGGTAGCGCTTGATATCTCCGAACGCTTGCTGACAGGCTTCATCCCATACGAAGGATACACCTTTCTTCATGAGATGAGAAAAGGGCTGACACCTCCCCGAGAGGTTGGATATGAATCGCCGGATATAAGCCAGACGACCTTGAAATCCCTGGAGTTCCCTCACATTACGGGGCGGTCGCATTTCTACGATTGCCTGGACTTTGTCAGGGTCCACCTGGATGCCTTTGGCGGTGATGACAAATCCCAGGAACTTGCTACTGGATACACCCAGAAAGGACTTCGTAGGGTTCATCTTGAGTTGATGTTGGCGCATTAACTCGAATACCGTCCTCAAGTCTTGAATGTGATCACCTTTGAGACGGCTCTTGACGGCTATGTCGTCCACGTAACATTCCACTGTTCTGCATAAATGCTCCTAGAATATGTTACTCATAGCCCGTTGGTATGTAGCCCCGACGTTCTTCAATCCGAAGGGCATAACCGTATAGCAATATACCCCCAATGGTGTCCGGAAGGCAGTGTGCTTCTCGTCTTCAGGATGCATCTTGATCTGATTGTATCCTAAGAATCCGTCCATGAAAGACATGCGCTCAAAGCCGCAGGTGTTGTCGGAATAGTAGGATTCTATTCCTTTGAACGGGTTTAGGTCAGCCACCTCCGTTTATACTGTTCCTTGTGTGTCTACATATTTGAGGCATTGATGTAGGGTTGAAGGAACGATGTTGTGGTCGTGGATCCACGGTCTTCCCAGTAAAATATTGTAGGACACCTCTGAATCGATGACGTAACATGTGGCCACCGATCTAAGGTTGTCGATCTGGATCCTCAGGCGAATTTTCCCCAACGGCTTACTTCTTCCGGCGTTGAAACCCATGATTGTAGTGGTGGTGTAAGCTAATTAGCTGGTAGGAATTCTCAACGGTCTGAGCAGACTGTGGGGGATGATGCTGATCGACGATCCTGGATCTATGTGAATTCGGTCGACCTCCATGGAACCGACGTATCCGGTGTAATAGAGGGGCCTGTCATGTCTGTTATGTTTTAACAGCATGTCGTTTTGAGTGAAAGTGATATTCGGGACCACCTCCATCACACTGTGGCATTGAGGACAAGCCACTAGTTCTTCGTCGGGGGACTTGAGCTGGGTCAAGTATGCCTCCGCCTGCATCAGCGCTTCACTCAGGGCTAGACGAGTGTCTTGGGAGAGCCTGAGTAGCTCGAAGATGGACAACCTGGCTGGCGTATTGGCTAGTTAGGCCAGGATGTCGAAGTTGTATGGCTTCTCTAAACCTTTGCTTGGAATATTTTTCAAAGGTTTATCAAAGCGTACTTCTTTTTGCTTCCCTTTCTCCGCCGGAGTTGGTTTCGAAGGACTGATATCTGGTACGACGGGACCTTGCTCTGAAGGTTTGGCCGCTGGAGCGTCCGCCGGTGCACCTTCCTGACTTGCTCCGTAGTCGTTGAGGTAGGCCTTCCCTGAACGGGTTGCAGCAAATACCTCGTCTTCGTCTGATGTCGAAGAAGTCGCGACCATATGGCATGGCCTGTATTTGGAGCTCTTTTTGGATGTAGGATTAGTAGCCTCAGTCTCTTCCTCGAACTCTGACACCAAATCTGGATGAACCCACATAATCTCGCCTTGCCGGGTAGTTAGGGGTACCAGGTCGCGGTTTTGACCCCTAGCTGGAGGGAGATTGACGATGTTCATCGTTGTCCGGGAGATAGGCGCAACACCATCCGAGACCTCTTGGGGAGGCAGATTGCCAAACTACAGAGAGATCATGTTGGCCGTGACCGTCTTCTCGGTGTTGTGCAGAGTGATGGCCTTAGCATCGATTAACCCCTGGATCTTCCTTTTCAGTATGTAACACGCCTTTGTCGGGTGGTGTACGTATCTGTGGAAGACGCAGTATTTGGGGTCGTTAGTATTGCCGACTTCCTGGGGTCGCCTCAGCTCTGGAAGGGTGATCTTGCCACTCTTGACGAGACACTCGAATATACTTGGGATATCGTCGTCGTCGAAAGAGTAGACTTCGACGGGCCTGGAAGTCCCGGGTCTCGTTTGCGTGGTTGCCGCAATCTTTGGTCTGGACGTATTGATTGCCAGGACTTCTTTCCCTTTGGGACCACGAGGATGGTCGCTGCTAGGAGATGACCTCTTGCCTCTGTCAGAGGCAGAGATCATGATGCCATTGCCGCGCGCCTTGCGACTATTGTCTTCGGCGGCTACTGCCGAGATGATGAACAAGGGCCAATCATGGAACTGATACGGTCCTGTGAACACCGAGACCACAGGAAGGAGGTTCTTCCTGCAAATGTCTACCAATGCAGAGTCTGGAACTCCTGGAGGCATCTGTAAGGTGGCCTGACGAAAACGTTCGATGAAGACACGAACGTCCTCCTTTTCCTTCTGCTTGACTTCGATGAGAGAGGACATAGACATGTCCATTCCTCCCTCGTAGAATCGTGTGAAGAATAAAGCTCTTAAGTCCTCGAAGGAAGTAATGCAGTTGTCCGCCAAGCTACGGTACCACTGATAGGCTACTCCTGAGAGACAGCCTTTGAACACCCGAGTGAGGAGAGCGTCGTTCCCTTGTAGTAACACCGTCATCATACTGAAATAGTTCATGTACTGATTTGGTGATGTTTTCCCCTCGAACAGAGCCATAGTCTGAGGTTTGTACTTCGGAGGGAAAGGGACCTCCTCCCAGATAGCTGGGTAGGGCTAGTTAATTCCCAGTTTCTTGAGCTGATCTTTGTGCTTCAAGGCGTCGAACTGGGCTTTCAACTCTCGTACTGCCTGCATCGGATTTTCAGTCGAAAGCGGGGCAACGGAGTGGTGCGGAGTTGGTTGTATCGTAACTCCGACGGGAGGTAAGGCATTCTCTGAGTGAGGAAGCGGAGGAACCGCGGACTCCTGATCTAGCGCAGGCTCTTGGCTCGGGTTGGATGGTGGTAAGTCCACCCCCACACGTATCTGAGTCGGCGAGACCGATGCTTGAGCCATGGCAGTTGCGTGCTGAGTTAGCATCATCTGGTGCATGTTCTCCATCATGGATTGCATTTGTTTCAGAGATGTCTCCAGTATAGTGATGCGTTGTTCTGCGTTCCCTGACGGCGAAGCTTCCTCGCATTCATCTTCAACGGCGTAAACTCCCATTTCCTTGGGCGTCATTGAAAGATTAGTATAGGTCACTGTAGAAGTCGACTCTACACTTCCTGCCTCTGATTCGGGGGCTTGGCGACCCCCAGCGTCGGAATCAAAAGAGGACGAAGCTGGTTGTCGTGACCTTACACGAGTGTTTTGGAATACCCCGACTTCAGCGTTCCTGAGGAGCTCACTGAACCTCCTTCGGCTCGGAGGCCTGGAGGGATGATGTCTTGAGCTCGACCCTCCTCTACGTATGTGTGAATCCATGTTCACAGATGCATGCGCGGGTTCCTCTTCCTGGAAAGACAAAGAGTAGCTCAACCGGTCGAAAACCGATCGTTTTGCTTTGGAACAGCAGCAATTAATCACAACCTTATGACTATTACAATAGTGCTCTCTAGGAGGCGTAATAGACATGTTGGAAGGTCCCCTCTTTTTACGCTTCTGGATTAGATATTTGTGCAGGTCAGGAGGAGTTGCCGAAGAAGAAGACGAAGGCTTGTTTCTTCTGTTCCCATCAGCGGGCATGCGGAGGTTGGGCACCATGGTTTTCCCTGTGCCACCTGTGTACAACAGATTGGCCATCTGGGTGGCGGATAATCTCCTGGGGGGTGTCTTCCCGCAACCTGAGCTTGTTTTACGCCGAGGGACTTTGCCTGGCATAATTTAGAGATTTGCTCAGACTGGCGTAAAGCAGGAGAGGCCCTCAGTCGGCCATCGACTTCTCGCGTAATCCGGAGGGTAGGCAGACTGTTCCCTTGATGGCGTAAAGGCCGAGAAGTTGAGTACTCCGCCGCTTGCTTTCCCATGCGGAGATCACAGCGCTCATCTGGTTCACCGTAGAGGTCAGATATTGTCTTGCGCGTGGAGCGTGATCTGTACTTCCGATTTGGCGTTGAGGCACCATCAGAAGTTTTGTCTCTACCGCGCGGAGCGGGAGACTGATTTCTACGTGTAGAGCGCAGGGGATGCTTCTGGGTTAGCGCTGAGGCTTTGTCGGAAGTTTTGTCTGTACCGCGCGTAGCGGGAGACTGATTTCTACGCGTAGAGCGCAGGAGATGCTTCTGGGTTAGCGCTGAGGCTTTGCCCGAAGTTTCGTTTGTACCGCGCGTAGCGGGAGACTGATTTCTACGCGTAGAGCGCAGGGGATGCTTCTGGGTTAGCGCTGAGGCTTTGCCCGAAGTTTCGTCTGTACCGCGCGTAGCGGGAGACTGAATTTTATGTGCGGGGCACGGAGGGAGCGATGCTACAACCTCATTGGTCAGAGAGATCGGAGAGATCGAAGAGTCCACAGGAATGGCGGAGGATGTCTTGGGCATCCACACCTTGTGCAGCTTCCTGTTGTCTTGGACGGAGAGACGGTGAGAGCTACCCCCGGTTTGAAGCATGTCTTCGTAGGCAGACTGGTCGAAATAAACGACCAGTGTCTTCTTCACCGTTCCTACAGATACCGCATCGTGTTGAGCAATTACTTCCTCATCAGAAGAGAAAGACGTCCCCAGCAGAGTCGCCATCTTGTTTGTGGTATTAAACGAAAGAATGAAAGTATATTTCAATGACGGGGTTTATACGAAACCCGCGCCCTTTGGTTTACAAACAAACTTGTACAATTTAATCCTATACGAGGATGTGGGAGTACAATTTATTTAATCTTGATATAAATTGCTATAGGTGTCTGATCTGCAGTCGATCACTTTAGCCCTTGGACCACACGATATTGAAGAAGTGCCGTGGAAGACAGGTAGCAGCTTCGAAGGTTGCAGAAGAGGGTGGATGCACGATGCCAAAGTCATCGATCCCTGCTCTTTGCCTGAGCTCCGGACTCTCTCTCTCTCTCTCTCTCTCTCTCTCTCGACCTCCGGTTCGATCTTCAAGTTTGAGGTTTTTCGACCTTGTTCGATTCTTCTTTCAAAGTTTCGACCTTTGTTCCCCATTGATAGGGGTCTCTATTTATAGAGTTTTGGTGACAGTGACCACTCCGTCGGTATAAAAACCGAGGAGTGGAAAGTACAGTACCCTTTTACACAACTGTTAAAATAACCAATGCCTGCGTATAGATGACCTTTTGAGTGAGCATGTGACGCGTGTCCAACTAAGGGGACAAAACGCGTATATCTGCTGCGAAGATCACGGCGTAGAAGCCACGTAGGTAGGTATCCCTTGTGTAGAAGAGGTTGGCATAGAAGCCAAATGACTGTCACC
The DNA here is from genome assembly GCA_036927795.1 of Iris macrosiphon. Taxonomy (NCBI): domain Eukaryota; kingdom Viridiplantae; phylum Streptophyta; class Magnoliopsida; order Asparagales; family Iridaceae; genus Iris; species Iris macrosiphon. The sequence goes on along the minus strand of JAYESA010000016.1, from coordinate 99,973,923 downwards.
CTGGCGTAGAAGCCGAATAGGCATAGAAGCCGAACAGGCGTAGAAGCCGAACAGGCGTAGAAGCCAAATAGGCATAGAAGTCGAACAGGCGCAGAAGCCGAATGGTCGTAGAGGCCGAGTGGGCGTAGAAGCCGAATGGGCGTAGAAGCCGCTGCGTACCGTGCCAGAGTGCTGATGTGGACGTCTTAGCCGGAATTACGGCTTTTGAAGATATAATCAAATCTCTTGCAGAGATTTGCCACCATCTTATGCATTAAATGCGGAGGCGTGTTTTGAAAGTCTGCAGCCCTTCTGTTCATCCGTCGCAGAGACGTGCCTTGAGAGAAACTGTCACCGCTCTGTGCAATTAGACGTAGAGACGTGCCTCGAGTCCCGTACGAAGTGCAGCTTTTGACGTGGCAGGCGGTTGGTCTACTGCGGAGCACAAAACAGCTCATGTTTGCCTGTATAAAACAAGGCAGCGTATTCCCTTGTACGCAAAAGAGCAGTTTACGCTGAGGGGACGTCAGTAAACGACGGTTCGGTGATATTTTAACCAAATCCTCTGCATTAAATGCAGAGATCCGCCATCATACTGTGGTGCGCGTCCCGAGGGGTCTGTCCTCATTTCCAACCGTCGTTTGGATAGTCGTGCAGCACTTTTTGTCAGGTGTCAGAGGTCAGGTTCACTGCGTGACTTGACAGGTTCATTTCGGGGAAGTCGAAGCGTTCCTCGTACGCTTTAATGCTGTTTTAAGAGCGGATGAGTTTTCCGCCATGGAGGCGATGAAGAACCCTGTTTACGCTGGAGCGGCCTGGACGTACTGCACTTACGTGGATGGTCCTTTGAGCTTATACTTCACGCTGTGTTTTAGCAGAAAAAGCTCTGTTGTACGCTTGATGGCTCTGAAGGCCTCTGTTTACGTTGCTCTGTATCAGTATGCTACGTAGCTCCTCCCAGCATATTTTTCATGCTTCTACAAGCAGCAGTAGTTACAACAGCAGTAGCAGCAAACTAAGCATTGGCAACAACAGCTACAAGCAGTAGTAGCAGCAAACGCAGCAATTGCAGCAAGGTTGAGGGAGTGGTGGCTGATGGTGTTAATGGTGGTGGCGGGTTGTTGTTGTGAGGGTGGTCGGAGAGGAAGATGAGGTCGGGGAGGTGGTGAGGTGGCTGTTGTCGTGGAAGATGGTGGTGGTGGTGGTCTGAAGGTGATGGCGATCTTGGAGGTGATGGTTATGATGGTGGTGGTGGTCTGAAAGTGATGGGGATCGTGGAGGTAATGGTGATGATGGTGGTAGTCGTGGGGATTTATGCTGGTGGTCGGAGTACAACTAGGTGGTGGCAGGCTGCTATGGTGAGGGTAGAGGTAAAGGGGATGATGGTGATGGTGGTGTCTCGATTTTGGAGGAGATAGAGAGGGGGTTGTAGTAAAGGGAGGAAAGAGAGAATATGTGGTGTATTTAATGAAGGAGGGTGAGAGGAGGGAGCTTGGGGATTAAGGCCGGCTAGGGCATTCCTAGAAGTGTGTGTTGGGTGTTGTCATGAAGGAATGAGTGATGGTGATGGATGGGAGTTTGAATGGAGGGTTGGGATTGAAAGTAGGTATAGTACCATGCAAAAAGAGAGAAGAGAGAGAGAGAGAGAGAGAGAGAGAGAGAGAGAGATAGAAAGAGAGATGTGACCGGTCAAGACATGACCATGGCTTTCTTTATTTGGTTTTTGCTCCAATAGGAGGTGAACACATAGCTAGTTAGTTTTACATGAGTCCCTAATTGTTTAGGATTTGTACAACAAGGGGAATTTTGGATTGGATGAGGGAAGAATCCATATTTGGTGTGTTACAGTGGAAAAAATTGGTGTGTGGTATTTTGTATGAGCCATGAGGGTATGAGTGTGGGTTTGGGTTGGGGTTTGGTCTAGTTTTGGGTTAGGTTGAGTTGGTTGGCCCAAAATTATTTAAAATCATTTCTTATGTATTCTTTAATAAATTGGAAGTGCATGGGGTCTCAATTGGAGGTGAAACAAATATCATAGGCGTAGTAGACTCGAAATAGATTATCGTCATATATTGGGTTACAAGAAACAGGTCGAGGTTGTGTCTCCAATTTCGATTGGAACGGACACAGGTACAAAGTTTAGGTTTAAAATTAGATATTTTTGACGAATATTGTAAGATTAAAATAAAGCACAAGGGAGGGTATTTATGAGTGACACAAATATCACAATGGTAGACTGATACGTCTAGGTCAAATGTGTAAAATTTGTTTGAAGGCAAAAGTATAATAACGCTCCAAATATCGAAGCAACGGTAAGGTGCACCAAGTGATACAAAATTTATACAGTTAATTAAAAATACCATGTTCTAATTCTAAATGACTCTAAACTAACCATAATCTCTCTATAAGCCAATTATACCTAAATTTTGGTCGAGAGGGTTTACAACCATTCTTTGGAAAAATAATTTACTTCTGTAAGCCTTTTGAGGCTATTAGAGTTCTAGTAGACTTTTGGAAATCTAGTCTAACTCTAATAGCCTCAAAAGGCTTGCAGAAGTAAAAAAAAATTTCAGAGAATGGCTCACATTAAATATTTGACATAATACATATCCTCTATTAGTGTTCACATGTATATCCATCTTTGCATCAATTTGGATAATATACTTGAATGATATATATTCATCTTTGTAGAAGTATTTAGAAATGGATCTAAATTACTACCTGTGTCATCGTTCGTGGATGTACAACCATCATCCTGATGACATGTACAGTGTAATAGATGAATTCATACAAGGGTAGAATAGTTCCTGCAGTTCGCCAGGGCGTTCCCTCAGTACAAGGATGACACCAAAATTAAGTGTCCGTGTGTGACATATCGTAACTTAAAATATCACTCAGAAGTATATATATCACATTATTTGTACTCGAGGGGTTTTACGCCGAATTACTATCAGCGGACCTCACACGGAGAACTTGTGTCTTTAGCATCGGAGCCAGAGCCTTATGTGGAGCCATATATGGATGTCCACGACCACGCTGATTACGACAACGTGTGCGTGAACATGGTTTTCGATGGTGTCGGACCTAGGTTCAATCCGGATAATCATGATGTAGCTGAGGAGGCACTGAATGCCAATGCTGCAAAGTTTATGAAGTTACTGGAGAATATAAGGACTACATTATATCCTGGTTGTGAAGATCATTCACCGTTGGAGGTGGTTATAAGACTGTTTAGCTTCAAGTCCGATTTTAATATATCGCAAGAATGCTACAACCAACTGATGGAGTTGATTATAGAGATCTTGTCGGCGGGTACTAAGTTACCTAAAGACTTATACCGGTCTAAGAGGATGGTGAGTTCGCTCTGGATGGGATACGAAAAAATTGATGCATGTCGCAACGGGTGCATGCTATACTACAAAGACGACAAGGATGAAAACGTGTACAGGTTTTTTGGTGCTAATCGCTACAAGGAAACTAGTACAGGAAGGTCTGCCGGTGCAAGAAAGTCGACCGATTCAATACACTACTTGTATTTAACGTCGCGATTGCAAAGGTTGTTTATGGTGAATGAGACTTCCGAAAACATGAGTTGGTGATGAGAACATAAAATATTATATTTTTATTCCTTAATGTATACTCCTTTATGCTCATTTAATGTCTAAAGATACTTATTATTTTTATATTTTGGTCTATGATGCAATTGGAGTCACTAATGCAAAATGGAGCTAATTATCAATTCTGGACAGTTTTGATATCTTGTAGCAAAATGGTCATAACTTGCTCATCAGAAGTCCAATTGAGGTGATCCAAATTGATTCGGAAATCTAAGTGATAGAGCTACAATTTTTCTGTTTTGAGTTTTCCGAGATTCTGCTGAATCATGGACCAAATCAGGCTTGAAGTTGAGTCAACTATGTTGTGCACGAAAAGTGGAGCTGAATTAACAATTTCCCAACTTATTCAAAGATTTTATTTTATTGTTTGGGTTGTTGTAACTCTTAGAGGATTTGTGGGAAGATATTTTTATCTTCAAACAAATAATTTAGAGTCTATAAAAGGGGTAGAGATCAGGAGGAAAGAAAAGAACAACACACAACTCTTCTTCCTCTTCTCCAATATTTTTTTGAAGTTTTCTTGAACATGCGGAGCTAAAAGTCTTGTTGGTCGAAGGAAACAGAAGCCTCGGAATGAATAAAAACTTGTGAGATTTAATTTGTGTTTATATTTTTGATTTGTGCTTTGAGTATCGAATGTTTTCTTATGCATATTTTCATGATTATCTTGTTTAATGACTAGGATGCATACTAGTTTATTATTCATGACAATCTAATGCTAAATTAGATATCGAATCCGTAATTGTTCGATCCCTCTAATTTGTGAAGCAACTAAGATTTAGTGAACTGCTTTGTTTTATTAGATCTTAGGAGAAAAACTTTTGACAAAATTAAATGCAACCGCGTGTGCTTGTGTTGTTTTGATTCATTGATCTCATCGAGTTTAATACGCTACTAGATTAAACCTTTAGCGCTTGTCTGGGATTAGTTAGTAGTTAAGGTTAATTAGATCGCTTGTTTTTAATTAATTGTGGCTGAAGGAGATAGAAAAATAATTCCAACGATGAATATTCAAAGTATGAATTAATATATACTTGCATCGATGATCAGTTTTAAGATTCCAATGGTGGATGTTGACTGAGACCAACATTTATTTCTTTGATTATTTTAATACTTTAATTGTTTTTAGTTCTTCTTAATTTTCTTTTGATAAAAAACTCTCCCCCAATCTTATTTCACATAGCATAAAGATCAAACTAATTACTCTTCGTGGGAACGATCCTTACTCTCACTACTACATATTATTTCAAGAGTAAATGTTTTATTTTTGGGTGCCTACGACAGCACGCCAAATTTTGACGTCGTTACCGGGAAGTAATTTTAGTTTATTTTTGTGCTTTTTGTGATCTTTATTTCGTTCTTGTGATCAAATAATTTTTTGCCTATTAGCAAACAAAAAAAAAATTTGGTAACAGGAAATGGCGGCCAATTCTCAAATATTTGGCACTTGGCTAGATCTTCCATCTAGGCATGCTGATGAGGTAAATGTTTCTTCCTTAGAACAACAAATATCTTGTTTAACTTCTCTTGTTCGTCAGATGGTTGTAGGTAACATGAAAACAACAAAGGCTTGCAGGATTTGTCTAGTATCAGGGCATCCAACCGATATGTGTCCAACTCTTCAAGAGGAGTCCAATGAACAAGTGAATGTGGAATGTGATTTTTCTGGACTACCAGAAATGAAGTATGATCCCTATTCAGACACGTACAACCTAGGATGGAGAGATTATTCCAATTTCACCTATGGGAGTCCAGAATTAAATTAACCCGCAACTCAAAATTGCCCAAATTACCAGCAATACAAGCAGCAGTACCTACAACCAAGCCAAACTTCTAATTCTGGTATGTCTTTAGAAGATATTGTTAAGTCTATTGTCATTAATAACTTACAATTTCAACAGGAGACGAGGGCTAGTATCAAAAGTTTGAACAATCAAATGAGCCAAATGACAACTGCAATTAATAAGCTAGAGGCGCAAAGCTTGGAGAAATTACCATCTCAAACGATTGGAAATTCAAAAGAAAATGAATGTTCTATCATTTTAAGAAGTGGTAAAGAGGTTGACATTCCAGAAAAAGAAGCACATGCATCGTCAAAACAAGACGAAGAGAAAAATATCGTTGCAGACACGAACATTCCTAATGACGATGTAGTACCTAATGCAAAAGAAGTTTTTAAACTTGATGGAAAAGATGGAGTAAAAGTTGCCATCAGTGAGAATTTTGAGAAAGAATATGAGTTAACTTTGAGTACTCACTTATATAAAACTGTTGCAGTGTTGAACGATCTTCCAAAAAGACAACAGTCAAGTAACATTCCATATATTTTGTTACCAATTAATGACAAAAGACCTTTACCTTCTGTTTTGCAGGCATGCATTCTAGACTTGAAACTCCTACCTAGTTATATCAAGTGTGCATAGAGTCGAGCCAACGACAATATTAAACAAAGGCGCTGCTTGGGAGGCAACCCAAGGGAAGTTTATTTTTATTCTCGCATTTTATTTTTGGTTATTTTGTCTTTTCTTTGCATTTAACCATACATTGGGGACAATGTCTGTTTTAAGTGTGGGGGAGAGATTTAATTTTTTTTAAGCAGTTTGTGTTTTTCTCAAAAAAAATAAAAAAAGAGAATTTTTTTTATATAAAAGGATTTTGTTTTTGTGGTTTTTAATGATTTTTGGTTGTGTATATCATGAGTAAGATTCAACTAAATTTAAAAAATTCATAACATGATTGAATAAGTAATTTTTTTTTCAACTTAGAATTAATTAGTCTAGTTATTTTTATTGAAAATGATAGTATCTAAATTGGTAGACAAAAGACAGTGAGAATTTGAGCCTTTAGACTGACACATCAGTCTTATTATTCTTTCATGATAGATATTCTTTACTGGTTTGTTTCTCTAGAACTTGCTTTGATTCTCTTCGAGGTCACATTGACACATGCATGCATGAACATGATTAAGGCCATCTTTGTTATGCGTTACATAAGCCAAATAGTCCACCTTGTAATTAATTTTCTTTTTGTTGAACCCCTTTGAGCTTTATTGCCTTTTTCTTGGTATACCCACATTATAAGCTTTCAACCTATAATATTTATACTTTTACCCAAGTCGCAAAGCTAGTGGAGCATTGTTGATCATTATGTATGTATGGGTGTATGAAAAAATAAGTGTGGGGGTGTCTAATTTTGTGGTTTGGTTACAACCAAAAAAATGGAACATATTTTCATCCTCAAATTTTCTAAGTTCTATTATTGTTAAAAAAAAAGAAAAAAAAAGAGAAAAAAAAGAAAAAAAAAGAAAAAAATAAGGGTGGAAGTTGTTTTACGTTGTTTAAATGCTTTAAAAGCCAAATTGAAGACGTTACAAAATGGAGTGATTGATTTTACATGTTTTATATTAAGATTGAGTTGATTCAGTTTTGCTCCACTAGTTTTGAGGTCTTTTGAGCTATACTTCCAAATATATCCCACCTTAATCCTAAGCCACGTTACAACCCATGAAAAGTCCTTATGATTTATATTATGCATGTGATCCCAGTGGTGGAGAATGAGAAGATATGCAAGCTTATGGTAGATCATTTCTTCTGGAATGAATTTGAGTGAAATATATACCTTCAAACACATGAGAGTTGAGTGTTTATTCCCGTGAGGGTCTACCTATTTAGTTTACTCCATTTTTCAAGTGAAAATACCGACTAAGTAATTAAAAGTTGTTTAAGAATATATTTTCATGATATGTTATGAGTTTTGAAGAGCTTGGTTATTTTTTATTTATGACATTGCAACCTTATTTATTTATTTATTTTGGAAAATAAATTAGAGTTTTGCCCGAGGACGAGCAAAGGTTAAGTGTGGGGGTATTTGATGAGAACATAAAATATTATATTTTTATTCCTTAATGTATACTCCTTTATGCTCATTTAATGTCTAAAGATACTCATTATTTTTATATTTTGGTCTAGGATGTAATTGGAGTCACTAAATGCAAAATGGAGCTAATTATCAATTCTGGACAGTTTTGATACCTTGTAGAAAAATGGTCATAACTTGCTCATCAGAAGTCCAATTGAGCTGATCCAAATTGATTCGGAAAGCTAAGTGATAGAGCTACAATTTTGCTGTTTTGAGTTTTCCGAGATTCTAGCTGAATCATAGACCAAATCAGGCTTGAAGTTGAGTCAACTATGCTGTGCACGAAAAGTGGAGCTGAATTAACAATTTTCCAACTTATTCAAAGATTTTATTTTATTGTTTGGGTTGTTGTAACTCTTAGAGGATTTGTGGGAAGATTTTTTATCTTCAAACAAATAATTTAGAGTCTATAAAAGGGGTAGAGATCAGGAGGAAAGAAAAGAACAACACACAACTCTTCTTCCTCTTCTCCAATATTCTTTTGAAGTTTTCTTGAACATGCAGAGCTAAAAGTCTTGTTGGTCGAAGGAAACAGAAGCCTCGGAATGAATAAAAACTTGTGAGATCTAATATGTGTTCATATTTTTGATTTGTGCTTTGAGTATCGAATGTTTTCTTATGCATATTTTCATGATTATCTTGTTTAATGACTAGGATGCATACTAGTTTATTATTCATGACAATCTAATGCTAAATTAGATATCGAATTCGTAATTGTTCGATCCCTCTAATTTGTGAAGAAACCAAGATTTAATGAACTGCTTTGTTTTATTAGATCTTAGGAGAAAAACTTTTGACAAAATTAAATGCAACCGCGTGTGCTTGTGTTGTTTTGATTCATCGATCTCATCGAGTTTAATACGCTAGTAGATTAAACCTTTAGCGCTTATCTGGGGTTATTTAGTAGTTAAGGTTAATTAGATCGCTTGTTTTTAATTAATTGTGGCTGAAGGAGATAGGAAAATAATTCCAACGATGAATATTCAAAGTATGAATTAATATATACTTGCATCGATGATCAGTTTTAAGATTCCAATGGTGGATGTTGACTGAGACCAACATTTATTTCTTTGATTGTTTTAATACTTTAATTGTTTTTAGCTCTTCTTAATTTTCTTTTGATAAAAAACTCTCCCCCAATCTTATTTCACATAGCATAAAGATCAAACTAATTACTCTTCGTGGGAACGATCCTTACTCTCACTACTACATATTATTTCAAGAGTAAAGATTTTATTTTTGGGTGCCTACGGCAGCACGCCAGTTGGCACAGGTGAGAAAAGATTGGAGTGTTGGATCACACATCCGATGGAGAAGCATGGAAGCACTTCGATCGAGAGTATCCCAATTTTGCTTCGGATCTGCATAATATAATATTGGGGCTCTCCTTCGACAGTTTCATCCCATTCGGACTTTTGGGCTCCCAGTATTGGTGTTGGCATGTGATCGTCACCCCGTACAACCTACCACCTTAGATGTGCATGAAGACTCCGGTTATGTTCTTAACCGTCATTATTCTGGGTCCAAACAATCTGAGGAGGAATATCGATGTGTACTTGCAACCGTTGATAGATGATTTGAATCAACCGTGGAAAGTATGCGCCAACATGTACAATGTTTCAAAAAAGTAAAATTTTCAGATGAGGGCAGCACTTATGTGGACCATCAATGACTTTCCGACTTATGGCATGTTATCAGGATGGAGCACTCATGGTCGTCTCTCATATCTGTATTGCATGGACCGTACTAAGGCTTTCCGTTTAAAACACGAAGGAAAACCGTGCTTCTTCGACTGTCATCGACAATTTTTGCTGTCGGATCATCCGTTCCAGAGGAACGGGAACCCATTTTGTGTCGTCATTGTGGAGAAGAAAAATCAACCTCCAAGGTGGCTCGAAGACACGATATGGGAAGAGACTAAAGATTTACCAAGTGCTATCGAAGATCCTACTAAGGATTACATGTGTGATGGATTTGGTCACACTCATAACTAGACGAAGAGAAGCATATTCTAGGATCTGCCATATTAGAGCACCAATCTGATCAGACATAACCTTGATGTCATGCATATCGAGAATAATGTGTTTGACAACATAATCAATACTGTGATGGATGTAAAGGGAAAGACGAAAGATAATTCCAATGCCAGGTTGGACTTGGAAGAAATATGCAGATGCCCTGAATTGCATTTGATAAAGGAAAGGAATGGGAAATATAAGCAACCTAAGGCAATTTTTTCACTAGAAAAAGAGGATAAAGGGAGACTTTGTAGGTGGGTTCATGGGATAAAATTTTTAGACGGGTACGTGTCGAATCTGAGAAGATGCGTCGACTCGAAGGAGAACAAACTGACAGGTATGAAGAGCCACGAGTGTCATGTATTCATGGAGAGATTAATTTCGATTGTATTTTGGGAATTCTTACCGCATGTAGTTTGGGATCAATTGACAAAGCTTAGCATATTCTTCAGAGATCTTTGTTCTACTAAGTTGCTCGCTTATCGCCTAGAAAAGCAAGAAAAGGACATTACGATAATACTATGCAAGATCGAGTGGGTGTTTCCTCCTGGCTTTTTTGACTCCATGGAATATTTGCCAATTCATCTTTCCTATGAGGCCCGTGTCGGTGGACCTATTGGTTATCGGTGGATGTATCTGTTTGAGCGGCAGCTGAACCACCTAAAGTGAAAGATGAAAAATAAGGCACGAGTCAATGGTTCTATTTGTGAAGCATATCTTCTCGAGAAGATTACAAACTTTTGTTCCATGTATTTTAAGCCTCATGTTACTACTAATCGAACGAAAGGCCCGAGAAACGACGAATGGTACCAAAAATCTAATGATGCAATGCTGAAAGTATTCAATACTTTCGGTAAGCCTTCGGGCAAAATGAAGAAGAGATATCTGAATGACGATGAGCTAAGGGCTGCTCAGTTGTATATATTACTCAACTGCGACGAAGATAAAGTGGAGAAGCTCGAGGGGTAAGTAATTAATACATCTACGTTTAAGTTATCTCAATGTAATAATATACGCTAATATTATTACACTAATTAGGCGATGTTTTGTTGTTTTTCAGCATATTTAATGATGAGGAGAGGTCGATGAGACCATACATAATAGATGAAGAAGTAGAACATGAAATGAGACGTCATTTCCCTTCTTGGTTGAGTGCATATGTAAGGAGCTCGCTAATTTTTTTTTGTATATGCACTTTATAAAATAATTAACGGAACGTTGAACTTAATTTCTTAACTTGTGGTATTTAGGTCGATCGTCCAGACACAATACTTGAGAATGAATCTATTAGAACTCTAGCTAAGGGGCCAATTTATGCCGTCAAAATTTGGCCAAGCTATTGTATAAATGGGTTTAGGTTCGAGTCAACAACTGCATTGATCAGAGACAACTTCCTAGATCTAGATTCCATGAAAAATAGTTGTTTGTGTACCAGATCATCGAACTACAAAGATGTCGATACAGGTAATAATTTCTATGGCGTCTTACGGGAGATTGTTGAATTAACATATAATTATGGAATAGAGCCTGCTAAGATCGTATTATTCAGGTGTGATTGGCTCAATCCGATCCAAGATCAAGGTTAAAAAATAGACAAGCATGGTCTTGTGGATATAAAATATCAGTGTCGATATCAAGGCTATGAACCATTTGTCCTATCAAGTCAGGATCAGCTCGTGTACTTCACAACTTATCCTAAACGGGAACAACGAGGTCAGACTGGTGAAAAGTATGCAAGAGCAAAGCTCGAAATACTTTTGACATTGACGAAATAGCTTATCAGGAGGATGAGCTACCTCTTGTAACAAATATTGTAGATGTGGACTCAATAGAAGTTCCCCATTACACGTCTAATCGTGTAGAAGAGGTAGAATTATCTGAAGAGAAAGGTGAAGTAGATGAAAGTCAATATGAGGAGGAAGAGGAAGAGTAGGACGAGGAAAATGAAGAAGATGAATTTTCAGAATAGGATTAAAAATAAAATAAAATCTATTTAGTCTTCTGACATGCCCGGATTTGTCTCCGGTAGAATTATCGTTGTATTATCTTTCTGGATTTTACTTATTAGATGTATTATCTTTCTGGATGTATTATCTTTCTGGATTAGACTTGCGGTTATTATCTAGACTTGTTTACAGCTTGAGAAATTGGATTTCCTTCTATATATCATATTGTGCTTATCTTACTTAGTATTTGATTTAGTATTATTTTTTGATGATGTTATTGTATTTTAGCTGCGGAATGTAAAATCTATTTAGTGATATGTACTTGTGGCTATGTACTATATTTTTCTTCTTTTTTTATTTAATAACATGTACTGTATTTAAATTGTTTACTTGTAAATTTTATTTTGTTTATCATAAGTCAAGTATGATAGGACGACGCGGATCGTTTGGTCAATCTAGAGATAGAGTATCTAGACGACATGCTACTTCGTTGGCAGTTCTCCTTCGGGATATGGTACTGGGTCTGGACCTTCGTCTTCCATTACTCCAGTCTTTCGACCACTATCTCCTCCTGGCAGTACTCATGGGATGAGCAGTTGCAGGCCTGAGACTACTTATGCGTTCACCGTTCCTCCTATTAGCAGTACCATGGGGACCGAGGAGCAGATGGACGAGGCCCAGCCAACTGCGCCTTCGTTTTCTCACATGTTTCAGAGCGATCCTCCGTGTGCTTCTCAGGACAAGATGATGATAGAGATTTGGATCGATGGGCCTACAAAGTAAGTTAATTAGTTTTAGTTTTCTTACGCATATATAAATATATATTCACTTTATCTTTAATATAATTATCTATGTATAGATATCGTCCCTCGTCGGTATAGAGATCATTGGGGCATTTTTTGAGGTACAACTATGGTGGCCCATGGATTAACTACTCGGATGCCCTGGATGAGAGGAAGGCATTCTGGTTTGCGCACTTTAAGGTAAAAGTAAATTTGGTTTTAATATCAATCATCTAATTTGATCTTTTTCTATATAACTTTCTATATTACTTATTGTAGAAAACGTATTTCTATCCGCCACACCGGGCTGAGGTGGTCGAAAAACACTTTTCTGCCATCGCCGCCAAATTTATCCGTAATGTGATCTGCGACCAGAAGGATCGTAATCATTTGGGACAACCAATCCAAGGTTGGATCACGTCTGAGAAATATACTGCGATGATGGTTAGATTTAACGATCCTAGGTACAAGAAAAAGTTGAAGAAGGCGAAGGCGGCCAGGAAGAAGGCAGGAAAGTGGTGTGGTGGATCGATTACGATGACGAAACATTTTTGTCGCATGTATGTATTTTATTATATATATAGTATTTTAATCAAAGTAGGATAAAATATTTAATTTAGTAACATACAATATATTTTTTAACAGGTCCAAAGGGGTGAGGATGGTAACAAGGTGACAGTCTTCCTCGCCACCCATAAGAAGGACGGACAGCTCATCGATGAGAGGGCCACACAGAGCTACGTAAGTATTACATTATGTTTTGTTAATTTTAATATAACTTAGAAAATATACAAATAAATATTCATGTAGTTAGTAATAAGTACTTTAGATATATATTAATAATTATGCATGACGAGTGGATAGTAAGTAGTACGCTTATCGAGAGATACGTATTTTTTAGGATGAGTATATTAGGCTCCGAGAGCGGTCGACCCAGGCCACACAAGGAGAGGTCGGTAGTTCCTCGCAGCCCCCCCCCCCCCCCCCCCCGCGTCCACCCAGCTCCGTCGGTTGACGAGCTGTGGATGACCGTCGTTGGTGGTCTACAGAGGGGTGTGTACTACGTTACGAGATCCAACGGTGCCTATGTTGCATCGCAGTCCTCTAGGACCCCCTCTACCAGTGTGCATACCACACAGCCCTCCCAGGAGTCGGTGCGAGCCCAGCAGGAGAGGGTTGACCATCAGATTATGTCTCTACGTGACGAGTTACTGTAGAGGATTACTTCACAACCTACACCGCAGACGGACGATGCGACGATCGTAGCACATTTTGATACGCTTGAGCGTAGCATCGCGGAGCTGAGGTATCTGGCCATGTCGAGAGAGCGCAACGTGATAGCGCTACAGGGGTCGCATGTAGTCATGGGTGATGCACTGGCGATGTCACGCCCCAGTCCCAAAATCCAAGGGACTAGCCACGTGGCAATGGCCAGCAGCACAACTCTAATGGACAAACCCAATTTAATGGACCCTTTAGAGTGCACTTAAGCTGTAAAACAAATACAATGGTCTATGATACATGTCACAGTTTATATATATAATCTCATCCACAATAAGTAACAAAATCACAAAGAGACAAGTCCAGTCACAATAATATAAAATAATCTGTCCAACCAAGCAATATAAATAATATCACGGGTAACAATCCGTCATCAAAATGGAAAGAAAAATAACTCCAAGTAGAATATCCAGAAGTCACTACAAGATCAAATATCTAAGAACACTAAGCATAATAAATGAATGGTGAGAATACTGTGTGCTCAAGAGAAGTCCTCCGGAATAACCTCTTCCTCTGCAACTTGTACATCTCCAATAGTAGCACCTGCCCCGTAAACCTCGGAATAGCTCTCCTCGTCTACACCTGGAGACATAATTCGGATCCAGGTCCTCAGAGGACATAGCAAGGTACAATAAACACTTAAGCTAAATAAAATACAACAAGTAAATATAAACAAATTCTCAGGGCAAGCTATGTAACCAGCTAAGTGAAATGCAAATGAGAGCATCACTAGTAATCAGGCTGAGACCACTACAGGTTCTGTGTCGGGGAGCTCATAGCAGCAAGTAATATCATGACTCCAGTATATGTGCCAAAGATCTGAGACATAGTCTAAGGCACCTCCAGTAGTATAGTATATATATAAATAATTATCATGTAGCCTGTGTCTCTCCCTATCCAATATAACCTCACGTCTCATATTCATAATATCTCATGTCCATAACACGCAAGATCATGACCTCTAGCTAGTACAACGAGTCATAATAATATCCATATAATATGCAAGTCTCATATCACGAATCTTGTAAGCCTATACAGAATCACCATGAATAACTCAAGAAAGATTATGTCATATGAAATAGTGTCAAGTGTCCTACGGTATGGCATACTTGGTAAAAGCAAGCACGTAAAAATATGATCGTGGAATCAACTCTCTAAGTGACGTTACACGACTCCGCGTATGGCGGCGACATCCGAATCTTGTTCGGATGCTAAGCAACGTTTCACGGTCCTAGGTTGAACAGGCACATCACAAGAATATATATATATACAAGCAGATAATATAACAGGATTTATTGCAAGTTTGGCAAGGTACACTTGCCTGGGTTCTGAACTCCGTCAACTGCTCCTGGAAAAGTAGAATATGCACGTACACATCCGGATCCTGAAACAAATATTACCAATGTTCTCAGAATACTTGAAATAGATAGGATTGACTACCCATAAGTCCAATTTGGACACAGGGACAGAATTGACAATTTTGGGTCAAAGCGGTGTCCACATATGACCCACTTCGCACCGAAAAATATATCGGAGACAAAGTTCTTCAAATTTGTCAAACATAGTGTCTAAGAGTCCATAACAACGATATGAACCCAACAGAACGTCCAGAACTGGATTTTGATGAGCCGATCACGAAATCGTCCGTCATGTGGAACCGTGGGGCCCACGAAACGGTATTTCGTCAACGTTCTCAGAATCGAACCAAACTTGGGTCACAGGACCAGGGTAACGCTTCAAATCTAATGGCGCATATTTTGTTGCAAAACGACAAGCACACATGAAGTTATGACAAGTGTCAGAACATGCCAATATGGTACTTTTTGATAGATACACGTTAATTCCGGTGTGCACGCACATCCAAATCAAGTTCCGTAAAATTTCACACGTCTGCGTTGATGATATGCGCCTTTCGGTAAAAAATTTACACGACAAAGTTGTCTCGTTTAGCGGGACGCACCCCGTATCGAAGATTTTTGGTGTTTCAAAAATAAGTTTTTGGTCGTTTTGGAATCAGGATAATTTAACCATTAAAGCAAACTAATAAAAACTAAAAAAATAGTAAAAATCTTGGTTATATTTTGAAGAAGTCCTTTTAATTATATTTTGAAAATAATTAACGAGTTGGTGGAAATTTAGGCATGAACAAGGGTACTTGGACTGAATTTCTGAACTGTTTTTGAACAGTTTTTCGGCCAACTTTCGGTCGATTTTTCGATCAAACCCGGGGGCCTAAATTCGTTCCACTTGAAGGAAATCCTAGGGGGTTAGATTGTGAACATACCAGCGAAGATAGGATACGAAACGGACGAGCGAGGAGGGCAAAAACTCTGCACAAAGGGGGGCGTACTTGGCTGCTACTGTGCGCGTGGGGGCGGATCTACGGCTGCTGCTGCTAAGCGCGGCGGAGCTGCGGCGGTGGTTCGGCGTGGCGACGGCGGTCGACGAGGGGTCAGGGTGGTCGCCTGGGTGGAGGCATGGGTGATGGTGGAGGTGGTGTGGTTTAGGGTTGGGGTTTAGCATGCATATATATATATATATATATATATATATATATATATATATATATATATATATATATATGGGGGAATTGCGGGTGAGGTTCTGGGTAGAGTAGTTAGGATTTGGATTTCGGGTTAATAGGTTTTATTTTATTTATTTATTATTTATTTTTTATTCTATTCAATACTATATGTAGAAAATTCTCAAAAATAGTTAGGCACTTGGAAATTTTTTTAGAAAATTTATATTTTTTCCAACAATAATTTACAACCAAATTCCTATCAATTCAAAAGGTATTTACTAAATATGAATGAATATTAAATTAGTTAAATAAATCCATAAATTATATTTTCTACTTAAAATTATATTGGAAGCATGTGTGGGTTCGAATAACGCAACTCAAGTATCATACGCGTATAGGACCAGTTAGGCTCATAGCATGGATTTAGTTGGAAGCAATGGGTTGGGGTGGTGTGTTAAAATCGTACGCCATGACAAAAGGGTTAATTAATCATCGTTTTCTCGTAATTGTGTCGCGAAAGTTGTGCGACCAAAATAAGGCCTGAGATTACGAATTTGTGAGTGACAGTCATGGCAGGAGCCTAATTTAACTCGTCTAAGTCGAGCATGCTAGGTTGGTTGGAAGAAAAAGGCTAATGTTGCACTCAAGATCTTAAAATCATGGTGGTTGGTTTCCAAAGTTCAATTAAATTATCGAATAAATATTTAAAATAATAAAAAATTATTAATTATCGAACTAACCCTATATAAAAACCAGGTTGTTCACAATCTACCCACCTTAAAAGAATTACGTTCTCGCAATTTAGAAAATAAAACATAACCGGTCAGGAAAGGTTTGCTCCAGAAGAAATGGCACGGTTGCAAGACATGTTTGTTGAAGCATGACACAAAGGATAAGGGACCATGAACAAGGGAAAGATCGAGAGGAAGGGTGAGGGTTTTCGTTCAAGCAAAACACGTAGGAAAGCATTAAAATCTTTTTCCTAGGCAAAGAGAGATGAGCAACTCAAGAGTAAAGGAGTATGATTAGAACGAAGATCAACTACAGCTTATGAAAACTTGGGTACCTCTTACATATTACTACTCTAGACTAACAAGTTCATGCTAATATAATACTGGATATAGACTAGGGAATGGAACTAACAGGCACATGCTAAAGTGTTACTAGGAATATTCGTTACCATAGCTAGTTATGATAAGACTAAATCTTACCCATACTCGCTACTCCTAGAGTCGTGCCTCCTCCACTGTCATCGCAAAAGCCTGTCCACATCCCTGTGGTGGTGCCCTCTGTTGTTGATGGGCCTGTTGGAAGAGTGATGTCTGTGATGCCAAGGATGGCCTCGGCTGATATCCTTCTGGTGCTGGTGGTCTGAATCCTTCATCTTCCTCCTGTGATGCTCCTGGTGCTGGATAAGCTGGTCGATTGACTGCTAGACTGGCTCCGGTGCTGGTAAAGCGGGTCGATGAACCATCGGTGTTTCTCTCCGATGCTTAGGGCAATCTCTGGCTAAATGCTGACAGGATCCCAAGCTAAACATAATCCTAATTTGCGTCTACACTCCCTCTCAATATGGCCTACCTTGCCACAATAGTGACAAGTAGGAAGGGATGGGGCTCGTGATGTTGCTCTCTGTGGTGGATTCATCCGGGGTCGCTTTGCAGGCTCCCCGTGTGGTGCTCGAGCTGGTAATAATTCATATGGTCTCTCCTGGCTGGGCTCCCTCCTGTGGATGTGCTCCATACGTCGAGCTGATACAAGGACGTTCGTATAAGAAGTAGGTGCAACTGCGCCAATCAATCTTTGTAACTAAAAGCTCAGTCGGTCAAAGAATTTCTCCGCCTTATCTTCTTTTGTCGGGATCAGTGTAGGGTCGAATAGTTGAATCAAGCAAGATACAAGTCAAGAAATTTATTCGAGTCCGATATAGATGTCAAGAACATGTCAACATGTGGATGAGATCCTATAAATTTATTCTTATCCTAATCGCAGGCTTGCTCAGTACCTTAGTTGAAACCAAAGCAATATATTCGTAGACCTTCATGGGCCACCACAAAAACTATGTCATGCCCCAGTCCCAAAATCCGAGGGTTTAGCCACGTGGCAATGGCCAACAGCACAACTCCAATGGGCAAACCCAATTTAATGGACCCTTTAGAGTGCACTTAAGCTGTAAAACAAATACAATGGTCTACGATATATGTCACAGTTTATATATCTAATCTCATCCACAATAAGTAACGAAATCACAAAGAGACAAGTCCAGTCACAATAATATAAAATGATCTGTCCAACCAAGCAATATAAATAATGTCACATGGAACAACTCGTCAACAAAATAAAAAGAAAAATAACTCCAAGTACAATACCAGAAGTCACTAAAAGATCAAATATCTAAGAACACTAAGCATAATAAATGAATGTTGAGAATACTGTGTGCTCAAGAGAAGTCCTCCGGAACAACCTCTTCCTCTGCAACATGTACGTCTCCAATAGTAGCACCAGTCCCGTAAACCTCGGGATAACTCTCCTCGTCTACACTTGGGGACATAAGCCGGATCCAGGTCCTCATGGGACATAGCAAGGTACAATAAACACTCAAGCCAAATAAAATACAGCAAGTAAATATAAACAGATCCTCAGGACAAGCTATGTAACCAGCTAAGTGAAATACAAATGAGAGCATCACTAGTACTCAGGCTGAGACCACTACAGGCTTTGTGTCGGGGATCCCATAGCAGCAAGAAATATCACGACTCCAGTATATGTGCCAAAGATCTGAGACATAGTCTAAGGCACCTCCAGTAGTATAGTATATATATAAATAATCAACATGTAGCCTGTGTGTCTCTTCCTACCCAATGTAACCTCACGTCTCATGTCCACAATGTCTCATGTCCATAACATGCAAGATCATGACCTCTAGCTAGTACAATGAGTCATAATGATATCCATATAATATGCAAGTCTCATATCACAAATTCTGTAAGCCTATACAGAATTACCATGAATAACTCAAGAAAGATTATGTCACATAAAATAGTGTTAAGTGTCCTACGGTATGGCGTACTTGGTAAAGCAAGCATGTAAAAATAGGATCGTGGAATCAACTCTCTAAGTGACATTATACGACTCCGCGTACGGCGTCGACAACCGAATCTTATTCAGACGCTAAGCAACGTCTCATGGTTCTAGGTTGAACAGGCACATCACAAGATATATATATATATATATATATATATATATATATATATATATATATATAAAGAAACACAAGCATATAATATAATAGGATCTACTGCAAGTTTGGCAAGGTACACTTGCCTTGGTTCTGAACTCCGTCAACTACTCCTAGGAAAGTAGAATCTGCACGTATACCTCCGGATGGTGAAACAAACATTACCAATATTCTCAGAATACTTGAAATAGCTATGATTGACTATCCATAATTCCAATTTGGACACAGGGGCAGAATTGACAGTTTTGGGTTAAAGCGGTGTCGACATGTGGCCCACTTCGCACCGAAAAATGTGTCAGAGATAAAGTTCTCCAAATTCGTCAAACTTAGTATCTATGAGTCCAGAATGACGATACGAACCCAACAAAATGTCCTTAATTGGATTATGATGAGCCGATCACGAAATTGCCCGTCATGTGGAACCGTGGGGCCCCTGAAACGGTATTTCGTCTACGTTCTCAGAATCGAACCAAACTTGTGTCACAGGACCAGCGTAACACTGCGAATCTGATGGCGTATGTTTCATTGCGAAACGACAATCACACACGAAGTTATGACAAGTTAGTGACAGGCCGATACGGTACTTTTCAACGGATACGCGTTGATTTCGGTGTGCACGCACATCCAATTCAAGTTTCGCAAAATCCCACACGTCCGCGTTGATGATATGCGCCTTTTGGTAAAATCCTCACATGACGAAGTTACCTCGTTTAGCGGAACGCACCCCGTATCGGAGATTTTTATTGTTTCAAAAACTAGTTTTTGGTCATTTTGGAATCAGGATAATTTAACAATTAAAGCAAACTAATAAAAACTAAAAGAACAGTAAAAATCTTGTTTATATTGTGAAGAAGTCCTTTCAATTATATTTTAAAAATAATTAACGAGTTGGTAGAAAATTGGACATGAACATGGGTACTTTGACTGAATTTCTGAACTATTTTTGAACAGTTTTTCGGCCAACTTCCGGTCGATTTTTCGATCAAACCGGGGGCCTAAATTCGTTCCACTTGAAGGGAATCCTAGGGGATTAGGTTGTGAACATACCAGCAAAGATGGGACGCAAAACGGATTAGCGAGGAGGACAAAAACTCCATGCGAAGGGGGGGCGCACCTGACTGTTGCTGTGCGCGCGGGGGTGGATCTGCGGCTGCTGCTAGGCGCGGCGAAGCCGGTCGGCGATGGGTCAGGGTGGTAGCCTGGGTGGAGGCGTAGGTGATGGTGGAGGTGGTGTGGTTTAGGGTTAGGGTTTAGCATGCATATATATATATATATATATATATATATATATATATATATAGGGAGAGAGATGGGGAGGAATTGCGGGTGAGGGTCTGGGTAGAGTAGTTAGGATTTGGGTTTCGGGTTAATGGGTTTGGGTTTATGGGTTTTATTTTATTTATTTTATTTATTTTATTTTATTTCTTTTCTTTTGTTTTATTCTATTCAATACTATATGTAGAAAATTTCCAAAAAAAGTTAGGCACTTGAAAAAAATTCTAGAAAATTTATATTTCTTCCAACAATAATTTACAACCAAATTTCGATCAATTCAAAAGGTATTTACTAAATATGAATGAATATTAAATTAGTTAAATAAATCCATAAATTCTATTTTCTACTTAATATTATATTGGAAGCATGTGGGGGGTCGAATAACGTAACTCGAGTGTCATACGCGTAATAGGACCAGTTAGGCTGATATCATGGATTTAGTTGGAAGCAATGGGTTGAGGTGGCGTGTTAAAATCGTACGCCACGACAAAAGGGTTAATTAATCATCATTTTCTCGTAATTGTGTCGCAAAAGTTGTGCGACCAAAATAATGTATGGGATTGCAAATTTGTGAGTGACAGTCATGACAGGAGCCTAATTTGACTCGTCTAAGTCGAGCATGCTAGGTTGGTTGGAAGGGAAAGACTAGTGTTGCACTGAAGATCTTAAAACCATGGTGGTTGGTTTCCAAAGTTCAATTAAATTATCGAATAAATATTTTAAAAAAACTATTAATTACTGAACTAATCCTATATAAAAATCAGGGTGCTCACAGGCGAGGCTGCAGACATCACAGGTTCAGATGAGCCAGTCAGTGGAGCAGAGTACTGTGAGGATGTTATCTGTCACAGATACTTGCAACACTCGACTGACAGCGTTGGAGCAGATACGTCCTCCAGATCCGTCAGCAACGACATCTACATCGACTGCACAGACTCCTCCATCGGGTGCCATGATAATTTTACCGGAGCAGTGGGCGTCGCTGATATCCCAGATTCGCGACAGTGCTCCTTCTCTTCCTCCTGATCAGCAGTAGTTGTTCTTTGGACACGCTCATCTCCTAGGCTCACCACGGTGCTCCTCCTCCTCTGGATCAGTAGTAGTCCAAGTTAGGACAATTTATTTATTTTCAGACTTTTGGCCCATGATATTGGGTCATTTATGTATTGAGATAGTGTTTCAGACTTTATTTGTTCACATCCAGTACTAGTTGTGATGCTTACTGGATATTTTTTCCAGACATAGTTTCTATGATGCATGTGAATTTATTGGATATTCATTTCCATACTTTATTTATTGAGAATGTGTTTATTTCTTTTAATTTTACTTTATTATTTATATTAAATGAATATGAATTTATCGGTGTTGAGGGTTCCACCGAAGGAGTCGACGAACCCAGAAAATTCAACGGAGGGTTGCTCTGGGTCTGTCTATTTTTATGAATTGTGATATTAGGGATATATGACAAACTGCAAGCATGCATTTATTCAAGGTTTTTAAAAAAAATCTAATTTAGCGACGTTTATATACGTCGCTAACTTTATCAGAACATTGCTAATTATGTCGCTAAACGTCGCTAAATTGCTGACATGACAGTATTTACCAGGTCAGCAGAACGTCGCTAAATATGTTTCAAAACATCGCTAAATAGAAAAATATTTGCGACGTTTAACGCCACATAACACGTTGCTAATATAGCTAAGTTGTGTCGCTAAACGTCGCTAATATGAAAAATATTAGCGACGCAAATACGTCGCTAGAAAATGTCGCTATAGGGACGTTTTGCGACATTTTTTCTGTCAGCGACTAGCTTAAACGCGACTTCAATGAAACGTCGCTAATTACGTCGCTAAATTTTTTTAGCGACATTTTCATGTCGTTTAGCGACGTTTCCAGACGTCGCTAATTTGACTTATTTGGTAGTGACATTACCATTATAAATTTCTTCAACAATTTTTTCAAATTATTTTTCACGAAGAATGTCCATACACTTGCATGAGACTCCAACAATATATTTGATAAAAAAAATGTAGCAATGTCAAAGAATACAGAAATCTTTCTGTGACCTTCTGCAACAGCTACAAGTGTTAATTGAAGTTGATGAGCAAAATAATGAACATAACAAGCCGATTCATTTTCTATCATAATCAAGCTTTTCAATCCATTGAATTCTTCCCGTATGTTGCTAGCTCCATCGTATCCTTATCCCCGAATACTCGATATACCTAACACATGTTGGGACAACAGAGGCTCAATAGTTGCCTTAACAGTAGTATCACCAACATGAACAATACCACAAAAATGTTCCATAATATGCCCCTCTTCCATCCACAAAGCGTAAAACAACATACATTTGTTCTTTCACGGATATATCACGCGTCTCATCAACCAAAATAGTGAACAATTTATCATCAATATCTCTAATAATAGCATTTGTAGTTACCTTTGCAATTGAAATAATAATCTCTTGTTGGATTTGAGGAGATGTCAATTTAAGATTTTCGAGGAGCCTTGTTCAATGCAACTCTATCGATATTCTTATTGTGGTCGCAAAGAAATTGTAAGAGTTTAATTTTTTTTTTTTTTCATTATCTAGTGATTCTTCGGATTCATCATTATCACGAAAAGCCAATCAAAAGACAGTTTTTGCTTATTGTGGTCACTAGCTGAGAAAGTAGCTTGAGATTTTGCACAAGAGAATGGCATTCACTTCATAAGCATCATCGCAGCATTATCACTAATCAATTATCGTTTTTATAAATATAAATAATGATTCTTATTTTCAGTACTAATTTTAAAACAAAAAGAGATATTATTTACTTAGTGCAACACATTTAAACTTGTTGGAAAACTTCTTTTTCACCATTTTCCTCATCACAGTATTATAACTATTTTCTCCCTCTCTTTTTTTTTAATTGAGAATCACTTTTCTTTTCTCCTCCATTTTTTTGGCATCCAAACATAGGAATGGAATGACTTCTTTTCCAACGCCATAATTTCGGACAATGTTAACATCCTTTCATTCATTTCTATCCATATTCCACGTACACATGAGCTTGCATAAACCAAAGATGGACCAACATAGGGCAAGCTGCAAGTAGAGGCAATTGTTACCACTGAATTTTTGCTTTCCAGTTAAATATTCATCTTCTTCTTTTTTTAAAATATCAATTTTATGTTTTGCTCCTTCCGAAATTTGTAATTTTTAACTTATATATATATATATATATATATATATATATATATATATATATATATATATCATGTTTTATTTTTTTTCTTTCATAATTTTTATTTTTAACAAAATTTGGATGTAGCAAATTTTGTTTAACAAAGTTTTAAAATTATTTTACATTTAAGGTTAAGCACAGTAAAACTTTCTAAAACCGTCCGAAAATTGGAATGGTAGTAGAAAAAATCTCAAGTCTTATTGCAACTTTTCGTGTATATTTGGTAAGAACATCCACAGTAGGGACACTCCAAACACATACTCTAAATTATTAAAAATTGTGTAAATTATTACTTTTGGAATGTCCCCATAATATTGACACACAATGATACACTCAAAATTAATCTTCTATTTTTCCTCCCTCTAATTTCTCTTTATTTTTCTTCCCTATTTGGTGATATTTTTTTCTCTCTTTTTTCCTATTTATTTTTCTTTCATGTTTGATTACTTTTGGTGGACCTAGCAATTAATATAAAGGAGCTTGGACACGCTCTAAATTTGGAGTGTCTTGTAGCTTTCTAACGATTTTCAAGTATACGCAAGTGTCCACTACAGCCTTCAAGTGCTACAAATTTTGACTAAAGTCAAAAATATAGTATTGAAATCTCTTCCCCTGTGGATGCTCTAAATGTGAATTGTTGGTGTTTCTGCAGGAGTCAGATCGGATTGAGCTCGCATTATGTCGCGCCAAGGC
Source organism: Iris macrosiphon (assembly GCA_036927795.1). NCBI lineage: Eukaryota > Viridiplantae > Streptophyta > Magnoliopsida > Asparagales > Iridaceae > Iris > Iris macrosiphon. The sequence continues at coordinate 99,949,422 of JAYESA010000016.1, read as the reverse complement.
TAAAAAATATAAAGATCAGAAAGGAACTCTAATAGTTCCAGCTCAGCCAAAAAAGCCTGTATGCAGAAATTAGAGAACAGAGCCAGAGCAAAGAATGCCAAAAACGACATTGCTATGGAGCCCTTGATCTTTTTCTTGAATTCGTAGCTCCCAAAGCTTAAAACTCAATCACCATTTCTAGATGCTGATGCTGATGCAGACATAAGGTAGGCTAGTATCTGCCGCAAGAGAGAGAATATTCATTGTGGATTTACAAAAAAAACCAAGTTGTCAGCTACAAATTGGGCTCACGAAAAATCAGATTTCTTTTCATCCGCTGTGTTCAAGTTCCATTGGCAACTAGATTCTCACCTTGAAAAACTTGCACATTCACTGAATGAACCCTGATGAAGTTTCAGTTCTTGGACATTTTGAATATGGGGTTCAATTTATTTCACATTAACACTATTTCTGAAGGTTTATTAACAAACTGTTATCGCCGAAGTTACAAAGATGGACTCAAAACTGTGAGATATTGAAAATCACAGTTTGAGTTTGATCATGACTACAACTTTGCTCTTAAAAGAGATGATTACAAACTGACTTTATGAAACTGATTACTTGCAACTAATATAAAGCACACACCTTTTACCTGGACCTAATTGATGATGCTAGTTCTTACTGTTGATTCCGTACCTCATCCATGTTCCTTCATCTGCTTTCTTTAAGTTACTGAAAGCAACTTTATGTCTGCAAACACAAACGAGCAGATAATTCCTGGTGAACTTTCCAAATATGCAATGAAGAAAATGGGGAATGAGAATTATTTTAATACTGACACTGGATAAAGTTAAGGCACGCATCATAGTTTCTATGCTCGGAACAGACCAGAAAGCAGGAGAAAATATCAAGTGCAGCTTGGAGGGTTTGTACACTTGTACACAGATGAAGCTGGTTGCTTATAGATGGGAATTCTCTCCGGATCCACAAATCTGACCTCACCTGGACCAAAGAAGAGATCTCTGTGCCTGTAAAAAGCAATATAATTCAAACTTAGCCGAGGGATTTATATCCTGATTTAATTCCGGAACAATACAAGTTATAGTGCCATGAGAATGTCAAAAATAGTTTCAGTGCTGAGAAAAGTTTATTTTGTTTCCTCTAGGTAGTGTATTTCAGCAGCAGCTGGTTGAAGAACTTGTAGTATAAAAAAAAGCATCAGAAAGGCTATTAATCGAGATGGTATAAAGGACTCTCTTTACTCATAGAAGTTGCTTGTAGGCACTGCGAAGTGTAGAGAGGTCAAAACAGATGCCACACTCCATCACGGTGTCAGGCACCAACCAAGGTTAGCTAGTTTATTTCTAGTAGATACAATAATTTCAGTTGGACTTTATGTTGTATGAACATGGGCATGGCAATAAGGACAAAATGATACAAACATATTGACACATCAATTTTGATTAAACTAGGATACAACCTATTCTGCAAGAACACGGCAAAATTGTGTTCCTACCCGTATTATGTCCCTACCCATATCCGTGTCTGCCTTCGTGCAATATAGGTAATTGTATTGTACCCATCTAAAAATGTCAATTTCCCATCTGTATGGTGTCCTTATCTGGTATCCGTGCCCCTAGTTGTGCAATAAGGGATACAACACATCATGATCAGTGCACTTAACAAATATATAAAAATTAAACAAATAAGAAACTTGTATTAAAAAACATAAATTAATTCTGAATCACCTGACATCACTACAGTAGATATCGAAGATGAATCACCAAGTGGTGGATGCCATGTAACTATTTTTTATGCAAAATTGACATTGGATGGGACAATTGGTCAAACAAATGTCGATCATTATATCCACCGAAATGTTTTGAAAAACTGTGGTTGACTAACTAGTTGACCAGGTATGGTAACTGGGCCTTGGTTTGGTAAGTTGGGGATTAGGGTTTCTGTTAGCCTACATACATGAACCATAGTTTTGTGGTTGGCATTCATTGTCAACTAAATCTCTGATGACGACAAATAGTGAGGGGAAAAAAGGGATAAAGAGAAGGAAGAAAGAGTGGGATCTCAGATTTATCTTGGGTATTCTCGCCTGCATTCTCTTGGTTTCTTGGGATTCTAGTGGATTGATCGCTCTCATGGGGTTTCTTCCTGTTTGGCTTCAAGCTAAATCCTCGTGCTACTTGATTGTGCAATTTTTTTGGAGTGTTGCTTCTCTTGCATAGGGTGATTGTGATATCTTTGTCGCTGGTTAGTCATTTGATTGGCGGGGTTATTAGTATCACAATTGATCACTCTAGTGTTTATCACAAAAAGAACTGGCATAATAGCAAGATTTGTGAAGATCTGCAACATGGGAAAAAAAAAACAATGATTGTGGGTTCCGGACACCTTGAGATCGAGAAGTTAGATGACAAGAAAAGCTTCAGGCTGCGGCAGAAAGTCAAAGACAAGGCTTTCCCAAAAATGATTGATCACTTTATCGTGTAACAGGGCTTTTCCAAAGCCTTCTTGGAAAAAAATCCAAACTGGTGAAGATCAAGGATGACAATGGAGGACGAATATTTGTGCTAGAGTCATTCGGCTATGCTTGGGGGATAGTGTGGTCTTTAACATGACAGAGAGAGACATTACTGTCAGGTTGAGAAAAAATCGGAGAAACTATACACAGAGAAGATTAGAATATACTTTTCCTAAAGCGACAGTTGTTCATGCAGATGAAGGAGAAAACCTGTTTGAACACATGGATATGTTCAATGGAATCTTGAATCAACTGCACAACTTTGATCTTAAGATGGAAACAGAAGATAGACTATTGCTTCTCAATTGCTTCCTCCTACAGATGAGCACATCATGAGAACACATTTAAGTTCATCAATAAGGGGAACGATGCTTGACAGGGATCTGAGGTAGCACAATCCACATCAAAGTCGAGGAAGAAAGAAGTTAGCACCATAAGAAATATGACCAAGAAGAAATTATCCACATGTTGTCAAAAAAGAGGGTATCAAAGGTCCAACAATAGTGGTGGATTATGGATTGCAATTTATGCCGATTGGAGAACTTGTTCACAATTTTTTTCCATGGATGAACACTTCTCTTTGTTTTATTCTGGTAGTTTTCTACAAATATGTTCAAATATTTCTTTGTTTGATTCCTTGGAGAAGTGATGTAAGGTCACACGATTGCTCGTTTGAGGTAGCCGCGAAGAGGAGTAAACTATCAAAATAAGTTGATAGCATAGTTGCACCCTGTTGTATATAAAGCAAATATTCGAATAATATCCAAAACAGTTATCTAAACATAATATTAACTGAATTCAAAAACAATTACAAACACTTAGGCTATAAATAGAACAAAATAATAAAACCCCTCAAAACCCACCGATTTTGGGTGTTTATAAAGACACGCAAAATTACACTACGCCGGTTTTGGGGGGTTTTTGAGCCGATCAAAACCAGTGCCTCAAAAAAATTACCAAATAGGTTTTTTTTTAACACTTCATAAACGGTCGATTCGAAAACACCCCAAAATTAATGAAAACACCGTTGCCAAGCAGACCCTTAGTAACACTTGAGCCACAGAGGAGGCCAGGATGATGGAGTCTTGAATCAATACTCCCTTATCAAGTTTTAACAAGGTACAACTTAGCATGCTCAAGTTATTGGGTCAAGTTGGTTGGTGCTATAAAGGCCATGTACCTAACCGTTTCCTGAGGGTTATTAGGCATCAACCCAGATTTCCACAACCACGGTCAAACAGTGGTCATCACATAGGTCGATCCTCTAAGGATACATATGCCCGGCCATGTTTCATGTGGTTTATGCTCGGATCTGTTAAGAGTTCTAGACTCATCCTTTACATGGTCATATAAATATCATGCAAAACACCATAGAGATGGGGTTGAAGTGCCAACTCTTAAGGAGAAAAATTCCAAAATGTGCATCAACGCGATTACCAGTCCGGCTTTTTGTCCTGTTGAACTTCTTCATGGGATCTCCAATCACATTGGGTTTCCACCATCGATAATCGATTAATAGGGCTTGGCCCCACCCTCTTGATGAATATTGGACTTTTGTCCATAGACCATTTTTCAAGTCTACTAATATTTGACCTTCTATGAGCCAACAAAAATATATTCTAGATAGTTTTCTAAAATCCAAAAACATTTTTCCTTTTGGGAGTAAAGAAGCATGCCAATAAACTTAAAGTAGTAATGCACTAATAAAATAATTTACTTAATCACAAGAAAGTGAAAGATGCATAAAGTAATATAGTGCATCTATAGGCAATATGCATATTTTACGCACAAACATTTTTGTAGCTATAAAAAATTATATTTTGAGAATAAATCTCAAATGCAATTAATTGTTCACAGATAATTTTTTTTTATAAAAAAATCAATATGAACTTCTGTCTTCAAAACAAGAAATGCTTGTATGTATTCATCAACCCAAAATGGAGCGCAAGTGCGAGAAAATTCAGTCTGTATACAATTGGCTAGATCATATGTGACATTTGGGCAAATATGATTAAATCAACGAAGAAGACTTAAATTATGCCATGCACCAATATGCTTTATGAATATTTATTTTGGGCATATCACTTATGCATAAACATATATCAAGAACCATCATAAAGAATTTTATACATTCCAATTTTAAATATTATAAGATAAGAACCATGATATTGACAATCCCATAAACTCAATAATATGAGATATTTGTACTGCCGGTAGACAAAGTCATAAAGAAGAGATATTTATTAAAAGTTCTTGGAATATCTATCATATATGGAACAAGGTCGTATGCACAATAATACTTATCCATTACAAAATTTTGTACAATCTTATATAATTTCCAATTTTACATAATTTTGTATGACAATTCAATTATTTTCAAATCGAACATTGCATATGTCAAAATTAATCTCAAAATATTAGATATAACTAATATATAATACAAGTACAATCAATTCAATTTTTCATGTCACACATTTTCAATATAGAAGCAAGCTCAACATTCAAATTTAAATTTGAGACTAACTTTATAATTCCTGTGCAAATATCATAATCTGTAAAATATCATAGATGTTATTTTCGATCACAATCTATCGCAAAGATCAAATTTCATTATTCTTAAGCCAAGAATATTGCACTGTGCACATGAGTTTTAATAGTAAATTACATAAATCAAGAATATCACCTGGTGCAAAATATTTACTACCATCAACATTTACATGAATACAATTTCAACAATCATATTTTAATTCACTGCAAGTTTCAAATTCTAAATACAAGTATTAGCTTTCATATAGATAATTTTAAAATAAATAATCAATATTATTCTTTCATTTATTAAAGATGATGACATAGTAAAAAAATAAGGATCAAATAGATAGTGTCCAAAACAAATAAGAAGCAACCTGTTTATGTCACTAATCTAATTTACACAAAAGACAAAAGGAAGTGACAACTAATACATGCTATATACAAATCACTATGTTATATTTAAAAATATGTATTTATAGGTAAACCAATGACATCTTTGAATTCATATGAACAAATATGGCTTTATTCATAAGAACAAATATGTTTCATATACATGGATCAACCAATCTAAGCAAACATGTTTCAGACACACAAAAACAAATATGTTTTTATTCGAAAATGAAACCATAATTAAATTAATATGTACCAATGACATATATATAAACAATGTGTCTTTACGCAAAATAAAATTATAATCAAATCATCAAATTATGCACATAGCTCTTGTCAAAATTGGATCAATTTTAGAATTCAAGACATCCGGTTAAACTTAAACATCTCTTTCACCTTCTCGACAAAATTTAGGCATCTATTGAAAGAAATATCCAAAGTTTCTTTTGAGCTATATATTACAATTTAGAGTGCAACCATTCAACACAATTCGACCATGACACAAAAATTTTCGAAATCGATTCAAGTTGTCAATGGGACAACTGCTTTCTAGTGGAAGAATTAAAACAACAACGATTGATTTATAGAGCGAATGCAAATTCATATTTCTACAATAAGTAAATGCACAAATAATATTATTTATCTACATAAATTCAATTTCTATAAACAAGCATGTTAGAGATATTTTATTTTGTTATTTATCTTATGAGAGGGTATAATAGTAATTGTGGATGTATTGCATATCAATATAAATAGACATGAGATGCAACCTAGTATTTTATGTATTTGCAATCTCCTTTCTCATATTCTATCTTCTCATACTTTTCTTCTTCTCCCCTCTCTCCATCTCCAAACTTCACTTGGTATCAGAGCATTTTTTTGAAAGTACTGTACATCCAATCCACGACATGGCCGATCGAACTGTTTTTTCGGCTGTTTTCCGTCTACTTTTCATGATTCGTCATTCGCCGTTCGTTGTTCGTGGTCGTTCGTGGTTCATTTATGAGATCTAGGGTTTCTACAGATCTCCGTTGGTTGTTCAACCGACGGTTGTTCGTCGTCGGTTGTGGTTTGTTGTGAGATCTAGGGTTTCAAAGATCTCGTCTTTCTGTTGCATCTGCAAGTATGGTGGGGACCGAATCTTCTGACGAGGTTAATAGTGGTGGTGTGGTGGCCCATGCAGATCAGAGCATATCGTTTCGGTTACGTTACAGTACCGAACGAGCCTGCAATTTAGGATTATTGTTGAATAAGATCTCAATCCATAACCGATTTTAAAACTCCCTTTGTATTTGATTATCGCCCTTGGACTTCAAATTTTATTCGTTCATTTTCCATCAATATCGTTATCATCGTTTCTCATCTCCCTTTATTTCGGAGAGACGAATGCTTGTGCTTGGTGGCTCCCTCCAGAAGAAGATCGTAGTCCAGACGAAAGAATGCATGATTAATGTAATATTTTGTGAGAAGATTATTACCCTTAGTAGGGTAGGTTGATAGGTTCTTTTTAGATTCTAGAACTAGTGTAGATTGTTAGCAAGAGAATTGGACCTAGTAGTAAGTTCCTAGAACTGATAAAACCCTACCCTAACTTAAGATAGCAGTGATTTGGGAAGTACTGGAAGTTAGAAAGATTGTTGATCCTAACCCCCTAGAATGATTTATGGAAATACATAGCTAGATGCTAGGAATTAGTTGTAGCCCATGATAGTGATACCAGGAATGGTATTATGAATTTGAGAAGATAAAATTTTAGGCTCTCACCTGGAAGATAATTATCTGATACCGGGAATTCTAGCATGTGCTTAGGTGATACCATTATTAAAATTATACTATGGTGACTCGGAGAAATAAATAGTAGAAAGAGGAAAATTGAGGAATAAAATTTTAGAAAATTGAGGAATAAAATTTTAGGTAGAATAAGCTGTTTTGATACGGTATGTGGAGGATTTACTTAACGAAATAGTGGATTACATTGTATACCTTGAAAATTTTGAGCCCAATAGTAGGTATGAACTATTACAAGGATAACACTGGTTGTGACAGTTTAATTAGAGGATTACACTTGGAGGATATGAAGAAATTAATACCGAAAAAATTATGTTTATAACAAAGGAACGATAAATATATCGATAGAAGAATTTGGGAATATCAGATTGGAGAACTAAACAAAAATTTGATTATGGATAAAGAAACGATACCATTGAAATTGAGGTATGAAATGGAACATGAATGAGAACAAAACTCGAGGATAAATTTTGAGGAGAAGAGTATTTATAAGGGAGAGAAAACACAAAAAAAGAAATTTTTAAGGAGGATTAGTGTTTATAAATAGAACGGGAGAATTTATTATGAGGTTAAGTCTAGACTATGACATTGTCCTAAGCATGGACTGGTTGGGCCAATACCATGCGACGCTAGATTGCTGACGTGGATGCGTTATATTTAGACCACCAGATCACCCTGAGTTTGAGTTTCTTTGGGGAGCCCGAGAGTATGGTGTCCAACCTACCTTAGCGGCACACATTGCAGAAGGTGAACCAGTGTACCCCCGCATTATATCAGAGTTTGAGGATGTATTTCCCGAGGATCTTTCAGGCCTGCCACCTGACAGAGAGAGTTTACTATAGAGTTGACCCCCGGAGCCGGGCTAGTTACTTCACCCGTCCACAGACTAGCACCGAAAGAGTTGGTTGAGTTGAAGGTCCAGGTAAATGATCTGTTAGACAAGGGTTTCGTTCGGGCTAGTGTTTCTCCATGGGGAGCACCCATCTTATTTGTGCCGAAGAAGGACGGGACGGGACGTTTGTGTATCGATTACAAGACGCTAAATGTTGTAACGATAAAGAACAAGTACCCTTTGCCGCGCATCGATGATTTATTTGATCAGCTGAGCGGTGCATGTGTATTCTCGAAGATCGATCTCAGATCCGGCTATCATCCTATCGTATGCTCCTGTGGACCTTTCGCTCTCTACTTCTGAACACCAGCTTGCATCACTGAAGCCTTCCACCACTATCGGATAACCGTTGTAGTGCAGTGCATACTTCTGAGTCCTCTTGAGATGTCTTATCACTCTCTTCACAGCTTTCCAGTGTTCCATTCCCGGATTGCTCGTGAACTGACGCAGCATCCCTAAGGCGAAAGCTATGTCAGGCCTAGTGGCAGTTGTTGCATACATCAGATTTCCGATGACGCTTGAGTACTCTAGCTGCCTGACACTTTCCCTTGGATTTGGCTTCAGCTTCTTGTCACATCTGTACGGAGTATCGATCCCTGGAAGATCCTGATATCCATAGTGTGTGAACATCTTCTCGATATAATGAGACTGTGACAGCGCCACTCCAGTGTCTAACCGGATGATCTTTATCCCCAGGATAACATCAGCTTCCCTTAAGTCCTTCATACTGAACTTAGATGAGAGAAACTTCTGTCTCAGTGACACGTGCTAGATCCGTATCCAGGATTAGCATGTCGATCACGTATAGACAAACAATGACTACTCTCCCGTCAACGAACTTAGTGTAAACGCACTTGTCCGTTTCACTGATCCTGTAGCCGTTTGATCTTATGACTCTATCAAACTTCTCGTGCCATATCTTGGGAGCTTGCTTCAGACCATATACTGATTTCACCAACTTGCAGACTTTGTCTTCAAGCCCTTTGATGACAAATTATTTTGGCTGTTGTATGTAAATCTCTTCGGTCAATTCTCCATTCAGAAATGTTGTCTTAACATACATCTGATGAATGACTAGCTTGTGAATTGCACTTAGAGCAATCAACATCCTGATGGTCGTCATCCGTGCTACTTGAGCATATGTGTCGAAGTAGTCGATCCCCGTCGATCCCCTGCTTCTGACAAAACCCCTTAACAACCAGTCTTGCCTTGAACTTGTCAACAGTTCCATCGGCCTTCATCTTCTTCTAGAAGATCCACTTGCATTCGATCGGTTTTGCTCCTTCAGGAAGATCGACCAATACCCAAGTATTGTTGGAGGTTATTGAATCATACTCATCATTGATAACCTCCTTCCAGAAGACATCTCTGGTCTTCATCGCCTCATCATAGGTAAGCGGATCTGTTTCCACATGATACGTGACGAAATCATCTCCGAAGTCCTTGTGTCTCCTTACTCGCTTAGACACCGGCTCTGCGAGTTCTGGTTCGAATGTTGTCTCTGTAATGACAACTTCTTCTTGGACTACATCTTTATTGAAAGTGTTGCTCTCCTGTGCACTCACACTATTCTCTGGAATGTCCGCGATAACAATGTTCTTGTGCCTTGCAAACTTATTTCAAAAATCTTCGAGCATCACTCTTTTCAGCATATCCCAAGAAGATGGTCTTTATAGTCCTCGTACCCAGCTTCTGAATCTTCAAGTATGAAAGCTTCACATACGCCAGGCACCCCCACACTCGAATGAAATTCAAGTTGGGTCTGACTTTGAACCAGAGTTCATGAGGAGTGACATCGGAAGTTGCGTACGGCACTCTGTTCAGAATGAACGTAGCCGTAAGCGCAGCTTCTCCCCATAAGCAGTTTGGAAGACCCGCAGTTAAAAGCATTGAGTCATCATCTCTGTCAACGTCCTGTTCTTCCTTTCAGTTACTCCATTTAATTGAAAAGAATACGGAGCAGTTGCCTCATTGACAATTCCATGTTCTTTGTAGAACGATGCAAAATCAATAGACCTATACTCTCTGCCTCGATCACTTCTGAGTCTCTTGAGTTGTTGTCCTGTTTGACGTTCAGCCTCAGCCCTTAACTCCTTGAACTTCTCGAACGCTTCATCTTTTAACTTGAGCAGATAAACGAACGCATACTTCGAGTAGTCGTCGATGAATGTAATGAAATACTTCATCCTGGCCTTTGTGGAGAACTGTTTGAAGTCAAAGATATCTGAGTGCACCAACTCCAGAAGTTATGTGCTTCGGTTAACCCGTTTGAACGATTTTCTGGTGATCTTTGTCTGCGCACATACCTCACACTTCTCCACCTCCTTACCTCCTAGACTAGACATTTGGCAATATGAAGTACATGTCCTAGTCTGGGGTCCCACAACTCTTACAATGAGACTTCAGTCACAAGCAGAAGCTCGAACATTCATTTGAAACTGAACGCCTTGTTTTAAAGTATGTCTCCTGTCAAGATATCACCATCTGGCAAACTTGGATGTTCACCCTCAAGTCTGCAACAGACTTCCTGAGATCAGGTCCTTGGTAATCACTGGTTCATTGCTACACGCACTCCTTTGACTGTAACTTCTCGAAGTTCAGAACCATTGTTCCAATCCCCGGATCTCTGCTTGATCATTGCTTGCCATCAAGACCTTCACCACTGAAAGGTTGGACCTTGATCAACAGTTTTTCCTAAAGCACATGTGGTTAGATGCACCAGTTTCCATCCACTGGTCAGCAACCACGCCATAGGACTTAACCTGCGCAATTACAGCAACCAAGTTAAGTAATCAAAGTAACCAAGTTAAGCTATTACCTTGCTATTTTGGTTTAAAATTTGGATTGCAATCCTTATTCTCATGGTCTTTCATGCTTGAAGAGATATGCGCATTGCGCATAACCCTATGTGCATACACAGGTTGCGCATAGACCTTGCTCAGAGCCAGCAGCATAGATGCTTTCATGTTCCAAGTCCAGCCATGCGTCGAGACTGCTATGCTCGAGTTTTGCCATGTGCCGAGAAACGCCATGCGCAAATACAACTCACGCATAGTGCCAGTCTCCATGTGACAAGTCCTGCCATGTGCTGAGAACCGTCATGCGTTGATACAACTCACGCATAGTGCCAGTCTCCATGCGCCAAGTGCAGTTGACATCTTCATGCAACAACTTGCATAAGACATCTTCATGCAGCAACTTGCATCAGACATCTCTATGCGGCAACTTGCACAAGATGTCGTCTTCCTCCCTTTTGAAATGTGTGTCTCCAGCAACGCTAGCCTCAAGTCCACCTCCATCCGCAGGAATGGTAGATCCAAGATCTGGCAACACACGTCCATCACTTGACAGAGGACTCCTTCCTCATCCAAATGATAGAAGTGAAGTCCGTTCATCTCCTCAAGTTTGTGAAAACTTGTGTCGAGAAGACTTGCACGGTTGTTCTCCATCTTACTCGGATCTTGCTTTGAGATTGTTATTTCCGAGGCTAAATTAACGATGAAAAACCATTCACACAAAAGTTCCTCTGACTATTCTCGATCTCCACGAAGAACTATATATATATAGATCCTGTTACAACCTGCAATTACAACAATAACTAGAAAAGGAACCTCTCGTTCTTCCTTGTAATCGCAGTTACAGACAGACAGAACAGAGTTACAAGTTACAACTCACAGAAGAGAGGAGGAAGAAGAAGAGATTTGCTTGCTGGGGTGATAAAGATCACCGTTGCTCAAAGCAAGATTCGTCCCCACACGATCTGCTTCCAGGAACCAGCAAGTTCACGAAGAATTTCTGAAACGCTCGCTGTCACCTCTGTCTGAACTCGCACGAACACCCTGGACTCCAATGGTGGTGGTAGCAGCAACTCTCTTCATCTCCAAATTTTCGAAGTAAGTTCTCAAAGAGGCACCAAAAGAGTATTTATAGAGAGAGGGTGAAAACCCTAGCCGCCCAACAGTTACGGAAAGATAGGAACAAATTAATTACGAATCCCTAAAAGATAGGCACGAATTAATTTCAAATCCCACAAAAAACGGATCTGAATAACAGACCATATCTTTCCATAACCGTTCAAATATATCCGCCTCAGCAGCGCAAGCCGCCGCGCATGCGACAGCGCATGCGGCAACCTATGCGGCAGCCCATGCGGTCCGTCCATGCGACCACGCATGCGGCCTGGAATGAGAGCCCATCAAATGCGCACAAGCGCCTGCGCTGATGCTGTAGTGCTAAGCGCAAAATACGCCAACAAAACGCCACTTTGCGCCCTTGAGTCCGAGCCTGAGTCTGAGTCCGAGTCCGAGTCGCTAAGTCCCTTTGGGGTTTAGCTCCTATGAAAATAATTCCAAGAGAATGACAAAAAGCATAAATGCTTTCATTGAGAAGTTAATCATTTTTTCTCCTAGGAAAATACCCCCACATTGCACCCATGTGCCCCACCGCATCCCATGTGCACACCTCAACTCATACAAAGTATTATATTGAGATACCCACTTGGTGGTGTAGCCAATGTGGGACTATTTTTACTAGTCCAAAGGAAACAACACCCCCACGTAATTCAGAAGTTGTCAGATTATCTATATCAAGTTTTGCAATAGAAGTATACAAAGTGTATAAGGAAAAAAAAAATGCTAACAAGCTGTTTCGAAATTGTAACCCACCTGACAAATAAAGATAGGTGTTACTAATATACTATTACTTTGCTCATGTTTAGTAAAATTAAACAGAGTAATATATTATGTGTCTAATCTTCTAGAGTCATAAAAAGAGGAAACCAGTTTCTGCTTTTAATCAGAATTTAAAAAAGAAAAAAACCTTTGCTCGTAGAGAGATCAGAACCTGTCTGTAAAGCATCGAAATAATGTCTATGTTACCAATGGGCCAAGTTTAATTCCTGTCTAAAAAGGAATGACAATTTATATATTATCAACACCTATGTTACATGAACTTCGATACAGATGTCGGGTACGGATACATATCCAACAGTCGGGTCCTTCAAACTCATAATTGAAGGACACACGGACTCAACTAAAAATGATCCAAATTTTGGGTAAGTATGAAGATATGACTAATAAAATAAATATATTTGAACATGACTTCATTGAAAAACACATCATGCAACTAAATCTGCAAGATTTCATAAAAAAGACATGTAATTATAAACTAGTAGTAAACTTTACTGAACTAGTTGAATAAGTCCCTATGAGACCATCCTTTCAGCTCCCCTACTACTTTGCCACCAGTCTACTATATTAAAATAAACTATCTACTTCACAACCACATTGAAATAAATTATCTACTTCACTATCAGTCTCTCGATTGTTACCATGGAGGATCTGATTGTCACTATGGAGGATCCGATTGTCGCCATGTCATACACATACCCATGTCCTATCGAGTCGACACGAGTACTTCTCCTTAAAGTGGAGAGTTCGGGTAACATATATTAACACACACACATATATTAGTCATGTTCACGTGCGCACGTACCAAAAAGAGAAAATCACTTATATCATTGGAAAATTAGATCAAAACTTAAATTATATTAAAATAGTCTTGCTTATTTCTTTTTTTGAGGATCGACGAATCAAATGATATTTCTGTTCCAATTTATGCGTTCGCAAGAATGAAACTCAAAGGAATTGACGGATATAATTTTAATATATTTTAATTAAAATTTGTTATCGAAATGTTTTTAGAACTTTGGATATTTGTTTAGATAATATTATGTAGTTAGTTTAAATATAATTTGAATATTGAATATACTTTAATTAGGATTTGATATAAATATGTTTATAGGATTTTAGATATATATTTAGGGTTAGAAGGATTTTATTATTTTTTTGTCTACATGAGGGCTATACGTACGGTGGTAATTAGAAGGATTTTAGAAGAAAAAAAAAACATAATCCTTAATTAAGTGAGGATATACATACGACTTAGAATATTTATATATATAAATGTAAAGTCAATTCGTAATAGCTCAAATGACAAGGATAAGGATGGGGGGCATAAGCTCCCTAGCTGGGTGGGTTCGATCCTATGCGGGAGCACTAATTTACTAACAAGTAAAAAATCCCCAATGTGGATTCTGGGCGGAACTAACCGCCAAAAAAAATGACCAAATTCAGAAATATGTATATCCTAAACTACGAAAGTAATAGTGAATGTTGTATAGTGAATGTTGTATATATACTAAAGTTGCTAACTGTATTAAGATATATATCCTAGGAGTTTGTATATACATGTGTGAGCTACCAGATATTTAAAGTAATCTCTTGTATGTGTAGTGTGAACTAACCACTAGGTAGAAGAATCTAAAAAGTACACTAGTGAGGTAACAGACGATAAAATGTATAACATGTATACTAAGACTTGATATTGAAGGTATTCTAGTGGTAAATAACAAAGTCCCTAACGTGTTTGTAATCTATGGCTAAACAATTAGTAACTAAAAGTTTTTAAGATAGATTTGATCATGGAAACAAAAAATATGGTAGTAGTATGCTAGAAAATAATTTATACAATTTTGTCCTTAAGATTGTCGTATATTAAGCAAATATTCGAAGCAATTATCTAGAAAAAATATTAACTAAAACAAAACAAAAACAAAACGCAAAGTTACTCAGGCCTTCAGGTTCGGCGAGTTAATAATGTCTACAGTTAGCACTTAAGGAATCGTTGCCTCTCGTGGTGGCAGCTACGAATGTCTATCCCCAAGCAGTAGGAACCCCTTCCACCATATACCCATTGGAGCAAGATCTCCAAGGTGACAGACCTCAAAAACTAAGCCTTTGGAACCATCGAGAAAACCAACACGAAGACCAAACAACAATATCACAATATAGTGAAGAAATAATAAAGGAAATGAGAGAATTTTTGTGTGTTTTCTTCTCAAAGTGGACAGCCATATATATAGGCTTGAGCCCAACAGACTCATAAAACACAGTTAAACCTGGCCAATAAAGCCCATAAACAACAACAATAAACAAGTCTTAGAAACCCCCTTTTTACGCATGTTAAAACAGCCAAAAAAAGGGTCAAATAAAATTAATGTACGGATAGGTCTAGATTTGTAGTTGACCACGAATCAATCCAGATTCGAAGTGGACAAAAAAGGATAAAAGATAATTACTGAAATTTAACTTTTTTTTAAAAAAATCCAACACACCCATTTTGGGTACAGTATGTACCGAAGATGTATAAGGTTTTGATTGTCCTTGGTGCAATTGAGTCCAAAGTTATGGGTACCAATGGAAGGTAGAAGTCTTAAATGTGACATGGCACTGATGACATCTGAGGAAAATTGCACTCGACCAACCGGTGAACTAGTTTATATGTTGGTCTTGGTTTGTCAGTTCCAGGATGGAGTTCACATTACCCTATATGTATGTACCCTAAAAAAAAAATTTGTGGCGGGTATTCCTGCTCTCTAGAGCTGTGGCAACCACAACTAGAGAAAAATATATATATATATATATATATATATATATATATATATATATATATATATAAGGAAGAAGGGGGAGTAGGATATAAACCCCCTTGGGTCTTTCCGGATGTGTTTTCTAGGTTTTTGGCATTTTCTAAAGTGTTTATCTTGTCGTTGTAGTTGTGGAAGTTGAGCGAACTGGGAAAATCCTTGTAACTTTGTAGTAGCGCATAGCGGAAGCAGATATGTTGTTCTCCTCTTCCGTTTGGATTTTTTCACATATTTTCTTTTGTGTTGTGTGCTTTGTGTTATTTTCTTTCTTCTCTTTCATAGCACAGATCGTGGTATCAGACGATATTGAAACCGTCGAAACTACCGGAACCAGTCTATTCAAAACCACAGCAACAGCTCAAAACCGTCCCAAATCTATTGTTGGTTGTGTGTGTGTTCACACACACATATGAGCAAAAGCTCAACTTCCTCATAACCTTTAGTCCCAAATCGGTTGGGCATCTAGGAGAGTGTGTGGATATATTACTTCGCTCCTTTTTGTTCCTTTGAGGACTTGTGTGGAGAGCTCTATGGGCCACACACACGCGCCGCCGCCCGGCCCGACTCGGCTCCGTTTGGCGCGCATAACGGGTGCGGGTACGTGCCCACATCTGCAGGCGCCGAATGCCAAATCATTTTCCTATTAAATCACATATATATACACATTTCGTTTAAACTATCACTTTTAGCTAACGCTTTATATACCGTGAAAGAAAAAAACTTATATTTGTCCTTTTCCTCATTTGCTACAAACCTGCTCACTTGCTACCAAATCATTTTCCTATTAAATCATTTCACTGTAACCATTTGTTTGTATTTGAATCTAAGGAATTGTGTGTTTAAGCATATAGCATTCTTAGTGTAGCAAAACTTGTATACGTTTATATTAACATTATTGTAGCACAACTGTAATCTCTTACTGTAGCATTTTTTGTTTAGAAGTTGCTCTGTTAGAACAATATTGTTTACATATTTGTTAGATAAGTTCTTTGTGATCAAAACATAGAATATTATTTGTTAACAAGTCTATTAATTTATTTTGCTCTGAGTATTTAATCTGTTTGTTAACATAACCTTTTGAACAAGAACTACATAATCCTTGTTAACATAACAAATTTTGTTACCATTCATTAGTACACTTTGTTACAACACCTGCAGTCCTTATATCCTTAATTCTTGATATATTGTCAATTACAATATCATATATACCGTCCTCTAGATTATAGCAATTTGTGGGATTAATATTAATTTGATATATTTTAATAATTTAGATCAAGAAATAGTTTAGTGAAATTGCACATCCCTTTTAAATCTAAGTCCTAGAAGTAGAGATAAATTTGGGAACAAGCCGAAAGGGCCCTTCTGTCAAACGGATGTAAATAGCCCTAAGCGACACGGTATTTAAGTGTCTTCGGACCACTGCTAGCTGGAAACCGGCCCCTACAGCTAACCCGAATTAATCAAAAACTTGAAAGACTAAAGATTTTAAGGTCGATTAGCAAGATCATTTAAACTATTATTCTAAAACACTAGTCACTCTCTTATTGAGTAAATACACTATTTTGCAGATTTTAGAATATTCATATTAGCGACCATGACTGGCAAGGATGAACCTTCACTGCCAAATCTGCTAAGTTCAATGGCACCTACTTCAAGAGATGGCGGAGTCAGATAAAATTTTGGCTCACCAACTTAAGGCTGATCTCAGCCATTGATGGATCCACACCAATCACAAATGATTCTAATGACACTGAGTCTGACGTAGGACAAGTCTGGTGTAGGAGTGTCCAAATCCACTAGCTCCTCAAAACTCAAAACTCCTAAGGAAATAGACTTTCACTGGTTCCATAGAATTCTAAGCGCTTTGTCTGAATCACTGTATGACATATTCTTTGAATATAAAAGTGCTAAAGAACTTTGGAATGCTTTGGAAGATGAATATAGCTGTGATGATGTTGGAATTGAAAGATTCAATTCTTCCTCATTCAACAGATAGTCTATGGTAGATAATAAATTCAACAGATAGTCTATAGTAGATAATAAACCTATGAATGACCAAACACATGAATTCCAAGAATATCTTAGGCATATTCAAGCCAAAGGTACTTTCTTCTCTACTGAGTATAAAATAGCTTTCTTAGTAGACAAGCTTTCTCCTTCTTGGTCTAATGTTAAGAAAGATCTTATCCATACACAAGGTGACCTTACATTTGCTCAAGTCTTAAAGAAAATTAGAACAGAAGAACAAGGCTAAGGTCTAACTCTAAGTCTGAGTCTAAGGCTAAGATAAACCTAGTAGAATTCCAAGGCAAATCCAAGCTTAATCATCATAAACCCAAAAAGAACATATTCAAGAAGAAGCAGAACTTTCAGCCTCACCACCAAAACCATCATCACTAGCAAAACCATAAACCTAGAAACTTCGGTCAGACTCAAGATCATAAGAGATTTTGTTTTGTGTGTGGTAAAACAAACCATATGGCCACCAACTGTTTTCATAGGAAGAATGAAGCTGTCCAAACCTCTTACAAAAGAAAATGCTCATCCAAACCAGAAGCAAACATACTTCTCAACGACTCTTCTAGTTCCTTCAGTTCTGTAAGCTATCAACCCTTAGTCAACATTTTCTACCATTTTGACGATTAGTGGTTAGATTCCGGAGCTAGTGTTCATATTTATTTTGATCGCTCTTGTTTTTCAAACTATCAAGAATCAGGTGGAGGAGGTGTAATTCTAGGAGATGGCTCAGCGGCACAGATTATAGGAAAAGGAAGAATAGATATGAAGATGACATCAGAAAAAAATTTGACTCTTCATGATGTGTTGCATGTGTCGTCTATCAGAAAAAATTTAGTTAGTGGATCTCTTCTTGTAGCTTCAGGATACAAGATTGTTATGGAGGCAAATAAAGTAGTGTTTTCTAAGAATGAATCTTTTATTAAAAATGATTTGTAAGAGATGGTCTTTTCATTATGAGCACCATGAATAAAATTTCAAATCCTTCTCTTGTTGTTTCCGATGTAGAATCTTCAAATGTGTGGCACGGTAGATTATGTCATGTGAATCTAGGTTCCCTGAGAAGGATGGTGAACTTAGATCTCATTCCTAAGACACCTATAGATTATAAACACAAGTGTGAGATTTGTGTTCAAGTCAAACACACTAGACTACCGTTCAAATCGGTACATAGGGATTCCGACCTTCTAGAACTTGTTCATAGTGATATATGTGACTCCAATAGGGTTCTGACCCGAGGCGATAGGAAATACTTTGCCACTTTTATAGATGACTATTCAAAGTATTGCTATACCTACATTCTCAAAACCAAAGATGAAGTTCTAGACAGATTCAAGGTATACAAATCAGAAGCTGAGAACCAATTAAGGAGAAAGATTAAAATACTTAGATCCGATCGTGGAGGAGAGTATACCTCAAATGAAATGACTTATTTCTATGAAGAACATGGAATAGTTCATGAGGTAACTGCTCCATATTCACCACAGTCCAACGGAGTTGCTGAAAGAAAGAATCACTCTGTTAGACATGGTGAATGTCATGCTCCTCAACTCATATGCTCCCGATAATTTGTGGGGAGAAGCATTGTTATCATGTTATATCCTTAATAGGATCCCTAGTAAATCAAATGATAAAACACCATATGAGTTATGGAAAGGACGAACTCCTAGGATTAATTACCTCAAAGTTTGGGGATGCCTAGCAAAAGTAGGAATTCATGAGCCTAAAAAGAGAAAAATTAGACCGAAGACTGTAGATGTTGTATTCATAGGATATGCCCTAGACTGCAATGCCAATAGATTTCTAGTGACTCACTCTGAAGTAAATGAAATCTCTAACAATATTATTATAGAAACAAGAGATACAGTTTACTTTGAGAATATATTCTCTTTCAAAAATAGAATTCCTTCCTCTCCCTCCGACTATTCTCTTGCTCCGTCCACTAGCTCTCATGTTCAAATATCTAGTTCACAATCTGAACAAGATATAGAATCTAAAAGGAATAAAAGAGAAAGAATTGAAAAGAACTTAGGAGAAGGTTTCTTCACTTATTTGATAGAGGGCGATCCCTCAACTTATAAAGAATCAATATCTTCTCATGATGCCCCTTTCTGGAAAGAAGCTATTAACAGTAAGTATAACTCCATCATGGAGAATAGTACTTGATTTTTAGCATACTTTTACCTTTAGGTAGTAAACCCGTAGGTTGTAAGTGGATCTTCAAAAGAAAACTTAGAGCCGATGGTACTATAGAGAAATACAAGGCTAGATTAGTAGCCAAAGGTTTTACCCAGAAAAAAGGATTATATTATTTTGATACATACTCTCCTATAGCTAGGATCACATCTATTAGAACCCTTTTAGCCTTAGCATCCATTCATGAAATGCTAATCCATCAAATGGATGTTAAGATAGCATTTCTAAATGGAGAACTTGAGGAAGAAATCTACATAGACCAACCAGAAGGTTTCATTGGTAAAGGTCAAGAAAAAAAGTTTGTAGATTAATAAATCTCTTTTTGGCCTAAAACAAGCTCTCAAACAATGGCACAACAAATTTTACAAGGTCATTACTGTATATGGATTCTTGCCAAATGAGTATGACAAATGTATATACTCTAAAAATATAGGAGAAAGTTGTGTCCTTTTATGCTTTTATGTAGATGATATTCTTATTCTAGGATCATCACTGGAATTGATAAATAACACTAAAAATTATTTATCTAACCAGTTTGATATGAAAGATCTAGGTGAAGCCAACTTGATTCTAGGAATGCAAGTGTCCAAATGCAAAGAGGGCTATACTCTATCCTTAGCACACTCGATTGAGAAAATGCTAAAAAAATTGAGTACTTTGATAAGAAACCTACCCCTACTCCTTATGACAGTAGTATTGTTCTAAAGAAGAATGAAGAATCACCTATGGAACATCATAGATATTCACAGATGATAGGTTCCCTTATGTATATAACAGACAGGACCAGACCTGACATTGCATTTGTTGTTGGAAGACTGAGTAGATATACCAGTAACCAAACCAGTCACATTGGACTGCATTGGATAGGGTATTTAGATATCTTAAGAGTACTCTAGATTATAAACTTTACTATACTAGGCACTCTGATATCATAGAAGGTTATTCAGATGCAAATTGGGTAACCGATTCACATGATGTAAAATTCACTACTGGATATGTTTTTACTCTAGAAGGAGCTGCAATCTCATGGGGCTCATGTAAACAAACTATCATAGATAGGAGGACTCTGAAATGATAGTATTAGACACTACTTGCACAGAAGCCGAATGGCTTAGAAATCTTATTATGCATATACATGTTTCTCTTAGTCATGTTCCTGCAATTTCTATAAATTGTGATAATAAATCTGTTATAGAACTACTAAAGCATGATTCTGTGAATGCTAAGATGAACAGGCACATGTAGCTGCGTTTCAAGTCAATAAAGAGCTTATTAAGCAAATATGTGGTTCTTGACTATATAAAGTCAGAAAAGAACCTTGCAGACCACTGGACGAAGGGTCTGTCTAGGATATTAATCCTAGATTCATCAAGGGGGTGTGATTAAGCCCATAATAAGTCACCAGCAGTGACAACCCAATCGAGTCTGACTGGGGATCCCAAGAAGCCGGTTCAGTGGGTAGAAACAAGCTGGACTTAGGTAGCTATTATGGAACACTGGTCCTGAGATTAAATTCTCTTAAAAATGCCCAAGTGGTTGTACGATGATGTACAATGATACTCCATCCCTATGGTGACAGGGTTTCTGTATGATAAGGTTATGATGAATTTTTAAAACTCTTAATAGGTCCAAGCATTATATGCAAGGTTGACACCTATCACCAATCCTTAAAGACTTATCTATATGAGAGGTCGTGAAGGCCGTGACTATGGGACATGGCGATCCCAAACAACTCATGAATATAGAAAAGTGCGCATGACCAATCAAAAGCGCCACCCGATAGACCCAGAACCTCTAGCGTACTATGTGTGCTATTATCTGAATTTGGTTCAAGAAGTCTGATTCAAGGCATAGTCCATCAAGCACTTCTTCAGACAAAGACAATAGTCACTAAGTGAGATTCAAGGTTGAAGTCAATCTCATCTATGCATAGTATTCAACTGCCGAGAAATTCTTCACTCTTATTCCTTTGTTATCTCTATTTCGAAACTTGAACCTTTTATTTTTTATTTTTTTGGGGGGGGAGGGGAGATTATTGTTGGTTGTGTGTGTGTGAACACACACATATAAGCAAAAGCTCAACTTCCTCATAACCTTTCGTCCCACATCGGTTGGGCATCTAGGAGAGTGTGGATATATTACTTCGCTCCCTTTTGTTTCTTTGAGGACTTGTGTGAGGAGCTCTATGGGCCACACACACGCACGCGCCGCCTGCCCAGGCCCGGCTCGGTTCGGCGCGCGTAATGGGTGCGGGTACATGCCCACATCTGCGGGCACCGAATGCCGATTCGATTCCTTCTTCGGGTTCGGGTTGAGACCCTAAACATCTTTTTGCTCTTTATTTTTTGACCGTTGACTCTTTAAATATTTTGAACGTTGAACACGTCCAGATTCAATGTACCACTTTTTGTCATTGTTTTTCTCCTTAATTGCTCATTAACGCCTAGGATTAACAACATTTATTTTCTTGTTTGTGGTGTGTGCTTGGCTCTCTCTATATATTGAGGTCCTCTCCTTTCTTCCCTACAGAAAAAATTCATCTATACGAGCAAACTCTCTTTCATTCTTCTCTCTACCTCCAACAACATTTTGTTCTTCAAATTCTTGCTCTGGACAGAGCTAAGATCGGGTCATTCTTTCCGAGTTGTGTGCAACAAAGAGAAACCGGTAGTGCGGGAGTTTTACCACTAGGAGCATTCGAGAAACGTCTGCACATAGACCTCAGATCAAATCTTAGGGCAGTGCTTCGTGCGCAACTTCCCCATAGGTCGGTAAGATTAACTTTATTTTCGTTTTTTTTACATGATTTTAAACGGAAAAAGAATTTGTCGTCTAACAATCTGCAAATTAGAATGGTTAGATATCGTGAACCATGTTTCATAGCTTGTCAATGTGATAATAGTCTTGTCGTGGGTTGGTCTTCGGATTTGGAAAGGATAGTAGTTGTAGGATTGACCGCCCCATTGTGGCCTATTACCAACACGACAAAGGAGAAGGAAAGGTAGATCTATTTATTACAAAAGAAAACAAAAGATAACCTAACCAAATTACATTCATATAGTTCAAACATCATTTCATCTGTTCACGAGCATCATTTTCTGTTCATTGCTTCTATTTTTCAATGATACGTGATAAAAATCTACAAGTATACCGTATGCCATTGGTACATCTTGGATATAAAAGCCATGTTTAAAATTAAGGATATGCAAGGAAGTGTCTTCTCCATGTATCGCCAAGTATCAGAGTCATATCTGACACAGGTATAGAAGCCCTGAATAGGTCATGAGAATTAAAACAAATGTTATACTTGCTCAGGGTTATTCCCCTTATATATACCATGATATTGATGCTGGGAGGTATTTGATGAGCGCAAACAAATTGACTTTATCAGGAAAAAATGACGAAAACATAGACATCAACATATCAGTGAAAGGAGAAAATAGATAGTATTAGTTGAATATTGCTTGTTGAAATCATGTAAATAAACCACTGAATGTACACATAACTATGTACAACGTAATATCTCAAGTTAGATACATATAAAGAAAATATATAGAGTTGTAAATATCACCTCCGAAGGTCAAGTCCTACTAAGCCAGCTTCTAGAATCGTCAGATTGTCTGAATCTGGAGATACAATGATTACAGTCTCTCCAGAATACTGTGTCTCTAATATAGACATGAGTTGGGTCACCCTGACAAAAACGTCTCCGACACTCTCATTTGGTGTTCCGTCATCAATAGGAGGAGGTTTGATGTTTGGAGAAATACTATCTGATGAGTATACCTGCCAACGAGAATTGAAGAAAAACATACTAAATAAAACCAATTCATGAACACTTGCATAATTGCAAACTTATTTTTGTATGGGGTGAGGACATAGTCAATTCAATCATTAAGATTATTTGAAGCAGGGTAAAAAAAAATTGTCAGCCAATTAGAAGGTCTATACATTTCCTCAAAAAGAATAAGAAGCTCTATAAACAATATACCCTGTTAAAAATTAGCAGGCTTCATAACTTTTTAGACCATAAGCGCAAGCAACAGGTCTCCTTCCATCTATTCAAATGAGATTTTCATCTACTAGAGAGGTAACATCCTATCCATGTTTGTCAATCTGGGTTTCAAAATATAGCCAAAAAAATCTCTAGAAGTGTGCTGTGTGGACGGTTGAAACTCACCAGTTGGCAGAGAGCAATTTGAAACTCAAGAAGCATCTTAAAATCAAAATACTATATTTCAGTGAAAAAGTAAATAAATTTCAGATACAAACTCACACATATTTTTACTAAATATTAATCTACAATGAGACCTCCAGAAACAAGCCTTGTGCAACTCTCAAGCCTTTAGTTTCTTTAAAAGAATGGATTTGGATACTGTGTAGACTTGAACAGCTTTGAAATTAAACACACTAATAATTCTGAGTCATTTTTGGACCTAGTCTGCTAAAAAAGGTTTCCGTGTATTCTTTAAAGCATACCTTTTCTTGCATAAAACAAATTAAGTACCAAACTAAAAGGTAGACAATCACCTATGAAATTTAACTTTTGTTTCTAAAAGATCCAAGAATGTCATACCTCGGCAATCGAATCCAAGCTTTTCCCCTCAAATGCCCCAAGACCACGAGCATCTAAAAAACTGTACTCAGGAACTATACGGCTGAAGAAAAAAAATGAAAAGATTTAATTGTAAGCTGAAATGTGTGACAAAAAAAAGCAGCACAGACTCTCAAAGTAACAACAAGAACAAACCTTTATCCCAAATTTTTTTGGTCGTCTACAGACTCCAGTAAGTATACTTACTTTCGAAATCATATCACGGGTTATTAAGCTCATTCCATAGGAATTCATTTTATAGAAAGCCGACATTGATTTATGCTTGGCTGATGGGCAAAGTATCGCAGCTCTCCTTGTTTATCTGGCTTGGTACTGTCAGTGAAAATATAAGGGTTTTTTTAATTTAAATTGGTTTTTCTTAAAATCTTTAAAAACAATAGTTTTTGAAAGATACTATAAATAGGATATTTTCATTCGACAAGTCATGTTTTGAAGAAGCAACAAACTCCCCCTCGATGTTAATGTGACTCTTGTTGCAAGCAAGTGAAGTGAAAGTGGTAAAAGTGCCTCTCTTTTTTGCAATTTTACTACTTTCGTAGTTTGTTACAAAAAAGCGGTGCTCAATTTCCATTTTTATTTATGACATAAAAGTGAGTCTTGTCCTCTTAAAAGTTTGCATCTCACAACCTCTCTTCCAAGCTTGAAGTGGGATAAAAGTAGGATTAACAAACTTTTGTATTAAACGTTAACTTTCCGATGGTTGACACATTGACAAACTCGCACTTTAAATTACTCCGTTTCACTCTATCAATCAGATCAAGTTGCGGATTTGGCACTTCCAAGAGGACAAAAACTTTCCAACCAAATTGGGTATTTATGAAGTCAAACTTTTTCACTCCAACCCACTTGCTTGCAACCAAACACGCCCCAAGTAGCAAATTTCAAAAAGCGGTTTCTTTGATTAAAATCACATTTTTTAAGACCATCATATTATGGTAATATTGCACTATCAAGAATAATTCAGCTAATCTATATCTATACTACTATATAATGGGAAAAGTTAAGTTTCACCGTAAAAATTTTCTTTTCAAATATACCCTTACATATGTTTACTAATTAAAATTGTTCATTAAAGTTAATGGAGGCATCTAGGTAATTATGAAATCAGTCCTTTGGTCTTCCTAAATAGTCTTACATACAGATATAAAATAATATAATATATATATATATATATATATATATATATATATATATATATATAATAAATTTAGAATAGTTAAGGAATTGTCTTTTAGTCTTCCTAAGTAGCCTTCATAAATATTAGAATAATTACAATAGTTGTCTTTTAGTCTTCATAAATATTAGAATAATTATAATATTAGAATAATTATAATACGTGCAATGCACATGCATATATACTTAGGCCTCATTTGGTTCGCAGAATATTGGCATTGGGAAAGGAAAGTGATTCATTTTCTATGTTTTGATGTCAAAGGAAAGTATGAGGAAAGGAAAATGATTCCCGTAAGAAGAAAAATAGGGAGAAAAGTGATTCCCCCAACCCAACCAAGGAATCACTTTCCCACCAGGAAACTCATTTTTCCTTCAAATTTTCTTGGCCTCTCCAAACACCGGAAAGAAAAATGAATAGGAATTGTAATTTCCCAAAGGAAGGGAAAGAACAATGAATCGATTTCCTTTCCTTTTCGGTAAACCAAACAAGTCCTTATTGATAATTCAGAACCCAGTAGATCCGCTACACTATGCTGCACGGACACAAGTAGGACACAATGCGTGGTACATGTCCGATACGATATGATACGGGGGATATATACCTTCGGTCGACGGAGTTGAGGGAGGCGATGATCTCGGCGGTCTGGTAGGCCCTCTGGGTGATGGAGGGCCATATCCAGCAGCTCCCGTCGCACACCCCCATCCTCCTCAGCCTCGCCGCCGACGCCGACGCCTGCCGCGCCCCTTCCCTCGACAGCCCGCTGTCGACGGAGGTCTTCGCCACGGGGTTCGTGTTCACGACCCCGTAGACGCTCTCGTAGACCGACTCCCCCGACCGGACCAGGAAGTACCGGTTCGCCAGCCGGGCCGGCGGCATCCGGAACAGCCCGCGGGACCGGGCGGGGAGAGGGAGGACCAGAGGAGGGACGACGGAGAGGAGGAGGAGACGACGCCGGCCGTTGACCGCCGGACTTGAATTGGGAACAACATTTGGGGGAGGAGAGGGAGAAGAAGAAAGTGAAGCTGCTAACATTTCTTCTCTGATGATTTTTTCTTTCAAACAATCTAATATATAAATGGTTTAGGATGTGTGCTAACATATCTTTTTTTGGTTTACCAAATTCGAGTGGTTCATGTGGTTACCGATGAGAGGTATAAAATTATGAGAGATATAAGATCATAACTGGGTGGCAGAATCAGTGGATTGAGTCACGGGGACATATTATTCCTTTCATCTATAAAATGATAGAAGTGAATCGGACCACGAGGGCATATTATTCCTTTCATTTATAAAATGATGGAAGTTAGGGAACAGTGCGTCCAAAGGCATGCAATACATTGTACATAAAGTCCCGAACGTTATGTCGAAAATTTCAAAAAAAAAAATGGATTTATCTTTTTTAGAAATAGAAAAAAACGGTTATATTTTAT
Source organism: Iris macrosiphon (assembly GCA_036927795.1). Classification (NCBI taxonomy): domain Eukaryota; kingdom Viridiplantae; phylum Streptophyta; class Magnoliopsida; order Asparagales; family Iridaceae; genus Iris; species Iris macrosiphon. Next base: position 99,922,391 of record JAYESA010000016.1, on the reverse strand, counting down.
TTTTGCTTTATTTGGATTTTTATTTTTAGTTTACAAATTTTAAGCCAATTTTTGGATTTTTGGACCCTAAAATTGAATTTTGTTTAAAGTATGGTAAGAAAGACATCCATACAAAGAATAATAGCGATAAGAGAGATCAAGTCACGAAAGATATAAATAAAATTATTTCAATACGAAAGGACTCAATCAATAACTAGGTGGTTAATTAAGATAATTAGGTAATAAATGAGGGCAACGATGAGGGCAACGACGAGACCTCGTCCAAAGGCATGGACAAAATTATTTGATACTAAAGAACTCGGTCAATAAGTAGGTGGTTAATAGACATGACCATAAAACGAATGTGATCTATAAAAACTTTAACATCAGAAATAATGTTTGTCTCATATGGAATTCAAAAGAGAAAATGAGTTGTTTTGAATATCTTATTGTCTTTCAATAATATATTGTCTTTGATTTTCATCCAATTCTAGACCACCATTTTTAAAAATATATTCTAAGTTGATTTCATAGGTAAAATTTGAGCCAATATGATTTTATAGCTTACTTATTTATTACCTAGGAATATGACCTAAACATGCATGTAAACACATTCGCACTTTAATACCAAACATTCTCACTTTAGTACCATATATGTGTGCATATCACTACATCCCAACAAAATATACACTTGCATGGGTCCATATCCCAACAAAATATACACGTCTATCTCATGGTAGATGGATAGCGTAATTTTCTCCTTTCTATCCAACCTGAAGATTCAACATGTGATCTCGTTCCGTTCAATGATCTTGACGTTCTACCTTAGGAAGGAACTCGTGTCAGCAAAATCTCTCTCAAAATAACTTGAGCATTTCAATCTGACTCGTAACCTTAATCTTAGGCGCTAATACCACTTGTTAGGAACATAATGAGATCTGAATTGGAGTTGATTTATAAGATAAGGTATTAGATTTGACAAATACGATTTAAAAGACAATTTCCTCGTAAGTCCATGACCAATTTCATATATTATGCGGGACTTAACTCTATGTACAACTCTCTTTTTAATCACCATACTTGCAAACCTCAAACAGTCGATCAAATCCAAAATATAACCCAACAAATTTTGAACTTAAATGGATGCAAAACTGTAACTAAAGAAATTTCTCGAATATCAAATTCTACAAAAAGGGCACAATTATGAGGCGAAATTGTTTCCTTCCTCCACCTCCCACAAACCAAGCATGTCTTTCGCTCAACAATTCCAAATCAAGCAAAGCAAAGTACATAAACTGAAATTATCTAGAATTCCCTGCAAAAATGACACTAGACATCGCCAAGGAATTATTGAAGATTGGTCAATAATACAAAATAATCAAGGTACACATTGCCATATGTAAATAACCCAAAAAGTATGCAATGGAAACCAAATCAACGTTCACAAAGGCACCAAGTCTCGGTTGTTCAATAAGTAAAAAAAAAATCAGTTTTGACATAATTCTGAGTAAGGTTTAGACTCTCTTTTTTAAAACTCAATTTTATTTTCAGGGAAGCTACATCAAAAGAGTACAATGAGAGCTCCTAGTGTTTGTGCTCCAGAAGCATGTCCCAGAAAACCTTGTCGAATGGAATCGATGGACAAATTGTGCACAAATATAGAAATATTTGTTCCAAAAAGTTTTAGCTTTTCAAATTGTGATATATATTATGTATATGTTTGCTACCAGTATTCAAGAAGGCAATATGACCCCACATGATAAACCTCAAATGATGGGCCTATTTTAACAATTGAGAAGAAAGCAGGAATCAGACAAATCTCATGGTCACACATTTTGAACGCATGCAACCAAGAAGCAACCATAGCTGATCCCATTCTAATGGCGAAACTTGGAGGAGGATGACATTATCTATTGACATATTTATATACACATTAACTTACTTTAGCCATGCCCAAGTATTAGGTTTTTGAAAGGTCCTGATTTGGACACTTACAAACTAGTCTTGACACCATGCCAAGTGTGGAGGTAAAAAAAAAAAATTTCATCCAAACTCGGTACTTCTTGGAACTGGCATTCATGTAAAAAGCTTGCAATTTGTGGAATTTTGGTAAGTTCAAGCGAGCAGAACTTACTGGCCATTAGACGAAATCTAGAACACTTGCGCACATGCACTCTCGGTTAACTTGTCTATAACAATACTAATTTTCAGAATCTAATTTGACCTAATGATAGACTACAATCAGAAGCAAAGTTAGCCCCTTGAAACAGTTTTAAAGTATAGAAATCCCTCGAATAAGATGTCGTCCGGACAAACCGGACCACCCTAACTTGAACCGATTGCACTGAAAAGCGCATAAGGTACTTTCTGACGTGTGAGCTTTGACAGAATTCAAATTGGGTCAACGAATTTGGCTTGTATTTGTCAAAAATCACCATATCGGAGTTTTCAGAAAATTTGCAATTAGTTTTTGTATGCTCGTCTTGTCGCGACGAAACTTGCGTCATTGGACTCGTAACGTCTGACTTATCATGTACCCAAAATTTGTTCAATTCTGAGATAGTCGACCAGATCGTGGTTTTGTGGACCCCACAATCTGAATCGACAGATGTTTTTGGGATCAAAATCGAAATCTATACGTACCGTTGAGATCGTATGTATCGTCGTTTTACCCTAGAATAACATCTAGTTTATTGAATTTAGATACCTTCATTCTGAAACATTTTTTGATACAACGTAGGCCATCCCTTTTTGGCTCAAAATTGCCATATTTGTCCATGTCTAAATTAGACTTATGGGTAGATTTTCTGAGTATCTCATCCATTGCGGACACATTGGTGATGTTTATTTCACCATCTGATGATGTCTATGCATTCATCTTACATTTCTTGTGTTATACCAGATCGGACGAGTCCATGACCAGAATGTCATCCAGACCCTTCCCAAACTCCGGACAAGTATACCTTGTTGTATTTAATATTTATATTTATATTTCAGTATATGATTCTATTTTTGTACATGTTTATGATTGCTGGTTTTATAAAATTGTACGTCCGAACGAGACTTGGGTGCGATCGACGGAGTTCGTCGATTTACGTGATTCGTGTTTACTTTATGCATTTCAACCTAGTTATTTGATAACTACCTTATATTGGTGGAATATATTGACATATCCTTGGCCTTAACACTCACATAATATATATGAGATTCATGATAGGGACAAACTATCGTACTCGACTGGCCATCAATGTAACACCCCATTCCGTTCTAGCGGACTGCCGACTCAAACGGCAAAAGTGCAACTGTTCCGACATGTCTTGCCTCAAACGAGAAGCAAAGGATATCCAGACTTGTTCCTACAGGAATCCGGCTTAGGCTTTCAGAGGCTCGCTTAACGTATCGCTCGACCGAGGCAAATCATCGCTAAGGTGGGTGGCTACGGTAAACTTGTCTTTGCTTAGCCAGCACACATAAAATCTGGAATGATACACGCTATTCGCTAGGTGAATCACCCCATGCATGCTAATAAGAATCCAACGAACCTAGCTAAGGGAATAATCCCAACTTGTATTGCTTATGCTAGAACATGGAAATGAAATATTGCTTTTATATATGTTCAGACCCTCGCATGCTACCCTAGAACGTGTCGCTCGGGAAGTCCCCTAACGATCTCACCCCTTGGCTTACCTTCGGGCCCGAGCTAACATGAATACTTGTGTTTATATAAATGCATGCATGTCTGCTTGTATGTTGCCTTATTTTCATCCAAACCCCGGGAGACTACTACGTAGTCGTTCCGTGCCTGAATGAACCTGCAAGTATCCGGGACTGTTGGGTCGCCAAGGCAATCCCTGAATCAGGGGCATGCATCAGGGCAAATGAATACTGGACGAGAATCATGTCACGTGCAACTGAATGATAATCCCATCAAGTATACCTCTGAACGAGAATCATGTTAACGAATCCACGAATCTCAGCTCTTGGAGCAAACGCTCATTTCAGATCACGAATCATGGATTATCATATCAAGTTATGGATTTGGAAAGACCCTGACCTACATGTCGCGGACAACTTGGAAACAAGGTCATTCGGTTCCACGGGAGGTCACCGGGGCACTGGGACCGTTTCGATCCGGATGGAACTACACGATAGTCTCACGTACGGACAAGATAGCGTGTAGTGCCTCACGTGCTTCGTTGCATACCATCCTTGTTTAAGACTATAAATGGTCCTTTAAGGCTATGCCAGCGACACATGTTCATATAGATAAGTCATCCTCGCTTAGCAGCTATCCGCGTGCGAGTCATTGCATCGCATCAAGAAATAACTAAACACGTGAACGATCATGTTATAACGACTCTCGTGTTTGCATATGCTATGCTCTTGAATATTTATATATGCTTCTTGTGCCTGGATTGAATATATTGTTTGCCTCGGACAGGAAAGAAGAAATGGTAAGTGGGTAAGTCTCGCCGTATTTCCTCTAATGTCGCACGGCCTTGCACGGGCGTGGATCACGCTCGTGCGGCATCACGCCCGGATGGGTCATAAAGCGATCGTTCCGCGGGAGCGCTGGTGCAGTGATTCTCGCCTAGCGGGAACGGCCGATTTGCCCACGGGAGATCGGGGAGTGACATGTTGGTATCATAGCCTGGCTTCTACGCCTTTGGACTTCATTTCGATTATCTCTGTTTCGAAAGATCGTTCGTGGATTATGTGCACGCTCTCTCTCAATGCCTCGATGGGATGTTCCAACAATAAGTCTAAATACTTTCAAAATGCGTTTTGAATGATATGATTGCTTGTATGATATTGTGCTGCGAGTGGCCTTTGTGCCAACCTGTGCAAACCCTTGAGAGTATCGCTAGTAGCTTATCCGATGTCACTAACTCTAAGTTTGGTTGAATGCATCTATTCGAGGGACGCCTTGAACTTGTGCACCATCCAAGACTTAAGAAAAGGTAAAACTCGAGTGCTAAGACTTCGCTATCACTAAGCTGGTTGACGTGCTCACGCTAGAAGTGCACTTCGAAAGTGCACACGATCCAGACTAAGCGATATGCTAATCTCGATGCTTGTGCAAGTGAATATCCAAATAAAACAAGTACGACGACTTGTATAGGTTTGCCTCAGCCTTGTATCGTTAAGTCAAAATTGATTGAAACGTACTGCTTGTCCTCAGTAAGTCTCGAGGACGAGACTTTTTCTGAGTTGGGTAGGATGTAACACCTCGTTCCGTTCTAGCGGACTGCCGACTCAAACGACAAAAGTGCAACTGTCCCGACCTGCTTTACCTCAAACGAGAAGCAAAGGATATCCAGACTTGTCCCTACAAGAATCTGGCTTAGGCTTTCAGAGGCTCGCTTGACGTATCGCTTGACCAAGGCGAATCATCGCTAAGGTGGGTGGCTACGGTGAACTTATCTTTGCTTAGCCAGCACACATAAAATCTGGAATGATACATGCTAGTCGTTAGGTGAATCACCCCATGCATGCTAATAAGAATCCAACGCACCTAGCTAAGAAAATAATCCCAACTTGTATTGCTTATGCTAGAACATGGAAATAAAACATTACTTTTATATATGTTCAGACCCTCGCATGCTACCCTAGAACGTGTCGCTCGGGAAGTCCCCTAACGATCTCACCCCTCGGCTTACCTTCGGGCCCGAGCTAACGTGAATACTTGTGTTTATATAAATGCATGCATGTCTGCTTGTATGTTGCCTTATTTTCATCCAAACCCCGGGAGACTACTACGTAGTCGTTCCGTGCCTGAATGAACCTGCAAGTATCCGGGACCGTTGGGTCGCCAAGGCAATCCCCGAACCAGGGGCACGCATCAGGGCAAATGAATACTGAACGAGAATCATGTCACGTGCAACTGAATGATAATCCCATCAAGTATATCTCTGAACGAGAATCATGTTAACGAATCCATGAATCTCAGCTCTTGGAGCAAAGGCTCGTTTTAGATCACGAATCATGGATTATCATATCAAGTTATGGATTTGGAAAGATCCTGACCTGCATGTCACGGACAACTTGGAAACAAGGTCATTCGGTTCCACGGGCGGTCATCGGGGCACTGGGACCGTTTCAATCCGGATGGAACTGCACTATAGTCTCACGTGCGGACAGGATGGCATGTAGCGCCTCACGTGCTTCGTTGCATACCATCCTTGTTCAAGACTATAAATGGTCCTTTATGGCTATGCCAGTGACACATGTTCATATAGATAAGTCATCCTTGCTTAGCGGCTATCCGCTTGCGAGTCATTGCATCGCATCAAGAAATAACTGAACACCTGAACAATCATGTTATAACGACTCTCGTGTTTGCATATGCTATGCTCCTGAATGTTCATATATGCTTCTTGTGCCTGGATTGAATATATTGTTTACCTCGGACAGGGAAGAAAAAATGGTAAGTGGGTAAGTCTCGCCGTATTTCCTTTCATGTCACACGGTGCACTGTCACACGAGTTAGGCTATTCAAATCTTGCATGAAACTGATCCTAAGGCAACCAGAAAGATAACTTAATAGTTGGTGCACGGAACTTATTTTACGTGTTTGGATTTGTCGAGCGGGCGAGTAGCTTCCCCACCAGTGCATTCAATGTACTGATAATCCACCAGTTTATATGCAGGGTGCGAGAGAACCTCGTTCGGTGTTGATGCCTCCTTCATGCGTGCTAAGGTGTGGAGAACACTCTGAAGCAGCAGCGCGTCCGAAACGGAAGCACATATACAAGACATAATGTTATGAACATCGCCTGTACAATCATTCCACAATTGTAGTCACTTGGCACGCTTTTACTGTTTCAGAGAGAGAGGCTTGAGCGACTTGTAATCTCGGCTATGCACCGCCTATAACACATATTTATATTAATAAAAGAGTTGCTTTAATTCAACTTGTGTTTCAATACTTCCGTATATTGTCAACTCAGTGAACTTGTTACCAAATCGCTATGCGTTTATGACTCCGCTGCACTCGGACAATCTGTGCGACTCTGTGGCTTAGAACTCTTACCGCCAGCCAATGAACCACGGTCTTGCACGGGCGTGGCTCACACTTGTGCGGCATCACGCCCGGATGGGTCATAAAACGATCGTTCCGCGGAAGTGCTGGAGCGGTGATTCTCGTCTAGCGGGAACGGCCAATTTTGCCCGTGGGAGATCGGGGCGTGACAATCAATACGTATAGAACGTGTGATGATTAGAACGTAACTATTATGATTAGTGTATTAGAGACTCGAACAGTTACAAATTGGACATGTTGTATATGCGACTTGGTCATTCTATTAGGGATTGGGGATGATAGTCACTAGGCATATGGATTATCCAAATCGGTGAACCATAGTATCTGGAGGAACTATGGAATTGCTGACTCTTATATTACAGATAACCATTAATATTTTTGAACGTTATGCAAGTTTACATATTACTGTTGACAGTATATGTATATCACTAGTCTCGAGCTACGTAAATTTTATATATTTCTGTCTACTTCTGCCCATGTGTGCAAAGTTGTCCTCAAAATATGCACTTAGATGGTTAGAAACACCCTTTATATATTTTACTATTTCAGTATATATTAGCATATTTTTTATATCTTGCTACGTTCCTCTAAGGACATGATTTTCTTTCAGACTTGTACGAACATGAGTATCCACAGGTATATGGACCTGAACCAAATTCTTACTTAGCAGACGAGGAGTTTTGCCTTCGGAGTTTTCTTGATTTCCTATCAGTTGGATTACCTATTTCCTATTATTTCTTTCATTCCATACTGTGTTTGGACTATTTCTTGCTTTCAGTTTATAATAGTCGTTTGGTACTCGATTTGTCTCCACCCGACTAACAGTACTATTGAATTATTATTTCTGTATTTTATATATCATTTATGCTTCTTGCTTAGTTATTAACTTTATTCTGTGGATAAGATTAGTTATTATAGTTATGTGACATGTTGTCACTTCTCGTTCCCGATATATGTATTTGGATCATATTAGTTTTTTTGCTTATATTATGTGTTGCTTGTATGGTAATTATGTTGCATGTCATGGAGACTAGACCCATTCTTTGGTTCAATTAGACTCATGGTTTAATTGTTGGGTTGGTTTGGTCATGAGTTGAACCCATGGTCTAAACCTCAAATCCTAGCTATATAAGTTAACTTATTTCTCTCTCTTCCCTCATTCTCTTATTTTTTTTCTTCCTTCATTTAGGCAAGTACACCTTGCACTACATGGAGAAATCTCTTGATTTTTGTTTCTTTCTTATATTTTATTACTCTATTATGTGCTCATGATGATTCTAAACACTTTAGTACTTGGAGTTTTCGGTTTTAATGGGTGGATTTGAGTAGATCTATATTTAAAGTTTAGGGTTTTCATGGGTTCTAAAAGTATTTCTTGGTTTTGATCTATTAGAATATGGTATTTTAGAAAGAAAAAACCAGTTTTTGTGGGTGATTGAGCATTCTATTTCAAGTATTTTGGCTTTTGGTTCACTTGATTTGGAGTTAAAATAAAGTTTTTATGAAGAAAATAATTTTCGGGTTTGGAGTTCTTTCCATGGCTAAATTTGTTGTCTGGAGAAGACGAAGTTCTCATGCGGCCAACGCCATATGCAGTCGAGAGTTTCATGTGGCATGATCCTTATGCGGTCTAGACACTTGCCGCATATCCGACCAGCATATGTCCATCTTGTTGGAAGCATGACCGATTATTACACAAGTGTTCTGGAGCTAATCCTTGAACTCCTTGTGTCTCACTCGCTGAACGAATGAGAAATTCGCTAAGTCCCAGAACGTCTACGCGGCCTTGACCCATATGCAGCAAACAGACCTATACGGTAGGCAGAGCATGCGGCCATTTTCCTTGGACGTACGACTCTGAATTCTTAGCACATAATTATGTGATATTGTCTTTTTTCGATGGTGTCTTTTCTCTCTGTCACCCTTTATTGTAATGTCACATCAATCACTTCAATCACTTTATTCTTACTTCACTGACACTTTATATTTATGACTGTCACTAAACACTTTTTCCAAGGAGTAGACTTTGCCCTGTCCCATATGCTGTCGAGAGTTCCATGCTCCACCGAGCTCATGCGGCCCGACCTATGCGGCACTGACTCTATGCGTCCCTGACCTTATGTGGCTCTATATGCATGATTTGTTGATTTTTCTTGGTTCAATATTTTATTGGATTTTGTGATTCTAAGTGTGAGATTGATGATTGGAATGCATGAGAAGTGAGTAACCATATGTTGAACCTGACTATATGCTTGACCCGACTATGAATAGAGATAGACTATGCGGCTAAGTGACTATGACTACCTATGTGCCTGACTCGACCTACGTATTTTTATGTACTAGAACTCATGTGATTTACCAATGATTGACAACTTGACTCGACTATTGGTATCCGTGCTGATACACTTACTACGTGCTATGTGTTCCTAAGTGCTAAGTGTCTCTACGTGATTATGTTACATATTTTGTACTGAGGTGTGCCTACGTGCTAAACGACATGTGATATAATAATTTCTCTAGCATGGACATGATAGTTGGTCAATAACCAAGCATGACTAGGATTTGCTTGACTGTTGGATCACGCTGGGGTAAATCCAAATTGAACTACTAAGTGACAAAGTGGATTCGTATCTAGCGTGCCCGTACTTCGGTACGACATATAAGGGGAGTAACATGTGACCATGCCATGTGATTCCAGCTAACCGTAGGGTTAACTAGGAAACTAAAATATGTAGAGCATTGGGAGAGTCAGAATCCCGAGATCGTACTTAACTAGCCACCCTCAATCATTATATGGGGAGTAAAGACTGGGCCCCATGGATATTGTTTAAATCCTCATTAGTAGATGACAATATCCGACTATTATATTATACTACGTGTTCTATACGATCTTAGCATGGTGGCCTTACGAGGGACCGGTGCATACTACTATGTGCTATGCGATGATTCTTGGCTCGGCTAGCCCTTGCTAAATATGGTTTAATATGGGGATTCCTATTATATGCATAATACATCTGGGATAACCTAGACTCCACCTTGTAAGCCGTACAAGTGATTGGCCAATTTGTAATTGAGCTTGATTGTGATTGTACCTTCTGTTAAATAGTTAGGGACGTGGGCTATCATGGTGCGATGGTCTAACCATTGTCCTTGTTTGGTTGTAGGGTTAGATTGTTGTATCATGATAGGCTATAAACCGAAACTATGAGACAGAACTATATATATATATATATATATATATATATATATATAGATAGATAGATAGATAGATAGATAGATAGATAGATAGATAACCTGGTTTTATTTCTTCATTCGTGCTTCCTTTATGGTACTTGCTATTTGGGGTCTAATCCCACTGGTTTTGCATGGCCAGGTTTAGAGCCAACACCCCAGGATCAAGTGTACTTTCCTCTGAATAATGGCGCGTACCAGATGGATTATCGTTGAAGGAAACGAGTGGGTTTCTTCTTCCCTGCTCGTTATTGCATATTTTACTCATTTTGGTCGTTTAGCCACCGGCACTTGTTAGCCGTAAATCTGGACATTTAGTTTTATTATATTATTATAATTAATCAGACTGTAGCTGACCATGGTTATGTACTTTTGATACTCTGGCAGCTTTTTTATTTTTGCACAGCTGGTTTCTAAAATATTGTGGCAGGACGTTTGGGACGTCTTACTTTCTTGTCATATATGTTCTATGTTTACTGTTCTTACTTGACTGATTGAGACAATATATGTGTTGTGTGATCCTAAGTGACTTGCTTGTAGTATGCACCCCCTTGTCTAGTTACAACCGTGACCTTCGTACGACGTTCTATACCTTATACGGGGGAGCTGGCTATGTCCGTCTCCGTATTCCGGTACTGGTGTCCCATGCAGGTCTGTATTTTTAAACTTATGGGGTGTTATGATCATAGGAGTCTAAATCAAACATGTGCCTTTGAAATCCTGAATTCGTTCTCCTCAAAGCCTTTCTTGACTATCGAATCAATTATTTTCTTGATCCTTCATGTCCTGTTCTTGATATTTCTTGTCCTTTTCTTTAGGGCTTCTTCAGTTGTTGGAGCAGCAGGTATGGCAGGACAGGGTTTCCCTGGGCAACAACGGGAGGTAGCACATGTTCAAAGTCAAATTCGAATAGAGCCAGTAGTTGAACAAGCTGGCATAGTGGAACCAGAAGTTGGACATATTGAACAACCAGCCCCTGAGATCCCCGTACCCCCAGTAGTACCAGTAGTACCAACGGTATTTGATACCCCGAAATTACTTGAGATCCTTCAGGGAATGATGGCTATGCAGCAACACCAGATGACAGTACAACAGCATCAACAGTTTCAACAGTTTCAACAATAAGAGCAAAATATCTTGTTGAGTCAAGGCTTATAGATGGCTCTGGAAAGAGGCAGGAGGACTGATTCGGGTGTATCGGTTACATTTTGCCGACTTAACCTAAGGTACTACGATGGTACAGAGGATGCAATCATAGCAGATGCCTGGTTGCAAGATATTGAGGTTATTTTGGCAGCAACAATGATTCCGGTGGATAAACAAGTTGATCAAGTTCGATTGCAGCTTCAAGACCTTGCTCGTGACTGGTGGGCATCAGTAGAGGATGGCTTGAGGCATCCTATCTCTTAGGACAATTTTAGGGCTCAATTCAGGGCTAAATATTTTAGAGTCGTAGCACAGTATGAGCTCCAACAAAGATTTATCGGTCTCAAGCAGGCCGATAGGACTGTGGATGGATATGCAGCCAAGTTTTGTAGACTAAGTAGATTCGCTCCGACTATGGTGGCTACGGAGTCAGATAGAGCAATAAGGTTCCAGCAAGGACTTCATCTGGAGATTTTATAACTGCTAGAGGGGCACGACTACCATACTTATAAAGAAGTACTAATAGCAGCTTGGAGGCATGAGCTTACCATGCAAAGTTTATTGGCAAGGATTGGAGGCCAGAAGAGGTCTCATGCTCAGAGCGGAGGAGGAGGTGGAGGAGTACCTCAGACTTCAGCACCATCTTCTGGCGTTTGCATCCATGATTCAGTGCCAAGAAGGGCAACAGTTTCGATGGTGACAGTACCGGCTCAGCAGTAGCCGAGACAGCAACAACAGCAACAGCGCCAGGGAGCACCGATGGGTTGCACTTACTTTGGCAAGGGAGGCCACACTAGAGATGTGTGTAGGACAACCAATGGGTTGTGTATAAGGTGTGGCAGTCCATATCATTAAATTTTTAATTGTCCAATGATGCAGAGGCCAGGAGGGCCAGTCCAACAGTTACCAGCATTGTCAGCGCCAGGGGCAGTCCAGCAGCGAGGGCCAGCAATAGCAATGAGGCCATTAGCTCAGCATCTACTATCGACGCAAGCTCAGATGTACCAACAGTAGCAGAATCAACAACAGGGCCAACAGAGGCCACAACAACAATGTGTCCAAGGGAGGCAACAACGAGGAGTCCAGCAGGACCAAGGATAAGCTTTTACTTTATCTTTGGAGGAGGCTTTGGCATCAGGCGAGGTGGTGGCAGGTAACATCTCTGTCGTATCTTTTCCTATAATAGCACTGTTTGATTCTGGTGTATCTCATTCATTTGTATATACACGATTCGCAACACGCATTGGCTTAGAGTTCGAGGCATTGCAAGAAAGGTTGAATATACTCACTGGTAATAGGCTCGTAGGAGTTAGTAGAGTATGTATAGCGTGTCCGGTCGTAGTGTGCGGACGTTCACTACTAACATGATTGATCGAGTTTCCTATGGGTAAATTTGATGTTATCTTAGGCATGGACTGGCTGAAAGACAATCATGCTACCATAGATTGCCAAAAGGGTAGGGTACTATTTACTATCCCGGACATGAAAGGTTTTGCCTTTGAGAGATCTATAGGAGATCAGCATGAAGAAAGGAACGCAGCGGCAGTGATAGCAGAAGAACAACTTCCCGAGATAGTCAAGGTGTTCTTAGATGTCTTTCTAGTGGAACTTCCAGGGTTACCTCTATTAAGAGATGTGGAGTTCTGCATAGAGTTAATTCCTGGAGCAGGACCAATATCTTGTAAAGTACACCAAATGGCACCATCAGAGCTAGACATATTATACCAACATGTAGAAAAACTGAAGTCAAAAAAGTTTATTCGAGCTAGTGGATCACCTTGGGAAGCGCCAATGGTTCTAGTGAAGAAGAATGATGGGTCATCACGGTTATGTATCGACTACAGACAGTTGAACCCAGTAACAGAGAAGAATAAGTATCCATTACCAAGGATCGATAATTTATTTGATCAGCTGAGTAAAGCCAAAGTTTTCTCTAAGATCAATTTTTTGATCATGGTATCATCAAGTAAGAGTTCGGGAGCAAAACATACCCAAGACAACATTTAGGTCACGATATGGGCATTACGAATTCTTAGTTATGCCATTCATACTGACTAATGATCCAGCGATATTTATGGATTTGATGAATCGTATTTTCATGCCATATCTAGATCAGTTCATAGTGGTTTTCATAGACGACATTCTAGTCTATTCAAGTAGCGAAGAGGAGCACAAAGAGCATCTTCGGAAGGACTTGCAAATCTTGAGGGAACACCAGTTATACAGAAATCTCAACAAGTGTGAGTTTTGGTTGGATTACGTATCATTGTTGGATCACATCATCTCTGGAGCAGGAGTAGCAGTAGTTCCGAAGAAAGTTGAGGCCGTAGAGAGTTTGCCAGTTCCTAAGACAGTAGCTGAAGTTCATAGTTTCTTGGGATTGTCAGGATACTACAGAAGGTTCATGACAGACTTTGTAAGGATTTCAGCACCGCTGAATCGATTAACGCGCAAGGAAGCTAAGTTTGATTGGTCAGCAGAGTGCCAGACATCATTCAAAGAATTAAAGAAGAGATTAATTTCAGCTCCGATACTCACGCTTTCAGTAGGTTCTTGAGGGTTTACAGTGTATTACGATGCGTCAGGAAAGGGACTTGGGTGTGTATTGATGCAATATGGAAGGGTGATAGCTTATGCATCACGCCAGCTTCGAGATCATGAGAAAATTATCCGACTTATGATTTAGAGTTGGAGACGGTAGTATTTACACTTAAGCTATGGAGGTACTACTTGTATGGTGATCGGGTGGAGATATTTATGGATCACAAGAGCTTAAAGTATGTATTCACTCAGAAGGACTTGAACATGAGGCAGAGGAGGTGGCTATAATTGATAAAGGACTATGATATGGAACTCCAGTACCATCCATGCAAGGTAAATGTGGTAGAAAATGCTCTTAGCAGGATAGGTAGTATATTTATGTTGATATCGCAGCGGCATATCTTAGAAGATCTTCGAAAAATGGGCTTCGAGATAGTACTTCCGCAAGACGTAGTAGTATTGGCTAGTTTACAGATACAATCTACTATTATAGAGAGGATTAAGGCATATCAGAAAGAGGATCTGAAAGTTCATAAGCTTTAGGGGAATGTGAGTCTGGTCTCAGGAAAGAGTTGACGATTCATGAAGATGGAACTCTTAGGTTTGGAAATTGTCTCTGTGTACCAAGTGGAGATATCCGACAAAAAGTAATGACCAGGCGCATAGTTCCCAATATTCAATTCATCCATGAGGTACCATGATGTATCAAGACATCAAGCAACATTTCTGGTGGAACGGGATGAAGAGGGAGACATAACGATTTGTTTTTCGGTGTTTGGTATGTCAGTAAGTGAAGGCCGACCTGTCACTTCCCCATTTCCAAAACAGGGTATTTTTTTATTTTAATTTGGTTAATTATGTATTTATCATAAATATTTGTATTTATATTTAATTAGTTGGTGGTATTTATTTTTATTAGTTATTTTAGGGTTTTGGCTAGCTTGGACCCATGTCAGACCCTAGTGGACCCATGTCAGATACAACCAACACCTTTGTCGAACTCATTTATGGGTTTAGAATAGTTATTATATTTTTATTTAGTTAGTTGAATTATTTTGGATTAGTTAGAATGTGTTTAGAAATCTCAAACCTAAACCCTTTGTTAGGATGACTAATTAGGAGGGTATTTTGGACATTATGCTATATAAACCCTATTTCTATATGTGTGGCTGGCCCCCTAACCCTAATTCCTTTACCTGGACGAACACTCCACATTCTCTCATTCTACTTCTTCTTCTTCTTCCTCACAATTTCTCTATTTTCTTCTTCTTCCTTCTTCAAATTTCTTCAAGTTTCAAGTAAGTTCTCTCTATTCCTTCTCTCCCTTCATCTATTTCTTCTATTAATACAAACCCTAACCCTTTGCTCCCCCCTAACCTAGGTGTATAGAGCTTAGATTTGGTGTAGAAGCTTGGTTTGGAGGCTTGGTGTGGTGAATTTGGGGCTTTTTGGAGACTTTGGCCTTGGATTCTAACTCCCAAGAGGTAAACCCTAATTTTTTTCCCTTGTAATTACTCTAATATAGTGTAATTAGTAGTTTAGAACCTTTCTAGACTTTAGGGCTATCCATGGAAGAAAGTTGGAGCTTGTTTGGATGTGTTTGGAGACTTTGACATCAGGTTTTGTGTTAATTTTGGGTAAAATCCGAGATTGGCCCAATTTTTTATATTGTCCTAGGCTAGACGGACCTAGGTAGACGTGATTGAGTGTCTTGAGAGTAAGTACGTGTTCCCGTTCGGACACGTGAGGTCGTGTCGCAGAGATTTGGGCATTTTAGGGGTTTTCGTCGTCGTGGGATTCCACATGCATGCGCGTTTTTGCCACGGACCTAGAATCGAAGAGTTAGCATTTTTTTTCTAGGTTCTAGACATTGATTAAAACTTGTGAATAAATTTTAGGTCGATTCCAAGTAGGTTTGGTGTGCATTTTATGAGGTCTCGCGAACCGCACTCTACGTGTTCGTCGAAATGACCGAATAGCCATTTCGACTTGGTTTCTAGGTTTCGGGCTTGTGCGTGGGTTGGTTTAGCTTCGGAGAGTGTGTACTAGAGTTTTCGAGTTATATTTTATATATTTATATGTATATATATGTGTTTGGGTGGTTCTACATGTGTTGGTGTGGTTGTATGTGTTAGTGTGTGTGTTTGTGTATATGTGTGTGTGTGTGTGTATATATATATATATGTGTGTGTGTGTGTGTGTGTTTGTATATATATGTATGAGTGTGTGTGTGTGTATATATATATATGTGTGTGTGTGTGTGTGTGTGTGTGTGTGTGTTTGTATATATATGTATGAGTGTGTGTGTATATATATATATATACATATGTGTGTGTGTGTGTGTACCTATATATATATATATATATATATATATATATATATATATATATATATGTCTATAAGTGTGTGTATATATGTATATATGGTTGTGTGTGTGTATATATATATGTATATGTGTTTGTGTCTATATATATATATATATATATATATATATTAGTGTGTGCATAAGTGTGTATGTGCATGTGTATCGAGGTGTGTGTGTGTGTGTGTGTTGGTGTGTGTGTCGAGAGAGAGTGAGATAGAGAGCTAGCGCGAGAGAGATTGAGAAGGGAAGATAGATCGAGAGATAGTGAGGTAGAGAGAGTGCGAGGGAGAGAGGTAGAGGGAGTGAGAGGCAGCTGCTAGCGCAGCGTAGCGCGGCAGCAAGCATCAGCAGCAGCAGCCAGCAGAGGCAGCAGCAGCGTCGCGGCAGCAGCAGCGGCATGAGCATGGCAGCCCAGTTTCGCAGCAGTTCGCAGTGGCACTAGCCGCAGCAGCAGTTCGTATCAGCAGTAGTAGCAGTAGGTAGTAGCAGCAGCAGTGAGTGAGGGAGAGAGCTATATATATATATATATATATATATATATATATATATATATATATATATATATATATATATATATATATATATATATATTTGTGTGTGTGTGTGTGTGTGTGTACAGATGGGTATATGGGTATATGTGTATGTGTGATATATATATATATATATATATATATATATATATATATATATATATATATATATATATAGATATGTAGGTATATATACATATGTATTTATATATATATATATATATATATATATATATATATATATATGTGTGTGTGTGTGTGTGTGTGTGTGTGTGTGTGTGTGTGTGCATAGATAGTTAGCTATAGTTAGTTAGAATTAGAGGGTAAGGTATCTCAATACCTTGAGATACCAAGGTATTGAGGTATAGGGGTATCGAGGTATTGAGGTATAGCCTAATACTAGGTTATATATATATATATATATATATATATATATATATATATATATATATATATATATATATATATATATATATATATATATATATATATATATATATATATATATATATATATATTGTTTGTGGTATTAAACGAAAGAATGAAGATGTATTCAATATGGGGTTTACACAGAACCCGCCTTCTTTGGTTTACAAACAAACTTGTACAATTTGATCCTATACGAGAATATGGGAGTACAATTTATTTAATCTGGATAAATATTGCTATAGGTGTCTGATCTGCAGTCGATCACTTTAGCCCTTGGACCACACGATGTTGAAGAAGTGCCGTAGAAGACAGGAAGCAGCTTCGAAGGTTGCAGGAGAGGGTGGATGCGCGATGCCAAAGTCGTCGATCCCTACTCTTTGCCTGAGCTCCGGGTGCTCTCTCTCTCTCTCTCTCTCTCTCGGGTTCGATCTTCCAATTTTTGTCGACCTGGTTCGATCTTCAAGTTTTTAGTTTTTCGACCTTATTCCTCATTGATAGAGGTCTCTATTTATAGAGTTTTAGTGACAGTGACCACTCCGTCGGTGTAACAACCGAGGAGTGGAAAGTACAGCACCCTTTTACACAACGGTTAAAGTAACCAATGCCTGTATATAGATAATCTTTTGAATGAGCGTGTGACGCGGGTCCAACTAAGGGACACAACGCGTACAATTGCTACGAAGATCACAGCGTAAAAACCACGTAGGTAGGTATCCATTGTATAGAAGAGGTTGGCATAGAAGCCAAATGTCTGTCACCGTGGCATAGAAGCCAAATAGTTATCAAACCGACGTAGAAGCCGAACAGGCGTAGAAGCCGAACAGGCGTAGAAGTCGAGTGGTCGTAGAGGCCGAACAGGCATAGAAGCCGAAGGGTCGTAGAGGCCAAACAGGCACAGAAGCCGAGTGGTCGTAGAGGCCGAACAGGCATAGAAGCCGAGTGGTCGTAGAGGCCGAACAGGCACAGAAGTCGAGTGGTCGTAGAGGCCGAACAGGCATAGAAGTCGAAGGGGCACAGAGGCCGAGCAGGCGTAGAAGCCGAAGGGGCATAGAGGCCGAGCAGGCGTAAAAGCCGAATGAGCACAAACGCTGGATGGGCGTAGAAGCCGCTGCGTACCGTGCCACAGTGCTGATGTGGACGTCTTAGCCAGAATTACGGCTTTTGAAGATATAATCAAATCTTTTGCATTAAATGCCGAGATTTGCCACCATCCTGTGCATTAAATGTAGAGGCGTGTTCTTTGACGGTCTGCAACCCTTTCTGCGCATCAGTCGCAGAGACGTGCCTCGAGAAAATGTCACCGCTCTGTGCATTAGGCAAAAAGACGTGCCTCGAACCCCGTACGGAGTGCAGCTTTTGGCGTAGCAGGCGGTTTGTCTACTGCAGAACGTAAACAGCTCGCGTTTTGCCTGTGTAAAACAAGGCAGCGTATCCCTTCGTGCTTAAAAAAAGCAGTTTACGCGAAGGGGATAGCGGTATTTGACAGCCTGGGTGGCAGTGCAGTGCCATCATTATAGCCGTCGCTTGGGTAGTCGAGTCGTATCCCTTTGCCAGAAGTCCAGACGTCAGGTTCATTGCAGGCTCTGACAGGTTCATTGCAGGATCTGACAGGTCTACTTCGGGGAATACGAAGCGTCTCTTGTACACCTCAATGCTGCATATGAAAGGGGAGGAGTTTTATGCCCTGGAGGCGATGAAGCATCATGTTTACGCTGAAGTGGCTTGGACGTACTGCCTTACGCGGATGGTCCTTTGAGATTTTATGTTTCATGCTCTGTTCTAGCGGAAAAGGCTCTGTTGCACGCTTGATGGCTCTTAAGGCCTCTGCCTATGCTGCTCTGCACCGATATGCCGCGTATAGTCATCCGGTGTATTTTTTATGCTTCTACAAGACCCCCTTCAAAGCTTTCAAATTCCTCGAAAGTTGGAACGCTTTGAATGAAGCATGAACCGCACCTCGTGACTCGAAACGTTTCTGAATAGAGCGTTGAAACGGTCGATGCCGACTTTATGGCAGATTTATTGGGGACCGGTGTGACCCCTTTCGCCTATAAAAAGGCTGAGGGAGTTAGCCTGTTCTCCCCCATATTTTCATCACCACGCAGAGATGATCGTCGGAGTTCGCCGGGTCAATTTGAGGAAGAAGGAGATCATGTTCTTCCAGCGTGTAAGGAGCCAAAAAAGACGACGTCTTCGAGCAAGTGTCCACTGCAACGATGGATCATGGAAGGATATCTTAGCCTCCCTTGCTCGGGATAATCAGCAACTTTATGTGGCTGTTCTTCCAGGAGAAGGGAAGGGTCGTACTAGACCACACTGCTTGCAAGCGGTGTCTTCTCCTGTTACCTCCGGCGGTGAGAGCAGCGACTAGCTCTGACCTCGAGCATTGAGTTGGGTGGAATATCTCAACTCAATCTGTCACGGCGCACGGAGTATGGGATATAAAAGCCCCAACTCTGTCGTTCTCTCGCCGGTGATCATTGTCATGTCAGTCAGTTTGCTGGAACTGACTGACTGCCGGAGAAGATGAATGAAGAATTGTGCCCCTGCGAGAACCTGTCAGAACAGCTTCTGGGCAATCTTCAGATGATGATGGGAAAACCCTCCTGTCGACGGAGTTTCCCTCATATGTAATCATGACAATGAAAAGAAAACCCTTGTAGATTGGATTTCCCTTATATGTAATCATGACTTTAATCTTTTAATAAAATCGTCCTGCTTCTTCATATGATCATCTTACCATACGTTGCTGTGAAGTCTGAATATGTGTAGCTTCAACACGTCTGATTCTGTTCGCCGACTCTGTAGAAAGAGTGCTAGGTCCTGTCCTTTACGCATAGCGAATAGTCCATAGAACGCTGTAGAGTATTTTGAACATTTTTAGAACTGTCCTGTTGCTAGGACTGAGGAACCGCGTAGAGCTCTGAACTTCTGATGAACAGAATTTTTGTTCACTTCGTCTTCAAGAATGACTTCTCAAAAAATCCCTTGGAACAGGGTCGAGAAATGGCTGTCTAACTTTGCCATCTTGATAGACGAGATATTCAGACTGGAGTCTGGATGAACCTCTAATTGACCCGAGAAGAGTAATTTCTCAATGTTTGAACTCTTGTATGCTTCGGGTACTTGGGATATGTTAAGGTCAAGAAGGAGTATCTTCTGTGTGAACTCCTGTAATCAACCACCTTGAGTTCGGATATGCGGAAAGTCAGATATCCGTAGCGTAGATGAGCTAAAAATCTTGAGTTCGTAGGCCTGTTGAGCGTAGAAAGCCACCGAGCGTGAGATCATCGATTTGGAGCTGCTGAGCGTGAAGTCGTAGGTTTGTAGCCTCTCGAGCGTAAAAGCTACCGAGCACAAAGGCATCCGGGCATAAAACCATAGACTGATAGCTTGCGAGCATAGAACCGTAGATCTGTTGCTGTCGGGCGTAGAAAGCTCCTTAGCGTAGAACTGTAGATTTGTAGCCTGTGAATGAAATCTTCCGAGCGTAGAGGTTGCGGATCTGTTGCCTCCGAGCGTAAACTAAGCGCCACTGAGCGTGAGATCCTTCATTTGGTACCTGCTGAGCGTAAAAAGTCGTAGGTTCGTAGCCTCTCGAGCATAAAAGCTACCGAGCACAAAGACATCCGGGCGTAAAAACCATAGACTTGTAGCTTGCGAGCGTAAAACCGTAGATCTGTTGCTGTCGAGCGTAGAAAGATCCTTAGCATAGGAACCGCTGACCTGCTTTTGCACGAAAAACCCTTCAAATTTGCTGACTGTCCGTCTTTCGAGAGTTAGCGGGCTGACGTAGTACCCAATCATAACCAAATATTTAATTTGTGAGATTTGGTTGGGGTTTCGAGGAGCCGCCTGAGGATTCGAGTAGTCGACCCGAACTCTATATATATCCCAAGCTTCTGGAGAGAGAAACTTTTTATCCGTCTTCTGCGAGAGAGAGCTTTGATTGTTTAAGTTTTTTCCCCTCGTACTTTCTCCGAGCACTCCAGGTTTCCAGTAATGGCGCCGAAGCAAACCCTCTCCACCAAGGGAAAGAGCATAGGCTCTTCTTCTCGTGCTTCTGCCCCGGCGAGAGAGTCTTCGGCCGGGCGATGCGAACTTCCTTCTGAGCGAAGGATCCTGCCGACGAGTAGCGAACCCGGTCTTAGAGGTATAGCCATCAAAAATGACAAAGAATGACGAAAAATCCTTCGTACACGTTGAACGTGACCGCGCTAGGTCGTCTTCTGTGCTGATAGCCTCTTTGAGGAAGATGACGCACGGAGACGTTTTCATCTTTTATGCCCACGTTTCTAAGGTGTCAGCGTAAAAACTCCATGTCTTCGTAGTTATAAGCGTAAAAGCTCTGGCTGCCGAAGACTTGGTGTATACTGTAAAATTTTAGTTTTACGCTTTGGATGGGACCTCCGGCACAATAACTAGAATTTTGGCAGTCTGGCGTAAAGCATGGACCGTATACCGCTAATTACGCTTTCGGGATATGACTCCTGGCGTAGGATGACCAAATTTTGTACAGTCTTGGCGTAAAGCACCGACTGTCGCTTCTTGGTCTTTATGTTGCAAGGTTCGTAACGACGTGTTTTCCTTGCATTTTTGCAGTCGACTTGCATGAGTCTCCACTGGCCGAGGTGATGGGATCCGCTGCTGGGATGCTGCACTCGAACTACTTGGAGGATCTGTCGCACGTGATATTTCCTATCTCCGGACCCCAGTATCCCTAAGGGAGGGAGATCTTGATATCGGCTCAGGGCGAGCGAATGCTGCTGAGCATGATCAACGGGGAGCCCCTAACGTACGTAGATGGGGAGCAGTACATCAAGCCGGCCTTCCTCTTTGGGGACATGATAGACAAGCAGTCCCAGACGAAGCCCAAGAGAGAACCCTGGGTTTTTCCTGCCGAGAGCGTGGTCTTGTATCTGCCCACGATGCCGAGAGATTATTCGATCTCGACTTTCTTCCATGCCATACATTGCAGGAGGATGTCGTGGACGCTGACTCCTGATCTTCACGGGAAGCCGGGAAAGATCTTTCATCTGAAAGGAGCCGACCGGGGATCGTTTGTCAGCCGCCCCACTGGCGTCGTGACGTTGTTCAGGGGACTGTGCCCGGGCAGCGTCCCGAGTGAAGATAGTTCAGTGATCCAGTCGGTGCAATTGACGACTTTCTGTATTGACTTCATGGTGCGAGGGGGGGTATACCCTAAGGAGAATTTTCGGTGCAATGGGTGGATCACCCCAACAAATCTCCGATGGTCCTGCCTAGTTGACTGGACTTTGAAACATTTTCGAAGAGAGCTGGAAATCATCGGACTGTATGCCACCGTGAGCGTGATGAGTGTTGGGTTGCCTCCCAACCCTAACCTCTTTCTGGCGCTGATGGAGCGATACATTTCGCTCACCGGGACCTTCGCCACTCCACTGGGGGAGTTGGGGTTGGCCCTCCACAAAATGGCAGCGATCTCGAGACTGCCGATGGGGGATACCCCGTATGAAGAGTATGTTCCTACCAACTGGGAGTTGGAGGACTCGGATCCTCGGGTTGTGAAGGTGTATCAGGAGCTGATGTGCCACTACCTCGCGTGCACTGCCTTTTATAATGAGCCTTCTGACTTGGCTCACACCACTAAGTGGATGTCCTACCTCTGCTTCCACCGGGCCAGGGCCGTCAAGTCGGTGAAGGTTTCGGGGGACAAGCATGAGCCCGTGAACTGCTTGGCCATGCTCAGTGCCGAGGTCGTTGAGGACCTTATGGAGGAGGCCAACGCTCCAGACCAGTTTCTCAATGATGGGGTAGGAAAGTACCCTGAAGGCACTAAGGCCTATAGTTACTTGAGGCGCTGCCGCAGGCCTTTGTCTGAGGAAGCCAAGCTGGCCGGCTTTCTCTCCTTATGGCTGCGTCGAGTAGTGGTGCCTGGCACTGCGTCCGCGGACCGCATTCATCGGAACATCCTGTGTTCCGTCGTCTGTCTGGTGTTCGGGGCAAGGCTAGGCTTGCTTCCTGCCATGGTGTGCCGTATACAGGTTGGACTGCGAGCCATGACTGACGGGTTGCTCGTCGATGAAGCTCGGCGTGAGAGTTTTCCCCGGGTGGAATTACCATACCTGTACTTGATGGGATGGTTAATTCTTCACAACCCCCGGGTGATGTCTCCCGGTCCTGATAGCAGCGCGGGGGGTAGTTTCTTGCTGAACTATAAGGGCTCCCTCTGGAACGTGACCACAGTCATGGACTGTCGGCTGGCGCTGAGCCTTGGTCATTATTGGAAGCTCCTCTGTACCGTCCCTTCTGTACATCGTAATCAGTCGGGGATTAGGCTCGAGGATTTAGGCGGAGAAAAGACCAATCTTTCCCCGGAAGCCTTTAATTGGTTGGTCTGCATCAGACCCTCCCATTTGCTGTACAGAAGCGAGGATCATTGCTTCTTCGAGCCTTACTTGCCTAGTCGGTTCGCGAGGCAGTTTGGGTACGATCAGCTGCACGTGGGCAATGCCATCACCAGCTTCAGGTCCCGGGGCAGACTCATTGATGGAGCCAGGGGGTGGCGGTACTTCATCATGGGATGCACGGGAGCAATCTTCATTGTGCCGGTCGCCACCCTCTCCACGGAGCTGCGTATCCTCCATTCGTATGCTCAGTTCTACGTGGCGATCAACACCCTCCATCGCGACTTTGACATTCTTGGAAGCTTCAGGGTGCCTTCCTCCAAGCCTGGAGGAAGAATCGAAGTCCCCTCGGTTTTATCTGACGAGGGCGAGGAGTCCGCCATTCCGGATGAGCCTCTGGTGTCGGTGCCGAGGTGTGAAGTGCCTCCGCCTGCGGGGGCTTTGGCGATCTCAGGGAAGCGAAGGGCTTCTGTCTCGAAGCAGACTTCCCCTCGTAAGAGGATGAAGAAGACAGCTGATTGCCCTCTCCGGATTCCTGGCATTGAGGCTCCTAGAGAGATCTGTCACCACCATATTTACTGATAGTGTTTGTTTGAGAGCATCAGGTGAGTCGGGGGGTGACGAGCCGTTCTGGGAGGAGAAAAAGATGTCCTCGTCTGACTTGGAAGTCGTAAGGGAGGTGGCGTACCCTAACCCGAAACGAGTTTATCGATAGCGGGGGTCACCGCACGGCGGCGTTCGTCTGCCTCTTCCGTAGTTGAGGCCTGGCTTCCGCTTCAAGTCGTAGCCCATGTTTTGCATGATCTTCAGCGCTTGCGGGCTGTATCGGTGAACTTGCATTTTTTCGGTATCGTCATCGAAAGGATCTTCCTGGTTAGCCGGTTGATTGCGTATGCGGCCGAAGAATATTGGACGCTGACTGCTACAGGTAGGCGGGACAATGAAGATAGAATCCTCATGGGGTCCATACGTTGTGATGACGTTGGATGATGACGCTACTTTCCATACATACGGACGGTAGGAGTTTATAGCTTCCAAGAATTTTTGTGCTATGGGTTCTATCTCGTCACGGGGAGTGGATTCCTGATTTGGAATTTGAGCATTAACGTACTGGAAAAGAGGATGTTTATTATCATCTGGAACTCCGTTCCTGGTCGCGTTTACATCGGTCGGCTGCCCGTTGTACCGAAGGTTGATGACCAAAGGTGGAGGCTTCTGGTTCAGAGTGACCGCTGGAGAATTGCTTCCTCTTCCTGAGCTGGATTTGTTCAGGTGAATAGCCATAGGCTCTATGGCTTTTGGACGAGTGGTTCGTCCTTTCACTCTGATCGACAGCGGCAGTGCGGCAGGGGTTTTCCTGGCTCCCGGTGGGATTCCTTCTCCGTCTCGCCCGATACTTCTTCCGTGTGGTCTTGAGAGTACAACACGACGTCGAAATAGTAGGACTCTACTCCTTTAAACGGGTTTAGGTCGACAACCTCCGTTTGTACCATTCCTTGGGGGTCTACATATTTAAGGCATTGATGTAGAGTTGAAGGAACGATGTTGTGATCGTGGATCCACGGTCTTCCTAGCAAAATGTTGTAGGACACCTCTGAATCGATCACGTAACATGTGGCCACCGATCTGAGGTTGCCAATCTGGATCCTTAGGCAAATCTTCCCCAATGGCTTACTTCTTCCGACGTTGAAACCCACGATCGTAGTGGAGGTGTAAGCCAGTTCGCTGGTAGGAATCCTCAATGGTCTAAGCAGACTGTGAGGGATGATGCTAATTGACGATCCCGGATCTATGTGAATCCGATCAACCTCCATGGAACCGACGTACCCGGTGTAATAGAGGGGCCTGTCATGCTTTTTATGTTTTAACAGCATGTCGTCTTGGGTGAAAGTGATATTTGGGACCACCTTCATCATACTGTGGCATTGAGGACATGCCACTGGTTCTTCGTCGGGGGACTTGAGCTGGGTCAAGCATGCCTCCGCCTGCATCAGCGCTTCACTCAGGGCTAGACGAGTGCCTTGGGAGAGTCTGAGTAGCTCAAAGATGGAGAGCCTGGCTGGTGTATTAGCCAGTTGGGCCAGGATATCGAAGTTGTATGGCTTCTCAAAACCTTTGTTTAGAATGTTTTTCACAGGTTTATCAAAGCGCACTTCTCTTTGCTTCCCTTTGTCTGCCGGCGTCGGTTTTGAAGGGCTGGCCTCTGGTACGATGGGGCCTGGTCCTGAAGGTTTGGCAGTTGAAGCGTCCGCCAGTGCATCCTCCTGACTTGCTCCGCAGTCGTTGAGGTAGGCTTTCCCTGAACGGGTTGCAGCAAGTACCTCGTCTTCGTCCGATGGCGAAGAAGTTGTGACCATATGGCATGGTTTGCGCTTGGAGCTTCTTCTAGACGTAGCTTTAGTAGCTTTAGTCTCTTCCTCGAGCTCTGACACCAAATCCGGATGAACCCACATAATCTCGCCCTGCCGGGTGGTCAGGGGTACCAGGTCTTGATTTTGATCTCTAGATAGAGGGAGATTGACGATGTCCATCATAGCTCGGGAAATGGGCGTGACACCATTTATGACCTCTTGGGAAGGCAGATCGTCGAACCGCAGAGAGATCATGTTGGCCGTGACCGTCTTCTCGGTGTTGTGCAGAGTGATGGCCTTAGCATCGATCAACCCCTGGATCCTCCTCTTCAGTATGTAACACACCTTTGTTGGGTGGTGTATGTATCTGTGGAAGATACAATATTTGGGGTCGTCAGTACTACCGACTTCTTGGGGCCACCTTAGCTCCGGAAGGGTTTAGCTCCGGAAGGGTAATCTTGCCGCTTTTAACGAGACACTCGAATATACTAGGGATATCGTCGTCGTCGAAAGAGTAGACTTCGACGGGCCTGGAAGTCCCGGGCTTCGTCTGCGTGATCGCCACCGTCTTTTGTCTGGACGTATTGACCGTCAGAGCTTCTTTTCCCTTGGAGCTGCGAGGATGGTCGCTGCTGGGAGATGACCTTTTGCCTCTATCGAAGGCGGAGATCATGATGCCATTGTCGCGCGCCTTGCGACTGTTATCTTTGACGGCCACTGCCGAGACGATGAACGAAGGCCACTCATGGAACTGATATGGTCCTGTAAACACCGAGACTACGGGAAGGAGGTTCTTCCTGCAAATGTCTACTAATGCCGAGTCTGGAACTCCTGGAGGCATTTGTAAGGTGGCCTGACGAAAATGTTCAACGAAGGTGCGAACGTCCTCCTTTTCCCTTTGTTTGACTTCGATGAGAGAGGACATAGACATGTCCATTCCACCCTCGTAGAATCGCGTGAAGAATAAAGCTTTGAAGTCTTCGAAGGAAGTAATGTAATTTTCCGCCAAGCTACGGTACCACTGATAGGCTACTCCTGAGAGGCAGTCTTTGAACACCCGAGTGAGGAGGGCGTCGTTCCCTTGTAGCAACACCGTCATCATACTGAAATAGTTCATGTATTGACTTGGCGATATTTTTCCTTCGAACAGAGCCATAGTCTGAGGTTTGTACTTCGGAGGAAAAGGGACTTCTTCCCAGATAGCTGGGTAAGGCTGGTTGATTCCCAGTTTCTTGAGCTGATCTTTGTGCTTCAAGGCGTCAAACTGGGCTTTCAACTCCCGCACTGCCTGCATCGGATTTTTAGTTGGAACCGGGGCTACGGTGTAGTACGGAGTTGGATGTATCGTGACTCCAACGGGAGGTAATATATTCACCGAGTGAGGAAGCGGAGGAACTGCTGACTCTTGATCTAGAGCAGGCTCTTGGCTTGGGTTGGATGGTGGCAAGTCCACCCCCACACGTATCTGAGTTGGCGGGACCGACGCTTGAGCCATGGCAGTTGCGTGCTGAGTTAGTATCATCTGGTGCATGTTCTCCATTATGGATTGCATTTGTTTCAGAGACGTCTCCAGTATAGTGATGCGTTGTTCCGCGTTTCCTGACGGCGAAGCTTCCCCGCGTTCGTCTTCAATGGCGTAAACTCCCATTTCCCTGGGCGTCCTCGAAGGATAAGTATAGGTCGCTGCAGAAGTCGACTCTATACTCTCAGCATCTTATCTGGGAGATTGGCGACCCCAGCGTCGGAATCAGACGAGTATAAAGCTGGTTGCTGTGACCTTGCACGGGTGTTTTGGAACACCCCAGCTTCAGTGTTCCTGAGGAGGTCTTCGACGGCTCGGAGGCCCTGAGGGATGACGTCTTGAGCTCGACCCTTCTCTAGGTATGTGTGAAGCCATGTTCACGGACGCATACGCGGGCTCTTCTTCCGGGAAAGACTGAGAGTAGCTCAATCGGTCAAAAATTGACCGTTTTGCTTTAGAACAACAGCAGTCAATCACAATTTTATGACTATTACAACATTGCTCGCTAGGGGGCGTAATAGACATGTTGGAAGGTCCCCTCTCCTTACGCTTCTGGATTAAGTATTTGCACAGGTCAGGAGGAGTAGCAACCTGAGCTTGCTTTCCGTCGTGGGACTTCGCCTGGCGTAATTTGGAGATTTGCTCAGAGTGGAGTAAGGCTGAAGAGGTCCTCAGCAGGCCGTTGGCTTCCCGCGTAATCCGGAGGGTAGGCAGATTGCTCCTTCGCCGGCGTAACGGCCGAGGAGTCGAGTATTCTGCTGCTTGCTTTCCCTCGCGGAAATCACGGCGCTCATCTGGTTCCTCGTAGAGGTCAGATGTTGTCTTGCGCCTGGAGCATGATTTGTACTTCTGACCTGGCGCTGAGGCATTACCAGAAGTTTGGTCTGTACCGCGCGTAGCGGGAGACAAGTTTCTGCGCGTAGAGCGCAGTGGATACTTCTGGGTTAGCGTTGAGGCTTTGCCCGAAGTTTTGTCTGTATCGCGCATAGCGGGAGACTGGTTCCTATGCGTAGAGCACAGTAGATACTTCTGGGTTAGCGCTGAGGCTTTGCCCGAAGTTTTGTCTGTACCGCGCATAACGGGAGACTGGTTCCTATACGTAGAGCGCAGTGAATACTTCTGGGTCAGCGCTGAGGCTTTGCCCGAAGTTTCGTCTGTACCGCGCGTAGCGGGAGACTGAGTTTTACGTGCAGGGCACGGAGGGAGCAGTGCTACAACCTCATTGGTCGGAGAGATCGGAGAGATCGGAGAGTCCACAGGAATGGTAGAGGATGTCTTGGGCATCCACACTTTGCGCAGCTTCCTGTTGTCTTGGACGGAGAGAGAGTGAGAGCTACCCCCGGTTCGAAGCATGTCTTCGTAGGCAGACTGGTCGAATTGGACGACCAGTGTCTTCTTCACGGATCCCACGGATTCTGCATCGTGTTGAGCAATTGCTTCCTCATCAGAAGAGAAAGATGTCCCCAGCAGAGTCGCCATCTTGTTTGTGGTATTAAACGAAAGAATGAAGATGTATTCAATATGGGGTTTACACAGAACCCGCCTTCTTTGGTTTACAAACAAACTTGTACAATTTGATCCTATACGAGAATATGGGAGTACAATTTATTTAATCTGGATAAATATTGCTATAGGTGTCTGATCTGCAGTCGATCACTTTAGCCCTTGGACCACACGATGTTGAAGAAGTGCCGTAGAAGACAGGAAGCAGCTTCGAAGGTTGCAGGAGAGGGTGGATGCGCGATGCCAAAGTCGTCGATCCCTACTCTTTGCCTGAGCTCCGGGTGCTCTCTCTCTCTCTCTCTCTCTCTCTCTCTCTCTCTCTCGGGTTCGATCTTCCAATTTTTGTCGACCTGGTTCGATCTTCAAGTTTTTAGTTTTTCGACCTTGTTCCTCATTGATAGAGGTCTCTATTTATAGAGTTTTAGTGACAGTGACCACTCTGTCGGTGTAACAACCGAGGAGTGGAAAGTATAGCACCCTTTTACACAATGGTTAAAGTAACCAATGCCTGCGTATAGATGATCTTTTGAATGAACGTGTGACGCGGGTCCAACTAAGGGACACAACGCGTACAATTGCTACGAAGATCATGGCGTAAAAGCCACGTAGGTAGGTATCCATTGTGTAGAAGAGGTTGGCATAGAAGTCAAATGTCTGTCACCATGGCATAGAAGCCAAATAATTATCAAACCGGCCTAGAAGCCGAACAGGCGTAGAAGCCGAACAGGCGTAGAAGCCGAGTGGTCGTAGAGGCCGAACAGGCATAGAAGCCGAAGGGTCGTAGAGGCCGAACAGGCACAGAAGCCGAGTGGTCGTAGAGGCCGAACAGGGATAGAAGTCGAAGGGGCACAGAGGCCGAGCAGGCGTAGAAGCCGAATGAGCACAAACGCTGGATGGGCGTAGAAGCCGCTGCGTACCGTGCCACAGTGCTGATGTGGACGTCTTAGCCAGAATTACAGCTTTTGAAGATATAAACAAATCTTTTGCATTAAATGTCGAGATTTTCCACCATCCTATGCATTAAATATGGAGGCGTGTTCTTTGACGGTCTGCAACCCTTTCTGCGCATCAGTCGCGGAGATGTGCCTCGAGAAACTGTTACCGCTCTGTGCATTAGGCGAAGAGACGTGTCTCGAACCCCGTACGGAGTGCAGCTTTTGGCGTAGCAGGCGGTTTGTCTACTGCAGAACGTAAACAGCTCGTGTTTTGCCTATGTAAAATAAGACAGCGTATCCCTTCGTGCTTAAAAAAGCAGTTTACGCGAAGGGGATGGCGGTATTTGACAGCCTGGGCGGCAGTGCAGTGCCATCATTATAGCCGTCGCTTAGGTAGTCGAGTCGTATCCCTTTGCCAGAAGTCCAGACGTCAGGTTCATTGCAGGCTCTGACAGGTTCATTGCAGGATCTGATAGGTTCACTTCGGGGAATACGAAGTGTCTCTTGTACACCTCAATGCTGCGTATGAAAGGGGAGGAGTTTTACGCCCTGGAGGCGATGAAGCACCC
The DNA here is from genome assembly GCA_036927795.1 of Iris macrosiphon. Lineage (NCBI taxonomy): Eukaryota > Viridiplantae > Streptophyta > Magnoliopsida > Asparagales > Iridaceae > Iris > Iris macrosiphon. Next base: position 99,891,862 of record JAYESA010000016.1, on the reverse strand, counting down.
TGTTTACGCTGAAGCGGCTTGGACGTACTGCCTTACGCGGATGGTCCTTTGAGCTTTTATGTTTCACGCTCTGTTCTAGCGGAAAAGGCTCTATTGCACGCTTGATGGCTCTTAAGGCCTCTGCCTATGCTGCACTGCACCGATATGTCGCGTATAGTCATCCGGCGTATTTTTCATGTTTCTACATATATATATATATTTTTTTTGATAATAAACGAAAGAAATTGAAACTAGGTTTATACGAAACCCTTTCTTTGGTTTATAAACAAGAAAAAGAAGTACAATTAATCCTATACGAGAATGTTAAGTACAAAAATTTAATTCTGGGAAAATATTGCTACAGGAGTCTGATCTGCGGTCAATCACTTTGTCCCTTGGACCACACGATGACGAAGAAGTGCTGTAGAAGACGAAAAAGAAGCTTCAAAGGCTGCAGGAGGGATTGAACTCTCGTTGCCAAAACACTCTCTGGATATACTCTCTTTTCTTGAAAAATCCTCGACTTTCCTCTTTTTTCTTCCACTCTTCGACCTTGGACCTCCGTGGCCGGAGGTCTCTATTTATAGAGTTCAGCTATAGTCGGCGTAGAAACCGAACAGCGGAGAGAGCTGCACCTTTTACGCTGCGGTTATAATAACTGCTACCCACGTATGAATGATCTTTTGAATTGGCGTGTGACGTGTGTCCCATTATGAGGTAATGCGTATAATCGCTCATTGAAGATCACGGCATGCAAGCCACATAGATAACTGTCCCTCGCGTAGAGATGGTTGACATAAAAGCAAAATAACTGTCTCATTGGCGTAAAAGCCAAATAGCTGTCCTTATGGCGTAAAGGCCAAGTAGGCGTAGAAGTTGAATAGCTGTCAAGTTGGTGTAGAAGCCAAATAGCTGTCAAGTTGGCGTAGAAGCCAAATAGCTATCAAGTTGGCGTAGAAGCCAAATTCTGCGTAAAGCTTGATGCTGCATGGATAGGTAACCAGCGTAAAGATAGCCAGTTATCCTTCTTTGAATGAGGTTTTGAGCGTATCCTGGGCCAGATAGCCTTATCACGCACCTTTGCAAATATAGCATGAGTTGGCGTATTTCGAGAAGATAGCATACAGCGTACTCCTATAGTTGAAAATAGCCAGGTCGACGTATTTCAAGGAGATAGCGTACAACGTGCTCCTATAGCTGAAAATAGCCTGATTAGCGTAATGTGCGGGGATGGTAATGTGGACGTATTAGCCCTAATTATAGCTCACCCAGTCATTAAACGTAGAACTAAATCTCATGCATTAAATGTAGAGATCTGTCCCCATCTCGCACATTAATTGCAGAGACGTACCTCGAGTTCTGTACGAAGAACAGCTTTTGACGTGACTGTTGATTTCGTCTCATCCTGAGCATAAAGCTCATATATGCCTGTGTAGAATAGGCAGTGTATTCCTTGAATGCGTAAACGACATCTTATATCAAGGGTTATGTCACTAGACGACAGTCTGGAGTTCTGTGCAGAGTCATCATTACAGCCGTCCTCTCGATCGCCGTGCAGTACTCTTTGTCAGGAGTCAGTTCACTGTTTGATCTGACAGGTTCATTCGAGGAATACGAAGAGTTTCTCGTACAACTTCCCGCTGCATTAAAAGCATACGAGTTTTACGTCGAAGTGGAGATATAGCAACCTTTTTATGTCGAAGCGGTCTGGAAATACTGTATTACGCGGGTTGTTCCGGAGCTATGTTTTACGCTGAACTAGTGTTGAAGCTCTACTGTACGCCAATGGCTCTGAAGTCATGTTTCATGCCACCCAGTGCTGAAGCTCTATTTTACGCGAGCTTCCTGTCTGTTGAGGGTTTTACGCGTATGATTCCCCAGCGTATTTTTCATGCTTTTACAAGACCCCCTTTAAAGTTTTTAAATTCCTCGTAATTTGAAACACTTTGAATGAAGCATGAAACGGTCAAGTTTGACTCGTTCCGTGAGGCTGATTTCTCGGCAAATTTTTAGGAGTTTGTTGGGATTTGATGTGTTCTCCTCTGCCTATATAAAGGCGAATGAGTTAACCTATTTTTCCTATACTTCCTTCACCACAAAGAGAGAGATGGTTGCCGAGCTTCATCAGGTTGACTTGAGAAAGAAGAAGATCATGTTCTTCCAGCATGTAAAGAGCCGTAAAAAGAGGCATCTTCGAGCAAATGTCCTCTGCAACGATGGATCATGGAAGGATATCATAGCTTCCTTTGCTCGGGATGATCAGCAATTTCATATGGCGATTCGTCCAAGAGAGAGGAATGGTCTCATTTGGCTACACAGCTTGCAAGCTGTATTTCTTCCATCATGACGCTGGACGAAGGTAGACAGCTTGGCCCTGTTTTCCAGTATTTAGTTGGGTCTGAACACCCAACACAATTTCTAGGGCATGCCGGCCATGGCGTATGGAGGGTGGGCTTGAATAATACACAGGCCCAGTTCTGTATCCTTCCGCCATTCACCATTTTCTTGTTCATCGGCCGCAGAAGTCGATGAAGTGCCGTAGAAGACGAAAAAGATTTACACCAATATGAGAACCTGGCGAAACAGATTCTTGGTGTGATCTTAAATAAAAATGAGAAACCCTTTGTAGAAAAAAGATTTCAATCATATATAATCATGAAGATGAAAACCCCTTTGTAGATTGGATTTGTATCATATGTAATCATGATTAATAAATTTGTCTTCTTTAACGCATCTGATGATTTGCCATATTTGCTGTAAGAAAGTTTGAATGTGTGCAGCTTCGACACGTCTGAATAATTTTATGCCGACTCTGATAAAAAGAGTATCTGATCTCGTCCCATCTTTTACGCATAATTGAAGACGCGTAGAAAACTTCTTAGCATCAAGTCATCTTTGAAGATCCAAACTGTCATGCTAATTTGAACGAGGAGTCGCATAGAATTTCTGAACCGTCACTTCTTTGATACGAAGAATTTTTGTTCAGACCATTATCTTCAAGAATGGTTTCCCGAAAATCCCTTTGAAAAAGGCGAGAAATTTCTGTCGACCAAGCCATACTTAAACTTTTTGTAAAGTATTCTGACTGGACTTTGGATGAACTTCCAAATGACCCAAGAAGAAGAGTTATCTTTAATGCTGAACTCTGTGTGTTTCAGGCACTTGGAATATTTTATAGCCAAAAAGGAGCATCTTCTGCGTAAACCCTTGTAATTGGCCGTCTGTAGCTTTCGAGCGTAGAATCATAGATTTGTAGCCTCTGAGCATAAAAAGCTTTCGAGCGTAAAATTATAGATTTGTAGCCTCTGAGCGTGAAATCGTAGGTTTGTAGCCTCTTGAGCGTAAAAGCTCGTGAGCGTAAAAGCATCTGGGGGTAAAACCATAAATTTATAGCCTCTGAGCGTAAAACCGTAGATTTGTAGTCTCTCGAGCGTAAAAGCTCCTTAGCATAAAATCATAGATCTGCTCTGCGCATAAAATATGGATCCACTGATTGTCCGTCCTCCCTAAATGATAGGCTGACGTGGTCCCAAATAATAACCGAATATTAAATATCGGATTTGGTTAGGGATTCGAAGAGTTATCCAAACTCTATAAATAGTCCAAATTCCTGAGAGAAAAACTTTTATCTGTCTTCCCAAAACCCTTACTTTCCACGAACCCTTCTTCTTCGTCTATTTCTTGAGAACTCAGAATCGCCATGGCACCTAAACATGCTTCCACTGCTAAGGAAAAGAATGTCGCTTCCTCTTCCCGCTCCACTGCTCAAGCACGAGCAACTCTCATTAGGCTGACTGAACCTCGATCGGAACGCAGCGTCCCGCCGTCGAGCTGTGCTCCGGACGTTACGGGTAAAGACTTCGAAAGGAAAAATCCTTCGCACACGTTGTACGTGCACGCGTAAGGGCATCTTTTGTATTGAGAGCCTCTTCGAGGATGATGTACTGAGATTTTTATTGTTACGCGCACATTCCTAATGTGTCGACGTAAAAACTCCATATTTTTGCAGTCTGGCGTAAAAACTCAGACTGTCAAAATTTGGAGTAGAACTGCAAACTTTGAATTCTACGCGCTGGATATGAATTTCGGCGTAAAAAATTCAAATTTTGTCAATCTGGCATAAAAGCTCAAATTGTTATATTTTGGGATATATTGCCAACCTTGAATTTTATGCCTTAGAAATGAGTTCCAGCGTAAGACTCAAATTTTTGCAGTCTTGGTGTAAAAGCTCAGACTGATAATCTTTGACGTAAGCTGCAAGAGTGTATCGTCTAATGTAGAAACTGACTGATTTTCTTGCATTTTGTAGTATACTTGCAGATTTCTCCTTTGGCTGAAGTTATGGGCTCTGCTGCCAGGATGTTGAGCTTAAACTATTTGGAGGACTTGTCCCACGTGATATTCCCTATTTCTGGAGCCAATTATCCTGAAGAAAGGGGAACCTTAATCTCGTCCCAAGGAGAACGCATGCTGCTAAGTATGATCAGTGGGGAGCCCCTGATATACATAGACGGGATGGAGTATACAAAGCCAGGCTTCTTGTTCGGGGACGTTATTGACAAACAGTCCCAGAATAAACCCAAGAAGGAGGATTGGGTGTTTAGTGCTGAGGGCACGATCATGTATCTGCCCGAGATGCTCAGGGATTTCCCTATCTCTGCGTTCTTCCATGCCACACATCGTAGGAAGATGGCATGGACCCTGACTCTCGATCTTCACGGCCGATCGGGGAAGATCTTATACAACAAGGAATACGATCGGGGGGCCTATATGAGCCGTCCTTCGGGCCCTGTTATGCCCTTTAGGGGATTGCTGCCTGGTAGTGTCCCGAGTGAGGACACTTCGCTGATCCAGCCGGTTCAGATATCGACCTTCTACAATAACTTTATGAGGCAGGGAGGAATGTACCCCAGGGTCAACCCTCGGACCAGTGGATGGCTTAGCCCGGGGAATCTTCGATGGGCCAGTTTGACTGCTTGGGCCCTGAAGCACTTCCAGACGGAGCTGAAAAGTATTGGCTTGTTCGCGGCTGTGAGCGCCATAAGTGTTGGGCTGCCTATGAACCCTAACTTGTTTTTAGCCTTGATGGAGCGATACAACTCGCTCACTGGGACTTTTGCCACTCCGCTGGGTGAGTTGGGCTTAGCCCTTCATGAGATGGCAGAGATTTCAAAGCTGCCGATAGGGGACGCTCCTTATGAAGAGTATGTCCCTACAAACAAGGAGTTGAGAGATACAAACCCTCGGGCTGTGGCAGTATATCAGGAGCTGATGTGCCATTATATTGCCTGCACCACTTTCTACAAGGAGCCTTCTGACTTGGCTCACATCAACAAGTGGGCAACATATCTCTTCTTTCACCAGGCCAGAAATATTAAGCCAGACAAGGTGGTAGATAGCCGAGATAGGCCCTTGAACCTCCTGAGCATGCTCAATGCTGACACGGTCGATGACCTTATTGAAGACGCAGGGGCTCCAGATCATATTTTTGACGAGGAGATAGAAGGTTACCCTGTAGGCACAAAAGCCTTCAGTTATATGAGGCATTGTCGTAAGCCTCTGTCAAAGGAAGCTCAATTGGCTGGCTTCCTCTCTGTCTGGCTTCGCCGCTGGGTAGTGCATGGCATCGCGTCTGCAGATCGCATCCATCACAACACCTTATGGCCTGCAGTGCGTTTGGTGTTCAGAGCAAGACTGGGCTTGCTTCCTGCTATGGTATGTAGAATACAAGCAGGCCTGAGGGCCCTTACTGATGGGCTGCTAGCTGATGATACGCAGCGTGAAAGCTTTCCCCGAGTGGAATTACCATTCCTATACTTGATGGGATAGTTAATTTTCACAACATCAGGGTAATGTCTCCCGGTCCTGCCAGCGGTTCGGGAAATAACTTCTTGTTGAACTACAAGAATTCCTTTTGGAATGTGGCGACCGTCATAGATTGTCGGCGGGCGTTAAATGTTGCCCACAGCTGGAAGCTCTTCTGTATCGTCCCCCTATGCATATCAATCAACAGGGGAAAAAACTTAAGGATGGGGGCCATGGGAGGACCATTCTTTCTCCTGAAGCCTTCTATTGGTTGGTCTGTATTAGACCTTCCCATTTGCTGTACAGAAGCGATGACCACTGCTACCTGGAGCCTTATTTGTCCAGTCGGTTCGCCAGGCAGTTTGGGTACGACCAGTTGCATGTGGAGAATGTCATTACCAGCTTCAAGTCCAAAGGTGGACTTATTGATGAAGCCAGAGGATGGCGGTACTTTATCACAGGCTGTACTGGTAGAACTTTTGCTGTGCCCGCGACTTCTCTCTCTATGGAGTTGCGCATCCTGCACTCGTACGCACAGTTTTATGCGTCCATCAATAGCTTCCATCACGATTTTGATGTGCATGGAAGTTTTAGGATGCCCTCCCATAGGTCTACTGCAAGGGAGGAGGTTCCGTCTGTTTCCTCGGACGAGAATAAGGACACCGCCGGGGTGGACGAGTTCTTGACGACAATACCGAGAGGCATAATAACTCTGCCAGCTGAGCCTCTCGTTATCCCCCAGAAATGGAAGGTTTCCACACAGAAAGAGCCTTCCCCTCGCAAGAAGAAAATTGCCAGAGGTCCGAAAGGGCTTCCACCAGGGGGCTCCTAGGAGCGAGTCTGTCGTTTCCCCTGTTGGGGATAATTCTTTGATTAGAGGTCGTTCGCCTTTTAGAGAGGGAACCTCCATAGTTTCGGCTGTCAGTGCCGGAGATTCTTTGCTCGAGATCGCTGCTACTACAGCTTCTGGTAGTGCTACGAGATCGCCTCCGAGGCCGAGCATAATAAGATTCCATGTACCTTTATCCAAACCAATAATTGGAGTAACCCCTACTTCGTCTGTAAGTATTTCCAGCGAGATTCCACCCGATGAGCCTCGAGTGGATCTTGGTGAAGACTGGGAAGACTATCCGCCAGTGTCAGTTGGTGCACCCTCTTCTCCAGGTATGATAGCTTGTCTAGCATCATTAAGAGATAATTTAGCTATTCAGGCCGCGGACGCGACATATATACCATCGGCCATGGATAAATGTTGTCTTTATGCCTTTTTTAGGAAAATTAGCATCAAATTGATATTAACTTTCTCTTGTCTTATTCAGGTGAAGACATCTCAGGGGAGGGCGGAGTTGATGCAACCTTTGACTTTGTTGCGGATACTGTCGATGAAACGACGGCGTTTAATATCGAAGAGGCATGCTTTGAAGCTGCCGATCCTTCGTCTGCAATGTTATCAAGTGTTGTCTCGCCAACAGTAGTTTAGATATCTTTTGAGGAGGATGAGCCCATCATCGCGACTGTGCCTCCTTCGTTGAGTATGCCAGCAACTTCTGCCGTTGTTGGTGTTCATTCTTTTATAGCACCCTCTGTAGAGGCAACGACCATGGCCACATCCTCCGCGGTCATTCCTGGAAGAAGATTTCTCGGTATCGCAGCCATTCCTAGTGCGCATCCGGTCTTCGATATGCTGATTGAATAATATACCAGCCTATTCTATCGCAGTTTGAAGGAGTTGATTTCCATGGTGCTGGAGAAGAATATGAGCTTTGATAATCTGCTGGCGTCCTCCCAGCTTGCGATAGCGCCGCTCAGAAATTTCAACGACGCTGGACGAGCTGATGCACTGGAGCAAATAGTTAATGGTTTAGAATAACCCATTAACGAATATTTGTAACTATCTCGAGGCAACGTCGATGATATGATTCAGGCCGAGTACGACTCCTTGACTGCGAAGCTTGCTGAACAAATGGAATGCTTGGACAAATCCATTCAGGCACAACAGCAGGAGATGGATAAAGAGCGGACCGTCTTGTAGGAGGTTATTCCTCAGCTAACCCAGTGCGAGGCCGAACATGAGGGAAATGAAGTGAGGGTCCGTAAATTAAAAGTTAAACTCGCTCAGGCAAAGGAGTGGGCCCTCCAGTCATTGGCAGCTCGAGATAAGTTGAAGGGCCGAATGGATACAGCTTAGCGGAACTTGGCACATGTGGGTGTCATTCGTGCCGATTATATACATGCTCAGTCCGAGCTATCCCTCCTGAGTGATGACGAGGTACGACTAGAACGGGCTCGCACTAATGTCTTGGACTCCAGGAATAAGAGAATGGTGGCTTTGGCACAGCAGATTCGGGATTTGATTGCTCCTCCCCAATGATGTACTTTTTTGCTTTTTTATGTAATTTGCTCTTCTCGGAGATAATAAAGAGACTTTATCTGACTTTGTGGACCCATCATTTTTGAATATAAATAATAGGCTAGGGTGAAAGTGATATCAGAGGTAATATGGACGTGATATACTTTCGGTAAGCTTCAGTTGGATATATCTATTCAGAGGTTATATGGACATGATAGAATATGATCCAACTAAATTTGTATACAAAACACTATCAGAGGTAATATAGACGTGATAGGTTTTGAAGTTCTAAATTAGTTAAACATATCTATTCAGAGGTCATAAGAACATGATAGAATATGCTCCAACCAGTTTTTGTACGTAGTATTGTCAGAATAAGATCTTCACCATACTCCTTTGAGCAAGGAAGATTAAGCGTAGTACCTCTTCAGGAATTTGCCGTTGATAGGAGCCATTATCAGATCTCCGTTAGGCTTAGCTAACCTGTAAGTGCCGTTTGAAAACGTCGTTTCAATCACATAAGGGCCCTCCCATTTGGGCTGGAATTTACCCTTACTCTTGTGTGTAATGATCATTGGTCTCCTTACAACTAGAACTAGCTCGCCGACTTTGAACAATCTCTCCTTCATTTTTCAATTAAAAGCTCTGGAAATGCGCGCCTGGTAGAATGCAATACGCTGTTGAGCTTGAAGGCATTTCTCGTCTAATCCTTCTAGCTCTTGAAGCCGTAGTCGATCATTATTTTCCTGAGTCAACTCATTAGCCGCTGCTATTCTGAGTGATGGGATTTGGATTTTAATGGGGAGAACTGCTTCACACCCGTAGACTAATGAGAATGGGGTACAACCCGTCGGTGTTCGTACCGTTGTGCGGTATGCCCAGAGACATTCTTCCAGCTTCTCATTCCAATCTCTTTCGTTCGAAGAAACGAACTTTTTCAAGAGTTTGACGATGGTTTTGTTGAAGGCTTCTGCCAAACCATTAGCAGCCGGATTGTATGCCGTAGAGGCCATATTTTGTATCCGATTCTTATTGCAAAATCGGTAAAATGCTTGGCTGATGAATTGAGGTCCGTTGTCATGAATTATCATTTGGGGTATCCCAAAGCGATAAATGATATGGTGCTTGATAAAGCTGATCACGTTGGATGTCTTTACTTCAGCTAGGGGGATTGCCTCCGCCCATTTAGAGAAGTAGTCCATGATAGCCAATATGAACCGATGTCCTCTAGAAGATGACAGGTGAATAGGACCAATGATATCCATACCCCATGCTTCAAAAGGCCATGATGCAATGGTAGGATGTAGATACTCAGAAGGCTGAGGTATAAAATCCGCATGAACTTGACATGCTTTGCATTGTCTTGCATATTTTACTGCATCTGCTATCATAGTAGGCCAGTAGTAGCCCATCCTCCTGATACGATCCTGTAACTTAGGACAAGGTTGATGTGCTCCATATACACCATCGTGAGCTTCACGGATAACCCGCTTCGCATCATTATCGGAGAGACATCATAACAGTAGTCCATCGTATGTTCGACGATATAGACTTTGTGAAGAGGCATCAAAGTAGAAGCGTAATGATCGTCTTTTGATAGACGCTGCTTATTTAGGATCCTCTGGTAAGATTCTGTATGCCACGAAATCTATAAGGGGCCTTCTCCAGTCTCTCTTAGGAGGAACCGTGTTTGAGGCGTAGCTGCGTTCTATGTGAAAGTTATTTTTCACACAAAATAGATCTCTATTGAGAAGAATCACCGAATTCTGCCTCCTTATAGGAATAGCTAGATCTGCAGCTAGACTGGCCAGAGCATCAGCTTCCAAATTTTGAGATCGGGGTACGTGCTCTAGGAAGAATCCTTTGAAAGATATTGCAATCTCGATCGTTGCTTGGTGATAAGGAATGAGGTCTGGATTGCGAACTTCATATATTCCTCTGACCTGATTGACGATCAGCAGAGAATCACCAAAAGCTTTCAGGTATTCCACATCTAATTTTTTAGCGACTTGAAGCCCGATTAGTAGAGCTTTATACTCTGCTACATTATTAGAGCAGGGTTCGCTAAGAGAATATGCTCGATAGATGATGAGTTTATCAGGATTGACCAAGACAATTCCTACTCCTGAAACCAAGTTTCCCCTGGGACCAATCCTGGAGGCACCATCGAAGAATAGTTGCCATGTAATACTTTCCATTGCGGAATTATATTCTGCAACTTCGTCGGGAATGTCCTCGTATAGTTTAGAGGTTTCCGGGATTGGATGAGCAGCTAAGAAATCAGCCAAGGCCTGACCTTTTATGGACTTCTGAGGGACATACACCATATTATACGGTGTTAATAACATCGCCCAAGTCGCGAGTCAGGAATTGAGAACACTCGGCTTGTTCATCAATACCCGAAGAGGATTGATCCTGGAGATGATATGAATAGTTTAGCCTGTAACATAATGTCGCGTCTTCTGAATGGCGAATATTAGGGCCAAGCATTCTTTTTCTACTGGATTGTACCGGCGTTCAGGTCCGACCATCATCCTGCTTAAATAGTAGATAGCCTGTTCATGACCTTCATTGTTCTTCTGTGCGAGGAGAGCTCCCAAAGAATGATCCATTGCTCAAACATACAGCAAAAATGGTCTTCCTATGACAGGAGGCACCAGAATTGGAGGATTAGTGAGGTAGCATTTGATATCATTAAACGCTTGCTAACAGGCTTCGTCCCATACGAAGGACACACCTTTCTTCATGAGGCGAGAAAAAGGTTGACATCTCCCAGAGAGGTTGGATATGAATCTCCTGATATAAGCCAGACGACCTTGAAATCCCCTGAGTTCCCTCAGATTACGGGATGGTCGCATTTCTAAGATAGCCTTCACTTTATCAGGGTCCACTTGAATGCCTTTAGCGGTAATGACAAATCCCAGGAATTTGCCACTGGATACACCAAGAAAGGACTTTGTAGGATTCATTTTGAGTTGATGTTGGCGCATCAACTCGAATATTGTCTTCAAGTCTTCGATGTGATTATCCTTGAGGCAGCTTTTGACAGCAATATCGTCTACGTAACATTCCACTATTTTGCATAAGTGCTCATGGAATATGTTACTCATAGCTCGCTGATATGTAGCCCCGACATTCTTCAGACCGAAGGGCATGACTGTGCAACAATATATCCCCAGAGGTGTCCAGAAGGCAATATGCTTCTCATCTTCAGGATTCATCTTAATCTGATTATATCCTGAGAATCCGTCCATGAAAGACATGCGCTCAAAACCGCATATATTATCGATCATGACGTCTGTAATGGGAAGAGAGAACTCATCTTTAGGGCTGGCCGCATTTAGATCTCAAAAATTGATGCAAACACGCACTTTCCCGCTTTTCTTCATAACCGGGATAACATTGGCGACCCAGTCAGGATGTTGTTCTTCCCGGATGAACCCACAGGCCATCAATTTCTTGATTTCAGCTTTGATGGCATCCATCATATCCGGACGAAACCGGCGTTGGTGTTGCTTTACCGGCTTCGAATTGGGCAATATGTTGAGCTTATGGGTAGCCACTTTTGGATCAAGGCATGGCATATCCTCATAATTTCACGCAAAGACGTCGATATATTCTTTTATCAGCTGGATTATTTCTTCCCTTTCTTCTTCGGAAAGATTGTTACTGATAAATATCGACTTTGGTAAAAGTTTATCCCCAACATCGATTTGGATAACTTTATCTTCAGTGAACGGTTCTCTCTGCTCGAATTGGTGTTCCCATTGTGTATCTATTTGCTGAGCCCAGGATTCATCTTTGAATGGTTCAGATTATTGTTCATCTATTTTGAGAGAATCTGTCAACACCATATTTACTGATAATACCCGTTCGAGATCAGCATATGAGCCGGAGGACGACGAGTCATCTTGAGAAGAGGAAAATGTATCCTCATTTGACTCAGAAGTTGCAAGAAACATAGTATACCCTAACCCAAAACGAGTTTGTTGATAGTAGGGATCACCATGCAATGGTATTCGTCTGCCTTTCCCATAATTGAGGCCTAGTTCTAACTTCAGATCATAACCCATACTTTGTATAATCTTCAAAGCTTGGGGGCTATATCGGTGAACCTGCATCTTCCCAACATCGGACTCATGAGAATCTTCTTGTACAATCGGTCTATTGCGCATGCGACCGAAGACTATTGGATGCTGATTGCTGCAAGTAGGCGGGATAATAAAGATAGAATTTTCATGTGGCCCATATATCGTGATGACATTAGATGTTGACGCCACTTCCCACATATACGGATGATAGGAATCTACAGCTTCCAAGAATTTTTGTGCTATAGGTTCTATATCGTTATGGGGGGAGGATTCCTGATTTTAAAATTGAGCGTCAGTATACTGGAAAAGAGAATCTTTATTATCGTCAGAAACCACATTTCCGGTTGTATTTACATCAGTCGGCTGTTTGTTGCGCCTGAGGTTGATGACCAAAGGTGGAGGCTTCTGGTTCAAAGTGATCACTAGGGGATCACTTCCTCCTCCTGATTTAGTTTTGTTCAAGTGGATAGCCATGGGTTCAATGACTTTCGGACGGGTAGTCCGCCCTTTCACCTGGATCGACAGAGGTTGCTCAGCAGACGGTTCTCCTGGCTCCCGGTGGGATTCCTCCTCTGTCTTGCCTGATACCTCTTTCATGTAGTCTTAGGTGTACAACATGGCATCAGAATAGTAGGACTCTACTCCCTTGAACGGGTTAAGGTCAGCAAACTCTGTTTTTACTGTTCCTTGGATATCTACATATTTGAAGAATTTATGTAGAGTCGAAGGAACAATGTTATGATCGTGGATCCATGGTCTGCCCAGCAGAATGTTGTAAGACACCTCTGAATCAATGACGTAGCATGTAGCCACTGATCTAAGGTCCCCAATCTGGATCCTCAAACGAATCTTCCCCAACGGCTTACTTTTCCTGGCGTTGAAGCCCACGATTGTTGTGGTGGTGTAAGCCAGTTCGCTGGTAGGAATCCTCAGCGGTCTGAGCAGACTATGAGGGATAATGCTGATCGACGATCCCGGATCTATGTGAATCCGATCTACCTCCATGAAACCGACGTATCCGGTGTAATAGAGGGGTCTGTCATTCCTGTTATATTTCAACAATATGTCTTCTTGAGTGAAAGTGATGTTAGGGACCACTTCCATCACGCTATGGCATTGAGGACATGCCACAGGCTCTTTGTCGGGGTATTTGAGCTGAGTCAAGCATACATCCGCCTGCATTAACGCTTCACTCAAGGCTTGACGAGTGTCTTTGGACAGCCTTAGGAGCTCGAAAATGGATAATCTGGCCGGTGTATTAGCCAACTGGGCCAGGATGTCGAAGTTATATGGTTTCTCCAAACCTTTGTTTTGAATATTCTTCAAAGGTTTATCAAAATGCACTTCTTTTTTCTTGCCCTTGTCCGCCGAAGTTGGTCTAGAAGGACCTGCCTCTGGTATGACAGGTTCAGGCTCTGGAAGTTTGGCAGCTGAAGTGTCTGCCGTTGCATCTTTCTGGTTTCCTCCATAGTCCTTAAGGTAGGCTTTCCCTGAACGGGTTTCGGTAGCCAAAGCCTCTTCTTCTGATGTCGGGGATATTGTAACCATATGGCATGGTTTACGCCTTGAGTTCTTTTTAGACTTAGCCTTAGCAGCTTGAGTCTCTTCCTCGATTTCTGATACCAGATCAGGATAAACCCACATAATCTCACCACGCTGGGTAGTTAGGGGTACCAGGTCATGACTTTGACCCCTGGCCGAAGGGAGATTAACAATGTTCATCATTGTCCGGGAAATAGGTAAAACACCATCCGGAACTTCTTGAGGAGGCAGATTGCCGAATTTGAGAGAGATCATGTTGGCGGTGACCGTCTTCTCGCTATTATGCAGAGTGATGGCCTTAGCATCGATCAACTCTTGGATTTTTCTCTTTAGTACATAACACGCCTTTGTGGGATGATGTATGTACCTATGGAAAATACAGTATTTAGGGTTATTGGTACTGCCGACTTCATTAGGCCACTTTACCTCGGGGAGGGTAAGCTTGCCGCTTTTGACTAGACAATCGAATATGCTCGGAATATCTTCGTCGTCAAAAGAATATGCTTCAATGGGCCTGGAAGTCCCATGTTTCGTTTGTGTGGTTGCCGGAGTATTTTGCCTGGACATATTGATCGCCAGAGCTACTTTTTCTTTGGAACCACGAGGATGGTCGCTATTGGAGGATGACCTCTTCCCTCTATCAGAGGTAGAGATCATGATTCCATTGTCTCATGCCTTCCGACTGTTGTCTTCAGCGGCTACCGCTGAGATGATAAACGAGGGCCAATCATGGAACTGATATGGTCCTGTGAACACCGAGATTAGTGGAAGAAGGTTCTTCCTGTAAATGTCCACTAAGGCTGAATCCGGAACTCCGGAAGGCATTTGCAAAGTGGCCTGACGAAAACGTTCGATGAAAGTGCGAACGTTCTTTTTCTCCTTCTGCTTTACTTCGATGAGTGAGGACATAGACATGTCCATCCCTCCTTCATAGAATCGTGCGAAGAACAGAGTCTTGAAATCTTCAAAGGAAGTAATGCAGTTGTCCGCAAGACTACGGTACCACTGATAAGCCACTCAGAGAGACATCCTTTAAACACTCGAGTGAGAAGGGCGTTATTCCCTTGCAACAACATCGTCATCATGGTAAAGTAGTTCATGTACTGGCTCGGTGACGTCTTTCCCTCAAACAAAACCATAGCCTGTGGTTTGTATTTAGGTGGGAAAGGGATCTCGTCCCAGATAGCTGGGTATGGTTGATTGATTCCCAACTTCTTGAGCTGATCCTTATGCTTCAAGGCATCAAATTGGGCTTTCAATTCCCGCACTGCCTGCATCGGGTCTTCAGCTGGTAAAAGGACCACAGAGTGGTGAGAGATCGGTTGTATTGTAACTCCAACAGGAGGCAATATATTCTCCGAGTTAGGAAGTGGAGGAGCTGCTAACTCTTGATTTAGAACAGGCTCCTGGTTTGTATTGGATGGTGGTAGGTCCACCCCCACACGTATTTGAGTCGGAGGAACCGATGCTGGAGCTATAGCAGCTGCATGTTGAGTCAGCATCATCTGGTGCATATTCTCCATCATGGAATGCATCTCTTTCAGTGATGTCTCCAATACAGCGATGTGTTGCTCAGTACTTCCCGATGGGGAAGCCTCTTCGTGTTCATCTCCAATGGCATAGACTCTCATTTCTCTGGATGCTATGAAAGTATCAGTATAGATCTCTGTAGAGATTGAATCTATACTTTCAGCATCCGATTCGAGAAATTGGCGACCCCAGTGTCGGAATCAGAAGAATATGAAGTCGGTTGTCGTGACCTTGAACGAGTGTTTTGAAACACACCAGCTTCAATATTCTCAAGGAGTTTGTTGAATCTCTTTTGGCTTGGAGTTCTAGAGGGATGATGTCTTGAGTTTGACCTTCCTCTTGGAACGTGTGAAGCCATGTACACTGATGCGAATGTAGGCTCTTCTTCCTGTAAAGACAGAGAGTAGTTCAACCGGTCAAAAATTGACCGTTTTGCCTTAGAACAGCAATAATTAACTACAACTTTATGACTATTACAATAATGCTCCCTAGGGGGTATAATAGACATGTTAGAAGATCCCCTATCTTTGTGCTTCTGGATCAGGAAATTACGCAAGTCAGGAGGATTAATAGGAGAAGAAGAAGAAGAAGAAGCTTGTTCTGCCTTTTTATATCAGTGGGAGTACGGATATTGGGAATCATAACTCTCTCCCTACCATAAGAATACAGCAGTTCAGCCATGTGAGTAGCACATGATCCATGAGGAGCGTATCTATCCATAAACTGGGCCTTCTTTACACTGAAGGGCTTGTCCTGGCGTAATCTGGAACTTTGCACAGGTTGGCATAAAACTGAGGAAGTCCTCAATCGGCCGTCAGCCTTCCGCGTAATCTGAAGAAAGGGCAGATTCTTCTCTTGATGGCGTAAAGGCCGAGAGGTCGGGAAATCCGCCACTTGTTTTCCCTTGCGGTGATTGCAAGAACCATCTGCCCTTTACAGAGGAGAGATATATTTTTACGTGCGGAGCGCGTTTGGAATTTCTGAATTGGCACTGAGGCATTATCAGAAATTTTGTCTGCCACGTCACAGACGGGAGACTGAATTTTACGCGTGGGGCGCGGAGTAGACTTCTGGATTGGCACTAAGGCATTGCCAGAAGCTTCGTCTGCCACGTCACAGACGGGAGACAAAGTTTTATGCGCAGGGCACGGAGTAGACTTCTGGATTGGCACTAAGGCATTGCTAGAAGCTTCGTCTGCCACGTCACAGACGGGAGACAGATTTTTACGCCCAAGGTGTAGAGGCCGCGATGTCACAACCTTGTTGATCGAAGAGAGAGAGAGTCCACAGGAATGGTAGGGGATGTCCGGGACATCCATACTTTATGCAACTTTCTGTTGTCTTGGACATAGAGGGAATGAGAGCTACCCCCTACTCAAAGCATGTCTTCGTAAGCCGATTGGTCAAATTGGATGACCAGAGTCTTCTTCGTTAATCCTACGGATACATCATCGTGTTGAACAATGGCTTTCTCGTCAGATGAGAAAGTAGTCCCCAGTAGAGTCGCCATCTTGGTGTTTGATAATAAACGAAAGAAATTAAAACTAGGTTTATACAAAACCCTTTCTTTGGTTTACAAACAAGAAAAAGAAGTACAATTAATCCTATACGAGGATGTTAAGTACAAAAATTTGATTCTGGGGAAATATTGCTATAGGAGTCTGATCTGCGGTCAATCACTTTGTCCCTTGGACCACACGATGACGAAGAAGTGTTGTAGAAGACGAAAAAGAAGTTTCAAAGGCTGCAGGAGGGATTGAGCTCTCGTTGCCAAAATACTCTCTGGATATACTCTCTTTTCTTGAAAAATCCTTGACTTTCCTCCTTTTTCTTCCACTCTTCGACCTTGGACCTCCGTGGCCGGAGGTCTCTATTTATAGAGTTCAGCTATAGTCGGTGTAGAAACCGAACAGCGGAGAGAGCTGCACCTTTTACGCGGCGGTTATAATAACTGCTACCCACGTATGAATAATCTTTTGAATTGGCGTGTAACGCGTGTCCCATTATGAGATAATACGTATAATCGCTCATCGAAGATCATGACATGCAAGTCACGTAGATAACTGCCCCTCTCGTAGAGATGGTTGACATAAAAGCCAAATAACTGTTTTGTTGGCGTAAAAGCCAAATAGCTGTCCTGATGGCGTAAAGGCCAAGTAGGCGTAGAAGCCGAATAGCTGTCAAGTTGACGTAGAAGCCAAATAGCTGTCAAGTTGGCGTAGAAGCCAAATAGCTATCAAGTTGGCGTAGAAGCTGTCACGACCCGCACCCGAAAATTCGGGCATGAGTCGTGGGTACGTCCAGCCTACGCCGCAGCATCGGCGGTAGAACGCTGTCTAGGTCAACTATCTAGATAATAATCTCACACAAAAATTGGCCATGACCTCTCCAAAAGGAGGGCAACCACACAATCAATATATAAACCTGTCAAGATCTCAACTCCAAACGGAGGAGTAATATCATAAAGATAACCACAATATACTCAATCACGAATCTAAGCACGATAAGATAACACAGAGATCTAACAACTATAAAGTCTAACCAACAACAACTACTTCAACAACCACAACATCAAATAATAATACAACAATATCCAAAATAATATACAAACAAGGTCTCAATCCAAAACCGGAGACAAATCTGGTGCTAAAGCTAATAAAAATAACAACAAGGTCCCAGTGATCCTGGCTACCAACCCGAAAATCACTCCTAAACTACAGGGTCCCTGTCTGCACCATCGACAAGCTCAAGTCCATAAAACGTCGGACACCAATCCTCCGGACACTCTAAAAAATATGTCCAGTCAGGACTGGAGCAAGTACATCTCTAACAGCAGTTCCATTTAAATGATAAAAACTATAAAACAGTTATAGCAAGTAACAAGAAGAATGAAGCAAGTATGGAGCAAGAAATATATGTATCACTGGTGCATAAAGGTAAAGATACAGGAATATCAGAAACAAGATAGTAATAACTGCAAGATACAGAAAATCTAAGCTAAGATCAAGTCCGTGCACATGAACGTGTAGTGAGTCTAGCATGAAAAACATCTAGTGAGTCAAGTCCAGAAACATGTAAGTGAGACAAGTCAAGAAATGCATGAGAGTCCAGACTATAAAGAATGAACTCGGTATCTTTGAAATACTTGTTTCGACATGTAAACGGCTAGGGGTAAGTACGGCTCACCGCGCACTGGGTGCGCGGCTGCTATCATTCCAGATTAGACCAGAGGGAGTGATTCCTGATGATGCCAGATAGGAATGTTTACATGTCTACTCGAGTATTTCCCCGCCCGACTAATACAAGTGGATCCAAGACCCGACACGCAAATCAAGATGAGTCCATCCTGAACATGAATGATGCCTATAGTGATGCCTGTAGGTGATGCCAGTAGTAATTCCAGAATAGAGGCCAGAAACATGAAATGTATGTGTCACAAGTAAATAAATCTAGAAATACCAGTCAGTGTCCCGTGTTATGCCAGAATAATCAGATGATACTATACTAGAAGCTGAATTATAATAATCATCAGATAATGAAAACTATCAGAGAATGTACTCGCCTGACGTCCTGAGCAATTGGCGATTCGAACTGGTGTCGCAAGGACCTAAAGCGAAAAGCAAGGTTAAACAGGGTTCTAATGAGTTAAAAAGATATAAAATAACTAAAAATAGGCTTCTAGGGTCGTTCTAGGTCAAACGGGTCAAACCGGTGAAATCTGGGTCAAAAAGTCAACTCTAGGTCTAAAAAGTCAACTATGGGTCAAAACTAGGTCAAAAGTTGACTTTGGCGGTCAACCGAGTCAACCACGGTCAAGTCTGGGTCAAACTAGGGTGCTCCTGAAATTTTAGGTCAAACCGAGGTCATTAAGCTAGAAAACTCACAAACTCGCCTCCTTGAGATACCGGGATACCCTCGGTATCCGATACCTCAACCTAGGCTACGCACCCCGCCTATACCCTCTAAAACCTATGCTAGCATGCGTAACTATATACACATAAGCATATAAAAATCACTCCAATACTATTCCTAGGCTATTGCTCAAAAATTCCGTTCGAAACCCAATACCTTGGTTATCTTAAGGTATTGAAATACCTCGGTATCTCAAGGTATTGAGATACCGCTCTAAACTCAACCCGACTACCCCTCTAGCTAACTAACTATGCATAAATATATATATCTAGCTATAATCTAGGCTAAAATATATATATATCTAATATATATATGCATATACCTAGGTATCTACACACCTTACCTTACCTTACCTTACCTTACCTTACATATATATATATATACCCCTAGATATCTAACTATCTATCTAGCTATGTATATATCTATATATATCTATATATATATATATATATATATATATATATATATATATATATATCTAGCTATCCCTCTACCTATCCATCTACCTATCTAGATATATACTATATATCTATCTAATATCTAGCCATCTATCCATGGGTTTATATAGATATCTCGATATCTATCTACTAGGTATCTATCTATCTATTTATCTCTAACTACCTAGGTATCTAGTTACCTATGTATCTATCTAACCATCTATGTATTAATCTATCTATTTGTATATCTATCTATCAACCTAGCTATTCACCAATCTATCTATCTATTAGTCTATCTATCTATTTATCTTAGTTAACTATCTAACTATCTAGTTATCTATCCATAGATAGATCTATCTATAATACTATCTATCGATCTATTCTAGTAACTTATCTACTTCTCTAATTATCTACATATCTTTCTAACTATCTAATCTATCTATAAAAAATCTATCTAACAATCTATATAACCACCTATCTATACCTAAACCTCGCTGCATATGCTAACCCTGCTGCTGTGCCTGCTGATGCTGCTGCCCATGCTGCTGCTACTGCTCCTGGCTGCTGCTGCTGCAGCCTTGCTGCTGCTGCTGAATTTGATGCTAATGCTGCTGCTATGTACTGCTGCTGTGGCTGCTGGTTCCAGTCCCCCCCTCTCATCTCACACACACACACACACACGACCACATACCCATATACATATTTATATATCTATATATATATATATATACATACATATATATACATATATATAACCCTATAGATATATATATATATACACACTAACTTATATATATCTAACACTCACACACACTCAAACACATATCAACACACACACACATAATTATATACATATCTATATATATATATATATATAAACACCCATATATCTATATATATATACACACATATATATCTATATATATCTATACCTATACACACTCACACACTCAACACAAATATATATATCTATCCTCACTCACACACTCACTCTCACACACTCACACACACACTCTCTCACACACTAGCACACACTCTCACAAACACACAACCACACACACAAACACTCATACATATATATATAAATATATATACATATATACACACAACTCAACTCATATACATATATATCTATATCTAAACACTCACTCACACTCACACTCACCTACACACACACTAACACCAACACACACTCACACAAGCACTCTCTAACACACTCACACAAGCATTCACTAACACATATCTATATATATATATATATATATATAGGGACACACATACATATAAATATATATATAAATATACATATATACACATAACACAACACACGATGCAGAACGCACACAACGTCCACAACGCCCCACGAACGCACGCCAAACGGCCCCGACACGCACAAACACCTATAAATATATAAAATATAACTCAAAAACTCTAGCACACACTACCCGATACTAACCCAACGTGCGCGCAAGCCCGAAACGAGGAAACCAAGTCGAAATGGCCGTTCGGTCATTTCGACGAACACGTGGTGCGCGGCTCGGAAAACCTCCTGAAACGTACACCAAACGAACTCGGAATCGGCCCAAAATTTACTCACACGCTCTAAACAATGTCTAGATCCTAGAAAATGCGCTCCCGCATCGATTCTAGGCCCATGGCGGAAACGCGCACGCACTTAGAATCGGCGACGACGAAAAGCCCTAATTTTGCCCGAAACGCCCGTTTCTCCGCGACGCGGCTTCCCGTGTCTGAACGGAGACACGCACTCACCCTCAAGACACCCGACAACGTCTACCTAGGTCCATCTAACCTAGAGCATCACCCAAAATTGGGCCAAATTCGGATTTCACCCGAAATTGACACAAAACCTAGTGTTAAAGTCTCCAAACACTACCAAACTAGTTCCAACTTTCTTCCACGGGTAGCCTAAGGGTCTAGAAAGGTTCTAAACTATTAATTACACTATATAAAAGTAATTACAAGGGGAAAATTAGGGTTTACCTCTTGGGAGTTGGAATCCCAAGCCAAAATCTCCAAAATGCTCCAAATCCTCCAAACCAAGCTTCCAAGCTCCCAAATCTAGCTTCAACTCCAAATCTAAGCTCTACCCACCTAGGTTGGAGAAGAATGTAGGGTTAGGGTTCAATTAGGAAGAAGAAATGGAAGAAAGAAGGAAGAAAAGTGAAGAAGAACTTACTTTGGAGAAGAAAGAAGAAGAAGTGAAGAAGAAGAGGAATGAAGAAGAAGAAGTAAACAAAGGGGGCTGCTGTGTTCTCACGGAAATAGGGTTGGTTTGGTTGGCCAAAGCAAAGTAAAGGGGGTTACCAAGTTTCCAAATTCCCAAAACGCCCCTACTTGACTTGGTTTCGGGTTCCAAAAGCACTCAAACTAGCTCCAAATCTCTCCCACTAACCTTCTAAAAATATAATAAATATTCTAAACCCAAAAATAAGTCTCACAGAGGTGTGGGCTGGGTCGGACATGGGTCCACTAGGGTCTGACATGGGTCCAGGCTAGCCAAAATCCTAAAACAATCAATAAAAATATAATACAATCATTAATTAAATATAAATACAATTAATTATAAATAATACACAATTAACTAAACTAAAATAATAAAAAATACCCGGCTCTAGAAATGGGGTGGTGACAAGCCTATCCTCCTTAGAAAATTTTGTCCTCGAAATTTAAGGTCAATCACACTCCTCTAGGTCAAACCCCCAACAATCACAGTCAAGAAATTCTACCTATACAACATACAAGATCATGGTTCTACTGGTCGTGTTATCACAGTCTCAATCAGGGTTACTACACTATCTACCACAGCTCGAAGAAAATCTAATAGGTACTAATGAAGCACACCACAAGGAATGGAAAAGGACAGGAAGAAGAACAAAGAGACAGACCTGCTAACCCGACACCCGTAGCATCGGCCTCCTCGACCGTCAACGCATAAGCCCTGCCCTGCTGGGGTGTATCCCTCTGCTGGTGCGGGGCATGATGCTGTGCCACAGGTGGCCTAGCTCCAACTCTCTGATCCTGTGCTCCACCCAATGGAGGTGCAGTGGGGCAATCTCGCATCTGGTTAGCAGCGGATCCACAGAAAAAACACACCTTCAGCCTCCTCCTACAAACATCCCAAGTGTGTCCTGCCTTCCTGCAGTAGGCACAAGTGGGCACCCTCTGATCCTGACCCTGCTGCGCTGCCTTCTGCACATAGGGACGCTTAGCTAGTCCCGCACTACCACTTGTACTGCCTGAATCATCCATGCCTCTCTTGGACTTGAGCTCCAAGTCATCCTCTGCTCTCTGAGCATCTCCCACTATCTGCTCGAAAGTCGCCTCACGGTCGTTCCTGGTCAAAGACTTGACCGCCATAACCAAGCCCTTGCGAAACTTCCTCGCCTTGGCTGCCTCACTCAAGCCCTCCACAAATCTGCCCAGACGGCAGAACTCCGCTGCGTACTCGTCCACCGTCATGCTCCCCTGGACGAGTGCCTCGAACTGGCTCTCCAAAGCACTGAGCGCCACATCAGGGAAAAACTTTTCCTTAAAAAGCCTCTTGAAAGCCTCCCAAGTAAGCCTTGGCGTCGCAATCCTCGTATCTGTGCGATACCACGTCAAGGCGAGGTCGAACATCTGACTGCCCGCTGCCTCTATCTGCATGCTGTCTGGAATCTGCGCCAGCCTGAAGATCCCCTTGATCTGCTCTATCCAGTCATCCGCGTACTGGATCCCTTCTGTACCACGGAACTCCTTGGGCCGCATCCTCTAGAAGTCAATAATACTGCCCGGCCTCGGATGCTGAATCTGATCTGCCTGTGGCTGAATCTGTGATACCCTATCCACTGCCGTCATGGCCACCTGGTGAGCGTTCTCAATGCCCAGCCTCATCACATCCACCTGACGGTGCTGCGCGTCCATCATCTCCCTGAAGAATGCAAACAACTGTGCGGCATCTACTGGAGCAGGAAGTGGTGGAGGAACCACCGGAACGACTGGGGTAGTCCTCGGATCGACAGGTGAAGGAGGATCCCCGAGAGAAGCAGATGCTCCCTCAACCGCAGGAGTGGTGAGTGGAGCGGTAGCAGCTGCCTGAATACGAGCAGGACGAGAGGTAGCGGACCTCTCAGTAGCAACTGCTGGAACGGTACGATGGGATCGTGTCTTCGGAGGTATCCTGAACACAGATCAAAAGAAGTCAATACGGCGCAAGATACGATATCATCAAAGAAGGACAATAATATTTCAAAAGAAAACAATTTCAGAATCATTAGATTGGAATTGTTCCTAGTCGTAATTGAGTACACTCTCATCCTAGATCCTAGATCCTATAACAGGCTAGCAGCAGTACAACTAAGTTGTTGTACCACCACGACATCGCACTAATTACGAATCGAGACCTGCATGGGGCCGCCACCAAAAATGTGTCACGACCCGCACCCGGAAATTCGGGCATGAGTCGTGGGTACGTCCAGCCTACGCCGCAGCATCGGCGGTAGAACGCTGTCTAGGTCAACTATCTAGATAATAATCTCACACAAAAATCGGCCATGACCTCTCCAAAAGGAGGGCAACCACACAATCAATATATAAACCTGTCAAGATCTCAACTCCAAATGGAGGAGCAATATCATAAAGATAACCACAATATACTCAATCACGAATCTAAGCACGATAAGATAACACAGAGATCTAACAACTATAAAGTCTAACCAACAACAACTACTACAACAACCACAACATCAAATAATAATACAACAATATCCAAAATAATATACAAACAAGGTCTCAATCCAAAACCGGAGACAAATCCGGTGCTAAAGCTAATAAAAATAACAACAAGGTCCTAGTGATCCCGGCTACCAACCCGGAAATCACTCCTAAACTAGAGGGTCCCTGTCTGCACCATCGACAGGCTCAAGTCCATAAAACGTCGGACACCAATCCTCCAGATACTCTGAAAAATATGTCCAGTCAGGACTGGAGCAAGTACATCTCTAACAGCAGTTTCATTTAAATGATAAAAACTATAAAACAGTTATAGCAAGTAACAAGAAGAATGAAGCAAGTATGGAGCAAGAAATATATGTATCACTGGTGCATAAAGGTAAAGATGCAGGAATATCAGAAACAAGATAGTAATAACTGCAAGATACAGAAAATCTAAGCTAAGATCAAGTCCGTGCACATGAACGTGTAGTGGGTCTAGCATTAAAAACATGTAGTGAGTCAAGTCCAGAAACATGTAAGTAAGACAAGTCAAGAAATGCATGAGAGTCCAGACTATAAAGAATGAACTCGGTGTCTTTGAAATACTTATTTCGACATGTAAACGGCTAGGGGTAAGTACGGCTCACTGCGCACTGGGTGCGCGGCCGCTATCATTCCAGATTAGACCAGAGGGAGTGATTCCTGATGATGCCAGATAGGAATATTTACATGTCTACTCGAGTATTTCCTCGCCCGACTAATACAAGTGGATCCAAGACCCGACACGCAAATCAAGATGAGTCCAGCCTGAACATGAATGATGCCTGTAGTGATGCCTATAGGTGATGCCAGTAGTGATTCCAGAATAGAGGTCAGAAATATGAAATGTACGTGTCGCAAGTAAATGAATCCAGAAATAGCATTCAGTGTCCCGTGTTGTGCCAGAATAATTAGATGATACTATGCTAGAAGCTGAATCATAATAATTATCAGATAATAAAAACTATCAGAGAATGTACTCGCCTGACGTCCTGAGCAATTGGCGATCCAAACTGGTGTCGCAAGGACGTAATACGAAAAGCAAGGTTAAACAGGGTTCTAATGAGTTAAACAGATATAAAATAACTAAAAATAGGCTTCTAGGGTCGTTCTAGGTCAAACGGGTCAAACCGGTGAAATCTGGGTCAAAAAGTCAACTCTTGGTCCAAAAAGTCAACTCTGGGTCAAAACTAGGTCAAAAGTTAACTTTGGCGGTCAACCGAGTCAACCACGGTCAAGTCTGGGTCAAACTAGGGTGCTCCTGAAATTCTAGGTCAAACTGAGTCAACCTAGGTATCTACACACCTTACCTTACCTTACCTTACCTTACCTTACATATATATATATATATATATATATATATATATATATATATATATATATATATATATATATATATACCCCTAGATATCTAACTATCTATCTAGCTATGTATATATCTATATATATATATCTATATATTTAGCTATCCCTCTACCTATCCATCTACCTATCTAGATATATACTATATATCTATCTAATATCTAGCCATCTATCCATGGGTTTATATAGATATCTCGATATTTATTTACTAGGTATCTATCTATCTATTTATCTCTAACTACCTAGGTATCTAGTTACCTATGTATCTATCTAACCATCTATGTATTAATCTATCTATTTGTATATCTATCTATCAACCTATCTATTCACCTATCTATCTATCTATTAGTCTATCTATCTATTTATCTTACTTAACTATCTAACTATCTAGTTATCTATCCATAGATAGATCTATCTATAATACTATCTATCTATCTATTCTAGTAACTTATCTACTTCTCTAATTATCTACATATCTTTCTAACTATCTAATCTATCTAATCTATCTATAAACTATCTATCTAACAATCTATATAACCACCTATCTATACCTAAACCTCGATGCATATGCTAACCCTGCTGCTGCTCGCTGCTGTGCCTGCTGATGCTGCTGCCCATGCTGCTGCTACTGCTCCTGGCTGCTGCTGCTGCTGCTGAATTTGCTGCTACTGCGGCTGCTATGTACTGCTGCTGTGGCTGCTGGTTCCAGTCCCCCCCCTCTCATCTCACACACACACACACGACCACATACCCATATACATATATATATATATATCTATATATATATATATATATATATATATATATATATATATATATATATATATATATATATACATACATATATATATATACATATATATAACCCTATAGATATATATATATACACACTAACTTATATATATCTAACACTCACACACACTCAAACACATATCAACACACACACACACATAATTATATACATATCTATATATATATATATAAACACCCGTATATCTATATATATATATACACACATATATATCTATATATATCTATACCTATACACACTCACACACTCAACACAAATATATATATCTATCCTCACTCACACACTCACTCTCACACACTCACACACACACTCTCTCACACACTAGCACACACTCTCACAAACACACAACCATACACACAAACACTCATACATATATATATAAATATATATACATATATACACACAACTCAACTCATATACATATATATCTATATCTAAACACTCACTCACACTCACACACACACTCACCTACACACACACTAACACCAACACACACTCACACAAGCACTCTCTAACACACTCACACAAGCACTCACTAACACATATCTATAAATATATATATATATAGGGACACACATACATATAAATATATATATAAATATACATATATACACATAACACAACACACAATGCAAAACGCACACAACGCCCACAACGCCCCACCAACGCACGCCCAACGGCCCCGACACGCACAAACACCTATAAATATATATAATATAACTCGAAAACTCTAGCACATACTACCCGATACTAACCCAACGCACGCGTAAGCCCGAAACGAGGAAACCAAGTCGAAATGGCTGTTCGATCATTTTGACGAACACGTGGTGCGCGGCTCGGAAAACCTCCTGAAACGTACACCAAACGAACTCGGAATCGGCCCAAAATTTACCCACGTGCTCTAAACGATGTCTAGATCCTAGAAAATGTGCTCTCGCATCGATTCTAGGCCCGTGGCGGAAACGCACACGCACTTAGAATCGGCGACGACGAAAAGCTCCAATTTCGCCCGAAACGCCCGTTTCTCCGCGATGCGGCTTCCCGTGTCCGAACGGAGACACGCACTCACCCTCAAGACACCCGATAACGTCTACCTAGATCCATCTAACCTAGAGCATCACCTAAAATTGGGCCAAATTTGGATTTCACCCGAAATTAACACAAAACCTAGTGTTAAAGTCTCCAAACACTACCAAACTAGTTCCAACTTCCTCCCACGGGTAGCCTAAGGGTCTAGGAAGGTTCTAAACTATTAATTACACTATATAAAAGTAATTACAAGGGGAAAATTAGGGTTTACTTCTTGGGAGTTGGAATCCCAAGCCAAAATCTCCAAAATGCTCCAAATCCTCCAAACCAAGCTTCCAAGCTCCCAAATCTAGCTCCAACTCCAAAATTAAGATCTACCCATCTAGGTTGGGGAAGAATGTAGGGTTAGGGTTCAATTAGGAAGAAGAAATGGAAGAAAGAAGGAAGAAAAGTGAAGAATAACTTACTTTGGAGAAGAAAGAAGAAGAAAGAAGAAGTGAAGAAGAAGAGGAATGAAGAAGAAGAAGAAGTAAACAAAGGGGGCTGCTGTGTTCTCACGGAAATGGGGTTGGTTTGGTCGGCCAAAGCAAAGTAAAGGGGGTTACCAAGTTTCCAAATTCCCAAAACGCCCCTACTTGACTTGGTTTCGGGTTCCGGGTTCCAAAAGCACTCAAACTAGCTCCAAATCTCTCCTACTAACCTTCTAAAAATATAATAAATATTCTAAACCCAAAAATAAGTCTCACAGAGGTGTGGGCTGGGTCGGACATGGGTCCACTAGGGTCTAACATGGGTCCAGGCTAGCCAAAATCCTAAAACAATCAATAAAAATATAATACAATCATTAATTAAATATAAATACAATTAATTATAAATAATACACAATTAACTAAACTAAAATAAAAAAAATATCCGGCTCTGGAAATGGGGTGGTGACAGAAGCCAAATTCTGCGTAAAGCTTAATGCTGCATGGATAGGTAACCAGCGTAAAGATAGCCAGTTATCCTTCTTTGACTGAGGTTTTGAGCGTATCCTGGGCCAGATAGCCTTATCACGCACCTTTGCAAATATAGCCCGAGTTGGCGTATTTCGAGGAGATAACATACGGCGTACTCCTATAGTTGAAAATAGCCAGGTCAGCGTATTTCAAGGAGATAGCATACAGCGTGCTCCTATAGCTGAAAATAGCCTGGTTGGCGTAATGTGCGAGGATGGTGATGTGGACGTATTAGCCCTAATTATAGCTCACCCAGTCATTAAAAGTAGAACCAAATCTCATGCATAAAATGCAGAGATCTGTCCCCATCTCGCGCATTAATTGCAGAGACGTACCTCGAGTTCTGTACGAAGAACAAGTTTTGACGTGGCTGTTGGTTTCGTCTCATCCTGAGCGTAAAGCTCATATCTGCCTGTGTAGAATAGGCAGCGTATTCCTTGAATGCGTAAACGACGTCTTATATCAAGGGTTATGTCACTAGACGACAGTCTAGAGTTCTGTGCAGAGTCATCATTACAGCCGTCCTCTCGATCGCCGTGCAGTACTCTTTGTCAGGAGTCAGTTCACTGTTTGGTCTGAGAGGTTCATTCGAGGAATACGAAGAGTTCCTCGTACAACTTCCTACTGCATTAAAAGCAGACGAGTTTTACGCCGAAGTGGCGATATAGCAACATTTTTACGCCGAAGCGGTCTGGAAATACTGCATTACGCGGGTTGTTCCGGAGCTATATTTTACGCTGAACTAGCGTTGAAGCTATGATGTACGCCAATGGCTCTGAAGTCATGTTTCACGCCACCCAGTGTTGGAGCTCTATTTTACGCGAGCTTCCTGTCTATTGAGGGTTTTACGGGTATGATTCCCAAGCGTATTTTTCATGCTTATATATATATATATATATATATATATATATATATTATATATATATATATTATATATATATATATATATATATATATATATATATATATATATATATATATATATATATATATAGTTAGATATAAGTTATATATATAGTAGCATATGGTAATATATATATAGATAGTTAGTTAGTTAGCTAGTGTTAGTAAGGAGGGCATCGGGGCAAGGTATTGAGCGTTTGCCTAGGATTGGGTTTAGAGTTGGATTTATATGTATAGGTGTATATATTTATGCATGTTAGTATATGTGTTAGAGGGTTTATGCGGGGTGTGTAGCTTAGGTCGAGGTATCGGATACCGAGGGTATTCCGGTATCTCAATGAGGCGAGTTTGAGGGTTTATTAGCTTAATGACCTAGTTTTGACCTAGAATTTTAGGGGCACCCTAGTTTAACCTAGAGTTGACCGTAGTTAACCGGTAAAGTCAACTTTTGACCTAATTTTGACCCAGATCTTGACAGGTACTTATATATTGTTGTTGCTTTAGTAGTAATTGTTGTGTGGACTTTATAGTTGTTAGATTCTGTGTTATCTTATCGTGCTAAGATTCGTGATTGAGTACTTGTGTCATCATTATCATATTGCTCCTCCGTTTGTAGTTGAGATCTTGACAGGTACTTATATATTGTTGTGAGAGATTGTTAGCTAGATAGTAGACCTAGACAATGTTCTACTGCCGATGCTGCGACGTAGGCTGGACGTACCCACGACTCATGCCCGATTTTTCGGGTGCGGGTTGTGACACGTTTTTGGTGGCGGCCCACGCAGGTCTCATTTCGCAATTAGTGCAATATCATGGTAGTACAATGATTTAGTTGTACTGCTGCGAGCCTACTCTAGGATATAGGATCTAGGATAAGAGTGTACTCAATCACGACTAGGAACAATCACAATCTAATTATTCTGAAATTGCTTCTTTTGAAATATTACTGCCCTTCTTTGATGATATAGTATCTTGTGCCGTATTGACTTCTTTTGATCTGTGTTCAGGATGCCTCCGAAGACACGATCCCATCATACCGTCCCAGCAGTTGCTACCGAGAGGTCTGCTACCTCTCGTCCAGCTCGTATTCAAGTAGCTGCTACCGCTCCACTCACCACTCCTGCGGTTAAGGGAGCATCTGCTTCTCTCGGGGATCCTCCTCCACCTGTCGATCCGAGGACTACCCCAGTCGTTCCGGTGGTACCTCCTCCACCACCTCCTGTACCAGTAGATATCGCGCAGTTGTTTATGTTCTTCAGGGAGATAATGGACGTGCAACACCGTCAGGTGGATGTGATGAGGCTGAGCATTGAGAACGCCCACCAGGTGGCCATGACGGCAGTGGATAGGGTGGCACAGATTCAGCCATAGGCAGATCAGACTCAGCATCCGAGGCCAGGAAGCATCATTGACTTCTAGAGGATGCGGCCCAAGGAGTTTCAGGGTACAGAGGGAATCCTATACGCGGATGACTGGATAGAGCAGATTGAGAGAATTTTTTGGCTGACACAGATTCCAGATTGTATGCAGATAGAGGCAGCGGACAGTCAGATGTTCGACCTTGCTTTGACGTGGTATCGTACTGACACGAGGATCACGGCACCAAGGCTTACTTGGGAGGCTTTATAGAGACTTTTTAAGGAGAAGTTTTTCCCAGATATGGCGCTCAGTGCTTTGAAGAGCCAGTTCGAGGCACTCGTCCAAGGAAGAATGCTAGTGGACGAGTACGCAGCGGAGTTCTGCCGTCTGGGTAGATTTATAGAGGTCTTGAGTGAGGCAGCAAAGGCAAGAAAGTTTCGCAAGGGCTTGGTCATAGTGGTCAAGTCTTTGACTAGGAGTGACCGTAAGGCAACTTTCGAGCAGATCGTAGGGGACGCTCAGAGGGCAGAGGATGACTTGGAGCTCAAGTCCAAGAGAGGCAGGGATGATTTAGGTAGTGCGAGTGGTAGTACGGGACCGGCTAAGCGTCCCTATGGGCAGAAGACATCGCAGCAGGGTCAGGATCAGAGGGTGCCCACTTGTGCCTACGGTAGGAAGGCAGGACATACTTAGGATGTTTGTAGGAGGAGGCTGAAGGTGTGTTTGTTCTGTGGATCCGCTGCTCACCAGATGCGAGATTGCCCCACTGTACCTCCATTTGGTGGAGCACAGGATCGGAGAGTTGGATCTAGGCCACCTGTGGCACAGTATCATGCCCCACACCAGCAGAGGGAGATACCCTAGCAGGACATGGCTTATGCGTTGACGGTCGAGGAGACTGATGCTACGGGTGTCGGATTAGCAGGTCTGTCTCTTTGTTCTTCTTTCTGTCCTTTTTCATTCCTTGTGGTGTACTTCATTAGTACATGTTAGACTTTTTTGTGCTGTGGTAGATAATGTAATGACCCTGACTGAGACTGTGATAACATGACCAGTAGGATCATGATTTTGCATGTTGTTTATGTAGAATTTTTTGACTGTGATTGTTGGGGGTTTGACCTAGAGGGAGTGCGATCGAATTTAAATTTTGAGGACAGAATTTTCTAAGAAGGATAGGCTTGTCACTACCCCATTTCTAGAGCAGGGTATTTTTTTATTTTAATTTGGTTAATTATGTATTTATCATAAATATTTGTATTTATATTTAATTAGTTGGTTGTATTTATTTTTATTAGTTATTTTAGGGTTTTGGCTAGCCTGGACCCATGTCAGACCCAACCAACGCCCTTGTCGGACTCTCAAGTGTTGGGGCTAGTGCCTGGGCTGGTACAGTTGTCTGTGTAGCCATCCTCTCAAGTGCTACCTCGGGGAGGGTAAGCTTGCCTCTGCTCTGCCGCTTGCTGTCTTTGCTCTGCAGCTAGTACGGCCGTCTGCTGTCTCTGTTCCTACATCATCATTTAGAAGAATTGGAACAGCTGTGTCTGGCCATCCTGTGGTGTCGATAAAGCTGGAGGGGTCCCATTAGGTAATGTGGAAAGGTCAGATGGAACTGGATTATGATTCTGTCCATCCGACCCTGGAAGTCTAGGAGTCGTCGAGGTCTCCCCTCGAGTTTGGCCATTGACTCCTGAAGGTGTGTCGCCATTGGCGGCAGTACATCCACTACTCATATCCATCTCTCTGCAAGTGGTAGACGAAACGATTAGAAGGAGTACAGGAATCAAACATGATGCAAGCATTTAAATAGGATAGTTGAAAGGGAAGATGAGTTTTAGTCAAGCGTGGATGAGATCCTATACTCTATTCATATAGGCAGGCTTGTTCGGTACAGTGACGTAACCGAGACAATATATTTTAGACCTGCTTGGGCCACCAATAAAAATATGTCCCCCATTCCCAAAATACGTAGGACTAGGAATACGTAACACGCCAGCCGTATGTATACGAACTCCAATATATGAAAACCATACACACACGTACGCTGTACATGAATATCAAATCCACTAGTGGTAATATACTGTCAATAAGTCACACGCAATCTATATCTCATCCACAGCAAAAATAAATAAATAAATAGGATTAAATAACTGAATATCAAATAGGAAGTCTCAAATATGATAGTCGGATGAAACAAATCTACTGCGAATTAACTATACTAAAACTACTAAAAGAGAGAAGAGATCGACTACAATATAAGATAAATGTCCAAAAAGAAATAGCAACTAGAATCTCTAATAGCTGCAATAAATCAAAGATACTTCGAAGGTAAGACCTCCTCGGTCTGGAATGAAGCGTCAGGTCCGGATCCGTACTCCTGTGGATACTCCTGCCCGTCTATATCTGGAAAGGTACCAGGTCCTCAGAGGGACATAACAAGATACATATAAATATGCCAATAAAGTATTAAAAATAAATATCCAATGGGTCGCCTAACCATCTATGTGAATGCAGTTTAAGAACAACTTTCCATCAAGTGGGCTATCTGGCTGTCACGACCCGCACCCGGATATTCGGGCACGAGTACGTGGGTACGTCCAGCCTACGCCGCAGTGTCGGCGGTAGTACGCTGTCTAGACCGTATTCACAGGTAATTTAAATCTATCTCATCCACAAGAATAAATAGGCAAGGATAATAACAGGAAATAGGAATGCTAAGATTTTATAAGATAAATTGTGACAACAACTCCACAGTTTATTACAGAACCAGAAGATAAATCGGGGACAAAACCCGATTACTATGCTGAAAGGAAATACTAGCTAACTGGTTGACTACTCCTCAAAGGTAGTCTCCTGAGTAGGAACCGGCTCCTCAATGGTATCATCTGCTACGTCATATGGGCCATAAAAGGTGGGGGCATAGTCCTCATCATCGCCTAATATCAACGGATCCAGTCAGGAAAGGAGCAAAGTACCAATACACAACAAAGCTTAAACTAAATAATTATGACAAGTAGAAAAGAACTGACTAAGTATCATGATAAGAATATGCATAATAAGTAGTAAAATTAACTAAGAGTTAAATGCTATAAGCCAGAGACATAAAATAAACAGGATTATAATGAGACAAGAAAATGGAACTGCAACAAGATAAAGAAACTATGTATGTGTAATTGTGTATTTAGAATACATAGTCGACATGTAGGGGGTTATAAGGCTAATCCGGCACGTCATAGACGGCTATCAGTCAGGAATAATCGAGATCCGGCTGATGGTACAGTCGCGTACCAACAGCTATTAGTCAGGACAGGGGGAAGGGTAAACTACATGCCTCATAGTATTCTCCCTCCCGACACGAAAAGCAAGACATGAAATCCAATATTCTAACACTACGTGTAAACATCCAATGGTGCTAGTAGAGCAAGGAACTAGTTATCACAATATAAAGATTAAACTTGAAGTGCAGGTACTTGCCTGATGTTTAGATCCCAACTACAGTTCTGTTCTCGGGAAATTTCCAGAAATGTGTCCGAATGCTGAAATAAATATTACCATCATGCTCAGAAGATATCAAATAGCTAGAAATGCCTGTCCTTGAGTCCAATTTGGAGACAAGGGCAAAAACGGTAATTTCGGGTCTAAACGGGGTCCACATGTGGGCCCGCTTTGCACCGAAAAATGTGTCAGGGTCAAAGGTCTCCAAATTCACCAAACTTAGTGTCAACAGGTCAGGAACGATGATACGAACCCAACGGAACTTCCAGAATTGAATTCCGATGAGCCGATCACAAAATTGCCCGTCGAGTGGGACCTATGGGGCCCACGACACGCGATTTCGTCAACGTTCTCAGAATCGAACCAAACTTGGGTCACAGGACCAGCGTATCGCTATGAGTCCGATGGCGCAAGTTTTGTCTCGGTCCGACATGTATACACAAAGTTAGGGCATGATTCAGAAAAGTCGAATACGGGGCGTTGTCCGCGGATACGCGTTAATCCCGGTGTGCATGCACACCCGAATCGGCTTCTGCGAAATCCCACACGTCCGTATCAACGACGCGCACGTATCTGTGAAGATCGCGCGCGACCAAGTCGTCCCGTTTGGCGGGGCATACCCAGTTTCGGGATGAATCGGGTCGTTGTTTTTCCTGTTTTTGGATCGCGGTTCGCGATCGCCACAGGACGCGATGCCCCGAGCAGGTTGCACGGTCACCGAGGGGGTCATGCAGGCTACGCAACACAATTTACGGAATCGAAAATGGGTAAACGAGCAGGGAGATACACGTACCTGAACAGGGTCAAAAAAACCAAAATGCTCCGTGTCCGTGTCGTGTCCGAGTCGGTTCACCCTAGGGTTAGGGTTCAGGGGTGTGCTTGGCCGTAGGCGGCGGTTCGGACGGAGCTGAGGCAGAGGGAGGCCGGGGACAACGTCGCCGGGGGCTCGGGGCTCGGGGCGGCATCGCCGGGGGCGGAGGCAGGCGGCCGAGGTGGCGGCGGACTGACGGAGAGAAGCTGTGGCTGAGTCGGGCGGCTGAGGGAAGTGGTGGAGGAAGGAGGAGGAAAAGGGAGGCCAGGGGCGGCGCGGCGAGACGAGGGCGGGGCACGGCGAGGCGGAGGCTAGGGCTCCGGCGGGGGTGTTCGGCGGTGAAGGGGGCTGAGGGAAATTTATAGGCGGAGGAGGGTCGTGGGTCCGAGGGGCACGGGGGGAGGTGGCCGGGCGGAGCGGCCCGAGGCGGGCGGAGCGGAGCGAGGCGGGCGGAGCGCCGGAGGACGCGGGCGGCGCGGGGGACGCGGGTGACTGGGCTGGATCGTGGGGGGTGCGGGTTAGCGGGTTCGGGCAGCGGTTCGGGTCCGGCTGACATGCCCGACCCGTTAGCCCAATGGGCTGGGCTCGGTTTGGTATCGGTTGGGCTAAAAGTAAATAAATAAATAAATAAATACATAATAAATGAATATTATTTTTTTAGGTGATTTAAAATAGGTTCGGGGCCCAATAAATTCCAAAAAAATTACCCTACGTCCAGTTTTTTATTTTACACCCAAAAATATTATTTTCATAATATTTTAATATTATTTATTATCAATTAAAAAATCATTTAATAATTAAAACCCTGATTTTAATTACAGAAAATTCCCAGAAAATTCCAGAAAATTGTGAAAAGTCCAAATTAATAATTCCTGAAAATCAGGGGGCTTACACTGGCCATAAATGAGATTGGCGTGATTCTCTCGGAGAATTAGGGGCCTACAAAGCATGTCATCTTTTGAATGCCAGAGGCCGCCAGTAATATAGGGGTCATCACCGTCACGTATCTTCGGCGGAGCGTACGGGTTACAGAAGGAAAAGTGCAAAGGAGCCCAAATGCCTTACTTGTTGTTCTTTCCATCCCATGCTCTAAGCATGTCACATCCATGACACGATGATACCTCTAAATAATTACCAGGTCTACTAGCATATAAAGTTTCTATCGACAGTTATCCCTATCCGTCGTACGACCTATACGTACCAGTGTCCAGCCGAGTACGCAAGTCTGTGTCCTGCATGTGTCTCACACTCGTGTAAGAACAATGTCATATCCAATGAAATATAAGAATGCCTCATGATAATGGGGTGGTCTCATAGAGTAGGTCCATATGCATATACATAATAAAAATAGAATACGACGTCACCGTCGTTGCACCCAAGTTCCCTTGGACGTGCAGTTTATATAGCAGTTTAAAATATATGAACTAAATGAACAGAAATAAGATGCATGCAACATATGGAATATAAATTATAGTACAGTGGCAAGGTATACTTGCCTGACAAGCAATCTGTAAAGTGTAAGCGTCCAGATGTCAGGTACACAGGATCAGAAACTAAGGCCTCCGAATAAACGTCTTTGGATGTTGAAATAGACATCACCAATATTTTCGAAATCAGCGAGATAGCTAGAAAACACTACCCTTTCGTCCAATTTGGTCACATGGACAAAACGGTAATTTTGAGTCAAAGCGGGGTCTACATGTGGCCCACTTTCTACCGAAAAGTGTGCCAGGGACAAATTATAAGTCAAATAAATTCTAAACATTAGTACGAACTCAACGGTATGTCCAATTTTAGATTCCGGTGAGCCAAACACAAATTCGCCCAAAATGTCAACCGTAGGGCCCACAAATAGGCGGCTTAGTCAACTGTCTTAGAATTACGTGAAAATTGGGTCACAGGACCAGTGCGATACCACAAGTCCAATGGCATAAATTTTGTCGTATTCTGACGAGCGTACACTAAATGGTGCGGTATTTTGCAAAAGTCTCGATACGGAGATTTTTTATGGATACGGGTTGATTCTGATGCGCACACGCGTCCAAATCAGTTTCCGCGAAAGCCCACACGTCTGGGTATACCATGCGTGCCTTTCGGTACACTTGGTACATGATGGGGCGGTCCCGTTTGGTGGAACGCGCTCCGTATCACAAATTTTGAAGGTTTCAAAAACAGGTTTTTTGTGATTTTTAACTCAGTTTAATTCTGCATACAACATCAAATAAAATAATATAATTAATAGGAAATAATCTAGGTTAGGTGATCTTCACATAGCAAGAAGAAAATCTATATTTGGATCTCTGTGGTGGGAGATACAAGTTCATAAATATTGGTGGTTACAGCAGTTTTTCTGATATTAAAAGTTGTCGTTTTTCTCTAACTTGGTCTCAGTTTTCACCTAGGGTTATACACTATTCGAAGGAAACTAATACACAGAGTTGGAGGAGGGATATGTCGTGAACATACCGGTGAAGAAGGGGTTGAATTTGGTTAAACGATGGAACAAAAATCAGCGCCTGAACAGGGATAAGTTGCTGTCTGAATTCTGCGGCGTGCGAGGGATCTCGCGCGGCGAGCGGCGGTCGGCGGCTTTCGGCAGTGCTATGGCGGTGAACTCCGGCGGCGGCGGTCTCAGGGTCGGCGTGGCGTCGGTCTGGGTTGTGGAGATTTAGGGTTAGGGTTTCTAGTCATAGATTATATATATATATATATATATATATATATATATATATATATATATATATATATATATAGATCGAGAGAGAGGGAGCGGGTGAGGAAGCGGGGGGGGCTCACTGCTGGGCCGCGCGGGGGTGTGGGTTAGCTTAGGGCTGGGTTAGTCTAAGGGATTAAGGGATTAAGGTTTTAATGAATTATTAGAGTGTTAGTAGTTAAGTTTTTTTTCCTTTTTCCTTTCTATTTCTTTTACTCTATTCTTTTCTTTTATTATCCATTATTTTTTTATTTCTTTACTAATCAATATATATATATATATATATATATATATATAATTCCAGGAAATTATATTAGCATATACAAATAATCTATCATCCGTCCACAAGGTCTCCTACATAAAATAAAATAAGATAAAATAATAGTTTGCTCCCTAAATTTTCTAGATGAATAATTACCTAGTAATTAAATTCAATAAATTCAAATTTGTCCACTTAACTAAGAAATACTACGATTAAATTAAATAGCTAATTAAATAATTATTATATTTTAAAATTAGGGGTTTTACAACTTCTTCGTCCTAGAATGCGCCAGTGCGTAGTATGAAGAGTACAAGTTCACATCTTCCCCTTTTTCAGCAAGACACATAGAGTCAGCGTTGCGTGAAATTCGATCAAAGATGGAACTTCGGTGGCTATTTTGGCCGCACACGGCCATCTGCTTGCGGCTGCCGAGCGTTGCCGCATAGTCCTCTTCATGCGGCTTTTGACGTGGCCACATAGAACATGTCTTAGCGCTCAAAATCCTAGCATCATAGTATTTTTCTCTGCCAGAGCTCAAGTGTTGAGTACTTTCCTTGTCCGAAGAGGCTGCCGCATGAGAAGTGGACGCCTGATGTGCGGTCATGTGGCCGAGAAAGAGACAGGGAGAGCATGCTCCGCAGTTGGGTGAGGCACAACGGCCTTTGCAACCCATGTCATGTGGGTCCTCAAGTGCTGAGAACTCTTCTTATTTGAAGAGGTTGCCGCATAAGAAGTGGACGCATAATGTGCGGTCCCTGCGGTAGAGAGAGAGAGAGACGGGGAGCGCGTGCTCTGTAGTTTGGTGAGGCACAATGGCAACCCATGCCCTACGGGTCTTCTTAGACTTTGCCAGCCTTGGAGAAGCGCCGCCCTTAGAGATCATTTCCTCAAAGGCTCGCTGGTCGAAGCGTACAACCAGCATCCTCTGGGTCGAACCCAGCTACGACGCATCAGACTGTGTCACGACCTTCTCATAAGAGGAGAAGGAAGTCCCTAGCAGAGTCGCTACCTTCGTTTAATAACAAACAAAAAGAATACAAATAAATCCTAGACATACAATCTAAGTACAATATTTTTTATATGGGTAGTGTGACGATGGAGATCGAGTACTACAATGACTCTTTTACTCTGTTGACGGTCCGACGAGTGAATGAGGGATGCTCTCTTCTTTTCTCTCTTTTCTGAGCTTGTGTGCACGTACGTAGCTCACCTAGAGGGGTATGGTCTCTCTGAAGTAGAAAAAGTTGACCTTTGGGACATCCCAGTTACCTCTATTTATAGCTATCCAGTTGATGGGCTATAGGTGCCACATGTGCTTCTGTTTAATGGCCGTAGGAGGCTCCTTCAACATAATACGGTTGCAACTGTGGACACATAGTTTGGGTTGAGTCCAGGGCAAGCTTCCATGTTGATGTTTTGTTAGGATTTGTTGTTTGTTGGAGATCTTGGCGGTTCTCATCTTCTGTTTGCGTAACTTGGTCAGCTTGACATGCGTCCCTTATTCAGTTGGAGAGAATCGCAATAGAAAGATTTTGTCTCTGGGAACCTTGCCACATTGGACGCATAGAGTCTGAGACGCATGGGAGGCATGGCGCTGGAACGTATGGGGCCAGAGGCACATAGGACGTATGGAATCTGGAACTCATGGGGCCAGAGACGCATAGAATACATAGAGTCTGGAATGCAAAGGGCCAGGGTCACATGTAGCGTATGGAGTCTGGGACGCATGAGGCCTCGTACACGTGACGATATACACTTGTCAGAAGTCATCATTAGTCTGACGAGAGCTTCTTGTCGCTTAGTGTGCCCATATCTTTTGAGGCATTCAAAAAATCCTTTTTGTCAGGATTCCCTGTCAAACGTAATCTTGGTGGCAGGCCTTTATGCGGCCAATATTTAGGGCGCATATATGCTGTTTTTTCTTGTCCGCATAGTCATCCTACGGCCTGATTCCTTCTGAGTCAACTTTGGGACGCATGTTTGTTGAGTGCATGGATCTAGATTTTCCATGCTTCTAAAAATACTTCTAACCAAACACTTGAACCGGAGACAATTTCAATGAATTATTTAAAAGCACCCAAATCCAGCGACCAACAAACCTCATAGTTAGACTGTCAAATAATTTTGTACTCTTTATTATGCACATAACTATCATAAATTTGGCAGTCTTAAAGTATTTTGTCCTAGAAATTCTTGTAATGTCCTTAACATTTGTAAATAAAAAATTACTATTTACTTTTTAAGAGAATGTACCACATTTAGTGTATTGATATTTTTGAAATTTTTACTTACTCCTACTTTTTTTTACCTATATTCATGGTGCACCACATTATTTTACATTAATGTCGAAGATTCTCCCACTTTTGACGAAAATCGTCTCTTCCTGACGGCCAACTGCTTTGACCAATTTTTTTGACCAAAATGTCCCTTACACTCGTCCCCCTACCCCCCTCCGCGCCCCCCACCGGCAGGCTGCAACCGCTCCCCACCTCCCTCTCCTCCTTCTCTGCCACCGCCCCCCTCTCCCCCCTCCCCGCCACCGCCCCCCTTCCTTGCCCCCTCACCGCTGCTCGCAAGGCAGCTCGTTGATATCGTCGCGGTGGCGGAAAGAGAGGGGAAAGGGGGAGGGGGAAGGGAGGGGGGGAGGGGGTGGCGGGGAGCGGCGGCTGCCTGTTGGAGGGGGAGAGGAGATGGTGGTGAGTGGGAGGGGCATTTTAGTAAAAAAAAGAATTGGTCCAAGCAATTGACCGTCATGAAGAGACGATTTTCCTCAAAAGTGAGA
Source organism: Iris macrosiphon (assembly GCA_036927795.1). Taxonomy (NCBI): domain Eukaryota; kingdom Viridiplantae; phylum Streptophyta; class Magnoliopsida; order Asparagales; family Iridaceae; genus Iris; species Iris macrosiphon. The sequence continues at coordinate 99,850,942 of JAYESA010000016.1, read as the reverse complement.
GGTCTTATATATTAATGTAAAACAATGGGGTGCACCTTGAATATGGGTAAACAAAGTGGGGGGTAAGTCAAAATTACTCTATAAAATTTATGTCTTTCAATGCATGTATCAATAGACTGAGCAAGTTATTTTTTGGTTTTTTCACAATGTGTCATTCAATAAAATATATGTTGTTAGCCTATAAAAGGTCCTTAGGTAAGGTAGTTATGAGCATGAGAGGTACATATCATAAAATCTAGGTAACCAGTTGACATTTAGGTAGACTAACATATTTTTTTATTACAGTTTAAGCTTATACAACCAAGAAACACACTCTGGAATCTAGTGGATGTGGACAGTTGCCTTTTTTTAGAGGAATATGTGGAGAGGAGTTGTGCAGCCATTTGCTATGCTATTTAATATAGTAATTAATGTATTAATTAATATAGTAATGTATGTATTAGTGTCATTCCAGTTCCAAAATACGTAGGACTAGAAATACTTAACATGCCAGCTACTTATTCGACCAGACTCTGGTCTAACTCGAATACGTATAAGCTGTATAATAAGGGTAACTATCTAAGAATACTGAGAATATCTATGTCACAATCCACATAAAGAATAAAATATCAAGAATGAACTATATGTGCTAAAGTCGGCCGCCCAATAACACATAAGCTCGAATAGACTCGAGAAAGAAATATGAGTCTATAAAAACTAGGCTACATTAGCAGATGAATAAACAATATGAATAAATGAATAGCATAACTCTGGTAGAAATGATATAAGTACCTGGTACCAATGCCCACATAGCAAAGCAACCCAAATTAGCAACTCCATGCAGGCTCCACAAGATCTATGCTGCAAAACTGGCAAGGGACCAGATCCTCAGAGGGACGTAACAAGGTACAAGAAACAATATGCCAAAGTAAAACAGTATTATGTCACATACTCAAGGGTAAACTACTGTAACATTCTAAGTGATATGCACATGAGAACATCATACGTACTCAGGCTGAAACCACTACATGCTCAGTGTCGGGGATCCCATAGCAGCAAGTAATATCTAGTAGGGCTAGTAAATGTGCCAAAGATCTGGGACAAAGTCTAAGGCACTTCTAGTAGCATAGTATATATATAAACATAATCAGCCTGTAGTATAGTCTGTTTTTTCCCACCCAATGTAACCTCACGCCTCATATCCACGATGTCTCATGTCCATAACACGCAAGACCAGGACCTCTAGCTAGTACACCGAGTCATAATGATACATGTATATAATATACAAGTCTCATATCACGAGTCCTGTAATCCTATACAGAATCACCATGAATACATCAAGAAGGATTTTGTCACATGAAATAGTGTCAAGTGTCCTATGGTCTAATGTAGTAGGTAAAGCAAGCACGTAAACATAGGATCGTGGAATCAACTCTCTAAGAGACGTTACATGACTCCACGTACGTCGTCGACACCCGAATCTTGTTCGAACGCTAAGCAATGTCTAACCGTCCTAGGTTAACACACACATCAATTATATCAAATAACTGTAATAACTAAGTAATAATTAAGGCAAGGAACTGTGATACATCATGATAAGGTACACTTGTCTGGATTCTGGATATAGCGAGGTCCAAGTAGCGAGCTCAATGCGTCAACAACTCCCGAAAATATGGAATCCATACGAACATCTCTGGATGCTGCAACAGATATTCCCCACATTTTCAAAATATAAGAAATAGCTAGGATTGACTACCCGTAAGTCCAATTTGGATACAGGGACAAAAATGACAATTTTGGGTCAAAGCGGTGTCCAATTGTGGCCCACTTTGCACCGTAAAATATGTCAGAGATAAAGTTCTCCAAATTTAACAAACTTAGTGTTCACAAGTCCAGAACGATGACACAAACTCAATGGATTGTCCGAAAATGGATTCCCGTGAGCCGGTCACGAAATCATCCGTCAAGTAGAACCGTGGGGCCCGTAAAACGGTATTTTGTCAACGTTCTCAGAATCGAACCAAACTTGGGTCACAGGACCAGCGTAACACTAAGAATCTGATGGAGCAAGTTTTGTTGCGAAATGACAAGCACACACAAAGTTATGACAAGGTATCATAATAGACCGATACGATATTTTTTGATGGATATGCGTCGATTCCGGTGTTCACGCACGTCCAAATCAAGTTCCACGAAAGCCCACACGTCCGCGTTGATGATACGCAACTTTCGGTGCAATTCGCACGCGATAAAGTTGCCTCGTTTGGTGGGATGCACCCTGAATCAAAAATTTTAGTTTTTAGAAATTAAGTTTTTTATTGATTTTGGAACTCGATTAATTATTAACCTAATTCAAATTAAAATAAACTAATTGAAGATGCTGGAAGGGGGTTAGATAGGGATCATACCAGAGAAAGTGGCACAAGATTCGGATGAGCGAGGAGAGCGATAATGCTCCATGAAGTTGACTCGTTGAAGTTAAAATTCTGCTCGATTTTATGGCGTTCTCGATCGTGAGGCAGGGGGTCGACCACGTTCGGCCTCGAGGAAGCACGAGGGGGGTCATCCAGCGGGTAATCGTCGGGGGTCGGGGGTCGCCGGGGCTCGCCGGGACGTCGACGTCGGATTGCTGCTGCTGCAGCCGTTGTCACCCGCGCATGTGCCCACGCGCGTACTGTCGCGACCGCGCTGGGAGGCTGCGGTCGGAGCCGGTGTCGACGGCAGCTCTAGAAGTCGAGGTCGCCGGGTGGCCGGGGTAGGGCATGGTAGTGGTGGTTTGATGGTGATGGTGGTGTGTGTTGTATATAGATGGAGTGAAGGGGGTTACGGTTAGGTGAGCAGAGGGGTCAGGGGAAGGGTAGCGGGTTTAAGATTTTGGGTTTGTTTTTTTTTCTTTCATTTTCTTTTCTTTTCTTTATTTATAAATAATTATATATATATATATATATATATATATATATATATATATATATATATATATATATATATATATATATATACTATTTGTACATATATCAAAATAAATCCTAAAATTTATTAGACAATTAGTAAAGAAATAGATTTTGTTCTTAAAATAGATTCTAGGGATTAATTATACGTGCAAAACACTTTTTTTTTGGAATAAATTTTAATTACTAATTATAAACAAATATTCATATAAGTTAAATAAGTCGAAGTATTTATATTTTATAATTAGCTAAAAATTAAACTTTAAAAATCTACATTTAAAATAAAATATTAAACTTTAAAAATTTAAAAATGAGGGATTTTACAATCTATCCAACTTATAAAAATTCCGTCCTCGAAATTAAAAAAAATTGTCATGGTAGACGAGAGTAAGAGGGTTCATTTTGAACAAAATTTAACTATGGCTCGTTGTATCGGGTTCCTGGATATTTAAAGATAGGACACGATCTAAATAAAAGTGGTAGAAAAGAATTTTAAATATGGAAGGTCATATATGGATTCTCCAAATTTGAGGAATACAATTACCAATGGGATCCTAGTTTGTCATCATATTCTAAGAATAAGGATACGCTTAATCAAGGCTCTACCCAACTTATAAGAATAAAGTTGGCTGTGAAAACTTTGCTCACCCTCCTGTTTACAAGGGTTATAAAAGTCTATCTTCAAGGGAGGTACGAGATGTTTAGGCTTTTATGATCGTAGTCACAGACTATCAGAAGAAATCTAGAAACTACCATAATATTTTTGAGTCAATAATTCTATAAAGGAAGTTTACCAGTTCTCATTGCTCCTAATTTGGTCATGAGTTTACAAGACAATAGAAAATGTCTTAGTCAAATATAACTAGGGTGAGATGGTACAGAGAAGACGTTCATTGCATATCATGGATGCCGATCAACAGTTCAATAATAAGTGTCAAGAGATAATATAATTCATCAAGGTGATTAGTATTGTGTAAAGAGTACAAGGGGGTTCAATTTAATGCAACACAAGTGTCATGGACATAGGTTAGCATGAATTGACTACGGGTACATTAGTGGTTAGAGTAATTGGGTTGCTGATGTACAATTTAATTTAATTACAACAAAATTGAATATTTAAGTATAGGTTTTCTCGAAGGAGGTTTGCCACAAATATTGTGGGGTCTATATGGAGCATGAGAGCGTATATTTGGGAGTGGCAGCTGGGTCCTGACTGAGTAGGTCTAGGTTAGGCTCATGAATGTCAAAGTTGTTAAAAGAATTGAGTCGGTGTTGCGTATTAAAATTGCTCGCAACGGAAAAGAATATTTATATGACCTTTTGGTGTACAAATGCGTCGCGAATGTTGTGCGACTAAAATAAAGCATGGAAAGGTGAGTTTGTGAGTGATAGTCATGTCATAGGTGTAGAGTGACTAGTCTAAGTCATAAGGATGAAAGTTGTTGGAAAGAAAATGATAGTGTTGTGCTCCAAATATCCGAGCCATAACAAGGGGTATCATGGATACATACATTTAAGAGGTAATTTAATCCGTTTGAGTTTATCCTAATTAATACCAAAATAAATTCAAATTTACTCTAAATTTCTAAAAATAACCCTATACTAAAACCAGGGGCTGACCATCTACCCAACTTATAAAAAATTAAGTTGGTATTAAAACTAGGTCATGGTCCTGCTAACAAGATTTCTGGAAGGGCCTATTTTCTAAGGGAACCTAGAAACTATCATTGTGCTATTGATCAACAACTTTATAAGAGAAATTACTACCCATCCATTACTGCTCTTGTATAGGTCAAGCTTCTACAAGACAGAAGAAATGACTGAGTCATATCTAACTAAGGCAAGGTGGTACATATGCTTCGATCATTGATTGGCATTGATGACGAAGAGACTAAAATTCAGGCTACGGCAAGAAGAATTTATGATAAGTCTACATAGTTGAATAAGGCACGATTAGGCAGGTATTTGGAGAATCGGGTCATGGTGACTAGATCAAGGGGATTAGAGTAGAAGAGAACTGATACCTATAGTGATATGGATATTAACACAAGGAGTGGTACCAACTAAGGGATTGATTTTGTAATTAAGACACAACTAGGAAAAGAGGAAGGATCTACTCATTTGGATAATTAGAAGGCTTGTTGATGTAAAAGCAAGAGGCTTATGATCGTAAAACAAGATAAAAATTATTAATAAGAAGGATAGGAATACAGTCGATAAGTAATACAACAAATCCTTAAACTCAATACTGTATTCATATAAGTTATATTTTATATAACCTCCCTCATACTATTGGCAACCTACTTCTGGCTATAGGTAAATAATATACGATCCTTACAATCTTCCTCGCATATATATAACTTAGTAAGTAAGGGTCTAAACTAAGCATGTACTTAGGTCTATCACTCATGGCATACTATTCGCTAAGGACACTCTTCAATACTCATCTAATCTTTAATTGGAATGCCTACCTGCTTTTGTACAACTTACTCCATTATTGTCTATCTTTCTGTACTGTTGTTCGTCTAGTCTCTGCCATCTAAAATCTATCTTCCTTACGAGAATCTTTCGGCTAGGCTACTACCATATTACACAAGCATGATGTCATGGTTATCTTGAGTGAAAATTCTTCGAACTCAATATGATGATAAGATTTCTAAAATCCAAAAATCTATCGGCTATAATAAATTAGAAATAGGTTCTCATCACCTACTACTAAGGTTAGATCCAGCAAGCTTATATCCTATTAGTCAAAAATCTAAATTCTTGGACCTAATCAGTTTATGTGTAAACCCATAATATTCAGCTATCATTTCTATACGACTTCTATCTTCCATTTACACTTTTCTACCATGGGTAAATCTATAATTTAAGGGTCTTGTGATAATCCTCTACAGAATAACCATCAAGTTAGTATATGATTATGAACCTGTATTTAATTTCTTGAAGTTCATATCACTTCGAGACTGATCAACAATTTCTACTCGCACAAAATTCTCAAAATTCTAAAAGCATTACAATTCATAAATACTAAAATTATTATCCCTCAAGTCCATATCACAATCCCTTCTCCTTGGATTATGCGACCATAATATCTTTCCCTTATCACTTGTTTCCTACGCACCTTCATATCATTTTAGTATGTTAATCTTGTTTTCAACTATAAGCTTCGCTAATCATGATCCAATACTTTCCTCTTCGTAGTATAGATCTTCTAGGCAACTACCGAGAGATAAAATCTTCAGTCCTTCTAGATTCTTCTCTTAATTTAAATTGCTCAAGCTCATGTACTCCTCGCGAACCTCTTATTGTTACCATTCTACCTTCTTTACCTTGAACCTGAGATTTCTTCTAGTTTATTCCATATATACCCTTTATCCAAACTACATGGTTACCATCTTGTTAAAGCTTGTCATCTATTATAGGCAACTCACTATATTTAACTCAGGACTATAACATCTATCAAAACTCTCATCCTTCAACCTATTTGCTCTATCACAGATACTAGCTTATCTACCCAAGTAATCACGGGTAGAACTCACTTGTTCAATTAACATTGACAACACAAATAATCAAGTACATCTAATTTGATTTTGAAAGCTATACTTTAGTACTCGAGTTATCTAATTACTCAAACATTAGGTCTAGCAATCTATCTATCTACTTAGTCCAGACCTATAGTCATCAATAATTTAAGGGAGTCATAAGATCTAGTTTTGATACTAAAAGTCACAAGACAACTAGAGATTTAACCACTATGGCCTGCTACGTAAGGTTCCAATTTTTAAGGTCATGATACAATTTCTTGTATCACCATCATGGGCCACAACTAATCCCTAGCATCTAGCTATGTATTCCATAAAGTATTCCAGTGCATTAGAATCAAACCATCTTTCTAACTTCTAATACTTCTAAATTACTACTAACTTAAGCAAGGGTAGGATTTTATTAGTTCTAGACCTCTAATACTATATTCAAGTCTCATGCTAACAATCTACACTAGCTCTAGCATATATGAATAACCTATCTACCTACCCTACTAAGGGTAACCATCTTCTCAAACTTTATATCAAGCATGTCTTCTTTCGCCTTGACAAGGATCTGCTTCTGGAGGAAATACTGCACACGAACATCCATCTCTTTGAAATATGGAGAGATGATAAACAATAATAAAAATGTCAAGGGGAATAAATGAGTATGATTATGAAGTCCAAGGGCGATAATTAAATGCTAAGGAATTTTCAAATCAGTTGTGGATTGAGATACTAATACTGTTAATCCTGATTACAGGCTCGCTCGGTACCGAAAAGTAACCAAAATAATTTAATCAGGACCTGCATAGGCCACCACAAAAATATGTCATACCCAGTCCTAAAAAATATAGGACTAGGAATACGTAACATGCCAGCTACGCATTCGACCAGACTCTGGTCTGACTCGAATACGCATAAGCTGTATAATAAGGATAACTATCTAAGAATACTGAGAATATCTATGTCACAATCCACATAAAGAACAAAATATTAAGAATGAACTACATGTGCTAAAGTCAGCCGTCCAGTAACACATAAGCTCGAATAGACTTAATAAAAAAATATGAGTCTATAAAAACTAGGCTACATGTAAACCCCCTGATTTTTTAGAATTTTTAAAATTGGATTTTTCATAATTTTCTGGAATTTTCTGGGATTTTTCTGTAATTAAATTCAGGTGTTTTAATTATTAAATAATTTTTAAATGATAATAAATAATATTAAAATATTATGAAAATAATATTTTATGGTGTAAAATAAAAAACTAGACATAGGGTAATTTTTCTGGAATTTTCTGGACCCCAAAAATATTTTTAAAAGCCAGAAAACTATTTTTAAAATTAAAATTAATTCAAACCGGGCTGAACCGGGTTCAAACCGGGCTGAACCGGCCTGAACCCGGTCCAGCTGAACCCACTGGGCCGACCGCTCCTTAGCGGGTCGGGTCGGGTCCGCCCGACCGAACCCGCACCCGCCCAAACCCGCACCCGTTAACTCTTCTCTCCCAAACCCGACCGTTCACTCCCCTCCGCCGGCCGAACTGCCGCCGTTCCGCCTCCCTGGCGCCGCTTCGGCTACCATAACGGTCGTCGCCGGCTGCTCCTCTCCCCCAGCCTCTTCATCTCCCGTAACCGCCCGCACCGGCCGCCTCTCCCTCTCCTTTTCTCTCCCTATAAATTCGCTCAGTCGCCTCGAGCCGGAACCCTAGACACCCCTCCCCGTAGAACCCGCAGCCCCGAGCCCCCACCGTCTTCCTCCTCCTCCCTCCCACAGCCGCAGCCAGTCCCCGACCTAGCAGCAGCCGTTGCTCCGGCCAGAGACCCGCAGCGCCGTTCCCCCGCCCGCTCCAGTCGTCGGCCGCCGTTCTCCGCTTGCGCCGCCTCCCGCGTATCGCCGCCGCCTCCGGCCGAGCCTCCCCCGCTGCCCCCAGCCTCCCTCCGGCCGACCTCCCCCGCCTGAGCTCCGGCCAGCAGTTCGAAACCCTAACCCTAGGGTTGGACACGACTCCGACTCGGACACCGGACACGAGAAAACTTCGGTTTCTCGAGCCCTGTTCAGGTACCCGTTTCTCTCTGCTCGTTTACCCATTTTTGATTTCGTCAGTTGCATCGCGAACCCTGCGTAACCCTTTCGGTGCCCGTGCAACCCGCTCGGTGCATCGCGTCCTGTGGTGATCGCGAACCGCGATCCAAAAACAGGAAAACCAATGCCCTGTTTCACCCCGGAACTGAGTACGTCCCGCCAAACGGGACAACTTGGTCGCATGCGGTCTTCACCGATACGTGCGCGTCATTGATACGGACGTGCGGGATTTCGCAGAAGCTGAATCGGATGTGCGTGCACACCGAAATCAGTACGTATCCGTGGACAACGCCCCGTATCCGACTTTTCTGTATCTTGCTGTAACTTAGTGTATACACGTCAGATCGAGACAAAACTTGCGCCATCAGACTCGTAGCAATATGCTGGTCCTGTGAGCCAAGTTTGGTTCGATTCTGAGAACGTTGACAAAATCGCGTGTCGTGGGCCCCACAGGCTCCACTCGACTGGCGATTTTGAGAACGGCTCATCGGAATCCAATTCTGGAAGTTCCGTTGGGTTCGTATCATCGTTCCAGACTTGTTGACACTAAGTTGGACAGATTTGGAGACCTTTGACCCTGACACTTTTTTCGGTGCAAAGCGGCCTACATGTGGACCCCGCTTTGACCCGAAATGTCATTTTTTGCCCTTGTATCCAAATTGGACTTAAGGACAGGCGTTTCTAGCTGATTGATATTTTCTGGATCTGATGGTGATATTTGTTTCAGCAACCGGAGTAGTCCCTGCAATTTCTGCTGAAGTCAGAGCTACAATTGGAGCCGGAACCCCAGGCAAGTGTACCTTGCCAATCTCTGCAGTTTTTGCTATTTATTTCCTTGACATATATACTTGTTGTACATGCTTGACCTAGGACCGTGTGACTTACTTAGCGTCCGATTACAGTCGGGTGCCAACACCGTACGCGGCGTTGTGTAACGTCATCTAGAGATGGATACCGAGACCCTATACTTCTCGTACTTGCCTTATCCAGTACGTTTACCCAGGACACCTGATACTATTCATGATACAGAATCATCCTGAGATATTCATGGTGATTCTGTATATGATACAGTTTTTATGACTTATTCCTTTGCTTAGATATTATAAGACTGTATGCATTAGTTATGATCCTGTATGGCATGGACATGAGACGTCGTGGACATGAGATGCATGATTACATTGGGTGGAGAGAGTCACACAAACTACAGGTTGATTATATATTATGCCGGCATCGTAGTCTCCCTTTGAGCTAGACAACCACATGATATTACTGCTACCGGCTCCCCGACACAGAGCTTGTAGTAGTTTCATCTTGAGTTTTAGTACTGCTCTCATATTGCATATCACTTAGCTGGTTATATATTTACCCTATTGTTTTATTTATTTGCTGCACTACATTATTTTGACATGAGCTTTCTTGTACCTTGCTATGTCCCCTGAGGACTTGGATCCGGATTATGTTCCCAGGATTAGCAGACGAGATCGACCCAGAGGTACACGGAACAGGAGTATTAGCAGGAGCAGAAGCAGGAACCGGAGCAGGCACTGGAGCAGTACCAGATCCAGTGGACGAGTGATCTCTTCGGGTATCTTCTGAGTATATATTGTTTTTATACTCAGTATTTTCTGTGGTTATCTTATTTCTTGTATCTGACAGTTGTATCAGACTTATATTGGGTTTGTTCCCCGATGTATATACTTGTGACTTGATGATGATGTATATATTTCCTTTTGTTGATTTTGATATATTCTTTCTGTGGATGAGAATAGTATACCCTGACTGTTGTATTACAGCTTAAGTATGTCCCGGTGGATCCATTAAATTGGGATTGTCCATCTGTGTGTACTGCTGGCCATTGCCATATGTCTAGTCCCTTGGTATTTTGGGACTGGGGCGTGATACTACATCAGCAGATGAATAAACAATATGAATAAATGAATAACATAACTTTGGTAGAAATAATATAAGTACCTGCTACCAATGCCCACATGGCAAAGCAACCCAAATCAACAACTCCGTGCAGGCTCCACAAAGGTCTATGCTGCAAAATTGGCAGTGGACCAGGTCCTCAGAGGGACGTAACAAGGTACAAAAAACTGCATGCCAAAGTAAAACAGTATAATATCACATACTCAAGGGTAAACTACTGTAACCTTCTAAGGATATGCACATGAGAACATCATACGTACTCAGGCTGAAACCACTACAGGCTCTATGTCGGGGAGCCCATAGCAGCAAGTAATATCTAGTAGGGCTAGTAAATGTGCCAAAGATCTGGGACAGAGTCTAAGGCACTTCTAGTAGCATAGTATATATATAAACATAATCAGCATGTAGTATGGTATATTTCTCCCCACCCAATGTAACCTCATGTCTCATATCCACGATATCTCATGTCCATAACACGCAAGATCAGGACCTCTAGCTAGTACAACGAGTCATAATGATACATGTATATAATATGCAAGTCTCATATCATGAGTCATGTAATCCTATACAAAATTACCATGAATACCTCAAGAAGGATTCGGTCACAAATAGTGTCAAGTGTCCTACGGTCTGGCGTACTTGGTAAAGCAAGCACGTAAACATAGGATCGTGAAATCAACTCTCTAAGAGACGTTACACGACTCTGCGTATGGCGTCGACACCCGAATCTTGTTCGGACACTAAACAACGTATCAAGTCCTAGGTTAACACACACATCAATCATATCAAATAACTGTAATAAATAAGTAAGATAATTAAGGAAAAGAACTATGATACATCATGGCAAGGTACACTTGCCTGGATTCTGGATATAACGAGGTCCAAGTAGCGAGCTCAATGCGTCAACTGCTCCCAAAAAAGGTGGAATCCACACGAACATCTTCGTATACTGCAACAGACATTACCAACATTTCTAAAACATAAGAAATAGCTAGGATTGACTACCATAAGTCCAATTTGGACACAGGGACAAAAACGATAGTTTTGGGTCAAAGCGGTGTCCAATTGTGGCCCACTTTGCACCATAAAATATGTCAAAGATAAAGTTCTCCAAATTTGACAAACTTAGTGTCCACAAGTCTAGAATAATGACACGAATTCAACAGAGTATCCAAAATTGGATTCCGGTGAGCCGGTCACGAAATCATCCGTCAAGTAGAACTATGGGACCCGCAAAATAGTATTTTGTCAACGTTCCCAGAATCGAACCAAACTTAGGTCACAGGACCAGCGTAACGCTACGAATCCGATGGCACAAGTTTCGTTGCAAAATGACAAGCACACACAAAGTTATGACAAGGTGTCAGAATATGTCGATACAGTATTTTTCGATGGATACGCGTTGATTCCGGTGTGCACGTACATCCAAATCAAGTTACGCAAAAGCTCACATGTCCCCGTTGATGATACGCGCCTTTTGATGTAATTTACATGCGATGAAGTCACCTCGTTTGGCGGGACGCACCCCGTATCAGAAATTTTGGTTTTTAGAAATCAAGTTTTTTATTTATTTTGGAACTCGATTAATTATCAGCCTAATTCAAATTAAAATAAACTAATTAAAGACGCTGAAGGGGGTTAGATAGGGATCGTACTAGAGAAGGTGGAACGAGATTCGGATAAGCGAGGAGAGCAGTAATGCGTCGTGAAGTTGACTCGTTGAAACTAAAATTCTGCTCGATTTTATGGCGTTCTCGATAGCGGGGCAGGGGATCGACCACGTTCAGCTTCGAGGAAGCACGAGGGAGGTCGTCCAGCATGGGGTACTCATCGAGGGGCGTGGGTCATCGGGGATCGCCGGGGACGTCGACGCCGGATTGCTGCTGCTGCAGCCATTGTCACCCGCGCACGCGCCCATGCGCGTACTATCGCGGCCGCAAGGGGAGGCTGCGGTCGGAGCCGGTGTTGGCGGCGACGCTGGAAGTCAATGTCGGCGGTTGGCCGGGGTAGGGCTTGGTGGTGGTGGTTTGATGGTGATGGTGGCGGTGGTGTGTGCTGTATATAGATGGAGTGAAGGGGGTTACTGTTAGGTGAACAGAGGGGTTAGGGGAAGGGTAGCGGTTTAGGGTTTTGGATTTGGGTTTGGGTTTTGGGTTTGGATTTTTTCTTTATTTCATATTCTTTTCTTTTCTTTATATATATATATATATATATATATATATATATATATATATATATATATATATATATATATATTTGTACATATATTAAAATAAATCCTAAAATTTATCAGACAATTAGTAAAGAAATAGATTTTGTTCTTAAGATAGATTCTAGGGACTAATTATACTTGCAAAAGACATTTTTTTTAAAAAAAAATTTAATTACTAATTATAAACAAATATTTATATAAGTTAAATAAGTCAAACTTTTTATATTTTATAATTAGCTAAAATATCCAAAAAAAATCTATATTTAAAATAAAAATATTAAACTTTAAAATTTTAAAAATTTAAAAATGAGGGGTTTTACAATTAGATGGTTAGGTTCAAGTCATTTGTGAATAGTAACTAAAATGTTAACTCTTAATTAGTTAGTAATTAATTATATTAATATATCAAAATAATTATTTAATTTATTAAATTGTTATGTGAATTAATTACGATGAACTTATTATTATTATTGTTGTTGTTGTGTAATATTTATTAAATTAATTAATAACTAATTAAAAGTTATTTAATATTTTAGATATAAAATTTTACTACAATTATAATACACTTCTATTTCCTACTTTTTTTACTTTTCTATCTTAACCAAACACATTTGTTTAATTTTTCACTTTCTACTTTTCACTTTCCTACCTCAACCAAATACATTTGTCCCCTACCAGGAGGACAAGAAAGTGGATGAATTCCAAGATAAAATCCATCATTGAAAGTGTAAATTCAAATATTTTTACACTTACGGTTTACCAAACAGACCCTAAGGGCAGCCCAATTTTTTTTTAAATTACAAGTTTGCCACTCTCAAAAATTACTCACCGAGCTGTCCACTCCCAATTGATTTTGTTTTCAGGACTGTCAAAATTTTGACAGTCCTAACAATATGAAGGACTCTCAAAATTTTGACAGTCCTACCAATTGGAAGAACTCTCAAAATTTTGATAGTCATAATACGTTGATTCTTTAAGACTGTCAAAATTTTGATAGTCCTTCAAATAGGTAGGACTGTCAAAATTTTGGCAGTTCGGAGAGGTGCGCGAGACAACAAGAGGGTGCGTGAGGCGGGGCTGATTGGGGCAGCGCGGGTTTGAGCGGGCTGTGCGGAGGCCGGAGGGTGACGGAAGGAGGGGGTCGGATGGGGGAGGAGGAGCGGGAGAAGGAGGAGAGTGGCTGGAGAGGAGGAGGAGGCCGGAGAGGAGCGAAGGAACGGGAGAAGGTGGCCGGGGGACGGAGGAGCGGGAGGGGGAGGAGAGGAACTTGTGAGGAGGAGGAGGAGGAGGAGGAGGCGACCAGAGAGGAGTGGGGGAGTGGGAGGAGGAGGCCGGAGAGGGGCAGATGAGCGGGAGGAGGAGGACGAGAGGGCATGGGGGGTTGGGGCCCTGAGACAAAGTTGAGTTGCCCTGAGTGAAAGTTTTTCATTAATGGGCTACACCAATATTGGGCTAGCCTTGAGTGATTTTTTAGTGTCTTTATCAAAGGCCAAACTAATCCTACAAGATTCTCCTAAATTTAGGGACTCAACTCGGACAGGTTCGGTCGAGCTTGACCTCAATCCGAGCCTAATTCGATGAATCATAAGCCTAGTTCAAGTCCAAGTCCGACCCAACCTCGGGTTCAACATATGTAGCCCACGACCAAGTCTGGAGGATTGAGTTGGGCTCATGTTAGATCGGGTCCATCAGATTTATCGGGCTCTAATATAATATTTAAAATAATTTTAAACAAGAGTAATATTAAACACATAATCAAATAGCAATCAAACCTCAATCATTACAATATACAAACTGAAATGAGATTTATGATAGGGAGTTGAATAGTTTGAGTTAAAAATGTAGAGTTTAAACTTTTTATTTAAGAATTATGAAAATATATATATATATATATATATATATGAGGAGGGATCCACATCTCCGATTTCTTGTATCCCAAAGCATCTCCATATTATCAACTGTTGGATCTTGTTTAAGTCATATAATCATAATCAAATAGCAATCAAACCTCAATCATTACAATATACAAACTGAAATGAGATTTATGATAGGGAGTTGAATAGTTTGAGTTAAAAATGTAGAGTTTAAACTTTTTATTTAAGAATTATTAAACAATATATATATATATATATATATATATATATATATATATATATATATATATATATATATATATATGAGGAGGGATCCACATCTCCGATTTCTTGTATCCCAAAGCATCTCCATATTATCAACTGTTGGATCTTGTTTAAGTCATATAATCTTAATCATTGATTTGAATGGTTCAAATCAACGATTAAGATTATATGACTTAAAATAAAATTCAATTGTTGCAAACATGTGGATGCTTGGGGATGCATAATTGGTGGGGATATGGATCTCTCTCTCTCTCTCTCTCCATATATATATATATATATGTCGATTCATATCGGAAGTCCCGTCGAAACCCGTGTGCCATCGTCTGTTGGATCGAGCGGGCGGACGGACGGACCCTGCGTGGACCTCTCGATCCGACACATGAGTGGGGGGAGGGAGTGGGGGCTTCGGCGGAGTCCTCCCCCTCCCGCGGGACTCACAATCCGTTATATATATATATATATATATATATATATATATATATATATATATATATATATATATATATAGTTTCGGGTTCTTTGGGTAATCCATCACACGAATCCGAGTTCAATCCGGTTTTTTATCGAGTTCAAATATTTTAATCCGAACCCGAGTATCTTAAATCATAATCCAACTTATTAACGGATTTATTCGATCAGGCTCGAGTTTAGTCCGTCCAAGTTGTACCCCTACCTAAATTCATCAAACTACATATGCTTTTCTTGTATTTACCTTTAAAAAAAAATTAAAACTACAGAATCTAAATTCTTTTTTTTTTTCCTTTCTGCATATCCTTTGTAAACCCCCATGACCACCGGCCACAATTGTACCTATATTGACATATTTAAAAGTTGGAAATTACAACTGGCAATGAGACTTTTATAATATTATCGAATTTTTAAATTAGGTTCACAAAACCATCCAAAATTTATTATAGTTAATTTTTTTTAAACCATTACCGATAATTTTAGAAACCTAATTTAAAATTCCGTGAACATTTTAAAATGACTATTTATTGGAACTCTACACGAGTTATTCGGAGATAGTCTAAATACGAAAGTAGCTCATTTTTTTGAAACTTTTATTCTGAACAACCAAATACTTACTAGTAGCTGTCAACAACTCCTCCCCCACCCCCAAAAAAAAAATCCTTCAACCCAAGCATTCTAACTTTCATATTCTTTTATTTCGAAATCATTTTTCTTCTTCATTCACTTCAAAATCCTAAACTTCTTTCCAATTTTTGTTAATGTCAAAATATCATAGTGTAGTAACATAAAATAGATTTAGGATGAACTTTCAACGGATTTCTAAAATTTTGAATCCATTCTAGGGTTTCGAATTTTGAATTTTCGCCAACAATCGAGAATTATGACTGTAAAAAATTTCTACAGTTCTGACAACATACATGACTATAATTTTTTTTTTTCTGTCCACACAACATACAAACATGACTAAAAAATTTTGATAGTCATGAATTTTCTATAATCCTGTATGAAAATTTCTACCTATTGAAATAACTGTCAATTTTTTTACAGTCCTACATATTGGAAGGAGTGTTAAATTTTTTGACAGTCCTAAATGATTAGCATAGTTTCTTTAGCACTGTCAAATTTGTTGACAATTCAGTATAGTGGTAGGACTGTCAAAAATTGTGATAGTCTTAAAAAATTTTTGGACAACCCCTAGTAAATTTGGAAAATTTTGACTTTCGTCCCACTTATTAATATGAATTTATAATTACATCTCATTTTTTTGTTTATTAGACTTACATTACACTTTTTATCATAAAAAATATTCGTTTTGTTACGAAAAATATTTTTCGTGAGAAAAAAACAGGATATAAGTACAAATTCATATTAATAAGTGGGACAAAAGTCAAAGAATTTCTAAAATTTTCAAAGACAAACTTATAAATTAAAAAAAAAAAATTTCGCCTGCTCCTATATTTTGTAGTGCCTTTAAAACCTTCCGTCACAATTACTGTTCCCTTCCTATACCCTTACTTAGTATGTCTCAAACATAACAGCAAACACCTTCCCTCCCTCCCCAATCCTCACTCTCCCGCCCTTCCCAATCCTCAACAAGCAAAAGCAATGGCAATGGCAGCAGCATTAGCAGCAGCTATAGCCTCCAAATTCCCCCAGCAGCTCCAGACCCACCGGTCCCTAACCAAGGTCCGCCTCAAATGGGTGAAGAACCGCGGCCTCGACCACATCATCGACCGCGACACCGACATCAAGGCCGCGGTCCTCCTCAAGGACGCCATCCTCCGCAGCCCCTCCTCTCTCCTCTCCTCCCGCTCCCTCGCCCCCCTCCAGAAGCCCCTCGGCCTCACCGTCCCCGTCCTCCGCTTCCTCCGCCGCTACCCCACCCTCTTCCTCGAGTCTCCCCACCCCCGCTTCCCCGTCCTCCCTTCCTTCTCCCTCTCTCCCGCCGCCCACCTCCTCCACCGCCGCGAACTCCACATCCACTCTTCCAACACCGACTCCTCCGCCGACACCCTCTCCCGCCTCCTCCTCATGTCCCGCTCCAAGTCCCTCCCCGTCTCCTCCCTCTTCCCCCTCCGCTACGACCTCGGCCTCCCCGACGACTTCCTCACCTCCCTCGTCTCCGCCAACCCCGACCTCTTCCACATCGTCCGCCGGCGCACCGACGGCCTCCGCTGCGTCTCCCTCGCCGCCCCATCCTCGCTCCCGCTCCCGCTTTCCGCCCTGCAGAGGGCCAACCACAACACGATCTCCGACCCGTCCTACCGCGACTTCAAACGGAACGCCTCCTCCTCCTTCGCCTTCCCGTCCAGCTTCCCGAGAGGCTACGGGTCGATGAAGAAGGTCAGGGCGTGGATGGACGAGTTCCACCGCCTCCCCTACATCTCCCCCTACGAGGACGCCTCCGGGATCGACCCCGAGAGCGACCTCATGGAGAAGCGCGTCGTCGGGGTGCTCCACGAGCTGCTGTCCCTGACGCTGCACAGGAAGACCAAGAGGAACTACCTCAGGTGCCTCAGGGAGGAGCTGGACCTGCCCCACAGGTTCACCAGGGTGTTCACGCGCTACCCAGGGATATTCTACCTCTCGCTCAAGTGCAAGACCACGACCGTGATGCTCAGGGAAGGGTACCGGAGGGGGAAGCTCGTCGACCCGCACCCGCTCGCGCTGCTGAGGGATAAGTACCACTACGTGATGCGGACGGGGGTGCTTTACCGGGGGAAAGGGCTGACTAGACTGGTTCTTGATGACGACGATGGGGGGGGAGTGCGGCGGCAGAGAGGATGGGACGGAAGAGATAGCCGGTAGTGAGGATGAGGGTAATGGTGATGAATTCTATGAGATGGATAGTTCTGACATTGATGGGTCTGGATCGGATGGAGATTGAGATTGTTTCTTGTTGGAATTATGTATCTTCCTTTAGAGTCAAGACTAACTAAGGTAAACCCTTTGCAATGTGAGTGATTTCATAATGATACTATGCCATAGAAATGAATATACTTAAAAGCTAAACCCTTTTTTCATGCTTTGTTGTTTGGGTTTTGTTAACATTAACACATTAATAAATGTGCAATTTGTATTACTACTTATGCCAGCACATTTATCAATACATCTTTTACTTAGTATGTGCATTGATAAATGTGAAATGTACATTGATAAATATGCTGGTGTAAGTTCCAATACAAATTGCACATTTATCAATGTGTTAACATGTGCCCTTAGGGCACATCTTAAGATTCTTAACAAAACCCTATAAATTAATTTGTTTCTACATTTGATTTAGGCCAACCTTGTGTATCTCCTTCTGCCATTTACGATTATTACTTAAATAGTACTTTTAGAGCTATTTCCGTTGGCTATTTGTATTTGGAACTTCTGCTAGGGAATATAAACTTAAATGTTTCTGGTCGATTGAGATTAAGAGGTAGGGCTGCAGTTGTGACATTGTCAGCTAGGACAACTTCCTGCATAATCCTTTGGAAAATTGAATAGAATAGTAAGTTATTATCTATGAGTTGTGAAAACATCAAAACAGATTGATGTAATTCATCTTTAGCATTGTGTTTAAGATGAGTGCTCTACTTTAGATGATATTATTACAGGAGTTTAAGAAATTTTCTTTAAATTGAAGTTTTAAGGGTCTATATTTAGTTTCTAAAGCAGTGGTAGTAAAGTACAGAGATTGTATTATAGCCAATAAACAGTACTATGGGTCCATAGCATGTTAAACAGCACCATCGTGCTATAGCTTTCGAACAGTACCCATTGTCTTCCCATCATATGCCATTGTCTTTGGTTCTAAAGATGGATTTTTAGAACGTAAAAGAGTCTGGTATCATTTAGGTGATTTTTTTTTCCCTTCTGTTGTACACTGTCTTGAGGAAGGCTGAAAGGTGTGTGTATGTGTGTGTGTATGAAAACATTTAATGCTGCTACGATCCAGTGTAGCTCCTAGGCTAGGTCCTTCCTAGTGTAGAGCTGTTTATTTTTACGTTATCTAATTAAGCAATTTTCCTAAATTTGATCCCCAAATTACAACCCTAAACACAAAAATCCTTAGGGCTTCAGTTTTCAAGGATTTTATCTCGATCATTTTAGGACTTTGAACAAGTTTAAATCAGAAAACATACACGACTTTTGTGCTCTTAGATTGTGTAATAAATAATTCTTTATCTTTTCTTGGAATATTTAATGCCGAGTATTGTATCATTTTCATTGATCTTGGATGTTTAATCGATTTAACGCCTATTATACTACTTAGTTTGCATCTTCCATGTAGCATAGGGCATATCTATATTCTATACCTGTTATTCCATGCTGATTTTTTCGTCTATTAGATAGATTGCTTGATCATTTAACGAATGTTATCCCAATTATTTTGTTAACTATTAGTCATCTAGTCCCACATCGGATAGAGAATAATGAGAGGCTAGTCCTATCCTATATATATATATATATATATATATATATATATATATATATATATATATATATATTGTTAATCCGGAGGCTTAATCAAAGATGGTAGAACAAGAAGTTGAAGTCAAGATCAGGAGTTCACACAAACGTTTCTTCACTGATATACCTCGATCCAACGAAGAACTATATAAAATAGAAGCTAATTACAACTCCTTCTGAATCACAGAATTTAAGAACCAAAAACATGTTCTTCTTTGCAAATGCAGTTGCAATTGGGATAGAACGTTTACAACTAGAAGAAGATGAGAGGAATGCAGAATAAAAATTATTATTGCTAGGGTGGTGAAGACCACAGTTGCTCAAAGCAAGATTCGTCCTCTACCAACAATATGCTCCCAGGAGCCAGCAAGTTCACAAGAGAACTTCTGAAACGCTCGTAGTCAACTCTTTGTGACTCGAATGGACTCCTTTGGACTCATCTTTCTCAATTTTTGGCCTCTCAAAAGGAGGCTAGAGGGCTCTTTATATAGGGAAGGATGGAAGCCCATCCTCCTCTTCTTTTCGATGTGGGACTAAAAAGCCAATATACAAAATTGATATCCCACAATCGCATCCCAATGCATAGTCTGCTCAGCCTTCGTTCACCACCGCTCAGCACCCGCTCATGCAACCCGAGCATAAAACTAGCGCACGAGCATAACAAAAGCGCACAAGCGCCTTGCGACGATGCTGACGTGCTAAGTGCAAAGTGCGCCAACAAAGTGTCACTTTGCGCCCTTGAGCCCGAGTCCGAGTCGCTAAGTCCAGCTTCTATGGAATAATATCCAAGAGCATGACAAAAAGCTTAAAAGCTTTCATTGAGGGGTTAATCCTTTTTCCTCCTAATAAAACACCCCCACATGGCACCCATGTGTCCCACCACACCCCATGCGCACACCTCAACACATACAAAGTATTATATTGAGATACCCACTTGGTGGTGTAGCCAATGTAGGACTATCTTTACTAGTCCAAAGGCAAAAATACCAACAATCCTCCATATATCTCAATATATGGGTTGAGCGTTCCCCACAGTGACTGTCCATCATGCATTCGGATAGATGTCGCTTCAACTTGAATCTTTTCGCATGGGTCGAATAACAGTATGATAAAAGAATGGACTAAGTCTTGAATTCTGCACTATAGCTGCAATTCTTTCCACTCACATAATGACATCAGCTGAGCTTTCGGTTGCACATTAAAGATCATGTGCATGCCTGGTTTCGGTGTATGTATCTTGGGCGTCTACAAGTTTACCCTCAAGAGACGGCCTAAATCTTTTTTCATACACTCTAGGCGAGTTCTTTTAAAGAGTCATTGGCATGAAGCCTTGCGCTTCCTTGTGGTGCTACTCCGCTATGACATGGCCCAAAGCCGAGGTCTCACCTCATTGTGGTGTCATCTACTGTAGCATGAGGTCCCAGCCTTTTTGTAGTGCCAAACTACCCAGCATGAAGCCTTGTGCTTCCTTGTGGTGTTAAGCCGCTGTGACATGGCTCGCGTAGCCGAGACTTTACCCTCTCTAGGTACCTCTTGGTGGTGTCACGCCACTGTAATATGAGGACACCGGCCTCTTTGTAGTGCTGCCTACCACTCTTCATTTTACAGCATTAGG
This sequence comes from Iris macrosiphon, assembly GCA_036927795.1. Taxonomy (NCBI): domain Eukaryota; kingdom Viridiplantae; phylum Streptophyta; class Magnoliopsida; order Asparagales; family Iridaceae; genus Iris; species Iris macrosiphon. The sequence continues at coordinate 99,829,577 of JAYESA010000016.1, read as the reverse complement.
CTACCTGCCTATATGCGGTGCTACGCCGCTGTGACATGGCTCGCGAAACCGAGGCATTACCCTATCGAGGAACCTCATGGTGGTGTTACCCACTGTAGCATGAAGTTCTCTGCTCCCTTGTAGTGTTGTGTTACCGTGCTTCCTGTAAAGCACGTCGGACATTCAAAATGTCCTAGAACGTATTAAGGCGTCTAAACCACCATCCCATAGGATCTTGTTCTACTCAAAGAACATATAGTAGACAACAGTGGTTCTGGGTCCGTAACCTCTCAATGTCTCAAATGACTACCCACTGTTCCTGATATTCTCCCAGTCAATGATCCTTCTTTGAATCAAAAACTAGATGCCTATTAGATTTTTCTTTGAACTAATGGCATAAAACTTTATGGTAGAATTACAAAGATAGAATATCAAAAGTCCTCCAAGTCCATGTATGCTGTGTCCTTGACTATATGCAATTTTATGCCGCTATGACATGGCCTGAAGCCGAGGCTTTATCCTGTCAAGGTACCTCATATGGTGTTGCCACTGTAACATGGAGTACTACGCTTCTTTATAGTTCTTATGATCAGCTGACGCTTGAGGTCTTATATGAACGGATCCGCAAGACCCCCATGACTCCGATCATCAACCACTGTAATGATGCTATCTTTGATGCGCTCATGTAGTGTCTTGAACGGATCCGCTAGAATCACCTAGCTCCGAACATTAACTGCTACCATGACGCCATCCTTGATGCGCTCATACAGCACCATATGCCTTAGCCGCACAGATCTCTTCTAACCATTGAAGAGAAAAAAATTGATGCCACCGCTGCAGTCGTCTGGTTGTCGCAGTGAATCGGTACCGTCGAATATGCGCACCAACCACTGAAAGATCATACATGAGCTCCCGAAGCCACTTTGCTTTATCCGTTGCAGCCGCCAGTGCATAGAACTCAAATTTCCTTGAGGAATGAGATATAGCAGTTTCACCATTTGAGAAGACGTATCCTCATGTGGACCTTTCACTCTCTACTTCTGAACACCAGCTTGCATCACTGAAGCTTTCCACTACTGTCGGATACCCGCTGTAGTGCAGTGCTTAATTCTGAGTCCTTTTGAGATATCTCATTACTCTCTTCACAGCTTTTCAATGCTCAACACCTGGATTGCTCGTGAATCGACTCAGCATCCCCACGACGAAAGCTATGTCAGGCCTTGTGGCAGTTGTTGAATACATCAAACTTCCGATGACGTTTGAATACTCCAGCTGCCTGGCACTTTCCCTCGGATTTGGTTTCACCTTCTTGTCACACCTGTACGGAGTATCGATCCCTGGAAGATCCTGATATCCATAGCGTGTGAGCATCTTCTCAATATAATGAGACCGTGACAGCGCCACTCCAGTGCCCGTCCGGATGACCATGATCCCCAGGATCACATCAGCTCCCCAAGTCCTTTATACTGAACTTGGATGAGAGAAACTTCTTTATCTCAGTGAAACATGTTCAATCCGTGCCCAGGATCAGCATGTCGTCCACGTATAGACAAACGATGACTCCTCTCCCGTCAACAAACTTTGTGTAAACACACTTGTCCCTCACTGACCCTGTAGCCGTTTGATCTTATAACTTTATCAAACTTCTCATGCCACATCTTGGGAGCTTGCTTTAGACCGTATAACGATTTCACCAACTTGCAGACTTTGTCTTTAAGGCCCTTGACGATGAATCCTTCTGGTGGTTGCATGTAAATCTCTTCGATCAATTCACCATTCAGGAATGTTGTTTTTACATCCATCTGATGTATAACCAGCTTATGGATTGCACTTATAGCAATCAACATCCTGATGGTCGTCATCCGCGCTACTGGAGTATATGTGTCGAAGTAGTCGATTCCCTGCTTATGAGAAAATTCCTTGGCTACCAGCCTTGCCTTAAACTTATCAACAGTTCCATCAGCCTTCATCTTCTTCTTGAATATCCATTTGCATTCGATTGGTTTAGCTCCTTCAGGCAGATCGACCAACACCCAAGTGTTGTTGGAGGTTATTGAGTCATACCAATCATTTATAGCCTCCTTCCAGATGACAATGTCTCTGGTCTTCATCGCCTCATCATAGGTAAGCGGATCTGCTTCCGCATGATAGGTGACGAAATTATTTCCGAAGTCCTTCATGCTCCTCACCCGCTTATACATCGGTTGCGAGCTTTGGTTCGAACGTTGTCTCTAGAATGACTTCTTCTTGGACTACATCTTCATTGGAAGCGTCAGCCTCCTGTGCACTCATATTATTCTTCGGAATGTCCGCGAAAACAATGTTCATGTGCCTTGCAAATTTATCTTCAAAGAATTCTGCGTCGCGAGATTTCGATGATATAATTTGACTCAAATATCAAGGAACCTCTGAGCATTACTCTTCTCAGCATATCCCAGGAAGATTGTCTTCATAGTCCTCGTTCCTAGCTTTTGAATCTTCAAGTCTGGAAGCTATGCCAGACACCCCCATACTCGAATGACATTCAAGTTGCGTCTGACTTTAAACCAGAGTTCATGAGGAGTGACATCGAAAGTTGCATACAACACTCTGTTCAGAATGAACGTAGCCGTTAGCGCAGCTTCTCCCCAGAAGCAGTTTGGAATACCCACAGTTAACAATATTGACTTTATCATCTCTGTCGACGTTCAGTCTTCCGTTCAGCTACTCCATTTGATTGAGGAGAGTTCGGGGTAGTCGTTTCATTGACAATTCTATATTCTTTGCAGAACGATGCGAATTCAATGGACATATACTCTCCGCCTCGATCACTTCTGAGTCTCTTGAGTTGTTTTCCTTTTCGACGTTCAGCCTCAGCCCTATCACGTCCCGGCCCCGAGGGCCTCCCGACCACCGTTCCCCCGCGGCGGGACCGGACGCGAATCACAGCGCCTCGACGCTCCCGCGGGGCGCGTATGGCCATTTGATGCCGGAACGTGATGTCGTGCGAGCCTGGGGTTGCGTCCGCACAAGGCAACATCGTTAAAGTTTGGCTATCATCGCATCAATTGAGTAAGGAGCGGAGGGATCGAGTACCTTATCCGGTGAGTCTAAATAAACCTGTCTCAGCTTCTTTTGAATTAGTGCATTCTGATGTATGGGGTCCATGCCCTATTGAATTTGTGATGGGTTTCAAGTACTTTGTTTCCTTTGTTGATGACTACTTACGAGTCACTTATGTCTACTTAATGAAAAACTGCTCTGAATTATTTAATATTTGGTACAATTTTTATGCTGAGATAAAAATCCAAATAGGAGTTTCTATTAAGTGTCTTCGAAGTGATAATGGTCCTGAGTATGTGTCTCGTGAGTTCACTTTCCATCTGGCTAGACATGAGATTATCCACCAAACTTTCTGTCCTTATACCCTACAACAAAATTGTGTGGCCGAACGTAAGAATCGTTACCTTTCGGAAATAACGCGTGCTCTTATGTTTCATGCTCGTACTCCCAGAAAATTTTGGTCGGATGCTGTTCTTAAACTTTGCTATCTGATCAATCGCATACCATCTACTGTTTTCAATAGCACTACTACTTTTTTTTCGGTTATATCCCAATCGTATGTCATTTTCTCTACCTCTTAAATTTTTGAGTACTTGTGTTACGTTCGAGATACTCGACTTACGCTTTCTAAATTGGATCCGAAGGTACTCAAGTGTATTTTTTGGGGGTATCCTAAGGATCAGAAAAGGCTATCGTTATTTTTTCTCAACTTTGAAGAGGTATATTATGTCTCGGGATGTTATCTTTGTTGATACCGAGTTTCCTCCTCTCCTAACTAAGATTTCGTTTCCAAAGTTTACCCAGAAGAGACTTTCCTAGTGTATCCAGCTTAAACACAACAGTCTCCCGTAAGGGTATCATTCCCTTCCGAGCCAGTCTCACTGTCCGACGGTCCACAAACACCAGCTCGGTCAGAACCGGCATCTCCAGACATGCCCAACACTGTAGAACCGGTATCATCATCAGAGTCCTCCAGCTCCACCGATTCACCACCACCTGATGAACATTTAATGCTGCCTACCATCCAGTTTAGCTCCTAGGCTAGGTCCTTCCTAGTGTAGAGCTGTTTATTTTTACATCGTCTCTAATTAAGCAATTTTCCTAAATTTGGTCCCCAAATTACAACCCTAAGCACAAAAATCCTTAGGGCTTTAGTTTTCAAGGATTTTATCTCAATCATTTTAGGACTTTGAAGAAGTTTAAATCAGAAACCATACAAGATTTTTGTGCTCTTAGATTGTGTAATAAATAATTATTTATCTTTTCTTGGAATATTTGTATTATATCATTTTCATTGATCTTGGATGTTTAATCGATTTAGCGCCTATTATATTACTTAGTTTGCATCTTCCATGTAGCATAGGGCATATCTATTTTCTATACCAGTTATTCCATGCTGAAATTGATCATTTGACGAATGTTATCCCAACTATTTCCAATGTACTCTCATTATCTACATGGTATTGGGACGGACGATCCTGATCCTTAGGTCTCCACCCTTCATTATCCTAAGTGTCCATCTCATCTAAACCCAAAAGTCCCTAGCTCACTCCACTCGACAACACCCATTAACTCTAACAGGGTTCACTGTCGATATTTTCTAGCTGCTGTCCGGTTGGTTTAGGTGTAAATTTTGTTTCAATTTCATTGTTGCTTCTATTATACATCTCATATTAGTGGTTTTGTAGTGGTGTTCTGCATAATATATTCCATATATGCCAATTAAAGCTAACAGAGTCTACTTTTGATCCAAATGTTGATATTAGTGACAGATAGAAAGTCCTTCAAGATTATGATCATAGTTTTATGAGTGGTCAAAATTTGGCAGCAAAGGCTAGTGAATAAAGCTATGATCTGAAGAAAGAAAAGGAAGATTATATAGACTGGTTAGGCTGATGTGACAAAGAGACGGGATGCATTTAAAGGGTGAATTCAGTAAAAACAATAAGCTCACTTTTTCATGTAGGTTTAAAGACTGAAACACTTGATCTAAGAGGCGGTTGTTGGTATTATATCTCTCATACGGAATGCTGCATATACATATAATCTACAGTGGTTTGTACGCACATCTATTGGGCTTTTTGTCATCTAAGGGACTTGAAGGATGCTCCTTGATTGAATGAGTTTATATTGCATGACAAGAGGTAGGTCTACCTATATGCACTGTTCTAAAATGCGGCCGCTTAGGCGCTAGGCGGCTGGTGTCCACCCGATGCCCGCCTTGGCGCCCGCCTAGTCTCCCCGATGCCCGACTATGCATGTTATTGGGTTTTATGGACTTTTTATGCAATTTTCATTAGGTTTTTGAATTTTTTTATATCTTTTGTACCGCCTACATCTAGGCGGCCGCCTAGGCGGGCTAAGCGCTAGGCGGCGGGTACCCGCCATCCTAGCGCCTAGCGGTTTTCACAACTTGCCTATTTGTCACCTGGCTTTATAAATTTATGGCAAGGACCTCTCTTGCTCATGGCTACCGTGGATGGGAACTTGGCACCCGCAATGGAGGGTTGATAATCAATAATGCGAACTTTCGATCTTTTGTGGAGCTTTCTCGTGTTCTGTAGCCGACACTATTATGATGGAAGAAAGCCTCGATGATGATAATACGATGAATATGATGATGATCAACTAAATTAGCAGGAAAGTTTTTGTCTGCCAATGCTACAAGGGCTACACTCTGTTGTCTTGATTCTGATTTTCTAGTATATTGGACTTCCTACTAAATATTATTTTTATGTTAGACAAGAAACTTATTTAGTATGCTGCAGAAAAATGTAATTTCGGGTGTCTTTGTTGTGTAGTGCTAGTAGTTTACATGGAACACTTCATTAGATAAGTATGCTTGGTGTTGCATGTATTCTGCTTTGGGCTTCATGCTGGTGTACAGGGATTGTGAATGGTAAACACCTAGCCATAATCACTCAAAATGCAGCATCCATGTTGCACTTACCTGACCCTGTGACAGCTTGTATTAGTATATCTGACCGATTTTGATTACATTTGCAGCATCAGCAAAATTGTTTCAGGACATATTCACATATTCTTAATCTAAGGGCTACTCAATGGTCTAGACTAGATTCTTACGATCTAGTATCTTGAAGTTCCTATTGTTAATTTTATTATCTTGCTAATGCGAAGAGAATGCTATTACGAATGCTTTTATTTTGCTTGGTGTCACTATACTTAGGCATTGAGGTATCTGGTATTTAGATTTATCAATGGTTGGTTTTTCGTACAAACTGGTAACATATGATACTGATACTTTCAAGCTTGTATGCAAGACTGCTCGATTTCGGATAAACAGCTTTCTTGTTGTTGTTGCATTTTGTAGATGTTAAGAGACAAATATATTCTTCTTTTGCAGCCTGTCAAAAGCCCTGTAACAATTTCTGCCAACGTGGACAATTTCATGATCTTGCTGAACTATTTAAAATTAGTGTAAAGATATTCTGCATCAAGGACATGCGCCTCCCATTCTTTATTTGGACCATTTTGTTTATTATAAACTCATTGTTCACATACAAACCCAGGACTGATAAGGCAATGTTTTAACATTCTGGTAACTTTTGGTTTTACTAAGAGGTCATCAGTTTCACTTTCTTCTTATTAATGAATTGTTTTATTCTGTTTGTATCATCTCAGTTTTTAGTAAAAGCTGATTGAATTGAGAAAAATAGCTGTGGTATTCCTTTATCAGTCATAGCAATCTGATCCTCACTAGTTGGCAATTACTTCTCTAAGCTATTTTTCTGTGAATCTGATTAAACTGCCTCATCGTTGTGTTTTCTTTTTGGTTGAGAGGTGAAGAATCAGACTCTTTACATTTTTATCCATCATTTCCTTTCTGTATAGGCACTACTACTTGGGATATATATGGCACTACTACATAGCTTCTACCAATTCGAATTTTCCAGCAGATATATAAGGCGTTATACATACATCTTAGCAATTCAAAAAATTTAGCAGTGGATTTAGCATTAAACTGTCTAAAGGTTGTTTTTAATTCTGTTACATTGCCTGTTTGGCTGAGTTTTGAAGAATATATCATCCATAAAGATAAGCCCTTGAGATTTACAAATGCTTCCCATGACTTCTCTTTGTTGATTTACTATTATCTATTGATTTCTTGAGGAAAGAAACGCATAAACTTATATCTAGATAAGCTTATTGTAAAATTTAATGAAATTAGTTTAAAAATGAACTCTATGTTGGCTATAATTATTCAAACAATATTCGTGTCAAAATAAATTGAGTCTTGGCTTCAAGCACACCTTTCTGTAGAGCTTGCTCCGAGATTAGATTATCAGAGAAGGATGATTAGGGGTAGTCCATATCAACAGTTTCACCCTCAAGTTTTTCGATTAGATTTGGTTTAAAGCACACCATTCTTTTAGAGTTTGTTCCAAAATTAGTTTATTGGAGAAGGATGATTGTAGGTAGTGCATATCAACAGTTTCACCCTCAGTTTCTTTGATGAGATTTGGCTTAATGCACACCATTCTGTCGATCTTGTTCCAAAATTAGTTTATTGGAGAAGGATGATCGTGGGTAGTGCATACCAACAGGTTCATCCTCAATTTCTTTGATGAGATTGTATGTAGGCTTGGGCATTGAAAATATACTCCTTCATTTGTAATTTGTTGTCAGAAATTTTCAGCTTAATTCCTTTGTAACTTGTCTTTTTGTATTCTTAGACACAGATTGATTGTTTTATGCTAATACCTCTTCCTGAGTCTTACAAATGTCAAACTTTGGTTGCTACTGTCCAGATACCAATTACTTGTTTATGGGGGATTACGTTGACCGTGGTTACTATTCTGTTGAAACTGTTATGGTAAGAGTTCAACCTTGTTTTCATATACTTTTGTGCAGTACTGAAAATTGTTTGAAGTTTGTTCTTCCTCATGTAATATTCATCAAGTTACATTTACCTAGAATAAATAATATAGTGGCTCTACTACTATTAAGTGCTTCATCAATTATATATTTTGTTCCGACATTGTATACTTTGTTTTTATATTGTGCTTAAGCTGTTTAAGCTGGAGTTATTATTGAGAAATATGTTAATACTATTATGCATGTTTTGAACTTGTTCTCAGTATCACTATCGGACTTTCTGTGAGATTTCGGGTTCATCATAGTTTTTGCTGGAGTTGTTCTTGGTTTTCAACTTTGAATTCTTCTGTTGGAGATAAATTAATTATATTAGGATTTGGATTCATGCAAGGTCTTATAACTATGTTAATGAATTAGTGCCAACTCCATTATTCATGAGCAATTCAGTAAATTTGGCGGTCTCATAGTTTTAGCTCGAGTTCTTAGGTTTGTTCTTTGTGATAACTGGTACAAAATAAACTAGTGGTAATTTAAATTATAGAAGAAGAAAAAAAAAACTCTCTGGGCATCTCTTCTATGGATGCAAATTGCGGGGTTGGGTCGTGTTGAGGGTTAAATCTAACCTGGTTTTATTCCAAAGGTTCTTCTCTTCTGTCCTAAACTATTCGAGGTCAGGATAGGTCTGCACCTATTGTTCCAATCTGTGACCTTTTCTAATTTGATCAGGTCGGGTCAGACCGGGTAAGTTTGGGAGGTGGCGTGTGTGGGAAGTAGGGTTTGCTTGTTCAAGGCTCAAAAAAGGTATTCCATTTCTCTTCCTTTTTTTTCTTCCTGATTTGACCAGGTCCTGTCAGATCGGGTAAGTTTGGGAGGTGGTGTGCGGGAAGTAGGGTTTGCTTGTTCAAGGCTCAAAAAAAGTTATCTCCTTGCACTGTCTCTCTGTCTTGAAAGTGGAAAAAGAGGTGAATAAGGTGCCTCTGCTTCTTAAAATTTCCTCTATATTTCAAATGCAATTAATTTTTAATAGCTACCCACTAAACTTAATCAGTAAGTAGAGATACAAAGTGTGGGATCAATTTTATTGTGGTTGGTTATGCTTTGTGGTCGTGGGCTTCTGGGATGTTTTACAAACAACAGGATTAACAGAAAAGAGTAGTATGTTTAGCATCCGGTCAATGGATATTATAATGCATTTTTTTTCCTATACAGGTTTCTGTAGAAAATATAGTAGTAGAAACTGTACAGGAACAACTTATTAAAAGTCCCCTATAAAATCTACGCTATCGATAGCTACGTAGACTCTGTTGCTCCCATGTCTTATCTACGCTACCGATACCTACGTGAATTCGTCTGGCAGATGCATGCACAAACAAATCAGCAGTCGAGAAGAGAACCCAATACCTTTCCCTGGAAATGACAAGCTACCCTTGGAGAGCTCCGATCGTTGACAGTTGAACTACAGTTAGCGGGCTTAGGAAAGTAACTCTGAACTATTGTCCAACTGCAAATTGCTCTTAAAGTATCAAAATTGACAACTTGCTACCGTAAACTTTGGGAATTGTACTTAAATACCCAGAATTTTCTGAATTTTTAAGCACAAGAATGGAAGTGTCGGCCATGATGAAGAAAAGCCCTTAGGCACTGATACCATATAAAATATTCTGAATATTTTTTTTATATATCGATCAAAGATGAATACACATATAAATAGGCTACAGAAACAAATCAAATAAGATAATAATTATCTCCTAAAATCATGGCTAATAACACACAATCAGATCCTACAACTAGAATACAACAATAACTAATTTGACTAAATCAAATTCAAATCTGATTTGATTTTCTGCTAACAGGTTAGCTTCAAACAGTACAATAGTTTGATGAATTTGGTTGCGATGGGTGTTTTGGTGGAAAAGCTCTGAGTCCAGGATTACTCTTTCCCAAGACTAGATTATCTTCCTATACTAGACAGATACAACAAACTTGTCTCTCAGGATGAACTAGGCACAAGACTTATTTTATTCTATTTGATTTACAGCACAAAGGGAAGCTTAAATGCATCAAGTGCGGAGCTTAAGTTTCTTGAAAATGGAGAAGGCGGCCTTGTTTTGTGATGTTTGGATGGTGATGGATATCTCTTGTGATCCAAGAGATAACCCATAAATTAATTCAATGGATTAGTTCAAGGCTAATGGTGTCATGACCCTTGAACCACTTCCAGAAAAAACCGACCTGATTGATTGCATGATTGGTCGGCTTGGTATAGGACCGGCTGATACAGAGCAGGGCTGATCTTTCAGGTTGGAACAGACTTGGTCATTCGGAAAAACCCTGTTGGTTGGTGTTTAAGTCCTGAGAGGATAAAATTTATGCCCTTGCCTTGCTCCAGATACGAGCGTGTGACTCATGTGAGCACCTGAAGTCTAAGGGTCCTCATCTGTTTGCAACTAGTGATCTTAACTCCTCTTTTCTGGACAGGACATTACTGTCTCCATGAATGCAATTCGTGCATTCAAATTTTGATGTCGAAACCCCACATACAACTCCTACAGAAAGATGGGTATCAATCACTTGGAATGGCTCAGCAAGAGTTCTGAAATACTATCATTTCTCACCTCCCCTAATCGGTCAGTCACTAGTATGCTATGTTTCTTATAAATTAGCATCCTGCACCCGTCTGTTACTCATTTATGGATCATTCAATAGATGAGTAATTATTGTGGCCACTGATTCTGCAGAAACTCAGGCAATATGTATCCAAACCCTGAGCTAGGCGGTGTTTCAGGGAGTGCTTTGCTAATATGCGGTATATTAAGGCTAGATAAACTACAGAAATCTAAAACAACTCATGGCGTCAGATTCCTTTAATCTCCCAAAATTAGGATTTAGCATGTGTGAATGTGTGCGCACTCGGGCATGTTGTGCATGCGCTACACTGGGCAATGGGATTTTTTTTGAGGTGATCGAGTGTAATCAAAGCAGTTATGAGAGAGAAGAAAAAGATTATAGTAGTGGCTAATTCGGGATTCTTCCATTAAATATCCAGAATCCTCTTTAAGAGGAATATAAAAGTACTATACCAGTATCAGTATCAATATCAATATCTGGAAGTATCCTCGTCTTAGAAGTGTTTGACACTGGTAATTGACACTACCAGGAAGGGTCAGGTGTCATAAAATTATAGAGAATAAATGATGCGCTAGGTATTGGTGAATGTATCAACCACTTCGTCTTCGTACGTTGACATATATAGTAGTATTTTGTTATTCATAATCACATTTGTGACAAGGTGACGTTCAACCTTGATTTGTTTGGTGGTTCTACAGTAGGATGGAATTACTAGGAATAACTGTTACCGTTAAACTGGCAAATAATAGACTAATGGGTTAGTGTATATAGGTGAAAAGTTTCTTGTAACACAGAAGCTATCTTGCAAAGTTATTGATATGTGGATGTCCACTAAGCACTTGACCTAGAATCTAACTCCGCCTATGTTGTTCTTAATGTTCTATATTTTTATTGTCGGTCCCAAGCCCGGATAAAGGAGCAGGGTTGCGTTAGGTAGCCGACAACTAGCATAAAACATTGTCGGATTTCTATGAAATGAATACATACAGAATACATGTTGGGGCATGGATATGGATTTTGTTAGCATTGCAAAGGACATGGTCCTTAATAGAGCTGAATGCATGAAGAAGATTCAAACACCCGATCCCAAAAATTTGGGATAAAGGCTTTATTGTTGTTGTTGTACTTGACCTAGGATCTGCAACTTCAGACCCTTTAGTAACCAATTTACCTCTATTACAGTTGCAATAGTTGAGAAAGAAAAGTCTACCGACAAGTGGTTTGGGCACCAAGGTTTGGGACACTACACTAGGAGTGGCCCGCCAAGACTACAGATATGAGCATATAGTCTAAGGATCATGAGACCTCGGGACATGAGCATAAGGTGTACATCTGATGAGATGCTTACGACTTAAGTTGGTGCATCCTATTGTTTTGTTTGTGGAAATAATACACGCATGAGCAGTTTCTTTGACTCATGTTCTAGGATTTCCACTACTTTTCTCCATCCTGTTCTTTTGTTTATAAAAATGATACATGCATAAGCAGTTTCTTTGCAACAACAATAGCATTGAGAAAGCAAGTCGCTTGCGAATGACAATTAAAAAGAATTAAGCATGATTTCAACATTTTAGGCAGTTAGAAGAAAAATAGTACAGTTTGCCATTCTAGAATGAAACAATGAATGACCATGCAATACTTTTAAATAACCTTTTGCTCTAATCCTCTACTCGGGGGAATATTAATGCAAACAATTCGCTGCCAGTCACTAGTGTTGCAGTCATGTTTCCGTTCCTCATGAAAATGTAGCTACACTCACGAGTGTTGCTTCCATATTTCATTATTACCTTATGTATTCAGAAAGGATGTTCTGCATCAAATAATTTCAATTTTTTCCCTAAACATGCCCCAACTAGTGGACAATTTTGATGGTCATCTTTCATTTGTATGTTCTGATGGGTTCCCACACTTTTGCAGTGCTAACTTATAACCAAGCTTTGTGTTTGTCTATCTGCTCTTGAAGCTTATGGAACTATTTGTGAGAAGCAGCATCTGGTCAACACATGGTCCTCACTGGTCAGCAAAACATGATACATCTGGAAAAATGTGGTGATTTTTACTAATATCGATCTTGATGGCAGGGATAAGTTTTGCTATAGGGAGATGGTGCCCCCTCTCTCTCTGAGAAGAAACATATGGAATTGCAAGGCAATAGGGATGCTAAGAAACATTTGGTCAGCACACGTTTCTCCAGTGTTTTTATAACAAAAAAAAGATCCAGGTCTCCTTTCCCGGGCCTATATGTAAGTGCTGTGCACAATTCCCACTTTGCTATTGCTTGAATTGATCGACAAACTAAGAAAGAAATTGTTGAGGAAATCAAGCGACCTACAGGTATTTGTTGCGTCTTATCAAATTCCAAACAAAAATGTCATGGCAGGGACTGAACCACCCGGATTGAATTGTTTGTATAGCGATACAATAAAGTTTTTCAGAAATATGACAAGTTTGTAGTATAAAGTTTTCGGAAGTTAGAGGGGTACTTTTGTTTTCTCCCTGCGTGGACATTGAATAATCAGTATAGCCAGTCCATGGCAAAATGGTGTTTAACTAGTATGATGGAGCGTTTATGTTAACTACTTCCGTCTTTGAAAACGTTATTTGTTGTGATTCCTCGACATGTTTTATTAAGCAGCTGTATTATGTGCTCGGTGTATGGGTGATTAATGATTAGTCAGATTAAACCACCACTTGGTATTTTCTATTAATATTATATTGGGTCATATCTGGTATCAGCTATCAGATTTTTGTAGCCTTGTACGTCCGTCAATTTATTTGACTTATCCCGAATTGTCGAAGAACACGGTCTGCCGGATGATACATGGTGAATCGATCATATATAATATAAGATCTGTGTAAACTAAACGAATACAAATCCTCTTGATTTCTGGAGCATCATCTTTACATGTATAGGGTAACCAGGTAACTTATTTAATGATATTGTATCAAATTGATATGATGTTTCTCTACGATCATAACTGTAATAATTTAAAGATATTTATCAGATATTTAAATAATTACCTCATGATACTGCAGTGTATCAAATTAGCTACGATAAAGTGATACACTCATGTATTGGTAGTGTTGGTAATCCACTATATCTGTGGGCTATCGCATAGCAACCGAAAAGACTCAAACATCACTGAGAATGCTAGTAATAGGCCTACCAATATATAAGTGCTCGTAGGACTTAGAACTATAAAACAAAAATATGACATTAGTACAAACAAAATTTGTATTCTAATCCAACTAATTTAGGTCTTTCATTCTTACCTGAATCAGTGAAATATATCTACAAATACTTTTGTCGCTGGATCTTACAATTTTCGAAAAATTTGCGCATAAAGAGTAGCAGCTCTCCGTGCATGCTGAGTGGGTTTTGTCAAATTATCCAAGAATGGTAGAAGCTCCACATTTACCATATTTTTTGATACGTAGGAAAATAGAATTACACCACATAAACAGAACAAATACGCTCTAGTACAATGAATGACCTAAAAATATTAAATATTAAAACACTAAATTAAGTCATAAACAAATCTTACTAATTAAAATACATATCTGCATTTCATCTACATCAACCACCACATCAATAGTGCGATGTTGGTCCATGAAGTTGCCACGAAGCCATGTAAACTTCACAAAATGACCGTCTTTTATACCAAATGGAGGGGTAACACCGAGATACCTCATGATTAGATCATATCCCTTTAAGTGCGGATCAAAATATATAACGTCACATTTAATAGGTAACCCTAGTATATTTGTCACATCAAATAGGGTGATCGTCATCTCACCGAATGGGAGTTGGAAAGTGTTGCGTTCAGGCCACCAACGCTCAGCAAGACTTATAACTAGATGAAGATCGTGGATTAACTATCCAACCCGATCTATATAGTGGAATCCAAATGATAGCACTAAAGCCTTTTGGGCAGAATTTAGCTCCCACGTACAATAGTTTCTTTCGGTCCGCCAATATACATGGATCCGGGTTCGTAAACCAAGATCATGATCGTATAACTATAAAAAATATATGCATTATGTTTTATAAAATTATTTAACTTGCAAGCTTACAATTTAAAATTTTACTTCTCCAATAAATATCCGACTAGATATGTGATATTCACGTTGCTTAATAATAAGGTCGGTAGTCGGTCCACCAGGAATACGACCGCCATTTTGATTAGCCATCTACAAAAAAAGTTTAACTATGATCATTTACGACTAAAATATAATAAGTCTGTCAACGATTTAAAAAATGTCACACATAATATTTTTACTTACATTAGATTTTTGGGTTATTTTTTTTCTTGTTGATCTTGCTGCTTGCAGGAAAGTAAACATAGAATGTTGTATATAGAGAATAGTTTGATATTGTTGTGAGGAGAGGAGAGTGCCGTGAGGAGAGGAGAGTGTTGTGGGGGGATGATTTATAGAAGGAGTGGGTTTTTTTTTTTTTTTTTTTTTTGGGGGGGGGGAGGGTATTCGAGGGGGCAGAGGAGGGGGGGGGTGTTCTCGGGTCAGCAGTATTGATTTTCCTCTCCCCGCCAACTTAATTGGCTAGCCTCCTCCCCCCCCCCCCCGCATAGCCCGCCAACTGAGTTGTCGAGCGCGCCCCCTAGCCCGCCAACTAAGTTGGCGAGATGTCCCCTCGTTTGTAGTTTTTTCAAACATTTTCTCTCACGCGCGATTTCGGAAAACTTCATCCCTTTAGACGAAAAAATTCGTAATATCTATTGTTAGAGATAGTACGGATGTTTTGATCAGGTTCTCTATTCTCTTCTGTTAATTCTAGTCTGATTGTCGAACTCGGGTGACCCTGGTGTAGAGGTGAAACTAGGACGGGTTGGGTCGGACTTGAGCTCAATCCGAGCCAAACACGATGAATCATAAGCCTAGTCTGAGCCCAAGTCCGACCCGATCTCGGGTTCAACATATGTAACCCAAGACCAAGTCCGGAGGATCGGATTGGATCGGGTCCATCGGATTTATCGGACTCTAATATAATATTTGAAATAATTTTAAACAAAAGTAATATTAAACACATAATCAAATACCAATTAAGCCTCAATCATTACAAAATACAAACAGAAATGAGATTTAGGATAAGGAGTTGAACAGTTTTGGTAGAAAAATTTAGGATTTAAACTTTTTATTTAATAAGAATATATATATATATATATATATATATATATATATATATATATATATATATATATATATATATATATATATATATATATCGGTTTCAGGTTCTTTGGGTAATCCGACACATGATTCCGAGTCCAACATAATTTTTGATCGGGTTCAAATATTTTAACCCGAACCCGAGTATCTTTAACCATAACCCAACCCATTAACGGGTTTACCCGGTCGGGCTCGGGTTTAGCCCGCCCGAGTTGTACCCCTACCATTGTGGTTAACGGAAAGAGATGAGTCCCGTGTTACGGATTTAA
Source organism: Iris macrosiphon (assembly GCA_036927795.1). Lineage (NCBI taxonomy): Eukaryota > Viridiplantae > Streptophyta > Magnoliopsida > Asparagales > Iridaceae > Iris > Iris macrosiphon. Next base: position 99,813,636 of record JAYESA010000016.1, on the reverse strand, counting down.
TGTTTTGCCTACACCTCGTTCCGTGTGGCGTACAAACTTCATTCTCGAAGAACTGCAAGCCTTTCTCGAACGCTTAGCTAGATCGCTAAAGTGAGAATAAGAAAATGTGGAGCAAAAGAGAGATTGGAATATTGAAAACTTTACTATATTAGAGAATTTACAACTACTTGGGTGGTGAGGAGCAAATGAGTCCTCCCCTATTTATAATGTCTCTAAGACTTACAAGAAGCTTCTGGAATGAAAATATTCCAATAATTATTCTATGGAATACTTTAAAAATTATTCTATATCCTAAGAATATTTCATTCTTATTACATACATTATTCTTAATGTCAAATAACTAAAAAGGAAATCTATAGAATGGAAAGATGTGGAGATTATTCCATTAAGTGCTGGAGGATACTAGAAGCTTTCCGCAAAACTCCTGATAGAGGAGGGTTATGTTGGTTTTGGTTTTGCCTTTGGTTTTGTTTTTCTTGCAAAAGCTCAAGTCCCTCTTCCTTTCTTTAGTCCCACATCGGATGCACCATAGCCCTCTTGTGCACATATATTACTTTCTCTTCTTTGTTCTATTAAGTTGTTGTGTGGGGAACCCTTGGGCCACACGCGCCCGCCGCCGCCGCCCGGCGCGGGCGCGGGCGCCGAATGCCGATCCGATTTCCTCTTCGGGTTCGGGCTGGGACCATAAAATTCTTTTTGCTCCTCTTCTTTCTTTCATTTATTTTTCTTAAACGTTGGAATTAATTTCTGAACGTTACAAGTGTTTGAACGTTACGAATGTTTCTGAACCGTTATTGTGTCCAGGTTCATTATTCATTTTGCGTAACGGCTGAATTAATAGGAGAATTAATTCAGACCGTTACATATGAGTATTATATATGTGGGCTAATTTCTTTGTAAAATCATTCCGAATATTTCTTACTCCAAACCTCTGTCAACATTCTGTTCTTCGTTCTCATCTCCAAGCTCTGGGCAGAGCTAAGTCCTGGTCGTTCTCTCCAAGTCGTGTGCGGCAACGAGATTCCGGTAGTGCGGGGATTTTACCACTAGGAGCGTCGGGAACGTCTGCACACAGATCCCGAATAAACTCTTAGGGCAGTGCTTCGTGCACGACTTCCCCAGAGGTCGGTAACATTGTTTAATTTTATTTTTGTATTCTGAAAATTTTAAGTAAGTAAAAGACAATTTCTATAACAGGTTAAGCAAATAATCTCGGTGGACCACAAAATTTTGTACGTTATACCTGGCTTAATATAGCATACACAAAATACCAAAAAACAATTCTAGTTTAATTGATTCCCCGATGCAACTTTAGTAAGAATATTTTGATAATTAAGTTAAAGTTGGTGATCATCCTAATTAATATCTTCTTATAAATATGCATTTATTTTTTTTAATTGTAATTCTCTCAAAATAATAAAAATAACTTAGTGTACGGATCATCGACTTAGGAAATTTTTTCGAATGATTTTAAATTTTGTATCTTTGTAATTGATGTTCTTCTTTGTTGATTTCACATTTCTAATATCTACACAATCAGTAATTGGCAGATATTTGGACCTACCTCGTGGTTATGCAATTTAATCGCAAGAAGTAGATATTTTATATTTTCTACTGTACTATAAATAATTTACCCAAAGATGATTCAATTTTCTATAAGGGAATCTATTTTTGAAATAATTTACCCAAATATAACTCAATTGAAGCTTAAGAAGTATATATTTTGATAATTTAAGTAAAAAATGACTTGCTCTGCCAATATTTTTGCACCAAAAAAGTGTTTCAAAAATCTATGTTTGAATAAGATGCCCAACTAAATCGAAAAATGACCTAGATTAGAACAATATTATTTTATTAAGTTAAAACAAGAAGTTATACATACTCCAATCAAAATTAAAATGATCATATTTACGCATAGACTAGAGTTGCATCAGTCAACATCTTCAAAATAGTTTGAAAAAATAAAAGACACTGACTTTTAGCCAAGAGATTAATAAAAAAATTCATACACAGTATTAAAATTTAAAAAAATTGTGCAGACAACAAAGTTTCAAATTTTTTGCAAAAGTAGAAGTCCTTGAAAACAAACAATCAATGAAAATGTCGGTTTTTGGACAAAAATGTCAAACCTTTGGACATTTCAATACATGTTTTTCTTACTTTATATATATATATATATATATATATATATATATATATATATATATATATATATATCTTCGCTTGATTAACTGGAACATTTTTGGATACAAATAATTTTGATTTTTCTGTACTAATTTGTGCCGAAAGGTTAAGAAAGTTGGTGATCTGATGACAGGGAAGCATACGACCGAAGTCCCGGTAAACGACGGTTGTAACTAGATCATCGTCGGCATAACCATAAAAAGATCATTAAAGAAGTGTGAGCCGTTATTAAAAACTTAACAAAATTTGCTAGAAATGTACTCAGAAATAATTTCATTTTTTTCTAATCACAATTTCAAATTTGCTCACACGAACCTGTCAATTTTGGAGCCAATTCAATATATATATGAGAATTTCTAGTTAGCTTGTATAGTAATAATATAAGATCAAAGAGGTTGAGGGTTCATATCATTTTGTACTCATTTATTTTTATAGACAAAAATTACAACTATCTTTTTTTGTAAAAAGAAAATTGAGTACAAGAAGATACACACATACAAATTAAGTACAAGAAGATTTGAACCCTCAAACTCTTATATTTTATTACTTCAATAGTTAACCACAAATTTTTACTTATTTTGATGTTATTAATACATTTACATGAAAAAAATAAAATAAAATTATAAAAATATTTAAAAAAAGTAAGAAAAATGTTCATTGGTAGTACGTTTTTACACATACATCCTACTTATGGACTTTTTTTAGACAAAAAAAAAATTAAAATTAAAAATATAAGGAAAATGCAGGACTTTTTTGTGTTAAAAACTTCCTTTTATAAGACATTTGTGTGTGTTAAATACCTCATTCTATATAACATCTTTTGTGTTAAAAATGTCATTCCATATGACATTTTTTTTTATTCTTTTATTAGTATAAATTAGTTAGTTGTAAATGGTAAACAAGTATAAAAAAATGTCCTACCATAGGATGGTTTTTTTCATGTTTTGTACTATACAAGCTAACCAATTTCTATGCCAATTTAATCTCCAGAAATTTTGAACGGAATAGTTAGTTAGTTGCTTAACCCCCTCTCTTTCTCTTCTCTGTTCTTCTTCTTCTTCTTCTTCTTCTTCTTCTTGGACCTTGTTTGGTTTCTAAAAGAAAATCAATTTCCTTATACTTTTCAATGGAATAGAAAATTATAATTCATGTCATATATATATATATATATATATATATATATATATATATATATATATATATATATATATATATATTTACTGTGCTTGATAAAACAAAAAAAAAAATTCAGAAAGACTATTTAATTTTGGGTCAATTTATATTACCTCATGTTATTACATATATAGGATATTGAGATTATCTTCCTGCTAGACCAGAAGCCAAAAATTAATAAGTTTTGAAAAGTGTCGTTAATAAATTTTTAACGAAACTTCCAGAAAGATTTTTCCGATTTTTGATCTAATAGGAGGATAATTTCAATATCTAACCTCTAACAGGAGGTAATATTAATTGCCCCTTTAATTTTTCTCCCATGATTTGGTTGGTTGGTACAAGGAAGAAAGAAAAATATATTAATGCTCAAAATAAACAGACAATTGTAATAAGAAAACTAATTAATCCGCAACAGCCCAAGTCATGACCCCCCTCAAAGATCCAATGGCACACCTCGATCTTCCCCGGACCCGACCCCAGCGCCACGAATGCCCCGTGCCCGGCGCTCCAGTCGGACGTGTCGACGTGGCATATCGCGACGCCGCGGTTGATCTTCTCCCCGGAGTCGGCCGCCAGTATGTCGACTCCGTCCTTGTTCACGCCGCCGTTGCCGGAGCTTATGACGTTGGAGTCGTTGGAGTAGGAGGCGGAGGCGGAGTCGACGCCGCTGCTCCTCTTCCCGTAGCTCGCGAAGCTCTCGGCTCCGGTGTTGGTGTCCCTGGTGTATGAGGCCTTCGCGGTGAGTGGACCGGAGCTAATTTCCTCGAAGGACGCGTAAGTAGTCTGAGAGGAGTGGGAGAAGTGGTGGTGGTGGTGGTGAGGAGGAGGAGGAGGAGGAGAATGGCAATGAGGCATTGGCATTGGGATGAGGATGAGTATGAGGAAAAGGTGGAGAATAATAAATATAAGAGGGAGCGGGTGGGTAGGGAGAAGGGAAAGATGACAGTGTTCTCAATGCGACAAATGGGAGGTGGTCTGTTTCTTTCACTCTTCTTCTTTAGTTCAGATAGAATTATACATGTTCATAAAAAAAACACGATAATATATATTCTGACTATTTCCAAGTCTCAAACATCATAAACATAACATAAAATTATTTCTCTAACAGTTTCAAGAAGAAGAGATTCAGACTTAACTTTACTTTAATATATATTCTGACTATTTCCAATTTAAGAATGCATACAACAATCTTTGGATGAAGACATTTTTAAGGTTCTATTAGCATTGTCTTTGTCCAGATTTTCAGCCTTTAAATGCTCACTTCTTTTTTGCACTTTATCACATCTTCAAGTGGAAGGGTAAAGGTTAACACATATGACAACACATTTTACAAAATTAAGATCAAATTGCTCAAAAATTAAATTCCCATGAAGTATACATGTTAATAAATGCGGTGTCTCCGTAAACTTTGAGCTTCTAAGATTATTAATGGCAATCCCAAATACCCAGCGGCTTAGCCTGGTGGTTCCAAGGGACCGCGACTGTGCTCCTGGAATTATGATTTTTTTTTTTTTTTTGATAATTGCTAAAGGCACTACAAAAGTTATTTAGGACAATCCGTTTTTTATTTATTTATCAATTTGCCATCAAAAAAATTTACTCGATGCAGTACAATTTTTTTTTATGACTGTCTATTTTTTTTGACACTCCTACTAATATACTAGACTGTGAAAAAATTTGACAGTCCAAAAAAATAATATACTGTAATTTTAGGACTGTCAAAATTTTTAAAAGTCATTTCAGTAGGAAGGACTGCCAATTTTTTTGACAGTATGTCATATTTAGGATGTCAAAAATATTGAAAGGGTTGTCAAAAATTTTGACCGTCCTTCCAAGGACCGTCAAAATTTTGTCGTCCGCCACCGACCCCCCGCTGCGGTTGACCAACCCCCGGTCCCCGGCCTTCTTCTTCACCTCGACCACCATGAGGTACGGGGTGAGCTCGAATATCTCGTCCGCGATCGTCAACGGGCCGTTATTCCCCTCCCTCGTCCCCTCCAGGCTCACCCGACAGTCCTTCTTCCTCTCTTGGCGAACTTCTGGAAGAGCTCACCGCCGTAGACGAACTCCATGACGAAGTAGATCTTGGACTTAGTGGCCATGACCTCGAAGAGCTGGACGATGTTGGGGTGGCGGACGCGGCGGAGGATGGAGATCTTGCGCTTGATGTGGGCGACGAGGTCGGACTTGAGGATCTTCTCCTTGTCGAGGACCTTGATGGCGACAGTGGCGTTGGTGAGGATGCTGCGGGCGTGGAAGACCTTAGCAAAGGTGCTGTAGCGCCCCGTTCCCCCGGTGCGGGGAGCGCGGCTAAGAAACACAAGACGGTATCGTTCGATCGGGATAGATTGAATTAAGAACTCGTCCTCGTTATGGATTTGTTTCTTCGGAATCGATTCCCATATTCAGTGGACTGCGCCCCAAGGATCGGCTTAGCGGCAGAGTCAGGAGGGACCTCTCCGCTGCTATCTTTTATTGCCTCGGTTTTCGATGTCGCTTGTTGCTTTCGTGCTTTGAGTTGGTTTTGGGATTTGCTTGTTTTCCTTGAACGGTTTCGATGGTTTTCATTGTTTTCGTTCATAGACTTGCACTTCTATTCCGAGATTGGAAAGAGGGGAAGAAGTATTAATCGAGCTGTTCGTGTGCAGGTGAACGAGCAGTAGGTGGCTTGCGAACGGAGTCGTGAAGCGCCTCTTTCCTTCTCCCTTCCAAATCAAAGTGAGTGGCTACCAACCCGATTAGCTAGCCCTGCTTCCAAGCTTCACACCCTAAAAGCTTGAACTATTTCTTGCCCCGATCAAACGATACCAAGTAATAATAAAAGAAACCAAGATAAAAGAGAATAGACTTGGTTCACTATGCTTGTCAATAAACTTCATGAACGGATACTTGATTATCATGCAATACTACTTGTCGTGTACTCGTGTTGCCTTAACTGCATGAACTGTTAACTTAATAATCGTGTTCGATCATGGACAACTTGTGCACAAGGATATAAGTTCTGCGGACGGTCGCTGGGGCACTGGCACCGATCCGACCTGGGCAGACTTCGTGTTTATAGTCAAATCGTGTGCGGACTGGGTAACATGCAACGCATCGTGTTTTATGAGCTCCTCGTGTTTTCTCGTTGCATGCTATTCATGTCCTTGACTAGTCCATATGGCATCAAGCCAGTGATCCTCGTGTGTATATGCTTGCAACGCCCCGTGTGTTTGTCGTGTGAATATGGCTTGCAATGCATCGTGCGTGCATCGTGTATATTTAAACCTGTTGCATACTAACTTGTGTCTTCGTGGCAGGGAAGGCAAGGTAAGTATTGTGCAGGTAATTCAGACGGACAGGTAAAATCCACCTAACGGTGGCACGTTCATTTCAGTAAATTCAATATGCTGCTTAACTGTAAATGAACTAAGGCAAGATAGAAACCAACCAAATATGCATGCTTCACTAAACAACGTGTTGATTGGTATAAGTCAGGCTAGCTCGCCTTCACCAGCATGTTTCGATATGCTGACCCTCGTTGAAACAGGTTCTCCGCACTAAGGCGAACCGAGCGAGGAGCCGAAGTCGTCTTCCCGATCCAGTCCAGCTGTTAGCGCGTCTTCACCGCGCCTCGAAGCCTTTTGAAGTCCGAAGCTGCAACTCTTCATACACAAATGCAGCTCCGTGGCAAGGCGATCCTCCAGCCAGGAGGTCTTTATCATTTTGAGTTTATAAAAAGGATGTAATGTACAGGACTGTTATCTCATTTTGAGTCAACCCTTTTGTAAGCCGTTCGGCATATTAGCTGACTCGTTCAAGAGTTTGTAATAGATGTTCATTATCAATAAAGAGAACTTTTCTATGTTTCAAATCTGTGTTTCAATTTATCTGCGTACTCTGAGTATGTGCTTGCTATGCAAATCATTAAAAAAGCCTTGTGCGGGCGCAACTCCAGGCCCGCACGGCGGTCACGGCTCGGGGGACGCCTCGGGGCGTGACATAGTGGTATCAGAGCACAGATTCAAAGTTCCTTAGACTTCGTGCTGGAAAAGTTCCTTTAACGATCAAATTCCTGTGCGAACTCTTGAACTCGCTAGGCCAAAATGAGATACGTTCATGCAATAAGTCCATAATACATTATGATCCTAATGTAATTTACCTTCTTTTGAAGGAATGGATCCAGCGCAATCTGCAGCGCAACCACCGATCGAAACACAAGAGAGCAGTTCAGGCAATTCGGGAAGCTCTCGGAGCCAAAGAGGCATGTCTCAAGTCGATCCGCTTGAGCGGTTAATGCAAATGTTAGAATCGCAACGACAACGAGACGATGCTCGCCAAGCTAAGCTCGAGAGTAATCTAGAGACCCGATTCTCAGTCCAACAAAAGCAGGTAGATGCCCTGCAACAAATTGTTCAGACTTTGGCTGCCAACCATTCCGCCGCAACAGCAGCGACTCCGGTGGAACAGCCCGTGCTTGAAGTGGAGACGCCTCAAATCCCAAGGCAGAGGGACGTGACTGCCTTCAACTTGGGCCATTTCAAGAAAGTCTGCAATACCCCGTTCAACGGGACTGAGGACCCAGTGGTAGCTCTAGATTGGCTAGCCGAGATTGAAGACCACTTCACTCTGCTAGAGGTCCCCGAGGATAAGCGCGTCGCCTGCGCGCAACTACAGCTCCGCCTCGACGCACACGATTGGTGGGACGTGCATCGACGATCTCTCCAATTTGATCACGGAGAGGAGGCGATCTCGTGGACGACCTTTCGTGCCGCGTTTGAAGAGGAGTTTATACCGCCTCCAGTACAACGCAAAATGGAAAATGACTTCGTGCAGCTGAGGCAGGGCAGTATGACAGTTAAGCAATATTCCGCCGAGTTCAACCGACTCTCGAAGTTCGCTAGGGCCTATTTACCTGATGCAGCGAGCCGAGCTAGAAGGTTTGAAGGTGGACTACGCCCTGCTATCTATTCGCACGTAGTCAACAATCAGTACGGAACAATGCGTGAAGTCATGAATCACGCCCTATCGCTTGAACCACAGTATCCTCACGTTTCCACCGGCGCTGTGCATACCTACAATCACAAACGCCAAGGCAACGATGGAGGAAACACCGCCACAAAATGCCGAAACAACGGTGGTCAGCGGAGGGCAAATCCCAACCAAGTGTGTCAATACTGCAACAAACGTGGGCACTCCTTCAATGAGTGTCGTAAGAGACTTGGATTATGTCTTGCTTGTGGCAACCTAGGCCATGCCATAAATTCCTGCCCGAATCTTCCTGTTCATCGCCCGCAACGTAATAACCCCTAACGGTAAGCATTATTCCTAAGTTTCGGGACGAAACTTCCAATTGGTTGGGTAGGATGTAGCGCCCCGTTCCCCCGGTGCGGGGAGCGCGGCTAAGAAACACAAGACGGTATCGTTCGATCGGGATAGATTGAATTAAGAACTCGTCCTCGTTATGGATTTGTTTCTTCGGAATCGATTCCCATATTCAGTGGACTGCGCCCCAAGGATCGGCTTAGCGGCAGAGTCAGGAGGGACCTCTCCGCTGCTATCTTTTATTGCCTCGGTTTTCGATGTCGCTTGTTGCTTTCGTGCTTTGAGTTGGTTTTGGGATTTGCTTGTTTTCCTTGAACGGTTTCGATGGTTTTCATTGTTTTCGTTCATAGACTTGCACTTCTATTCCGAGATTGGAAAGAGGGGAAGAAGTATTAATCGAGCTGTTCGTGTGCAGGTGAACGAGCAGTAGGTGGCTTGCGAACGGAGTCGTGAAGCGCCTCTTTCCTTCTCCCTTCCAAATCAAAGTGAGTGGCTACCAACCCGATTAGCTAGCCCTGCTTCCAAGCTTCACACCCTAAAAGCTTGAACTATTCCTTGCCCCGATCAAACGATACCAAGTAATAATAAAAGAAACCAAGATAAAAGAGAATAGACTTGGTTCACTATGCTTGTCAATAAACTTCATGAACGGATACTTGATTATCATGCAATACTACTTGTCGTGTACTCGTGTTGCCTTAACTGCATGAACTGTTAACTTAATAATCGTGTTCGATCATGGACAACTTGTGCACAAGGATATAAGTTCTGCGGACGGTCGCTGGGGCACTGGCACCGATCCGACCTGGGCAGACTTCGTGTTTATAGTCAAATCGTGTGCGGACTGGGTAACATGCAACGCATCGTGTTTTATGAGCTCCTCGTGTTTTCTCGTTGCATGCTATTCATGTCCTTGACTAGTCCATATGGCATCAAGCCAGTGATCCTCGTGTGTATATGCTTGCAACGCCCCGTGTGTTTGTCGTGTGAATATGGCTTGCAATGCATCGTGCGTGCATCGTGTATATTTAAACCTGTTGCATACTAACTTGTGTCTTCGTGGCAGGGAAGGCAAGGTAAGTATTGTGCAGGTAATTCAGACGGACAGGTAAAATCCACCTAACGGTGGCACGTTCATTTCAGTAAATTCAATATGCTGCTTAACTGTAAATGAACTAAGGCAAGATAGAAACCAACCAAATATGCATGCTTCACTAAACAACGTGTTGATTGGTATAAGTCAGGCTAGCTCGCCTTCACCAGCATGTTTCGATATGCTGACCCTCGTTGAAACAGGTTCTCCGCACTAAGGCGAACCGAGCGAGGAGCCGAAGTCGTCTTCCCGATCCAGTCCAGCTGTTAGCGCGTCTTCACCGCGCCTCGAAGCCTTTTGAAGTCCGAAGCTGCAACTCTTCATACACAAATGCAGCTCCGTGGCAAGGCGATCCTCCAGCCAGGAGGTCTTTATCATTTTGAGTTTATAAAAAGGATGTAATGTACAGGACTGTTATCTCATTTTGAGTCAACCCTTTTGTAAGCCGTTCGGCATATTAGCTGACTCGTTCAAGAGTTTGTAATAGATGTTCATTATCAATAAAGAGAACTTTTCTATGTTTCAAATCTGTGTTTCAATTTATCTGCGTACTCTGAGTATGTGCTTGCTATGCAAATCATTAAAAAAGCCTTGTGCGGGCGCAACTCCAGGCCCGCACGGCGGTCACGGCTCGGGGGACGCCTCGGGGCGTGACAGGTGCCATGGCCGAGGAGCTTGCCGACCTCGTAGCGGCAGAGGAGGAGGGTTGGGGAGGAGGACGAGAGTTTCGGGTGCTAGTGGTGGGTGAGGAGGTGGCGGTGGGGGTGGTTGTTGAGATCCGTTATTGGAGCTGAGCTGTCGAGAAGGACGACGACGGAGCCGAGGGCGGGGACGGGGAGTGTTGGAGTTTTTCCTTTAATGTGTGGGAGATTTTCCTCTTGCATGACTAGAAAAATAGTCCCACATTGAAAAACATTCCAAGTGGGTATCTCAATATAATACCATGTGGGTGTTCAGAGATGCACATGGGGTGGTGGCCCAAGGGTGGGTGCCATGTGGGATATTTTCCTTGGAGGATTAAGGCTAAACTCCTCAAAGAAAGCATTAATATACTTTTTGTCACTCTCTTGAAAAAAATTTCTTAGGAGCTAAGTCCCAATGGTGCTTAGTGACTCGGACTCGGACTCGGGCTATACATGTTGCATGCGTGGTTGTTGCGTATGTGCCATATGCTCGATTATGCGCTGCTATGCGAATATACGTACATGCGCGACATATGTGGCTATACACAGCTGCATATCTGCGAGTCTGCGCGCATGTGTTGTTGTGTTTTTGCGCGCATGCGCGGGCTGCGTTGATTGCACGTGACTCCGTTAATGGCATAATTTAGAATATAAATTCTTATTTTAGGAGTTGGTATTTTAGTCCCACATCAGCTAGGAGTGGAGATGGATTTCCACCCTTATCTATAAATAGTCCTCAGGCCTCCTTTTGGAGACACAAAAAAATTGAAATGAGAGGAGTCAAAGGAGTCCGTTCGAGTCACACACAGAGGTGACTACGAGCGTTCGAGAAGTTTTTTGTGAACTTATTGGCTCCTGGGAGCAGATCGTCGATAGAGGATGAATTTTGCTTTGAGCAACGGTGGTCTTCACCACCTCAGCAAGAATAAATTTTATTTTATCTTCTTCTCTCTTCTTCTAGTTGTAAATGTTCTGTCCCAATTACAACTGCGTTTGTAAGGAAGAATATGGTTTGTTTCTTGAGTTATGTGATCTAGAAGGAGTTGTAATGTGGTTTGGTAGTTGTAATCGATAATATTCAGAGAGGGAACCCTGTGGGTGAACCCTTGATCTCGCCTTCATCTTCAGGAATTAGAGAGGCGATAACCTTTGTTCATGTTCATCCATATTTGGTTAAGCCTCAGGACTAACAATCTCAAAGCAAGATCCGATTAAGATGGAGAACTGTCGTACAATCCTTCTAAGTACAAGTTTTAACAAACTTGAGAATATTTACGGACAACACTTTCAACCTTTGGATAAGGATAAGTTCTTTGTCAAATGATGGATGTATGTTTGGGCCAACTCATTCAGATATGATGTTGCACAGTGACTGGCAGACGCTCTGATCAAGCAGCAATACTGGATGAAGATTACAACTTGTGCAAGTTGCTACATGGAAGATGTCCAAGGCACTTGTAGATCTGCACCATGTGCGAGTTGCTTCTGCGTATGGCAGTCTCTGTGTATGGTAGTCTCTGTGCACGGCTTCTGCTCAGACTAGACACACAACTTCTGTTCAGATTAGGCGCATGGTTTCTGTTCAGATTAGGCGCATGGCTTTTGTTCAGATTAAGTGCATGGGCTCTGCTCGGAGAGGCGCATAAGTTCTTCTCTAACAATGTGCATGGGTTCAACTTGAGAGGCGCATAGGTTCTCTAGGAGTGTAATAACCCAACATGAAGACAACTTCACTTAAGTCCAAGTTGGATGGGGTTTATTACGACTATGGCATAAAGAAACTGTTGAAGGAGGATTGCATATCAAGGAGGATTGCAGATCCAAATTCCAAACAAAAATTGCCAGGTATAGCTTAACTTGGTTAATTTAATTACTTAACTTATTGTCGTGATTGCACATGTTGAGTTATCTAGCATGGTTGCTAGCTGGTGGGTGGATACTGGTGCATTTGGCCTCGTGTGCTCTGAGAAAGAGCTATTCACTAATTCCGAGCCTATCTTTAAAGAAGCTGAGATGGCGAACAAGACTCAAGCAGAAGATCTATAGATCGGGACAAAAGTTCTGGACATTCAGAAAGTCGCTGACACTAGAATGCGTGTAGGACGTACCTGTAGTCTTTTGAGGACCTCATCACAAGAAGTTTGTTGTCCGATACAGACTTGAGGATGGACATCCATAGTGGCCAGATGATGATGGCATGGTGAGGAACATACTTCAAAAATTCTTTCAATATTGAAGGGAGGTTCAAACTTCTGATGATAAATATAATTTTATTGTTGAGTTGTGGCACACTAGACTAGAACATATGCAATGTAATAGCATTTATTCAATGTCTAGTCTAGGTATTATCTCCATATATAGGGGTAAGGTGTCACGCCCCAGTCCCAAAATACCGAGGGACTGGACGCGTGGCAATGGCCAGCAGCACACACTGATGGACAAACCCAATTTAATGGATCCACCCGGGCGTACTTAAGCTGTAGTACAACAATAAATAGATCAAATGATACAAGTCACAGTCTATTCTAATCTCATCCACAGAATATAAACACAGATCAAAAGCCAGAATAAATGCAAATGAATAGAATCTAACGTATCTCAATAAAAGTGTCTCGGGGAACAACCCGAGAATAAGTCTGATACATCAATGTAATAGGCAGGAAATAAAGTAACTGGAAATAGAAATAACTGAGTATGTAAAGCCAGTACTCAGGAGAAGTCCTCGGGCACGATCTCGTCCTCGGTTCTTGGTACTGCTCCGAGAAGTGCTCATGTCCCGTATACCTCGGGGTAGATCTCTTCGGCTATACCTGGGGACATAATCCAAATCCAGGTCCTCAGGGGACATAGCAAGGTACAAAATAACTCATACCAAAATAAATACAGTGCAGCAATCAATGCAACAATAGGGTAAATAAATAACCAGCTAAGTGATATGCAAGTGAGAGTTTTAGTCATACTCAGGCTGAGACTACTACAGGATCGGTGTCGGAGAAACCCATAGCAGTATTTTCTCGAAGGGCCAGAACTTGCGCCAAAGCTCTGTATCAGAGACTAAGACACCTCCAGATGACATTATTTATATTATAATCAGCCTTGATATGGTAATACTCTCCCCACCCAATGTAATCTCACGTCACAGTTTCATGATGTCTCAGGTCCAAGTTACGTAAGATCAAACTAATGCAATAAGTCAGAATAAATTCTAAGCATGTAAAGATGTATATGTCATAAACCTGTATCCTATACAGAATCATCTTGAATATTTCAGGAATATTCTGTCTCATGATTCGTGTCAGGTGTCCTGGGTATAACGTACTTGATAATGCAAGTACGAGAATGTAAATGTCACGATATCCATCTCTAGTTGACCTTACACAACCCCGCGTACGGTGTTGGCACCCGACTGTTAATCGGACGCTAAGTAAGTCACACGGTCCTAGTTTAAGCATGTATAAGATATAAATAAATCAAGAAAATATATAACAAGAACTGCAATGTTGGCAATGTACACTTGCTTGGTGTTTGATTTCCAACTACTGTTCTGGTACTTGTAAAATCTCCAGAAACGTCTCTGAATGCTGAAACAAACATTACCATCATGCTCATAAGATATCAAATAGCTAGAAACGTCTGTCCTTGAGTCCAATTTGGAGACAAGGGCAAAAATAACAATTTCGGGTCAAAACGGGGTCCACATGTGGCCCGCTTCGCACCGAAAAGCGTGTCAGGGACAAAGTTCTCAAAATTCGTCAAACTTATTGTCAACAAGTCCAGAACGATGATACGAACCCATCAGAACTTCCAGAATTGAATTTCGATGAGCCGATCACAAAATCGCCCGTCAAGTGGAGCCTATGGGGCCCACGATACGCGATTTTGTCAACGTTCTCAGAATCGAACCAAACTTGGGTCACAGGACCGGCGTATCGCTACGAGTCCGATGGCGCAAGTTTCGTTTCGATCCGACGTGTGTACACGAAGTTACGACGCGTTTCAGAACAGACGGATACTGGACGGTGTCGGCGGATACGCATTGATTCCGGTGTGCATGCACATCCAAATCAACTTCTGCAAAATCCCGTACGTCCGTATCAACGGCGCGCACGTATCGGTGAAGACCGCACGCGACCAAGTCGTCCCGTTTGGCGGGGCGTACTCGGTTTCGGGATGAAATATGGCGTTATTTTTCCTGTTTTTGGATAGCGGTTCGCGATCGCCACAGGACGCGATGCACCGAGCGGGTTGCATGGGCATCGAGAGGGTCACGCAGGGTTCGCGTTGCAACAGACGGAACCGAAAACGGGTGAACGAGCAGAGAGAACGGGTTACCTAAACAGGGCTCCGAAAAACCAAAATTTCTCGTGTCCGTGTCGACATGACACAGTGTCCGAGTTCTAGGGTTAGGGCCTTGCCGGAGCTGCGGTGGCTGCTGGCAGCCTGAGGGAGGCAGGGGACGGCGGAGGCGGTCGAGGGCCGGAGGCGGCCGGGGACGGCGGAGCACTGGGGGCTGAGCGTCTCCGGAGGCTGCTGCGGTGGAGGCGGGCGGCGCTCGGGCTGCTGCTGCTGCTGGGAGAGCAGCCGGAGGAGGCGGAGGCGGCTGGGGACTCATGGAGATGGAGGTCGGGGCTGGGCACGGCGAGGGGAGAGGGCTGCGCTGCGGGTGGTGGCGGAGGAAGGAGGTTGGCCGGAGAAGAAAAGGGGGGGCTTTATAGGGAGAGAGGGAGAGGGGAACGACCGAGCGGGGCGGACGTCGTGGCGGGGGAGGCGGAGGTCGCGGAGGACGTGGGCCGAGTGGAGCGGGCGGGGCGGCCGGAAATCGCGGGCGGAGCGGCGCGTGGCCGAGCGGGGCGCGGGGGGGGGGGGGTTGCTGGGTCGTGCGGGTGAGGGTGCGCGGGTCGGGTCGGGTCAGGCGGGTAGGTTCCGGCCCGTTAGGGGGCGGTCCAGTTCGGTTGGACCGGGTTCAGGCCGGTTCAGCCCGGTTTGAACCCGGTTCAACCCGGTTTATTTTAATTTTTAAATAAAAATAGGTTTTGGGCTTTTTAAAATATTTTTGGGGTCCAATAAATTCTAGGAAAATTACCCTAAGTCCAATATTTTATTTTACACCCAAAAATATTATTTTTATAATATTTTAATATATTTTAAAAATATTTAATTTTATTTAATGTCGAAATACCCTGGTTTTTAATTAGTAAAAATTACCGAAAATCCCAGAAAATTCTGAAAAATTCTGTTTTAAAAAATCTTGAAAAATCAGGGGGTTTACATAAGGAGGTGTGAAGTCTTTATATAGATATAAGTTGTCAGAAAGCTGTTTAGATGATTGAATCAAAGTACAGATCTTCTGGAGTTGGTCCACTCAGATATATGTGACTTCTGATAATTCTCCAAAAAGACCGGGTTGAAGTTCTCATCAACGACTTCTAGAAGTACGAATTTATGATAGATGATGCGTTCGAGAAGTTCAAAGACCTCAAGGATGAGTTGAGTGTCAAACTGGTCAATAACTCAAGAGACTCAGAAGTGTTTTAGGCGGAGAGTATCGTTCTCTTGAATTTTTTTGGTTTTTATTTACAAGTTTGCCATCAAATTTTTTTACTCGTGGCTCACCCCAAATAGGAATGTCAAATATTTGGACAACCGGTCATCTTTAGGACTGTCAAAAATTTAGAAGGAGTGTCAATTTTTTTTGACAGCCTTCATGACGGTCCACAGCCTTCATGGCGAGTCCCGAAGTGGAGAACCCCTCGCAGAAGACGAAGTCGAGCACCTTCAAGTTCCTGAACGACTTTTCGATCAACTCCAGGCACTCGTCGTCGATGACCATCAACTTCAACCGGATCTCCTCCAGCTCCGGCCAGGCCTCCGCTGTCGCCGCCACCCACACGTCCGCCGCCGCCCCCACCCCCTCTGCACCAGGTCAAAGTCCGCGAAGTGCGGCTTCCCCTTGTCACGATCCTTCCCCGAATAATTGAACATGGGTCGTGGGTACGTCCAGCCTATGCCGCAACATCGACGGTAGAACGTTGTTTAGGTCAACAATTATATCTAACAATAATAATCCACAATAATATAACACATGCCAATATCATCTCAGCCCAATATGAACATAATTATGAATACACAATCACAGAATCTATAAGGAAGAACAACGCACGAATATGATATAAGAGAATCAGAATAAGAGTCAAGATACATCTCATAAAATTCTCAAAAATGTATCTCATAACTAATCTCCAAACTGGAGACAAACCAGTACAATATTATGAACTAGCTAATATACTCAGCTACAACTAATGTGTCATCTCCCTCGACTGGTACTAACCCCTCCTGAGCCAATATCTCCAACTCTACTCCTACCATATCCTGAGGTCCATACTGGGTAGGATACCAATCCTCGTCATCATCTGAAAAATATATCCAGTCAGTATAGAGCGAAGTGCACCTCTAATAGTAGTTCCAAAAAATGATAAAGACTATGTAACAGTAACTAGAGAGAAATACAAGATAAATAGAACAAAGCAAGAAATATACAAGATATGGAATACTGTAATAACTACAAGAGCAATAAGTATCATATACAAGAATCAAGAATATAACTAGCTAAGTGAGTGAGTAGCTTCAATATGTGATCGACTTGGGAACTTGCACAAGGATTAGAGCCTGGTTAATCATACATGCGGTGTATGATCAGCACTCACAAGGACATGCACAAGGAGGGGTATGATCACATATCTACACTAACACTCCCCGTACCCGACTAGTATAGTGGATCCAACCATGACACGCTACGACACAAAATTCTATGAGAAGTGAGCTAATCTTCTCATGAATCGGCGTCTATACATGTACAAGAATCATAAGGCATGCACAAGAGTCACAAGACTTGTACAAGATATACCAAGATATACAAGGAATAACATCTCATGAAGGGATCCAGAAATACCAATATGTGTAACCATGTGTCAAGAAATCAAGGATATCTATACCAGGTACAAGAAACATAGAAGATATCATAAATGAAAAACTGTTAGAGAATGTACTCGCCTGGAATTCGGGGTGAAGTATCAACGATATCCGTAACAATGCCTTGAAGACCTAAATATGGAATATCATATCCATATAATATTTTAGTAATGATAAAATAACTTAACTAATCAATTTCTAGGTCATTAGACCACATCTAAGTCAAAACAGTCAAACTAGGTCAACTCTATGTCAAACTTGTCAAACTTGGTCAAAATAGTCATTTCTAGGTTGTACTAGTCTATATCTAAGTTATTGGGTCCAAACACTGCTTTTCTAGGCTATACTAGCTATTGCAGGATACTAGAATATCATAACTACTAAGTATCAATACATAGCACTAGTTATCATTTAGCTAATATTTACTTAGTATTGATTACCTTGGCTTTGAGCCATCCTTGGTATCAATATCTATCTACCCTCTTGGTATCCAATACCAAATACGAAGGATATGACCAACCTTAACATTACATTGGTGTTAACTTAAGGTAATACCAATACTTAGGTTTTAACTAAACTCCATACCCTAGTTAACATATATAACTTAATATCTAACTTACACTACTAACATTTAGATGCATCTATAGAATACACTAACCACTACTAACAACTGATATCATACTACTGACACTATACTAACTTAGTTATATACTAACTTAACTTAAAACTCTAACTGATACTAACCTATCTCTAATACTCTAATTGATAACTGACATCACTAACTACACTAACTTACATAACTAACTGTTATCATACTAATAAATATAATACTAACCTCAACCTCTATCTTGAGCTGCATAATAATGCCTAAGCCTTCACTGCAAATCATTGCAAAACTAACACTTCACCTCTCAAACCCACTGCAGATGCACTACCCTCAACTTCCTAAACCGAGCTCCCCCCTTGAACTTCCTGCTGCAGCTGTTGTTACCTTCAACTGCAGTCATGCAATAAACACCACCTAAAGTACTTGTAAACACCCTAAATTTCAGAAATCAGATTATATAATTTTCCGTATTTTCGGTATTTTCTGGAATTTATCACTGTGGTTTATGGGTTAAATAATTTTAAGTGTGACTAAATGGAGTTAAAATGTTCTGGAAGTAAAAATTTATGGTGTATAATGGAGAACCGGACGCATGGCATTTTTCGGTGAATTTATCGGACACCGGAGCAACGTATCGAGGACCTTTAGCCACTTGGATTGGGAACCAACCCAAACCAAACCAACCCCGGGCTAGACCAAACCACCCAGCGTTCGGGTCGGGTTGGATCCAAGCCGAACCCGACCCGGATCCAAACCGTGTGGAAACCCTAGGATTTCCTCCGCCGAAGGCTCCTGTAGCAGCCTATATAGGGCTCCCTCGGCGTCCGTGCCTCGCCATCACCTGAACCCTAAGCTTCCGCCACCATCAATTTCGCCGTCAACCACCCAGCTGCCCCGCCCAGTAGCTGGCCCGCGACGCCGCCGCTTCCCGTCACCTAAAACCCCTCCGCCGTGCTCCTTCGAAACCGACGGCTACCCGGAGGCCCTAACGCCGTTAGCCTCGCCGACCCCTCGGACGTCGCCCTCCACCGACGCCGACCAACCCACCTCCGCATAGCCGAGTCGACCCCGCCTCCGTCGTCGACCGAACCCGTAGCAGCCGCCCCTGTTCAGTTCCCATCTCCGCCCAGCGACCCCGAGCGCGGCCTCACCCCTCCGCCGAGTTCGCACAGCGACCCCGGGCCTGACTCCTCCGCCTCACAGCGACTCCGCTGACTTCTGATCTGAACCCTAGCCCAGACTCGCGAGGACACGATCAGGACGCAGACCGGACACGCGGACTTCAGATCCACGGAGCCCTGTACAGGTACTGATTTCTCTCACCTCGCAACTCCGATTTCGATTCCGTCAATTGCTATGCGTAGACTGTATAACCCTCTCGGTGCCCGTGCAACTCGCTCGGTGCATCGCGTCCTGTAGTGATCGTACACCGCGATCCAAAACAGGAAAAAAACAACGCCCTGTTTCACCTCGGAACTGAGTCCGCCCCGCCAATCGGGACGACTTGGTCGCACGCGGTCTTTACCAAACTGTGCGCGACATTGATACGGTCGTGTGGGTTTTCGCAGAAGTCGATTCGGAGGTGCGTGCACCCCGGAATCAATGCGTATCCGCCGACGACACCCCGTATCCGTTGATCCTGGAACACGCTGTAACTTCGTGTACACACGTCGAATCGAGACGAAACTTGCGCCAACGGATCCGTAGTAATACGCTGGTCCTGTGAGCCAAGTTTGGTTCGATTCTGAGGACGTTGACAAAATCACGTATCGTGGGCCCCACAGGCTCCACTTGACGGGTGATTTTGTGATCGGCTCATCGGAATCCAATTCTGGAAGTTCCGTTGGGTTCGTATCATCGTTCCTGACTTATAGACACTGAGTTTGCGGAATTTGGAGACCTTTGACCCTGACGCGCTTTTCGGTGCAAAGTGGCCCACATATGGAACCCGCTTTGGCCCGAAAATGACCTTTTTGCCCCTGTGTCCAAATTGGACGTAAGGACAGGCATTTCCAGCTATTTGACATCTTCAGAGACTGTTGGTGATATTTATTACAGCTTTTGGAGTAGTTCCCACCGGATCCACAGATACCAGGACAGTTGTTGATATTCGGACATCAGGCAAGTGTACCTTGCCAAACTCTGCAGTTTAGTTATCTATTTTCCTTGTTTTATATATATTGCTGTGCATGCTCAACCTAGGACCGTGTGACGTACTTAGCGTCCGATTATCAGTCGGGTGTCGACACTGTACGCAGTGTTGGGTACGGTCATCTAGAGATGGACATCCGTGACACTTTATATTCTCGTACTTGTCTTATCAAGTACCATATGACCCAGGACACTTGACACTATTCATGAGACAGGATTTTCCCGAGATATTCGTGGTGATTCTGTATAGGATACAGGACATGGACATTATATTATTAGATACTTATGACTGGTTGCATTTAGCTATGATCGCGCTTGACATGGGCATGAGACGTTGTGGTCATGATATGCGTGGTTACATGGGGTGGGGAGAGACACACAGGCTACAGGCTGTATTTATGTATATCTTCTATTATTGAGAGGTCGCAGGTTCTCGTAGCAGAGCCTGACCCACTACCGGTTATTACCGCTACCGGCTCCCCGACACAGAGCTTGTAGTGGCTCAGCCTGAGACTAGTGATGCTCTCACTTGCATTTACACTTAGATGGTTACTTATTTACCCCATTGTTCATTTAGTTAGTTATTTGCTGCACTGCTTATCTGTATTTATTGGCATGTTCTTTCTTGTACCTTGCTATGTCCCCTGAGGACCTGGATCCGGATTTTGTTCCCCAGATTTTGCAGACGTGGTTTATCCCGAGATCTACGGGACTGGAGCAGGAGCTGATCCAGGAGTTGTACCACCATCTGAGGACGAGGTCTTAGCTGAAGACTTCTATTGAGCATCCATGTTCATGCTCAGCTTTCATTTCTTTATTTCAGTCTTTTACCTTCTGGGCTGTTGAACCATTGTACTAGATATTTATCGGGTTGTTCCCCGAAGTACTTTGTGAGACTGGATGATGATTTACATTCCTTATTTATTCTGTGGATCATGTTTTATGTCTTGTGTGGATGAGATTAGTTGTACCATGATTGTCGTAGACTTGTTTTACAGCTTAAGTATGCCCTGATGGATCTCTATTATTGAGTTGGTCCATCGGTGCGTACTGCTGGCCATTGCCACGTGTCTGGTCCCACGGTATTTTGGGACTGGGGCGTGACAGTACTGTTATATGTAACATTCCAACCACTGTACTAAACAGTCACACAACACTCACATATCCCTTTACCAATGCCCAATGTCTGCACAACCTGTAGCTGATACCTCATTGCCTCCAACCCGAGCACAGAGAACAGTTGCCTACACTAATAAACTGAACCCGATCCTCAACTCAACACAAACACCACACTCCAACACCATCACCTATGTGTCTAACTATAGCAACTATATATATATATATACTAACACAACGTACAGTAAACACTACACTAGCACAACAGTAAGGATGCCCTCATGTGCTCGAGCACCACACACACACTCAAGTTACACATATACTCTAACACAAATGCCTCTATAAATAACTATTTAAATATATATACAAATCAAAACTTATATATATATACATAATGTAATTCAAATAGATATACATCCACTAGTAATATAAAGTACAATAGGATACAATATACTCCTCATGGCAAATCAACAAACACAAGGAGTGCATCACCCAAATATCACACTAGTTCTATGATACTCTTGTGATACACCCTTGATACTCTATCCAATCATCACCCAAATCACCACAAAGGTTATGAACAAGTCTAATATCATAATTAAAGGAAAATCAAAGTGCTAGCTACCCATCCAAGTGTTCATGGCAAAATATGACATGTATAGACCCCCGTGTCGAAGGAAAACCCCCCAAATTCAACTCGTGTCACAAAATATCATGACACGACCTACTCGTATCCAATTGTGGACACGACACTAGTCTCACACAACCAAACTAATGTCAATTTGGTCCAATTGACGTATTGACAAATACATGGTGCACCAATCTCGAATTTCCTCCAAATTGGACACAAAAACCAATATAACATTCACAATAGGGGTCCCTAGAGGTCAATTCTTCTTCCTATAGGTAGCCCTAGTCCATAGGTGGGTTCCTAATGATCAAATTGCATAAATAGAACCTAATTAAAGAGAAAATTATTTATTGTACCTATTGGGAGATGGATTCCCAATGCACTTCTCCAAATGGACACAAAGAGGACTCAACTTGTGCAATCTCCTCCTCCTTGGTGCTCCTTGCCTCCTCCTTACTTCTAGATCTACCAATGGTGGAGAATGAAAGTAATCGTAAGGGATTTGGTAAAAATTTTGTGGAGGGATGAATCAATTATGGGAAAGAACACAATTGGGGATCTAAATTAGAATGAAATGAGAGGGAGGAGAGAGAAATTTTCTCCCTATAAGGTGCCGGCCACTAACCCCCTCCCCAAGCAATGTACAATGACACAATTACCCCTATTGGATTGTCATGAAGAAAATTAGTTAGGAGGGAAGCTTCTACTTCTAATGGATTTTTAATTAAATCATAAGCTAATCAAATGGTGACTAATTATTGGGCCTAGCTTGGGTCTAACTTAATGTTCGTCCATGGTTCATGACAAGTCTATTTAGATCCACTAACACAAGTCCATTAATTAATATAGCCTTCTAACAATAATTAAATAATACAATAATTAAATATATAACAAGCACATTAAATAAATAATTATAAAAATACCAAAATATCCTTAGTCTGAAATTATGGTAGTGACACCCCTTGACCTCCATCCCCCTCACGATCGGGAGCCGCCGTACCACCGGAGGGACAGAGTAGCAGTTCCCGAAGAAGAACCGTCGCCGCATTGTCGTCGATCATCGTCGTCCAGAATTAGGATTAGGATTTGGGAACTTTTTGGAGAGTAGGAGGGGGGAGGCAGCCCATAGTAATTTTTGTACTGTCTTAAGTAAAATTTGCTTCATTCTGGAGTAGTACCAAGTAATGAGCTATCATGAGCAAGTATAAATGTGCCTTTACAAATAAAAAAAAAAATTTGAACAACTCAGAGTAAAAAATTTTGATGACAAATTTGTAAATAAAAACAAAAAAAATTTAGGTAGTGCTGAACAATTTTTTTTATGTACCTTTAGAATTAACCAAAAGTATGAATGATATCCTGCTATTTGAGTCCTATGTTAGTATAGAGGTACACACGTTGATGGTAACGCTTTTCTCTTGTTCCTCCCACCAACCAACTCTTGAAATCAACTCCTTCAAATTTCACATTCCCAAAAACCAGCCCCCCTTCTCTCCACAGAAAGAATGGCGGTAAAATCGCCGATCTCCTTCGCTCCATCGTCCCTCCTCGCCCGACAGTTCCCCCGATTCGCCCCAACTTCCCTAAATCTCGGTCCCAGATCGCCGAGGAACCTCTCTTTCCGCCGATCAATTCCTCGCGCGGGGAACCCTAGCTCCGCCGACGGAGCGGTGGGGCCGACCGTGTCGTCGGAAGTTTCCTGTCCTTCTTCGCACGCCATCGACTTCCTCACCCTCTGCCATCGGCTTAAGGTAGTACCATGATCGGATAGTCAAGTCTGGATTATTATTGTTCATAACTATGTTGCATGCACACTATTACGACACAGACACGGACACGGGCCACGGCACTATTTTTTGGAATTTATTTGTCGTGGTGCGTCTTGGCACTATGCAACACGGACACGCCTCTCCTCGCCCAACACGGATACACTTAAAAGAATCAGCACCGTGTCTGTGTCTGTGTTGGACAAGCACTGGACACGGTACAGGCACAGAAATACATTGGGGCACGCAAAAATTGGTGTCCTATCTGTGTTGACGAGTCATTTGTTGTGTTGTATTCTTGTCCTTGCTTCTTTGGTGTAAAGTTTGGTTTTTTAGTGTTCATAACAAGGATATGAAGCTCTTGGATTTGGAGGAAAAATTAGCTTATTTATGGTAAATGTTGGCCCCCGGTTCCTTTTAATGATCGATTGCGTTCACTTTGGATTTTCATGTTAATGATTATGTTGCATGGATACAAATACAACACAACATTGTTCGGACATGACAACGCGGACATGACACCTACTTTGGTTTGTCCTAGCGTATTCCGGAGAGCCTGTGTTGTGTACGACATATCCCGATGCAGACACCACTGGATTTCGGAGTATCATGCTTCCTAGTTCAGAACGAGGATCTGAAGCTCTTGGATTCAAAGAAAAGTTAGCTTTCTTTTTTTGTGGATTTTTGGCATTCTGTTCCTTTTCGCGTGATAATCGAACAAATGTAGTGTATCATTTTGATTGGAAAGTTTGGAGATTTTTGATGTTTTTTGCTTTTTTGTCGCAATTATCTATCTAGTCGAGGGTTGAACACTTTTAGGATGACTCTCATTATGGGAATAGGGTGGATCCATAAATTAAATTGAGGGGTGACTCAAAGTAAGAGACTTATGAACTATGTTACACAAGAATGAATAAAAAGATCACGGTACGTACACCAACCATGACACATAAACAACGTTTACTTTAGTATCACTAGTGTACTTTGGAGTGTGTATCACCCAATTCGTGTCTGCGACAATGCGGCACAGACACGACTATTCTTTTTCAATGTGTGTTATTCCTAGCTTATAGATAAATACGAAAATGATATGTACATATTTTTTTATATAGAATATAACCTAAAAAATAAGAATTACCTTGCTTTTAATGGCGCCGAGGTGTTGTTGCCCTGGTTATTACCATTTTTTTCTCTTGTAATTATAGAAAAGCACTAGCCTACTGTAAAAAAAAAACCCAAAGTAGACAATGGCTAGCACTGTTCCGATCCAAATAAAATGAAGAAGATGAATACTTGAACATGTTCAAAATTTCAGGTCAATGAAAGAGCAAAAAGTTCCCAATGGTGAACGTGGGAGTTGGAAAGAAAAGCTCTCTTTAAATGTTTTTGCTCTCCATATTTCTCTGTACACTCACATATTCTTTTAATATACTAGTAATTGGGTGTTTTTGTCAATTTTAGTGTTGTTTATCTCGTTTATATCCAAGCAATGATCTGACATGAAAAATCCTAAATTGAAACGGAAGTTAGTAATTAGATAAACCAAATAAAAAGAAATATAGAAACAAAAATATGGGCAACCATATGAAAATTTTCAAGAAACACGATAAAAGAAAAAGCAAGATTTCCCACAACAACTTGGAAGTGTTAAATAATATTAATACTAACCGGGGAGGCGATTAGAATAGCTCGCCGATAAGGTTGGCGAGGTTCCTGCTATGGTGAAGTGACAAATGCTTGACTATAGTAGGAAGAAAGCACGTGGGAACGAGCGGAGCGGAAGGGATCAACATTTTCAGGAGATCTATTTTTGAAAAGATGAGCACTTGGGAGGCTACTGAAAAAATCCAAAGGCGTTGAGGATGGAGAAGATCCTCTGCTCTGGCATTGGTGATCGAGAGAGATTCCATTGGCCAGGCATCAGCAAAACTTGTCAAACGGGAAGAGTACAACCGGTTTGTACAAGTCGTTACCAGTTCCACTTCGGCCATGGGTTGGATACACAAGCTTCGTCATGGTGAGGATATGGCTAAGGCTATTATGACCATCCCCATACCATTGGAGAATAGCAGAGAATAGTTCCTTTAAAGAGGTAAGCATTCAAGTCTGCGAATGATGATCACTTTTATGCGAGAAAGGGGGGTACCATCTAAGTCTAAGTATTCCTCAACGACTGATAGCATACAAGTACCATGAGAAAAAGGTGAAAAGAACTCCAATCGGATAGTGCAATAAATAGCCTGAGATCTGATGCGAACAATCAGTCGAAGGAGTGGAGTGTCACAAAAACTCTAGAGTTTTGGTGCAAGTGACATGAACTTTTACATGGTATTAGAGTTAGAGCAACCTAAGTTCGAATCCCTTGACACATTAATTTCAAGCGGATTGAAAAAAATGCATGAATCCGATGCTCGGCACAAAATATCAACCTTCGACCTGCATGTGCATGTTGGATAATATTAATATTAACCCTCAAGCCTTATCAATGCTCTAAAGTTTTGGTTCAAGTGACGTAAACTTCTAAAGAAATATAGTTGTTTTATTATGTTCTCCTCTCATTAAATTTTCCTCTTCAGATTTTTTAGTGGCATGGACTGATGTGATAAATGTTTTATGCATATATTCAGCATTCAAATTGTACAAAATACGTTCACCAGGAAGCATGATTAATTCCAATAGTTGATTTTATGGAAGATGATGAAGAAAATTATTATGATATGATGAAAGTAAAATGCATATAATTCATGTCACATAATCTTTTCAGAAATATATTGTAATCTAAATATTCTATTTTTAACACAACCCTAAAATTAATATAGAGATAGTTGGTTGTATTGTTTCAAACAAAATTACTTTCTCTCAATATTTGTGGAACAACATGAATTAATAATATATTAGAGATTTTTAGAGACTAATGATACCTAACAATATTTAATAAATTGAAAAGAGAAAACCTAGTTAATTACGTGGCATCCGGTAGAAACTCGACTGTTGGTTGATGTTGGCGGCGAAGGAGATAGTCTACGTTGACATGACAAGCGACGGTTAGGGTCCGACGATGGTAAGTTTGCGAGGTCGATAGGGATGGAATTTTTTTGGAGGAGAGTAAATTTTATTAAACTAGGGTATGGTTCACCCTTCGCACCTACGTTGGATTGAGTTTCACACCTCAATTACAACAAATACACCAATAATTGCTAAAGCAAAAATTATGCATTTAATATTTCAATATTTAATAATTGTCTTTCGTACAATAGATCTGCCCTCTTTATATAGGAGAAACAACGGAAAAGAAAACTACTACTCCCAATGCAAGACTAATAAAAGCTATGTTGTACTGGGCGCTAGGCGGGGCGACAGCCTACCCGCCTCCCTAGGCGCGTCCGCCCAGGTCATAGATGATTATGTACAGAAAAAAGCAGCATGCAATATAAAAAAGAAAAATAAAAGCAGCAAGCAATATAAAGCAGCAGCTTAAGCAGAAGCAGTACCAACAACAACAAAGAAAAAAAACAGTTCAAAAAAGGAAGAAGAAGAAAAGCAGCAACAACAGCGTAACAAAAAAAACGAAGAAGTAGAAAATACTGGAACAACAAGCAAAAAAAGAAACAACAACAACAAGCAGAAATAAAAAAGAAACAACATCAACATAAAAAGAAATAGCAGCAGAAACATCAAAAAGAAGAAGAATAAGAAGAAGAATACTTGGGGCCTCGGGGAGTGACTCCCGATAAGCCGGAGGTGAGTCTTCCCTTTTGTTTTTCCTTTTCTTTGCTTTCTTTTTTTTATGGAGCAGCAGTAGCAGAAATTTACATTCAATCATAAAGCCCATGGTTCATACCTGATGCCTCCTCCGCCTTTAACTTCTCCTGGTCGATCCTAGGCGTCCATCGCTAGACACGGAGATTATTTCTCCAGGTCGAGGCGCCCTCCCCTCAACCTAGACGCCTAGGCGTTGCCTGTAATAACATAGAATAAAAGAGTAAAATTCAACTAAAGGATAGCTACTAACAAGCCTAGAGTTTATCCAAATAAAATAAAACAAAGTAGAATTCCCCTATCAAAGCCAAATTTGGTTGGAGGTGGGGTTTACCATACCACGTCTTTTGCGTCTCGTGTACACACGCCAAGGGAGACGGGTGTGCGTCTCGATGTCCTCCCTTATCAGGGACTTATACAGAAATAAAGTTGTTTTATTTGTTCTCCTCTCTTTTGATTTCTTAGTGATCTTTAATATTCTACCAAACAATACGGCATGCTTCTCTCTATGATGCGAGCAATGTTTTTTTTTTTTTTAGCCCAATGTGATTTTCTTTACCAATTTCCCTCGTTTGAGCACCTGACTTCAGGTACTAGTTTGGAGCGAGCCATTTCCAGGGTCACTTGCAGATGCTATAAATCGTTTGGTGTGATGAAGTATTCGCATTGCGCTAATGATCTTTTGTACATGATGTAATACTTGCAAACTTGATATCGTAAACAAAGTTGACGACTACACTACATGGTTTTTCGCATAGAATATATAATGCTTAGTAAAATCAGGCAAGTCAAGGATGTTAACATATATGAATATTGTATGGTTACAGCATATCTTTTAGTCAGGCATGATCTGTAGTCTTTTCTTGCCTTCTTCAGATACTTTTTCTATGCCCTGATATATACTTCCTTTTTTTAGAGAATACCCTTACATGTTCTTCAACATGTTAGTTGTGTCGTATTCATATTCATACAGATTATTACTTTTCAGTCACGTATCTGCATTTTTTCTGTAGGATTCGTAGTACTGTGATGCTTCTTGTAAATATAGGCTTTTATGTCTTACCTATCTTTATAATTGTCTTATTTCCAGACAACAAAAAGGAAGGGATGGATCAACCATGGAATTAGGGGTCCTGAGTCTATTGCTGATCACATGTACCGCATGTCACTAATGGCTTTGATTGCTGGAGATCTTCCTGGTGTAAACAGAGAAAGGTTTGCCTTGAGCTTTTTGCTGAATTGAAGCTTTCACGTCTTATTGTTAAGCCTAATATATCACCTTTATCTACTCAGTTACCATATTCAATGTTTAATTAACTTTGGGTTCATAAAGTCACAGTGAAAGATAAATGTCACTATTATACACTTTTAAGCTATGTTAGGGAAGCTTTGTTCCTATTGTCAATGCTTTTCTTTTGCTGTTGACATCCTCAATCACCTTTCTCCCTCTTCCAAGTTGCCTTTTACATGGACTTGATTAGTTGGAAACTTTCATCTTATACCGGTATAAGTAATGCTATCAAGATCATTCTACTGTATAATTTGTAACAGTTGTTCCAACTTCACTGGAACACTTTAATCTGTTTCATTTCCAAGAGGAGATTTATGTCTTTCTTCTTCCCTAAAACTTTCTTGTTTTTTGTGCACAATATTAACGGAGAGATTCACAGTTGTCTGGTATTCTTACTGTAATCATAGCCGTAACCAAATAGAAGTTTCTGAGTAGAGAATAGCAGTGACTGAGAGAATGTCAAGTGCTGTCTGCTCTGTAAAATTGAAAAGGACAATGGGGAGAAACTGTTTTTCCAGTGTGCTTGTACTTCTTACTGGTGGCAACTTTATGTGCTGAACTTGGAAATGAAAATCAAAAGGAGATACCTAATTATGGATGAGGGTTTGAATTGCCCTTATTATTAGGAATATCTTGCTTTAGAACAGAGGAATTATCAGGTAGAGGAGCATAAGATAAAATTGTTTGAAAGAATCATGGAGATGTCTCCGTCCTTACGAGGGAATGCAAGATATGGACAAAAGGCACTTCTGCCAGAATGGAGCTTTTTTAAACTGGGGTATCACAGTCCCGGAGGAGATTTGCTTGATCTTCTCTTTTCTCTATTGAAACATTGTGCAGATAGATTAATCAATATTACAATTTATTTTACCTTCCATAATTTGGATATTCAGTGGGTATAATGGACAATATCCAAAAGTTGCTTTAGCAGCTACTCATGTTTCTTTTATTTCCTTGCATTTTCTTCTGGGTTAAGAAGTATGAGTTTCTTCTAGATACTCATTCCTTTAATCATCATTTTTTAGTTTCTGCTTTAATCATATTCTGAATTAATTGTTGCTTATCTACTTGTAAATTATCTAAACCATGCTGTCTGATAACTATATTTTTTTCTTGTAAAATAGGTGTATTAAGATTGCAATTGTGCACGATATTGCCGAAGGTAATAAATTCCAAATCTTTCCTTTCAATGCCAGTTTTTCCTGATCATATATTGAACTATGCTTTCTTCATGTGGGATACATGCCTTGGTTTCTTATATCTGCATGTGTGCATGCCTTATATCAGCAAGCCTAAATTCCACGAGATGATTATTTGAAATTAAAATGAATATTTAATTTTGATAGCCATTGTTGGTGACATCACACCATCTGATGGAGTGCCCAAAGCAGAAAAGAGTAGACTTGAAGAAGAAGCCCTAGATGAAATGTGTGAAGTCCTTGGAGGAGGATTGAGGGGTACACAATCGATGCACTTTTTTAAGTATATGTGGGAGGTTAGCATGGAAATGGTCACTAATGTTTCCTCTTTTTTTGGCAGCTGATGAAATAAAGGAGCTCTGGGCGGAGTATGAGAACAATTCTTCCTTAGAGGCTAATCTCATAAAGGATTTTGACAAAGTAATGTGATTTGTACTTTTCTAAATCTGTGCTCTTTTACAATTTTTTTAGATCTATCTGAGAAACTTGTTTCTGTATGCCTAAAAGCATAGGTCTTGAAGTTTTTTGCACAGACTATAGGGGGTCACATTAGACTGGCAGAACAGTTTTGCACTTCATATAGGACACCGAGCATTTATTTCCTCCAAAAGTCCTCTCTTGAAATGATGTAAGGTGTTTGCCCATTTGTAACCACTGTGACCGACATCTCGAAGCAGGGGCGAAGATATATTTTTTTTCTTGAAAGGGGGGTGGGGGGGGGGGGGGGGGGGGGTGTGGCTTATGCTAATTTAAGAAGAATTGTAATTTAAATATATTAATCATATCTGGTTGCATAAAAGATTCTTTAATTTATAGCTGATTTAATTTGTGAAGAATATTGATTTAAGAAGATTTTTTAATTCTAGAGGATTTTTTTTATTTATTTAAATGGCTAGTGATGATTACACATGATCGACCTTGAGGTATCATATGGAGGTTAAGCATTCTGGATAGCAAAGGACCTATGCTCCTGGCACTTATGTTTGTTCGGGCACGGAGTAAGAGTGAGGGGTTAGAGGTGGGATCCTAATGACCATTAAGTCCAGTTTATAGTTGTCCAACTGTCTATCCAATACAACCTTATGGTGATAGCAACCAAAATTAATTCTTCATAACGACACTATACAACAAGAAGAACGAAGTCATGATCCCAAAATTTTGGGGTTGGCTACATGAATCCTTCTCTTTCATTCTGTTCTATCAAGGGCTATTTCCCAACTTCTGATCAAGATTCTATACTGCTAAATATCACGCCCCCTCCTGAAAGGTCGAAACACATATCCAACATAGACTAGGCACTTCTAGAAAAACAGTTCTTACACTTCCTTCCGCATGAGTTTTGGAAGAAAGTCTCCAACTTGCACTCGTCACAAATATATGAGCAAGTCAGGGATCATCTGCAGCAAGTGGTCCCACCATTCTACTAATTCCTGTGCATCAAGAGTTGGATTAAATCCGAAGGTAGTACTATCACTGGTTCCCATCCTCGAGAGACAAACCAGATCCACTACCCCAAGCATACCTCTCTAGATTTGAGGCATTGAACATCTCCAGTCACAGCTTCATCCCAATGTAATGATATCGTAAGGGCTTATGAACTTGCATGTGAAGCACTGGACTGCCATGCTTGTGCATGTTCAGAAGACATAAATATCATCTTCATTATTGTGATTAACATCTTCCTGTTCATGGTGTAGTTTTAGACGTCACTAACTACTCTCATATGAACGCAGGTGTAAATGATTCTCCAAGCTTTGGAATATGAAATGTCAAAACATATATCCTAATATCCAACATAGACTAGGCACTTTTAGAAAAACAATTCTTACACTTTATTCTGCATGAGTTTTGGAAGAAAGTCCACAACTTGTCACTCATCACGAATATATGAGCAAGGCAGGGATTCATCTGCAGCAAGTGGTCCCACCATTCTACTAATTCCTGCGCCTCAAGAGTTGGATTAAATCCGAAGGTAGTACTATCACTGGTTCCCATCCTCGAGATACAAACCAGATCCAATACCCCAAGCATACCTCTCTAAATTTGAGGCATTGAGCATCTCCAGTCACAGTTTCATCCCAATGTAATGATATCGTAAGGGCTTATGAACTGGCATGTGAAGCACTGGACTGCCATGCTTGTGCATGTTCAGAAGACATGAATATCATCTTCATCATTGTGATTAACATGTTCCTGTTCGTGGTGTAGTTTTAGACGTCACTAACTAGTCGCATATGCATATGCAGGTGGAAATGATTCTCCAAGCTTTGGAATATGAAATGGGTATGTGTTTCTTTTCTCAGCAAGTTCCTCATACGTGATGTTGGACCTAGTTTGAAGGTTAACTAATGCTTCTTTGACGCCTGTGTAAGAAATCTGAAAATTGAGATCTTAAATCTTAGTACACAAATCAGAATTCTTTTTTGAGTAGAAAATCTTTGGCAGTTCCACACATTACTTTTCTCAGAAGAGGATGTTTAGCTTTCCTTTGAAGTACTTAAAGCATGTGTCTGGCATATCACTACACAACATTTAGACCTAGCTTGGAGGTTGGAGTTGTTAGACTAATGTTTCGTGGTTTACTTGATCACTATTTTGTTGTTGTATGCCATATGATCACTGTCACCCAAAAACTTGTTGTTTTTGCACCTTTTGCTGATTGATTTGGAGATGAATAACTTGAAATAGAGGTAGCTTTTTACTTCAGAAAGATATGGCTAGAGAGAGTGGGGTGTATTTGACATAACAAAAGGTAGGAAGGACATGGGAGTTCGGAACTGAAAGAAAAGGTCCATGATCTACCAGAAAAGTCTAAACAAAAGTGAAATATCAAATTATAGAATAAAGTTCTTTGAAAACATTAATAGAGGACATTCTTGTGGGAGGTGAAAATCTTCTTTTCCATAGAAGAGGATGATAATAATTGCCTTAAAACAATAGACCGTGTCATCGTTGTTTATGGCTACATGACTTGGAACATCTATATTAGACTAGTGACTTATGTATATCAATTTTCCATGAAAAGAAAAGCACGATTAATAGGTCAAGTAAGCTGTCGCTTAGTCAGGTCCGGTTAATAAAAAAAATTATGAGTGGCCGTGAATTGTAAATATTGCGCTCAATCATACGAGTAATCCAATTAATTTGTAACTGGACATGGACCGAGTGCATTATGAGAACACTGAATATAACATTAAATGTTATATTATTGTTGATTCATCGTGGAGTGTCAAGATGTATGCAGCCTTGCCCCCAATAATTGGAATGTTCTTTTTGTGACAACCAACATCCTTTATGATACAAGCACCAAATCTTACCAGCACTAAAACTTACCATTGCGCCAAATGACTCCCCTACGTAATAATTTGTGTGTATAGTAGGTTAAGATGACTGGTATAATAATATCAATGATTATTTCAGTTCATAAAATCCACCAAAACCAAAAAGAAAATTGTTTTTTTACTTTTTAGGATAATAAAATTCATTCATATAGATATTTAAAAGAACAAAAAGCTCCATATAAGATGCCAAATTTTATATAATTCTATTAACTTCAGAATTTACAATTGGAAAAATTAAGTATGCTCTTTAACTAAGAGTAAATTGCAGGAAGCTTCCATAACGTTTTATCCATCTATAGGATACCCATAACTTAGTAGTTAGTTCTCTTGGTATGGATGGTCCATGTCTTCTACTTTTCCAAATAAAGTAAAATAGTGAAGCAACACCACCACCAACAACAACAACAATAAAGCCTTTATCTTAAATTTTGGGGGTTACTTGTTCGAATCCTTTTCTTCCATTCAGCTTGTTAATACCCTCTTCAATGAAGTAAATATTCTCAATAGTAATTTTTTAACAAGGATATTTAATTTTTTAAAAATAAAGAAAACAACTCAAATGCTACCAATTGCACCCGCAACTATAGGTGCCCATGTTTGTTGCCTGGCGGTGAGTGCCGATATTGCTGTCGGCATAGCCTCTCTCTCTCTCATCATCATCATCACCCTCCCCTCTTGGTGTAGGGCGTAGGGATCAATTTTTACAGCGTCACAAGGATAAAGTCGAGTGCGCAGATGGAAGGGTGCAGATGGAAGGATAAGTAGGAGTTGTGGTGTGATCGAAGATGACAACCATGACTCTTTGTGTAAGAGGGTTGTGCCATCGACGAGTTGAGCAAACGAGACTCTTTGTGTCCGACCACGAGCAAAGATTCCCAAAGAGAAGAATTGGAAATAACTTTGATTGGAATTGTAGGATCCATTATATTTTTTACTAGTCTTTTAAATAAAAACTTGTCATAGTACATTTATGGGACTCCTTTGCGGAAAAAAAAATTGTAGTGAAAAAGAAATACTTGTAGCAATTATTTGGCCGCTTGATAAAAAAACAAAATCCTAGCAAAACATGAAAACATGCATATTAGATCTATGATTCTTGGCTAGCAAAAAAAAGAAAAACTTAAAAGACCAATATCCACAATCCTTGGTGAAAAAAGTGTAGAAGCTAAGATCAAATTAAATCACCTGACAAAATTAGAAGCTTGCACACCAAGATCAAATCAAATTATGGGATCTCCTATATTAATTTGCTCATCCTCAAAGGAACTCGTCCTCGAGTTCGCCATCATGTACTTGGATTCCTCTGGTGGAAGGTACTTGTAGAAATCAACCACATTAATTATGGAAGAGATGTTCATGTCGTCTAGCAGCTTGATCACATAAATCATTATCGAAAATTCGTCGTAGCACTTGAAATGGACCGGTCTTTTAGTTGCTAACTTGTGATAAGTACATGTTGAAAACCAATCATTCCTCAAATACTCAAATAGGCCATCATTGGCCATCACCGTATCCCTCTTCGGTGGTGGTCAACGACCTCCTTACACTCAAGGTTGTAAAGTCGCCAGGCGGGAGTCGGGCGGGCATCGCGGCACCTAGCGCCTAGTACCGCCTAATTCTAGACAATCCAGAAAAAACGGTCCAATTTTTTTGTTTGCTAAAAATTCCATAAACCCCAAATAACCTGGTTGTTGGGTGTCGAATGGGGCACTGGGTAGGCACCGACTAATCTCGATTTTTAGAACAATGCTTATACTTCACGTTCGACAAGGCTAGTTGTCGTCGAACCTCCTCAAGTGTTCCATTATGATGTTTTGACTTGTGTTTTTGGAAGAGGCTGCAAGTCAAAAATATGCGTGAAGGATGAGTATACACTATGGAAAATGTGTCATGCTAGTTGATCGATTGACTATGTTGTTGTAGGAAAACTCGGCTTGCTCCAAGTTATCTCTTGTGTCTGTAATACTCCTTAACTCGTAATCAAAGTAAGGTTGGCAACTCCTGTTTCTATCCATTAGTTTCTGGGTGGATGATGCTCTTATACTTGAGTTCCGTCTCAAAACGCCTCTGTAAGTGAGAAACTTAGTGTCTGTTTATAGTAATTGACTTTAATACTCCATGCAGTCGGACCACCTCCCTGAAGAATAGTGTAAGAATAGTGTAAACACATTGGAAGACTCACCACTCTTCTAACATATGCTGCTGAAGTGTGCCATCTTAGAAGATTTGCCAACTTTGACCAAAATGGAGTCTTTGCCATGTTGATGAAATCCATGGAAATGTCTTCCATGGAGCCTTCGGTATGACTTCCATTATCATGCATAAGGGTTGGCCAGTGGTTTTTCAACAGTGAGAAGCTTAGTGAAGACCGCAAGAAATTGATGTAGTTGATCCCATGATTTGGTTTGATTTGATTTGACCTTTGGTGTGCAAGCATCTAATTTTTGTCAAGATGATTTGATTTGATCTTGGCTACTAGTTTCTTTTTTTTTTCCACCAGTAATTATGGATCTTGGTCTTAAAAAAAAAATTGCTTGCAAAGAATCATGGATCTTGGCCTGCAAGTTTTTTCTGGTATGCTAGGACTTGCTTTTTTGTTAAGCAGCAAAATAGTTGTTGCAAGTTTTTCCTTTCTATTTTAGAATTTTGTTTTTTTCCCAAGTAGTCCCATAAATATACTATGCCTTTAAGTACCTATTTAAATGACTAAAAGCCCGAATTTTAATGGATCCTACAATTTCAATAGAAGTTATTTCTTGTGAATTCATCTTAGTGGAGTCGAACACTAAGACTCTTGTTCGCTCGATTCGTTGGCGGCACAACCCTTGTATGGAAGTCCCGGTTGTCGGCTTCGGTCACACCTCAACTTCTACTCATCCTTACATCCCTGGTCTCCTCTTCCCTTGCAACGTCGTGTATACTGATCCCTACGCCCTGCACCAAGAAAACTGTCAAGCCAATCCATAATTATTCTTGGCAAGTAAAAAAGGTAAATTTAAAGATTATGGTCCATAATTCTTGATGAAAAAAGAAACTTGTACTCAAGATTAAATTAACTTGACGAAATTAGAAATTTGCACACCAAGATCAAATCAAATCACATGATCTCCTACATCGCCCTCTCCATCTCATTCTTGGCCTCTCTCCAACTCTATCTAACGTACTTCCTGCAACGACTTCCTTCCCTCACTCGTTTGTGAGGGAGGGAGGGAGGGTTCTGTCGGAGCCCACTGGTGCTGCCAATAGTCTTTTATAGGAGTGAAATGTTTTTATACTTTTTCAAACAATTTTATGATGCAAAAGCACTAGTCAACAATTGGTCGACGGATCAAGCAGTCTAAACACTTATTCGACCAGTTGACTGATTGAGTCTGTTCGTCACAATATAGGGAAATTTTGAGTGCCATATTTTATAAATCTTTTTTTAGGATTACTTTAGCCTTTGTTTTGGTAATTTATACATGGAATAAATCTAGCAAAACATTATCTTTGACCATGATTTGACTAAGATATATGCTTTCTATATTTAGGGTTATCAATTATGTTAATTTTCATTTCTTCTTTTCCAAGCAATGTATGCCTATATAAAGGCATAAGGTTGTATGACTTAATGAACGCCAATAATATTACTACTTTTCTTTGAGATTTGTTCTCTTTTTCTTGTGGATTCCAATACTCGTGGATTCGAGAGATCGTTTGTGGATTTAAACATCTATGACGTCCATCTAGACGACGTTGATTATGTTTACTTTGCTTCGGCATCGTACTGCCCTCCAATGGTACGTCTCGGCAAGTCAACCTTGAGATGTTCGCATCAGCCAAGATGCTTTGAATAGTAGGAAGATACCTACAGTATTTTTCCTACACCATTTTAACATTATATTTTTATCCCAAAAAAATAAGGTTTACCGACACCTTTACATTTGACATTTTTTTTTTCCAAAAACTATACCGCAGGACCAACCATTCAAAAGATCTAATATTAGGGTCGTGTCATGTCCGACACTTATTGGACATAACCCGTAAACTCTGAAATACACTAGGACTCAGTTTTAGATAGCACATCTTGTCAGATTCTAAATGTAAATTGGATGAAGATCATGAAGAAACAGAGATACCTAAAAAAAAATTAGATCATAAAGCTGTGAACTTTTAGATAAAATGATGAAAAAAATCTTATATTATTTTATTACGGGGGGCTACGTTAGGCATCAGCGAATGAGAGAGGAGAGTTGGAGTCGGTTACTAAATTGACTAACCAACACCCACCCCTGACCCCCCTTCTCTTTGTGGTGAAGTTGACCCTTCCCTATCCTTATTAACTGATAACCGTAGACACGTAGATATAGAAAAAGAGTGGCAGAGAAAGAAGCAATGGCCGCAACAATAGGAGAGGAATGACTACATTGATAGGAGGATGAGGAGGAAGGGGGCATGCGTTGACAGCGAGGATGTGTCACTCTGCTCGTGCCTGATGTTCCTTTCCCCCAGGGGAATCAACTAGTGTCTTGGACCCAAACTTCCGTCGACGTTTTTATTGTGTGCTGGTACTATTGTTATGTGTTTAGCGATGCCACCAAAATTTCTAGGTCTTGACATCCTAGGGATAATGAGAGTTTACCATGCTGTCACATAGTCATTAATTTAGAAAAGCATACCTGCTGAATGTGTGGCAAGGTCTTTTGGCACTTCGTCGCGACTCCTACACCCCTTCTGTGACCATTAAATTTCAGTACTGTTATGGTGCCTCGGTCTACTTTTAATGCTGCCTCTTACATCAAGCAGTGAAACAGGCATCATATGACTTTCTAACTGATAGCTACATGTAAACCTGTATGTTGGTCGATTTGTTAAGTATGCTCTCGTAAAGGGGTTTATTTAAGCATTTGAGCCCTTTGAGAAGCAATTAAATGCGTTAAACAGGTTGCTTCTATATAAATCTTTTCATCTCTACTACTTTGTGTTATCCACTATTTGAAACTTCTCTTTCAACTTAATTTTTTATTTGCAGAGCATGGAAAGGTCCTGGATGAGTTCTTTCTGTCCACGGCAGGTACTACCCCTAATGATCTCTATAAGAATAACTGTTGGCTTCATATATGCTGAACTAGTAGGGCTTAATTGAATGTTATGGAGCAAGTATTATTATTCATTATCCATACTTCTTCATGTAGCGGATTTGAATATTAAAATAGATATTTCTTGGGAAGAGAAATCAATATAACTTGAATTTGAAGCAGAACCATTGGAAAAAAAAAATTGAAGGCAACTTATTTGGTGTGAAAAGACAATTTGATTGTCTTAATTATAGCTTGTTCTCAACTCGAAAATGTAATAACTGTAAAATATCAAAGTTGTTCACAAACATTTGTTTAATTTAGTGGTTAAAAGGAGGAACCTTGGAGCTAGTTTCCTCCTAGATTGAGGGCCAAACCTTGCTGCAGAGATGTATCATTAACTTTTACTTCAATCTGCATTACTGATTGGAATATCCAGAAACCAGAAGCATGTCTAAATGCGACAAGAGTTTGAAGCAGTGGGTAATATCTTTTTTTGGTGTAAAAGGCGATTCACTTGTGCATATAATTTATTTCTAACAGCAAAAGGTAATTTGTGTAAAATATGGATATTTTCACGTGCCTTCTCTTGACTAGAGATTAGAGAAGAAATCTTCGATCTCCTTCCCCAACCAGACAAACCTTGATGCCGAAGTGTGACCGTAATTTTTTACTTATATATAATAAATGAACATCACAATCTCATCCACGAGCATTTGCAAAAGGCCTAGTCATTTCCTAATGCAGCTAAAATTTGAAGAATCTATCTGTTTGGAACAAATTCAATCCATTATGGTATCCATATTCATAATTAAAATATTAAGATTGGTTTTCGAACGAATTATCTTCTGTTTGCACCCTACTGTAAGGTAATGTCTGTGCAATATGATTCAGTT
The DNA here is from genome assembly GCA_036927795.1 of Iris macrosiphon. Lineage (NCBI taxonomy): Eukaryota > Viridiplantae > Streptophyta > Magnoliopsida > Asparagales > Iridaceae > Iris > Iris macrosiphon. Next base: position 99,774,416 of record JAYESA010000016.1, on the reverse strand, counting down.
GTGAATTTTCTACCTTGCAGGCAAATTTCAAACAGATGTGGGGAAGAGTTGGGCAGCTGAAGTCACTGCAAGGAGGAATAGGAGATTACGGAACGAGGCCTAACACAGACCTCGAAAAGAGCAGATAATCCGACATATGTTTGTAAAGAACAAGTTTAGATCTTGCACTGCAAAGGTCATCAAATAGGCAATGTTCCATGTGATAGTTAGCCAACCTGGAAACTTTTACTGATAGCAGTTCCATTGCTATCTCACTTGGTGGAACTCTTGACCTACTTCACCAGTCTGACAAAAAAGCTCTACACCGATTTTGTACAAGTGAAAGTAACATGACCGAACATAGAGCATGTACTTCTTGTATGTGTACAGTGTACTTGCTGGTTATTTGTTCTATTTTGGTTTCGGCAACAAGTTGTAGTTTGCTGCCACTAACTATGATGAGTTTTGGTCGAATGGCAAAATTTTTTTGGTCGGACTGGACTTATTTACTGTATATTGGGATAGTGATGGTATACCTAATGGAACAATGTTGCTCTAAAGATGGTGCCGTGCGTGCCCTGCAGTATATATTTTTGGTGGTGGCAAATTTTGGTTGAACTCATCTGCAAATTTTAAGAGTGAAGGGAAGCCTATTATTGATTGAGCCCACTCAGAGACTTCATTGTGGCATTGGGGAATCCATAACCAAAGTGATAAAAATCCTTTTTCTTTTTTCTTTTTCTAGACTGAATACAAGCAAGTACCGTGTTTGGTTACTTGAAAGTGAGCTATTTCATGCTTATGCATGGAACATTGTTGAGTTCTGCTTCTTGGCTCCTTGAGGAACTTGTTGAAGTGGGGTGAAAAGATCTAGTGTATCACGCTTTTCTCTCCATTTTCACTTCCTCGAAAAAAGAGGGTGTGCAGGAATTGACTTAAGAAGATATCGCTCTCTCTCCTAGGTTGTAGAAGTGCGTCGAAGTCGTCTCTCTCTATGGTCACCACTTTTCTTGCCATATTTTGGTATTTAAGCACTCCCTAAACTGAAACTTCCACTCTTTTGCACGATTTTTGCCCCAAAATTTTTGAGCTTTTGAAAAGAAAGAGAGAAGAAAAAAAATCTGAAAGGATGTCTTTGGTTTGGATGGCTTGAATTGTGGATCTGCTATATTTTTATTTAATCTATTTAAGGAAAAGGAATTCTTCCAATTCCCCAATAATTGTCGGTTCTCAAAAGAAAATTATGATTCTTCATAAATTCGATATTGAGATGTAGATCCGGTTACGATGTTGCTTTGGGTACAAATTGTCTACATGAATTTGTAAAAATTGTAAATATCTTACATCAGTTAAGAAATCTTTGGTTTGAGAATGCTCTATACAAATTTGACATGTAGATCTGGCATTGAAATCTCTACAAATTTTCAGAAATATTGACCAATAGGTCTGACATTGAAATCTCTACAAACTTTAAAGTGTCAAAAATATTTGGCTCGAGGCCTAATACCTTTTGATACTATGGGTTTGACTATTTCATGCTAGCTGTAAATGCTCTGAATATAGTAGCTTCGGTTACTAGTTATCTGTAGGAAAATTCCAACAGTGGGTCCAATTATCAGTGTGTAGGTTTTTTTGGTGGCCCAATTTACTTGGTATGAATCTTATTCTCCATTCTACTAGTCTGATCTATGGTTGGAGTAGTAGTATAGATTTTGCATGTTAGGTTTGCAGCTGCTTCATCTTGGGTTTATGTCGAGGTAATTTGTTATTTGTTGTTATTGTGTTTTTGTGCTGCAACATTGGGTACTTTGTGCCATTTCTTATTGTGTTATATCCTTCAAATTGCAGATGGACTGCAACAAGTGCTTGGTTGTGACTTTCTATGGAGGCAATTTGTTGTTTGTTGTTGTTGTGTTTTTGGGTTGCAACATTGGGGGTATTTTGTGTATTCTTCGTGTGCTATATTCTTCAAATTGCAGAAAGACTGCAGCAAACAAAGCTGCTTCATCTTGGTTTCTTGTCAAGGTAATTTGTTGTTTGTTGTTGTTGTGTTTTTGAGTTACAATAATGGGGGTACTTTGTGCCATTTCTTCTTGTGCTATATTCTTCACATTGCAGACAGACTACATCAAACAAAGCTGCTTCATCTTGGTTTATTTTCGAAGTAATTTGTTGTTTTTTGAGACTGCGACATTGGGAGTACTTTGTGTTATTTCTTCTTGTGCTATATCCTTCAAATTGCAGACATATTATAGCGAACAAAACTATTTGGTTGCGGTTTTCTGTCGAGGCAATTTGTTGTTTATTGACAATGTATTTTTGGGCTGCAACATTGGGGATACTTTGTTTCATTTCTTCTTGTGCCTACCCTTCAAATTGCAGAGAGAATGCAGCAAACAAAGTTCCTTCATCTTGGTTTTCTGTGGAGGCAATTTGTTGTTTTTTGGGGCTGCAACATCGGGGGTACTTTGTGCCATTTATTCTTGTTCTATTTTCTTCAAATTGCAGATAAAATGCAGCAAACAAAGATGCAAAATTAGCTTTTTCTGTTGAGGCAATTTGTTGTTTGCAAGTGATACTTTCGGCTGTACTTTGTGCCATTGTTTCTTCTGTCCACAACAATGTTTCTCATTTTTGTTGTAGCGGTGTTTACTTCATCCTATGTTGGTAGGGGCCATTTATGCATTCTGACTTTTGCACTCTGTTTGCTACATTCTATGTGCAATTTAAAATTGTTTTGTTGCATTCTTTGGAATGTGAACCTGTTTTGTTGCATTCTGTTTTGCTGCTGTATGTATGTACTTTTAAGTTGTTTTGCTGCATTCTTACTATTCTTCTTGCTAAATTTGTTTTGGGGACAAGATGGAATGACTTTATGATATCACCAGCCTATGATGAGTAAATAATAAGAGGAATTAACACATTCAAGTTTGTGTGAAAATACCTCATGTGCAGTTAATATTCAGCCACACATGTGCTCGCCACTAGGTTTTGGCTATTTTTTGGCTTCTTATGTATTTTTTTTTGGGCACTTGATAAGGGCACTACAAAATTCACTCGAGGCAGCCCAAATGTTTACATTGATAATTATAAGTTTGTCACTCCCAAAATTTATTCGGGGATGTCCACTCTTGATTTTTTTTATATGCAGGATTTTTTTATATGCAGGACTGTCAAATTTTGACAGTCCTATCAATTGGAATGACTGTCAAAAGTTTGACAGTCCTTCCATTTTTTCTTTTTCTTTTTTGGTTTCCTGTGTGCTGTTATTTTTCTTTGTCATTGTGCTATTATTCATGTCATCTGACCAATGTCTATGTGACTATACAGTATTCAGTTAGTAAAAGGATCAAATATGATTTGTTGAAAATAACTTATTTGTTACTGGTTTTTGGTTGCATTTAAATGCAGTTTACTGGCTGTCTAATTCTCCTTCCACATTATGTTGGAAGGATACTGGAGAGTGGACAAAGGATGATCGCCACCTCTCTTTAATGGACTGTCAAAAATTAGGAATGTCAAAATTTTGACAGTCCTCCACGACGCTGGAATGGAGGACCTGGTGGTAGCGGCGGAGGAAGGAGGGGAGGGAACAGGAGGAGGGAGGTGAAGGAGGCGGTGGTGGCGACGGGAGGCGGCGGTGGAGGACGGGGGAGGAGGCGGAGGGAGCAGGAGGAGGGAGGTGAAGAGTTTGGGCTAGCCTGAGTAAAAAAATTTCATAACTGGACTAGTCCCAATACTGGACTAGTCCTGAATGTACTTTGTAGTGCCCTTATCACTAGCCTTTTTTTGGAGGAGGAACTCTTAAATCTTAGCCTTACTAGTGTATAATTCTTAAGTTCATGAGTAGGTCGTTGGGTCTTGTCTACCCGGCATGCTTTGTATCTAGACTGCACCATTGTTCCATGTTTTCATATTCTACTTTGGTCAACAGTGCACTTCTAGCTCTTTTCTGGAATATTAATACATTTCTAGCTCTTTTCTGGAATATTAATACATTGATATTTGTTTATGCGTAGGTGAAGCAAGATTACATGCTATGATCAATCTTTTGAAGCTGTAGTGTAAATTTAGAGATTCATTGTTCAAAGTTTTTTCTCTTAATTTATGTTAATATTGATCAATTTTTGTATTTTAATTTTCTGTAAACATGACAACTCTTATTTGTTTGGATTAGTATGCTATTTATAGCATACTATCTATGACATACTATGTTGTTTAACATGGCAATTCTTAAATTTAAGTATTTATTTGTTCTTTTGTTTGGATTATTGCGCTATCTATTGCACACTAATTTGCTTAATATTGTATTTATGACTGTTCATAATACGAGGATGGTGAGCTTATCATGGTCATCACAACACATAATTTTTCACTTCTACTTTTCTAGTCAAACAAAGAAAGTATTGAATTACCACTTCCAAATTACTTTTATTTCTCACCCAAACAAAAAAAAACTCCTAAGTCTACTTTTAGGGGACCAAGAAAAAAAAAACCACAACCAAATAATTTTTGGACATATGCAATGCAAATGCATTTGCTATTATCACTTCCTTGGAGTTTCACCAACCAAACATGCCCTAAAAGAAAGAAGTTACACGTGACTAAAGCACTTGAGGACTAAACCACATGAGAGAAGCTGCTCGACTCAAAGGAGGAGATGAAATATGTGAGACTGAATGAAGAAGGGTTGTGCTTTACAAGGACTTTATTTTTTCTAACCTTTCACCGAGCAAAGACGGAAAAACTTGTCTATCGTTAGTTTCTCCCACTTGTCATTATTGTATAGAATGACGATGCAATCTCAATATTTAAGAAAAAAATTTCTGAATTATAAGAAAAAAATCTACATTTGAGTTCAAATAGAAATTTACTTGCCTTGTTCGGACTCTTCTTAGCTGTGTCGAGATTGATACCAATGCAGTCCTTAATGAATAACCAAGTTCGTTCCGTCTATTTTCTTCCACTTGGGATTCATACGCAACTCGAGTGATTCTCATTACTTTTCTTCCATTATCTACCTCTCGGTCTCTTAGGTGAGGTTGCCTTTATTGAGGTCCTTAGTATCTTTGACTTGGAATTGAACTTCGACTATGATGAAGAAAGAGATACTTCTCTACTCGGTTGGAAATGACAAGGCGACAACTCAGAATCACAAGCTCTTGACAACTAGCAAAATGACTTTGGAGCTGACAACTCGAGCATATACGTGCAGGATATGGAAGGTAAATCCATCTTTGGAATCCATACATAAAAGCTGGGAGGCCTACGAAGAATATGTAAAAGCAACCTCCTCTAATCTGGCCAAAGAAATCGACAGACTTATTTGTTAGCCTGTCTTTTTTACTCCTCCTCCATCCATGGAATACTGAAGTAAAGAGTAATAGTAGGTGGAAAGAGTACCAACACCTACACCCTTTCTTATTTCACTAACCATGTTTGGTTTGTTGTCTTTCTCTACGTAACTCTCAAAGTAGACTCACTCCTTTTGCATGTAACTATACCAACTAATCGGTTTCATAGTTAGTCCATCAATACGTCAAGTCGACTCATTGGCTACCAAAGATAAAGAGCAATATCTTCTAAATAAATATTTGATTGGCTACCAAAGCTTAAGAGTAATATATTGTAAATACATCATAAGGTTTGGTTTAGAATTGCTTATTATAAATGGTTTTTCTTTTCTTTTTTCTAGGAAAAGCAATTGCCAAAGATATTTGGTAGCAACTTCTTAAAGTTATTTTAAAATGTAAGTTCAATTTGGAATGAATTTTAAAACTAAATAGAAGAATGTTGCCAAAAGCTTATATCTGTAGAACAAATCAAAATTAGAAACGAGAAGTGTTCTGTGTTGATGTTTTTGCCTTTGGACTAGTAATGATAGTCCCACATTGACTACATCACCAAGTGGGTATCTTAATATAATACTTTGTATGAGTTGAGGTGTGCACATGAGGTATGGTGGGGCACATGAGTGCCATGTGGGGTATTTTCCTATGAGAAAAAAATGATTAACTCCTCATGAAAGAATTTATGTTTTTGTCATACTCTTGAAATTATTTTCATAGGAGCTAAGTCCCAAAGGGGCTAAGCTACACGGACTTGGACTCGGACTCAAAGTAGCGCTTTGTTGGCGCACTTTTGCATGCGCCGTTGCATGAGCTGGACGTATGAGCGGGTGAGCCGCATAAGGCGCATGGCGCTTGTGCGCATTTAATGCGCTCGGTTATGCGTGAGTTGCATGCGTCGTTGCATGAGCTGGACACATGAGCTGGCCGCATGAGCTGGACGCATGAGCGGGCAGCATGAGCTGGACGCGCGCTTGTGCGTATTTGATCCACTCAATACGTCAGCATCGGTGCATGGCGCTTGTGCGCATTTGATGCGCTCGGTTATGCGCGAGTTGCATGAGCCGTTACATGAGCTGGACGCATGAGCTAGACGCACGCTTGTGCATATTTGATGCGCTCAGTTATGCGTGAGTTGTATACGTCGTTGCATGAGCTGGACGCATGAGCGGGCCGCATGATCTAGACGCATGAGAGGGTCGCATTAGCGGGCGCATAAGCCGGCCGCATGAGCGAGGCGCATGAGCTGGACGCATGAGCTGGACGCATGAGCGGGCGCATGGGCTGCCGCATGAGCTGCTGTGTGCGCTGCTTAGTGCGCGGCTGCTGCGCTGCTGTATGAACGGCCGCATGGGCGGTTGCTTGTGTAATACCCCGTTTCGCTCAAGCGGACTTCCGATTCAAACAGCGAAAGTGCAATGTCCCGACCCGCTTTGCTCAGGCGAGAATACTCGTTTGAGGCAAAGGATATCCAGACTTGTCCCTACAGGAGTTCGGCTTAGGCTTTCAGAGGCTCACTTGACGTATCGCTCAACCGAGACGAATCATCGCTAAGGTGGGTGGCTACAGTAAACTTGTCTTTTCTTAGCCAGCACATTTAAAATATGGAACGATACATGCTAGTCGCTAGGTGAATCATCCCCTGCATGCTAATAAGAATACAACACACCTAGCTAAGGGAATGATACCAACTTGTATTGCTTGTGCTAGAACATGAAAATAAAATATTGCTTATATTTAGACCCTCGTATGCTACCCTAGATAATGTCGCTCGGAAAGTCCCTTACAGTTTTACCTCTCGGCTTACCTTCGGGCTCGAGCCAACGTGTTTGCTAGAGTTTCTTAGAAACTCATGCTTGCTTGCTTACAAATGTCTAACGTTATTCGTATTGTGTATGCATTTGAGTCAACCAGGAGAATATCAAATAGCTCTTCTATGCAATTGAACATGCAAGTATCCAGGACCGTTAGGTCACCAAGGCAATCCCCGAACCAGGGGAACGCATCAAGGCAATTTGAATCACTGAATCAAGAATCATGTTAAGTTACAACTGAATGATAATTATATCAAGTTTACCTCTAAACGAGAATCAATGTCACTGAATCCAAGAATTCTAACTCGTGGAGCGAATGCTCGGTTCAGAACAAGAATCATGGATTATCATATCAGGTTATGGATTTGGAATGACTCAGACTGCGTATCACGGACAACTTGGAAACAAGGTCATTGGGTTCCACTGACGGTTTTCGGGACACCGGGGCCGATCCGATCCGGATGAAACTTCACGTTAGTCTCTTGTATCTGGACAGGATGGTCTGCAGCTACCACTGAATCTTTGTTGCTTTCCATCCTTGTTCAAGACTATAACTCGTCCTTTATGGCTATGTCAACGATAATTGTTCATATAGATAAGTCATCCTCGCTTAGCGGCTATCCGCGTGCGAGTCATTGCATCGCATCAAAAGAATAACTGAACTCCTGAACGATCAAGATATAACAACACTCGAGTTTGCATATGCTATTGCCTTGGTTTTTATTATGAATGCCCGTGCTTGAATTAACTTGATTTGCCTTGGACAGGGAAGGTCAAATGGTAAGTTGGTAAGTCTCGCCGTGTTTCCTCTCATGTCGTATGGCACACTACCACACGAGTTAGGCTATTCAATCTTTGCATGAAACTGATCCTAAGGCAACTAGAAAGACAACATAATAGTTGGTGCACGGAACCTATATTACGTGTTTGGATTTATCGAGCGGGCGAGTAGCCTCCCCACCAGTGCATTCAATGTACTGATAATCCACCAGATCGTTTGCAGGGTGCGGGAGAACCTCGTTCGGTGCGGATGCCTCCTTCGTGCGTGCTAAGGCGTGGAGTCAAATCTGAAGTCTTAGGGCGCTGCGTCCGAAACTGAAGCACATATACAAGACATAATATTGGAACATTGCCTGAACATTGCCTGTACAATCATTCCACAATTGTAGCCACTTGACACGCTTTTACTGTTTCGAAAAGAGAGATCTGAGCGAATTATAATCTCGGCCAAGCGCCGCCTGTAACACTTGTTTATATCAATAAAGAGCTTTATATCAACTTGTGTTATTCATTGCTTCCGCTATTGTCGACTCAGTAAACTTGTTACCGATCGCCTATGCGTTCATAAATTTTGCTGCACTCGGACAATCTGTGCGATCCTGTGGCTTAGACTTCTTACCGTCAGCCGATGAACCACGGCCTTGCACGGGCGTGACTCATGCTCGTGCGGCATCACGTCCGGATGGGTCAAAACGATCGTTCCGTTGGAACGCTGGCGCGGTGATTCTCGCCTAGCGGGGATGGCCGATTAGCTTGCGGAAGATCGGGGCGTAACAGCTTGCATGGCCACTGCTATCAGATATATTTGAACGGTTATGGAAAGATATGGTCGGTTATTCATATCATTTTTTTGTGGAATTTGAATTAATTCGTTCCTATCTTTGTGGGAATCGAATTAAAGTTGTTCCTATCTTTCCGTAACTAATGGACGGCCAGGCTCCTCTATAAATATTTTTTTTTGTGCCTCCATTGAGGACTTACTTCAAAATAGAGGAGACGAAGAGAGTTGCTGCAGCCGCCATTATAATCCAGGAAGTTCATGCGAGTCCAAGTAAGGAGGTGACAGCGAGCGTTCCAGAAGTTCTACGTAAAGTTGTTAGTTCCTGGGAGCATATCGTGTAGGACGAATCATGCTTTGAGCAACGGTAATTTTTATCACCCTAGCAAGCATATTTCCTTCTTCTCATTTCTCTTCTCTTCTACTAGTTGTAATATCGTTTTGTTCGTCTGCATCTGCGAGTGCAAGGAAGAACGTGCAGTTTATTTTTCTGATTCCTTTTTAATCTTGAGAGCAAGTTGTAATCAGGATCTTTATATTGTTCTTCGTAAAAATAGAGAATAGTCAGAGTAAAAACTTTTGTATGAACCTCTGATCTCGACCACACATTCTTTCATCTTTGGTTAAGCCTCGGGAATAACAATCTCAAAGCAAGATCCGAGAAAGATGAAGAACAACCGTGCGAAACTTTTTGACACTAGTTTTAACAAACTTGAGAAGTTTGATGGGGATCATTACAACGCTTGGAAGAGGAAGGTCTGCCTTAATCTTCAACTCGCAGAGGTGGACTACGTTCTGACAGAACCGGAGCTGGTTGTTCCAGACGGTTATGATGATGTTGTTCGGGCAGTTGCTACTACAATAACTGCTACTGCAACTGCTAAGAAGAACAAGTGGAGAAGAGATAACAACCATTATAAGCTGCTGATTCTGAACTCCGTGGAGGATACTCTGTCGGAGTCATACAGCAAGACGGACCATGCTAAAGTCGTCTGGGAGTCTCCAGACAAGCATTACAAGGCGGTTGAGAACTGCAACAAGATTCATGTGACTGAAAAAGTCTAGAACATACTGTCACGCCCCAGTCCCAAAAATACGTAGGACTAGGAACACGTAAGCATGCCAGCCGCATGGATATGGCAACTCCAATGTATGGAAACCAAATCCACACGTACGCTGTAATATGAATATCAAATCCACAAGTGGTATAAAACATATGTCACAAGTCACAGGGTATAATCTAAATCTCATCCACCAAAATTATATAGAAATAAATGACCAGTATCTATGAAACTAGATCTCAATAAGGAGTATCTAAGGATGATAGTTGGATGGAGACAAATCCACTACCAACTCGAATGGAGAGGTAAATACAATATGAGTACAACACCACAACACAATATAAGAATACCAGCTATCCATCACAGCTCGAAGAGAAGACATCCTCGGATCACATGTAACCATCCAAATCTGCGCTCCTACAAATACTCAAGAAAAGATACACCTGGCAGCGGACCAGGTCCTCAGAGGGACGTAACAAGATACAGAAAATATGAGCTAATTTGAATACAGTAAACATGCATATAATTTGAAAATAAATAAGTACACTGTACAAGACCATCTATATAAATGCAAATGAGAACAACTTTTCAACGTATGGGCAAGGGTAGGCTACTCGATCTAAGCCTCACAACCTCACGCTCGTCAGTGGACATCATCAGCCGACATACCGCGGGGGTAGCGACCCTCGGACTCCATCAATCGACATACCGCGGGGGTAGAGACCATCGGACACGACCCACCATAGTACGTGCTAGTGACTACGGTGTTACCAGAGTGGTTAAAAGCCCATACGTCTAATGATTGTCCTCTCATGATACTAGGTGTCAAGTGTGTGTCAACATATCTAATATATAGTAATGACTGAAAGAAACTACACATGCAATAAATAAATAGAACGGAAATAAATATACAAAAATATACTAAGTATGCAAAATACTGTAAGCAATTTGGCAAGGTATCTTGCCTGGGGTCCTGCTGCTGGTATGAATCAGAGTCCAAGTCACAGTCCAAATAGCCTATGTATTACAAATTTATCACGTCAAAAGATAATTTATTTTAATTTATTTAATTCTGGAATAATTACTCTAAAATCCTATTTTAATCTCATTATTCTGATTTTTATGTTAATTCCTAAATTTTGTCCCAAAAAAAAAACTGAATTTTATCAACTCGAGACTCATGGCACGCAAATCGAGGCAATCTGTTGACCAAAAAGTCAACCGACACAAACTCAACTTTCATGCATGATTTCCTGTAGATTTCAGCGTTAAAAACATGCTGGAATTTACGGCTCGTCCGAATTCAAATTCGTTTGGGAATTATGGCACATACAAATTTTGTATTGTGCACCGATGGTTAAATTCTAACCTACAAATTCTACAGAATTAACAGTATATAAATACTTCGAAATAAATTCTGGGAAAAATATATGTCGATTATCTCGATATTAGCTTTCCGAAACTTTAAACGGTTCGTGATTCTGATTCCTGGTTCTCCCGGAATCGCGAATACATCGAAACATATCTATTTTTGGATATACTGTGCTCTACGAATTTTTCAGAATTTAATACTAATAATTTAGAAAAACAATTTATATAATCAGAAAGCTAACCTCATTATCATTCTAACCAAAAAAACTGGAGCGCGTTTGGAGTCCGGAGCTAGGAGATATCGTATTTTTAATTCGTCATAACTAGTAGAAAATGAGGCTGAATTTATGACGAATTTTGACTATTTTTGGACGAAAAAGAGAGGAATTTGGGGAAGAAAAATATGAAGGATGAGGTATTTATAATGGTGGACACTACTTAATTAAATACGACTAGGATTGGTTAATTTGGATAGGATTATGATGAATTTAAATAAGGATAGGATATGCATGAAGTTGATTTCCTAGTAGGTTCAGGATTTGAATTAATTTAAAATAGAGTTTGAATTTATCTCAATAATTTATAATCTTAAATATAATTAAAGATAATACAAATAATTTATAAAATCTTATTAATATATATAACACTAAATTAGCATCTATCTAATATTAAGACTATATATATCCAAATAAATTCTAAATAATTTAAAAAATCTAAATAAATTTCTTAAAATTCTAAATAAATTACAAAAAAATATAATTAAATATTTTGAACTAAAATAAATATTTGGTAGGAACGACATGCAAGTATGGTCGTATAGTAAATCATAGAAGTCCTAAAAATTTATGTTTCCTAAGTTTTAATTACCAAAAATTCTAGAAAAATCTCCAAAAATCTAAAATAATATAAAATAATTCTAAATGAATATTTATATAAGTAAATATACTAAAAAAAATTATTTTCTAATTAACTAAGAGAATACTCTAAATAAATTCAACATCTATAATAAATATAATAATATAAAATATACACAAATACCTATTTTGGGTGAGGGAGTTTACACAAACGATTTGAGACGACTAGACTATGTTGCCTCAAGTCAAGGAGTTTCTCAAGTTACGTCAAAAACTTGAGGATGATGGCATGCCCTTAAGCGACGCATTTGTCGTGGGGGGTATTATGGCCAAGCTTCTGCCAGGATGGAGCAATTTTATCTCGGATATTGTCACTACCACATTTTCTAGAAAATGATATTTTAGTCATTTGGTAGTTAATTAAATATTTGCATGTTGAATATTTATTTGTTATATTATTTATTTATTGTTAGCATGTTAGATTTATTTTTGGACTTGTGTTAGTGGACCTAACTAGTTTAGTTTAGACTCATGGACCAATATTTAATTCTAGTTAGAATTGAGCCCAATAATTAGAAGCCCAATCATTAGGAGGATGATTAATTATGTTAAACCTATTAGACTAGAAGCTTTCCTCCTTAATTATTTCTTCATGAGAGGCCTCAAGGAATATTTTAGACTTTATATAGTAGCTTGAGGGAGGGGGCAAGTGAGGCCTATATAAAGGGGATAAAAACTTTCTCTCTCTTTATTTTTTATTCCAAATCTAGATCTAGAATTTTTCTCAACCAAATTATATCAAATCTCTACCAAATTTTCACCAAATTTCTTCCTAAATCACTATTGGATACTAGTAGAGCAAGGATCTACAAGGAGGAAGCATGGATCTACAAAGAGGAGCATGGATCTACAAGTTGAAGGCTCATTTCACCACTTTTGGAGATTTTATTGGGAATCCATCTCCCAATAGGTACAATTCAGTTTTTTCCCTTAATTTAGGTTCTAAATATGATATTTAACCATAAAAAATTAACTCATATGCATAGGCTACCTATAAAATTTTGTTTTGTGTTCATAGGAGGCCTATTGAGAAAGTTATGGTACTTTTTGTGTCAATTTTGGGAGAATTCCGATATTGACATTTGTTGTGTGTGTCAATTGGTCCTATAGATCAATTTGGCATGTGCTTGTGTATTTAGGGCTAGTGGCGTGTCTATAATTGGGTACGTGTAGGTCGTATCCCAATAATTTGGTGATACGTGTTGATTTTGGGGAGTTTTCCTCCGACACGGGACTTTGTGCATGTCATATTTTGACACGGACACGTAGAATTATGTTTGACTCTTCGTATTGTTCATAAATAATATATTAGGCTTTCTCGTGTCCTTTGGGGTACGTTTGGATGTGTGGTGGACTCGTGTCGCAAGCGTATCCTAGATCTAGTGGGATACGGGAGCGATGCACTCCATGTGTTTGTATATTTTTTCCATTATTTTAAATTATTATAATATGTAATTATATGCATGTGTGTATATATATATATATATATATATATATATATATATATATATATATATATATATGTGTGTGTGTGTGTGTGTGTGTGTGTGTGTGTGTATTAGTGTATCATATATTTATGTACCTATGTATTATGTATATATGTAGCTATATTTCTACATATGTAATAGCTATTAATTATAGTAGTGTATTTATATAAGTTATATGTATATACATATATGTTATCTATATATATATATATATATATATATATATATATATATATATATATATATATATATATATATATATATATATATATATATATATATATATATATATATATATATATACTTGCATAATTATATATATGCGTGTGCGTATATGTGATTATATATATATATATATATATATATATATATATATATATATATATGTGTGTGTGTGTGTGTGTGTGTGTGTGTGTGTGTGTGTGTGTGTGCGTTTATATATATATATATATATATATATATATATATATATATATATATATATATATATATATATATATATATGTGTGTGTGTGTGTGTGTGTGTGTGTGTGTGTGTGTGTGTGTGTGTGTGTGTGATTATATATATCTATATATATAGTTGTGAGAGGAATATATATACTTGTTAGATATGTAGTAAGTTATTATGTAGGTATATGTATCTATGTATTGGTATTTATTATATGTTAGTAGTTAATAGTTTTAATAGTTTAGTTATGTTAGTATAGTTTAGTATATGGGGGTTAGCTATATATATTAGTTATATGTATTAGGATTTGAATTACCTTGGGATACCAAGGTAATGTCAAGGTATTGAGGGATACTCAAGGTATTGGGTAATGGGTTGGTTTAGTCTAGTTAGTTACTATAGTAGTTAGTTAGTTGTATATGTTTGATTATGTAGATAATTAGATATGTAAACTAGTATATATATGTTATGATTGATAGTTAGTCTCATATACTAATAGGTAGTGTATCTTGAAAGTTAGTTATATTAACTATACATATCTATGTATGTTAGTATTATAATTAGTTCTATGTTATATTGAGATGTATATATTAGTGTTAGTTATAACTAGTATTAGTTTGAGGTTTTATATATCTATTGGTATTAGTTATATGTTGAGTTTTGGGTTACCTCGGGATACCAAGGTATTACCAAGGTATTGGGTCGATACCCAAGGTATTGAGTTTGGGTATCGAGATAGGTGCGATACGATTGGTACAAGGCCAAGGTATCATAAATTCCTTGTTTTAATATAGTATTAAGTATAATAACTTGTATATATATCTAAAACATTATTTTCATATAAATGAACTTGTGTATCTTAGGATACGACTTTTTGAATGCCTTTTAGTATCTTAGCTTGGATTGTATAGCATAGTTTTATAGTATTTTGACTTAGTGACTTAGTTTTAGACTCTTGCGACCTAGATTTTATCGATTTGACCTAGAAATGGCTTTATGACTTCGAATTGCATCAACTTAATTTATTTCTATTTTAGAATCTTGTATTGATGCAACATACCAAATATAGGTTGTGTGATACCAGCTTGGACATCGAGAGACACACCTTGCTCAGGACTTCAGGCGAATACATTTTTCTGATAGTTTTTAATTCATAATATTGTATATATGCATGTTCTAGAATTGTATACATTGATCCCGACACAGTGATTTCACGGACTGGTGCTATATGGATCCCGTTATGAGATATTATCCCCACCGTGTTCAGCGGGTACTCGTGTACATTGTATCTCATCGTGTATATTGGGTATTGATATTACTTCGTGTTCACACACTGCTCGTGTTCAGTGTGCTTATTCGTGTACACCCACCGCTCGTGTTCGATGGTTATGATATTTGTGTACACCCACTGCTCGTGACAGCGGTTATATTTTTCGTATTCGTAGCATGTCGTGATTGGATCCATCAGCATTAGTTGGGGGTGGGAGAGTAGGAGTTGACTATATGATCAAAGCCATTGTTACATCATGTACATTCTGGTTACATATCTCACTTGTAATCCGTCTTACCTGATCATGTTCACCCAACCCGATCACATAATGAACTTGTATTCTGAGGCACATTAGCTAGTTTAGATTGTAGTTATTTTATCATATTGTTGATATTTATATTGTTGTTATATATTACCTGTATATCTATTGTTCAACATTCATATGTTTAGTGATCTTGTATTTCATTTCTATATCTGTTTATATGCTCGATTATGCTATTGAAACTGCTTTCAGAGGTATGTACTTCGCTCCAATCCTGACTGGATATTTTTTTAGATGTTTGGCTTATAGAGCAGTGTCCCATATTCTACGGTCCACAGGACGGTGTATCTTTAGAGGATCCTTTGGTAGACCAGGAGGACTTAGTTGCAGAGCCGAGGAGATCTAGTTTATTTGTGTTGGACTTGTATTATATTATATTATTGAGATTCTTTGGGTTGTATATTATTTCATATTATGGTTTATATCTTATTCTTTCCTTCGCTATTCCATTCGTGCTTATTTTTCTTAGTTTGCATTGTGATTGAGTTTAGTTATATTGTGAGATATCATTTTGTTTCTCTGTTTGGAGTTGAGATAATTGACAGGTATCATATTATATTGTTGAGATGCTAGATAGTTAGAAATAATCCAGATAACGTTCTATCGCCGATTCTGCGGCATAGGCTGGGCATAACCACGTACTCGTGCCCGAATATCCGGGTACGGGTCGTGACACGTTTTTAGTGGTGGCCTATACAGGTTAGGCTTTGCAAGTTGTACGATATCGTGGTAGTGTGACGACTTAGTTTTACTACTGCGAGCCTGTGATAGGATATAGGATATAGGCTATATGATATAAGATATTAGGATGAGAGGATACTCAATCACAAATTTCTTGAGAGATTCCTGGGACGACCCTTGAGAATCTTATTACAATTTCCATTTCAAATCTTTTTCCTTGTTTCTGTCCACTCTAACTTGTTGTTGTTGAATTTGATTCTTGGTGATCAATCATTGAATTTGATTCTTGGTGATCGGTTGATTTAAATTCTTGGTATTCGTTATTAAGTTTGATTTTATATTAATAGAAATTTTACAGACTAAATTACGGTATCATCTGATGACATATGTTGATGAGGATAGTGAGAAAGGTGAAACGTCTGCTTTGGTTATGGAGCATAGAGTTTATCGCAGCCATATTAGCTGGCATGGCAGAAATATAGGAACCTGACTTCGGATGTACATATCTTAGTTATGAAATTTAGAATTTCTCGATGTTATACTAGTCGGCACAGCGAGGATTCTAGACGACATGATTATAGAGGTGCATACCTAAGTTATGGGATCTATCGTTTATCGCAGCTATGCTTACTGGCGTGGCGAGGATTCTAAGTGTCATAATTTCGGACAGACGTGTATGATTATCAGGTTGTATCTTAAATTGGTTCTTAAAGTATCATCTCAATATTTTTCCACTTTTGTTATTATAGGACTTTGTTCCATCATTTTCTTTAGCTTAACAGTAGAGATACTTTCAGTTCTTTAGTCCAATTCTTTATAGAGCTTCATTCCATTAGGGTTCCTTGTTAGTATAATAATTGGTGAATTGCAATTAGGTCTGTGTCTTGAGTATCAGTATTGACTGTTGGGAGTGTGGCTTATGAGTCTGTAAGTGGTTCTTGGTTGGGCAGGTGAGCAATAAGCATAAATCTAGAGATAACCCATAGCGTAGTACCTTGTAGCAATAGTTCTATAATAGGTGTCATTATAGATAGTATGGGTACTATCAGTGGTGGTTTTAGGAGTTAGTATCAGAGTCAGCATATCAGTTCTGGATAGTCATGAATTCATGTAGTTGGGTGAGCCATATAAATATCAAGGAAATTGTGTTGGAAATCAATGGAGCATGATATTCAATTGGGTGATTGATACTTAGGTGTGTCAAGAGTAGAGAAATGTATATGCATCAAGGGTATTAGTGAGTCTGCCATGGTAGAAAGGTACCCATAAGTGTATGGTAGAGTGTGAAAAAATAATAATACATTGTGCAAAAGTAGTAGGACTGGTGATACAGGTTGATGTGAGTAGATAGGAGTGTACCAGTATATGACTAGTGATGGATATATCACCTGATATTGAGGCTAGTGATGTATTGGAAGCAATAGGTGGAAGAGTGTCTAAAAATTGTGTACATGATGCAAAGTGGGTGATAAGTGTCAGTGTGAAAGTTTATGAGTATCAGAAAGTGGAAGCTGGAGTGTTAATATTATGTCATGGGTTGAGAAATATCAAGATTGATCATGGAAGATATGTAGTGTATCACTGATTTATGTATCCGTCTGTAAAAGGTTTGAGGAGAGATATGTATACATCAATAGAGATATGGAACCATATGTCTGCCTTTGAGAGTGAAATAAAACATGTGTATTATAGAAGTTAATAACTAGTGCAAGTGATCATGAGTTCTAGTGAGTGTGATAAGGTGATCTAATGATGAAGCTAGTGTCTTAGAACCTTAAAGTCATATATTGTGTAGTTAGGAAGCTAGTGTTACTATATCAAGAGTGCTAGTATTTCTAAATCAGGGATTAGTTGAGTAATGTGCTAGTAACAGTAAGCACCTTGTGAGATAATTGGATTGGTGTATCAGTTAATGGATAGAAAAATATTTGGGAGTAATAGTACAAGTGATCCAAACAATAGAGGAGGAAGACAATATATATATATATATATATATATATATATATATATATATATATATATATAAGTTTAAAAGGTATAGTACCTTACTAATTTTGAGTATAGAGGTCGTATGTATCAGAGAATAGTCCGAGGGGTATAAGGATACCAGTGAGATGTCATGGTGTTGTAATGGCTAGAAGAAAATTGTGTATGTCTTATGATACTAATGTATAGGTAAGAACCTTAGGATGATTAACAAATGTTTGA
The DNA here is from genome assembly GCA_036927795.1 of Iris macrosiphon. NCBI lineage: Eukaryota > Viridiplantae > Streptophyta > Magnoliopsida > Asparagales > Iridaceae > Iris > Iris macrosiphon. The sequence continues at coordinate 99,755,955 of JAYESA010000016.1, read as the reverse complement.
TGATGAGTTGCACCAAATATCAGATAGAAAGAGGTACCCTAGTAACAAGAGTCGGAGTACCTCAAGTATTATGAAAGTTTAGGCACAAGCATTTTAATAACTAATATAATGATATAGAGGAGAGACATGAGTAACTTGGTATGAGAATGTTATCTAAAATACATATGAGAGCTGGTGCCTTGTGTAGACAGTAACAAGATTTAAGTAAGGCATCATATTGAAAGTATTAAAGTTTGACGAGGGTGTGCTAATAAAATACATGATTGAAAAGGTATACAAGTGTTCCTTGCAAGATGAATGATTGAGAATTTTTGGTGATTGAAACATAATAAGGAGGTAGTATCTTAGTAGTATTTTATATAGTATCCTAAGTAGCAAGTGCTAGTGAGTTAAGCATGTCCATGACCTAGAATTAGAGTATATTATGAGTATTTGGTAACCCTCGGTATTAAGAATATCTTGACAAGATTGACGATTAATAGTGTGTGATGGAATATGCCACATGTGGCATAGCAGATTACTTTACCAGTAAAGGAAGATATCCTAGCAGGGCAAAGACTGAATTCATGATAGTTAGAGTCTAATTTCTCTTTCAGTAGAATGGTAGGATTGTATGATAAGACTATTTTAGACTGTGATTGATAGGGTTTGACCATAGTAAGATTTGTATGAATAGGATATGACTGGCCTAAGAGAGAGGGGTGAGAGTTTTAATTTTGAGGATGAAATTCTTCTAAGGGGGGTAGATTTGTCACTACCATATTTTATAGGAAAGGATATTTAGTCATTTGGTAGTAAATTAAATATTGTGCATGTTGAATATTTATTTATTGTATTATTTATTTATTGTTAGCATATTAGATTTATTTTTGGACTTGTGTTAGTGGACCTAACTAGTTTAGTTTAGACTCATGGACCAACATTTAATTCTAGTTAGAATTGAGCCCAATAATTAGAAGCTCAATCATTAGGAGGATGATTAATTATGTTAAACCCATTAGACTAGAAGCTTCCCTCCTTAATTATTTCTTCATGAGAGGACCCAAGGGATATTTTAGACTTTACATAGTAGCTTGAGGGAGGGGACAACTGAGGCCTATATAAAGGGGATGAAAATTTTCTCTCTCTTTATTTTTTATTCCAAATCTAGATCTAGAATTTTTCTCAACCAAATTCCATCAAATCCCTACCAAATTTCCACCAAATTCCTTTCTAAATCACCATTGGATACTAGTAGAGAAATGATCTACAAGGAGGAAGCATATATCTACAAAGAGGAGCATGGATCTACAAGTTGAAGGCTTATTTCACCAATTTTGGAGGTTTCATTGGGAATCCATCTCCCAATAAGCACAATTCAGTTTTTTCCCTTAATTTAGGTTCTAAATATGAGATTTAACCATGAGAAATCAACCCATATGCATAGGCTACCTATATAATTTGATTTTGTGTTCATAGGAGGCCTTTTGAGAAAGTTATGGTACTTTTTGTGTCAATTTTGGGAGAATTTCGATATTGACATTTGTTGTGTGTGTCAATTGGTCCTATAGATCAATTTGGCTTATGCTTGTGTATTTAGGACTAGTGTCGTATCCATAATTAGGTATGTGTAGGTCGTATCCCAATAATTTGGTGATACGTGTTGATTTGGGGATTTTTTCTCCGACAAGGTGTCACGCCCCAGTCCCAAGATACGTAGGACTAGGAATACGTAACACGCCTAGCCGTATGTATTCGAACTCCAATATATGAAAACCATATACACACGTACGCTGTACATGAATATCTAATCCACCAGTGGTAAATATACTGTCACAACAAGTCACACACAATCTATATCTCATCCACAGTACAAATAATAAGTAGGAATAAAGAGCTGAATAATAACTGAATATCAAAGATGAGTATCAAGTCTGATAGTCGGGTGGAAATAAATCCATTACAAAACTACTATACTGAAGTAGCAACAAGGATCTCTAAATAGCGGTAATAGAATTACAGATACTCCGAGGGTAAGACCTCCTAAGTCTGGTAAGTAGTGTCATACGCAGGTCCGTACTCCTGCGGATACTCCTGCTCGTCCATATCTGGAAAGGAACCAGGTCCTCAGAGAAACGTAACAAGATACATAATAACATGCCAATAAGTACTGAAATATAAACATCCAATGGGTCGCCAAACTGTCTAAGTGAATGCAGTTTGAGAACAACTTTCCACCAAGTGGGCTATCTGGCCATATAATGGGATTGGCATAATTCTTTCGGAGAATCAGGGGCCTACAAAGCATGTCGTCTTTTGAATGACAGAGGCTGCTAAGTAGTATAGGGGTCATCACGATCGCGTATCTCCGGTGGAGCGTACGGGTTACATAAAAGAAAAGTGCAAAGGAGCCCAAATATCTTACTTGTTGTTCTCCCTATCCCATGCTCTAAGCATGCCACATCCATGACACGATAAACCTCTAAATAACTTCCCGGTCTACTAGCATACAAAGTCTATCAGCAGTCATCCCTAACGCACAGCCCATGCGTATAGGAGGCCAGACCTGTCACGCAGTCAGTGAACTATATGAGACCCACAACTCGTGTAACAACTGTGTCACGACCAATGAACCTAATGATGCTCCATAATAATGGGGTGGTCTCATAAAGTAGGTCCAAATAAATAAAACATGATACGACGACATCGTCGTTGCACCCGAGTTTCCTTGGACACACAATTTATATAGCAATAAATGAACTAAATAAGCAAAAATAAATTATGCAGACATCATATGGAATGTAAATAATAGTACGATGGCAAGGTATACTTGCCGAGCAAGAGTTTTGTATAGTGCAAGCGTCCAATATAGTGTTAAGTTTGGTGTAAGAAGTGGGATTAGGGTTTTGGAGAGTTTGTAATATATAGAGAGAGATAAAGAGGCGGTGGGGGTAATTTAGTAGTTTCAAAAACTACTGCTGCTGCTGTTTCTTTTTTTTTTTTAGTTTAGTTTCGGTTGAGGAGAGTTTAGTAATAATAGATATAAGAGGCGGTGGAATGAGAGGGCTCACACGCGCGGAGAAGGGAAGAAAAGTTAGTTTTTGCTGTTGCTGCTGATATTTTGCTCTCCTAATGGGTCCGGGTAGGGCTAAACGGGTAGTGGGTTCAAGCGGGTAGGGTAGAGGCTAAGGGGTTTGGGTTAGATCTAATAGAAATTATATTTGTGTATACCATTAAGCTAGCAACAGTCCAAAGGGTCTCCTACATAGAATAAATTAGAAAAAAAATTATAATTGCTCCATAAATCTCCTAGATGCATAAACACCTCAAATAAAATTAAATAAAAAATCTATTCCCTCTATTTAGCTCATAACTACTAAATAAATAATTAATAAAAGATTAATATAGTTTTCAGAATTAGGGGTTTTACATTCTACCCAACTTATAAAAATTTCGTCCTCGAAATTAAAACTAAGCCATGGTAGAAAGTCAAGAATGGTAGGAGATATAAATTAACAAGTAAATTTATACCTTAGTCTACGAATAGGTTCGAAAAATGTTGGCGTATGTCGTCCTCGCGCTCCAAGTAGATTCTCCTGGCGCGCCATGCTTCCATGCCACGCAGACTAAGGGAATAGACTGGTTCCTCAATACTTTCTTTCGACGATCGAGGATTTCCACGGGTTGCTCTTGATAGGACAAGCTTGGCCCAATGGTGATCTCCGAATGGTTGAGAACATGACTGCTGTCTGCCATATATCGCCTGAGCTGCGACACATGGAATATGTCATGTACTCCCTCAAGTGAAGGTAGTAGCGCAAGTCGATATGCAACTTCTCCCACTCTCTCTAGCACGTCAAATGGTCCAATATACCTTGGACTCAACTTGTCGTGCCCTCTGAATCGAATGGTGCCTCTGGTAGGTGATATCCTTAAGAAGACATGATCGCCCTCTTTAAACTCCAAGGGACGACGATGAAGGTCTGCCCATTGTTTCTGCCTGTCTTGCGCTGCTCGCAAGTGTCCTTGTATCTTCTTAACTGTCTCAATGGTGTTGACCACTAATTCTGGTCCCAGAATCTGACGTTCTCCCACGTCACTCCAACACACAGGAGACCTACACTTTCTTCTATACAATGCTTCAAACGGAGCCATCTGGATGCTTGCCTGATAGCTATTGTTGTAAGAAAACTCTACAAGATGTAGGTGGTCCTTCCATGATCCTCCAAAGTTTAACATACAAGCCCTCAACATATCTTCCAATGTCTGAATAGTACGCTCTGACTGCCCATCTGTCTGCGGGTGATAAGATGTACTGAACTTCAGACGAGTTCCAAGACTCTCTTGCTTGCTCCTCCAAAAGTGCGATATAAAGTGCGAATCCATGTCTGATACAATGCTGACTGGTACGCCGTACAATCTCACGATCTGCCTCATATATAAGTCAGCCAAAGCTTCTGTAGATTGGCCAACTCTAAAAGGCAAAAAATGGGCTGACTTTGTGAGTCTATCTACTATTATCCATACTACATCTTTACCACTTGGACTCTTGGGAAAGCCCGTGACGAAGTCCATAGTGATGTGCTCTCACTTCCATTCTGGAATCGGAAGTGGTTGCAATAATCCTGCTGTTCTCTGGGGCTCCGTCTTTACTTGCTGACATACCAAACATTTAGATATAAAGCGAGCTATCTCTCTTTTTATTCCATGCCACCAAAAGTGTTGTCGTAAATCACGATACATCTTGGTGCCTCCAGGATGAATAGAATATATCGAACTATGAGCTTCTGTCATCAGCTCCTATCAAATCTCTCTATTGGGAACATATAGACGATCACCACATCGTAATGTCCCGTCATTATGAATGCGTAGTCCTGTCTGCTCTCCGGCCTCTGTCCTTTCCTTTAATCTTCTGAATCTGGCTTCGGTAGGCAATGCTGCCTTGATTCTTTCTACTAGTGATGATTGTATTTGCAAGTTGGCTAGTGTCCCGTTTGCTCCGGGTAATATCACTTCAATGCCAAGATCTTGCAAGTCCTTCAATACTTTCTTCTGTGTTGTCAAGAAGTAAGCTACTGGTTTCCGGCTTAACGCGTCTGCTACAACGTTAGCCTTGCCTGGGTGATAATGTAGCTCTATCTCGAAATCTTTTATTAATTCGAGCCATCGACGTTGCCTCTTATTTAACTCCTTTTGCGTGAAGACATACTTGAGGCTTTTGTGGTCTGTATAGATTTCCACTCGTTCCCCATATAAGTAATGTCTCCATAGCTTTAGAGCAAATACAACGGCTGCAAGTTCCAAGTCATGAGTTGGATAATTCTTCTCATGTACTCGTAATTGTCTAGATGCATATGCAATCACCTTACCATGCTACATTAATACGCATCCCAAATATTTTCCTGATGCGTCACTGTAGATCATATAGCCTCCTGATCCTGATGGAATAGTCAATACTGGTGCTGAAGTCAGTCGCTTCTTCAATTCCTTGAAAGCGGCTTGACACTCGTTGGTCCATATGAACTCTTGATATTTGCAAGTTAACCGAGTCATAGGTGTTGCTATCCTTGAGAAGTTTTCCACGAACCGTCGGTAATATCCCGCAAGTCCAAGGAAACTTCTCACCTCTACTGCTTATTTAGGAACATGCCATGTCTCGACTGCCGAGATCTTTTCTGGATCAACAGAAATACCATCTCCTGTAACAACATGTCCAAAAAATGAGACTTTGTCCAAGAAAAACTCATATTTACTGAGCTTTGCATATAACTGCTCTCTCCTCAAGGTCTCCAGAATAATCCGCAGGTGCTTCTCGTGCTCCTCGTGGCTCTTTGAATAGACAAGTATATCATCTATGAAGACGACCATGAACTGGTCCAAAAACTGGTGGAAGACTCGATTCATTAAGTCCATAAAGATAGCTTGAGCATTGGTCAATCCAAATGGCATGACCAGAAACTCATAGTGCCCATATCTTGTCCGAAATGCAGTCTTCGGAATGTCTTCCTTCCGTACTTTCACCTGGTGATATCCTGATCTCAAATCTATCTTTGAGAATATCTTGGCTCCACTAAGCTGATCAAATAGGTCATCAATGCATGGCAATGGATATTTATTTTTCACTGTCACTGCATTCAAGGCTCTATAGTCAATGCACATACGCACTGACCCATCCTTCTTTGGTACAAACAACACTGGTGCTCCCCAGGGTGATGCACTTGGTCGGATGAAACCTTTCTCTTCTAGTTCTTTCAACTGTGTCTTCAGTTCATCCATCTCCTTCTTCGCCAGTCTATAAATATGTGATGCGATGGGTGCTGCTCCCGGTGTCAATTCAATTGAAAACTCTACGTCTCTATCTGGGGGTAGTCCTGGCAATTCCTCTGGAAAGACGTCTTGGAATTCTGAAATAATGGGATGATAGATAACATTGTCCATTGCGAGCTGCATACTATCAAGAATTTTTATGGATCCTCGTGCAAACTCAAGTTCAGGCTGGCCTGGTACCTTGAAAAGAATACTTCCTCCAAAGCAATCGAAGAAAGCGTGGTACTTGCTCAGTCAGTCCATTCCAAGCACAATATCAAAAGTTGGCATATAAAGGACTAAGAGTCGGGCATTCATCTTTCTGTCACGTATCACTATAGGACACGATCTATAAATTCTACTAACAAGTACAACTCCTCCTCCGATAAGAATTCTAATACAACTAGGTAAAGATGTGGAGGCAATGTTATGTTTGGCAATAAATCTAGATGATATGAATGAGTGGGTGGCTCCCGTATCAAACAATGTCACAACAGAAAAAGTAAAAGCAAGAGTGATACCTGCTATGACATCAATCTCCTGATTCATGTCATCCACTTCTATTGTAAAAGCTTGTCCGTTCCTCTGTGGTTGTCCCTGTCTGGCCCTCGCGAATTGATCCTCCTGTGCAGGTAGCGGTGGTCCTCGCTGAAATCCCCCTGCTGTTGGAGGTCGAGGTGCTCCTGGTCTCATCATTTGCTGAGTTGGCTTTGGTGTTGGGAGCGCTAGCCTCTGTGCTGGCGGTGGAAGTGTCAATGCTTGTTGCATAGGACAGTCTTTTATCATATGCTGTCTGGAACCACACCTCATACATTGTCCTAAGCGAGTTCGACAATCCCTCATAATATGTCCGCGTTTCCCACAATAATGGCAGTGGGGCTTCTCTGGGATCTGGTACGGTCCTGCTCTGTGCTGGTACTGCTATTGCTAAGCTAAATGACGTCTGATAGGTTCTCCTTGTTGTGTTCTTGCTGGTCCTTACTGCATCCTCAACTGACCTCCTTTTCCTCTGTTGATGGTTTCTTGCAATCTGGCTTCTGTCAGTAACTCGGCATAAGAGATCCGGGACTGTGAGCTTGTGTAATGTTGGAGCTCCTGAGTCAGTCCGCGATGAAACCTCTTAGCCTTGGCCAAGTCATCTGGTATCAGAGCAGTGCCATATTTACTGAGACGACTAAACTCGGCATCATACTCGTCCACTGTTCTGTTCCCCTGCTCCAGGTGGAGAAACTAATCGTACAATGCATCTCTGACGGTGTCCGGGAAGTACTTCCTTTCAAAGCACTCCAAGAACTGCTCCCAAGTCTGGTATGTACCCAACTGGCGCTCCATGGATTCCCACCAGTGATGAGCATTACCCTCTAGAAGCGTCCTTATACCCGTTATCCACAGCTCTGTAGGTAGATGCGATGCTTCTAATAACTTCTGAGTGTGAGTGATCCAATTGGTAGTTTCCTCTGGGCTCTCAATGCCTTTGTATGGCCTCGGACCCATCTGTACAAAGTCCTTTACTGAACCAACTCTAGCTCGAGGTACTGGAGCTAGTGCTTGGGCTGGTACAGTAGTCTTTGCAGCCATCCTTTCAAGTGCTGCTAGGAACTCTTGTCTCTGTTCTGCTGCTTGCTGTCTCTGCTCTGCAGCTAGTGTGGCAACCTGTTGTCGCTGTTCCTGCATTATTATCTGGAAGAATTAGAACAGTTGTGCCTGGCCATCCTGCGGTGTCGATGATACGGGAAGGTTCCTATTAGGTGGAATGGAAGGATCATATGGAACTAGATTGTGAATCTGTCCATCGGGTCCCGGAAGTCTAGGAATTGTTGAGGTCCCTCCTTGAGTCTGACCATTGACTCCAGAAGTTGTGTCGACATCGGCGACAGTACATCCATCCTGCATATCCATCTCTCTGCAGGTGATGTACGCAACGATTAAAAGAAGTACATGAATCAAACATGATTCAAGTATTAAATAGAATGTAGAAGCATGAAATATGTTGGGGAATTGTCCGCATATTTTACAGTCAAAAATCCCCAACATACATGAAGTCCCTCCCTGTGTAAAACAGGTTGCTAGGCTGTCCGCGTAAAGTAGAGCTTCAAATCTGTTGGCGTAAAACATGGCTTCAGATCTGTCTGTGTAAAGCAGAGATTCAAGGAAGTTTGGCGTAAAGTAGGGCTTCAAAGTTGTCCGCATAAAATAGAGATTCAAGACTGTCGGCGTAAAGTAGAGCTTCAAAGCTGTCTGGGTAAAAGTCTGCGTAAAAGTTTCCTGCGTAAAGTCTACCTGGGTAAAGTCTGCGTAAACTCTGCCTGCGTAAAAGTTTGCTTGCGTAAAAGTCTGCGTAAAAATCGGCGCGTAAAAGGTTGCTATTCTTCCGGCGTAAAGTCTGCGTAAAAAGTTTTCGCGCGTAAAGAGATCTGCGCATAAAGTCTGAAATACGTTGCAGCATAAAGTTTGTACGAGGAACTCTTCGTATTCCTCGGATGAATTTGTCAGACAAATCAGTGAACCTGACATCGAGTACTGCACGATGATCGAGAGGACGGCTGTGATGATAATTTTGTACAGAGACCCAGGTTGTCGTTTAGTGATATATTGGATACAAGTCGTTTTTACGCATTCAAAAGGAAAAATGGAGTCTTGTCAATACGCTGCATATTCTATATTGACAGAAATGAGTTTTTACACTCAAGATAAGACAAAATCAGCCGCCACGTCAAAAGCTATTTCTGTACAGAGGTCGAGGCATATCTCTGCATTTAATGCACGAGATTTGTTCTAATTGGTCATGACTGAAAAAGCTAAGACTGTGACAAATACGTTCACATCACCATCCTTACATTTTACGCCTAATCAGGCTACTCTACGCTGGTTATCTATTATTCATGAATCATCAAGTTTATGCAGGGGCAGTTACCTACGTGGCTTGCATGCCATGATCTTATAAAGGGATACGTGTCATATGCAGATTTAGAAGGCTATTTGAACGTGGGTAGCAGTTGTCATAACCGCAGCGTAAAGGAGGCAATCTTCTTCATAGTTTGGCCTTTACGCCAATAAGACAGTCATTTGGCTTTTTACGCCAACCAGGCAGGCATTTGGTTTTTATACCAACAAGAGTTATTTGGCTTTTACGCCAACAACAGTTATTTGGCTTTTATGCCAACAACAGTCATTTGGCTTTTACGCCAACAAAGGTAAAAGGGTCTGGTCATAGGGTAAAGGGTTTTGGTGTAAAACTTTGTTTATCCAAATATAAGATGGTTGAAAGGAAGAATGAGGTTTTAGTCAAGCGTGAATGAGATCCTTATACTCTATTCCTATACGCAGGATTGTTTGGTACAGTTACGTAACCAAGACAATATATTTTGGACCTGCATGGGCCACCACCAAAAATATGTCATGCCCCAGTCCCAAGATACGTAGGACTAGAAATACGTAACACGCCCAGCCGTATGTATACGAACTCCAATATATGGAAACCATATACACACGTACGCTGTACATGAATATCCAATCCACCAGTGGTAAATATACTGTCACAACAAGTCACACACAATCTGTATCTCATCCACAGTACAAATAATAAGTAGGAATAAAGAGCTGAATAATAATTGAATATCAAAGATGAGTATCAAGTTCGATAGTCGGGTGGAAACAAATCCACTACAAAACGACTATACTGAAGTAGCAACAAGGATCTCTAAACAGCGGTAATAGAATCACAGATACTCCGAGGGTAAGACCTCTTAAGTCTGGTAAGTAGTGTCATACGCAGGTCCGTACTCCTGCGGATACTCCTGCTCATCCATATCTGGAAAGGGACCAGGTCCTCAGAGGGACGTAACAAGATACATAATAACATGACAATAAGTACTGAAATATAAACATCCAATGGGTTGCCTAACCGTCTAAGTGAATGCAGTTTGAGAACAACTTTCCACCAAGTGGGCTATCTGGCCATATAGTGGGATTGGCATGATTCTCTCGGAGAATCAGGGGCCTACAAAGTATGTCGTCTTTTGAATGGCAGAGGTCGCCAAGTAGTATAGGGGTCATCACGACCGCGTATCTCCGGTGGAGCGTACGTGTTACATAAAAGAAAAGTACAAAGGAGCCCAAATATCTTACTTGTTGTTCTCTCTATCCCATGCTCTAAGCATGCCATATCCATGACACGATAAACCTCTAAATAACTGCCAGGTCTACTAGCATACAAAGTTTCTATCAGCAGTCATCCCTAACGCACAGCCCATGCGTACAGGAGGCCAGACCTGTCACCCAGTCTGTGAACTATATGAGACTCACAACTCGTGTAACAACTGTGTTACAGCCAATGAGCCTAATGATGCTCTATAATAATGTGGTGGTCTCATAAAGTAGGTCCAAATAAATAAAACATGATACGACGACATCGTCGTTGCACCCGAGTTTCCTTGGACGCACAATTTATATAGCAATAAAAGAATTAAATAAGCAAAAATAAATTATGCAGGCATCATGTGAAATGTAAATAATAGTACGATGGCAAGGTATACTTGCCGAACAAGAGTTCTGTATAGTGCAAGCGTCCAATATGGTGTTAAGTTTGGTGTAAGAAGTGGGATTAGGGTTTTGGAGAGTTTGTAATATATATATAGAGATAAAGAGGCGGTGGAGTAATTTAGTGGTTTCAAAAACTACTGTTGCTGTTTCTTTTTTGTTTGTTTGTTTGATTTCGGTTGAGGAGAGTGTAGTAATAATAGATATAAGAGGCGATGGAATGAGAGGGCTCACACGCGCGGAGAAGAGAAAGAAAAGTTGGTTTTTGCTGATGCTGCTGATATTTTGCTCTCCTAACAGGTCCGAGTAGGGCTAAACGAGTAGTGGGTTCAAACGGGTAGGGTAGAGGCTAAGGGGTTTGGGTTAGATCCAATAGGAATTATATTTGTGCATACCATTAAGCTAGCAACAATCCAAAGGGTCTCCTACATGGAATAAATTAGAAAAAATTTATAATGGCTCCATAGATCCCCTAGATACACAAACACCTCAAATAAAATTAAATAAAAAATCTATTCCCTCTATTTAGCTCATAACTACTAAATAAATAATTAATAAAAAGATTAATACGGTTTTCAGAATTAGGGATTTTACACAAGGGACTTTGTGCATGTCATATTTTGACACGGACACGTAAAATTGTGTTTGACTCTTCGTATTGTTCATAATAAAATATTAAACTTGCTCGTGTCCTGCGGGGTACGTTTGGATGTGTGGTGGACTCGTGTCGCAAGCGTATCATAGATCTAGTGGGATACGGGATCTAGCGGGGATGACCGATTAGCCTGCGGGAGATCGGGACATGACAGCTTGCATGGCCGCTTCTATTGGATATATTTGAACGATTATGGAATGATATGGTCGGTTATTCAGATCCGTTTTTTGTGGTATTTGAATTAATTCGTTCCTATCTTTGTGGGATTCGAATTAAAGTTGTTCCTATCTTTCCGTAACTAATGGGTGGTCAGGCTCCTCTATAAATATTCTCTTCGTGCCTCCATTGAGGACTTACTTCAAAATAGAGGAGACGAAGAGAGTTGTTGCAACCGCCATTGTAGTCCAGAAAGTTCGTGCGAGTCCAAGTAAGGAGGTAACATCGAGCATTCCAGAAGTTCTACGTGAACTTGCTGGTTCCTGGGAACAAATCGCGTGGAGCGAATCTTGCTTTGAGCAACGGTGATTTTCATCCCCTCAACAAGCAGATTTCCTTCTTCTCCTTTCTCTTCTCTTTTGTTAGTTGTAATTCCGTTTTGTCCGTCTTTATTTGCCAGTGTAAGAAAGAACGTGGAGTTTGTTTTTCTGATTCCTTTGTAATCTTGAGAGCAAGTTGTAATAAGGATCTTTATATTGTTCTTCGTGGAAATCGAGAATAGTCAGAGTGAAAACTTTTGTGTGAACCTCTGATATCGACCATGCGTTCTTCCATCTTTGGTTAAGCCTCAAGACTAACATTCTATATATAACTAACATGTGGTCGATAGTAGGCCAGTCGGGTGTGTTGCACTCTTGGTCTCGCATGATGGATTCACTAAGACTAATATAAAAATTAAAATTAATAGGAAAACAAAATAATTTTAGGAAATTACTAATTGAAACATACAAAGTGATAGGAGGTTATCACATTTTTAAACACATATAGTAATTAATTTGATACCTAAATTACGCTTTGTAAAAATGTTAGGAAACACACACAATTTCAAAGTCCTAAACTCATATTCTTTCTTCCTCTTGCACAACTTCATCTTCCTCTTTTGAACATTACTGATGATTTCGAACCCCATTATATAATTTTTGAAGCTTTATAAACCGTGAGCCGAGTTGGGGATGAAGAACTGCCATGATTCTGGCAGTCCTAACTGTTGTTAGGGCTGTAAGAATCCTTATAGCCCTAACTGTTGTTAGGGCTGCAAGAATTCTAACAGTCATAGGACAGAGAGTTATATATATATATATATATATATATATATATATATATATATATATATATATATATATGTCCTATGACTGCTAGGATTCTGACAGTCCTGATTGTAGTTAGAAGTGCTAAAATTCTAGCAATCCTAAGAAAAAAGTTTCCTGTCTTAGGGCTAACATGATTATGAGAGTCTTATCCTGACATTCCTTCGTCGTCCCCAATCCGACTGTCACGATTTCTGAAGCTTCCATACCCCTATAATGATGTTCGAAACCACAAATAATAATGTTTGAAAGAGAAAAAAAGAAATTGCAAGAGGAAGAGCAACTTGTGTTAGAGCATCATTAGTAGTTGGACTCTCCAATGCGATTTGGGGCCAAATTTTTTTTTTTTTAAGTAAATGTAGAATGGGTTGAGTTTGTATGAGAATAGTAGGAAATGATAAATTGAGCTCCGCTCCCAAAGATTGTGTGGTCAAATTTTGATGTGAAAAAATAAGAAGTAAAATCTAGAATTTAGAATGTTGGGCTCCAAATTGGGACCTACTATTCTACAAAATGAGTTCCTACAATCTAAAATCTAGAAATTGGGAGGTCCAACCCTTAACACCTATGGGTGGGGTGTGACCGAAAATCTAAAAATTAGGACTATGAATGAAACTTACTATTCAACAAAATGAGCTTCAAAATTCTGAATATAGAATTTGGGCTTGATGATTAGTCTTACTAATGATGCTCTTAGAAACAAAAACTTGGACGTTTAAAATGGTGGGTTACACCTAATAAATTATGCGTTGCCTCCTACCATTTTTTTTAAAATTTTAAAATGATGTCCCTAATTATGTAATAGAGTTAATTATCCAAATGGTGTCTGGAGAATGTAGTGGTTATCGTTTTGGTGATCGAACAATTTTTTTTGGTTAATTTGGTATCTAAATTTTACATTTTGGTTTAAAAAGTGTCTGAATTAGATTTCGTTGGTATTTTGGATAAAAATCGATAAAAATAGACATCTGATGGTAACGTGCCTTATCTTTCATTGTTATTTTTGTCATGTTTTTTGTTTTTGGCTAGGAATATTAGTATTCAAAGAAATTCTACATAATCAAATAGCTTCTGTCGAGTATAAAATAACGGCTCTACAATCAATTATAGCCGACGTATCGGTTGGTCACGACAAAAATAATTCTAAAAATAAGGTACGCGACTATCACATGTCCAAATTTTAACGATTTTTATCCAAAATATCAATGAAATAATTATTATCCAAAATACTAATGAAATAATTTTTATCCAAAATACCAACAAAATATAGTACATACACTCTTTAAACCAAAATATAAAACTTATATATATATCAAATTAATCAAAAAATACTTCCATCACCAAAATAACGACTATGATATACCTCGGGCACCATTTGAACAACCCCTACTACTTTTGGTGGTGCCTTAGTAATTTACTAATTTTATAGAGAACAAATTGAAACAAGCAAGCGACCCCTTTCTCCTACTCCTCCCCCTCCTCCTCCTCCTCTCTTTTTCTTTCATCAATGGAAGATGAAGTGATACAGAGAGTACTAGAAGAAGGTGGCAGAGAGTACTACCACCACCCCACATCTCCACCATCACCAACTCCTTCTGCTTCCTCCATCCTCCAATCCCTCCCTCTCCATGTGGTAAAACCCTAAAAAATCCCCATTTTTATCACTTCTCCTTCATCAATTCCTTCTAAAGGTTGAAACTTTACTAATGGGTTTCGGTTTTTGTCAGTCTTTCGATCATGGTTACTATCTCCTCGTCAAGGCCATTCAAGAACTCAGGCTGAAGAAGGAGGGCCATGTAGTCACTGTTGGGATTGGGGGACCAAGTGGGTCTGGCAAAACCAGGTGATTGATTGATTCTGCGAGTCTTTTTTGCTGTTTTTGGTTAGTTGGTTGTAAAGTTGGTTTCTTGGGTCTTGTATAGCTTGGCGGAGAAGGTTGCGACGGTGCTCGGGTGCGCGGTGATCTCGATGGAGAACTACCGGAGTGGCGGGACAGACGACGGGAATGACTTGGATTCAATTGATTTTGATGCCCTTGTCCGCAATTTGCAGGTTAACCTTAATTGACCATCAATTGTAGGCTATGTTGCACGGGCACGAACAAAACAACATACAGAACGACATTGATTTTGGTATGCCCTACTGTATTTTGGAGTGCCTGTATTGTGTTTGATACGTGCCCAGCACAATGAAGCACGGACATAAAATCGACTTTTACAGTGTCCGTTCTTCCTAGATTATGGATTTAGTTAGTGTAATACTGGGATGTGCTACGGATATGTGATTGTTTCTGGGTATTATGGCTTCATTGACTCAGAATTTGTTGACTATGAACTAGAAAGGATTAAGTTTAAGCAAGTTCTGTAAAAACGAAGTAGTTTAGTTCATGTTAGTTTGATTAGTACAATATAGTCGTAGGAAAGGTTCTAATATGGTGCAAAAAAGAGCCACCCAAATGCTGTTAATTGGTAAAGTTTAGTTCCCCTTTCCGGAACTCCAGTCATTGAGGACAGGAATTCTGGTCGAGGCGTGAGTTGTATTATTTAGATTCTTATGAGATAAACCCTAATTCCGCCCTCTCTTTCTTTCTTATCCAATTTCCATATTCTCCATGAATTTGATAAAGGCCAATAGTTGATGTACTTTCGTCTTCTTCTCTTGTGGGATACTCCATGTTAATAGTTGGGTATGCATACTATTAGAGCGATAATATAACAAGCAGCAAGAACTTCTTTCCCAAAACTCTTTATCTTAAGCCTTTCCCTCTGTTCAGTTTTTTTTCCAGCTGAATTAGCCATGATCATGTCTTTTGCAATACTTTATCGATTTGTGGAATGCTTTGGATCTGTCTTATTACTGTGTTTTCATTGCTTCTGGATTATATTGCCCCTGCATTCACTTAGAAATTAGAACCTGTTGATGTTAACTCTAAAAGACTGTCCAGAGAAAGTTTTGTGGAAATGAAGTAGCGAGCTTCTATAGTAGGCTGCTGCTCATGGTTTTTTGAGTCTACTCATTAAGACTCGTAGGGCTCATTGTCAGAATGAAAATGTATTTGTTTAGGAGGGTGGCTTAATATGTCCAATTCATTGTAGTTTTGGTTAGTTGGATTTGATATGAACCTTGGGAGAACTCATTCTAAAAGCTAGCCGTTAAGATGAGAGATCCCACGATTATATCAACCCACCCACATCTAGTTTCCCATATAACCGACGTGGGAATATAGGATCGTAAGATTCCACCATGCTCCTGAGTCCCGATGCCTACGCGAGCTAGATTTGCACTAGACTTCTAGTCCCGAATGAACATTGCTATGTTGGCGTCACTATCCCCGTCCCACGATTGCATCCGGGAGACATGATGTAGGGCTATGATACCATTTGATACGAACCTTGGAAGAACTCATCCTAAAAGCTAGCCGTTAAGAGGAGAGAGCCACATTATATCACCCCACATTGAGTTTCCCATATAACTGATGCGGGACTATAGGATTGTAACAAGATACATGATGTAACAAACTAAATAGGGATGTTTCCATAAGAAAGAATCAGATACTTTTAAGATAATTGTCATTTTCCTCTCTCTAAGAAGGCTTGTTTTTTTATTTGTTTGGCACAGCCCAAATACAACAACAATGATGACAGAAGCAACAACAAATTCAAAGAAACCTTTATCTTATTTTTTTTTTACTGAAGCCTAGTCATACTCTTCCTTTATTCAGCTACTTTTCCAATTAAATTAGTAGCCATTATATCTTTTTTGATACCTCAAAATTCATGTTTGTTTTGATTTAGAGCTTCTCATCCTAGTCATACAAACAACTAGAGTCTTGCCACTTCTAAATACCACCTCATACGATTTTGTCCCAACACGTCATCGATTAAAGCTATTTGTACTCTCCATATTTATCTTTTCTCATATATTTGGTCTATGCCATGGTTCTTATTCCAGCTATACGTTTCTCCAATATGTCATATCTTGGCCAAACTTATCAGAATCTCCTTTGGCATTTAGCTAATTAGTAGAGTCTGCAAGTCGTTTTCCAGTTTGTAGGAGTAATTGCAGTTTCTGTGTCGATTTTGTACATGTTTATATTTTTCTACATGTTTAGCATTCAAGTTATATCTTATAATAAACTAAAAAACCACTAAACGAATATTCTATTTTTTTCCATGGGAGAAACTATATCAGAAAAAGTGGTAAACCAAGGTACTATTTGCCTTGCCTTCTGTATAGATATCCTCACTACCAAAGCAGACATGTAAAAAGAAGCTTTCCAGAATGTGGAAGATATTGCATGTTTTTCCAGAAAAGAATATTAGTGCAGCCTTTCACATTAGTTGGGAAATCACTGTCCAGAGGTCATTACTATATATTAAGTTGAAGGATTTGGTGTCCTACGAAAATAATTTTCATCGTATTATGCTACACCTGATAATGTATTTTTTTGGCTCTGTAAGAGTAGGACCTAGCGAAGGGCAAGGATACTCAGATGCCATTGTTTGATTTTCAAGAAAAAAAGCGCGTTGGTGCGAAGCAAGTGAAGGTTTCATCAGCTGGAGTTGTAAGTCCCTCGCTGAGTGCTCATCATTTCTGAGCAATCAAAATTAAGGCTTCCAACTAAATCTCCTACCATCAACTCTTATCGTGTAGGTGATTGTTGATGGTGCTTATGCTCTGCATTCAACACTCCGTTCTCTACTTGATATCAGGGTTGCTGTGGTAAACACTGCAGACTCAGCTACTTTCTTCTCTACCAGGAAAAAAGAAGAGAATATCTTGTTGACTGAAATTGTCTCGGTATCTCAGGTTGGCGGTGTCCATTTCAGTCTCCTTTCCAAAGTGCGGCATGACATTGTTGAATCTTGTTCACTGGATTACCTTATTGACAGCATATTTCCATTGTTTAGGAAGCACATTGAACCGGACCTCCATCATGCCCAGGTCAGTACGGTGTTTACTTTTCTTTGCTATTTTATATCTAATTGGTTTACTATTTCCCATTTGTGGGTCTCTGCAGATTAGAATCAACAATAGCTTTGTTTCATCTTTCAGAGAGCCTTACTATAAACTGAAATGCAAGACTGAGGTTGGTACCTCTTCCATTGACATACATGATTAGTACCTTTAAATCTTCCATCTTTAGTGGTACATCATACTGCATCAAGTTTAACATCACATCTTGTAGGAATCATTACTACCAATAACAGATTCAGCTTTGTAATGTCTGAGCAGCAGTCTAGTGGCGGTTTGATTTTGAAACATTTATACCCTTGCTGCTTGGTTTATATATGTAGGCAATTTTGTCAATGATGGCTATTCCCATTGACTTTAGTATATGTTTTCCAAACTGGCTCATCTTTCTCACCTATAGTACAGTTCACTTTTCCAACTAGTAAAAGAATTTACATTGCTAAGATACCTGAGGGTTATGAGATTAGGACCTACCTGATAAGCCAATAAAAACTCAGCCGCCCAGCTCCGTTGAAGAGGCTGTCATTGGCAATAGAAATGGTATATTATCATTATTTTTTCAATTCTACAAAGGTATTCCTCTGCGCCAGGATGCCTTCTGATGAAACAGTGTTGTCTTGCATGAAACTAAATGAAATATAAATGATTGATATTGAGTGATTAGATGACCAATCATGACGATAGGGCTAAAAATTGAAGCTTTTATGTGATTAACAATCACATTGATTTTAACCAGTTAAATTAGTTTTTTGTTTATTGAGTTTTGTACTGCTATTTGGAATTTTGTCAGACAGCTAAGTAGGTATCTAGTGTAAGAGTAATGTTCCTGCATCGAGAGCTAGCCTGTTTGTTTAGGAATATCTATTCTGGTTTTAGCGTTTCGTAATTTAAATCTAAAATTTCCTTTGTAGATTGACAAACTGGATATATTAGATGAATTTTGCTTTCATTTAACCTTTTAGTATATTTTGTTTGTTGATAATATTCCCGAGACCACTTAGGTTCTCAACTATACTTATCTCTTTTACTCTGTTTAGATATTTTTGCTGTTTTATCATCAAATTCCTCTTGTAATTAGATTGTTAATGGTTGGTCTATGGACAGTCTCTGAATGGAAGCGCGGCTTACTTTTTTGAACAAAATGAAGCAGAAACAGAGAAGTGAGTGCTTGAATTTATGTTACTTCTCAAGATATTACTGCTGTACTTTTCTCAGTAGGTCTTATGTGCAGCTATGGAATTATCTTATTTTCTGTACATAAGTATGCAGTTAATGTTAGCTAAATTTCCAGCTTCATTGAGATGTACCTTCGCCCACCATGTGCAAGTGAGGAAGCAAAGATAAACGACTGGATAAAGGTTCGGCAGTGTGGTATCAGATACTATTTGTCATTAGGTGACCAGAGAATTGTTGACAAACACTTCATTATTCGACCAAAAGCTGAATTTGAGGTATGTAGAACCTTACTACTGGAGTTATTATCTAGATAGACCTAATGCAGATAATCATCTGTTTGATTGTGTAATTCAATATTCTGGTTTCATTTATACATGGCTTTCTCGCAAATATTATGACTTTTGCAGTAGATAAAAATTTCTCAATTGTATGAGATTCTGGAATTTATTAGGATCTCGTTTCGAAGTCACAAACCCTCAGAACATAATGAATGATTTATTATGATAATAATCTAGCTTGTTACTTATTCTAAGGAATGTATTACATTGCTATCTTCTTAGTAATACATTCCTTAGAATAACTAACCAATGCAAGGTATATTTTTTAGTAATACAGATGATATTCATTTAAGTAAAAAATTTGAATAATTATAAATAAGATGACTCGTCGACCATTTTTTATTCATGTGTTGTCTAACAGTTCCATGCCTTATGCATGATTTGCTTCATCCTAGTGCTTTTTTTCATCCAAGAATGAAAATATATGTTAGGAACTTTGAGAAAAAAAATGTGAGTCATTGCTCGTCAGGGTGCGTGTTAGAGTCTAGGTACCATTTCTAGGCAAATACACGTTTATTTGTAGGTTAATATGTACATGAGTTGGCAGATAACTAGCCTTTTAGGCAACAATTATATACACATGTAGATATAATGATACACATCCTTATAACCTAATTGTTCATGAGTTGTAGGTGAGCAGCAGTGTTAGATTGATCCAGAAGATGACAATTATCGGTATGTGTGATGATGATGATCATCATTATCCAAGCCTTCTCCCAGCTAAATGCAATTGGTTATGGAACATCAGAAAGTTCCACAATAAATTGACAATGGTTGGTTATTATAAGCCAGATTTGTGACTTTTCCCACCATGGAAAGCCATAAGTCGCACGGACAAAAGGATACATCCCTTTCTTCATAATACCATTTGATTCCCTTAACTTCCCTTCCCTTTCCTTCCCTTCCCTTCCCTTCCCTTCACCCCCCTTTCTTCTTATTATTCAGTTTCTCGTATTCTCGTTTTTGTCCCCCTTCCCTTCTTGCTTTCCCATTTCTCCATAATTCTGCTCTTCTTTGTCTCTTTCCCTCTTCCCATCCTCCTTTTCTTGTTCACTTTTGACATGCAAGCCTAGTTCTGGAGCCGACCTAGCCATTTTGCCATTGAAGTTGTCCTTCTGTCGTACTGATTGATCAAAGTGATAAACTTTACTTCTTTATTTTTTGTTTAGAAATGTAATGGCTGATATTTTATGTTGGATAGTAAGTCATCAGTTTTTTTTACCAACTTATTTCTTTTAGTAGATCTGTGAAGTTTTATTCAAAGAGAGAGCCCAGTTACTAATTTTCCTTGTTACCAAACACTTTTTCAGTTTTATATAAGCACTTTTTCATGTAAAAGTACTTTTAAATCATGAACTTCAAACACAAACAGAGAAATGTTATTCTTTTGAGGTAATTATAGGGAGGTGCTTATAAGTGAGCAGTTTAGGCCCTAAATACACTCAAGCTTTTACAACCGACTATCAACCTGACTTCAGCCCCTTTTTTGGGTGTGAAATTCATATTTATTGTAGATATGAGCAAGAAGTGTTCTTGTCATAGAAGTATAGAACCTACATGGCCAGTTGGAAGGTGGGTATTCGTGCCTCTTTGGTCCAATAGTCTAGGCTCATGCAACAAATCCTAGTAACCATGAGTCTAGGTGAAGAGGTAATACGATAATATTTGCTGAATGTAATTACATTTATCTCTCATCATCATCACCAAGCCTTTTTCCGTCAGATTGGGGTCAATTGTGGATCATAAGAAAGCTCTATACAAGATTTGACAAAATTTATGACCGGTTATCATCGTGACATCAACCCTCTATGTTGGTGCCAAATTCCTAGCCAAGGTAACTATAAGCATGAGAGCGTCGTGCCATAATACCTGGGTAGCTAGTTGGTAGGTAGATATACTTATCTTTTGGATTCAATTTAAGCTTATGCAATCAAGGAACATCCTCCAAGTTTTCATAGATTATAAAGAGTCTAGATGAAGAGGTACGATGATGTACTTTGCTATAGGAATTTGCATTCATCTCTATGACATATTACACCAAAGAGTGAAGGAATGAAAATCCTAAAAGCCATCGAGCTAGAAGGCATGAACTATCCAATGGGTGCCCAACACTGTGTTTTCTTATGGCAAATTTTAAAAGCTATAGTTAAACTAGATGGATTGTAATAATTTATAAAGTTCATCACGTATTTTCTCACAAGCGGAAATACATTCATAGATAGAATAAGAAATATGTTGCAGATAAACAGAACAATTCGCATGCTCGGGTCGACTTAGTTTCCTTAGCTCGAGTCGACTTATTCCTTAACGTGACGAGCCTGAACACAATATTGCGTTAGATTCCCCTAACGAGCCGAACTTGAACATGGAAAGTTCGACTTGAGAGCTCGTGAACAAGCTCGACTTGGTAAGCTCGAAGAGTGTACTTGACTCGGTTGCATCTCGACAACCTTAATTTTCTCCATTATTTTTCATCCTTCGTCTCTTTCAAATCCATTAATAAAACACCAAAGGTCTAAATTTTCTCCGTATTTCTTCTCAGTGAGTTCTAGCTCTTATTAGTCATTTCAATTCTTTGTTTTTTTTCCTTTTTTTCTCTAGCTCTATCTTCTGTCTTTAATAAAACTTGCTGAAAAAATACCAGAACTTAGAGCTCGAACAACTTGTAAGCTGCTTGTGAGCAGCTCGGCTCGAGAGTAAAACAAGTCGAACTTGAACATCTTCTTACAAGTCCGGGCTCGAGCTCGGCACAATAAGGACCAAACATAAACGAGGTGAGTTTGAACATGCAAAGCTCAACTCGACTCGGCCCATAGTAGCCATAATAAGAAATGATTGTATTGGTGAGAAGTTAAAGTCAGTTTCAATTGAGAACAAAATGAGAGAAAAATGTATTAGATGATTTTTATGTGTGCAAGGGAGACCAATATATGCTATGCTAAGGAGGAGAGATAAGACACTTAGTTAAAGGAGACACTAGTAGTTGAGGTAGGCCTAAAACGAAACATGGAGTGAGGTTCTAAAGAAGGATTATGTTAGTGTAGTCAGAAATGACTATTAACAGAGCTGAGTGGAAGAAAATGATTCAAACAGTCGACCCCAAATATTTGGGACAAATGCTGTGTTGTTGTTGTTGCATCACATATTATCTCGCAAGTGTTGAAGCATTTGACATATGCTGCAACAATATATTAGAGGCATGTGGCATGTTGAGGACATGAACAAACGTGTCTAGTAGACATTGTAGATCGTAAGGTTTCAGATTTGCAGTTAATATTCTGTGGCCATTTTATATATGGGAGTAAAAGGGTAGATTTTCTCTTTCTTTCATTCAACTGATATCTAGAGACCTACCATGATAAATGTTCAAGTAGTCCACCTGATAAGAAGGATCACATGGTATTACAATTAATATGCCGTTTGGATCAAAAGTATAGACATTCATAGCCGGCGAGGTGTTTATCATCAAAGGAGAATCTAATTTGAGCATAAGTAGTTCACTTTTGAGCTTTAACTTTTTAACATGCCATGGCTCACTCGGTTTCTATAACATTCCAGTTTTGAGTGCCAATTTGCCTTGGGATGAAATTCATTCGATGTTACAGATTATTGTAATTCAGTGGTCATATCTTTTGCAATTTGCAATTGACAGTTGTGAAGATTGTGTGATCATTTTGATTCCTAGTTCTTTTCCCTGTAGATTTCTCTCTTGTACCTTCTCTTTTGGACTTTTTTTTGCAGCATTTCTTATATCTTATTACTCAAAATATCACCTGAAGATTTTACTTCTTTTCTATCTTAGGTTCCCATTATTGTTTACTTTCCCCTCATTTTGAGGCATTGTTTATTGGCCTTTTCTGAGACTTCTAATCTGAAAATGGAACATATGCTGTCAAAGGCATGAGACCCTCATTTGTAACCAACACATACTTGGTCTTGATAATTTTGTTCACCGTATTTGAGTGTGGAACATCACTTCTTCCCTTAAACCTTATACATTTCGAGGAAATGAGCACACATTTTTTACACTCTCTTAACTTAAACATCTATCAACAGGCTTTGGTTGAGCTGTCAAATAAAGTTTAAGGTGCAACCATGGTCTCATTTATTTATGTTCACCTTAAGTGTAATCCTCTGAAGTTTGTAGATCTCAAGGTTAGATGTTATATTCATGGTCATTTGCATTAATGTATCTATATTATAGTAAAACAAAGTGGCCTTTCCCGGTAAAAGAGAAGAGGATAAAGAGCTGTCAGGATTAAAAGATATGAGTAAATCGGATGGCTAGGAATATGACGTGTATGTGTATGACAAAACAAAAGAGAAAGTGGTCTTTCTCGACAAAACATATTTGTCACGATGTGTGTCAGTAAAAATATTATTATAGATATTAGTAAATATCTATAAAAAATATTATGAAATGATATAAATGAGAAGCAATTTGAAAAATTGAATTATCGACGAGTGCCGGAGGAATGAGAATAACTAGTTACTTCTAATGTGTCTATGCAATCCTCTAAAGGAGACCATCGATCTGATTTGTTGATGTGTTTAAACTTTAAAGTAAAGTTATTTTCATTTTAAATATTTAATTCAAGAAGTAAAATACTGTTAAGCTGTTAGTGTTTTTGCATCAGCCTAACACTATGATTCAGTACATCTTACGTGGTTGACTGATGTTCAGCAGGGTTAGCTGGTAAAAGTTCCAAATGAAGATAAATAATTAAAACATACTTGGGTTAGGTTAAAGGATGCATAGCTTGGATTTGAAGCATGTGTAGATATATATCTTGGAAGATGGTGATTTTTCCATCAACTGATAATTCTTAGTTTTACTGAATTGGAAAATCATCATTACCCAGTATTAACTTATTAACGTCTATGCATATTTTCCAAATATTTAGCAGTTGGTTGCAAATGAATGGCTTCCTGCCTGTTGCATATATTTACTTTAATATGATGCTTGCGATGCTATATTTTGTCGACCCTGTATATGACCAGTGTGAATTGGACAAAAATATTAATCCACCATGATCTTTGATTTTACGTTCTTGCTTAATTCTGAATTATTTGTGTTTTTTTAGACTTTACCACTCAATACTACTTACTGTAGGTTGGACGGACAACTCTAGGTGGTTTGCTTGCTTTAGGCTACAATGTTGTTGTCAGTTTCAAGCGTGCATGTACATCTATAAATAATGGTCAAATCTTGATGGCGCTAGAAAGCATTGACTCACTGAATGAAACATTCATGGTTTTGAAGGGTACAAGCAGGAAAGTAAGTTCCTTAATAACTGGTAGTTCAAACTTTGGAGATGAGAGATTTTTCTTGAAAACAATGTTGCAATACTCAATAGTTTCTTTGAGTTGTCACTGTTGTAAAAAGTGATGGTTATTCAATCCTTTCTCTTCAGCTTGGTTACTGATTGAGATCAGGTTTTCTGGCTGCATCTTTTATTTATGTTTAATGTACATAATGACATCATTTACTCCCAATCTTACTTGATGCTGAACTGTGGACAATAAAAACTATGCGAAGGAGAAGAATGTTTGACCGCTAACTGAAAGTCACTTTTAGGCACCATCTATGTTTCACGGACGCGAGAAAATGATGTCGTATACGCGTGTTCGTACTCATATCCGTGTCTGTGTTCGTGCATCATAGGTGGGCTACTTATTGTCTCTGTCTGTATTGGTGCAAGATATGTGAATCTGTATTCGTGCAACATAGGGCACTATAAAGTAGGTTGAATGAGATATAAGGAGCTTGAGCTAAATGTTGTTGAAGTGGCATGCAATTCCGAGTTTGTAGCATCCCTAGTGACATATTGTTCCCTTTCCTTCTTTCAAATTGTGAAATATCAAAGTAAGTGCGGTAGAAGGGGAAGATGGATCCAATTAAAGCTTCAAATCTTAAGTGACTAAGTCTAAATATAAGACTAGTGGTCAGGATTATCAGTCATCCATTTAGGGCTTATTTGTTGGGTTAGGATTAGTAAAAATTCCAAATGAAAAGTCTTAACCTTCAACAACAGGAATTTTAAGTAGGAGAAAAAGGAGGGGAAGGAGGAGCAGGAGAAGGAATCCATATGTCTTTTTAAGTCTCAACTAGCAATATCAGCCAACCACTTAAGCCTTACTGGTTGGGATTATTAGCCATCCATTAAAGGCTTACCGGTTAGGATTAGTAGAAAAAGGCAAATGCAAGTCTGGACCTTCAAAGAAAAGGAATTTTAATAATAAACCCAAACACTAAACATCTAAACCCATAATGGATGGCTGAGATGCTGAAATAGGTCTTACTGCCCCTTTCCTACTCCTTGTCTATATCCCCTTCATCAAAATACTAACATTATTCATTAGTTACAAGAGAGTGCATATTGTGCTAAGACGACAATACTTAAGTAACCATTATATGCATATGATAACAGGCTATATCAGTTTGTCCATAGTTACCTGGGACACGGTTTATGTTGGTACACATAACAGGTATGACTGTACGAATACATGGTACACTATTTTCAATGTTACGCAATACAATGGGGGTAGGCTTAACCAGTATGCTTCGGTTTGCTAAGAGTGGTTGTTTTGTGTGTGTATATATATATCTTTGTGTTTGCTAGGGATAAATTCGTACCAAATCCTATAACAATTTACTCTTGGATACTTTTTTTTATAATTAATTAATTTTATTGTCTTTCATTCATATTACCATTTGGTTGATTTCTTTGTTGAACTTTATGTTGTAAGATTTGGATCGCCTGGGTTGCCACTTTTGGCTATCCAGATCGAGAACCCGACAAATTTGGGTCCGCCAGATCCGGATTGTGGTTCCTAGGGGGCTGGGCGATCCTGTAACTATGGTTTTGTCAGCTTAGATGATATGTTGATGCTTTTTGCGTCTAACAATAGTAAAATTAAATTAGATCTCCCCTCCCATGAGTTGTTGGTTCTATGATTTATCTCCTCCATGATTGTCTTGCTATTTAAAGTTCTAGCAAGTTGTCAATAGTTTTTATGCCATTTTTCAAAGTCTCTGTAGAGTGGAAATGATGGAATTATTTTTTTATTGAAGAGAGAGTTACATATATATAGGAGAGGCTAACCACTCTTCCTATTGTTCTATCCGATGTGGGACAAAAATCCAATACTACTAATACTTAACACCCTCCCTCAAGCTGGAGCATAGATGTCAATCATGCCCAGCTTGTTACACAGAAATTGAACCCGAGGACTCAAAAGAGACTTTGTGACGATATCAGCTATCTGATCACCGGTCCTCACGTAGTGAAACTTTATCATCCCCTTTTGTTACTCACCATGGACAAAGTGGATGTCGATTTCAATGTGCTTCGTCCTTTCATGAAATACATGATTGGTAGCAATATGGATAACAGACTGGTTATCACACCACATATTTGCTGCTTTGGATTCTGCTTCTTCCCCCAGCTCTTGTTGAAGATGCTGTTCCATGAGCAATGACTCGATATTCTACTTTCGAACTTCTGCTGTGCCATGAGCAATGACTCGATATTCTGTTTCTGAACTTGATCGTGCTATCATTTTCTGTTTCTTGCTTTTCCACGATGCCAAGTTTCCTCCAATAAATACTGAGTAGCCAGATGTAAATCGTCTATCTGTCAGGCTTACATCCCAGTCAGTATCGGTAAATCACTCAACATAAGTGTCCCTGATTCTCCATCCGAATTATTTTTTTCGGATTCTGGATTAGATAACGCAGAATTCTGAGAACTGCGTTCCAATGTGGAATTTGTGGAGAAGACATAAATCTACTTGCGACACTTACAGCGAAGGAAATGTCCGGACGAGTCATGACCGCAAAGTAGTTGAGTTTTCCAACCACTCGACGATACTGGACTGGATTGGTCATCATGACCCCCTCGTCTGGGAGTAACTTTGCTCCTGGATCCATGAACGAGGTTGCTGCCTTGGCTTGCATCATTCATGCATCATTTAGTATGTCCAGCACGTACTTTCTCTGAGACATTACAATGTCCCGCTTACCCCGTGTAACTTCAATGTCCAAGAAGTAGTTTAACGATCTCATATCCTTGGTCTGAAATTGTTCTCCCAAAAACTTTTTTAGTCATGCAATACCCTGACTGTCGTCTCCTTTGATCACAAGTCAACATAGACACCAAGTAGTATCCTTTCAGCTGATATCTGTCGGTAGAATACCGAATGATCTTTTTTCGATTGACACATGCCAAACTGAGTAACATGTGTAAATTGACCAAACCACGCACGAGGTGATTGTTTGAGACCGTAGATGACCTTCTGCAGATGACACTTTACCCTCCCTTGCAACGAACCTGGAATGTTGCATCACATGTACTTCTTCAATATCCCTATGGAGAAATGCATTTTTGATATCTAGCTGGAGCAATGGCAGGTCATAGCGAACAACTAAGGCCAAGAGTACGCGCACATATGTCATCCTGGCAACTGGGGAGAATGTCTCAAAATAATCCTCACCATAGGTCTGAGAATATCTTTTAGCCACCAGACGAGCCTTTATGCGATCAAGAGTGCTATCCGGTTTTACCTTTATCCTGAACCTACTGCCTGCTTGCCAATAGGCAAATCGACCAAGTCCCAAGTGTGGTTCTCCTGTAGTGCTTTTATCTCCTCTTCCATAGCAGCTCGCCAACCAGGATATTTGAGACCCTCCTCGGCAGTATTGGAAATATGAATCCTATCAATAGTAGCTACCAACTACTG
This sequence comes from Iris macrosiphon, assembly GCA_036927795.1. NCBI lineage: Eukaryota > Viridiplantae > Streptophyta > Magnoliopsida > Asparagales > Iridaceae > Iris > Iris macrosiphon. The sequence continues at coordinate 99,727,942 of JAYESA010000016.1, read as the reverse complement.
AGTGTAGCTCGCGAGCCCTTTGTAGTTGTGAATATACAAGGGATGATCACGACAGGCACGACGAGGTCGAGCTGGTGGATCAGGCAGAGGCAAACCGGTGGAATTAGATGATGAAGGATCTATGACCGTGGGCACTATCTGCAATGGTCGTTCAGGCGATTTCGGCACAGACTGAACCGGTGTTTGCGGACCGTCGGACCGGGATACTCGGTTGGTAAGGGAGGGCATCCTTACCGGGGGGGGGGGGGCTGTTGTGTTTGAACATGAAACAACAAGAATTCCTCTTCTGGATAGACTTGGGGAACTGAACCTGTAGTTTATGGAAGCGGAGGAAACTCAGTTTCAACAAAGGTAACATTCCGAGAGAAAAAATATCTTTTCAAGATAGGAGAAACACAACGATACCCTTTCTGATCTTTAGGATATCCATGAAAAACACATTGGTTTGCCTTAGGATCTAATTTAGAAATAGTCGGTCGTGTATCTCGAACATAGCACAAGCAACCAAAAATTTTGAAAGGTAGAGGAAACGACTCTCGTTCGGAATATAATTGAGAAAAGAGAGTAGCACCATTGAAAACCAACGATGTCATGGGATTAATAAGATAGCAAGCTGTAAGTACCGCATCCGACCAAAATCTTTGGAAACCGACGATATCATGCGATTAATAAGATAGCAAGCTGTAAGTACCGCATCCGACCAATTTTTTTGAAAACCGACGATGTCATGCGATTAATAAGATAGCAAGCTGTAAGTACCGCATCCGACCAAAATCTTTTGGGAGTACGTGCTTGAAACATAAGAGCACTCATTGTTTCCAAGAGATGACGATTCTTGCATTCGGCCACACCATTTTGTTGTGGTATGTAAGGACAAATTTTGGTGGATGATGCCATTGCGGGATACATGAGTATTGAACTCACGTGATAGATACTCACGACCATTGTCACTTCGAAAGCATTTAATCGGAACACCAAATTGTGTTTTAATTTCGGTATAAAAATTGCACCAAATTTCAAATAATTCTGAGCGATTTTTATAAGATAGACAAAAGTGACACATGAGTAGTCATCAACAAATGTAACAAAGTATTTGAAGCCCATCATTGATTCAATTGGACAATATAACTCGAAAGAATCGAGTTTCATGCCGGTACAAGCAACAGAAAAAGGTACGTCAAACAGGTACAAGCTATCGGCCACATGCCCCTTATCGACGCCTTCCCAGTCTTTAGGTTCTGAAAAACACAATCATTGAATTCATCAACTGTGTAAAGAGTCAACTGTCATCTGTCTCTCACTGCTCAAATGTGGGATAAAGCTCTGCTGGAGGGTTGTCAGTCAAATGTTTGGACAACTGCATTCCCCGAAGCGTTTTTTCGACCTTCTTTCGCCATGTCGAGTAGTCCTCAGTCCGTCCAACCGTCGATCGACAAGTCGAATCGATAAAATCGTCATGCTAGTATTCGTTGGTCCCGCCACTAAGTTTCTGACACTAGTATCTGTAGCACTGCTATTCGCCTTAGTGTCCGTCATCTTTCAGTATTTCTGATTTGACCATCGGTTTGATCTTTTCAACATGATAATCACATAAACTCTGCCAATGCGCTAACGTGGCCATAACCTATATGCTCATAGGAAGCATAGATTAAATGTGGATCACACAAGTCATGTATGGTGGCCATGCAGATCCGTAGGTTAGAGCCTGAAATAAATATTGATGATTTTTAGGAAAACCTCATTCATGGATTAGGAACTTTTATTTCAAATTCTTGACACCACCCTTAGCAGTTTTCTTGCCATGGTTCCGTCATCGCAAATATTGCGATGTAATGGTAGTACCTAGAAATAGTCATACTACTATGAGCCTGCAAATAATAGAAAAAGTTTAAAGACTGAAAGTACATCCACAGATAGGTTATAGGCATCTCATAGGTTCTCTTCTACGAGTCTGTTTCTTTTGTCTCGATGGATCTTCTTTTCGGTTCATCTTTGAAACCTTGCTTGAGTTGTTCGTTCAATATTGCTTTAGAAATTCCTCAAGGATAAAATTAAAACATGTTTGATAACCTAACATTGCATGACATTTGCGCACTACAACCATTTATCACTACAACCATTTATCGAAATTATGAAACCACGATTCCATTACAGCTAGATATGTGCACTGACGGGACATGGACTCTTAAGTAAAGTGATTTTAGATATACATGATTTTCGGATATTTTTGAGACTACGTCCTATTATACATTTTGCTTTGGTTTCTTACCTTAATTGGATAATTATATTATTTTCTTCTTAATTTACTTTATCTTTTCCTTGTTAGCTAAATTGGATATATTTTAGGTTTAATCTCCGACTCTTTTGCCTCATTCAAAGTAACATAGGTAATTATAGGATTAAAATTAGGAGAGACTATCTTGTGCAATAGCTAAGAATATACCCTCTAGATTAAGTAGAATTATGATTCACAAGTAGCAACAAATTATGATGATAACTATGAGCAGTTCGATTATGCCATTGGTAAAGCTATTTGTTAAACCCAGAAAAGAATAAATGAGTCAAAATAAAGTAGAAGTTGAGATCATAACGTTGTGCTACTAAAGTTAAAAGAACAAATTAGTGGATTTGGTAACTGAATCTTGTGAGTGCAAGTTTTGATGACACAATCTTTAAGGATTATAAATATTTTGGGGTTGTAACTTATTTGGAGAAATTTGATGAAACCAATAAAGCATTCACTATTAATTGAGAATACAAGATTTGGATCAAATGCTTGAAATTTTAGGATTCAATCAAATGGTCAAAAAAATATGAAATAAGAATTTATGATTCCAGTTGGTTACTAAATTTGGGTTAAATATTTATGGACGATATTGAAGGTTACTAAAACAAACAAATGGTGGTTTTGAACGAATAGCCTTATGATCTTATTTTTAATAAAGTTAACACTATTTCGAGGATAGTGGAGTTAAATAGACATAAGATTTTCTGATGATGATAACCTAAAAGTTGCATAGAAGAGATAAATGAAAGCAAAGAAGAAAGAAACTCATAAGAAATAAAATTTAATAAGTTCATAAGTGGAATCATCATAAGGACGATTGATAAGTCTAATAATCTAAAATCGAGAATAGTAGAATTTATGTGTTAAAACTCAGAAATGATAATAAGAATTCATATGAGGACGATAATGTGAATTTGGGACAAAAATGTTGCCTCATGAAATTGTAATTAGACAATTCTTTTGAAGAGAGATGTCTGAATCATCAAAGACAACAATTATTGGGTAGATTGAAATTATGGATTTCAAAACTCTTAAAGTTTATAATTAAGAATCATGAGGATAAACGAATAAAAGGATGAGGCTTGAAAGGATAAATAATTGGATATCAAGAAGTTAAGATACTAGAAATTAGTTGATTATTGACAAGTGGGATAAATACAAGAAAATGATGGAGCAACGACTTCTTAATGGAGAAGGCAAGCGTACTAAAGTCAAAGATTGGCCACCGAGTAAGCACAGGGCCAAGTCTATCCAACATAGGAAAAACCATAGCCACTTGGCATTAAGAATTGGCGAAAATCGGTATAGAAATTGTTGGAACATAGTCTAGCATGATAGGTATTACTTGAATGTATTTGGACTAATCGAGATAAGAGGAATAACTAAAAGCTTACATTTGGGTTCGAGAAATTTCTCTACTAGAAGCCAAAGGCTAGAGGAATTGCTTAGTAATTGAATTCCCATACTTAGAAGAATTAGTACTTTGATAGATAATGGATATTCTGAGATTATAAATTTGAGAAGATTTTTTTTTATTGAAGAAAAGTTTCACTATTTGTTGAATAAGTAATAGACAGGCTCTATAAATATTCTTCAATATTAAGTCATGAGATGATAATTTAGTAGCAAAGTAGTTTGAATTGGAATTATGATACTAAATAATATACTAAATAGTTACAAATTAGATGATGAAGTGACAATGGACATGCAATACAAAGTGTTTATTTTATTTTGTTATTTATCATATGAGGGTATAATAGTAATTGTGGGTGTATTGCATATCAATATAAATAGACATGAGATGCAACCTAGGGTTTAAGGCCCTTGCAATCTCCTTTCTCATTCTCTTCCCCTACTTCCTCTTCTCCTCTCTCTCTAAACTTAACTTGGTATCAAAGCATATATTTGTAAGTACTGTACATCCCATCCCCGACAGGGCCGATCGAACTCGGCCGTGAGTTCGACAGGGGTTCGGGGCGGCAGCCCCGGAAAAAAATTTTCGGCTGTTTTTTGTCTACTTTTCATGATTCGCCGTTCGTCGTTCGTTGTTCGTGGTCGTTCGTGGTTCGTTTATGAGATCTAGGGTTTCTACAGATCTCCGTTGGTTATTCGTCGTCGGTTGAGGTTCGTTGTGAGATCTAGGGTTTCAAAGATCTCGTCTTTCTGTTGCATCTGCAAGTATGGTGGGGACCGAATCTTCTAGCGAGGTTAATAGTGGTGGTGGTAGCGGAGGTGGTTCTCCTTTTACTGTTATTCATAATGATGAATTGGGAAAGTCGATTACAGCGGTGAAACTCAATGGTGCGAACTATCTTGCCTGGTCCAAGTCTATCAAAGTGGTGTTAAGGGCGAAGAAGAAGTTGAAGTTTTTGACCGAAGAACCCCTGCCTCAAACGTCCGCTGAGTATGAAGATTGGATGAGTGCAGATGCATACGTTATGTCGTGGTTGTGGCATAGTATGGAACCACATATCGCGGCTAATGTTCAGTGGTGTGAATCAAGCAAACAGATTTGGGCATCTCTGGAAGAATCTTATTCGCAGAAGCGAAACGTTGCCCGTATCTATGAGTTGTTCGAGTTATTGTTCAATACAAAGCAAAATGGGAAGCCTGTGAATGAATATCTGGCTTCAAAGAAAGCTTTGTGGGAGGAACTGCTTCAATATCATCATGTTACTACTGATTTGAAGGAAGCTCGGAGACAGAAGGAAGAGTTTCATGTTTCACTCATCCTAGCCGGCTTGGATCCTGCGCTCGAACCTTATAAAGCTCAAATCTTTGCTGGAGAGCAGTTACCTACGGTGGCAGATACTTTCTCCCGTCTCAATCGTTCCTTTCTGGGACAGAGTTCTGTGGTGCCGAGCACTGACTCTTCTGCCCTAGTTTCTAGTGCTTTTGGTCGTGGTGGTGGACGTGGTATTGGACGTGGCGGTAGAGATGGTGGTCGTAGTTTTGGTCGAGGAGGAGGCCGTGGTGGTAGAGACAATGGTCGTGGTGGTGGCCGCAGTGGTGGTGGTGGCCGCGGTGGTGGTGGTGGTGGCCGTGGTCAACCACGAAAGTGTAACTATTGTGGAATGCTCAGTCATGTAGAAGACTATTGTTGGGACAAATGGGGCAAACCAGAATATGCACATCAAGTGCATGATGAAAATATGCAATCCCAGGACATCACTTCTGCTCCCAGAGATGATACTTCGGGTTTCAATCAGACTTCAACGTCCGATACCTCATCTCCATTTCAACAGATCCTCCAGAAGTTGAACGCGCTTGCTAGTACCACCTCCCAACCTACTGCAACCATGGCACATATAGGTAATCCTGCTTTTGTGGCAACCCAGTCACCATCCACCTCTTGGGTCATCGACTCAGGAGCAAGCTCTCACATGTCTGGTATAACATCTATCTTTCATAATCGTAGTTCCATGAAACATAATATTATCTTGGCTGATGGGTCTACTCGTCCTGTGCTTGGGAAATGTGTCATTCACCCTACTCAATCACTATCATTATTTGATTCATTATATGTGCCTAATTTTCCATTTAATTTGTTATCTGTGAGCCAGTTAACCAAATCTCTTCAATGTTCTGTGACATTTTCTCCCAATTCGTGTGTTTTTCAGGACCTCAGGACGAAGAAGACGATTGGTTCGGGGCATGAAAAAGATGGACTGTACTACTTGGATCTATCTGGAAAGGCCTTCACTTCTGTTTCTACTTCTCCGTTGCAGTGGCATTATCGTTTGGGACATCCATCTTTGGCTAAGTTGCGTCAAGTTGTTCCTAGTTTGAGTCATGTTTCTAGTCTTGAATGTGAGGCTTGTCAGTTAGGCAAGCATCACCGTAGTTCCTTTCCTCGTCGTAGTGAGAGTCGTCAATTAGAGTCTTTTGATCTTGTTCATTCTGATATTTGGGGTCCGTCTAGAGTCAAAAGTCCGAAAGGATTTCAGTATTTTGTTATTTTTATTGATGATTATTCCAGAATGACTTGGTGTTATTTAATGAAAGAAAGATCTGAGTTTCCAAATGTGTTATCTGTCTTTTATAATGAAGTCTATGTTCAGTTTAATAAACGTATCAAAATTCTGCGTTCTGATAATGCTTTGGAGTATACTCAATCTTCTGTGAACAGTTTCTGTGTTGATCGTGGTATGATTCATCAAACCAGTTGTGTCCACACCTCTCAACAAAATGGTATAGCCGAACGTAAACATCGACACATTTTAGATGTGGCTCGAACTCTCATGTTCAATATGCATGTCCCCAAACAATATTGGGCAGATGCCGTTCTTACTACATGTTATCTTATTAATCGCATGCCATCATCTGTATTAAATAACAAAGTTCCATTTACTATATTACATACAGATGTCGTACCCTTTTCCTTATCTCCTCGAGTGTTTGGCTGTGTCGCTTTTATTCATAACTTGGAACCTAATCGAGATAAGTTGGCTCCTAGATCTCTTAAGTGTGTCTTTCTTGGTTATCCCCGTACTCAAAAAGGTTATCGTTGTTACAGTCCACAGTCACGCAAATATTATGTCAGTGCGGATGTTACATTCTTTGAGTCTACCCCTTTCTTTCCTTCAGGAGACCGTTGTATTCCTTTTACAACAGATTTGATATCTTCCATACCACTTCCGGTCATTCCTGAATCAATTTCTGTCTCCATTCTCCATTTACAGGTTTATCAGAGATCCAAGGACAGGCCAGTGGTTCTGCAAAATTCAGCCTTCAACCAATCATCTTCCGTGCTTGAGGTTTCTGCTCCCATCACCACAGATCCAGATGATCTTCCTATTGCTCTCAGAAAAAGACAACGCCTTTGTACCACAAAGAATAAGCATCCCATTTCTAACTATGTTTTATTACACCGTGCTTCATCATCTTTTCATGCATTTGCTGTTTCATTGTCTTCTACTTTTATTTCCAAAACTTACAAGCAGGCTATGTCATCTTCTGGTTGGAAAAGTGCAATGGATGAGGAGATGTATGCTTTACATCAAAATCAGACTTGGGAGCTTACATCACTTCCTGTTGGAAAACAAACAGTGGGTTGTAGATGGGTGTACACTGTTAAGTATCACCCTGATGGTTCTGTTGAGCGCCTCAAGGCACGGTTGGTTGCAAAAGGGTATACTCAGACATATGGCGTGGATTATATGGAGACTTTCTCTCCAGTGGCTCGGCTGAATTCAGTTCGAATTCTTATTTCTGTGGCGGTTAATCACCAATGGCCTATATATCAGCTGGACATAAAGAATGCTTTATTGTATGGTGACTTACAGGAGGAGGTATATATGGATCAACCACCGGGATATGTTGTAGCAGGAAATAAAAGACTCGTATGTCGATTGAAGAAAGCATTATATGGACTGAAACAGTCACCTCGTGCTTGGTTTGACAAGTTCAGTTCAGTTCTCATTCAGTATGGCTTTCGGCGTACCACATCAGATCATTCAGTGTTTTGCCATTCTTCCTCAGCATGTATTATCGTGTTGATTGTTTATGTTGATGATATCATTATATCTGGGAGTGATCATGCTGGAATTGCGGACTTGAAGGCCTACCTTAGTCGTCAGTTTCATACTAAGGATTTGGGTCTTCTTCGATATTTTCTTGGAATCGAGGTTGCTCGATCTAAGAAGGGGGTGTATCTGTCACAACGCAAGTATGTTCTAGACTTGCTTTCCGAGACTGGGATGTTGGAGTGTCGGCCAGTTGAGATTCCTATGGATTATCATGACAAGCTTGATGCTGACAGGGGAGAGTTATTTGAGGATGTTGGATATTATAGACGTTTGGTTGGCAAACTTATATATCTTACTGTTACTCGACCAGACATCACATATGCAGTTGGAGTAGTTAGTCAGTTTATGCATGCCCCTCGGCAACCACATTGGGAGGCTATCTCTCGCATTCTTCGATACTTGAAGGGTGCGCCTGGAAAGGGTTTGTTGTACAAACCTTCCCAGTTGCTTACGGTGACTGGGTTCAGTGATGCTGATTGGGCAGGCAGTCGCAGTGATAGGAGGTCTACTTCTGGCTATTGTACGTTTGTGGGTGGCAATCTTGTCACGTGGCATAGTAAGAAGCAGAATGTTGTGGCTCGTTCTAGTGCAGAGGCTGAGTACCGTGCGATGGCTCATACAGCTTCTGAGATGATGTGGGTGCAGTCTCTTCTTCATGAAATGGGAATTATGATTCCTATTCCGATGGAGATGTATTGTGATAATCAGTCGGCAATGTTTATCGCAAGTAATCCGGTGTTTCATGAGCGCACGAAGCATATCGAGGTGGATTGTCATTTTGTTCGTGATTTGTTGCTGAAGAAACAGATTGTCACTCCTTATGTTCGGTCAGAGGATCAATTAGGTGATATCCTCACCAAACCACTTGCTCGCGGTCTATTTTCTGATTTATGTAGCAAGCTGGGCATGTCTGATCTATATGCTCCTGCTTGAGGGAGGGTGTTAGAGTTATTTTATTTTGTTATTTATCATATGAGGGTATAATAGTAATTGTGGGTGTATTGCATATCAATATAAATAGACATGAGATGCAACCTAGGGTTTAAGGCCCTTGCAATCTCCTTTCTCATATTCTCTCTTCCCCTACTTCCTTTTCTACTCTCTAACTCTAAACTTAACTCAAAGATTGAAGACAAAAACTTTTGGAATACATATTTAGCGGGAGGAAGATCGATCTCATGTAAATGGTAAAATAGCAAAACTTGCGGGACCTTAATAACTGGGTTATATATTTAAAGAGTTTTGAGAATATTTGAATCACAAATCTTTTTGAGATTACGAATTTATATTTCCAAGGAGTTTTCAAATAGACTTAAAACAAATGGAAGTACCTGATGTCAAGTAAGGACGTTGATATTTAGACTCTAGAAAGTCCTAAAAAGTGAAGACCATAAGTAATAAGGATTACAAACAAGGACTTAAAATTTGAAGAACACGGGTTGGAGTAATGACAAGCTACATAATCATGTCCTTCGAGGTTTAAAACATTAAGGTGGTGAGCATCCATTAGCATGGTAGCAAATTCGAACAAAGATGTTAGGAAGATTGTGGGCATAACAAGAAGACTCAAGGCAGAATTTTGATTCGAATACGAGGACCTTAAGTTAGGGATAATAGATGTAAGAATCGAAATGAAGTTTACATTTCCAGATTCCTTAGTAGTTTAGACCATGAATTTCGAGATTTTATATTGACAAATGACGAATTAGGAGATACAAGGGACACGGAAAGAATGATAAACATATAAATGTGAATTCAAAGGAGACGCGGCTCTTATGTGTAATAATGGAATAAATGGAAGGATTATAGCAAGAATACAATTGACAGATTTTTATGTTAAAGGTTTGACTTCGAAGGATAGGGAAAAAATGGGATACTCCAATAAACAAATATAGGACAAAAGGGCGAAAAACCTTTGAGTGACACAACCTTTGGAGTTTGAAGTAATATTATGATTTAGAACTAAGACATGTTTATGATTTTATCAAGATTGGAGATTTTGTTTTTTTGAAGATTTCTCCGATACGAAACACGATTATATTTGGTAGAAGTGAGAATCTTGGTACAAAATTTATTTAGACAATTTGACATAATTAGAGAAGTAGCATACCATTTGTCATTGCCACCCAACTCTTGATGGAACGTGTTCCACGTGTCACAACTGGGAAAGTACGTGGCGGATCCAAGTCATATTTTGGACTATTTAGAAATGGCCCTGGATTGACTTACCAAGAACAGCCTGTGGAGATTTTGGACCGAAGGGAGAAAGTTCTAAAGAATCAGGTCATTCCCCTTGTCCGTGTTGCCTGGAGACATCATTCTTCCGGTGAATCCACTTGGGAGCGAAAAGATGAAATTAGATAACGTTTCCCATATTTTTTTAAACTTTGAGGTATATTCCAACTCTCGATCTTTCATTTCGTGCCATGTTTAATTTTAAATTTCGAGGACGGAATTTATTTAAGGAGGGTAGAATGTTACAACCTATTTGTATACTATTTTATGTATATAATTTTTTTATGTAAATTAATAAACACTGATACCATTTTTTTAATCTCTAAATTTATATAGAAGCATAATCATTTTTTTACACTTTTTTTTAAACTTTTACATATAGACCCTTAGTTAAATTATGCAATTACACAAATTATCCACCACCTAAGCTAGCTAATGTGTCATTCAAATAGGAGGAAAAAGACATGTGGCATTGTGCATGAGAGGGAAGGGTAGCAGCCGACCATCTTTTCCTTCATTTTTATACTTCATCATCATCTCCTTTATTCATCACCTTCTCTTCATCCTCTTCTTCTTTCTCAAACTAACTCCCCACCACCATTACCAACCACAAAACCACAACCACCACTCCTGGTCCAACTACTGACATCGAAGCTAGCTAGGTGAGTTCTAACATGGTGGTTCATTTTCATAGCAATTCCGCCGTGACGATCGACTCTAAACAAAACTTTTCTTTGATTTTTGAAGCATCATATCTTCTCATTCGATTTGTCTTTCCTCGATCCAATTTTTCCATAATGATGTTGGTAAGTTACTCTATCATAGCCTCTAGTTTCGTTTCAAATTATTAAGTTTTGGTACATCAAATTCTAGCCTAAAGTTTGCTCCATAAAATTGTGAAAATTCGTTTCAGAAATAGTTCTTGGAGTGAATTTTGAGCCTCATTTCTCGCACATCAAACTAGTGGATTATCGATTTTCCTTCATAAATCCACAACAGGTATATTACTCTACCAATATCTAGAGTTTCAGCACATTTCATCATGATTTGATAGGTCAAATGATCTCTCCAAGTTTGGTTCTCAAACTGTTGATTTTGTTTTAGAAAATTTCTAAGTTAGGAATTATTTTACCAACTTTAGACTCACACCACTCTCCCTGTGAATCATAAATTTTGAATCCAATGTTTCCTATTTGATCTTGGTTATTTTGTAAATCAGATTATTGAGGTTTAATGAATTATTTGCTTGGTTTGACCTACGGAAACATAGAGCAAAGTGAGCTTCATGAACTGCATTTGCAGCATTCAGTCTAAAATTGTTCTTGGAGGTCACTTTGGGCTCAGTTTTTCGAAAATCTAACCATTTGATTCTCATCTAGTTTCTTCCTAATTAATATCAAGTTGAAACTCTATTAGTTCCTGGAGTTTGAGCCATAAATGATATCGTTTGCTTACTCATAATCTATCCCAAATACTGAGAAAATATACACTTCTACACACTGAATATTGGCGTATGAAACCAGTTTTGATTGCAACTTTGAGCTTCGATTCGGGAAAATCCAACCATTGGATTGGTTTGGGATTTTCTCCAACAGATGGTCAAACTTTTGTACTACCAGATCCTTAAGTTTGAACCCTCCATTATTCTTTTTGACTGTTCGTTCACAAGCCCAAAGTTGGGAAGAAGTAGACTTTTAGAAAATTATCAATTCTCATCTTTAAATGATATTTTGAGTTTCGTTTTCTGAAATTTATTTCTGACAGCACGAGTAGACTTGTTGCGTTATTCTAAACTCATGTTTATAGTTAAATTGTAATTTTTATGATTTAACTAACTTTTAGACCTATTATGGATGTGGGCCGCTTTGATGAAACATTGGAATTTGGATGAAACTTTTATCTCGTCATGGATCTTCAGACTCTTATTATTCTCGATTATGATGCAAAATTCTGGACTATGTTGGGATTATGATTGGATGAGTGAGCATCTAGTGAGTACCTATTTCGTATCATCACATTCGTGACAGATATGTTGACTTCAACGTATTTTGAGACAAGTACCCTGCACTTCGATTTATCCTTTATAATATGATATTTAGTCCTCTACTCTACTAGCGCACATTTTTCATAGTTACACTTAGTTCTATAAACTGGGTTTTCATATTACATATCTTGATTGTCGTGTCGGGAGGGAGAATACTAGGAGGCATGTGGTTTACCCTTTCCATCATGTCATGACTGCTAGCTGTTGAGTATACGATTGTACCAACAGCCTTATACTCGATTATTCCTGACTGCTTGCCGTCTATGACGTGCCTTATTAGCCTTATAACCCCTACATACCAACTATGTATTCTAAGTACACATGTACACACGTAGTTTCTTATCATCTTATAGTAATTCCATTTTCATGTCCTGTGATATTTATGCTTCCCTTTTTACCATGGTTTATAATACTTGCTACTTAGTTTCAGTTCTCACTATTTATCATGTTTATTTAGTATTAATTCTGTCGTGTATTGGTACTTGTTCCAATCCTGACTAGATCGTTGACATATTAGGCAATGATGGAAACTATGATTCTGCCTTCTATGGCCCACAAGGCATATCAAATGACCACGTCGAGGAGCCTATCTCTACTCAGGAGACTACTTTTGAAGCATAGTTAATTGGTTAGACTAGTATTTCCTTTTTGGCATACTAATCGGGTTGCCCCCGATTTATCTTATCTTTTGGGCATGTACTAAAACTAAGGATAAATGTACAAAACTATAGTTTTCTAATATACTAGTACTTCCTATTTCTTGCCCTTATTTTCTGTCTATTTATTTATCTATTGTGAATGAGCTAGAATAAAAAATATTGTGAATGTGAGAATTATCTATGGAATATTGGATGATTATAAAAGAGGTTTAGACAGCGTATTACCGTCGATATTGCGGCGTAGGCTGGATGTATTCACGTACTCGTGTTCAATCAACCGGATGCGGGTCGTGATATCAGGACAGAGGGGCAACCCATGTTACTCTGTTAGATCCAGATGTGAAGATCAAGTAAGAAAATAAACAAAGATTCACCGAAAACAAATCACTTGTCTGTTCTTTGTTAAATTCCTGAAGCCGATGAGAGTCAGAGGTTCCAGCAAACAAACCATTGTTTACCCTCTGAGGATCCCATCATTTTTTTCCAGATATTGAGAGTCAGAGGTTCCAGCAAACAAACTATTGTTTACCCTCCAAGAATTCCAACTCTGTTTTTTTTTTGGAAGTGGAAAGATGGTTAGGGTTTGGGGTAGATGGCGGCTGGGTTAGGGTTAGGGTTTATGGACATGTTATTCAGTTATGGAAAGACGGCTAGGGTTAGGTGACAGCTAGGGTTTGAGGGGTGGGTGCGGAGGCAGGGGAGAGGGGGGCGAGTGCTGTAGGCAGAGGGGGGGGGGGAGGCAGAGCAGCAACAACAGCAGGAAGATAGTGGCGGCGGCAACAACAACAACATCATGGAAGGATGTGGGGGGGGGGGGGGCGCAGGCAAGGGGCAGGCGGAGGTAGGGGGATGGGGGGATGGGGGGCAAATACAGTGGTGCAGCAAGGGGGGAGGGGGGGGGGGACTAGGGTTACGGTTTTGTGGAGTGGGGTGGATTGACTCTGATACCATGTAGAGTGAAAATGATGAAATTATTTTTTATTGAAAAGAGAGTTACATATATATAGGAGAGGCTAACCCCTCTTCCTATTGTTCTATCCGATGTGGGACTAAAATCCAATACTACTAATACTAGTAATACTTAACGGTCTTCATGAATTGAATAGGAGACATGTAATCAATCCTCATAACTTTGGGATAAAGGACCTTTTTAGTGTCTCGGGTGATAAAATGTATTTTTCTATGTTCGAGGATTTTACTATGCTTTTCATTTTTGGAACATAGGTAATTGGAGAAGAAGCTTGCAGGCTGGGAATAGAGGGTCCATGGATCACTAAGTCGTACTTGGAAATGATTTTAGAGGCCAAAGGTATGATAGTTTACTGTTTCTCACATTTTATATACATACATGAGTAAATGCATCATTCATGCACACACATATGCAAACACAGAGAGGACTTATGCATGTAGGACTGTAAACGGGCAGTGGCATATCGACAAATGTCACTATTGTTACGGCCATCAGGCCATGAGGCTTTCCCATTCATTCATTCTGATTGTGACTTGGGTAACCCGGTTTCCTCCTTTGAGGTACATCCGGGGTCGGGTTTTAAACCAACAAACTTGGTATTTAGTATGACGCAAACTTTATTTTCAATCCTTTCTTTTCAATGTTTTCATGCAAAACCAAAAATTTTGGTTTCCATTCTCAAGGTTTATATCACCATCCTGACCCACAAGTATGCTGGGACAAAACTGGATGTACATATGAGAAGTGATTACTCAAGTATAAACCACTCTTAACTCTTATGTCATATCCAATGTGGAACTAAATATTGGGGTTTCACGATCTCCCCCACTCAAAGATGTGATGTCCTCATCGCATCCCGTGCAAATGGCTCATGCTCTCACCCTGGTGAAAAATGAACCACTTAGTAACTCTGATAACATTTGTCACGTCCTGACCCATGGGTCCGTCAGGAGACTTAGGACCTGACCGATGAATGCACCTCAACATGCATCATCACTTGTCTAGCGCCTTGCCAGAATGGTTAACCCAGATATACACATGCAACCCAAGCACTCAAATATGAACCAATCAAACCAATCTCATCTCATATCCGATGTGGGACTAAAAAAGATTGGGGCTTGACAATATACCTATCTTCAAACAATTCATTTGTACACAATTAGTTGTTGCTTTTCCCGTTCTTGATTTTTGTTTGTATGGGATAATCAAGTTAAATTTCTCTGTATACATAAAAGTGGCAGAAATCTCTCGACAGCTCCATACTCTGCTTCCTTTCTTGTTCATGCATGCATGCCTCTGTGTGTGTGCGCCCGTGCGTGTCTGTGGATATGTGCCCCTTTACATGCATAGTGTCACACTTGTTCTTTGTGGATAGGGGAATCAGTGGGTTGTGATATATTTACTAATTGATGTCAGGTGTACCACGTGTTAATACACCACCACCTTTGTCTAGTGCAATTCGTACCGCAAGCCATGAAAAGACTATTGTTGCCCCGCGACCAATTCGCTTACGCACAAATGTTATCCATAATCTTGCTGATACGCAACCATGGACTCGTTCGCCAAAAAGATCCGACATGGAGCCTGTCTTAGCAAAGTGGCAGTTCATCTCAGGTTTTGATTAAACTCTCATCTCTTTCGGAAGATATATTTTTATCCAACTTATCTGTGGTGCTATATTCTCAGATACCAATGTGTCTGAGATACTAAACTACTAATCAAACTAATCAGTTTTTTATTTGTAATTATAAGCTTCTATTTGAAACAACTGCAGATTCTTCTACTTTCAGGGGTAACATCCAGCTCGCTCCATTGCCTGATTCTTATGACTTGGATAGGGGTTTGTTTTACTCTGTTCAAGCTATTCAGGTGAGTGTCATAATAAAAGCAAAACAAAGGTGCCTCTTTGTAATACAATTATAACCATTAACAAGTAGCAAATCTATTGCATTTCTTCCAGTACTTTATTCTTTTTTTAATGTTCTATCTCAGGCATTATTAGAGAACAAGGGGTTTCCGGTTATCGTCGGAATTGGTAATTGATGCACTTCATATATTCCACACACTTTGACTCTTATGCATGAAATCATGTTGTAGGTTTTTCTTTGAGGGTAAATGAATTCGTAGAGTACAGTCAGTAGTAAATGTACAATCAATCCATGCATCAGCCACTTGTTGAAGTTCGGACCTAATATTCATTTTCTTTTCATGGCATGTTTCCTGTATTTGTTGTCATTTTCTTCACTCCATCTATGGCAAATATGTACATGTATACAGGTCTACTAGATATTGGAAAGGAAGCTATGCAATCATGTAGTTTCTATAGGAGACTGACTCGGACCCTTGTTTCCTGTCTGTCTTGATCTTTCTGACACTTTTTTTTTTGCCTATTTTCCTTCCAATGTAGCTTTTACAAGTATCTCATCCACCATGCGGATGTGATCCCTATGTTGTTATTTAATTGTCACTTTTCGTTTATATCAATTGTCCAGTATAATAGTCTGGTAACCAGTTGGTGTCACTTCTATCATTTCTTTATTGGCTACTATGTTATCTTAGTGTTGTTCGAAACACATAATTTTATGATTTAGAATATCTTGAATGAATTCATTTTCCCTTTCTCACTGGCTTGATAATTGGTTTTCAAGATCTATTTTCTGCAACTAGTTTGGGGTTTCTTGTCAAATTTGTTTATATTTGAATCCGCTAGCAAACTCTACTTCTATTATGTCGCTATTTGATATCACATGCTTCACTAAACCATCTTTATATTGTTACTACGTCAAAGTTTGCTTAGGCCCAAACCGTTTAATATTATGATCTGCAACAATGTTTTGTCCTTTCTTGTTGCAACTTGGTAATATTCAAATATCTGGTTCTGGAATAATCGAATTGTAGGAGGTCCAAGTGGATCTGGAAAAACAAGCTTGGCTCGAAAAATGGCGAATATAGTTGGCTGTGAAGTGATCTCCTTGGAAAGTTATTACAAGTCTGAACAAGTGAAAGACTTCAAGTATGATGAGGTTAACTCCTTGGATTTGTCATTGTTATCGAAGGTACCAAATCAATTTAACATTCACTTGTATTTAGTACCTTCTATGTGCTTTCTTTAAGAGAATCATATATACACTTTATTTGCAATTTGCTGTCTACCTTTCATAATAGGGATGCAATGTCAAAGTAGAGGAATTATATATGCCTCACAATTTTTAAAGTAAAATGTTTATTATGATATAATATTTTTGAACATTTAATCTCAGATGGGAACAAGTCATGATCTTTACAATGGAGCTTCCTTTCTAATAGCTTAGATAGAATGTCTTACATTATAAAATGGTTTCAATTGCCTTTGAGCTTATATAGTTGTTTTGGTTCAGTTTATCCAAGTACCATGATGTGCAATTTCCCAACAAATATCTGAAAAATATTTTAGCAAATATCTGTTTCCTTCAGATCTTAATGACAAAGGTGTGATTTAAATCTCACAACTTTGTAATGTTAAGAGTCTTAAGACCTTGGTGGAGAAATTTATAAATAGTAAGGTTTTAAGACTCGATTTTTGTCTCTGTTTCCTTTTGCCAGCAGGGGTTTTGGTCTAGGCAGTTTCTAGACGTTTATATATATATATATATATATATATATAGAGAGAGAGAGAGAGAGAGAGAGAGAGAGAGAGAGGAGGGATCCACATCCCCCCATTTTTGCATCCCCCAAGCATCCCCATGATAACAACCGTTGGATCTTGTTTTAAGTCATCTAATCTTAACCATTGAAAAATAAACGGTTAAGATTAGATGACTTAAACAAGATCCAAGATCCAATGGCTGTGAAAGAGGGGATGCTTGGGGGATACAAAAACTGGAGGATGTGGATCCCTCCCCATATATATATATATATATATATATATATATATTGCAGATAGGGTAATTATACTAATAAGAAAATCAATACTCAAGGACAGGATACTCGCTCTGTTGACTATCCGACACAAGATTGGAAAGTTGCTAACTGCTCTCACTACTCACAAACGTTGTTGAGCAAAGTGCGCTCGCAAGGGATGCTTTGCTTGCTCAGGGGTGATGTCTTAGTTTCACAAAAACTGAGGCTATTTATAGCCAAATCTTCAAAAACGACAAAATTATTCATTTCCACGCTGGGATGGCCATTTCAGCGTGGATTGCTTCCTCGCTGGACTCATTCCAGTGTCGATTTGTCTTCTTCAACATAATGGCTTCCAGCATGGCAGACGTTCACACGTAAAACACTACTTGTCTGCTGCGTGGTCAACTGTTATGATAGTCACTTTAAAACCTAATCATGGCAGTCGACCCTAATTGCGGCTGACTCCTCGTTCTCGTATAATTTCCACTGATTAATGCAACGTTTCGCAAAGCGTAACGTCCAATCTTGGCTGCAACATCAATGCTGATGGCGTATTAAATGTCATTAAATGAACCACGCTGAAATGCAACTTCCAGCGTAGAGACGGTGTATTAAATGCCATTACATGAACTCATGCTGATATGCAACCTCCAGCGTAGAGATGCTTTACGTTGGAAGGCCGCTTCAGCATGGAGATGCTTCACGCTGGAAGGTCGCTTCAACGTGGAGATGCTTCACAGTAGAAGGCTTCTTTGAAAACATGAAAAAGTTTTATGCTTCTACATTGACTACTATTTAGTATTTAGGCCCCAATTGCCCATAGTCTGGAAGTTCTTGCTATAATCTTGTACCATTATATTGATATTATGCATGAGGAATTTCACGTCCTCCTGTATCCTCCTGATGACCGCTGTCTTGTGAGAGTATTCCTGTATGGATCATAGTGTTGGGCAATTAAGAAACAACACTTCCAGAAAGTTAGCATAGCCAAAATGAGAATGGTAGGATGGGCAAATGACAATACACTAAAAGATAGGATATGAAATGGGTGTATCCTTGAAAGTTAAATGTGGCACCAATTAGGGACAAGATGAGAACAAATCAAATGAGGTGGTTTGGGGAGCGATAATATAGTAGTTAATGGAACCGCTAGAAGTAGAGATAGGCCTAGACGAATTTGGTTTGAAGTATTAAAGAATGAATGGATTTTGTTAGCATTACATGGGTCATGGCCCTTAACAGAGCTGGATGAAAGAAGAGGATTCAAATAGCCGATCCCAGAAATTTGGGATAAAGGCTTTGTTGTTGTGTTGTTGTATCGTACATTATAAAATGTCTCCTATATCTGACATCCGATATTTCAAAATCCAAACCGACGTGAATCCAACATCCGATGTATAGAACCTTGCACATAGATACGTAGACCAATTTGTATATTTCCAGCTGTTCCGGTCCTCCTTTATCCCAGATCAGTTATGTACTAATGAGGAAGGGTCTCCTATAAAAATGTACACAAACCATCTCAATAAATTATCCACTTGAGTCCTTTTGATTTAATAACTTTCACTTTGTTGGAAGACCTGGTTTATTCATACAAGAATGGGTCTGTATTTCACTAAGTTAGTGTATATTATCAAATCATACATATACTTTGCTGGAGTTCCTTTGATCAAATTAGCACCCTCTCATATATATATATATATATATATATATATATATATATAAAGGTTCAAAGTATCGGTATCGGACCATTCCTACTAGTATCAGGATCGGCGGTATCTATAGTATCGACGGTTTGGGATCGGAGTATCGGATTTTTTGGTATCGGAAAAACAAATAACTATTAGTAAATTATTAACATTTAGAAAATATATTTT
The DNA here is from genome assembly GCA_036927795.1 of Iris macrosiphon. Lineage (NCBI taxonomy): Eukaryota > Viridiplantae > Streptophyta > Magnoliopsida > Asparagales > Iridaceae > Iris > Iris macrosiphon. The sequence continues at coordinate 99,708,460 of JAYESA010000016.1, read as the reverse complement.
ATACATTTATGCATAATTTTAAGTATTTCCTGTGTTGTTTCTTAGTATTTTTGAAATTTAATGAAATAATAGTCACCCTTGTCGATATATTTACATGCGATAGATAAATTTTCCTCTTTTATATGTTTTTACAACCTTACTATGCTTTTACACCTTTACTAATTTGTATTTTTCATTCAGTTTTCTTTGTCGAATTGACCGGAAAAGAGACCTCTAATGTCGGTATCGGTCAGCATTGGGTATTGGTCGGTATCGGATCGGGACATGCCAAACTATATCGGTATCGGCCAATACTGCAAACTATGATATATATATATATATATATAATTTTTTTTTTACCCTCTATATATTCAATATTTTTGACATCTTCCTCACTTTGGAGTGGTTCTAGTGGTTCTTTGCAACCACCATCATTTCTGCAGGAAATGACTTTCTTTGGCCATTTTAATAACTACTTGTTAGACATCTACACGATGAATCACATTTAAATAATATTCAAAGCAACTGAAAGAGGACTTATTTTTGTTGTCAAATCAAAGCTAGATGTATGGGTTGCTAGTTTAGAAGCAAAACTTCCACTGGTGAATGAACTGAGTCCAAGTAGTGAAAAGTAAGAGACCCTCTTTGTGCATGATGATGGCATGATGCATCACTATGCATATTCTGATAGCACGTTTTGAAGGTTCTTGAGTCACTGCTCATTACCCATCATTATTGTTGGAATCTACAAACTATGACCATAAACATTACACTTATTCAAGTGATGTAGACTGATAGTAGCATCACAATGATACATGTCTCCTGTATATGACGACAATTCAGAAGTGTAATAGGTTGGAATTTCCTTTTCCAATGTATCTTGTGATGCTTACTACCTGTTGCCTCTCAAGTAAAATTTAACTTGTTTCGAGTGATCTCTAACATAGTTAAGCATTTCATTGAAATATATATATATATGTTGTAAAGTTTCATATGAATTGGATGGTTATTGAACCAAATTTGATGATATTTTGTGTGTAAAAGCATTAATGAGAATAATCCAAGCATATGCTGATCTGATTTTTTGATGTGGAAGGATATTCCAATCATTTGATGTCTCAATCAGAATTTTTTTTATTGATTGAAACTATATAAATATCTTGGCCAAAAGGTTCTTACACCAGAGCCGTTGGGAAATGGGTAGATGGTAAGTGTATGATGTTTCCTTTTGCCCCCTGATCTTAAACAAAATTGCATATCATTATAGTACGTGGCACACATATCTTAAATAATAGCCATAGTATTTTCAATTGCAATTGTTCTGTCTGATGCTGGAGGAAATTGTCGGGGCCAAACAGTCTATTACCTTCTATCTCGCATCTATGACCCCGTTTGAGTGCAGATGTCGTAAATAAGTAAACATGCTCAGTGTGCATGACTGAGTCATTGGTAACTTTTCTGCCGTTACTAGTGACAAGGTTGCTAGTGTAGTGAGGAGATGATTGGTATGCTTCAATTGTTTATGGCATCTAAGTTAAGTGATATGTTATGTACCAAATATTAGTGACTCTTAAGAGTATTTCATTCCCTTCATTGTGGATGTCAACTGACAGTTCTTTGCTTTTTTATACTTATGCTTCTGTAAATACACACCTGAAAATATGTTTACGTCATGTGATTGCATCCCATTTGTGGTGATTTCATACTTTATTCTGATAACTATGTTGCAATTGTGTGGCATGTTGGTCAGGTCATAGTTTAGTATATAAATGATATGAATTGATTCACCTGAATGTGTTGAATGCTATTTTCATGAATGTTCTACCTTATTGCATGTGAGCTTATCTTCTATATTTTCCATCATTCATTGAAAATACAGTGGCTCTAATTTTAAAAATGATCTTATAATGCATTGCAGAATATAGCTGATTTAAGGAGATCTCACAAAACGAAAGTTCCTTGTTTTGATTTTGAGAATTGTAGTCGGAGTGGATTCATGGAACTTCATGTTTCAGAGGATTGTGGAGTGGTAAGATTATAGATGTAATGCAATGTTTCATATTATATTGTTTCTTTTGTCTCACAGTTACCTTGAGAATATTTATGTAACGCTGAAAAGTATTCATTAGCCATGCTAATGTTACTTTGAATTATAGATTGTTACTTAAATTTCAATTAAATGAATATATGAAGAAAATGATTAAGATTTGTGAACTGGAGCATAACACGCCCATGAATTATTAAACAATGTTTGAACTGGAAACAAATAATTTTTTTATTATAATTTACAATTTAATTTTTTTTAGCGCAATGAAATGTATTAATAATATTTTTGTTCGATTTATGTCTTATTTTCTTATATGGGTACAATCAAGTAATTGTGGGTGTATTTGTCTATCATATGTTAATGTAAATACACATGAGTTACAACTTAGGATTTTATGTCCTTGCACTCTCTTATTTCTCTATATCCTCCTCTCTTCTTCTAAACTTTTTTTTTGCGTTGTTTAATGGTTGCATGACAATTTTGTGATCTCGTTGTTCGTGGTTGTTCGTCGTTGTTCATTGTGAGATCTAAGATTTCTATAGATCTCAGTTGGTTGTTCGTTGTTGATCGTGGTCTTTGTGATATCTAGGGTTTCAAAGATCGCGTGTTTCTATTGCATTTGTAAGTATTGTGGGGACTTAATCATCTAGCAATGCGACTAGTGTGGTGGTGGTCCGGGTAATCCTTTTTACCGTTATTCACAATAATGGTAAACTGGGGAAAGTGATTATTGCGGTAAAACTCAAATAGTGCGAACTACCTTGTATGGTATAAGTCTATTAAAATAATGTTGAGGGCGAAGAAGTTGAAGTTTTTGGCAGAAGAGCCTCCGTCTGAAACGTCGGCTGATTATGAATATTATATAAGTGCATATGTATATGTTATGTCATGATTGTGATATAATATGGAACCACACATCACCTTCAGTTGTGTGAGTTTTCCAAACAGATTTGGACATCTCTGAAAGAGTTCTATTCACATACGCGAAATATGGCTCGTATTTATGAGTTGTATGAGTTACTGATTAGTAGAAAGCATAATGAGAAGTATATAATGAGTATTTAGCTTCAAAGAAGGCTTTATGGGAGGAACTCTTGCAGTGTCATCTGGTTATACTAATTTGAAGCATAGTCCGATTCCTAGACGGTGCATCACGCACCTTTTTGAATTAAGACGCACTTTTTGAAAAAGAGAGTAGTCTATTGAATATCCAACGATTCTTAGAGAAATCCTCTTAAGTATTATCAATTTAAAGTATAATATCCAAGTACAAGAGTAAAAGAGGTCTCACTTATTGAGACTAAAATTTCTACAAATCAGATGAAAATTACGTCAATCCTACAACCCCAAGCAATTGATTTCCAATCCAGACAACCCACAACACTTCGATCACATGTAATTGTTTAGAAATTGTTCTCCAACCCGTAGCCCCTCTCTCCGCGACCGTTGCATATGCTCGTAGAGGAACAAGACACTCGAGGTCTCGACCTTGCTCATGGAGGAACAACACCCTCGAGCCCTCAAGTCTATTGTCGTGTATGTTCTTGTGAAGGAACATGGAATGGAGGCGAAAAGGGGAGAGCAAATGGAGACGAAGAGTGGTCTGGAAAATGGAGGCGAAGAGGAGAGAGAAATAGAGGTTAGGGTATGGATTCTGGTCGGGACGTTAACGGGTAGGTAGAAGAACCCGACTTGATCTAACCCGAATCTTGATCTCTAACTCTAGAAAAAAAGAACTAATTATCAAACTTTTTCTGTGCCTTGCGCCTATACAAAAACCCTAAAGGCTCGTGCCATATGAGCGTCTATTGAAAATCACTTCGCCACAAGCATTTTAGGTACCAGATTTGCGTCGCGCCTTGCGCCTTGGGCGCCTTTGACAACTATAATTTGAAAGAAGCTCAACAATAGGAGTTTCATGTAATGCTCATCCTAGCTGGCTTAGATCCGACGCTCGAACCTTATAAGACATCCTTGCTTAAGAGCAGTTACGTATAGTAGTATATACTTTCTCTCATTTCAATCGTTCATTTCTAGGACAGTTTTGTGGTATCGAGTAATTACTCTTCTGCCTCAGTTACTAGTATTGTTGGTCGTGGTGGTAGAGATTGTGATTGTAGTGGTGGTCGAGGAGGTAGAGATGGTTGTTATGGTGGTGCTAAACTGGTAATGGTACGCCACAAGTGTTATTGTGGCATGTTTGCCACGTCGTGTTCATAGTCGTGAGTTGCAGTTCTTTAATCTTGTTCATACTAACATTTGGGTCCTTCTAGAGTAATTTTTTTGAAAGGATTTCAATATTTTGTTATCTTTGTTGATGATTGTTCTCAAATGATTTGGTTATATTTAATAAAAGAACGATATCTATGACTTCTTTTTGTGTTGATCGTGGTATTTTTTATCAAACTAGTTGCGTCCATACCTCGTAGTAAAATGGTGTAGTTGAACGCAAGCACCGACTCCTTTTAGATGTGGCTCAAACTCTTATGTTAAATATGCATGTCCCTCAACAATATTCGGAAGATGTCGTTCTTACTGCATGTTATTTGATTAATTGCATGTTATCATCTATGTTGAATAACTACGTCCTCTTCTCCGTGTACATCCAAGTCTCTTATTTTTCTTTACCTCGTGTGTTTGGATGCGTTGTTTTTGTTCACAACTTGAAACATAATCGAGACAAGTTGACTCATCGATCTATCAAATGTATCTTCATTGGCTATCCTCAAACTCAAAAATATTATCGTTATTACAGTCCTCAATGCATTAATATTATGTCTGTGTAGACGTTACTTTCTTTGAGTCAATTCCTTTCGTTCCTCTAGGAGGCTATCATCTTCCATTCATATATGATTTGGTATCTTCTATACAATCTTGGCCATTCTTGAATCCATTTCTCTATCCGCTTATCCTTTACAGGTTTACCAGAGATCCAATGACATACATGTTGTTTTGCGTGATTCAGCCCCCATGCATCATCGTTCGTGCATAAGGATTCGGATCCCTCCACTACAGTTTAAGATAATCTTCCTATTGCTCACAGGAAAGGTAGCCGTAGTTGACCACTAAGTATCCCATTTCAAATATATTTGTCTACATCATGCTTCTCATTCTTTACTTGTTTTTGCTGCCTTATTGTCTTCTTTTTCCATTCCTATTACCTATTAGTTTGTTATGTCATCTTTTGGTTGAAAAAGTGCAATGGACGATGACGTGTTTGATTTGTATCTCAAACTTGGGAGTTTATCTTGCTTCTCATTGTGAAACTAACATTGGGTTGTAAGTATCATCTAGATGGTTCAAGTCGCATTAGTTACAAAAAGGTATACTTAGACACTTGGTATTTTGTGGATTATATGGATACTTTCTCTCCTATTGGATCGACTAAATTCCGTTCGCATTCTTATCTATGTGACGGTTAATCACTAATAACCTATCTATCATTTGGACATCAAGAATGCTTTCTTGCTCGATGACTTACAGGAGGAGGTTTATATGGATCAACCAACAGAATATGTTGTATGGTAGAGACAATCTGGTGTGTCGGCTGAAGAAGGCTTTATATGAGCTGAAACAATCTTTTCGAGCTTGGTTTGATAGTTCTCATTCAGTACGAATTTTGGCGTACCATGTTAGATCATTCAGTGTAATCCAATCTTCTATATGAGGTGTTATTGTGTTGATTGTTTATGTTGATGATGTCATTGTATATGACAGTGACTATGTTGATATTTTTTATTTGAAGGCCTATCTTAGTCATCTATTTCATACTAAGAATTTTGGTACTCTTCGTTATTTTCTTGGAATAAAGGTTGCTCTATTTAAGATGGGTTTGTATGTGTCACATCGCAAGTATATTTTGGACATGCTTTCGGTGATAGGGATGTTGGACTCATGGCTTGTTGATACCCTTGTGAATTATCATGTCAAACTTGATGTTGATGTATGGGACTTATTTGCAGATATTTGGCTGTAGAGACGGTTGGGAAGCTTATCTACATTATTGTTACACAACCAGATATACCTATGCAGTTTGAATAATTAGTCAGTTTATGCAGGCCCCTCGACATCCACATGGAGTGGCTCTCTCTTATTTTACATTACTTAAAAGGATGCACACAGACTCTCATAGTGCCGGTCTTCAGTGATGCTGATTGGGAAGGTAGTAAGAGTGATAAGAGGTCTACTTCTTGATATTTTATTTTTGTTGAGAGAAATTTTGTGACGTGCCGTAGTAAGAAACAAACTGGTATGACTTGTTCTAGTACAGAGGCCGAATATTGTGCTATGACTCATACAGTTTCTGAGATGGTGTGGGTGTCTCTTCTTCATGAAATGGGGATTATGGTTCATATTCCTTTGGAGATATACTTTGACAATACATCATCAAATTTTATCGCAATTAACCTTGTGTTTCATGAACGCATTGGGCATATCGAGGTGGATTGTCATTTTATTCATGGGGTGAAGAAACATATTGTCACTACATATATAGTTGTGTGATATCATCACCAAATCACTTGCTCGTAGTTTATTTTCTGTTTTATGTAGCAAGCTGGGTATGTTAGATCTCTATACTCCAGCTTAAGGGAGATATTAGAGTCACAAGTGTTATTTTCTTATGTGGGTACAGTCAAGTAGTTGTGGGTGTATTTATCGTCATATATTAATATAAATACACATGATGTGTAACTTAGGATTTTATGTCGTTGCACTGTCGTCTCTTCTTTTCTCTCTTCTTTGAAATTTCACGATTTCTATTTAGTTCTTTGTATTCCTATGTTTAAAAATAGCTAAACAAACTTGGAATGTGAGGCATGCATCGTAAAACAATACCAATTAGTAGATTCTTATATTTGAGCAAGATATTAGTAAAATTTTATTTATTATATTCTAATATATATAATATTTGATATATTTATATAAGTTAAAATTGTCAATAAAAGATTGTTGAAGATTTTATAAGATAATGATTTTGTACAAAGAAATTAACATATGCTAATATGTTTGTATAAGATCATAGACATACAAGATACTTATGAATGGGGTTACATATTTTTCATTCAATAACTTTAAGATTTACCTATAGATTCCATTTGAAATCCAACCTTATCTTAGTTATCGGATTAAGTAGATAAGATGAATCTTTCAAGTAATGATGTATGGGTTCTACTTGATCATGAAGAGTTGTGAAGATATATTATGTATAGAGAAGTAGGGAAGCACACGGAAAATTTTGGAAAGTTAGGTAGGTTAAGAAAATTATCTTATAGTTTTAGAAACATAAAGAACAAATTTCCTAAACCTGAGTCAGCAACACATTGTCATTTTGATGAATGATCTGAACTATAATTTTTGCTTAAGCTCTCACTGTGCACTCTTCAGGGGGTGCTAATAGCTATATCTTACCAGAACATCTAAAACTGATATGAAACTGTAAAGGAGTGTCTATTTTCCTCTTTATGTTATTTTCTTTTTTCTTTTTATGTTTTATCTTTAGTAGATATTATTCTGTTGTCATTTGCTACCTATTGGCAACTATTACAAAGCTATCCAATTTTGTTCTCATCCTATATATTGCTTGGCAGAAAGCCCTAATGAATTAACCTATTTTAGTTGAGTAGTTCCAACTCTCAACATAAGAAGGCCTCAACTCCCTCTCTCAGATGTTTCTACAATTTTTCTCTATACTGGACTTCTTTTTTGTTGGGGGTGGGGGAGGGACAATGGAAAGCATGTATATTTTCCTCTTTATGTTTTCCAACTATTGCATTCTTGTCCACTTTTGTATCTCCTATATATTGCTTGCCTTAGAGCCCTAATGAATTAATTCATTATAGCTGACTAATTTCAACTCTTAATAGAAACAATGTATTAGTATGCCCTTTTGGTGTCTTATATAATGAAGCTAAGTAATATTTGTTTCTTATCGTCCGTTAACCAAACTTCTGAATTTCTACATTCTAGATGAACATTTTACATGTTGAAACTAAAAACAGTATCCGTGAGTTTTTTTTGTGTGGGATTCTATTGATTTTCTTGAAGTAAAGTTGGTAAAAAAAGTTATATTTTACCACTCATATTTTGGTTTTTAGACTAATACTACATTTTACGTAATTGTATTTCACAATTAACTTGATGTATCTCAGCTTTTTTTAATCATTGTCTCATCAACATTGTTAATTTAAGCTTTATCTTAATATCTTTAATCTTTCCAGGTCATTTTTGAAGGTGTATATGCATTGCACCCAGACATACGGAAATCACTAGACTTGTGTATTGCTGTTGTGAGACACAAATCCTAAGCTCTCTGATTAATTGATGGTTCTTTCTTTAGTTGGTTTATTCTTAGTGAAGTGCTTAAATGCTCTCGCTAAATTTGAAACCAAATATAGGTTGGTGGCGTCCATTCACACCTTATTGCTAGAGTCCAGAGGGACAAAAACCGCATTGGTTATTCAATAAGTCAGGACGAAATCATGATGACAGTATTTCCAATGTTTCAGCATCACATTGAGCCACATCTTGTCCATGCACATGTTGGTACATTCAGAACATTTGAACTTAGTGTTTTTCTTCTACATTCTGTAATTTTTATTATCTGTATGTGAGATTGACTGAAGTGAAAATTGAAGTGTGTTTTAGGTGCGTTCACATCTATATTTGTTTTTGCAGCTCAAGATTCGAAATGACTTTGATCCTGTACTTTCTCCAGAAAGTTCATTATTTGTACTGAAAAGTAACAAGCAGGTTTTCTCTCAGTTACATACATACTTGCATTATTACACAATTAGATACATATGTGTGCATGAACATACATAAATTTATACCTACTAATATGCATTTATGCATCACCATAGATTCCCAGAAGAAGGGGAAAAAGGAAGGAAAAACGACCCACTTATGGATTTGTATGTCATTTAAGCTAGTATTTCATCATAATCTTTTGACTCGCTTAACACATTGTAGGTGGCATACCAAGACATACTTAAAGTACTTGACTCAGGCAAAGTTTGTAGCTCTGTCCAAAATTTCATTGATGTATATCTTAGGCTTCCTGGAACACCTTCTAATGGGCAGTTGGCAGAAAGTGAGTGCATTCGAGTTAGAATATGTGAAGGAAGATTCGCGTTGTTGATACGGGAGGTCAGCAGATTATTTTTCATGTATAGTATGGCATTTCATGCAGGATGCTCATAAGTTATTCTTTTGGATAGCCTATAATTGAAGGGAACTTCATTATACAACCCAAAGTAGATTTTGATATCAGCGTCAGCACAGTTGCAGGTCTTCTTAGTCTTGGGTAAGTAGCATGAAGCTTGCCAATATTGTAGGTGATATATCTTCTTTTTTTTCCTTCTGTTCATGGTAGATTATGTCGTTAGTTTTGTTAGTTAGAAGGCAAAAATAATCAAAAGAGAATGTTGAAGGATCATATGTACCAAACAAGAGCTAGTGATTCAATCTACTTTTATCCTCAACTTCCCCCTATTTTATGTAACCATGCTCATCTCTTCTTCCTCCATTCTATTTCTCAATTCTGTTTTTCACTCCCATAGATAAACTCTAATATTTTCTTTAAATAAATTAGTTTCCTAAGACAAGGCATTTGATGGTTAGGAAATATAATTACTTGATTTGGAGTTACGACTGCATCTTATATTTGTAACTATTCTGTCAGTCATATTCTAGGAGAACTTAGTTCCTTTTTCCAATTTTTACAAAATTAATTTGCCTCCAATAAAAGTCGGCTTCTGAATAACCAAGCATTGTTACATATAACAAATGCAGCAATGGATTAATATCCACAGACTTATTTTTAGTTGGATAAGAAGTTTACGCATTCAAAAATAAATCCAAACTAGGCATGATTTTAACTGGTGCTACCAATATAGAATAATCTCTTTCCAAGTTCACAATTCTAACCTGACACCTTCTATTGTTCTACATGTACCCAACGTCTTTGTCAGTTATTTCTTTCTTCCTGTATCTGTAGATAACATTCTTGACCAATGCCTTTGACTTTGAAACTTTGATTGAAGAGAGAACATTTTGTTATATCACTGTAACACTCAGGGTAATGGCATGGAAACTGCTCATTGGATGTTTTTTTCTGGGGCTGTTCTGTGGGGAATGGATCCCCTGCGGCCAAATATCTAGTGCAGACCCTGTTGTCCATGCAAATAGGGGGCTGCTTGAGATCTTGGGCACGAGAAATTGCCAAAATCTCATGCAGTCTCCCCTACCCTATGCAGATGGAGACTGCACAAAGTATTGTCTTTACCGGGATCCAAACCCCTGTTCTGTGAACTTATCTTACTGCATTTGTCACTTTCACTATCTGTATTATCTAATATGTCATATTTTCCTGCGAGTTTGTAATAGGTATCAAGCTGTTGCATATATTGAAGCTTCTGCACTAATCTACCAAGATGGAAAGGTTGGTTTCTATTTTATACATCCATTTTCTCCATTCAGTGTAATTGATGTAATTTTTTATTAGTACTACTTAAACTTCCTAAGTGCACTGGTCTATTATGCAGTAAAAAACTAGAAACTTCACCATAAGACCCACATCAGTACTTACAAAATTCCAATTTCTGATATTTCACTTTTGATGTAGTTGTTCATTGACATTTTAGTTATGAATTTACTCAAACCTACTAAGAGAATATTGGTCAATGTTCTCATGCATAAAGAAGAAGTCTTCATATGAGATACATCAACAGTACAAGGGTACACTCCATTTCTGCTAGCAAACTTATCCTACGAATTGGCTGAGTTGCTATGGGCATTTGGGTTCTGGTTGTGTAACTTATACCACAAAAGGCATCCTGAATGAGATAATGTAAAATCAGCCTATTATCAATATGGTACAGTGGGGGTTTGATCCAAGTCTGTGAATAGCTAGGTTTTTGATGGCTACATCAGTCTTCACTTGATGTGTCTTTGGATCCTAATATTGAGGGAAATGTGTATGCTTTTGTTAAGTGATCACGAGGATTTTTTTGCTATGTGAAGCCCTGGTCATGAGGTGGAGTAGGTCACCATCAAGTGTTGGATGAGAGCCTCGAGTTCCGGAGCATGTAGGAATCGTAGAAAAACATGTTGGCAGTTGAATTAATGAAAAATAGAGAGAAAAAAATACGACAAACACAAAGATTTAACGTGGTTTGGTCAAGATGACCTACTCCACGGGTGAAGATTGGAGATGGTTCTACACTTCTACTAATTTCAGAAATGAGGAATACAAGTGGCATCTCTCAACTCTCCAAATCTAGCCCCCAAAATACATCCAAGTTCTCCCAATCAGGACAATAGATTTGAATGATACATAAATGGAGAAAATCAACATCCAGATAGGTCTGAGCATTATTTGGTTTTGGACCTTGAACCGAGCCGAACTGAATAAGGGATTCGGTTAGGTTTGGAAACTTTCCGGTTCGGGTTCAGTTCTGGAATTGGCCAAATTCGGTTCTCGGTTTAGGTGTCAGTTTAGGATTTCTCGGTGGGTCCAAAACCGAATAAGAATTACTAAACTACCTAAATACCTTTACATCTAACCCTAGTATATATATTAAAATTTATTACCTAACCCTTTTTTTTTTATTTCTCTTTTCTTCACTCTTGCTTACCGCCTCTGAGAGAAATGAGAATCCTAACCCTGATTCTATTTTTTTATTATACTCTACAACTCCTACTTTCCATTATTTATCGAGTTTGTATTTTTTGATATATTTTAACCACAAGCCCAACTTTAGGTTCAACCATTAAACGGTAAAAAAGTCCAACTGAACAAACCGAACCGATTATATTGGTTTGGTTCGGTTTATGACTCATTTTGGTTCGTGTTCGGTTTGGATTTTTTGGATTTCGGTTGGGCTTCTCTTGCGACTGATGTTTCTATAGGCCCAAGCCCTCCGCTTCCATCACAGACCTCTATTTTTTAGCCACCAGATTTTTTTGGAAGTTGGCAGAAAAATGAAGCAGACCGAGGTAATTCAAGACATACACAACAGACTGTTTGGTTGGCTTCTCTTGCGACTGATGTTTTACCTGCATATCTCAGTCAGGGACCTAGGGCTGGCTGCATTACCAGTTATTTCTCTGTGGAGTGGTCCTGATGGCATAGAGCGCACAGCAGCTGTTTTAGGTCATTTTAGGGTTTTTTTGGGTGTAATTCTTCCAAATTTGACAGCTGTGATTATTCATAAGGTTTATGTTCAAAGTAAAAGGAAATATGAGTCCTCTTCCTTATTAATTGAAGTCTCTATGGTCTATAAAGGGAGGTTCTCCGGTTATTGTAATCTCATGGGAGGTTGACAGAAACGTAGCTTTGTACTCTTCATTTCACGTGGAAGAAGAAAGTAGTAGACATATCTACCTTTATTGGCGAAAGAGTTATTTTTGTATGTTTCTGCACTTATTATCCAATACCTTTCATCATCCTACATCACAATTTATTTGATATATTTCTCAAACTCTCCACTAAATTTGGGCCAATGATAAAGGCACAACACAAGGTGTTAGGGGGCATCACAAATTTTGGTAATCCTAATTCATTAGAGGATTGCCATAATTTTGGCAGTCCTTTCTATGCTTAGGACTGCCAAAATTTTGGCAGTCCTAGATATATATGCACATGACTGCCAAAATTGTGATGCCCCCTAATAATTTTGGTTTTGCCTTTATCAATGGTCTAAATTTGGGATCAGCTTCTAAATATTGCCACTCATTACTTTCAACATACGCCACTCATAGATCTTAGCATTCTCATTTCAGCTAGGCTCATTTTCTGGACGTGTTGTCTCTTACTTGCCCAACGCTCCGATTCATAAAGCATGACAGGTCATGTATGTCTTATAGATTCTCTCTCTTCAACTTCAAGGGTGTCCTATGGTCACAAAGCAGTCCCAAAGCACTCCTCCATTTAAACCTTCTTGCTATAATCATGTGAATAATGTCCATCCCAGTCTGACCATCATGATGATCTCAATCTGACCATCATGATGAATTATTGATCCTTAATACTTCGGCATCTCTTGGCCATCAATACGATATCTCAGTCCGTAAGCAATTTGTAAAACCTATTTTGCTACATTGGTGATTAAAGCAATTACTTAATGGATGCAATTGTTCGACCTCCACAAAGGGAAGTGAAATTGGTAGGACAAGTATATAACTATATATTATATATGTTCACTCTTTACATCAAAGCTCTTACATTGTACAGTAGTTCTTGCTGCCTGTAAATTGTTCAACGTTATCATTATGCTTGTGCTCCCATTGAATTGAAAGTAGACTTTGTACAATTACATACACTGCAGGTGGTAACTATATTATGGATGTATAGACTTAATGTTCTGATTTTTCTTGTGAAGATCCTTGTTGAGGTTGATCACCTGCAAGCTACTCCTAGCCCTTATCTTCAAATTAAAGGAGCAAACAAGGAAGTAGTTTTAGCTGCTGCTTCAACACTAAGTCTGGATGGTTCCTACACTACAAAGGTTGCCTACTTTAAAATGCCTGGAATATCTGCACTTCATTACTTCACTTTATACACTTCACTCATTAACATCACTGGCAGTCAAGACGAATAACATTTTTTTAATACTTTTTGCAGACATATCTTCAAATCATACTTGAAAACTTGCCAGCATATGAAGGACATTCTACTGGAATTCATAGGCAACAAGCTTCTAGACTCCAGGAACTTGTGGAGTATATTCATTCCCAGGTAGGTTTCAGAGGACTATCCATGCTGTTTGTTTCCTTCTTCTATGATATAACATATCTCAGTAATCTTCATATATATATATATATATATATATATATATATATATATAGAAGAAGGTAATTATTCCATGATCGCTCCCACTGGGAATCGAACCATCGCTCACTCGGGTCTTGTGTTATATTTGTTACCTACGGCGGCGGACTCTGGTCTAGGGTTTCGGAGCCGATTGTGGGATCCTGGGGACAACAGGAAGGAGGACCGAGTGGAAAACATTAGAGCGTTGGTGGGGGCAAAAGCTGACGCAGGAGGATGGTCTACATTTGTTCGCCGGAGGAGAGGAATGAATAGAAATCATCGAGGGGGTGTGTTTGAAAGGGGGGGGGGGGGGGGCTACAAAAGGTACCGGAGAACCGCCGGGAACATGAAGGCCGAAGGGTCCATATGCGGGCTATCCCAACGGCCACTATTTCGACGACAACTACCAGGGTCTTTGAGGACCGCGACATACCACATCGTCGAGAGGTTTCTCCTCGTCCTCATCATCGTGGATCGCATGCGGACACTCCAGGTGCATGGAGTAGGTCATGGGCAGAAATTTGTAGGCCCAACACAGTGCAGTCCAACACATCGATGCAGTATGTGGAACCAAAGACCCTCGACGACAGCAGGAGGGTAGCTGATTTGACTAAAGAAGACCTGAAGGAGACTGTGGAATACTGGAAGAATTCACTTATTGTCTGTGTTGGGGGATAGACCTTTCTATGGACAATTTATGACTCTGCAAACTAAATATGGAGGGCTCGAGGCAGCATGGAGATATTCTCACACGATAACGGCTTCTTCTTCGTACGTTTTGGGTTACAGGAAGATGTGGAGCGCATTCTACAAGGGGGCCTTGGACCTCGATGTCAGGCTAATCATCCTCAATGAGTGGCACATGAACCCCAGATGGGAACGTGATCTGCTTCATACCGTTTCCATTTGGATTCTATTACCAGGCCTTCCCACCAAATACTGGAATATTCCTATGATTATGAAGCTTGCTAGTTAGTGGGTAATCCAATCAAATCGGATGATGCCACAACGATTAAATCGAGGCTTGCGTACGCACGCATGTTCGTGGAGATTGAAGCCTTGACTATTGTCCCTCGATTTCTAGAGTTCAAACTTTCGACGGGGGAAATCCTTTCCCAGGAAGTGGAATATGAGTGGGTTCCGCCTGTATGCAACCGGTTTAGTTGTTTTGGCCACATGATTAGATCGTGTCCGAAAGCATTAGCTGAGGATATTAACGATGGACTCGGACTCCCTCATGGAAGAGGATAAGGTCACCTTGCCAGAACCAGAGGAAAGAGCTACTGATGGAGCGGTGATAGCAGTGTATAATATAACAAAGGGGGCAATGAAGACTCCCACGGAGGGGACAATAAGAAGAGATTCGACTTCTAATGTGACGGTAGCGAGGAGTGTCCATAAGGAGGTTATGTCTGGCAACTTGGGTAAACGACATGCACTAGGAAGTGGATCAGTAGCGGAGGATTCTTTAGCAGGATAGATTGTCCCATTTGTGGGTCAACACGCCATGCTTACACGTAGACAGTCGGGTCTGGCCGAGCAAGCTCGCGGCAGTAGCGTCCAACCCCCCAATATCATCAACTATGCAAGGAAGAAGAGACCGACTATTCAGAAAATAGACGATATGGGAAAACAACCGGTTCAAATTATCGAGCAGGAGGACGCCACTATGTATGTGGATAATCCCAAATGGAGTGCACTACTTTGTGCTGACGTAGGCGTTGTGGATAATGATCATGCAAAGGATCATGGATTGCGTATTCATTTCACCAAATGACCTCATGATGAGTTTGGGGGAGTCAAGGGGTCAATCCCTCCATCATTAATATCTATTATGACATTGAATACGCAAGGAGCTAACTTGTTGGGTCGGTGGCGTAAGATCACATATGTAGCTAGAAAGGCGCAAAGTACAATCAATGTTTTGCTAGAGACAAAAATTAAGTCGGAAAAGAAACTTTCCAAAAGAATGCCTAGATTCTAGCTTCATGCTCATAACTTGGATCAGTGTGGGATGCTATGTTACCCGGACTCTCCATTTTAGGGAGAAGTATCCGTGTCCACCCGATAGGACATGGGTATGGATATGGAATCCGTATCCGATCCTCCATGGTGACAATCGGATCCTTCATGGTGACAATCGGAAGACTGGTAGTGAAGTATATAGTTTATTTTAATGTGGTAGTAAAGTAGATAGTTTATTTTAATATGGTAAAAGTTATGAAACCTTACAAATTTAATTACATGATGTCTTTTTATGAAACAATGCAAATTTAATTATAAGCTTAAATATATGAAACCATGCAAACTTAATTACAACGGTCTGTTTATGAAATTATGTAAATTTAATTAGAGAGTATGTCTTTTTATGAAATCGTGCAAATTTAATTATGTCTTTTATGAAGCTATGCAAATTTAATAATATGATGTCTTTTTTTGAAATAATGTTCAAATATATTTATTTTAATAGTCATATTTTCGTACCCGTATCCAAAATTTGGATCATTTTTAGCAAAGTCCGTGTGTCCTTCAAATATGAGTTTGAAGGACCCGACTCTTGGATATGTACCCGTATCTGACACCCATACCCGAGTCCAGGTAACATAGGTGGGATGGCTAAAATTTGGGTGCTATGGGACAGAAGTATGTGGTCAGGTAGAATTATTCTCAAATTCGAACAACTCATTGCAAGCGAGTTTACTAATGTCGGGGGTTTTAAATTCATATTTGGAGCGGTATACGGTTATAATGACAGGAAACGACGTTATTTTTATGCAAAGTATCATCCATTTGAGCATTATAGCAGACACTCAAGTCCGGTTCCCATTATTTCTTGTTGGGAACTTTAATGCAGTGTTATTCAGCCAGAAAGTAGTAGGACGACGTGTCCCTGACAACATTCCGGCAGACTTCCAACATTGCTTAATGCAAGTCAGTTTGAAATGTTTAGAGAGAACGGAACATGTGTGGACGTGGACAAATCGAGCCATCCATAATTGTATTGCATGCCAGCTTAAACGAGCCCTCGGGAACCGTCGTTGGTTCGACAAATTACCAGCGGTGGTAGCAGAAGGGTTTGTCCCCTCGATGAGTGACCACTCGCCTATATTGGTGCGTATGATAGCATCGACACCTCAACGGGGAAGACTATTTCGATTTAACAACTCATGGCCTAGTCTACCGGGATACAAGGAAGCAGTGGAGACCGGACTTCAATCGATTATGTACGACAATTCTGTTTGGTCTAGCAGCTTAAGTCGGTGAAGAGGACGCTGAAAAGTTGGTAGGCTGGAACCCCACGTCTGAATCTTGCCCAGCGTCAGCTGGAGCTAGAGGAGATCCAAGACTGCCTAAAGGAAACTCCTCTAAATCCAGACCTAGCAAGCCAAGAACGGGTATTATTGGATGAGTTGCATGTTCTCTTACTGCAGGACGAGATTCAGCTAGCTCAACGCGCTCAGTGTGTGTGGCTGAAAGAAGATCGGTACTCCTAATTTTTCTACGATGTTATCCGGACTAGACAACATCGAAATTCGATCAATAGAATTATAGATGCAGATGGCAGAGAGGTCTCCTCGCCGTAGGATATTCAGGCGACAACACTAGAATTCTGCAAATAGTTGTATAACCAAGAAGACTATCCTCATGAGTTCCCTTAACTCATTTGTAAAAGGCTAGTTTTGCAACAAGGGAACCAACTGCTTCTAGAGCCTGTCACTCTTGAAGAAGCGGAAGACGTAATAATGAGGGATGATCCTAATAAGGCCTTTGGCCCAGATGGCTTCAATAGTAAGTTTTTCAAAACTCATTGGGATGAACTTAAATTTTATATTCTCTCTGCTTCTTCTCCAACAGAAGACTACTTCGAGAGTTGAATCACACATTTCTCACACTCATTCCGAAAAAGGAAGGAGCGACATCTTTATCGAACTTCATACCTATTTTCTGTTGCAATTATTTATACAAGATTATTACTTCTATCATGTGTCACCGGATAGTGAAGATTATGCAAGGGTTCATCTCGTCCAATCAAGCTACATTTGTCAAAGATAGTTTGATTGTCGAGAATAGCTTATTGGCTCACAAGATGGTCAGAAATTTCAATAAAGTTGGCGGGAACAAGACGTACATGAAGCTGGACCTCCGGAAAGCATATGATACGGTGAACTGGGAGTTTGTATGCCACATTATGTTTGCTTTGGGTTTTGACCCTCTTTGGGTAGATAGGATAAATGAATGTATCACAACGCCGTCGTTCTTTATTCTTATAAAGGGACAGCCGCATGGATTTTTGACCAATAATCGGGGTTTACGTTAGGGAGACCCTCTCCCCGTACTTGTTTCACATTGGTTATGGAGTATCTCACTTGTTTGAAAAACATTATTTTTCACCAATAATCGGGGTTTACGTTAGGGAGACCCTCTCCCCGTACTTGTTTCACATTGGTTATGGAGTATCTCACTTGTTTGAAAAACATTATTCCTCTTTATAAAAATCTCTCCAACAGTTTTTCACCTTATATATGCAGACGATTTATTAGTCTTCTTGGTCCCTACCAATAGGGGACTTAACACCATGGTTCGGATAATAAACGCGTCAACTATCTTTCGGGATTACAACTCAATAGGGAGAAAAGTTATATTTCAACTCCAACTGACAAAATCAGGATGAGCTCAAAGAAATCATCCAAATAGAGAAATGTAACCTTCCAGTGAAATATTTAGGATTGTCGTTATCAGTTAATTATGCACGCACTCATGAATGCCAAAATATAGTGGAATATGTAGAAAGGCGCATAGAAGGATGGCAAGCATAGGGTTTATCATTCGGTGGAAGAATTGAACTGGTCCGGTCGGTTGTGTCTCCTATCTCCTTATTCTGGTTCCAAACTATTATGCTTCCATTAGCGTTAATTCACAGAGGAAAAAATTTGTGCTGATTTTATATGGCGTGGGAGTATACATACTATTGCATGGGAAGATTTATGTCATCCTAAACATGAAGGGGGTGTGGGCTTACGCTTCTTATTCACACTCCGAGATATAGCAGGTATGGGATTCACTTGGAATTTCATTGAAGGTCGTTCTCTATGGGCTTCTTGGATGTTGAATGGATACTTGAAAGAGACCAATTTCTGAAAACATCGTTCGAATGATAATTATTCGGTCTCCTATAAGTATATCTTGCGATATAGACATAAAATTCAGCCACTGATTTCTTGAGTGATCGCCAGAGATCAAAATATGCATTTATGGTTCGACTTCGACCCATGACTGGAACATCATAGTATAATAGAGTGGGTGGCAATCGTATTTAGTGGTCAGCAGAAATGAACACGTTGGTTGCTTGCTTCGAGAAGGAACTTGGCACCTATTCGATCATCCAATAGGGCGGCAGTTTGCAGAGGATATCTTACAGGTGCAGACCGACCAGAGTAGGGTAGAGGATGTTTGGGAGTGGGATAACTCCCCTTTGACAAATTCGAGTTTCGAATTGCTCAAGGTTGTGAAAAGCGCTAGGAGGGCGGTTAGCTGTCGCCTAGCGCCTAGCCCGCCTAAGCAGCTGCCCAGGCGGCCGCCTAGATTTAGGCGGTTCAAAAAAAAAAAATAAATAAAAAAAACCTACTGAAAATTGCAGAAAAAGTCCATAAAATTCTAAAATATGTATAGTCGAGTGTCAGGGGGACTAGGCGGACGCTTAGGCGGACATCGGGCGGGCACCAGGCTCCTAGCGCCTAGGAGGACGCCTTTTAGAACAGGGGAATTGCTTATGATCAAATTCGACCAACATATCCGGCCATTACTCATGCGAAATTCATCTGGGTGAAGGATTTGGCTAACAAAATGCAGCTTAATATGTATAAAGCAACAAGATGAAGACTCCTAACTTTGTATAGATTAGCTAGATTTGGAATACATATCCAGGGGCAAAGCTGCGTATTGTGTCAACAAGA
The DNA here is from genome assembly GCA_036927795.1 of Iris macrosiphon. Lineage (NCBI taxonomy): Eukaryota > Viridiplantae > Streptophyta > Magnoliopsida > Asparagales > Iridaceae > Iris > Iris macrosiphon. Next base: position 99,688,668 of record JAYESA010000016.1, on the reverse strand, counting down.
TACAGAAATGTACATGCATTTACTCTTACATTGTGAGTTTTCGTGAGATATTTAGAGCAAACAATGCAATGCTTTAAGTCATATGCCTGCGGCTTCTAGGGATATTCTGGACCAAATTGAAGGCATCTCCAGTCGTCATGGTAGGGGAGGACAGTGGTTCAGATTGGCACGTATTCGAATTTCAGCAAGTGTATGGCACATCTGGCGGGAGCGGAACAGACTCATTTTTGAAGGACTGAGCACATCTCTAGCGGGGATCCTGCATAATATAGAAACATATGTAAATTACGTGGTTTGAAATATGTGGTGGGGATGGAACTTTTAAGTATCAATAAAATTACATTTTCCACACACACACACACACACACACACACAAACATATATATATATATATATATATATATATATATATAATTTTGTAAGGCTCCCGCGACTCGATTCCTTGATCTCGCCGCCCAGCCAGGGTGGTTGTCCCTCTCTCCGCTGACCACGAGGGTCATCCGGGTACGGTTTATATATATATATATATATATATAAAAATTAAGGGTTTTTTTTACTTTTTCGAGAGATCGGGGGACACCCTTTTTTTTCTTCAATATATATATATATATATATATATATATATATATATTACATTTGGAGAATTACAATTTCTAAGATGGTCAAAAATGTCTAAGCCAAGTCGATTATAGAATTAATATCAAAGTAAAATATGGCTGTAACACGACTTGCTAAATCCTATGATAACACTTCTGCCTATTAGAACTTTCCATATCCAATAGTGTCTTAACACGGCACACATCTCTCTTTGTTTCCAGCACTTATGTACTATGAAACATAACATACTCATGATATGAAGAGTATTGTGTCCCTTAGCACACAGTATGATTTCAATATACTTGTCCATTTTGGTGCGTCCCATATGTGGACATGGGCACAGTACGATATGACACCATTCCTTGTGAGAATTAAGGGCCAGTTATAGATGGAATATACTTTTTTTCCAATTATTCAGATATAGCCGCCAACGGCATTGACTTTTTATCTTGTGATATGGTTGTCTGGTTAAATGTGCTTAGTCTACCAAACACCAGAGAGAATTGTATGCGTTGCACATAATATTTCTGGGAATTCCTTAATATATCACGGATGCTTTAGTTGTCCAGTTAGATTTCTTCTCTTTTAATCCATTAGAGTAACATTATGCAGGGAGGAAGTTCAAAACCAGATTCATCACCAACCATAGAAACTTTTCCAACAGACAATGTAATAGAAGACATGCAATCGAGAATCAAGAAGCTCGAGAGGTGGCATGCAATTAACATGGTGATTTTCTTTTAACTTCTAGAATCAACCTCTGTAGCTTCTATTTCTATTTACCCAATTAGTTAAGACTCACGAACTACACGGGACTAATTCATTACGCCAACTAATTACCAGGTTCTGTGGACTTTTCTCCTATCCGCTCTCGTTGGTTATTCACTGTACAAAAGGAAGAGGAATTAACACGGTTGCTGGTACCTGCAGCAAATAATCTCTTTGCCCATTTGTTTAACACCGGGAGGATCAAGCATCAAAACGTAGAGGAGGCTTCTCAGTCGGTTTGGTTAACTTTGAAAATTCTCATTCCATGGCTTTCCTTTATACAGTTTCTGTTATCCTCAAGTTTTTCAGCTTCTAGTCTGGTGATCACATGAAAAAAAAATGAAGATCCACCTAGTTCAAAAGATTGGTTATGTCGAGTATAGGCTACGCAGAAGTGAATTCAATCAGGACTATATTCTTTCACACAATGTGGTTGGTGCTTGTAATTTATTCTTCTAATATCATTTGATGATTGACAATATTCGAGGGACTTCATCTGTATAAATGTTTCAGTGATGGAATCCTAACCGAAGAGAAGCTATATGATCCTTGTTTTAGCCCATTTTTTGAAATGGGATCATAATGTTCCTCATCCGTAAGAAATCTTCTGTAACAGTTTGCGAAAAGATATTGAGCAGTTACGTGTTATAGGAACGTCACTGCACTTTTATTTTCCATATATACCTTGCTTGGTTCTTTATTTTTGTGCTTGCATTAACCTTATTATTTGCACTTGTGAACTACAATTTTCTCTATTGGCTAATTCGAGCCCAAACACCAATTATAGAGAGCCCCCCAACGATTTTTTGTCTCTGGATCCTGCATGAACACTTGATTAGCTTTGTTCTGTTAAACCCGTTTAATTGATGTTTATTTGGCTAGATGTATTGGCCTGTGCCCAATTTGGTGGATGGAAAATATTAACAATAATAAGGCTAAATGTAAAACGAAAAGTAAGAGAACTTATTTTTGGAGCAAAACCCTAGCTGCCATGGGAAGGTGGTGGCTTCCCCAGCCATCTCCCCTCATTGGCCAACTCCCCTTTCCGACCTTCCCTCCTCCCTTCTTCTTCTTCTTCTTCTTCTTCTTCTTCCTTTTCTTCTCATCGATATCTTCATGTTACATTCCTAGTTTCACTTAGTGAAGTGCCAGTGTAATGTAGGAGCAATGCAGTATAATAGTATGGTAGTAGAGAACATTACCTCAGTAGCAGAGCAATTACACCTCAGTAGCATGCGATGCATCAATTACTTCTATATTCAGCTCAAAGGACCATGGCTCATCATTTACTTGTTAGCACCAGTTCCTCAATAACAAGAGTACATCATGGCCAACACGTATCAGTTGCAAGGAGTAGCTAACAGGTGTTGGTACACCAAGTGGAGGTTGTATCCATACATCAGCATTAAGGGAAAACCCTTTACTACCCTCAACCAGGTCATGTACACATACTTGTTATCAAGGGCATCATTTTTTAATAAAGAGTTATACAATATAAATAGGTATCTGAGGGTGAGGAGAGCATCAGAGAAAGGTATCCAAGAACTCAATTACCAGTTGTAACTTTTCCTTTTGAATCAATGAACTCTTCTTCCCCAAATTGCTTTTTCTTGTGCAATTAGGAAATTCTAGCATATTTTCATGGTGATTTCCACTAGGTCCAATGCAAATCCAGTTGTAGCTGGAAGCGGAACGCATCAAATGGTATTAAAGCCGTTCAGTTCCGCACGGGAGGCCAGTCGAGCGGCGAGCTCAAGCTTGAGCGACCATGGCGTCCGACGAGGCTCGTCGGAGGAGCACCGACTAGTCGGAGAAGATCCATTCCTCTCACTCGAAGGTACGATTGGAGACTTAAATAACCAACTAGATCAAGCAATAGATGATTTGGTGAAGTCAAGAAGAAGGACCGATTTTTCTCAATATGCTCCAGCCATGGAGCCACCACCGCCTGACCCTTATGCATCATCATCATCGTCGACATGGAACTCATCGTCATCAACATCGACATCGTCGTCGACATGTACGTGGAACCAGCAACCGTTGCATCCGCCATGGCAATACTCGTCGACGTCGCCATGGTACCACCAACCTCTGCAAGAACTGTGGCTGACGATGCCACCGCCGCAGCACTCTGTTCCTCCACCGCAATGGCAATCTCAACCGAGCCTTCTCTCTCCTTACAACGAGCGAGAGGTGTTTGGCAAAATGCCAGAGAGGAAAGAAGCACTGCAGTACCAGCAGTACCCAACGCTGCCGTAGTCGTACACGAACTCGTCGACATCGTCGTGGTACCAGCAAACGACGTCGTACTATCCTCCGCCACCACAGTACACGGCGGTGCCTGAACCAAATAGTCATTCACTGCCATTGTTTGTTCCGTACGACTGCTATCCGTAACACCAATACCCGACACCACCGACGCCGCATTACTATCCCTCATCGTCAGAGCAGTGGCTGTCGATGACGTCACACTTTCCCTCTCCGCAATATACGACTCAATTGACGCCTCAGATCTCTCCACCGTCGAATCTGCAACAACAGCAGTGGCAGTACCAAACTGTCCCTTATATGTTTGATGAAATGGCCGTGAGGGAGAAAGAACGCAAGGGTCTTAACTGTGAGGTCCAGGTGTTTGATGAAATGCATGAAAAGGAGCCAAACTCTGTGCTTGAAGACACGTTGAAGAAACCAACGCGAATGAGTTTGTGAGTGTAGATAAGAACAAAACATGGGATCAAGGAAAGGATGGAGTGTTCCCTGATGGTATCATCCTTAAGAACTCACTTGATGCTATGGAAGACCATAACTGCCCTGTGAAGGATACTATTGCTTGGACTCTTGAAAGGCTTTTTGAGGGGTATGAAGAATCTGAAAGCAACACCCTTATGACTCTCTTACCTTTCCATGAAAGCAAAATTTCTCTGGATCATAGACATGATACTGAAGGTAATGGTTTATTTGATACACTTAAGAATATGGAAGAAGAATCATATGAATTACATGGTCTGGAGTCTGGTTTGGAATCTGTTGGTTCTTTCGATGAGATTCAAGAGTCACTAAATGCTTCTCATACTTTTGCGGGTGAATTACAAGGTACAAGTCAAGAAAGTTCTTCACTGGAGGATCCTGTTGATGGTGGTATCTCCTTTGTTGAGAAGAGAACCTTGTCTTTGGTAGAAAAGCATGCACAGTTGTTATCGGACACCCATCAACTAAAGCATTTCTTGGCAGGGACAAAACCTGACTTCTAACCTCCGAAGAAAGTGAATGGAGTTCTGTTTATAGTGTCGCTCGTGAGAAGTTGCGTGAAAGCAAGAGAAGAGAAGCATCACTTTTGAAGACAATAAGTAAGCTTGAAAATGAAAACAATGATGAATCACAATCAGGTATATCCAAGACTTCAAGCTCACTTGGTTCTCAACAATCTGAATATGAGAAGTCACTGATATCTCATTTGCTTTGGAAGCCTGGAAAGATATCAAGCCTTTCAAATTCAATTTGCGTAGTTGTAGACATGGAAGATCCTATAGAACTTGTTCTAAAAAAGAATGAGCTTGCAGATGGGCTAATCCTAGAGAAGGCATCATGTCCATTAGGTATTTTACTCATTGTATTTGAGTCACGTCATGATGCCTTGGTTCAGACTACATTTTTAACAGTTCGTATTGGAAATGGTCTTCCTCTGAAAGAGGAGGAAGGTGTTGAAGATGAATACAAACTATAAAGTTTTGAAGTTATGGTAGCAGATTACATGCTGAAGATATGGGATCCTGGTATCTTTTCAGTTGGGAGTCTTTTTTCTTACTAGCAAAGTTGTGGTGAGCAACTCAGAATCATTGGAGTCACTCTTCTCTCTCTACATTCACTAGTAGGAGCAGGAAACAAGAGGCCATGTAGCAGTCAATGAGAGCTCATCCATGTATCACATATATCAGTGATCATCACACCATAAAGAATTTTCTCTGCATTGACCTTGGGACAAGGTCAATTTATGGGGAGAGTATTGTTACATTCCTAGTTTCACTTAGTGAAGTGCCAGTGTAATGTAAAAGCAATGCAGTACAGTAGCAGAGTAGTAGAGCACATTACCTCAGTAGTAGAGCACTTACCTCAGTAGCAGAGAAATTACCTCATTAGTAGAGCAATTACATCTCAGTAGCAAGCAATGCATCAATTACTTCGATATCAGCTCAAAGGACCATGGTTCATCACTTACTTGTTAGCACCAGTTCCTCAATAACAAGAGTACATCATGGACAACACGTATCAGTTGCAAGGAGTAGCTAACGGGTGTTAGTACACCAAGTGGAGGCTGTATCCAAACATCAGCATTAAGGGGAAACCCTTTACTACCCTCAACCAGAGCATGTACACATACTTGTTATCAAGGGCATGTAGGCCATTTTGTAATAAAGAGTGATACAGTATAAATAGGTATCTGAGGGTGAGGAGAGCATCAGAGAAAGGTATCCAAGAACTCAATTACCAGTTGTAACTAACTTTTCCTTTTGAATCAATAAACTCTTCTTCCCCAAATTGTTTTTTCTTGTGCAATTAGGAAATCCTAGCATATTTTCTTGGTGATTTCCACTAGGTCCAATGCAAATCCAGTTGTAGCTGGATGAGGAACGCATCACTTCTTGTTTTAATCTATCTTTTCCTCTAACTCACTCCTTTCACCTCCTAATAAAATCGCCATCCTCTACCCTACCAAGGTGGGTTCGATGGAGTTGTGGTCCACTGTCCCAAGCGATCATATTGTTCGAGAATATTTGATCTTTTATTGAGACTTGTTGTGGCTTTGCTTGAATTTTTTCTCGAGTGTAGTTTCAATGACAGGACTCTCTTTTTCTTTGAATATTTTTCCCTTCTATTTTAGGGCTTTCATCAACGTTTTGATGGAGATTATCGCGATTAATCTATCTATCTCAGTCACTGAAGTCTTGGCAGTTTACTTCTACCTTTGGTGGTGTTGGCCTAGCTATGTCATTTGAGAATATTTGATGCTCGAGATCTTTTTCGATTTCAATCATGCTCGAGAATAGTTTTGGATAACCCTAGCGCTTCCTTTTTTTGGGATAAATTTTTTTTTTTGTTTGAGGATTTTCCTCGATATTTTGATGGAGATTATCATGGTGTTGAATCGTATCCGACAACGAAGTATTGGCGGTTTGTTGCTACATGTGACCGTGTTGGTCTGGCTATGTCGTTCAAGAATATTTGATCTTTCGATAAAACTGGTTTCAACTATGTTCAAGTTTCTTCTCTCATTTAGCATAGTTTTGGCTCTCGTTCTTCTCCCGACTTAAAGATCATTACTCCATTGTTCAAGTTTCGATCATTACTCCATCGTCTCAATAGTTTTTTATTATTATATATTATTTGTTATATGTTAGAATAAACGTAGAAGAAGGAAGAAGAAAATATGAGAGATGATATCTTATTAGTGTAATCACATAGTGGGAGGAAAAGGCCTTATTTATACAACTCAATGAAGGTGTAATACTAATCTCTAACCAATGTGGGACTAAAAACAAAGTAGGAATCGAACCATTTAGTAACCCATGTTATAACACTCCCCCTTTGGATGACCACCATCTCTAAGCCTATTGCCTCGTTAAAATGTTGCTAGAAAAATCCATTAGGACAAAACCTGTGCGAAAGAAAAGAGTACAATCTTTAGGATGACTTAGATAGGTGTTGGACACGCTTAATGTTGCCTCATTAAAACATTTTCAGGAAAAACCCAGTAGGAAAAAATTTATGACTAAAAAAAAAGAGTACAACGCGTTATAGTCCATACAAATGTATATCCCCCTAAAAACAATCACTCCCCCTGATGATGTTGATCCTGAACAGTCAGCTGATGAAGACGTCGCAATCTAATTCCATTAACTAGTTTATGAAAATTTGACTTTAGCAACAATTTGGTGAACAAGTCTGCAAGATTATCACTTGAGCGAACTTATTGGACGTCAATATCAAAGTTCTTATGAAGCTCATGAGTATAGAAAAACTTCAGTCAGATATGCTTGGTCCTATCTCCTTTAATGAATCCACCTTGAATTTGTGCAATACATGCTGCATTATCCTCATGAATAACAGTTGTAGTATCTGTGGTAGAGGAAATGTGAGATGAGCTACGAATGTGTTGAATCAACGATCTCAGCCAAATACATTCTCTACTTGCTTCATGGAGAGCCAATATTTCTGAATGATTTGAGGAGTTAGCAACCATTGTATGTTTTGTTGAACGCCAAGAAATAGTTGCATTGCTATTAAGAAACACATATCTAATTTGTGAACGACCTTTATGGGGATCAGATAAATAACCTGAATCTGCAAAGCCAACTAGATTCACGATGTAAGATAAACCACAAGTATAAAATAATCCCATGTCGGTAGTTCTACAAAGATATCTCATCACATGCTTAATGCCATTCCAATGTCTGCGTGTTGGCACCGAGCTATATCTAGCCAACAGATTGACAGAAAATGATATATCTGGCTTTGTACATTGTGATAGATACATTAATGCCCCATTGGCACTAAGGTACGGTACTTTAGGTCCTAGCATCATTTTATTGTCGTACTTAGGACGATATGGATCTTTATTGATACCTAAAGATCAAACAACCATTAGAGTGATATGGGGATGAGCTTTATCCATATTGAACTGTTTCAATATATTTTCTGTGTATTTGGATTGATGCACTAAAATTCCATTAGTGCAATGCTCAATTTGTAATCCGAGACAATATTTTGTGTCTCCGAGATCTTTCATCTCAAAATCCTTTTTCAGATAGTTTGCAGTCTCATTGATTTCATGTCTTGTCCCAATCAAGTTTATGTCATCAACATAAACTGCAACTATATCGAAACTCTCTTTAGATTTCTTTATGAAGACACATGGGCATATATGATTATTCTCATATCGCTCCCTTTTTCATATATTTCCTAAGATGGTTGTACCACATCCTTCCGGATTGTTTCAGACCGTACAATGAACATCTTAGCTTTATGGAATGCATGTTCTTAGATTTTGAGCTGGGTAGGTTAAATCCATCTGAAATTTTTATATAGATATCGCTATCTAAATCACCATATAGATAGGCCGTTACAATGTCCATAAGTCTCATGTCCAGCTTTTTCTTGACTGTCAGACTTATCAAATAACGGAACGTTGTTGCATCCATTACGAGAGAATACATCTCTTTGTAATCAATTCCGGGTCTCTGAGAAAACCCTTGTGCCACTAATCGTACCTTAAATCGAGCGATTTTATTCTTTTCATTTCGCTTTCTTACAAACACCTACTTGTAACCTACCGGTCTGACGTCTTTTGGTGTTTGTACTATAGGTTCGAACATTCCACGTTTATTAAGGGAATCCAATTCTGCTTGAATAACATATTTCCATTTTGGCAATCTTTTATTTGTCGACATTCATCGATGCTACATGGTTCAGTGTCATTAATGCCCTTTGATATTTCAGTAGCTACTGAGAATGAGAATATCTCATCTATTGTTATATCTTTGCGATCCCATACCTTTCTTGTATATGTATAAAACGTAGAGATCTCTTTGCTTTCAGGAACCTGAGCCTCCTCTTGGGCTTGTTTCTTTTCTAAGACAATAACCTCTTTTGGGTTTCAGAGTATGGATTTGTCATTCATAACCTCTTCTTGAGCGTTATGTGTAACCTCCTTAAGAGCGTTACTTGTGCATTTTCTCTTTCTAGGGACTAAGTCCTTCGAACCTATAGAGATTCATTAGCCACTCTGCTATTTTTTCCTACGCGAATATCAATTCGAGCTGGCACATTTGCAACGGGCACATGTGATTTAATCACTTTAGTTGCATTAGTAAATGCATCTGGCATTTGATTTGCAATCTCCTGAAGATGCAATATCCTTTGTACCTCAGTTTCACATTGATTTGTACGAGGATCTAGATGGGACAGAGTGAGATTATCCCACGATAATTTAGAGATTATCCCACGATAATTTATGCCGTTTATTTGTGACGAATGGTTCTGTAAGAACATTCTTTTCTTTCTTATCTCCCCTAACGACGAAAATTTAGTCTCATCAAAATGGCAGTCTGCGAGTCTAGCAATAAAAACATCACTAGTTAAAGGTTCCAAATATCTAATGATTGAGGGCGAATCAAAACCAATATAAATTCCTAAATGGCGTTGAGGTCCCATTTTAGAGCGCTGAGGAGGGGAATAGAAACATAAACAACACAACCAAATTTACGTAAATGAGAGATGTTAGGTTGATGGCATGTCACAAGTTGTGATGGTAAAAATTCATGATATGCAGTTGGCCTAACAATGATCAATTTAGCAGCATGTAATATGACATGTCCCAAAGCTGAAACGGATAAATTTGATTGCATGAGTACAGGCCTTGCTATGTGCTGAAAACTCTTAATCAAGGACTCTACTAAACTATTTTGGATATGAACATGAGGGACATAATATTCAACTTCTATTCCTACAGAAGCACAATAATCATCAAAAGTACGGGAAGTGAACTCAGCTGCATTATCAAGTCGAATCGTTCTAACATATTGGTCAGAAAAATGAGTCTTAAGCTTAATCAACTGAGCAAGTAGCTTGGAGAAGGAAAAATTTCTAGATGAGAGTAAGAAAATATTTGACCATCGACTAGAAGCATCTATTAGAACCATAAAATATCTGAAACGTCCGCTAGCAGGATCAATTGGTCCGCAAATATCACTTTGTATTCTCTGAAGCAATGGTAGTGATTCACAAGCTATTTTGAGAATTGAAGGTCTTGTAATGAGTTTACTCTTGAACGACCTACACACAAATGTTTAGTAGGAAAAGAAAGACTTTGGTATGATAAATTATGCCCATTGGTATTATTGATGACCTTTCTCAACATAGTCGATCCTGGATGACCCAATCTGTCTTGCCAAAGGATTAGATTCCTTGGATCATTTAGCCTTTTGCTAGTGATGGGGTGAGATTCAACTACCTTCAGAGTAGTTTGATATAGCCCCGAGGAGATTTACTTGCACTTTTCTAATATGAGCTTATTGCAACTTTAGAGGTGATACAAAGATACTCTTTGCTATTATCATTCATGGTTTCAACATGAAACCCGTTCATTCGAATATCTCTAAAGCTGATTAGATTTATATTAGATCTACTAGAGAATAATGTATTTCGAATGACTAAGTGTGTTCCATTTGGCAACACAACATCAGCCTTACCATAACCTTCTATAATCTGCACGGGTCCAGCAATGGTGGTCACCTTGGCAGTATTTGAGGCATATGTTCTGAAAAACTTCCTAGTTTTCAATATAGTGTGAGTTGTTGCACTATCTATCAAGCATATGCCATCATCATTGTCCATACCTTTTAAAAAAAATATATATTAATATGCTACTAAATGGTTAACTTGGCATGTTGCCAATTATTATAACTTGATCTAAATCTAAATAAAACTGCTTCAAAGAAAGTAAACTACCTAGACTATTAATCATATAATGACCAATTTATTCAAAGTGGAAAGTAAATAAACTTAGATAAGCATACAATAACTATTCATTGACTTCGCCTATCATGGCGTTGAACTGGTCTTCCGAAATTGTGTTTCCATCATTATCTTAGAAGAAATTATTAAAATCCATGTGTGTTTTACCCTTCATGAGATTAGTCTCCACACCCTTTGAGGCTTCATAATCGTCCACTTTCTTTTGTGAGGTACGACAGTTTCGCATCCAATGACCAGCTCTTCCATAACGTTTGCAAATATCAGTTGGAGCAGCTGGATTGAGAATTTGGGCATTGTTTCTTCGAGGATTAAATCCCTAATTTTTGAATTGTGTATCGTTCCTTGGACCCAGATTGTAGCCATTTCTTTGACTTCCATGACGTCCATGCCCTCTACCTCTGTGATTTTCTCGACCCCTAGTATTGGTTATATTTTTTCGAGCACTAGTCCCATTCACTTCAGCTAGAATTGGTGCGGACCCAGTTGGTCTACTGGTGTGGTTTTTGATTAATAATTTATTATTTTCTCGACCACGAGTAAGACAACAATGAGTTCGGAATACTTCTTAAAATTTCTCTCCCTAAATGTCTGTTGTAGGTTCATATTAGTCGCATAAAATATGGTAAATATTTTCTCTACCATGGAATGCTCTGTCACTTCTTCACCACATAACTTCAATTGAAAAGTAATCCTGAACATAGCTGAATTATAGGCTGCAACTGTCTTATAATCTTGGAAACGTAGATTGACCCATTCATGGAGTGCACCTGGTAGTGTGATAATTTTTCGGTGATCATATCTCTCAGCTAGAGAATTTTATGGCACCAAGGGGTCCTTGACTGTTAAGTATTTAGCCTTGAGATCATCATGAATATGATGTCTTAGGAAAATTAAAGCCTTCACTTTATCTTGTGCTGATATTGGCTTATCATGCACAATTGCGTCACTAAAGCTTTTGGCTTGAAGGTGCAATTCAGCATCCAATCTCCAATTGAGAAAATTTTGGCCTTCTAAGTTTAGAGGCTTGAAATCATGCTTTGTGAGTCTCGACATATTGCTGTATAAGATCAACAATAATAAGTTAACATAAGAACTTGGTAAATCACCAAACAATTCTTGTTCATGGTGTATGCTTCAAACAATGATGTTTCAGAAGTCTATTTATACCAAACAAATCTTGTTCATGGTATGCTTTGAACAATGATGTTCTAGAAGTCGTAGGTAAATACCAAACACTAGATGTTCATGGTATGCTTCGAACAATGATTATGTTCAAGAAGTCTTTCAAAAATACCACATATGGTATGCTTCGAACAATAATGTTCCATAAGTCTTATATATATAGACCAAACAATTCATGTTTATGGTAATCAGATCTCTGATAGTTTTGATCTGAATGTATTAACGTATATAAAATAAAAAAATAAATAAAGAATAACTCCAGTGTTCTCTCCAAGAGATCTATATGCGATTAACATCGGAGTGCTATTACCGAAGTGGAAAATCCGCAAATGGCGGCTTCACTTGGATGCTCACGCTTATTTCCTTCCGTTAGAGCTTGATACTAATAACGTGTTAGAATAAACGTAGAAGTAAGAAGAAAATATGAGAGAATATCTCTTATTAGTATAATCTCGTAGTGGGAGACAAAGGCCTTATTTATACAACCCAATGAAGGTGTAATACTAATATCTAACCAATGTGGGACTAAAAATAAAGTGAGAATCCAACCCTTTAGTAACCCACGTTATAACACATATAACAGATTACTATAGAAAACTTTTTTTACAATTTTAAAATAGGCCCTCTAACAGCTAGCTTCGGTGTTTTATATATATATATATATATATATATATATATATATATATATATATATATATATATATATAAGATATATAAAAATAAGATATGAACAATATGCTCATCTTTCTACATGAGCCAATGCACATGTGGACCAAAAGGAATAGAGTATACTAGTGCACATGGAATATATGAGTCTATTCCTTTTGGTCCACATATGCATTGCTCATGTAAAAATATAAGTCAATGACTCATATCCTATTTACCCTATATATATATATATATATATATATATATATATATATATATATATATATATATATAAGTAACGGGATATGAGCCATAGTGCTCATATTCCTACATGAGCCATACACATGTGGACCAATAGAAATAGAGTGTACTAATGCATATGGGTGCATATGGGATGAAGCACTCTTTTTCTATTTGTCCACATGTGTATGGCTCATGTAGGAATATGAGCACTATGACTCATATTTCGTTTATCATATATATATATATATATATATATATATATATATATATATATATATATATATATATATATATATATATATATATATATGAGCCATAGTGCTCATTTTCTTAAATGAGCCATGTACATGTGGACCAATAGGAATGGATTCCTACATCCCATGTGCACCTATGTGCATTAGTATACTCTATTCCTATTGGTCCACATGTGAATGGCTAATTTAGGAAAATGAGCACTATGGCTCATATTCCGTTTATATATATATATATATATATATATATATATATATATATATATATATATATATATATATATGGGTCCGGATTGGAAGTTTCGCTCTCCCCTCAGCCGTTGGATTGGTGCGGACCCCACGGCCCCCCCATTAGATGGTGTTGGGCGGACGGGGCTTCGGCAAGGCTCCGGTGCGTTGTATTTGATCCGGACCCTATATATGTGTGTGTGTGCGCGCACGCGCGCGCGTGCACGCGCGCACGAAAAAATGTGATATGAGCCATATGTTCATATTCTTAAATGAGCCATGCCACGTGGGCTCCCACATGGACCAATTGGAATTAAGTGATTTGAAAAATAATAATATATATATTAATTTTAATTTTAATTTTAATTTTAATTTTAATTTTAATTTTAATTTAATTTTAATTTTAATTTATTTTTAACATTAAAGTGAAAAATAAAAAGTAATATTAAAATTAAAATTATCACTTAAATTAAAATTTATCTTTTTTTCAAGTTAGTTAATTCCTATTGGTTTACATGAGCCAATGCACATTTGGTGCACATTGGATATAGGAGTCCATTTCTATTGGTCCACATGTGCATGCCTCATGTTGAAATATGAGCCATATATATATATATATATATATATATATATATATATATATATATATATATATATATATATATATATATATATATATATATATATATTGAAAATATAGGAATGATGCAAATGTCATTAGCAATTTGACTAAAGAATACAACATTTAAAGATTTCGAGATAATGAACTATTAAATTTAGATTTTCTTATTCTTGGATTTTTTTTTTATTAAATATGAGGATGCCAATAGCAAAAAATTATCACTTAATCCATTAAATTGATTGTGGATTCAACTGGTTTACTAAACATGTTATGCTGGGTCAACATTGTTCCATCTCGATACTATCGAATCGATAAGTCATCACTGGACGTAGGAGCAGATCTATATAGGGTCCAAGGGGGGCCACACATCCCCACCCTCCATTTTTAAAAAAATATTGATTACTATAGAGAACTTTTTTTTACAATTTAAAATAAATATTAGTTTGGCCCCCTAATATACAATGAATAAGTTAGCTCCAGTAGTGGTTCTTTGGGGTTTCAATTGAGAGCTTATGAGTTCGAATCTCAATCTCTTAATTAAATATTTTACATATTTAAAAAGTCTTTTATGTTTAATTTTTTGCTTTATCTTTTATAACAATTTGAAAATATTGACTTTATTTTTTTGCTCATTCTTGTCTGAGTTTTAGTATATTTAAAAAAAAGTTTAATTAACATGATAACTTTAAGGATTTCTATATGTAGTAGAACGACTCCTCCAAAATTTAATCCTGGCTCCGCTTCCGACTGGACGTGAAGTCGTACGAATCTAAATTATTCTTTTATAAGATGTGTTCGTGCACATTTATCAAAAAATTATTTTTGTAAAATATTATAGCAAATAAAGAGAAAATTGAATAACCCATGATATAAAAGAAATAACTCTTTTTTCTTATAATTTTGCAGCAGAAACATAGGCTTTCAAACAACCGAGTAGAAAAGTAGAGGATTTTGATGTTGGTGTCGTGGAGGATTTTGATTGCTCATGGTTTTTTGTTGCTGGTGTCATGGAGGATTTTAATTTTCTCTTTCGTCTTGGCTATCCCATGCTTTGTGACCTAGGCAACCACACTTGAAGCATCCCCCTTCTAGGACATGACAATCATTAACTACGTCCTTTGTTGTTGCATTTGACACAATGTGCCCTTGATTGAGTCCTTGGTTGTTGTCATTGTTGGAATACTTTTGTGCAACGTATGCTCTTGTATTATTCATACGTTTGTTATTGTTATTCTGCGCGACTCCTGAAGTAGTTGGAGGATTGTGTGGTTCTAGCTCAATGGCATGGTCGTATGATTGTTTGAATATTTTGTACTGCTGGACCATGACCTGCGACTGCAAAACAAGCCTCTGGTTATCCTCAAATCGATGAGATTTTGACACCTTATTTGGTATTGTTGTGCCCGCATATTGTGCCAATCTTGAAAACTCGACTTCATACTGCCGAACTATTATGTTCCCTTGCTCTAAACAAATTATTTTTTCTTTTCTTCGATGTTCAGTTGGTGGAAAGTATTATTCTAGAAAGGCCTCCCTAAATATGTTCCAAGTTATTTTGATGTTTTTATTGGCTCTGGAGAGAATTCTTTTCTGCCCCTGCCACCAAATGTGCGCGTTCATACGTATAGCAGTTGCGCACATTCCACTCTCTTAGTCCTTTGAATGCCCAAAAGTTTAAAGTGATCTTTCAGTTCTACAATTCAATCCATAGCCATAGTAGAATCTTTTGTCCCTTTAAACGGTGGGTTACAAATCTTCTAAATTTTGCAATTTCAAGCATAAAACTTTTCTTCTTTGCAGGTTAGGGCTCATCGGCTTCGGTTATGTCGGTCTCAATTGTAGCAGCAATTGTCGTTGCATTATTGACCGCTATCGTCTGGTTTATTTGTTGCAAAGTATCTAACTACTTCTATTGCGCTACGAGTCACACCTTAAACTGTCTTTGTCGATACTTGGACTATTTTTGTTATGTTTTCATCATACGCAACATCCTTTTCATTGGGGCAATTATGGCTACCGCCTTTGAGCCTACGACTAGTTAAGGAATTAAGGATTTAAGGATGTCACGTCCTGACTTTGTAGAGTCGATAATCGTCCTCCGGGCGTAATGCCATACAAGTATAGATTGCACTTGTACAAGGCAAGAATATAAAACATAATGGTTATCTCGAAACGACCATGTTACAGTGGAAGAATTATAGAGTCACAAAGGAAAACACAATAGAATATACGAAACAAAGCTCTTTATTGATAATTGCAACGGTACAAAGGCTCTCAGTAGCTCCAATGAATATGCCAATTGGCTTACAACACATTAATCTCTCTTCCTCACAAATGATCTTGTCGTTCCATATATCATGTCTTCTTATATCCTCAGCGAACATCTTCGTATTTCCAATCCGAGCTTCCAACGCCTTGGTACAATCGAGCGGGTCTTTGTACCTGGGGGGTTGGGTATCAGTACACATTTTGTACTGGTGAGTGAGGTAGCCCACTCGTCTAAACCTACACTAAGTAATCATATGAAGCATCCAGTTTTATATGGTGGTCTTGCTATTAGAACTTAGATTGATTTCATTTCATATTCATGGCATATGTCGAAAGCAGGAAAGTATGTACGCATGGTAAACATTATAGTCATGTAAGAATGTACACATGTAAGCAGTGTAATCATATAAGCATGTACGCATGTTATATTCGATCATGTAAGTAAAACAGAGATGCATACTAAATTGCGTCACTCGACAGTGACTTATTTCCATAACCAATGCACTCTCACCTTTGCACTGATGTAAGGTGAATACTTACCTCTCCTGCCTGAAAAATTCGATGGCATGATTTCTATCTATATGTAGGTCAATGGTGATATCGACACCAAGAACGACTAATTTGTGGCATTACATGTGCCCTCTCAATCTGAGTCGACTGTAGTTCCATAATGCCTCATTCCGAAGCACGTTTTGAGGTATGCGACGTACCATCCATCCGAAGTTTGCAATGCCTCAATGGATGTCCCGCTATACTGTGCTCTAAAGTACCATAATTTTCTCCTAGGTCGAACGGTTCCGGTATCCCGGAGCGCCCGTTCGAGGAAATATCGAAACCTTGTGCACAGGTTGTCCATGACCATGTAATACGTAAATAACTGACTATAAACTACATGTATGGTTTCAAAATATAAGGAAAAGTATACATCTACTCGCAACATCATTCTCGCGCTATCACAAGGCACCATGCCACTTCTGATTTCTTATTGGGCATCATACCTTTTCTGATACAATGTTCCGTGGGCACCATACCCCTTATGACATAGTTGCGTGACTTTGAACCACAACTGCACGCTTCGCTGACGAAGCTTTACTATTTGATACTCATGCCCTAATGCACGCTCCGCTATTGCAGTTCTGTGGCATTGCACCACAACTACATTGCTTCACTGATGAAGCGTTACCGTTCGATACTCTTCCACTGATGTACGCTCTGATACTTGTTCAATGATCTATCTTAGTGTTCGACACACGATGACTTCTATTTATTCGAATCACGCACACTGATTCTCCGATGTTACATGCACGCAAGAGTATGTTTTATTAAGGCATGAAGGAGTAGAGGAGAAGGGCCAGAGCCCACTCACCGTATCCGGATATGCCTATCATTCTATCAAGACGATATAGCCTGATTTCTTAACTCTATGATCTGATGCGAAGCACGATCTACTTAACTGGTATAACCATACGAGCATGCCGTTCTTCTCAATCATCTGCCCTGATTAAGGAAGACTGCTCCATCGCCCAAATTTTGCTATATCTGTACTTCTCTGAGCTAACCCACTAATTCATCTACGATGCTGACTTTATTCTTTTGCTCGCATTGGGGCAAAATATCGACCTCGAAGAATTTTGTGTAAAGCATGCACATGAAACCAAACCCAAATCAATACCTCTTCTAATCATTTAAATTATCACAATGCACCATGCAATGCAGGACATTACATAATATACCACTCAAAATAAGGTTCGTTCTCGAATCTAAACCAATACTCATTCCTTCTTGATAATACCAAACCTTTGTTTCAAACATTGTCTCCAATTTACTTTCTCTTATTTCGTATGTAACGCTCGTAAATTTTTTTTAACACCATATTATCCTTCTTACATCTCCATCCGAATTCAGCATAACACTCTGATTGGATCATACACATATTTTAGGCGTGCCAGAAATATATGCATTTCAGCCAAGCTCAGTGATAGAGAAATTGAACAAGCTATATGTGCAACTTTATTTCAACCAATCATCCGTTCAATACTCTCGAACCAACTGATTCTTAGCTTATGTTCCCATAACTCATTCACATATGCACTATTTCGACTACGTGACTCCCACCGACAATCTCTGAACCTCACCAACTTTATAATCGTATTCCGTCTCTATATATTCCCCATCGATAACCCAATACACGCATGCATCAAGTCATTGCGCAACCGAAGGTAATGAGTCTCCGCAACGCCTTCTCATCCTCAAATCTCTCACATCAAAAGTCTTGCGTATGCGTTGCATCAAGCCCTTGTGCATCCGAATGCAACGGGTTCCCGCGACGCTATCTCATCCAACCGTTTCATCTCTTGCACATCCAAGTCTCTGCCCAACTATTTCTGAAATCTCGCTAATATGGACTAAGTCCAACATACCAAAAATTGTTCTCTACCTTCAATCTTACCGTGCCTCGCACGAAACTATATTAAATACCATCCTCGTTCCTCGATCTGCCAACACGTCAACATCTGGGACTATCCCCCCGCTAGGCGACTAACCTGACATCATACTTAAATTCTCCCAACGCAAGGGACTAACTTAATTCAATAACATCATCGTCTACCCATATACAATAAAATTTTCATCCATCTCGTCTCTCAAAATTTGTCTGACTATGTTATCGCCTTGCTCGCAAAATCCTGCAATTACCGATTTAAATCGAGATAAAACCTACGTCTCTTGATTGTCTATTCATACTTAAAAATCACGTCTTATCCGACAATTCTTCAAATATTTTTCATCGCTCAGTTCGAGTCGCTATAACTTTTTAATAAATTAAATCCCGTCGAGTTTTCTCCTAACTTGTATTCCGGTCCTTGCTATAAAATCGACGATGCACCAAGGCAACAATCCATTCGACACGTATGATGTTACATCCTCTATCGAGTATGAAACTACCAACCTAATTCTAAATTGATCATACTTATCTGTCTTGCTAACTTTGATCATAACTCCGACACGCATATATATAACCATCTATCTTTATCACTACGGTAATTTCATCCATCAATATCTCATCCGATCCTCGATTTACATATCATTCAAGTATAACCGACCATCAAAATCCACTATGTTATTTTCAGCCAAAGGCTATTCCAACTACTTCTGAAATCAATATTCGACCACCTAGACTTATCATCAATATGCACCACTCAATATTTATCCTTGACGCAATTCCTTATGCTGTACCATCAGAGTCATCCTTTGGGTCTCCAATATTCACTTTGATTCGACGATCAAGTTTCTAGGGTCAGCTGTCCTGAAGCTACGCTCGATAATTATAGATCATTAATGATGGACAGTTACTAAGAACCATGCTATATCATATCCTGAAGCCAAAGCATAATCCGATAAGTTCTATGGGACTCTACCCCAAATATGAGAATGCATATCTAAATCTGAACAACGCACGCACTACCGCCAACATATCCGCTAACCAAGGAAACATCTATCCGTCTAGGATCCGAGTTTATTTATCCAAGGTCAATTTTCGAAATACTGCGCTCACTGAAACCATCCTCAATAACTTTATAGTCATGCCCTGAATCCATCACGAAACTTCTGATCAACCCTCTCGATTGCTCGTGCCGCTCCTTACAAAATTTTTGATATCGTAGGCTTGCTCCATTTTATATCCTTATGTCACATATGAGTTTTCCCGTGCATCCCATTCTTTCATGCGATATCGTAAATTATTTCGAGATTACTATTTTGCTCGATTTACGTCGATGGTCCGTCCCTTACGATCCTTGCTCCGATTCTATATTCCTATCTCCACATTAATTTTCCTGCATTCATGGTTTTCGCACAATCCCGTCGACTTGCGCATCAATTATTAATCTCTTAAACTATTCCGTCAAAATCACATTATGTCATAACCACTCTGATACAGTAGGGGTCGACTTAGAAATCTGTACTAACCATCAACTTGACTCACTTCACATCCATTTGTGTTTCTTAAAGAACTTTTCCATATCCGTTATATGTTCCACGATAACCATATCCACTATGTTCCGATTATGTAACCGAGTTAGTGATTATCCAATATCAAAATCCTCAGTAATAATGATCATATCCTCTAAGTTTTATGTGACAAATCGTACTACTCTTTCGTCCTCAAACGAGTTCCACTGTTTAACCAACAATTTACTTTTGATTACAAATTTTCATGGTCCATAAATGTTACTCCTTGATACGCATCGATCCCTCGCGTACATAAGCACATATATCCAATATCGATTTTCTTGGGCTCGACTCTCCGCATCGACAATTAGTTCCTCGAACTTTAAATCGTGCAACCACATTATGTTACTCAAAGTTTCTATCCCACCGATTTGATTATCGTACTTAATCTGAATCACTCTTTCAATAAGTTTTAAATAGTGATATCCAACCATACCTTCTGAATCTAAACATTCGTCCAATTGATTCAGCTATTTCCTTGACGTCTTCGCTATTCTCAACCAATCGCCTATCTTATACTTTCTGAATTTTCGTCCGACGTAACTTCCGTTGACACGAGTCTAATGCATCGACGAATACTAGAATCACATCCTGCCCTATAAATTTTCAAACGAGTCTCGGCGCTACCCCATTCGTTGCGGTAGATCTATCGCTATCTATACAAACATTCTAACGCACACATTACTTTATGGTATGGCATATACCATTCAAAAATTGAGCCACTCCTCGCACCATACTTACTCTGTATCGACCAACATCTGCTCTAAACTATCCTTCCTGCGGTTCTCCTACCGACCACAAACTTGACATTCGCTTACTCGAAGTCTAACATGAAACTCAGGCAACACACGCGATCGCTTACTATTTCTATTGATTTTGTCTGTTGCGTCTCATGCAATATTTTCTTTTCGATATCGTCTAACAGATCGACTTGTTGCACTGATGCAACAAACATCTCTCGGTTTGCGGCACTGATACAGCAAATATCTCACCGATCGACTTGCTACACCGATGCAACAATATCTCACGGTATTACTCGACATCACAATCGATAGAAAAATATATGCAGTAAACACATACAATATTATATAGACTTATTGTATGGAACATCCAGTGTAGCATCGAGTAGAGTCAAGAGTCATTCGATCACGAAAGCAAATTTAGAATTTTGATAAAACAAAAAGGAATTTTGAGGAAGTAAAACTGGGCACTCTGATACCATTTGTCACGCCCCGACTTTGCAAAGTCAATAATTGTCCCCCGGACGTGATGTCGTACAAGTTTAGATTGCACTTGTACAAGGCAAGAAGATAAAATATAATGGTTATCTCGAAACGATCATGTTGCTCCGAAAGAATTATAGTCACAAAGGAAAACATAATAGAGTATATGAAGCGAAGCTCTTTATTGATAATTGCAGCGGTTACAAAAGCTCTCAATAGCCCCAATGAATATGCCAATTGGCTCACAACACCCATTGATCTCTCTTGCTTACAAAGGATCTCATCATTACATACATCATATCTTCTTATATCGTCAGTCGAAATTCTTTGTATTTCCAATCCAAGCTTCTAACGCCTTGGTATGATCGAGCGAATCTTCATACCTGGGGGGTTGGGTATCAATACACATCTTGTACTGGTGAGTGAGGTAGTCCACTCGTCTAAACCGATACTAAGTAATCATATGAAGCATACAATTTTATATGGTGGTTTTGCTATTAGAACTTAGATTGATTTTATTTCATATTCATGGCATATATCGAAAGCAGGAAAGCATGTACGCATGGTTTTATAATTCAAGTATTTAGAAATATTACTTGTGATTCTTTGACACATTGGTACACGGATTGGTATTGTTATTGGATCGTCAGTCATGAGATATTATCTTGATTATCGAGATGGTATTGAATACTGCTCCTTGTTGGTATTGGATAACATTGGATACATTGGCTAATAACGTGTCATGATTAGATCCATCGTATCAGTCGGGGCAGAAGAAATACTAATTAAATATATAATCAAGAACTATCAGCTAGTAGTGTAATCATTGGCTAGTAACTAATCATACACTTCACGTATGGTTGAGTTAGCTCCTTAGGGTAATCATTGAATATCCCAAGCCGATCACATATTTAGTTAGTATCTCAAACAGATGCTATATTATAGATTTCATATTCAGTTTATAGATTACCCTGTTCTATTTTTGACATTATAATCCATCTCCTTCATTCTTGTATGCATTGATTTATATTTCTGTTGCTAGTTTTGCCTGTTCTTGTATCCTTCGAAGAAAGCAGGGTAGGCAAGACTAGAAAGATAACTTAAAAGATGGTGCACGGAACCTATATAATATGTTTGGATTTATCGAACGGGCGAGAAGCCTCCCCACCAATGCATTTATGTACTGATAACCCACCAGATTGCTTGCAGGGTGCGGGAGAACCTCGTTCGGTGTGGATGCACCTTCGTGAGTGTTAAAGCGTGGAGTTCGCTCTGGAGCCTTGGAGCGTTACGTCCGGAACTGAAACACATATACAAGACATAATGTTTGAACATCGCCTATTTATCATTCCACAAATATAGCCACTTGGCACGTTTTTATCGTTTCAGAGAGAGAGGCTTGAGCAACTTGTAATCTCGGCCTAGTGCCGCTTGTAACACTTGTTCAATATCAATAAAGAGCTTATTTTATTTTTATACTTGTGTTATTCAATGCTTCCGCTATTAACGACTCTGTGAACTTGTTACCAATCGCCTGAGTGTTTCTTATTCCGCTGCACTCGGACTATCTGTGCGACTCTGTGGCTTAGTCATCTTACCGCCTGTTCGGATCTTGGACTTGCACGGGCGTGGCTTACGCTCGTGCGGCATCATGCCCAGATGAGGAACGATCGTCCCGCGGGAGCACTGGCGCGATGATTCTTGCCCAGCGGTGATGGCCGATTACCTGCGGGAGATTGGGGCATGACATTTAAAATAATATAAGATGATGCTCATAAATTATGGAAGAACGTCGTACCAAAGTTGTCCATCTCATAATTAACGTGACGTTCAAGATGATGTTGTTTTGACCTCTTCAAAATGGTACACAATAATGCTCATAATTTGCGGGAAGCGTCGTACCAAAGTTGTCCATCTCATGTATTGGTCATGGTTTGTCAAATATCAAAATAGGGGAGATTGTTGACCTAAATAGTCAATAACAACTAGATTTTGATAGTCGATCAACTATGACTCGATATGACTTGATGCAATGCATCACATGAACACATCACATGAAGATTGTATATAAGGCTCGAAGATCACATGAAGATTGTATATCAAGCTCGAAGATCACATGAAGATTGTACATCAAGCTTGAATATTTCTTCTCAATCTATTCACTTGAAGGTGGCATTTGGTCATCATATTTTTCATATTGGTTATGTATTTTTTTATTAGGACTCATTGTACATCGAGTCATACTGGTACTAGGAAGCTCAACCCTAGCCTAAACCACATCCTAGTCCACCAAAATAAATATTACCCAAAATCCAAAACCTAAAACTTTCTGGCACAATGTCAGCCGAATTCTAAGCTGAATTCGGTCACAACGAACTCAGACCAAACTCGGTCCCTTTGACCCAGTTTTTAGAGACCGTTCCCTCTTGAAGAATGGGTCTCCAATGTTCGAATTTTTGAACGTTAGGTCTGACCAAACTTGGGTCAAATTCAGTCATAATACCTATTTTAAAAAACTATAACTATCCATTGAGTTTTCCATTGAAACTCACCCATTCTTACTTGCAAATATTTATACATTATAAGCTCTACAATCTTTCAATCCCCAAATACAACTCCTAAGCCTTCTAGTGCCAAATTGTAGTTCGATTAGAAGTCTGTTGGAGTTGTAAAGCTTGGATTTTCAAGCTATTTCTATTTTGTTATTGAAGTCGGCGAGCCATTCGGATCAAATCTCGTGTTTGGAAGAAGTCGATGAGCACTTCAGATCAAAACTCGTGGTATATTTTGCTATTGTTCAATAGTGGATTAAAGGCAGACAAGAGTTTTCGGGACTAGACTGCTTTCTTCGAAGGATACCAGGATACATCACGTTGTTTGTACTCCTGAACTCTTATATCTCTTATTACTTGCTTGCTGATATTTAATTAGTGATTTTCATTGCTTTTATTGGTTAATTATTGCCTTCACCCTATTCACCCCCTCCAGGGTTTCCTATAGATCATTCCAATTTTTGTGCAGATATTGTTTCAATCTTTTTAACTTGTCATAAGCTTGGTTTTCATCAAAATTCTTATTAATATTATTAGGAGAAATATTTGAGTTTGCTACATATTGAGGTAGTGACTTGTTATATTGTATACTAGAGTTTACTACATATTTCTACTTGCAAGAGGTACTATCTTCATGTGGCTTGTGTTAAAGAGATGTTGAATGAGAATACATCGTATTTAAGCATGAAAATAAGACGTTGTCTCTTTATTTTCTACAAGTGGGTTGTGTAGAAGCATGGAAAAATTTGGACTGTGCGCATAAAGCCTATGTGCCAAAGTGACCATACAAGCAATCAAGATAGTGAAGACAGTAGTATGTGGCAAGAGTCTATGCACTTTAGGTATTAAAGGCAGTGAACTTAATACCTATGCATCCAAGACAGTGATTCTTGGGCTTCAGATAATAGTCCATCCTTTATGTGACATTTTAGTAACTGAAGTGTCCATGCGACAAAGACAAGTGATTCTTATGCGGCATGGAGAGACGGTGAGCTCGGGAACTTATGAGGTATAATCAAATATCCTTATGTGGCACAGTGAGAAAAGCCTATGCAAAAAAGGCCTCGACGCATACCTCATTGCCGCATAACCCAATATAATACCACATTAAAAGCAGTACATGCTCCGTAATTCATGCAAATGACGGTTACACATAGAACGCCAGTGCTTATGTCAACGTAATAATTACGTTTTTTCTTATACTGTAGAGTGTTGCCATGCGGAGCTATGTGACAAATAGTTATGTGTCTAAGTTGAGGACGTATACAAATCTTTGTAGTATTCTTTTTTTTCATCTTATGTGGCAGAGCAGTGACTATGCGGTATGGCGATTATGAAACTGAAGGGATTACGTGCATTCACTGAACATACGTTTAAATTTTATTTATGATGCAGACATTTCAATTAACATTGACCACAATAATGTGTGATTTTTGAACCATTGTAACGCATGCCACGTGTCAAGCCGACCAGGTTATGCACATATTTTCAGATACGTGCTATGCACATATGTTCAGATACGTACTATGCGCTACAGTTATTGCATGATGTTATGTGACAAACAAAGTCTTATGCGCCAGAACTAGAAAGAAGCGACTTTTCTTATTCAGGCGCATATAGCCGTTACAGTACGAATGACTATAAATAGCTGGTGTCACGCCCCAGTCCCAAAATATCGAGGGACTAGACACGTGGCAATGGCCAGCAGCACGCACCGATGGACAAACCCAATTTAATGGATCCATCAGGGCGTACTTAAGCTGTAGATACAACAATAAGGTCTACTAATCTCATCCACATAATGAATACATCAATATCAACAAAAGGAAATATAAACATCAACTCACAAGTAAATAAATCGGGGAACAACCCGATAACAAGTCTGATATAATTGTTCATTAAACAAGAATGTAAATAGCATCACAGACTGAGTATAGAAGAAACTTATACTCAGAAAAATCTATGGCAATCACCTAATCCTCGGTTCCTGGTTCTGCTCCACTGTATGCACCTGATCCTGCTTCTGCTTCTGCTAATGCTCCTGTCCTGTATACCTCAGGGTGGATCTCCTCTGCTAATCCTGGGAACATAATCCGGATCCAGGTCCTCAGGGGACATAGCAAGGTACAAAATAACTCATGCCAAAATAAATGCAGTGCAACAATAAATAAAATAATAGTGGAAACTATATAACCAGCTAAGTGATATGCAAGTTGAGAGCATCACTAAAAATCAGGCTGAAACCACTACAAGCTCTGTGTCTGGGAGCCGGGTAGCGGTGATATCACGTAGTGGGCCAAGCTCGGGTTTAGAGTCTTGAGCACCGCATTAATAAGGGTTTTATATATAATCAGCCTGTAGCCTGTGTGTCTCTCCCCACCCAATGTATCACACGTCTCATGTCCATGACACGCAAGATCAAAACTAATGCAGCAAGTCATAATAAGATCTAAGAATATAATGTCTATGTCATGAAACCTGCAACCTACACAGAATCACCTTGAATATTTCAGGAAGATTCTGTCTCATGAGTAGTGTCAGGTGTCCTGGGTATAACATACTTGATAAGGCAAGTACGAGAATGTAAAGGGTCACGATATCCATTTCTAGGTGACGTTACACAACTCCGCGTACGGTGTTGGCACCCGACTATTAATCGGACGATAAGTAAGTCACACGGCCCTAGGTTAAGCATGCACAACAATAAATTAAGTCAAGGAAATAGGGAATCAAAACTGTAAAGTTTGGCAAGGTACACTTGCCTGGGGTTCGGGCTCCAACTGTAGCTCTGGCAGCAGCAGGTTTGCAGGTACTTCTTCGATTGTTGAAATAAACATCACCATCAGATTCAAAAAATATCAAATAGCTAGAAACGCCTGTCCTTGAGGCCAATTTGGACACAGGGGCAAAAATGACAGTTTCTGGTAAAAGCGGTGTCCACATGTGGGTCGCTTTGCACCGAAAAATGTGTCAGGAATAATAGTCTCCAAATTCGTTAAACTTAGTGTGAACAAGTCCAGAACGATGATACGAACCCAACAGAACTTTCAGAATTGGATTCCGATGAGCCGATCACAAAATCGCCCGTTAAGTGGAGCCGTAGGGCCCACAATACACGATTTTGTCAACGTTCTCAGAATAGAACCAAACTTGGGTCACAAGACCAGCGTATTGCTACGAGTCCAATGGCGCAAGTTTTGTTTTGATCCGACGTGTGTACACAAAGTTACAACGAGATCCAGAATATGCCGATATGGGGCATTGTCGGCGAATATGCGTTGATTCCGGTGTACACGCACATCCAAATCAACTTCTGTGAAATCCCGCACGACCGTATCAACGGCGTGCACCTTTCGGTGAAGACCGAACGCGACCAAGTCGTCTCGCCGTTTAGCGGGGTGCACTCAGTTCCGGGAGAAAACGGGGTATTGATTTTTCTATTTTTGGATCGTGGTTCGCGATCACCACAGGACGTGACACACCGAGCAGGTTACACGGGCATCGAGAGGGTCACGCAGTGTTCGCGTCATAATAGACGGAACGAAAAACGGGGGCAACGAGGAGAGAGAAAATGCTACCTGAATAGGGCTACGCATAACGGGGTTTCTCGTGTCCGCGAGGCGACACGACACAATGCGACACGGCACAGTATCCTGTGTCCGGTTAGGGTTCAGACGGCCGGAGACTCGCCGGGGCTGCACGGCCGGGGGAGGAGCTGCGACTGCTGCTGCGTAGGGTGGCACGACGGCTGGTCGAGGCTGGGGCGGAGGTGCTCAGCCAGAGGCGGCTCAGCTCTGATGCGGGGAGGTGGCACGGCGGCCGGGCTGCTGCGGAGGGTTCGTCGAGGTCGGGGCGGAGGGGGAGAAGGAGGAGCTGGGCGGCAGGGGCTTCGTGGGCGGCTGAGGCGCTGGTGCGACGGAGCAGAGCAGATGAGGAAGGTGGCGCTGAGGGGGTTCGTCGGGGACGATGACGGAGCGGGGCAGAGCTGAGACGATGGCGGAGGAGAGCAGGAGGAGGAGAGGGCGGCAGTGCGGGGTTTTATAGGGCGAGAGAGGGAGGCGGAGCGGTGGCGGTTGCTGGCAGGGGAGGCGGAGCGACGGGCGTTGCGGGGGAGCCGGAGCGGCTGGGAGGCGAGGCGCCACGGCGGGTCGGCTGGCGGAGGCAAAGCGGCGTCGGGTCGGGGAAGAGATAGGGTTAGGCGGGTCGGGTCGGGTCAGCGGGTCGGGTCTGAGGGGATCCGACCCGATCCGCTAAAACAATGAATGTGGGTTCGGGTACTCGGGTTTTGGGTCGACGGGTTAGACCCGGATCCGACCCGCAGGGTTGGGTTGGTTCAATTGAACCGGGTCCGATTCGGGTTGGTTTGGTTCAGTTGAACCGGGTTTATTTCTAGGGTTTATTTTGGTTTATTTTGGTTTATTTTAAACTTAGTTTTTAGGTCTTTAAAAATATTTTCGGGGTCCAATAAATTCTCGAAAAATTATCCTATGTCTAATTTTTTATTTTACACCAGAAAATATTATTTTCATAATATTTAATATTATTTAACATCATTAAAAATTATTTAATTTCAAAATACCTTACTTTTAATTACAGAAAATTTCCAGAAAATTTCAGAAAAATTGTAAAAATCCATTTTAAAAATTCCTGAAAAATCAGGGGATTTATAATCTACCCTCCTTAAGAGGATTGCGTCCTCGCAATCAAAGAATAACCGGTCAACAGAGATGACACGGTTGCAAACATTGTTCGAAGCACATTACTATCAAGAAGAATCAAGCTTGAGGGTTTTAAGAAGAACACATAGGGAAAATTATTTCCATAAGCATTTAAAAGTTATGCAATCTCCCATATAAAGGAGATCTAGAAGACTACAATTAAAAAACATATTAGGTTATCACTAGGTTATCAATTATTAGCAAGTTAAAACTATCAGGTTAAGTCTAAGGTCATGAACCAACGGACACGAACTAAAGCAATACTAGCAACAGATAACTCTGAAAAACTTATGCGCACTAGCTACTCCAAGAGTCTGCGCGTCCTCCAAAGTCATCGTGAAAGCTTGTCCGCGTCCTTGAGGTCGATTCCTCTGCTGCTGCTGGGCCTGCTGGAAGAGTGCTGCTTGTGGTGCCAAGGGTGGCCTCGGCTGATATTCTCCTAGGGCAGGTGGTCTGACTTCTTCATCTCCCATTTGTGGTGCTCCCAATGCTGGATAGGCTGGCCTCGGTACTGGTAATGCTTGTCGTTTTAACATTAGTGCTCCATTTCGATGCTGAGGACAATCCTTGGCTAAGTGTTGGTTGGATGCGCAAATTAAGCATAATCCCAATTTACGTCTGCACTCGTTCTCAATGTGGCCTCGCTTGCGACAGTATTGACAGATAGGCAGTGCCTGTAAAGATGCTTCTGGTGGCTGGTGCATGTGAGACTTCTTTCCAATTTCTTCCTGTGGTGCTCCAGCTGGTGCTGATGTGGCTGGTCGATGTATCATCAATGCTTTCTCTCGACGTTCACGGCAATCCTTATCGAATGTTGTTTGGATCCGCAAGCTAGACATAATCTAAATTTGAGTCAGCATTCTTTAGCGAGATGGCCTACCTTGCCACAGTAGTAACCAAGTAGGAAGGACTAGTGCAAAATGGTGTAGATGCTCTCTGCGGTGGATTCATCTGTGGTCGCTTTGCAACTATTTCTTGTTGTGCTTGGTCTGGTGCTAATGCATACGGCCGCTTCTGGCTGGATTCTATCCTTGTGATGTACTCCATGGGTCATGCTGTAGCAAGAACGTCTGCGTCTAAGGTAGTTACAACGGAGCTGATTAACTTCCGTAGCTCAGAGCTAAGTCAGTCAATGAACTTCTCCGTTTGGCTTTGTTGGGCTTCTTGATGAACCTTCTGATGGGCTTGCATCATCGCGTAGAACATCCAAAACATTTGTTGTTCATCCATAAGCTGTCCTGGTGGTAAGGTAGGCATTGGTGGAGTAAACTGCGTCGATGTGGAATATCATCTTGCTGGATTCTTGAGGCATGCTGACTTGCTTGACTGCATTGTTGTGAGGATTGACCTTCATCCACTAGTATTACTTCATCTTCGTGGTTAACCACAACACCTTGTGGTGTTCCTGGATGAGTCTCTTTGCCGGCTTGTGGATCCATTTCTCCTGTATCCAAAATAAACTTATAAGAGACGCACAGGAATCAAGGCAGGATGCAAGTCAAAATTTAATTCGAATACGATATAGATATCAAGAACGATTCAAGCAAGTGGATGAGATCCTAAAAACTTATCATATTCTTATTGCAGGCTTGCTCGGTCCCTAAGTTGAAACCGAAGCAATTTAGTCGTTGACCTGTATGGGCCACCACAAAAACTATGTCACGCCCCAGTCCTAAAATATCGAGGGACTAGACACGTGGCAATGGCCAGCAGCACGCACCGATAGACAAACCCAATTTAATGGATCCATTAAGGCGTACTTAAGCTGTAGATACAACAATAAGGTCTACTAATCTCATCCACAGAATGAATACATCAATATCAACAAAGGAAATATAAACATCAACTCACAAGTAAATAAATCGGGGAACAACCCGATAACAAGTCTGATACAATTGTTCATTAAACAAGAATGTAAATAGCATCACAGACTGAGTATAGAAAGAAACTTATACTCAGAAAAATCTATGGCAATCACCTAGTCCTCGGTTCCTGGTTCTGCTCCACTATATGCATCTGATCCTGCTTCTGCTCCTACTAATGCTCATGTCCTGTATACCTCAGGGTGGATCTCCTCTGCTAATCCTGGGGACATAATCCGGATCCAGGTCCTCAGGGGACATAGCAAGGTACAAAATAACTTATGCCAAAATAAATGTAGTGCAACAATAAATGAAACAATAGAGGAAACTATATAACCAGCTAAGTGATATGCAAGTTGAGAGCATCACTAAAACTCAGGCTGAAACCACTACAAGCTCTGTGTCTGGGAGCCGGTAGCGGTGATATCACGTAGTGGGACAAGCTCGGGTTTAGAGTCTTTGAGCACCGTATTAATAAGAATTTTATATATAATCAGCATGTAGCCTGTGTGTCTCTCCCCACCCAATGTATCACACGTCTCATGTCCATGACACGCAAGATCAAAACTAATGCAGCAAGTCATAATAAGATCTAAGAATATAATGTCTATGTCATGAAACATGCAACCTACACAGAATTACCTTGAATATTTCAAGAAGATTCTGTCTCATGAGTAGTGTCAGGTGTCCTGGGTATAACATACTTGATAAGGCAAGTACGAGAATGTAAAGGGTCACGATATCCATTTCTAGGTGACGTTACACAACTCCGCATACGGTGTTGGCACCCGACTATTAATCGGACGCTAAGTAAGTCACACAGCACTAGGTTAAGCATGCACAACAATTAATTAAGTCAAGGAATAGGTAATCAAAACTGCAAAGTTTGGCAAGGTACACTTGCCTAGGGTTCGGGCTCCAACTATAGCTCTGGCAACAGCAGGATTTGCAGGTACTTCTCCGGTTGCTGAAATAAACATCACCATCAGATTCGAAAAAATATCAAATAGCTAGAAACGCCTGTCCTTGAGTCCAATTTGGACACAGGGGCAAAAATAACAGTTTCTGGTCAAAGCGGGGTCCACATGTGGGTCACTTTGCACCGAAAAATGTGTCAAGAATAATGGTCTCCAAATTCGTCAAACTTAGTGTCAACAAGTCCAAAATGATGATACGAACCCAACGGAACTTCCAGAATTGGATTCCGATGAGCCGATCACAAAATCGCCCGTCAAGTGGAGCCGTGGGGCCCACGATACGCGATTTTGTCAACGTTCTCAGAATCGAACCAAACTTGGGTCACAGGACCAGCGTATTGCTACAATTTCGATGGCGCAAGTTTTATTTTGATCCAACGTGTGTACACAAAGTTACAACAAGATCCAGAACAGACCGATATGGGGCATTGTCGGCGGATACGCGTTGATTCCGGGTGTGTACGCACATCCAAATCAACTTCTGCGAAATCCCGCACGACCGTATCAACGGCGCACACCTTTCGGTGAAGACCGCACGGGACCAAGTCGTCCCGTTTGGCGGGGCGCACTCAGTTCCGGGGAAAAATGGTGTATTGATTTTCCTGTTTTTGGATCACGATTCGCGTTCACCACAAGCCGCGACACACCGAGCGGGTTGCACGGCATCGAGAGGGTCACATAGTGTTCTCGTCACAACAGACAAAACAAAAAATGGGGCAACGAGGAGAGAGAAAACGCTACTGAACAGGGCTACGCAGAACGGGGTTTCTCGTGTCCGCGAGGCGACACGACACAATGCGACACGGTACAAGTGTCCTCTGTCCGGTTAGGGTTCAGACGACCGGAGACTCGCCGGGGCTGCACGACGGGGGGAGGAGCTGCGACTGCTGTTGCAGAGGGTGGACACGGCGGCTGATCGAGGCTGGGCACGGCTGGGGCGGAGGTGCTAAGCCGGAGGCGGCTCAGCTCTGCTGCGGGGAGGTGGCACGGCGGCCGGGCTTGCTGCGGAGGGTTCGTCGAGGTCGGGGCGAGAGGGGAAGAAGGAGGAGCTGGGCGGCAGGGGCTTCGTGGGTGGCTGAGGTGCTGCTGCGGTGTGAGCAGAGCAGAGGAGGGAGGCGGCGCTGAGGGGGTTCGTCGGGGACGATGACGGAGCGGGGCAGAGCTGAGACGGTGGCGGAGAGAGCATGAGGAGGAGAGGGCTGTCACGCCCCGATCTCCCACAGGCAAATCGGCCGTTCCCGCTAGGCGGGAATCACTCTCGCCAGCGCTCCCGCGGAACGATCGCTTGACCATCCGGGCGGTGATGCCGCACGAGCGTGAACCGCGCCCTTGCAAGAGCCGTGATTCATTGGCTGGCGATAAGAGTTCTAAGCCACAGAGTCGGACAGATTGTCCGAGTGCAGCGGAGTCATGAACGCATAGCGATTTGGTAACAAGTTCTCTGAGTTGACGAATATAACGGAAGCATTTGAAACACAAGTTAAAGTAAACCAAGCTCTTTTATTGATATGAACATGTATTACAGGCGGCGTATAGCCGAGATTACAAGTCGCTCAAGCCTCTCTCTCTGAAACAGTAAAAGCGTTGTACAAGTGGCTACAATTATGGAATGATTGTAGAGACGATGTTCAGGCGATGTTCACAACTTATGTCTTGTATATGTGCTTCAGTTCGGACGCACCGTTGCTTCGGAGTGATGTCCACGCCTTAGCACGCACGTTGGAGGCGTCCGCACCGAACGGAGGTTCTCCCGCACCCTGCATACAAACTGGTGGATTATCAGTACATTGAATGCACTGGTGGGGAAGCTACTCGCCCGCTCGACAAATCCAACACCGTAATGCAGGTTCCGTGCACAACTATTACGTTGTCTTTCTATTTGCCTTAGGATCAGTTCATGCAATATTGAATAGCCTAGTTCGTGTGGCAGTGTACCGTGCGATATGAGAGGAACACGGCGAGACTTACCATTTGGGCCTTCCTGTCCAAGGCAAACATTGTTAATTCAAGCGCGGGCAAGTATAAAACATTCAGGAGGCATACTTGATGAAAACCAAACCAATAGCATATGCAACATGAGAGTCGTTTTATCATGATCGTTCAGGTGTTTAGTTGTTCATTGATGCGATGCAGTGACTCGCATGCGGATAGCCGCTAAGCGAGGATGACTTATCTATATGAACAGTTATCGCTGGCAAAGCCATAAAGGACCGTTTATAGTCTTGGGCGGTGGATGCGAGAGGTCTTGTATCGCTACACGTCACCTCGCCCGGGACGGTATGGGAGTGAGACGCTAGGCCATTGGGGCGTTCACTCCATGCCGCCCACTCACGTTAGACTATCAGAAAGTTTTGTCCGGATCGGATCGGCTCTGGTGCCCCGGTTGTAGCCGTCCGCAGGAACTTGAACGTTCAATACCTTGTGCACAGGTTGTCCGCGACATGCAGTGGTTGGGTCAGTTCAGTTATCACGAGATACACGGGAACAAGAGTGCACTGGAATTGAGGACACAAATGCACTTTGAACACGAGAACTGGAGATACTTGAATCTTGATTCTGTACAGTGATTGACTTGTCTTGATGCATTCCCTGGTTCGGGGCTGCCTGATGACCCAACGGTCTTAGATACTTGCAGGTTCAATCACGCACGGGACGACTGCTTAGTAGTCTCCCGGGGGTTTGGATGAAAAATAAGGCAAACATTAAGCAGACAAGCATGCGTTTCTAAGGAACATAAGCAGGCACGTTGCTCGGACCGAGGTAAGCCGAGAGTTGAAACCGTTAAGGGACTTAGCATGCGAGGGTCTGAACATAAGCAGTATTTCAATTTCCATGTTCTAGCATAAGCAATATGAGTTGGGATTTATTTCTCTTAGCTAGGTGCGTTGGATTTATTAGCATGCAGGGGTGAATCACCTAGCGACTAGCATAATATTCCAGATTTTATGTGTGCTGGCTAAGCAAAGACAAGTTCACCGTAGCCACCCACCTTAGCGATGATTCGCCTCGGTTAGAGCGATACGTCAATAGCGAGCCTCTGAAAGTCCAAGCCGGATTTCCTGTAGGGACAAGTCTGGATATCTTTTTGCTTCTTGATCGAGGCAAGCGGGTCGGGGGCAGATTGCACTATTGCCGTTTGAGACGGCAGTCCGCTAGAACGGAACGGGGTGTTACAAGGGCGGCGGAGCGGGGTTTTATAGGGCAAGAGAGGGAGGCGGAGCGGTTGCTGGCAGGGGAGGCGGAGCGGCGGGCGTTGCGGGGGAGCCGGAGCGGCAGGGAGGCGAGGCGCCACGGCGGGTCGGCCGTCGGAGGCGAAGCGGCGTCGGGTCGGGGGAAGAGATAGGGTTAGGCGGGTCGGGTCGGGTCGGGTCCAGCGGGTCGGGTCTGAGGGGATCCGACCCGATCCGCTAAAATAATGAATGTGCGGGTTCGGGTACTCGGGGTTTCGGGTCGACGGGTTAGACCCGGATCCGACCCGCAGGGTTAGGTTGGTTCAATTGAACTGGGTCCGGTTCGGGTTGGTTTGGTTCAATTGAACCGGGTTTACTTCTAGGATTTATTTTGTTTATTTTAAACTTAGTTTTTAGGTCTTTAAAAATATTTTCGGGGTCCAATAAATTTTTGGAAAATTATCCTATGTTTATTTTTCATTTTACACTAGAAAATATTATTTTCATAATATTTAATATTATTTAACATCATTTAAAAATCATTTAATTTTAAAATACCTAGTTTTAATTACAGAAAAATTCTAGAAAATTCCAAAAAAATGTAAAAATCCATTTTAAAAATTCCTGAAAATCAGGGGATTTACAGCTGGGATATGTGCTTTCCAAACCATTGAAAGCTGAGTTAATTTTTAGCATACTTGCTGCCCTTCTTGCCTGTGATTCGAGAGTTAGCAAGTTTCCTTCTAACTTTTGTCTTAGGATAGTCAACGAGTAAAGAAGTCATCCACGACGATCTCCATCGACACACTCCCTAGATTCTTTCTTTTGTACTTAGAATTTTAGTAAAGAGTTCTTTGTGTTTTTGTTTTGTAATTTGCAATATATAAAGTAGTATACTTTTTTTTTATGTCTACAGGTTGTCCTTGAACCAAAATTATTGTATATGCATGGATAGGAAGGCAACAACAAAAAATTTCCATATTCACATCATGCACTCACTGGTTGAATTAAACTTCAATCTTAAGGCCGATAGGTCTTTATTCACCTCATAGTGCTGCTGAAAGCTCAGACTCAATAGAGCTACCAATTTTTTTAAAAATATTGTTTATCCATTTGTAATGGTAAAAAAATCATTGGTAATATCAAATGTTACCAACGTTTATTAGCTTTAGGAATTCATGATTATAATTGTTACAAAAAATTTATTTCGTAACAATTATAAAAGCGTTGGGAGTCCCCAATTATCAATGGTTATAAGCGTTATGAGTCCATAATTACTAGTTGTTATAAACGTTAGGATTCCAAAATTACTAATGCTTATAAGCGTTAGTAATTTCGTTAGAAACATTTTCCACACTCATTTGCCAATGGTAATGAATCATTAGAAAAAAAATATAGTAATGGTTATAAGCGTTAGGAAACGACTATTTTTGTGTAGACAATGATGAGAGGCTGGATCTCTCTGCCTAGTTTTTCCTAGGATGCTAATAATTGTGAGAGGTCTACTTCCCAATTTTACTTAGGTCTTTTGTTATAGATCACAATTCCTAAATATAACTTATCCGCTATCCTTATCCCTAATTCATCTTTATAATAAATCTAATGTCGTCCTATAGTTACTTAATATAATTTCTAGCATAATGAAAGTCTTCTCGCCTAAGCTCCTATTTAATTTGATCAATTTTTTATATGGGTAGGGACACCAAGTTTTTTATTATTATCAAAGATTAGGTTCCCAAGTCTTATGGCCCATATTTTTTTTTTCCATATTTTGCTAGAGATACGAGAGTAAGCTATTTGGTGTTGTAGCTAATCTAAAATTTTAACCATGTATTCCTATGAGTCTTATCACTTGTCTACTACGGTCAGTAATCTATTCTTGCTATCTTCCTCATTAACCAAGTAAAGCCTATTATATTTCTCATCCAAATTATACCTAAGTTAGAAGGGCAGGGGTTTAGTCAATCAATTCTAGGTTCCTCCCGCTAGGATCACACTTCATACTAAGATCTAAAAATGTCGTATTACTCATGTTTGACTATTTATGAGAATTATATATTATAACCCTTCCTAACTTTGAATGTCTGCCTCTTATAAAACGTTCCACCAAGCACGACTTTTCTCGTTTGACGAAGATATTCTTTTAAGAGGAAATACTAAACACGAGTGTCCGTCTCCCCGAAATGATGAGAAATAATAATAGTGATACCAAGGGAGAATGATCGGATACAAGTACGAAGTCCAAGGGCGATAATAGAATTCAAAAGAATTTTCAAGACAGTTGTGGATTGAGATCTGAATTGCATGCTCGTTTGGTATATTGAGATAACCGAGACGATATGCTCTGGCCTGCATTGACCACCACACAAATCCTATCACACCCCAATCCCAAAATACATAAGACTGAGACATGTGACAATGGCCAACTATGTATCAAGCGGTCTCCAGCCAAACTCGAATATGTATACGATGTCCCAGTTTGGAATTTATATCTATATCAACACTAACATATATCTTGATCCACATAGAAACAAATATAAAGAATAAATTATATGTTTTATGGTATGCAGCCCACTAGCATATATGTTTGAATATTCTCAAAATAAAATATGAGTCTTTAAAACTAGACTAAAATAACATAGGATATCATGGCATAAAATATAAAATACGAAATAACCAATACCTAAAGTGGAACGCTAATCATCAACAAACCACTAGGTGAATGCATCAAGATTAACTTCGCTAACCTGGAAGAAAATCAGGTTCTCAGGAGACATAACACGATATATAATATGTAAGCCACTATGTATCAATATATAAAATAGTATCATGAATAAACTAAGCAAGACTGAACCATAACAATGATTGAGACGATCCTAATAGTGTTACATGTACGAGAATATCTATGTGTGCGTGAATTGCTAAAAAGAAACGGAGACACCCACCATCGCTCTAGGATAAGAATCATAACTATATCATTCGTGGACACTACGCTAAATAAAAACAAAATAAAGGTAATAACATTCCAAACACGAATAATCGTTTTTCCCATCCCGTGATTTTATATACTACGAGCAAGTCAAAGAAATTGAGAATCATAATAGTGCAAGTAATCGAGTGGTATCTCTATAGGTATGTGTAACTAGTCTATGCTGATAAAAAAATATTGTGCTTAACAACTAAACTTGTGATATCAAGAATCCAAGAACAACTAATCATAAACTAAACCGGTGTACTGGACATGAGTACTATATACAAGTAAAAGAAAATACTATGCCAAGTACTAGATATGAGTAATGAAAAATATATAAAACTATATCAACTATAACAATGAAGGAAATAAATCAACTGTTGAATAATTGTACAAAATTTGGCAAGGTATACTTGCATAAAAAATAGTCTAAATTCGCGATGAGGTCGAGGATGCCATGTTCTTGATTCATACATAGTATATTCGAAACAAATAACAACATTATATATATATATATATATATATATATATATATATATATATATATATATATATATATATATATATATATATATATATATATATATATCAGGTTTACTTTAGAGAGGTTGGGCACAAATATCACGCCCCAGTCCCAAAATATATCGTTCTATAAATCATATTCTTTTATTAACAATAAAGTAAAAACACCTTCAATAAAGTTCTTCAAAAAAACTGAATTGGAAGCTTAAAGATGTCGAACTAGCTTCTAGGGAGTTGGATAAGCTTTTAGAGCCTCCGAACGTTCACTTGATTCCCGACACCTATAGCGACGTGGGTTAGTATATTGGAGAATGCACTGGTGAGAGTATAAACCCGACTCACCTAAATTAACACAGTATTCTTGTGACATTATACAATATTATTAGTCATATTTCTATCTTCTCTTAGGTTAATTAATAATTCATATGATATGTATGTAAAAAAAAACATAATGTATATTACCAAACAATAATTCTTACCCGCGACTAATTGTCCTTCCATACTAACAAGGATTAACAAACTCTTTCATGCAAAACACATCATTAGCGATGCAACTTATTTACAAGAAGGTCACTAGCGAAGACACCATCTTAGACTATTCATGGGAATTATGACATCCCTCTCAGTGCAGGTAGCTAGTCTCACTGAGGTCCTGCAATCCCTGTGCATTATGCATCATCATAATTTATCCTTGTTCCTCCTGACCGAATTGATTCTGTGGCCGTTGATACTATTCGAGGAACCAAAATCTTATGCACATGTTGTCCATAACCATGCATGCATATGCAATTTAGCTATTAAGATATAGCATGCATGATAACAGAAACTTGAAATTACTATGCAACACATTTTCATTTGTATTTTCACCTTTTCTATCGCTCATACTTCCATACTTTTTAATCCAGTAACTAGCGACTCAAATGGTCCTAAACTTTGTTTCAATTCTATTTTATATAGGAACAATACAACATTTCATCATTCCTTATGACATGCTAATAATAATATGTCTACTCTCTTTTATTTTGATTATCTTGTTAAGATATCATTGATCGATGGATATAAAAAAGAAATAATTGTGCTCATTTTTGTTAAAATATGGATATAAATGAGAGAAGGATCAAAGCCAGCCAATGTTGGAGAATTACAGAGAGAAATATAATTTTCTACATGTTGGTCAAGCTTCGCATACTTGTTCACCTACATTTCACCAGCAGAAGTTCAATACCCTTCTTCTTTCTTTCTCTCAAAATTCGATATCAATGCCAAAATCGATGAAGGCGGACAATTAAAATCATTCATCGAAAATATCAATGAAAATGCATCCACAAAACCAATAGTGAAAAACATTCAACGAAAAAAAACATCGAAAATGTTTGAGGAAGATACTCTTATACATAGTTCATTCTCCAAGACATGATTTAATGCATTTATGACTCAATGTCAAAGAAGCCTTTCCATAGATAGAAATGTGTCTCAATTCACTTTATCCCAATCAATTGATACCGACATGATTTTTTCATAATAATTTGATTCCAACCGAGTGTCGTGCATTAGATAGACAAACATTCAAAATTGCCAAGCTTACCTCAACATGCTATTATGGCCAACGTTTTAGTGGAAGCCGAGTGATAACTCTTTTTCTAATATATGAAGCCCCCAAGCATATCCTTCTATTGCTATCTTATTGATGTAGCTGATACCTTCAGTAGTCTCACAATTGCAACCGTGACAACTCTAAGATCATGCAACTCTTTTTAAACAAATATATTGGTTGTCACTCCTTTCCTCTAATTATCCTTTGATGTCCTCTACCTTCAACCTCATGGGACCACCCCCTAACACCATCTTGCTCAACTTCCTATTATAGTAATTGTAGAGTATGATATTAGGGTACATGGAGTCCTGTAAAGTCACAATATTTATTTTGAAGACACTATACTTATTTATCGATATCCTGCAACTAATAAAAAAAATACTGTTTAAATAGAAATAACAAAATTATTTATATTTCTTCTTATTTTTTCTATAGCCCAATATAAATGTAAAGGCTGTGGAAATGTAAAGCCCAATATATTTCTTCTTACTTTCCTGAAATAAAGCCAATTATGGTGGTTTTTCTAAAATTTCCAAACTTAAAATTTTCAAACACTAAATAATTAAATAAATAAAAATTATATTATCACATGGGTCTGATAGTTTTTCCTAGGGTTGGACATACATGTCCTGGATTCGCGATTTTGACCCTATACGAACCGTAAATTTCCAAAACAACTTGATTCATAAATTTTCAAATTCAAATGGACCGGATCGGAACAGATCGTGTGATAATGATGGGACGGGACATGATGGGACGAATTGTGTTTAAAAAAAAAAAAGGCCGCCTCGGCCCGTTAGTCGGCCCGTTTATTTTGAAAAACCTAAAAAATTTCTATTCAGAAAGTTGAGAATGAGACTCCCAAAGCCAAAGCAACAGCCGGCCCTAAAATTTACCACAGACACACTCTCCCTCATCAAAGTCCACATCCGACCGCCGACGACTCCAACGCCCTCCTCACACGCGCACGCGGCACGCCCTTGCCTTCACAGCACCACAGCGGCACTGCCTCTTTCCGCGCACTGACAGCAGCCACCGGTAACTTGGAACCAACTTGGGATATCCTACATAATAATATTCTTACTCGGCCTATACTAATTAAGAATGATAATTTATTGGTGGAAAGCTTTATGCTTCTCGTGGGATTTCTCCGCAATATACAATTATACATGGGATGCTATTCTTTTGCAATTGTCTAATTTAAGCCTCAAGGCTATTTGTTATTCTTTTCCAAGTGAAATTTACAAGTTGGAAGCATATGATATGACCATTTGGAAATATAGTCTCATGTTTGCAGTAATAGATATATTTTGCATATCACAGGTTCAAATAATTGTTTAAGACGTGCCCAGATCTTTATTGCAAAAGAAAGATTGGCAATGTGTATACTGTATAGGAACTTTTGGCGGGTTTTGCAACATTAAGATTAATAATATTAATTAGTCACATAAGTTAATTTTTGGATCTCGTTTGTTCCTTTTAATTAGTTATCATCAATCGAATTAGATTTATTTGCATTGTTCCAAAAAAAGAAAACAAAAGATATTTTATTTTGAAAAAAATGTAGTGGGATGCAACAGAAGCACTTTAAGGTTCCACCCTTTCATAACAGTATCAATTTCTGGAATTTTCTTTTACTGTTATATCAATTTTAGTGTTGAATTTTGTCACTTGCATATTTGGCTACTAGCTGGAAATTCCGTACTTGCAATACTTGGGCCTTGGCTGTATGCTGGTTTTTTTTTTTTACTGTTTGTCTATTATATCAATTTTTGGACCCGTTTGGACTTGCGGGCCGGTTCGGACCCATTGTTCTAAAAGGTGTCCGGCTGGGCCGCCTAGGCGGCGCCTAGGCTCTAGGCAGATGATGTCCACCCGATTCCCGCCTAGGAGCCTGCATAGTCCCCTCGACGCTCGACTATGCATGTTATGGTGTTTTATGGACTTTTTATGCAATTTTTATTAGATTTTTTTGATATCTTTTGAACCGCCTACATCTAGGCGGCCGCCTAGGGGCTAGGCGGCGGGTACTCGTCCGACTAGCGTCTAGCGCTTTTCACAACCTTGTTCGGACCCGTTTCAAACAGGCTGAGTCCGGTCTGGTTCCAACATTTTTTCGATCCCGTCTTGCCAAAGAACGGGTCCGGTCCGGTTCCAACAAATTTGGCCCCGTGTCCAACCCTAGTTTTTCCTAATCCTTTCTTCCCCGTCATCAGAAAGCTCCCAAAACCCTAGCTTTCTTCTCTTCCCAAATTTTCTCGCCGCTGCTCGGTACCAGTTTTTTAACTGCCGGTGACCGCATCCCACATGTATCACTCTTCCTCTTCATTAGCACAAGCTTTATTTAGGGTTTGGTGTCTCATTTTATAAGCCAATATCGCTTCTTGATCTGTCCATTCCACTCTTAAAACCCCCCAATTTTGTCAATATTACTTTAATTTCTTAGAAATTTTCAGTCTTTTCTAGGAACTGGAAGGAAAATATGAGTTACGATTAACCCAAAAAGTTTCAAGATTGCTTTTTGATATGTGCATTTCGTTTTTTTATTATTATTCAAGAATTTTGAAGTCATTTTCCCAACTTTGATTGGAAAAAAAATCAACCTTGCTAGGAATCAGTGGGTGACATCGCCTATTTGTCTTTTCATTAGAAGGTTTATCGGTTTTATTAATCCATTGTTGGAAATTTTGATGTTTCAGTTTCCTAATAATGAAACCACCACATGAGAGTCTACAAAGGGTTTCCGATTTTGAAACAAAATTTGCAACCCAGCTTTCATGGTTTCTTTGAGTTTCAAGCAACCCCTTTGGAACTAAGGGGTCGATTGGTCGACCGTAAATGAAAATACTATGCAACATTTTGTTGTTGCAAGTAGTATTGAAAATACAGTGTTTGGTTAAATGATGTTGACATGTTGTCGGATTTACATATCCATTGTTTGAAAGGAGCATATGTTGGACGAACATGGATTCAAGAAATAAAACAAAATAACATATTAAAACCAACAAAAATATGTTAAAATATAACCAATTGAACTAGCAAAGCAGTAGTTGCTGTCAACAGAACTAACAAGAGTTTGTATTATCCCTATCACGTTTTTAGTAAATTTTAGTTTTTTCAGTTGCAACTGTAACCAACTACTTGTATGAGATATCCCTCTGCCTTAAAGTTTTTGTATAAATAAAAAAAATCATAAGACACTCATTTTCTTGGTTGCGTCTTGTAGAAAGGCGAGTTTGTATTATCCCTACCATGCTTTTAGTAAATTTTAGTTTTTTCCTTTCAAGTGTAACCAATTACTTGTATGGGATATCCCTCTGCCTCAAAGTTTTTGTATAAATAAAAAAAACCATAAGGCACGTATTTTTTTGATTGCGCCTTGCAGAAAGGCGCACCTAAGACGCGCCTTGGGTGCGCCTTGAGAAATGTGCCTTGCCTCATGAGGTGCGAGGTGCAACTGTTGCGCTTTCTACGAAGCGCGCTCCTTTGTCTACCATGCGTCTAGGTTAGCATTGTATCCAAAAAATGCCCCTATTGACTTATTGAACTTACAGATATTTTGGTAAATACACTAGACTTTATTGAACTTTAAAATGTATGTGCATGAATTTATAGTAAGAAAACAAATGCACACCTACTTTGTGTTCCTCCATAAAAATGTTAAGCATGGCTTTAAAATTTGAAGTATAATTTGCAACTAAATACCCTTAACTTTTTTCGATTTGTAAGTTGCCATCAAACTTAGCAACTTGTTACCCTAAAGTATTATAATTAGCAAAAAAATATCTTGAACTTTTTCATATGTCCAACTTGGTACCCTTATGCCGTTAACTATTGTACCCTTCATATTTTCATATTTCTTAGTGGTACAATACCTTACGGACATAGGGTGGCAATTTGCAATCGGTGAAAGTTCAAGGTATTTTAGTTGCTAAGTAGCCTAATAATAATACTTTAGGGTAGCAAATTGCTAATTTTGATAATTTAGAGTAGTAACTTGCAAATCGGTTAAAGTTTAGGGTATTTAGTTGCAAATTAACCAAATTTAAAAGAGTTGTGTTTAATTACGAAAAAGTTCCTACCTTTAATGAGTCAGTGATACCTTCAATTTAAAAATGTTTTTGGCTACAATGTTAACCTACACCAGTTTTCTATATGGTAGCAAAACCCAAATCTTTCTGCAGTATCCGTATTGTGCGACATACGTCTGTAGGAAATCTATCACTTCCTTTTACACAAATGATTTTAGGGATGGATTTATTAGGGTGCTCTATTTATACAATAGGTTTGCAAGAACTTAATCAATGACTGAGCCAGGGGATTGGGGCAATTGCCACTCCTGGCTTTCAAATTTATTGATTTTCAGGGAAGTGCTACTTCTCATTGTTACCAATATCTGGATGTTACTGTTTTTTTTTTGTATTTTAGATTTATTGATTTTCATGCTTTGTTCATCCTTTTTGTCTTACAGTGTTATGTTATAGCACACCTATGTTTGCCAGTACTACTGCTCAAAGTTCACAACATGTCACATTTTCTGTTTATCAAA
Organism: Iris macrosiphon; assembly: GCA_036927795.1. Taxonomy (NCBI): domain Eukaryota; kingdom Viridiplantae; phylum Streptophyta; class Magnoliopsida; order Asparagales; family Iridaceae; genus Iris; species Iris macrosiphon. The sequence continues at coordinate 99,644,184 of JAYESA010000016.1, read as the reverse complement.
CATCAAGAGTTTCATGCTTCTTTCTATCAGTTTTAATTTCACATGAAGAACCTCAGGAAGTTCATATATGTGGCTCTTTTATCCGTCTTCTACCATTTGAATATGAATTTCTTTTTCTTATAATTTGTACAGATCTTAAAAGCATTTACAGACATGGAGGCTGCTTCGGCACAAAACTTCCAGCCTCGGACGTTCTCCATCAAGCTTTGGCCTCCAAGCCAGAGCACTAGACTAATGCTGGTGGAGAGGATGACCAAGAACCTCTCTACTGAATCAATTTTTTCTAGGAAGTTTGGTCTCCTGACCTTTGAAGAAGCTAACCAGTGTGCCAAACAAATAGAGGACACCTGTTTTGTCACCGCCAACGAGCACTTCGAGAGAGAGCCAGATGGTGATGGAACTTCTGCTGTCCAGCTCTATGCCAAAGAAACCAGTAAGCTCATGCTTGAAATTCTCAAGAGAGGTCCGAGACCTAAAGAGGAGAACAAAGAGTCTGTAGCTGCTGCTGCTGGATCCCCAAAGCCTGTAGTTTTTGATATTTCTGGCGGTAGGAGGGCTTTCATTGATGCTGAGGAGGCAGAGGAACTTTTCAGTCCACTTACTAAAGAAGGGAATTTATACAATAAAATTATCTGCAGCAATAGAAGCTTTGGTACTGAAGCAGCTCAAGTTGTTAAACTAATTCTAGTTTCTCTCAAGGATCAGTTGACCGAGGTAGACATTTCTGACTTTGTTGCTGGTAGGCCAGAAGAAGAAGCTCTTGAAGTCATGACGATATTCTCATCAGCATTGGAAGGATGCGTGTTGAGATATCTGAATCTTTCTGACAATGCTATGGGCGAGAAGGGTGTTAGAGCATTTGGATCATTGCTGAAGTCGCAAAGTAGATTGGAGGAGTTATATTTGATGAATGATGGGATATCCGAGGAGGCTGCTAGGGCTTTGGTGGAGCTGATTCCATCAACTGAGATGGTCAAAATCCTCCATTTCCACAACAACATGACTGGTGACGAGGGAGCAATTGCTATTGCAGAGATTTTGAAGCAATCTCCATTGTTGGAAGACTTCCGATGCTCATCAACTAGGGTGGCTTCTGATGGAGGAATTGCGCTTGCTGAGGCTTTAGAGAGTTGCAATTCTTTAAAGAAGCTCGATTTGAGGGACAATATCTTCGGTGTGGAAGCTGGGATAAGGCTTAGTACAAGTTTTGGAAAGCTCAATGGTATTACTGAGCTCTTACTTAGCTATTTGAATCTGGAAGATGAGGGCACCATTGCAATATCAGATGCACTGAAGAAGTCTATGCCTGATCTTCAAGTACTGGAGATGGCTGGAAATGATATCACAGTTGAGGCAGCTGCTTCTTTGGCCTCTTGTGTGGCTACAAAGCAGTCTTTAAGGAAGTTGGTCCTCTCTGAAAATGAGCTGAAAGATGAGGGGGCTGTTCTGATAGCAAAAGCTTTGGAGGAGGGGCACAGAGAGCTCAAAGAAGTGGACTTTAGCACAAATATGATCATGAGGGTTGGGGCCAGGAGCTTGGCCCGGGCTGTGTCTACTGATAAGCCAGACTTCGTTATGTTGAATATTAATGGGAATTGGATTTCGGACGAAGGGATTGATGAGGTCAAGGAGATACTGAAGGAGGGTGTGCTTGGGCCATTGGATGAAAATGATGTTGACGGTGTGGAAGGCGAGGATGACAATCCAGAAGAGGAAGAGGAGGGGGAGGAAGCAAGACTTCAGAATCTTAAGGTTTAGTGAAGAGTTGTATTCGACTGCATCAGCTATATGTGTATTGATTTTATTATGTTAGTGCACTATGAAGCAGTACTAGTGGTTAGAGAGTTCTAGGACCCTGATGGTCACACATTTTCTTGTTGTTGGCTGTCATAATCTCTTCTTCAATTAATGATTAACAAATGCTGAAGTACCAAATATGCATGTAATGTTATAAAGCTCAGAATCCTGGGCTTGTGTATTGTGACATCTTATGTTTTAATTATTGTTTTTCCCGAAGGTCAACTTGGCTACTTGTTTGATGCTGTATTGTATGCTAGTGCATATTTCTGTTGCTAATTTGATTACCAGAATGAGTCCTGAATCCTGATGTTCAGAATGTGCTTTGTTATTCACATTGCCTGTCGAAGAAAGCAGTAAGAATGTCAGAATATTTCTCATCAGTGCATAATATGTTTGAAATTATTCCAGATACATGACATGGTGTTTGGTTTACAGGGTTGGACTACCAGATACATGGCATGGTGTGTTTGGTTTACATGATGTGTTGGGTTTTCAGAGTTGGAAAATGTAATATAATTAGTATTATGTTGTAAATCTAATTTCGGGTATAATTAGTATTTTTTTGGATGTAGTCGTCATTATAAGTTTCATTACACTAGATCACTTTCTTTTAAAACTAATAACATCATAGAACATATTAATCACAATTACATTATAACTTTCAAAATTACTTTTTTTAATTATTAATTTTTGTTGCTTTATATTATTATATTTTGTTATTTTGTTAATTTTTAAATTTTAAAAACTTTAAGTTCTAAAATTTAAAATTATTATTTTAATTATTTAATTATTAATTTTTATTTCTTCTATAAATGTTAAGGTCGACTAAAATATATGTCACATTATATGATAAACCAAGGGCGCGTTGGATTTGCCGTAATTCGCATTACTTTGTAATTTTGATTGATGTAATTTAATCGTTGATTATATCATATTACTTTCTATTCAATTTAATTAAATCATAAATCCTATGTAATTCCAATTATATTACATCCTCAAATTCTTAAATCACAAATTTATACTTACAAAAAATATAATTTTCTAGATCCAATCTTTTTCTCATTCCTCCCTCCTCTTCTTCCTCCCGACCCCCTCCCCCTCCTCCTCCTCCTCCTCCTCCTCCTCCTTCCTCTGCTCCCTTCCGGCGTCTGGAGCTCCGGAAACCCGGCAAATCCAAGGTGAAATTCCAAACTAGGTCAAATGTTAGATACACTTCCTTGTAGCATAGTTAGAGGCTATGGTAGCCTTCTTCGAGATTATCGAGTATTTTAGTATTGAGAGTCTTGAGATATAGTCAATACTTATATACAAGGAGTGCTCATAGAGAGATTATGCTAATATTGTGCATAAGGTTTGCATTCTACATTCTATGCTGATAATCATTTTTCATGATTCCAAACTGCTTTTACCATTATTGTCATATGTTTGTATTAGCTTGTTGTAGATTTTATGTTGCAATTGGTAAGAGCTTCAGTATATGAAGATCTTTGACAATATGCTACCATTATGTGGTTATGTTTAAGCAGGGCACGCATCTTTTGGTAGTTTAATAATTGTGCCCATATGTTGAAATATGCAGTAGATGTTCACTACTTTTTGTGTTTGGTGCAGTCAGAAGTGATAACATAAAAGTTTTGGAATTAGGATTGTAGGAAAGAGAAAAAAATTCAACACAAACCATTCGATTGAAGTCGTCAAACGACATTCATGGCAAACTCGCACTACTGCAAACAAAACCCTTTATTCCATGGAGGGTCTTGCATATAGGAAAACAATGACGTTGGAAATTGATGACCTGTGTTTGAATTTTATATACTGAGCATGAGAATAGACACAATTGTGGATGTCAACCCTTTATTCCATGCTAACCTTCATCAAACATTTAATTGAACAGCACTTAGCTAATTATGGATGGAAATTGATGGAACCATAAAGTACTGAAATATCATATTCTTGCCAACCTCACGATATGTTACAAAATTGATCCCACAACTAATATCAGTTATTACCATTTTAGATTTCTCATGGGTGTAGACATGTAATACAATTTTATATCTGAGTAAAATAGTACTTCTTTTTTCTTTCAGGACCTTCCATGGTAGGTAGATGTAGTTTAACCATAGGGTATCACTTATTACAGAAAACAACACTATCTGTCTCTTAAAATTTGAACTTTGTTATGATTTCTATTGAGGTTGATGATTCTGAATGCATTGTCTAACCTATTTACAAATTCTTTTATGATAGTATATAGAGGTTTCAGGTTCATGGTACATCGTATATATATAATTTGTGTAAATTCTTAAAATTAAACTAATGTGTTAAACTATATGAAAATGTTCATGCAGTAATGGCTCGTCTTCATTCAAGTGAGAGAAAGAAGTTGATTGCCATATGTACTCATTGATTTGCACGTTTTTAATTAACTAAAGTGTTTTTTTAAGTTGTTGCTTCTACATCTATGATGTGTGCTAGAAGAAAGTCTTTAGAGAGATAAGAATATGTGCTTAACTTCTTCAGAAATAGGGAGATAATAAATGAGTTACTTTATAGGAGTGAAACTTATTGTTTTGAACAATTGAGGATGAGTAGACATGCTTTTCATACTTTGTGTGAAAATATTGAAAGAGATGATGGTTTAAAGGCATCAAAGAACTTATTGTTTTGAACAATATGTACTTAACTTCTTCAGAAATAGGGAGATAATAAATGAGTTAGTTTATAGGAGTGAAACTTATTGTTTTGTACAATTGAGGATGAGTAGACGTGCTTTTCATATTTTGTGTGAAAATCTTGAAAGAGATGATGGTTTAAAGGCATCAAAGAACTTATTGATGGATGAACAAGTGACAATATTTTTGCATATCAATATAGGACATGATATGAAGAATCGAAATATCAAATTTCAATTTAAGAGACCGGGGAAGACAAATAGCAAGTATTTCAACAATATTTTTTTATTCTATCATATGACTACAATGAGACTTGTTGAAAAAACCAGAATCAATTTCAGAAAACTGCAATGATGAGAGATTGAAATATTTTATGGTATGAAGTAATCATATGATTATATGTAGCATCTTCTTAGAAATATTGTATTTAACTACTCTGATTATCCTTTCTTTCTTTTTTCTTTCTAAATATATAGGGATGTTTAGGGGCATTAGATGTGACACATGTTCGTATGAGGTTCCTTTAAAAGATAAAGCTAAGTTTCATAATCGAACTGGTAAAGTTACCACAAATGTTTTGGAAGTTTGTTCTCAAGATTTGCAATTTATTTATGTCTTGGCTGATTGGAAAGGTTCTGCTACCGACGATAGGGTACTTCATGATGCTATAAGTAGAAAAAAAAAGTTTAAAAGTTCCACATGGTAATTTACTTTCAAATTGTGAAGTAGTTTTTTTTTTTCTTTTTTTTAAGAGGTATAAAAATTATTATCTTATGTAGGTCAGGGATATGCAAACTGTGAGGGATTTCTAGCTCCATACCGAGAAAAACGTTATCATCTTAGCGAGTGGAGAGAAGGCCACTAACCCAATAGTCCTAGAGAGTTCTTCAACATGAAGCACTCAAGAGCTAGGAATGTGATAGAGGATGTTCTGGTGTACTTAAAAATTGATGGACAATTCTTAGGAGTCCTTCGTTTTACCCCGTCAAAACTCAAATTGGAATCATAATGACATGTTGCTTATTACACAACTTTGTTAAGAGAGAGTTACAAAAGGATATGCAGCTAGATCCACACTAGAAACAGATATCTTAGAAGACGTGGAACACAATATCCCTTTTATCGGCGATTCTGTAACTACCATCGAAACTTCAAATGAATAGACTACATGGAGAGCAAATTTAGCACAAAAATTGTATAATGATTGGATGGCAAATAGACAACTTGCATGAAAGACTCAATTTAGAATGTCATCAGTTTTATGTTTTTTTTTCTTGTAATAAGATTGATTATTATATGGTTTTGGTCAATTTTATGGAAACTTTGAAGGTCATTAGTTTTATGTTATCAATATAAACTTGTATGTTATCCTTGTGTGAAGGTTTACCTATTATTTTTTCTTTTTTCTGTGGATCCTGGCTTTATGCCATTAGATAAATTGTTTTCCAATGTGAAATCTTGCAATGTATATTCAGTGGAATATTGGATTGGAAGTACAATGCATTATGAAATTGCATCTTGATTTCTGAAATTTCAGGAAAGTGAAGATAGATCTATCATATGGGCTGGCATCGCTGATCATTAGTCAGTGTTCAGTCTAATTTCAAACCTTGTTTCAATAGAAAAAACATTATCTGCAGTTTCACATAAGGTGCTCATTGCTCTTCCAGTAAAAACTGAAGTAACAATTTACAATTCCAAGATGTTCGCTTCTAGTTATGCAATTTCTTAGTAAGTAATGATCTAAATTGAATATGGAGTTGATTTCCGAGATATTCACTTCTAGTTATGCAAACAAATCAAGATAACCCATACGTCTCTATGTGGTCTGCACTGGACTAACATCTTGAAGCCATTTCCAAGAATTTTGACAGAGGATTTTGTTGTTGTCGGATATTAAGGAACCTACAACAGAATGTTCTAATTAGCACATATTCAATTTTAAACTCAGATATCTTCTAGCACTCTAGAATACTGGACCCTTCCATGTTATACAACTTGCATCTAAATGTAGTAAATGCTATCTAAATGTAGTAAATGCATAAAATTATACTTTTGACAATTGACATGCAGTTGATCATAGATTCATAACCCTGCATGCCCCTGATTTCAACATGATGAATATAGTAATGACAACTAATTGCATTACTCAACCTGATAACTATTGTCATTCCAGAGCTTTTCCATATGCACAGAAGACAACCAAATGGAACAGGGGAGTAAAAGATATTCAGTTTGAGTAAAAGATATTTAGTGTGTTTTTCTTTCTAACACAGTATAACTCAGCTCATACACTGTATCGCGTCCTTCCAGAAAAATGATCAATTGGGGTCCGGGAAGAAACAAGTTCAAGTGGACAAAGGAACAAGATCTAAAACTCATTGAAACTCTTCAAGAGTTGCGGAATGAAGGAGAAATCAGGTCCGACACTTATCTCAAGTTAGGCAGCCTGACCAAAATCTATGAGAAGCTTGAGCAAAAGCTCCCTGGTTCAGATATTAAAAAAAAAAAACAAATCACATATCGAGTTCCGGATGAGGGTTTTAAGAGAGAATTTTAACATTGTCCTAAGAGAACATGTATCGAATGGTCCGACACTCTCAGCTTAAATTTTCTTTATCAAGTTAACATGTATCTACCTCTAGGGGCATAAATGATCCTATATATATATATATATATATATATATATATATATATATTGGGGACATCCGAGCTAACATCTTAATAGAAGAAAATGATTCAAGTAGCCAAGTCCAGAATTTGGATAATCCTTTTGTAGGTGTGTTTAGAATCTTTAGATTATTCGCTTTAACAGCTAAAATTCAAACAGAATTGTTGTCAAATTTTATCATATCAAGCAGATCTTGAGCTTGTGCTTGCTACCTTTATGAAAACATGCTTGGCAGAAAGGTGAATGGTTGGGGAAACTTCAAATGAAATATGTTTGGTCCTCCATGTGAAGGAAAGCCTTGGCCTGGAAATTGATTGGTTTACAATCAAGAATAGAAGTATTTTCTTTGAGATGGTCGAATGGTCCATCATTGCCTAACCTATCTGGAAGGATTTGAAATATGCTGAGAGTAATGATCTACCCAGCTCTGAATTTTGGAGTTTATTGAGTAGCGAGTTCAGTTTCAGGAATTTGTGGATCCTTGTAGCATATTATAATTTTATGTGACATTTCTAATCTCGCATTTTTGTAACTTTCTTGGCTTCCGAAGGAGCAAGAAATTTAAGCTGTGTTTATTTCTGTAAGACAAGTTATGTATGTTACTATGTATATTTTTTATATAATGTTACTAGTGTACATTTGGCTTAAAGGTATAATTGTTAAGTGGAGGAGAAAAAATGTTCTGTTATGAGTTTTGTTTCTTAGGTGGATAAAATTTGATATTAGCTTCCTCTTTAAGTATCAAATTATTTTCTCGTTTGATGAGAGCTTCGCCTTGATTATATTTTCTTATTGTTGACTATTTTATTGTTTTACTACCAGAGTCATTATTAGGCAGCAACATTCAGAGAAGTACCGGTCAAATAATATGATGAGTTGAGCTTAATCAATGGAAAAGACCGTGCCACTGAAAATCTTGGACTTCTGCTAATGTGGTTGAAGAGTTGGCGAATCAATAGGCTAACGATACAATCGGGACTTTCCAAATTCCTATCCCTACATCCTCAAAAGATTCCCAAATTTCTCTCCCTCCTAATTCAGTTAGTTTCTCAAATGTTTTTTTGGTCCTCGCTTGGTCCCTACGGAACCGATCGTCCTTGTTTGGACGCGATGTCGTGCAAGCCTAAATTTGCGCTTGCACGAGGCCAAAGCTTTGAACAAGGGCAAATAAGCTATTCAAGACGGAAGCAGCGACACATATGTTGCGGAAAAGTAAAGAACACAATGACATATGAAAACAACCTCTTTATTGATATTCAAAAGTGTTACAAGCGGCACTTGGCCGAGATTACAGATCACTCAAGCACTCTCTTTCTCTCGATTACAATGATACCGTTCTGCCCACTCACCTAGATCAATCGTCTTGTGGTTCGGTCGAAAACTCTCCGAGAAGACTTCCGCTCGAGCAAGCAAAGCGATATCACTTGTACATAGTGCCTACGCGGAGCAGGGCACTACATACTTACCCACCAACAAAGAGTTTCGTCCTCAAAATTTAAGGAGAAACTTACCAAAATCCAGAGCAGGGATAGTCCTCATCCCTCACCATCCTCAATCGAAAACACAAGCAAAACACAAGTTCGAAAGCACAACTCTCAAGCAACAAATCAAATCCAGAAAACTTTTGCGTGCGTCTTTGAGAATATCTATGGACTTATTGTATAGAACGTTCATTGCAACACACAATATCGGGCACATCTTAGAGTCGGAGGCAACAGAATGGACAAAGAATCGAGTCGTATGACCTCAAGGAGGTAAAAAAAGAAGCGTTCTGATCACATCTTTGTTGAAGGGTTTCAGAGTGCAGTCCGTATAATTGGTTGTGAGATTAGGGAGGCCTCATGTTGTTTGAGTAGGACTTTGGGAGAAGAGGCTAGTGACAATGAAAAATTGGTATACGATGAACAAAAAAAGTTACACGGACTTACCATGTCCCGAAGATATATAATTCACTTTTTTATTGATTGTGATTCTAGCCGGATCAATTTATTTTTTAGTGTTCCCGATGAAGAGAAAAAATTGGATAAAAACCCTTTTAGAGTTTGCATAGGAGTTTGTGCATTTTAATTGGTTATTAGATATGATACCATGCGATGTTACTTTGGTATACTTTTTTTTTTTTTTTTTTCCATATCCACAATATTTGCTATGAAATCCTATTATCATTTTGAATTTTGGGACCTACATACTGTGGCAGAACGTGGTACAAGTTTAAAGTTTGTACGTTGGAATGGTTTCTAGTCTTCTAATGAAAATTTGCTTCTTTCTAATTCTATTATTTTAAATTGGATATTCTTCTATTCAGTGTTTGAGGAAATGCTTGTGCTGAATATTGATTTACTCATATGTGTAACATATTTGAGATTTTATTGAAGTTTAAAATTTTCAAGTGGAGGTTTGCAATTTTGATTACAATATCCATATGGTAATGGAAGAAAAATTCCATTGGAAAGAAAGCAAGCTATAGTTTATTGATTCTTTTGGAATGTTGTATAATTAGTTGGCCGTATAAGAACCTCTTAGTTACCCTAGGGATTTATTTATAAGTCATTTTCAGATGTAATTGAAGGTAAAGAGGGAAGATTTCGCGAGACTCTGCTTGGTAAACGGGTCGATTATTTAGGGCGTTCTGTCATTGTCGTGGGTCCTTCGCTTTCATTACATCAATGTGGATTACCTGCAAGCAAAAGAAAGAAAAAAAATGGAAAACCTTTTTTATGCATGATTGTTAAAAACACTATATAAATGTTAAGCCAGATCTCCAATCGGAGTAGTAGGTGGCCGAGGTCGTAGGTTCCCTAGCGGAGCCGAAGGAGTCGTTGAGGGGACGGAGGAGTAGGTTGCCGAGGTTGTCGGTGCCCTAACAGAGCACCGTCAGTGTCCAAGGAAGGCACATGAGGAGAGGTCGGGACGTGTGCCGAAGGAGTCGGAGGAGAGGAGAGGAGTGAGGGGTTCTGAATTTTGCTTGGAGGAGTAAAAGTTTCGACTATGAGAAAGAGAAAAATGAGAGGGAACATGAATTCTGATATCAATTATTTAGCGACATCTAAAGTCAGACGTCGCTAAACGTCACTGATAATGCTACTGATTAACAATGTGTTACTGGATGTCATTGATTTAGTGACGCTTAGCAACAAATGTTGTCACGCCCCGGCCCCCGAGGGGCCGCCCGGACCACCGCCTCGCCCCCGTAGCCGGGAGACCCGGACACGAACCACCGTGCCTCGGCGCACCGGACGCGAATCACCGCGCCTCGGCGCCTGTCCCGCGGGCGTGAGGAAGGGATGGCCCGTTTGAATACCGGGACGTGATGCCGTGCGAGCCTGGGGTTGCGCCCGCACATGGCCATATCATTTAAGTTTGTTTGGCTATCATCGCATCAATCGAGTAAGCAGCGGAGGGACATTGTTGCAATGCAATACATTTAGCCAACTGAGTATTCGGGACAAATCGAGAGACTGGGTTCTCTTTTAGCAAAGGCATCGTTCCATACATTATGCCCCCTTATACGATAGCAACTCGGGGCACAATCGAAACCAGGATTCCGGGTCTTAGGGACTGAGGCACGCCTATCGCTCCCTCGGACGATCCAGTACCTGCAAGCAAGTAAACTGTTGGTGGATCAGCACTTTTATAAGTACTGGTGAGATAAAACAACTGAACAGAAGCAAGCATTCACTAAAACCAACACTAAGTAATCATATTGTAAAATATTACATTACTAGTGATCTTTCTAGTTTTACCTATGTTCGTTTCATGCAGCAGAAGAACAGAGTCATATTACATTGTTTTGGAAACATCTTTTAAAACATAGTTTCATATGCGATATAAGCAAGCAAGCCGTTTGTTCTGTTTCAGGGTGTGCGCAACGTGTCTCGTAAGACTCTAGGGACAAATGCATAGCTAGACACACATGCACATCTTAGGGGCAGTCCTCTATCCAAGCCAACACGATGAACTAGCTATATGTAGGGCGGTCCCCGAGTATCTCAGGATCGGCAGCTGTTGGTCCAGCATACCAATGACTCTTTATCTTATGCTAATGGCTGCTGTGACTCATGGTTGCTTTCCACTATCTCTGTAGCAGCCGTGACACATGCAGTTCAGCTCTCCACCAATAGCCATTGTACGACCGATGCGAATGCATGGAAACACTATCAAATAAACTTTAGTATGCAGACGAGACGAACCATCAGAATACAATCTTGTTGCGGGGCAAGCCGTCTTATCATTGAACACATTCAGGCACACGATATGGTTCTCTCAGAGCATGGGCGATAGTGAACATGTTCATGCACTCTTAGACAAGCGTTTCAGGATCTCTTAGTTAAGAAGACTTGATCGTTTCAAAGACAAGCTAGGTGAGTTCGTTCATTAACATGCAAGGCAGGTTCTATCATTCTCTTATGAAAACATTATAAGCAAAAAAATTCAGATTTTATTAAGGCGTGCAAGAATCAGAGAACGAAGTTCTGCCCACTCACCTTGATACATAATGTCGACGCGGAGCGGGGCATTACATACTTACCAACCAACAAAAAGTTTCGTCCTCGAAACTTCAAGGATAAACTTCTCGATATTCCGAGCAGCGATAGTCCTCATCCCTCGCCGTACTTAATCGAAACAATCAAGCAAATCAAGTCCTGAAAATATTTGCACTTTGAGAATATCTATGGACTTATTGTATGGAACGCTCTATTGCAATACCATATCGAGCAATATCTCAGAGTCATAGCAACAGATTGGGCCAAGAAATCGATTCCGCTCTGATATCATTATGTCACGCCCCGGCCCCCGAGGGGCCGCCCCGACCACCGCCTCGACCCCGTAGCCGGGAGACCCAGATACGAACCACCGCACCTCGGTGCCTGTCCCGCGGGTGCGAGGAAGGGATGGCCCGTTTGAATACCAGGACGTGATACCGTGCGAGCCTGGGTTGCACCCGCACATGGCCATATCGTTTAAGTTTGTTTGGTTATCATCGCATCAATCGAGTAAGCAGCGGAGGGACATTGTTGCAATGCAATACATTTAGCCAACTGAGTATTCGGGACAAATCGAGGGACTAGGTTCTCTTTTAGCAAAGGCATCGTTCCATACAGTATGCCCCCTTATACGATAGCAACTCGAGGCACAATCGAAACCAGGATTCCGGGTCTTAGGGACTGAGGCACGCCTATCGCTCCCTCGGACGATCCAGTACCTGCAAGCAAGTAAACTGTTGGTGGGTCAGCACTTTTATAAGTACTGGTGAGATAAAACAACTGAACAGAAGTAATCATTCACTAAAACCAACACTAAGTAATCATGTTGTAAAATATTACATTACTAGTGATCTTTCTAGTTTTACCTATGTTCGTTTCATGCAGCAGAAGAACGGAGTCATATTACATTGTTTTGGAAACATCTTTTAAAACAGAGTTTCATATGCGATATAAGCAAGCAAGCCGTTCGTTCTGTTTCAGGGTGTGCGCAACATGTCTCGTGAGACTCTAGGGACAAATGTATAGCTAGACACACATGCACATCTTAGGGGAAGTCCTCTATCCAAGCCAACACGATGAACTAGCTATATGCAGGGCGGTCCCCGAGTATCTCAGGATCGGCAGCTGTTGGTCCAGCATACCAATGACTCTTTATCTGATGCTAATGGCAGCTGTGACTCATGGTTGCTTTCCATTATCTCTGTAGCAGCCGTGACACATGCAGTTCAGCTCTCCACCAATAGCCACTGTCCGACCGATGCGAATGCATGGAAACACTATCAAATAAACTTTAGTATGCAGACGAGACGAACCATCATACTACAATCTTGTTGTGGGGCAAGCCGCCTTATCATTGAACACATTCAAGCACACGATATGGTTCTCTCGGAGCATAGGCGATAGTGAACATGTTCATGCACTCTTAGACAAGCATTTCAGGATCTCTTAGTTAAACAGACTTGATCGTTTCAAAGACAAGCTAGGTGAGTTCGTTCATTAACATGCAAGGCAGGTTCTATCATTCTCTTATGAAAACATTGCAAGCAAAAAAAACTCAGATTTTATTAAGGCGTGCAAGAATCAGAGAACGAAGTTCTGCCCACTCACCTTGATACATAATGCCGACGCAGAGCGGGGCATTACAAATGTTTCTATATTATCTCAAAGTAGTTGCATTCGTCGCAACCAGTGCCGTGATATTACTGAGTGCTAAATTTTTATTGGATAACGATGTCTGCTAAATTTTTAGTAGATAGTGACGTCTGATGTTAGAGTCGCTGAAGTCGTCGTTAATTTGACTTATTTTAGTAGTGATACAAGGAATAACAATGTTGACAGGTTAAGCAAGTATATAACTAGAATGGATAGAACCAAATTAAAGTTCACACTATACAAAGTATACTCAACATATTAATTAGCATTATGGACACCAAACTATATTTTACACTATTCAGAGCATACTCAGCATAGAAGGAAAATGTAGCAAGGTAAGCTAATTGCAAGCCTGGAATACCAAATCTCAAATATACTAAAAATTAAACCCCCAACCGGATGTGACAAGCATTTAAGAAACACCAATTCTCAAATGAGTGATGTTATTCATCCCGCCGATCCATCCCGCCGACACGTGACAATTTTTTATTGGCCGGTAGTTTTGGAGGTGGGCCTCGTACGTATACCCAGACGAATATGAGGGAGACACTTGGCGGCGGGATGGGAGGAGGGATGGGGTTGGAGGAATTTTTAGCATTTTTCTTCTCAAATATAGAAAATTAAATCACAACTGGATCTTGTTACATAGGATTGTTGGACAGGGTATATTGGAGACACATGCGGGAAGGTGGGGGGGGGGGAGGGGGTGGGGGTGCTCGTGCTCGTGCTCGGGGAAGAGATGAGAGAGAATATAGATGTACATTTTTTGAGAGGGGGAGACAGTTGGGTTGGTTAGGTGAAAGATAAATAGGATCCCAACAGCGACGGACGAACGATGCAAAAGTGCATCATACATGTTAATTTGGATTGAGTGATGTTCCTAGCTAGCGATGAACTTGCACGTCGTTGTTAATAAGTTGAGCGACGACTAGGACGTCGCCGGTTTGCCGAAAGAGTTTTTGTGGTCTTACCACACTAACTACTATTTCACCAACTAACTAGTGGTGGACTTATATTTTATACGACAACTGTCGTTGTTTAGTCATCGGCTGGTCGCTGTTTGGCGACAAACTTTTTTGTCGCCTACTTTTTGTCGCTAATCAAAGTTTTTTTTTATTGTCAGATTGTGCAGATAAACTTCACGCCAGTGGATGTTGGAAATAGAATGAAGCTGGCTGGCTGGCTGGCAAGCATGGCCTCTCACCATCCCTCTCTGCCACCATATTTAAACATGCCCATCAATGTCATGCCTTCGCCTTCAACCAAGTGAAGACAAAACCTCTGATCCAGCGGGCTTAGTTACTTCCCTCTCCATCCCAGCCCCATGAATTCTGATTCACTACGTAACGAGAATATATATATATATATATATGTGTGTGTGTGTGTGTGTGTGTGTGTGTGTGTGTGTGTGCAGCAGCTGCACCAAGCAAGGATCTTGAGACCATATTTTGTCTCTACACATGGAACCCCACATGCACTACAGACTAGCTAAACTCTCCATTCCTCCGACTCCCACGTGCGGAGTTCGTGCGCGCGCCCGAAGGGGACCGATTGCGATCGTGAACATGACCGTTCTCGGCCTATGCTATATATCTAGTAGGATTGCATATGCGGACCGAGGACTTGATTGGAGTCGAATATCTGTCTCCCTACACACACACAATAAATATCGATATTTATTCCAGAATCAGTGTTGTGTCCATATCTGACACAAGTAACGGACACAGTGTAGGTTGGCAACATGCAGGTTTCCTCGACTGATTTGCATTGCAATGAATACTGCAAGTAAATAGTAAATATGCATCTCATTGCTTAGATAACGTAGTAGGTGATGGAAACGGGGTCCATCCCCATGATGAATAAACATGGATTTGATCCATGGAAATCGGTCACCCATGGTTGGGTTCGGCCAAGTACTTAACCATTTTTCTGGGTACAGTTTCTGTGACAAGATTCGATTTTGGGAGGCTATTTCGAAGTTGTTGCAATAATTATTTGGCCCGGTCTTCAATACAAAAGTTGTTAAGAAAAGTTTTCTCTTTCATCCAGGCTTTGAACCAGATCATTTGGAGGTGTATTGAAGAAGTTATGACCATCTGAAGTAGCCTATCTATTCATATTCTGTATGCATTCAACTTGCATGTAACATTGATGATAGATGAACGAATCTTGGAAGAAGAAACGAATCTTCCCTTTGGACTTCTCCATGCAATGAATGTGATGTACCCAAGAGGCATATTCTCCCTATAAATAGAGGAAAGATGGTGAAGGTTGAACACAACAAGTAACAAGAAGAACAATACACAACTTGTAATCCTCACACTTGTAATCCACCTCAAGTGAGATTATGAGAGAAAGTGAACCTCAAGTTAAGTTGTACCAACTTGAGAGAATGCCCTTGTAATAGTGAAAACGGTGAAGAAGGGGCGGGCGGAGGACGTAGGCTCAAATTGAGCTGAACCATGGTAAATCTTGTGTGTTCTCTCTTAACTTCTCTTCTCTTCCATTTTATTTTATCTCATCACAAAGACGGGAAATGTCTTATTTTTCCCAACAGTGGTATCAGAGCACATGTTGCTAATATTCTTATGTTGAGATGGACACTCCCATTGGTGGCATTCGGATGATCAGCTTGAATGGCCGCAACTGGATGATATGGAAGGCAAAGATGACGGACCTTCTCTATTGCAAGAACCTCTATGCACCGGTTGAAGGAGAATCTTCCAAGCCAGATTCCATGACGGTGGAAAAATGGAAGAAGCTCGACTGGAAGACCATCGGCACCATTCGACAATGGGTGGATGACACCGTATTCCATCATGTGTCGAATGAGACTTCGGTAAATAGCTTGTGGAAGAAACTTGAAGATCTCTACGAGAGGAAGACCGCCAGCAACAAAGCTTTCTTGATTCAAAAGCTTGTCAATCTCAAGTTCAAGGAAGGTATTCCATATCTGAACATCTGAATGAAATTCAAAGTATTGTTAATCAACTTGTAGCTATGAAGATGGTGTTGGACGACGAGCTTCAAGCCTTTCTTCTGCTTAGCTCGTTACTGGACAGTTGGGAGACTCTGGTGGTGTCTCTTAGCAACTCCGCACCTAACGGAGTTGTATCCATGAACCAAGTTACAAGCAACCTCTTGAATGAAGAAATTCGAAGAAAGTCATCTGGATCCTCCCATTCTCATGCCCTTGTCATCGAGAATAGGGGGAGGAGCAAAAGCCGACAGCCTCAGAACCGAGATAAGTCGAGAGGAAAATCAAAGGCTAGGAAGGACATTAGTTGCTATCACTGCGGGAAGAGTGGACACATAAAACGAGAATGTCGCAAGCTCAAGTGAGAACAAAAGAAAGGAAGGACCAATGAGAAGCAAGAAAATAATGAAAGTGCAGCAGTTGTCACTGACAATGAAATCGTATTTTTCTCGGCATGAGAAGAAGACTGTGCAAATCTCACTTTTCAAGACTCAAAATGAGTGATTGATTCTGGTGCCTCCTACCATGCTACTCCCCTGAAGGACTACTTCACTTTGCTTCGTGAAGGTAACCTTGGAATGGTAAAAATGGGTAACAAAAACTCTTCTCAAATTCTTGGCATTGAAAATATTTGTGTTACCACTAACCTTGGAACAAAGATGGTTCTAAAAGATGTAAGATTTGTGCCCGATCTTCGTCTCAATCTTCTCTCCACCGACAAGCTTGATGAAGAAGGATACACAAGCTGCTTTGGTAAAGGATGCTGGAAGCTTACCAAATGATCACTTGTACTGGCGAGTGGAAATAAGTGTTGCACTCTCTACAAGACTCAGTTCCACTTAGAGAATGATGAACTTGGAACAGTGGAAGGTACCTCTATGGATTTGTGGCACAAGTGGCTTGGCTACATGAGCGAGAAAGGAATACAAACTATCGTACGGTGACAACTACTTCCATCCATGCAAGGTACAACACTATACCACTGTGATAATTGCTTACTTGGAAAACAACACCGGGTAGCTTTTGTTAAAAATTATAACAAAAAAGAAACCAGCATATTGGACTTAGTCTATTCGGATGTGTGCGGATCCATAAATGTAAAAACCTTTAGTGGTGCCTCCTACTTTGTGGCCTTCATAGATGATGCATCTAGAAAGGTGTGGGTGTATGTCATAAAAGTCAAAGATCAAGTCTTTGAAGTTTTCAAAGACTTCCATACCAAAGTAGAAAGAGAAACCGGAAAGCTCTTGAAGTGTATTCACACGGATAATGGTGGTGAGTATACTTCAAGGATGTTTGAAGATTATTGTTCTAAATATGGTATTAGACACCAAAAGACTGTCCCACACACACCACAACATAATGGGGTTGCAGAAAGAATGAACCACACAATTGTGGAAAGGATAAGAAGTATGCTATCCTTAGCAAAATTACCAAAAAATATTTTGGGGAGAGGTAGTGCGAACAGCCTGCTACTTGATAAACTTGTCCCCCTCAGTTCATTTGGATGGAGATATTCCTGAAAGGGTTTGGAGTGGAAAGGATATTTCCTATTCCCACTTGCGTGTATTCGGGTGTAAAGCATTTGTGCATGTACCTAAGGAGAAATGAACAAAACTTGATAACAAAGCCATTCCATGCATCTTCTTAGGATATGGAAATGATGAATTTGGATATAGGTTGTGGGATCCTATAAACAAGAAAATTGTAAGGAGCAAGGATGTTGTATTTTGTGAAGATAAAATATTTGCTGATTTTGAAAAAGAAGAAGAGCCACAAAATACTCACATTGTCCAAGATCCAATCTCCACGCCTATTGTTATTCCTTCACTTATGCCAAAAAAAATAATTTTCAAGATGTACAGGAAGAAAAAAATTACAGGTTTTTTCAGATTCTGATCAGGGGGAGCATGAACATGCAGAACCGCCGCATATGGATCAGCCACCAACACCTCAGTTGAGACGGTCAGAGAGGGAACGACCACCCTCAACTAGATATCTTGCTTTAGAATATGTCACGACCCGCACCCGGAAATTCGGGCACGAGTGCGTGGGCACGTCCAGCCTACGCCGCAGTGTCGGCGGTAGTACGCTGTCTAGGGCATAATCACAGGTAATATAAAGTCTATCTCATCCACAAAAGTAAATAGACAAGGAAAATAACAGGAAAAAGGAATGCTGAGATTTCATAATATTTAATCTGTGACAACCAATCCACAGTTAATACAAGCCAGAAGATAAATCGGGGACAAACCCGAGTATATGCTGAAAAGGAAAGAATAAGCAGCTACAGCTAACTGATCCACAGAAGTAGCCTCCTGGGGGAAACTGGCTCCTCATGTGTTACCTGCTAACTCATAATGGCCATAATAGGTAGGGACAAGGTTCTCATCATCGCCTAAAACAACGGATCCAGTCAGGAAAGGAGCAAAGTACACAGTGCACAACAAGATTTAACTAAATATGTGTGACAGGTAGAAAATAACTGACTAATCATCATGGTGAGAATATGCATAAGTAAGTAGTAGAATTTACTGGGGAAATGATGCTATAAATCTGGATTATAAGTAAAACATGATTAATTGCTATAAACCAGGGCATGAGTAAATCAGGAATGATAGGACAAATGTAACTGTGACAGAACAGCAGGAACTGCAACAAGACAAGAAACTATGTGTGTGAACTTGTGTATTTAGAATACCTAGTTGGCATGTAGGGGTTTATAGGGTTAAACCGGCCGTCATAGACGGCTATTAATCACGAATAATCGAGATCCGGCTGATGGACAGTCGTGTACCAACAGCTATTAATCATGGCAAGAGTCAGGGTAAGCTACATGCCTTTCAGTATTCTCCCACCCTACATGAAAAACAAGACATGAACTCCAATATTCAAGACATAAAATTCAATATTTCTAACACTAGGTGTAAATATCAAGGGTACATGTAAGGCAGGGAATTAACTATCACAATATAAAGATTAAACTTGAAGTGCAGGTACTTGCCTGTTGTTTGGATCCGATTAATAGTTCTTCGGGGAAAATATCCAGAGATGAGTCCAAATGCTGAAATAAACATTACCATCACACTCAGAAGATGCCAAATAGCTAGAAACGCCTGTCTTTGGGTCCAATTTGGAGACAAGGGCAAAAATGGCAGTTTCGGGTCAAAACGGGGTCCGCCGTTGGGCCCGCTTTGCACCGAAAAATGCGTCCGGGTCAAAGGTCTCCAAATTCACCAAACTTAGTGTCAACAGGTCAGGAACGCTGATACGAACCCAACGGAACTTCCAGATTTGGATTCCGATGAGCCGAACACAAAATCGCCCGTCGAGCGGGGCCTGTGGGGCCCACGACACGCGATTTCGTCAACGTTCTCAGAATCGAACCAAACTTGACCCACAGGACCAGCGTATCGCTATGAGTCCGATGGCGCAAGTTTCATTTCAATCCGACGTGTGTACACAAAGTTAGGTCGAATTGCAGAAAAGACGGATACGGGGCGATGTCCGCGGATACGCGTTGATTCCGGTGTGCACGCACACCCAAATCAGCTTCCGCAAAATCCCACACGTCCGTATCGACGAGGCGCACGTATCTGTGAAGACCGCACGCGACCAAGTCGTCCCGTTTGGCGGGGCGTACTCAGTTCCGGGGTGAATCGGGGTCTGGGTCGGGGTGCGGGTGAGGGGCCGGGTCGGGTTCAGGCGGACCCGACCCGACCCGTTAGGGTGACGGGCCGCGGGTTGGGCTGCTGGGCTCGGCCCACTGGGCCGGGCCGGGCCGAAAAAAATAAAAAATAATAATAATAATAGAAATAATAATAATAACAGTAACAATTAATAATAAATAATAATTATTTAGATAGTTTTAAGGCATTTAAAAATAGGTCCGGGGCCCAATAAATTCCAGAAAAATTACCCTAAGTCCAGTTTTTCATTTTACACCCAAAAAATATTATTTCTATGATATTTTATTATTATTTATTAACAATTAAAAATCATTTATTAATTAAAAGCCTTGATTTTAATTACAGAAAATTCCCAGAAAATTCCAGAAAATTGGGAAAAATCCAAGATTTAAAATTCTTACAAAATCTGGGAGTTTACAATCTACCCAACTTATGAAAATTTCGTCCTCGAAATTTAAAATTAAGCCATAATCTTTCACGTATCTCAATCGCAATCTCCTTGCGAAATTTTTAAATCCTAATCATGTCCACTGCAACCACTTCATGATTAAGGTGACTACTGTTCAAATCAGAAATTTGATTTATGGTTATTACATCCTCAAGTTACCCACAGGCAGGTTTTTGATTAAGTTCACATAGCATCTTTCAGATTGGCACGGGCTTATGAATTTACCTCCCGATCGTAATTTCTTCTGGAGTAATTCGAGTCCTGTATGCTTCAACTTTTTATCTCCTCAATAATCCAACTATTTAGTCCAACCATCAAATTTTAATTTGTAATTCAAATCATCAAATTGAAAAATAATTAAATGTAGTCCACCCATGTTCAAGTCTGAAATTCTATAAATTCCATCTTCTAAATTCAAATTGATGATTTTACCTTCATTATTCAAGATTTAAATCATGTATCCAAGATACAACTTATTGGGTCCTCGATATCAAGTCATTAATTATTTTAGTCACTCCTCTAAATTTTCAAAAATTATAATAGCTTGCTTCTTCCAATCTGACCTTACTTGGTCACGATCCAAATGACATTCCTCTCGAGTTGACAATGCATAGCTACCCAACTTAGAGTTTACCCATTCATCACAAAAGACTATATACCTTAAGAAAAATATTCCTTAATATGTTTACCTATGTCATTCAATCCTCGAATTTCAACGCCGATCATATCACATATGATATGTCCTCAATTATGAAAGTTAATCCTCAAATATGTGATCGGCCTATGTGGCATATCTAGTACTATCTATGTATCAAACTTATACCAAGCACAGGATTTCGTCTTCCCGAAATAAGGGAAGACGAGGATCAATAATAAAGAGTTCAAGGGCGGGGTGATAGAACAGAAGTATAGGGATCAAGGCGTTTAAAGAATTCTAGTGGGATTTGTCAGGCGGTTATGGATTGAGGTTCTATTCTGGTAGTCATTTATTCGCATGCTCGTATTAGTTTAGTTATGTAACTGATACGATATGCTCAGCATGTCTAGGTCAAGTATATTTGTCTGTATCTCAATCCACATAAAGTAGTCGTGCGAAGTGCGAATCAAAATGCACTAAGGTTGATCAGACCGTAATACACTGATTCTGAACAGACACTTGTATTAGTGTACGCGTCCAATAATACACGTGTCATGAACAAGCCTGATAAAGAGTAAGCTTGCAAAACTAGGCTATAGAATAGCAGCATAAACAAAGTACATCAAAATTAAGTGCGCTAGATGATGATGAAAGGAGGTACAAAATTTAAATTCACATAATAAGCAAAATAACAGAAAACTCTACAATCTCTACAGTTATTAAATATAAAAGCATACCAGGTTATTAGCAAGTTCAAAATTACTAGGTTGGGGCTGAGGTCACGAACCAATAGGCACAAGCTAAAATAATGCTAGAAAACGGTATCTACGAATCACTTACGTGCATTAGTGACTCTAAGAGTCTGCACGTTCTCCACGGTCATCGCGTGAGTTTGTCCGTGTTCTTGGAGCAGCTGCACAGTCCCTCACTTGATGTGCTGCTGATCCACAAAGTAGACAAACACCTAGCCTCTTTCTACAATCCTTCCAAATATGACCTTGTTTTCGACAATAGCCATAAATGGGAGCTCGTTGGTTCTGTCTTTGGGTTGGATTCATCTGTGGTCGCTTTGCAGCTCTTTCCTGCTGTGCTTGGTCTGGTGCTGACGCATACGGCCGCTTCCGGCTAGACTCGATCCTTGTGGTGCACTCCACAGGTCGTGCTGCAGTAAAATCGTCTTCGTCGAAGGTAATTGCATTTGAACTGCTTGGCTTACGTGAATCCGAGCTAATTCTGTCGATGAAGTTCTCCGCTTGGTTTTGCTGAGTTTCTTGTTGAACCTTCTGATAGGCTTGCATCATTATGTAGAACATGCGGAACATCTGCTGTTCGTCCATAGGCGGTCCCGATGGGAATGAAGGCATCGGTGGAATAGGCTGTGTCGAGGGTGGAACGCCATCTTGACGGATTATTGAGGCAGGCTGACTTGCTTGACTGCCTTGTGATGATTGGCCTTCACCGACTGGTATCACATCATTTCCTTGGGTAATCACAACGGTTTGTGGTATTTCTGCATGAGTCTCGTTGCTGGCTTGTGGGTCCATCTCCCTGTATCCAAAATAACCAATAAGAGGCGCACAGGAATCAAGGCAAGATGCAAGTTCATATTAGTTCGAATACGATACAGATATCAAAAAATGATTCAAGCAAGTGGATGAGATCCTATAAACTTATCCTAGCTTTATTGCAGGCCTGTTCGGTCCCTGAGTTGAAACCGAACAATTTAGTCGTTGGGACCTGCATGGGCCACCACAAAAACGTGTCACGACCCGCACCCGGAAATTCGGGCACGAGTGCGTGGGCACGTCCAGCCTACGCCGCAGTGTCGGCGGTAGTACGCTGTCTAGGGCATAATCACAGGTAATATAAAGTCTATCTCATCCACAAAAGTAAATAGACAAGGAAAATAACAGGAAAAAGGAATGCTGAGATTTCATAATATTTAATCTGTGACAACCAATCCACAGTTAATACAAGCCAGAAGATAAATCGGGGACAAACCCGAGTATATGCTGAAAAGGAAAGAATAAGCAGCTACAGCTAACTGATCCACAGAAGTAGCCTCCTGGGGGAAACTGGCTCCTCATGTGTTACCTGCTAACTCATAATGGCCATAATAGGTAGGGGCAAGGTTCTCATCATCGCCTAAAACAACGGATCCAGTCAGGAAAGGAGCAAAGTACACAGTGCACAACAAGATTTAACTAAATATGTGTGACAGGTAGAAAATAACTGACTAATCATCATGGTGAGAATATGCATAAGTAAGTAGTAGAATTTACTGGGGAAATGATGCTATAAATCTGGATTATAAGTAAAACAGGATTAATTGCTATAAACCAGGGCATGAGTAAATCAGGAATGATAGGACAAATGTAACTGTGACAGAACAGCAGGAACTGCAACAAGACAAGAAACTATGTGTGTGAACTTGTGTATTTAGAATACCTAGTTGGCATGTAGGGGTTTATAGGGTTAAACCGGCCGTCATAGACGGCTATTAATCATGAATAATCGAGATCCGGCTGATGGACAGTCGTGTACCAACAGCTATTAATCATGGCAAGAGTCAGGGTAAGCTACATGCCTTTCAGTATTCTCCCACCCGACATGAAAAACAAGACATGAACTCCAATATTCAAGACATGAAATTCAATATTTCTAACACTAGGTGTAAACATCAAGGGTACATGTAAGACAGGGAATTAACTATCACAATATAAAGATTAAACTTGAAGTGCAGGTACTTGCCTGTTGTTTGGATCCGATTAATAGTTCTTCGGGGAAAATATCCAGAGATGAGTCCAAATGCTGAAATAAACATTACCATCACGCTCAGAAGATTCCAAATAGCTAGAAATGCCTGTCCTTGGGTCCAATTTGGAGACAAGGGCAAAAATGGCAGTTTCGGGTCAAAACGGGGTCCGCCGTTGGGCCCGCTTTGTACCGAAAAACGCGTCCGGGTCAAAGGTCTCCAAATTCACCAAACTTAGTGTCAACAGGTCAGGAACGCTGATACGAACCCAACGAAACTTCCAGATTTGGATTCCGATGAGCCGAACACAAAATCGCCCGTCGAGCGGGGCCTGTGGGGCCCACGACACGCGATTTCGTCAACGTTCTCAGAATCGAACCAAACTTGACCCAGGATCAGCGTATCGCTACGAGTCCGATGGCGCAAGTTTCGTTTCAATCCGACGTGTGTACACAAAGTTAGGTCGAATTGCAGAAAAGACGGATACGGGACGATGTCCGCGGATATGCGTTGATTTCGGTGTGCACGCACACCCAAATCAGCTTCCGGGAAATCCCACACGTCCGTATCGACGAGGCGCACGTATCTGTGAAGACCGCACGCGACCAAGTCGTCCCGTTTGGCGGGGCGTACTCAGTTCCGGGGTGAATCGGGGTCTGGGTCGGGATGCGGGTGAGGGGCCGGGTCGGGTTCAGGCGGACCCGACCCGACCCGTTAGGGTGACGGGGCGCGGGTTGGGCTGCTGGGCTCGGCCCACTGGGCCGGGCCGGGCCGAAAAAAATAAATAAAAAAATAATAATAATAGAAATAATAATAATAACAGTAACAATTAATAATAAATAATAATTATTTAGATAGTTTTAAGGCATTTAAAAATAGGTCCGGGGCCCAATAAATTTCAGAAAAATTATCCTAAGTCCAGTTTTTTATTTTACACCCAAAAATATTATTTCCATGATATTTTATTATTATTTATTAATAATTAAAAATCATTTATTAATTAAAAGCCTTGATTTTAATTACAGAAAATTCCCAGAAAATTCCAGAAAATTGGGGAAAATCCAAGATTTAAAATTCTTACAAAATCTGGGGGTTTACAGAATATACTATGGTGACAGATGCAGGTGAACCAGAAAGTTTTTATGAAGCACAAGTCAATGAAGATCATGCCAAGTGGAAGAAAGCTATGTAAGAGGAGATGTATTCTTTGCATAAGAACCACACTTATGACCCGGTGGAGCTACCAAAGAAAAGAAAATCCTTGAAGAACAAATGAGTGTTCAAAATCAAGAATGTAGGAAATGGCCAAGTCAAGTACAAAGCTCGCCTCGTGGTGAAAGGTTCCAGTCAGAAGCAAGGTATTGACTATGAAAAAATATTGTCTCCTGTTATGAAGATGTCTTATATTCGCGTTATTCTCGGTCTTGTTTCTTCCAAGATCTTGAAGTTGAGCAGTTAGATGTGAAGACTGCATTTCTTCATGGTGATTTGGCGGAAGAAATCTATATGGCGCAATCAGAGGGTTTCAAGGTAAAGGACAAGGAACACTTGGTTTACAAATTGAAGAAGAGCTTGTACGGGCTCAAGCAGGCACCTGCGGCAGTGGTATAAAAGGTTTGATTCTTTTATGCTTGACCATGGGTACAAAAGAACATCTGCTGATCATTGTGTTTATGTCCAGAAGTTCTCTGATGATGATTTCATTATTCTCTCTCTATATGCTGATGATATGCTTGTTGTTGAAAAAGATATGTCAAAGATTGACAGGTTGAAGAAAGAGTTAAGCAAATTCTTTGATATGAAGGACCTAGGAGCAGTACATCATATATTGGGAATGAAGATCTCTCGGGACAGAAGTGCGAGAAAGTTGTGGCTATCACAGGAAAGATACATTGAACGTGTTCTGGAGAGGTTCAATATGGTGAACTCTAAGCCAGTCAGCACACCCGCTAGCAGCTCATTTTAAGCTAAGTGCACAACAAAGCCCTTCAAGTGAGAAGGAGAAGAAGGAGATGAAGAACATTCCATTTGCCTCGGCCGGCGGAAGTTTGATGTACTCAATGGTTTGTACAAGACCCGACATAGCACATGCAGTTGGAGTAGTAAGCCGTTTTCTTGCCAATCCTGGTAAAGCACATTGGGAAGCAGTAAAGTGGATCCTAAGATATCTTAGAGGAACCTCTAAATATTCTTTATGTTTTGGAGATGGAAAATCTATCTTGGAAGGTTACACTGATTCTGGCATGGCAGGTGACTTGGACAAGAGAAAGTCCACATCAGGATACTTGTTTACCTTTGCAGGGGGAGTCGTATCATAGCAATCAAATATGAAAAGGTGTATCGCTCTATCCACCACAAAAGCTGAATATATTGCTGCTACAGAAGCCAACAAATAGCTCTTATGGATGAAGAATTTCCTAAAGGAGTTATCTCTCAAGCAAGAGAAGTACACTCTATATTGTGACAGTCAGAGCGTCATTGACTTGAGTAAAAATGCTACCTATTACTCAAGGACAAAGCACATCGATGTACGTCATCACTGGATCCGAGATGCTTTGGAGAATCGCTTGATGCATATTAAAAAGATTGATACAAGACAAAATTCGTCTGACATGATGACGAAACCACTACCAAAAGAGAAGCATAACTTCTGCCGTAGGAAGGCAGGTATGACTACTGTTTGAGAACTTTTTCCTCATGAGGATGGAGGGGAAGATTGATGGGAACGGGGTCCAACCCCATGATGAATAAACATGGATTTGATCCATGGAAATCGGTCACCTATGGTTGGGGTTCGGCTAAGTACTTAACTATTTTTCTGGGTGCAGTTTCTGTGACAAGATTTAGTTTTGGGAGACTATTTCGAAGCTATTGCAATCATTATTTGGCCCGGTCTTCAATACAAAAGTTGTTGAGAAAAGTTTTCTCTTTCATCCAGAATTTGAACCAGGTCATTTGGAGGTGTATTGAAGAAGTTATGACCATCTGAAGTAGCCTATCTATTTATATTCTGTATGCATTCAGTTTGCATGTAACATTGATGATAGATGAACGAATCTTGGGAGAAAGAACGAATCTTTTCTTTGGACTTCTCCATGCAACGAATGTGATGTACCCAAGAGGCATATCCTTCCTATAAATAGAGGGGAGATGGTGAAGGTTGAACACAACAAGTAACAAGAAGAACAATACAT